>CM069930.1:19418529-21818529 GCA_036172225.1 Cryptocoryne crispatula var. balansae | reverse complement strand
CGGCCACAGGTGCAGTTGCAGCTGGCGGAGGCGGCGGTGGCCGCAAGTGAAGCTGCAGGTGGCGAAGGCGGCGGCAGCAACTTCCAACGGCAACCTCTGGGGCTTCTGACGGCAGAGGAAGCAGCGGCTCAGGTGGCTAGGGCTTCCGACGGCGGCTCTGCAGCTGGCGGAGGCAGCTTCCGGCGGCGGCGGAGGCTTCTGGCAGTGGCGACGGCACTCACAGAGCCTTCCCAAAGCAGCGGCGGCGGCAGTGCAGCTCCAGGCGGCGGCGACGGCTGGGGCTTCCGACGACGGCTCTGCAGCTGGCGGACGCAGCTTCCGGCGGCGGCGGAGCCTTCTGGCAGTGGCGACGGCACTCGCGGAGCCTTCCCAAAGCGGCGGCGGCGGCGGCAGGTGCAGCTCCAGGCGGCGGCGGCAGCAGGTCCAGCCGCAGGAGGTGGCTTCGTTCGGAGGAGGGAGCAGCGTCGGGGGCGAGGTCTTGGGCATACGAGGGTTCGGGAGGGAGGGAGAGAGAGATTCGGGGTGCTTAAGTTACCTGGATCCGGTCTTACCGGACCGCAGGGGGGAGGCGGGCGAGGCAGGTAGGGCGCCTGAGGCGCTCGTTGCAACGGTTGAGGCGCCGGAGGCGCTCGCCTCAGGCGGAAATTCACAAAGCGAGGCGGTTTTCAACCGCCTCGCCTCGCCTCAACGCCTAGGCGGGTGAGGCGACCGCCTCTAATAACACAGAATCAAAATGGAGTCAAATACATAGACAAGCTTGAGAAACCTACTTGGAAGCTCCTGTGAATTTTATGGATTTTTCTGGATTTTCTGCTATTTTTCTGGCATTAACTCTGATTTCTAGATTTAATAAATCCAATAATCCCAAAAGGCCGAACCGGCGCTAAACCGGATGGTTCAACCGGCGGCTCAGGGCGTTGGGCCGGACGCTGGATCGGGTGGCTCGGGGGCCTGAGCCGGGCTCGCGCGGTGGCGGCGGCGGCGACACTTGGCGGCGACGGCGACCGGGGCTACAGGGCACGGCGGCGGCGGGCACTCGGCGGCGGCGAGATAAGGTGGAGGCCGGCAACGGCGGCGGCGGCAAGGGAGACTCGCGGCGGTGCTAGCCCGGAACAGGGGAGGCCGGCGAGGCGATCGGCGGGGGCGACCGCGGGGGCGCACTGCGGCAACACGCCCCCGCGCGGGGGGGGGGGATTGCAACGACGGCGACAGCGGCCGCGGCTAGCAATGATGTGGACAAGGTCATGCGGGAGGGTGCAGGCGGAGGCAGCGGCCGGTTGGCCGGCGGATGTCGACAGCGGAGGGTGCGCGGGCGGCTGGCCGGCGGACGCGCGGGAGGCCGGCGGCGGCGGTTCGCGCGCGCGCGCGTAGGAGGGCAGGCGAGGCAATGGCGGCTTCACGGGCGTCCAAGGTGGCATCGCGGCTGAGGTAGAGAGAGAAAGAGACCGAGGCGGGGGGGGAGAAGACGGCGACAGCGATCAGAGGGGAGGAAGGCCAACGTCGCGGCTGGAAGAGTGGGAGAGAGAGAGAGAGAGAACTCAATGAGATAGGGGGCGGGGGTATCGCGAGAAAGAGAGGGAGGGTGTGTAACCGGAAGGGAGATGGCGAGAGTCCAGGCAATAGGAGGAGACCAGAGAGAGGGGGGGCGCGGCCGTTACAGCGGACAGGGAGGAGGAGCGGGAAAGGGGGCCGGCGTAACTGGTTAGAGAGAAAGGGGGGAGGATAGCGGGCGTTACAGAATTAATTAATTAATTTTTTTTTTCAAAACGTTACACCCAGAATCGTATGACACAATAGTGTCGGCAAAAATCCCAGATTCAAATGTTGATAAAGATTTACATGACATGGTACTTAAACACATGATACACGGTCCATGTGATTCTTTGACGCCATCCTCGCCTTGTATGAAAAAGGGTACCTACAAGTGTAATTATCCTCGTCAATTCTATGTGGTTTCAATGAAAAGTGTTAATTCATACCCAACATATCGAAGAAGGGATGATGGACAAAAGTTTAAGGTAAAACAACACTACTTGAATAATCGGTGGGTTGTTCCTTACAATTTTTTCTTGGTCAAAAGGTATAATTGTCACATAAATGTTGAAATATGCTCTTCCATAATGACAGTTAAATATCTATACAAGTATATATATGAAGGCCATGATCGTATTTCAATACAAATCACTGATGACAATGGTAAAACTGTTGTGAACGAAATAAAAAACTTTCAAGATGGAAGATGGATTTTGCCACTAGAAGTAATGTGAAGGATTTATCATTTTTTTTCAACGAGATGCATCCTCCTGTTATTCAACTTGACTTACATCTACCCCATATGCAATTAGCGACCTTCAACAACAACGAGAACTTACACTCCTTCTTGGAGACATCTCGACAAAAGAAAATGATGCTTATAGAGTTCTCTCGACATATGCTATCGACATTGAAACTCGTAAGTTGTTGTACAAAGAGTTTCCAGAATATTATGTTTGGAATCAATTACGACTGTGTTAGACAAGAAGAAAGAAACAAAAGATAATTGGACATGTCATTGCATCAAATTCATCCGAAGGAGAGGGACACAATATGATGATACTTTTAAACAATGTTAGAGGTCCAACATCTTTTGAGGATTTACGCATAGTCTCCGACTTCACTTATAGTACATACATAGAACAGGTTTGTTGGAAAGTGATCGTTCAATAATATGTTGTTTTGAATAGGCCATTATGTACTAAATGCCTAATGCTTTACGCGGGTTATTTGTTGTAACATTAGCATATTGTGATACAAAAAATGTGAGATCATTATGAGATAAATACCACAAGCATACGTCATAAGACTTTGGGAGAGACAAAAACATAACCCATCAAGAATAGTTTATGGAAACACTAAAAGATATCAACAGATTTCTCGAAAATTTAGAAAAAAACATTAAGAACTTTGATCTGCCATGTTCATCTCCTATAGGTGTTGAACCTTCCAACATGTCTAAAGAAATGCAAAAATTCATACTCCACTTGAGGATGTTGATTCGATACATTTGCTCAATGAAGATCAAATAATGGAGTGAGTTGACAAAAAAGAACATGGCATTTTCTTCATCGATGCGCCTGGAGGGACAGGGAAGACGTACCTTTATCAGGCTTTACTTGCCAATGTAATATCTAAGAGTCATATTGCTTTAGCAACAACAACATGCAGAGTAGCAGCTTGTTTGATGCTCAGAGGAAGAACAACGCATTCAAGATTCAAGATTATTTTAGACGTTAATCAATTATCAATGTGTAATATCAAGAAACAAAATTCATTGGCAAACTTACTTAGGTTAGCAAAATTAATAATTTGGGATGAAGCTCCTATGTGCAATAAATATTCCATCGAAGCACTTTGACAAAACACTCCAAGATATACTGGAGTGTGATCTTCCATTTGGTGGTAAGATATTACTTTTCAGAGGTGATTTCTGACAAGTTTTACCTGTCATTCCAAAAGTCACAAGAATGTAAACAATTGGAGCATGCCTCACATCATACTTATGGCAAAAAATTGAAAATTGTATTTAACACAAAATATGCGAGCAAAGTTTCATAAAGACCTTGGAAATTTCCTGATTCAAATATGGAATGGAATAGAACCAACTATCATCAAAGGGTTAGTATGCATTCCAAAAGACATAATGGTCACATTTGATGACACTAAAGATATAAAAATTCAGCTGATAAACGATATATATGGCAAGATTGGAGCAAAGTACATGTCCAACATATTTGACAAGTAGAGCAATATTAGCAACAAAAAAAGAATTTGTTGATGAGATTAATGACATGCTCATTACATCATTTCCGGGGGAGGAACATGTATATCATAGTTTTGACAGTGCAGTTGATGATGCAAAAACACACTATCAAGTAGAGTTTTTGAACAGCTTAACTCTAAATGACATGCCACCCCTAAGATTAACCTTGAAGAGATATTGTTCAGTTGTATTATTGAAAAGTTTGGATCCACTAAATGGGTTATGCAATGATACAAGATTAGTTTGTACAGATTTCCAAAGAAATGTAATAAAGACACATATAGCAAATGGACAACATGCAGATTTTTTTTTAATTCCACTAATACCTATGTATCCAGCTGAACAGAACACATATCCATTCCTATTCAAAAGAAAGTAAATTTCTCGACATTGAGGATTTTCTATGACCATAAGTAAACCTCAGGGTCAAACAATACCAAATGTTCGCATCCATTTACCCGAACCGGTGCTTTCTCACGGATAGTTATATGTCGCTATGTTGCGAGGGGTGTCAAGACAATCAACCAAGTTATGTATCAAACCATTCAATTCAAATTAAAAACTTTATATGAATACACACAAAATATTGTCTATAGTGAACTTTTCAACATTCACTGAGGCATGTTTGTTAGTTCATTTTTAAACTATAACTCAAATATTTTATCTAACAACATTGTTATCTGCCAAGATATGAACTCTAGATTCACCATGTTGAAAGATCTGAAATCTGACATGACTGAATGGACTATACATTGTCAATTAGTGGAGAAGAAGGCACCTTATGTCTTCTCAAAAAATAATAAGTCAAGAAAAATTGTCAACATGTGCTACAAGGACAAAGAGGTCAGAATTATTTTTTCATAGTATAAATTACTTATAATAATTTTTATAATATGTTTTTAAATTTGAAATGTTTTTTCAAGGAACTCTAATACAAGTCTCCATGTTCTTGGAAACAATTGCGAAATTTAACCATTTGTTGGTCAAAGAAAAGACATATGATTTTAAACTGTCAAATCAAGCTCGTAAATACGAGATTCAACATCGGGACAGTTCTGCATACAATTATCTTCACCAAGTCCATTATAATCTTCAAAACAGATGAAGCCATCACTATTCAGACGGAAGGAGAATTAAAAAAATTCGATGAACACAACAGTTGTTTGAATCTAGAACAGATGACAGTCATTGGTAAGTACTTTTAGATTGTTAATTTTTATTATCATGTTCTAATATATATCATTTATATTTACAGATTTGTTGTGCATAGTTATCAACACCAATGAAACAACAGTTTTGTCTTGTCAGTCTGATAGGAAGAAAATCGAGTGCCAAACATTAACATTGACAGACAACACATATTATCTTCTTCTTTCTTTTGTTTACATCACTATTCCAATTTTCTTATTAACAGTATTTTTCTTTATTAGAAGCCCAATTCCCATAATGCTTACCTTTATGGAAAATTTTTGTAAAGAATGATGAAGAAAAAATTCGACACATCATTGACGAGAAGCCGGTCGTATTTACAACTTCACTAGGAACCCATTCATTTCGAGGTACATTAACATGTTTCATTCTTGATTTGACATTGATTAAATTAAAATTAAAGATATTACATTTGATTTCTTGACAACTTTATGAAATTTTGGTTTGAAATCTACATTTGACACATATTTTTATTCATCCAAATATGGAGATGGCTACCCTATTAGTCAGCTGGTACTATGATTGCATTTATTACATCAAACTCATGTTTTGCCATTTTGCCATTCTGAAGTTGACTTTGTTCATGACTTTTAAGAATGAAAGACAACAATAGCGAATTGGCAAGGAGACTCATTGATGGAACATCAAAAGATATTATAACTATTAAATCAAAGAAAATCTCTATAAAAGAATTGTTTGACACCACAAGAAGTTCTTCTTCACAAGTACTTTCTTCATTACATCTTTATGGCAATATTTCGATCATATTCACTTAACGATTTCTACTAACACCATTTTTCTTTTACTTATGCTCACAATTCTATGAAATTAATGCTTGATGATGGTACTATTATGGGACAATATTATTCATAACAACTTCTTAATAACATCTTACAAGTCTTCATGTATGACGTTCATGCTTGGGTCCAAGATGTTGTAAAAGTAGGGACCTATGGTACAAGGCTTGTTCTTACTATGCCAAACTTGTTGTGGATGATAATAATGCTTACTATTATTCTAAATGTAGCAAAACTATAATCCAACCAATTGCAAGGTTACTTTTCTTTTTCTTACAAATTTTTTTCAAAATCAATATGTATGTTGTTCTTTACAACAAACATATATAACATGTATATTTTATATTCTTTGTATAGATATTGTTTAAGATTGAACATTGCTGATAAAACATTGAATTTGTAGCTCACTTCATTGATCTATTTGCCCTTTTGTAGCACGCTCTATCTACATACGTAGTACACTAAAAATTGCATAAAAAGAAGAAACGCTAATTGATGTATTGAAAACTGAGAAACATATAAGTGTTGTAACATCATTTTCTCATAAAATGAGAATAAAGGAAAATAGATCTCTATCTTTTTTGTTTTCCAGTTTGTCAAACATGATGTTTGGTTTTGTTGCTACCTCGTAGCATTAACTATATTTTTTAATAGTCCATCACTGGCCTGCTCTTCTGCTTGCATGGAGATTAGTAATATTGATTTCTCCAACCAAAAATCTCTGAAGGCCATCTTGACTTCACTTTTATAATTTATATATTTTAATAAACTATTTGATAAGTATAATATTAAATAAAACATATTATATGTAAGTATAACAACAATAAACATTTTAAAATCTATAAACACACAAGCGAAGCACATTTACTTTGACTAGTTATATGTAGTGATAGAAGTTGTAGGCTCTACTATTAAGTCAATTTGACGTGTCTACAAATGCTATTTAGAACAGCCAAAACGATTTAATGATTTTGCTTCTCAAGTGCAAGTGCAAGTACATGTTAATATTAGGTTAACAACTACCACCGTTATCTTGATTTAATGAGGCATACATATTGAAAAAAAAATTCTCCATTGTGCAATAGAAATATTTATGTCAGTATATTACTACTAAAAGTGTAAATATGTATATATGTAAGAAAGTCTTAAATAATATTTGTGAAATGAGGTCTATATGGTGTTATGTAAAAGTAATTGTCTCGAACTTTTGACAATACATGATGCATCAATGTTGAATGTAACATCTCCTCAACTTCGGATCTACATTCTTTTATATTGTAACAAACTTATTGAACGGGTTTGTCCTTCAATGTTGCCATTCAACTATATACGACTAGTAAAAGACAACCACATGGTAATTGACAATTGCCACGCTTGTCACGACCCGAAAAGTATAGCGTAGTAGAATATACCGAAGTCGATACAGTGGAATTAAAATTCCAAAAAGTAGGAGAACAATAGAACAATATAAATTCCAAACCAAACATTATAACTAAACAAATGACCTATAGAGTTCGTTCTAAAACAAATAACTACTTAGTACTATCTAGATAAAATCTATTACATTGGAAAAATAATAATAAAAAACTCAAACCACCTAGATAAAAACAATCACTCTTCACTGAACTCTTGATCTTCTGGATCCTCAAGTGAGCAAGATCCTCTTCAAACTCCTCCTCAAATTCTTCCTCAGGCAAAGGCTCCTCGAACTCAGCAAAAAACAATCAATAAAGGAAGGAGTGAGTCATGAAGACCCAGTAGGACTTACACACAACCACCCTACTATATAAACAAGTCCTAATGATAATAAAGATATAAACCCTAAACAAAAATCAGATTACAACAACTATAAGTATTGCTAATTATCAAGGTTCAATTAATTAAATAAGATACTTTTCTACCAATTGTATAGATTAACTTGATTTACTAAATGCATACTATTCTAATCATGACATAACAACACTAACACAACTTTATATGTACCTACCACATAGACCTATCATAAAGGATGAATTAAATACAATAACACTAATCTACATGTCATAATGAAAGCAAAACTAAATTATTTGTCTTAGTAGAACACATGTTTCACTTGGACATTGTAGTTATGTTCCAGAACTAACACCAGATTTACGATGTAGTAGAATGTAATAAATATTAAGCTAAATCCCATAATACACCTAGGCAGGAGTGTATTAAAGATGAACCGCAGTATCCGAGATCAAAGGATACTCTAGATTGTTCTAACTCGCCGCTGCCCACGGGCCACTAACATAATCTGGTCAAATGCAAATCACATTACAAAAGGCAGCACACTGCATCAACTACATCTCATAAGCTGAAAGCATATATTACTCAGACATACACCAATTAATCCAATTAGACATGTTAAGAGTAAACTGGCATAAAGCACAATTATATGCAACCTCATCTAATAACATAATTAAAAAGACCACAACATTACCAACATTCATGTTAAGCCATGATTAACCAATCTAATACACAACTAACAAGGTAATGCACTATTCTAAAATCATGCAATCTACTATATATTAATATGCCATGCAATTGATAATATTAAACCAATTATGTACAATCTACTTATGTTAAATCAACTCTATGTTTTCTATCAAATCACAATTTTTTATCTAATAATCCACTAAACATGTTTTAATGCATTAATTAATATATCAGAATGTTAAGGAAAGTCGGGATACCTACCTGGAGGTATCGGTAAATTCTCAAGTCCAGAAAAAGTCAGTAGGATGCCCGACCACGGAACGGCAACGACTATGTCAATCGACAACGATGAAGGCAACCTGAGGAATTACCAATATCTAATAGATTGTCAATAAATATCAAAATTCTCAAGATAGAATAGGAAGGGAGACTGACAAATCTCACCTGGACGGATCATCGAAGAACGATGCCGACTACGGCTATGGTGGTGGCGAGGGTCAACGAGCCAAGGGGGTGGTCGCGAAAGGCACCACGACTGGTTGGCCGCGTGAGGCGCAGGAGAAAACTCGCGTGCGGTAGAGGAAAATAGAGAGGGAGAGAGAAGGAGATGAGGGATGACGAGGCAGAGGGGAAAAGCGATGACGGCAACGAGGCAGCGGGAGAGAGACCGAGACAGCGAGAGGGGGCTGCGGCGTACGCACAGGCGTAGGGGGAGAGAGAGAGAGTGAGAGGGAATAGGAGAGAGAGAGAGGGGCACGGCCACGGCCACGACCAAAGCCGCGAGTGTGCGGGCGCATGAGGGAAAGAGAGAGAGGAAGGGCTAGGTGGCCGCGGGCACGCGACACACGCGACAAATGAGAGAGAAAGAGAGCGAGAGCGTGAGAGTGAGAGAGCGATAGAGACAAAGAAACATCGGAGGGGGGGAGGGCGCTGTGCACCGTGCTAGGCAGCGGCGCTGCTAGCTGCCCTGACAGCACATGGCCACGCATGGGAAGCGCGCGCACAGAAACAGTGCGTGGCGTGGTGAAAGCGAGGGGGGAGAAAAGGCAGAGGGCCGGAGATGGGAACAGAGGAGGAGAGGGGAGAGCGGAAGGTGGAGCCGGTGGAGGCGACGAGCAGCGATCGCGGCAACTGTGGCGGCGAGTGACGATGGCGAGGACGGGAACCACATTGGCAACGGCACTGAAAGAAGAAGAGAAAGAAAGGAAGGGGGGTGTTGCAGCAGCGCGCCGGGGAAAGAAGAAGAAGAGCAGAGGCGACAGTGACCGCAGGAAGGAGAGAGGGAGACGGTGACGGTGGCTTCCTCGCAACGAAACGACGCTGAGAGGGGAGGCGAAAGCGGTGGCGAGGACGATTCAAGAGAGAGAGGGGGTGACGGACAGAAGATTCGAGAGAGAGACATTTCTGTTTTTTTTAATTGCCAGACGTTATAAAGACCAATTGGTGCTCCTCCAGGATACCGCTACCATGCTCCTCCATTCATCAATGCAGCGATTTTCTGCCTAATAAACCGTCGCCGCTAACTAATTCTTCACAGCCATTTAGCCACGTCTCCCATCGCCACTACTAAAAATGTTGGTATTTACCATGAATATTAATGTCACAAAAACTCATAAATTACAATAAATTATTTTTTACAGCAACAACTAATTTCATTACATATTATTATATAAAGTTCCCTCACAATATACTTTAACCACAACAAATATATTTTATTATACAAAGTAGCATTTGCTGCATGTACAATTTTGTAGAAAAATATTATTATTATGATAAATTTAAAGTTGCAACAAAACTATAATCACCGTATAATTGGTGTTGCAGTAAAATTATTTTCACTATTAATTAAAAATTATGTGAAAAAGATATTTAGTACAAATTTGATGTTGCAATAAAATTATTTTTAAAACTAAAATATAGTTGCACTAAAAAAATTTAACTATATATTTGATGCTATAGCAAAAGATCTGTTGCCGATTAAAATTTTTGTCAAAAACGTATTTATTACATATTTAATATTATAGTAATTTAATTTTTACAACTAATTTATAATTATGCTAAAATTTTATTTAAGTAAAGCTTTATTTTTACATCACACTCCTACTATGCACAACTAACTCTCTTTCTCTCTCTAAATATATGTATATATAAATATATATGTTGCTATGATTCTTCTCCTGGCCACCCGCACACAAAAGCTCTTTTGCAAATCAAGTAGACGACAGAAACATGTCACGCTAGCACCAGCTAGAAGGAGACCACCAGAGGCATAAAATTTTGAGAGAAGTAGCATACACTGGTTAACCCACAGCAAAGTATGCATGAAGATTAAAAATTTGAGAGAAGTAGTAGTTCAAACAAACTATGAGTAAAAAAAAAATTGGACATAGGTGTTTGTCCATTAAGTTGATAAACTCCTGCTAAAGCGCCTCCAAGTATGTCAACCCTAAGTACTCTTCTCACCAAAAATCAGCAATTATAAGTAAACATTGTGCCTGATCTGTCTGGCAGTCCAGTCTACCATTTAAATCAACAAAAGTCAACAATTTGACGCCAACATCAAATCTAGGACTAATAACGCAACATTTGTTTGGTCTACTATTCAGTTCCACCACGATTTTCCAGCTTATGTATTCTACCTCACCAACATAGCCTACAAAGAATTAATCAAATGATGATGGGTGTATTCAGTCATCATGTCTAGTCTCCTTTAATGTGCAGAGGTGGCGAACCTACCAAGACTGCTCCCAGATTAGTCTAGAATTGGCCGAACTATAGGCGATCGGAACCTAACTCAATCCTAGAAAAGGTTGACCCTAGGATTGGATCAGCACCTGCTGATCCCAACCAATCATGCAAACAAACCATGGTTCCAATATATCCTCACAAGAAAAAAAGTTGTCAAATGCTATAACAATATTGTGATCAATACCTAGTCTATGGTATGTTCAATACCTAGTCAATTGCTATGAATGAGATAGTGGTCAGGATGATTGACAAGGAAAAAATGTTCTACAAGCTCACCAATATACTCATCTTGGTCAGGTGGTATGTTCCTCACTAGAACCCTGCAACAAACCATAATCAATCACTTGTTTGTTGTGGCTATTACTTTGAGATGACATTGGATCATCAAGATGCATATGCATAGTATAAACTAACACAAAAATATTGGAATTGCTTCTAGCTCAAGTGATGGAAACCGGACTAAAGTTGATCCATGCTTGGGCTCATGTTTGGGCTCGAGTAATAGCTCATTCACCCAATATAAAAAAAAGTTTGAAATATTCAATTGGCAAAGCACATACTGTGAAATGGTCTGGTCGTCGTCTCTCTGATGCAAGAAAATGCAGCCTCAAAGACGCAACTGTTGATAGAAATGTATGCCTTGCAAATTAATCATATATGATATGATTCGACATTTCTAAAAATATCTCCTTCAATTAAATAGGCAAAACTTCATTACTAACTTTTATTAAAAGCGTATATCATAATGAAATCTTTGATCACATGTAATGATGATTGAATCATGATGAGATCATGATAATGAGATCAATCATTTAGATGTATATGATCTAAATGTTCTTAGTTATAGGATCTTTGAGACGGGACATCAAGAATCCGGATAGACTAGTGTGTGTGATATCTTCTCATGTGATAAGGATGACCAATCTCATTGGTCATCAATGTGAGGATACTGAGATATACACATAGATGCTCATTTGTGGAATGAGTTCACTGAACTGACCAATTTAGAAAAACTTGATCGGTATCTTACCAAACTGTCTATCAGGTTATTCTTACATATCAATAGCATGGTTAAATCTTTGACCTAAGTTGCAAAAGATGTCTTACCGGATATATCTTGTACTTTGATTTTTGACTTATGGATCACCATCTTCATAGTCTAGTATAGTTGATGTATTAGGTGCGAGAGAAACCAGGTGGGGGCAATTAAGCAAGCAACAAGGGATCATTCACTCTAGGTAAGAGAGAGAATGTCCTATGGAATAGTATTCTAAATCTTTAGCCAAGATACTTAGGATAATTTTAAAAAGAGGTTTCTAATTGATCAGAACCCGAGTATAGGATCCAAAGAGTCTGAATACTTAGGGGTTGATAGCTAGTGCCGGACCCATGATCGACCGGGACATTGTATGAATGAAGATCTAAATCCCTGTGATAATTGATAATAGAAAGAGTTAATGGATGTTATTTAACTCTCCAAAATTATTTGAGATCATAGAATGTGGCTTGTACCCTTTATGATCGAAAAGTCATAAAAATTGTTATCGGATAATAGTTTTGATTTAATTTAAAAGAATTGTTATTTTAAATTAATTAAGGCTTCAACTAAATTAACTATTGGGTCTAGTGGGTCACACACATTAGATCTGGTCAATAAAATGAGGGCATGGACGTAATTTTATAAAAGTTTTTGAATTTTGTGAAAAATTCTATCTTCTATAACTAAATGGCTTATGAAGCCAAGCCTTAATAAGCCATAGGGTTAGAGAACGTCTCTAGAAGCCTTTCCCCCTCCTATCTCCTCTAGAAGGTGATCTCCCATGGTCAAACTTGGATCTAAAAGGTTTCTTGAGGCCTAGAGGAAGGGAGAACTTGTCTATTGAAGCAAATCGTGTGGATACTGTTAGAAATCATTCACTTGAACGGTTTTAAGAAAGAAGAAACATCCTCTCTTTATTCATGGTGAGAAATTTTGGAAATCTCACGAGGTACTCTTGTTCTACTTCATATTTGGTTCCCGATTTTACTAATTCTGCATCGACCAAGACAAAAATCATGGTTTTAAGCCATCTCCGCCAATTTTGTGAAACCCTTAGGAAAGAAAGCTTATTTGCAAATCTTATGAAATGTGCCTTCTTCACCAATAAGGTAAATTTTCTCGGATTCATGGTATCATCCCAAGGTGTCTCTGCTAATGCCGAGAAGGTTAAAGCCATTGTAGATTGGCATGAACCAAGAAGTTTGTTTGATGTTAAAAGCTTTCATGGACTAGCTACCTTTTCTCGGCGGTTCATTAAGGGATTTAGCACAATCATGGCACCTATCATTGATTGCTTAAAGAAAGGAACATTTGTTTGGACCAAAGTTGCCAACAAAGCTTTCCAAGAAATCAAAGAAAAGATGACTCAGCCCCTATCCTTAGGCTACCTGATTTCTCATCTTTGAGGTAGCATGTGATGCTTCTGGTCTAGAAATAGGAGGATTGTTGAGTCAAGATGGTCACCTAGTAGCCTTTTTTAGTGAAAAACTTAATGGTGCTAAGCTCAAATATTCCACCTATGATTGAGAGTTCTTTGCCATCATCCAAGCTCTTAGGTACTGGAGACATTATCTTCTCTTTCAAGAATTTGTCCTTTATTCAGATCATGAGGCCTTAAGATTTTTTAACTCTCAAAAGAAGTTAAATCCAAGACATGGTAAATGGGTAGAGTTCCTACAAGCTTATACTTTTGTGGTAAAACATAAGCCTGAGGTAGAAAGTAAGGCCGCTGATGCCCTTAGTAGGAGGGTCACTCTTCTTTCCTTGATAAGTGTTAAGGTTACTAGATTTAAAAGGATACGAGAGGCATATAATGATTGTCCTGACTTTGAGAGGGTTGTCACCACACTCCGAGAAGGCCCTTCAAGAGAATTTAGTGACTATATCTTGCATGATGGTTATCTCTTCAAAATTGGTCATCTTTGTCTCCCACGCACATCCGTGAGAGACTTCATTGTATGTGAGTTGCATGCAAATGGTTTGGTGGGACATTTTGGGTGGAACAAAACCACTGAGGCTATGGAGGCTCAATTTTATTGGCCGAGTCTTAAAAGGGATGTGGGTCACATTGTAGCCCAATGTCGTACTTGTGTCTTCGCCAAGCAAAGGAAGCAAAACACTAGCCTTTATACTCCCCTCCCTGTCCCTAATCGCCCTTGGGAAGATGTTAGTATGGACTTTGTGCTTGGGCTCCCTAGAACATTAAGAAAGCATGATTCCATCCTTGTGGTTGTAGATAGGTTCTCCAAGATGGCTCATTTTCTCTCTTGTACTAAAAGCTCAGATACTTCTAGGGTTGCTAGAATCTTCTTTGATAAGGTTGTTAGGTTACATGGCTCCTCAACACCATAGTGTCAGATAGAGACGTGAGATTTATGAGTTATTTTTGGAAAACCCTTTGGCATATGATGGGTACTAAGCTTAAGTTTTCCACTGCTTTTCACCCTCAAACGGATGGTTAAACTAAGGTTGTAAATAGGAGTCTAGGAAATTTGTTGCGATGCCTCGTAAGAGATCACTTAGAAAATTGGGACTTGATATTGCCACGTGCCGAGTTTGCATACAACAGTTCAGTCAATAAAAGCATTGGTATGAGCCCTTCTAGGTTGTCCATGGGTACAATCCTAGAAAACCAATCGATCTCATCCCAACTCTACCTCATGCACGACCTCATGCACGAGTGTATGAAGCTACTGAGTCTTTTACTAAGCATGTTAGGAGCATTCATGAGGACATTAGTAAGCGGATTCATGCTAGTAATGAGTCATATAAATTAAGTGTCGATTCCCACAGGCGATTCCAAGACTTTAACTAGGGAGATCATGTTATGGTACGAATTCAACCTAAGAGGTACCCATCTGGTACAGTTAAGAAGCTACAAGCACGTAGTGCAGGTCCATTTCAAATTCTTAAACAAGTAAGGCCTAATGCCTATGTAGTTGACATTCTATCAGAATGGGGAATAAGATCTACCTTCAATATCTCCGATCTTGTATCCTATCATCAGCCAAATGCTATCCCTAGTGATCCATTTGAGCCATTCCCTCTCATTGAATAACAACCAGAGCCACAATGCCCAACACCTATACCCACTTCATGGCATGAGTAGATCGATTGTATACTTGAAGAATAAGGCATTTGTATTGGAGGAGGAAGATATCAATGTTACCTAGTACATTGAAGTGGGAGGCCACCTTCAGATGATACATGCATATCAAGAGAGGAGTTACAACGCATTGACCCAGACTTGCTGGAGCGATATAAGAGCCAATTGGACCCTCTCTCGATAGGGTCAAGTCTTTCCCACCCGAGGGGAGTTGGTGGGGACACCGGTTTGAGACGATATCCTCGATCAAATTGGACCGGTCCACATCAAGATCTGGTAGCCAGTAGTATCTGGCTTGGAGCTGACTCATGATGGTCATTCACTTCTTCTTACTTAGGAGAATATAATTTTATTTAACTAGGAGAGTTAATAGTTATTAGTAGGTAATTACTTTTATTAATTAGAGCGATTAGAGTTATTATGATGGTAGGAAGTAGTTGGTAGGTAGTAGTTGGTAGTCATATTAAGAACAATAGTTTTTAAAGACTAGTAATTATTTTAGGTAGGTGAGAGGTAGTAATTACTTAGAGTTAATAGGTAGTTGGTAAGTGGGAATATGATTGGAGAGAAATTCAAATATGATTGAAGGGAAATTCAATCTTTTGAAGGGAGCCTTGAGGTCTATAAATACCCCCCTATGGAAATTCAAATATGATTGGAGGGAAATTCAAACTTTTAAAGGGAGCCTTGTGGTCTATAAATACCCCCCTATGTATCCTTATTGTAACAAGTTGAAGAAAGTTAAGCTTGAAGTAAGAGTGTCAACTCTTTACTTTCTATTGCCTCTGTGTGGGAGGAGCCCATGAGGGGTACCCGATCACCCGACTTCGGGAGCTTGTGAGGAGCATTACCACATCTTCTCTACCACCCCCACATCTTTATTCCCACCCACTTTCTTCTTACCTCGATCATCCAATGCCAAGAGTTCCATCACTTGCAATCTTCATCACTGTCAAGGTCGGCACTGCAAGAGCTTCAACATCGGGTCAACAACTCTTCCATCCACACAAGCATCCCGATACCTCTTCGACGTTCATCTGCCGCCAACCAGACGATACTCATCAACCTGAACGGTTCCGAGAACATAACCGCATGTAGCCTATTACCCTCCTGTGAGAGGTGGGCATCTTGGCAAGTTTTTAAATCAATATTGTGAATTGTAGTTCTCAAGATATGTGTCAGTCGAGTCCTCCTACAAAAGAAGTGGTAACTTCTAATCTTCCTCTCGGTTCTTTACTTTGTTCATTTTGTATGCGGTCATGAATGCTCATGCCAAAGAGTTAAACCCCTCTCTCCCTGTTCTCATTCTACCAAAAATTTTCCTTACTAGGCATTCTAACCCTATTGTAGTTTCCTAACTATGCCGGTCTGTTACCCTCAAAATCGGATCGTGTGTGGGAGTCGGTTTAGAGTGTCAACCCTATCCATCCCGCATCACCTTGGATCAGCTAGTGCCTTTTGTTGATCCTGATCTAGATGAGTCAGGATTAGCTATTTCAGGCTAGATAAAAAGTGGGGGTGTGCCAATCATAATGCAGAGTGCCCATTTTAATCTACATTGGCACAAGAACCATAAACCATATAAACATGCATGTCTTGGCACATGAACCATAAATCCACTTTAGTAAAGGCCTACCATGGAGATGAATATTAAATTTCACTTTAAGTCCACTATTCAAACCATTTTGACATGAACATTTAAGTCCTCCATTCTAACCATTTTGACATGAACATATGTTTGAGATACTTAATAGCGAAGTTGCATCTTGCTTGGCACCCAACAGAAAATTCAATTGCATGCGCTGCTGCGAATAACCTATGCATGTACGATGCATAAGGTTATCTAAGAAAAATCAAAGAAAATATTTTGTCAATGTCTGACAGATGCCATTATTTGTCAGGGCTTAGAATATTGATTCTAGACCAATTCAATCGGTTGAGTTGACTGACCAGATCAATTTGGATAAATCGTGTAATACTGTGTAAAAATAAAAATAAATAAATAATGTAATACCATTGCAGTCAAAGCTTAGAGTGAAGTGCAGATCTGATCAAGAAGAGGTAGCACTAGCGATGAGTCAGAGCACTTGAAAATCGGGCAGCCTGATCTCCATGTGGCCCTGGACACCGATGCACATGGCACCATGGGCACCGAGGAGGTGCCCTTTCTTCTGACCAACAGCCCTCATATTGGATTTGGTAGGTTTCTTCGATTCGACTGTTTGAAGCAATGCTGACGGGAGGGACTAGCAATGCTAGCAGAGCAAAATCGATATCCAAGAGATGAAATGTAGAGAGAGAGGGGGAAGAGTCTAACTAGCGGCTGCAAAACCTAGCAACGGTGTGGTTGGCACCCACAAGGGCAACACGAGTGCTGAAAACTCTTAGGCAGAGAAATATCAGCTGTTTATTGTTCTAGTTGCACCGGTTGAACAAGCTAGCATTGATTGGAGACTCTTCTTCATCGGCCGGCCGAAGAGGAAGAATGTTGAACCCATATCCCGATCTCCCACGCTAAGGTACACGGTCATTTCAACTCATCCCTTAATTTACATCCCATAAAGCGGAGCCCGCGGCTCCTGGCGACCACATTCTTTCATGTTGTAATTTCATCTCCTCCTCACTCTCCTCCCACATGACCCGAACCATCTTCGATGCTCGAGCGACGCCGTGAGATGAAAATTCGGGGATCAATGTGAGTGTGGGACCAAGGTGAGGACATTTTACCGCTTTCCGAGTGTTTTCAATTCACTCCCCTTTTTTCCCCAATTCCATCTTTCACCTTCTCTTGAGGTGCCGATCCGGAACCCGTTTTCGGTGTCGACAGCTTTTTGGCAGAGAAAAAGCAGATCAAACAGATCAAGCAGAGAAAAAACTCTTAGGCAGAGAAAACTCTTAAGCCGAAATGTGATACTAACTACACTTTTGAGCGATGTCAAGCAGATCAAACAAACACTGAAGCAAACAAGTGAAGATCTGATTATGCCATTAAGTGCTACAACAAAGAAGAAAAGCAGCTACAACATCAGAAAAGCTAAGCCTGCTACAGAAATCAGTGCCTGCTGCTACCCTCTCCAGGAGAAAGACCACGTGGAGGAGGCATGGTAGCCGTGTCCGCCAAAGCTGCTGCGGCCGCCTCATTACGGCGACGCTCTGAAGAAGTGGCCAGGAACGCAGAAGCACCGTGCTCATGGCTCTGGCTTTGGCCACTCTGCCCCTGCTGGCTCCGCCCGTGGTGACCCCGACTATGAGCGGCGCCGCCACTCCGGTGCGTACCACTCCGATGGGAGCTGCTTTGATGGGTGCAACTCTGGCTCGGCTGTGGAGGAATGCCCTGGCGGTAAACCTGCAATGTCGCCTCTGCTGCCGACAAACGAACCTGCTCCTGCAGGTGCATCTGCTCCAGAGATCACATGGCCTGGCTATGCTGGCGCTCCATCTCGTGCATGGATCTCTCGTGCTGAAGGCTGAGATCCGAGACGATCATCTGGGAACGAAGATCGGCTGGGGCAGACCGCAATGTCTCCACCTCAGACTCCAAGGACTGGATACGGGAGGACAAGCTACTCTGAAGCTCGACAACCTGGAAGAAGAGGAAGAATATGGACCAAGAAAGATCAACAACCAAAATAGACAACAATGAAAGATACCTCTGCCTCCTTGGTCGTCAGGGCCTCTCTCGCCTCACTAAGACGCTGGCGGAGCTCAGCCACCTCTTCCCTCAACAGAGAAGGAGGTGAACCCTCAGCACGAGCCTTCTGCTATGAACAGAAGAAAAACACATCAGAGCAAGGCAATCATATGTTGAGGATACAAATGAAGGTCAAAGGTAGTGTCTACCTCAGTCTCCAGCATGCCACGAAGAGTGGCCACCTCCTGCCGAAGGTCAACAATCTCCAGCTGTTGGCGTAGCAGTAGAGCCCGAGCCTCCTGAAATGACATGAAGGTCAGAAAAGAACAACAACACAGAATTAAAGGAAAGCGAGAAGCATTTACCTGACCCTCTGGAACAAACAAGTGGCGTACACCTACGCGTATCGGCGAAGGCAGTCTCGGCTATCCTCTGCCCAGCCAATAATTACCTCGCCGCCTTCATACCACAAAGTGATCGAGGCGTGGTGCCTCTCCACCCAGTCCACGAGGAGGAGAAGGCGCCTGGGACGATCACCAACTAGGGGAAGAGGAGGAGGAGGCTCCAACCAGTCCTGCTCCAGACCGAGGGTGCGTGCCAAGAACCGAAGCCACAGTGGCGCCAGCTCATTGACGCACAGAAGATGCAGATCGCGGCCGAAGACACGACCAGCGTGGGCAATCCAGGGCTGGAGATGGTCATCGGTCATGAGATATGGCCTCCAACACACCTGTGGGAAGCAAAATCATGATTATTATTTCAACAGGAGAATATCTATACACAAAATTAAAAGACATACCTCAGTGTGTGGGAAGCGGAGAATCTGTGAACGAATCGAAGCCAGCTGGCTGCGATGGCCCCCAGTAGGGCGGAGGGGCTCCCAACGAGCCATCAGGGGGAGGAGGTCAGGGTAGGACTGTTGTGCCCGACCCAGGGGGAAGTAGAGGTAGCTCCAGACCTGTAAAAGGCACAACTCGTCAAAGCAAAGCAGAGAACTACAAGTGTACAAGAAAGGAAAGCTGCTAAAAGTCACCTGGAGAAAAGGAGAGAAGCCGGCAACCGAAATAGAACCCGCCTCAGGCTGGAGGCCACAGAACAAATGGGCGAGCATCGCTGCCCCCCACGCGTACGTGCCAACCTGCTCCAGGTCAGCAAGCAAAGGGAGGAACCGCAGATGGATGCGGTCCATCTTCGAACCCAACAGAAGGCGCCCGAAGAAGAAGAGGAGGAAACGGCGCAAGTCTATGTCCGCCTCCAAGGAGCCAGGTAATCCGGTAAATGCTGTTGCCGCCTGGCCGACCATGCGGCAGAAAAAGCTATCCTGGCTCTCGCCACGGACACGCTCGGCATCAACCAAGCCTACCATCTCACCAGCCTCTAGTCTGGCGATGGTGCGTAGGCCATCCTCTGGGCCGAACTCGGGCTCATATGCGAAGAGGGCCCGGAACTCCCGCGAATAGTCGGAAGAGGTGGCACACACCACTGGCCTACTGTAAACACGAAGACCGATGATGTGTGCAACATCCTCTAAGGAGGGCACCATGTGCCCCCATGGGAACAGAAACATGAAGGAGTCCGGGTCCCAGGACTCACGAAGGACCTGCACCAGCGGTAGGTCCTCCCAAAAGGGAGTCACCCGGAGGATGGGCCCAAACCCCATCTCTTCTAACCGAACCTGCTGGAAGTCCGGTAGGCCTAGGTAGGCAGCATGCACCAGGTCCCACGAGATCCGGGATTTTATCCAGGCCTGCAATAGATTCATTTCATTAGTTCACTCAATTTTTATTGCCAAAATGCAAAGGAGCTAATCATTAAGTGCAGGAAAAGAAAATGTACCTCTCGGACTGCCGGAAGCTCGGGCTCCTCGGAATCGGAGTCGTGGCGGCGAACACGTCTCGACATCTGTGCCAAAAGGGAAGTTGACATCAAACTTTGTTACATACATTTTTTTTATTTATTTCATTCATAAAAAAATAAATCATCAGACGAACGCGCCCTCCCCTCCTTTGGAGAGGGAGGGCGCACTCAGCGCGCCCCTTCACGCTGAGGAGGGGGCGCGGTCTGCGCATCCCCAAACCGGGGGCGCGGTCTGCGCGCCACTGGTCTGAGAGCGCGGTCAACATTTTGCGTTGACCGCACCCTCTCAACTGCTCGATCCTTATTTTTGCGATACCTTCGTCGAATCAACTCGGAATCACGTGAAACTTGAACCAAATCGAAGATCATAACCCGATCTACATTTTTTGTGACAGGGGCACTAACCTTTGACGATGTTTCGGACTCCGGATCTGAGATGGAACTCTGGAGCTTCTGGCGCGAGGAGAGATGGTGTACAGGTGGAAATGAGATATTCTTACCCCCAGGAGGTATTTATAGAGAGTAAAAATGTGAAAATAGAAGAAATTTGAAAATATCACCCAAGGTTCACAAAATCGAGCTGATCGCAACGCCACCGAAAGAATTCCGATCTGATGAACGGTTTGCTCAAAATAATTTTGTGAAGAAAAATTCTCTTTAAATTCTCACCAAAATTCCCTCTTTTCACATAAATTTGAATGTCTCAATTCCTAAATTAGCTAGACATATTCATGTTTTTTATCATCACTAGCTAACATTTTTCAGGGGTCAGGAGAAAATTCTATACATTTATTAGTCAGAAATGGCTGAAAATGTATTTTTCAGGAGCAAAATTGATAAAAATGGCGAACATTTCGGAAAGCGCCTAGCTGATCAGAAAATCGAGCCGATCAAGGAGTCACCGAAAGAAAATTCATCAGACTCACGGTTTGCTCTGAAAAATTACCTAAAGAAAAAAGGCATGTTAAAACCTTTCAAAAATATCTTTTTTCATATTAAAAAATATTCAAGGTGTTGAAAAATAACAAGGCATATTCATCATAATTGTCAACATCTGTCTTGCATTTTTCCGAAACAAGGTAAATTTCTATTGTATTTTCACTCAAACTTGCTATAAACAATTCATTGTTTATTCAAAATAAAAACAACATGGCTGACAAGTTAAAGCAGGAAAAGAAGACTCTCAGGCAAGTAGAAGCTTCAACGCGGAGATGTAGCGGCGCTTCCGGTCAGGGCCCTCCTCAATCAGGAGGCCTGGGCGGTACACCCGACTCGTCTCCCACATGGCAATGACTGAGATCGCCTCCTCCTCGTCATCCGCAGAGCCAAGCTGCCTACCCTTGATAGGTGGCAGGTGGGACAGCTTGGGCAACTCGTACCGAGGCAAGCCGATCTGGGAGTGGCAACGGTGAGCGTTGTACAACACAAAGGCCGAACCTGTAACCAGGCAGAGATCAACGCCAGGCACAAAACACACCTGGAAGTCCTTCTGCACCAGGGCAGCAGAAGAGTGCAAGAAGCAAGAAAGGTTCATGGAGGCAAAGTGAGCACGCCACTCTGGCCTCTTCTTCACCGATGCACACCTGTTGGTGACTCTCAGCCCCAAAGCCGAGCGCATCGGCATATGGGAACAAGGGGCTACGGTGGAAGAGCTGCGACCTGGTGGCCACCTCACCGGCTGGATCGAACTTAAAGTGAAGATCGGCCCAGCAAGCCAGTAGAAGCGCACTGCCAAAGGGAGGACGGCCCACGCAAGCTGCGGACAGTCCGCAGTACAAGTAGCCCAGAACTAAAGGCCCCAACCGCGCACCGCTCCAAATGCCGCGGATGCACGAGAGTTGATCAACCTCCACGAAACCATCCTCCGCAGGAAACAAGAACACCGCGGCAAGGCAAGCCGCGAAACCCTTTGTACCGCCCAGAATCCGGTCCTCATCCAGACCAGGAGCCGTCAGAAGAGAGATTGTCCAAGCCGCCAACTTGGGAACACTAATTCGCTTGCCAGCCAACAAGGTGCTGATCTGCCGAGCCTCGACAAAATCCTGCAAGAATTCCAAGCAAGAGAGGGGTCCTGAAGGGATGAACATACCTTCAGTTTCTCCCTTCTTTGTCCGAGGGAGGCCGAGAAGGAGCTCTGCTTCTTCAAGAAGAACTGTACACTCAAAGCTGCCGAACACGAACGTGTAAGTGTCGGGGTGCCACAACTCAACAAGAGCTCCCATCAAACCGAAGTCAAGGGAGTAGCCTTAATATTGCTTGGCATGGATCAAGAGTCCGGTTAAGCCCCAATCTCGAAGAATCGCTCTGACCAACAAGCCGAGGACGTCAAGCAAGCCGGAAAGCCAGGGAGGAGAGCAATACCGGCGAGGCCCAGGGAAGTTTGGGTAATCCTACACCTAAACAGAAGGTAAGAGAAATTTTTTAAGAAAAAAAAGAAGAAGAGAGTGGCTGAAAGCTAAAATTGGCAGCAAACTTACCAAGTCGGCACCGATTCTGGCCTTCAGATGACCCGGGACGCTTGAAATACCTCGTACCGAGCCAACACGCTGCTTTTTCAAAGGAGGAGCCATCCTGGGTGTTGGTAGGACGATCTGGTCGTCCTAAGAGGTGTTTATATAGGGGCAATCGGTCCTGATTTGAATCGGATTCAGATCCGATCAAAAAAGGAAACTGGGATCGAACGCGCCCCCGAGGTGGGGGCGCGCAGGTCGCGCCCCCGGTTAGGGGGCACGTTCGGTCAAATTCTTTGGAAATTTCTCAAAAATTCAGAAAAATTCAGAAAAATTCAGAAAAAAATCAGAAAAATTTGTTAAATCAAATATATTTATGTCGAGTGAACATCATTGTTCAGTCGGAACTAACATTTAGATGAAAGACAGGAATTGCTCAGGGAAACAGAAGAACGGACATGGGAAACCCCCATAACTTGCCGACTAGCATATATGTCGCTAGTCGTGTGTTATTATCTTATGCATTATTTGTTGAAGACCATGAGCACGGAGAAGACTTGACCCAAGATCCCCTTCATCAAAATCTACGACGGTCAGGTCATCTCTAATGCTCACGGATAAGCCAAAGTTGTGCTGTGAGGGACGATAGTTCCCGAATGGGTATCTTGACCTCATAGACAATCTATATCTTCAATTATTTCTTATACAAGTTTTGTTTTGTTTTCTTGAGCCCAACATGCATCATGTAGCATTAATTGCATTACATTTTGTTTTATCATTGCATACATCATTTCCTAAACTTCACCTTCTCACTCTCTCGATCATTCTAAATCCCACCGTGTTTTCTAATCCCATCGAGTTCTCTAATCCCACCATGATCTCTAGTCCCACCAACCTCTCTAATATCCCACCGTGTCTATTAATCCCACCGTGTTCGGTAACCACTTTGTGCCCTCAAATCTTTCATTTCTTTTCACCACTGTGGCCATTGCAACTTCTTTGCTATTCATCCCACCATGGAAGCCAATTCATCCCGCCAAGGGCCTTCTATTTGGTCAGAACTTGCACCGTCACTATCTTCACGGTCTATGCTTAAACATTTGCCTTTCAGAATCTGAGATCATTCCATTCCGAATCGAATCTTGTCTCTTGAAAGACTTAAATGAATCTAAGAGCCTGAATGTGCTCGATTGGTATTCTTTTACTTTTTCAAACAAATCTCTTTTTAAACTTTAGCCCATCACAGTACAGGAACACCGCAAAGATCGGGTTACCGGCTGATGATGAACCTACGAACCCATGTTTCGGGGACTCCCCACCGCGTTGGGGGTTGGCTATTCTTCTCTCGTGCCAATGGCACATCTCTTACCAATCGAACATAGGAAGACTTGATGAAACATGGCGGTTAACCAGGAGACTTGAGGAGATTCGTCTTGCCGAATCTGGCCGTTAAGCGTGTCTATATCTACACCTTGATGCCACCTTTTCAGTCCATCACCATTTCACTCCACTACATTCCACTACGATCCATCTCTCTTCGCTACGCTTTCTCTACGTTTCACTCCACTCCGCTACATGCCATTCCCTTGCAAAGCCGACATCAAGGCGAGGCAAGCTGTAGACACGCCAAATTGGCCTAATTCAGAGCCCAGACTCTTATTCCATAGGCAATATCTTTTATCTGACCGTTATCTGATCTGGATTACCTCGTGGACATGAGCTAAGGACATTGGTGGAGCCCCCCTTGTTAGTTGAGAATGGACCAATGATTTCTGGAATATTGCCGTAACCTTCATGCGAGAGCCGCACGTGAACTGTAAAAACACAAAGCCTGCTCGATGACTGACCTTGAATGGTCCGTAATTGAAGGTCTCGGGAGTCCCGCATGTGTTCCGTAACATTCAGGGTTTCCAAGAAGTCATTTCGGTAGACGTCGGTCAATGACGGCTTTTGTTACGGCTTTTTCGATCTGTGCTGACACGGCTATCCCGGACCACATGTTAGGCCTTTCCGGTCATCACCGGGTCTTTTCAGGTCATCCGGGTCGATTCTAGCCGAATATTTTCATCAACCGGGGCCATATGGCCATTTCGGTCAATTTTAGGGTTTCCCGGCTTTTCCGAGTTTCGGTTCACGTTTACCGGGTTAATCTCAAATTTTTCGATCACTTCGGGTTTTCCAGTCGTACCGGACTTGTTCGGTCATCATTTTAAGTCATCCCGAGTTGACGCGAGATTTCTCGATCGGAACAGTGCTCTTTCGGATCTTCGCCCCGGGTTTCGGCTTTCCGCTATAGGGTAAACAAGTAGAAAGCCCCGTGTGAACATCTCGGGAGTCATGCCGGCTGGTTTACCGACTTGAGGAGGTGCGGTTGAAGGCCCTCTTTCCAACGCGACAAACGGGAGCCGAATCGGACATCTCGTTTGCAAGATACGGCTCGCGGAACACACGCGCAGGAGAGAGAGTGTACCGCGCCCCCGCTACCTTTGAAAGAGGAGGGCGCGCCCTGCGCGTCCTCAACCCGGGGGCGCGCCCTACGTGCCCTCAAACCGGGGGCACTTCCTGCGCGCCCCCGGTTCCTTTGAAAAGCGGGGGCACGGTCAGTTTCTTTAAATCGGAAATTGCCCCGATTAGCACCTTCTAAACCGGATTTTTGGAAGGTTTCCGGCGTTGATTTTCGATTATTTGTACCGTGCCCCGGGTTCGGGGGCGTGTTACGTATGTCAAGTCAATTTTTAGCAATTTCTGGAAGTTTCCGTCTATTTTTAGCAGTGAGACACGTAACGCGCCCCTACTCCCTTTGAAATAGGGGGGCGCGCAAACCGCGCCCCCTAAGTGGAGGCGCGCCCTGCGCGCCCTTGGTTTGAGGGCGCGCCCTGCGCGCCCTCGTCCCCTTTGAAAAGTGGGGGCGTGGTCGGTCCAGTTTCCAAATTTTGCACCGGCTCCCTGTAAGGAATCGTCCATTAAAATTTGGTGCAGCGGAAGCGACGATTCCTATGGGTTCCTTTAGAATCCGTCTCAATCAGAACCGAACGACGAAAACCGAAAACCGATCAAATCGGGTTCGAATATACCTGATAGGGATTCATATAATCCCATGGAGAGTAAGGAGATGAGCTTCTCAAGCTCTCCAAACCGTTCAAGTGTCCGGTCTCCAGCAGTATCCACACGAACTTCATCCACAGCAGGTTCTCCCTTCGCGCCGGCCTCGAGAACTCTTCCCGAACGGAGCTCCATCGACCATGGACACCTTCTAGAGAGATGAGGAGGTAGGGAGGAGACTTGGGACGTGGTTTTCACCCTTGGCTTGATGGGGTTTGGCTGAAACCATTAGTATTTATAGAGAATTATGGAATTTTTCATAAAAACCCAAAATCTCTATAAATTACGTCCTTGCCCCTGTACTTGTGGATAAGTCCTTTTGTGTGTGACCCACTAGGCCCAATAGCCTATTTGGTTGAGGCCTAAATAAAATAAAACAATTCTATTTAATTTAATTAAATCCATTATCCGATAACAGATTAAGCGGCCTACCGATCATGAAGGGTACAAGCCACATCCCATGATCCCAAATGGCTATGGGGATAATCTCATCTCCATTGAGCCTTTCCATCATCAGTTACCACATGGATATAAACCCTCATCCATCCAATGTCCCGGTTGGAAAGGAGTACGGCATCGACTGTCAACTCCTTAGTGTACCGACTCTATAGGATCCTGTACTCGAAATTTGATCAATTGGAAAACTCCTTTTCCAATTATCCTATCTACCCTGGCCAGGGATTTAGAGTACTATCCCATAGGACATTCACTCTCACTTACCGAGAGTGGACGATCCCTTGTTGTCCGCTCAATTGCCTCCATCGGATTTTCCTTGTACCCGATCCATCGCTATATAGGACCATCTAAATTGTGATCCATAAGTCAATGGTCAAAGCACAAGTTCCACCCAACAAGGCATCTTTGGTGACTCATGTCAAAGGTCCAACCATGCAACCGTGATGATAGAAGACCCTAATCGACAGTTCGGTAAGATACCATTCAGGGTTTCTAATTCGGTCAGTTCAGTGAACTCATTCAACTAATGAGCACCTGTACGTGTATCTCAGTGTCTCCACACTGATGACCAATGAGATCGGTCATCCTCATCACATGAGAAGACATCACATACACTAGTCTATCTGGATCCTTGATGTCCCGTCTCAAGTATCCTATGACTAGGAACATTTAGATCAAATACCTCTAGATGATCAATCTCATTATCATGATCTCATCATGATTTAATCATCATTGTATTTGATCAAGGACTTCATTATTATATTCGCATCTAATAAGAGCTTATAATGAAGATTTGCCTAATTAATTGAATAAGATATTTCTAGAAATGTCGAATCATATCATATATGATTGGCTTGTAGGGCATACATTTCTATCACTCCCTTCCCCTATAAATTGAGGGCCATTCTCAACGACCCAAGGTTAATCCCCCGTGCCTAGCTCGTCCAAAGGTCGTCCAAGCTCTTCTCCAAAGCCGTCCCGACGTCCAAAGGTGATCCGAAGTCAAGAAATCGATCCCGAGGTGATGGAGGAGGCTCGATCCGGGCGTTCTGCATCAACCATATTCATCGACTTATGCAAAAAATCTGGGGCTCCTTCTGCAAAAGTCTTCAACATATAAGTCGTTCCTATCTTTGTCCCCTTTCATCTCCAACTGACGGCACTCAATTCCGACTTGTCGTTTGTTCATGGCGATTGCTTCATTGAGGGTGCGCATCCAGGTTCTGTTTTCCACATCCGCCCCATTTCACAATTTTTACAGACTTCTGAAAGAGGATTTCGGAGAAATCATAAACATAGGAATTCTTCCTATATAAGTTCTCTGTCTACTCCAATAAACGGCACTCGATTCTGACATCGGGGTCGTCTGTTTCATCCTCTGTACCAAAGTCGCGCCAGAAGGGTACCAAGCTACCCGAACCGGCTGTCTTCAACCAACTCGGCTTCAACTCAAGCCAATCCATTCCATAAGCTTTCTCAACTCCATTAACTCTGTTTATTTACTGTTTTAAAGCATCTTTTAGTTTATTTCCATCATTTTTACATAATCAAAAAATACACAAAAAAGGGGTTAGGACTCACCCCAATCCGGTGAGTTCGATTCCAATTGCTTCTTTCTCATATTCTCTCCACAGTTACTACACTTCCCATAGTTCTAATCATTTTATTTCACTTGGTTTATTTTTCTAGTTGCACATGTTTATCAAGCTAGCATTGGATTGGAGACTCTTCTTCATCGGGCGGCCGAGGAAGAAGAAGGTTGAACCCATATCTCGATCTCCCGAGCTAAGGTACACGGTCAAATCTAACGAAATCTTGTTTTCATTCTATAAAGCGGAGCCCGCGGCTCCTGCCGACCACATCTTTTATGTTTTAATTTCATCCCCTCCTCACTCTCCTCCCACATGACCCAAACCATCTCCGGTGCTCGAGCGACACCGTGAGATGAAAGTTCGGGGACCAATGTGAATGTGGGACCGAGGTGAGGATCTTTTACAGCTTTCCGAGTGTTTTTCGATTCACTCCTCTTTTTTTCCCAATTCCATCCATATTTCACCTTCTTATCTTGAGGTGCCGATCTGGAACCCGTTTTCGATGTCGACAGCTTTTTGGCGACCACGGTGGGACAACCAATGTCTTCAACCGTGCTAGCTTGATTCAACCGTGCAACTAGTTGTTTTCCAACTTGGTTCCCGCGTGAACCGGCTTGTCTTTTATCTTCCATGTCAATTTACCAGTAAACTTGATATTTACTCTTTCGTTAAGATTGTCCCCCATGTGGACTTAATTTGCTTGTCTTTCATTTCAACTTGGTTCCCACGTGAACCACTTTTCTTCTTATAAACCGGTTCCCGCGTGAACCACTTTTCTTTTCCAACTCGGTTCCCGCGTGAACCAACTTATTTTCAGATCGGTCCCCGCGTGGACCACCTCTTTACAGCACCTTTAGATTGGCCCCACGTGGCCCTCCTTCTATTTTGTCAACTCTTACATTGGCTCCCGCGTGAACCACCCCTTTCTTCATTAAAACCGGTTCCCGCGTGAACCAAACCCTTTTCTAAACCGGTTCCCACGTGAACCAACTCACCTTCAGATCGGTCCCCACGTGGACCACCCCTTTGCACCAATTAGATTGGCCCCACGTGGCCCTCCCTTCCTTTCTCCAATCAAACAAACCGGTTCCCGCGTGAACCACCTACCTTTTCAAAACCTGGCTCCCACGTGAGCCACTTTATTTTCAAATCGGTCCCCGCATGGACCATCCTTTTACCTTCACTTCAGATTTGTCACCACTTGGACACTCCAACACAAGCCGGTTCCCGCGCGAACCACCTTTTAGTTGCTAGTTGCTAGTTACTTGTTTACTCTATCATTGCTTGTCTTGATTGCATGGTTTGATTTATTTAATAGATTTCATTCATGTTTGCATGTTGATTGCTTCTTCTCCTTATACCCTCCATTTTTCATTTTTGCATTAGCTTTGCATCGGGTACCGGACTTGTTCCGATCCGTAGGGCATTTGAGGCGGGAGCTCTCTCTCCCAACAAACCCTCACCCTCCAAACACCTTCTTGGTGGATTCTAACCTCTCTTCTGGGATATTCCTTCATAGTTGATTTGGTGGTTTCCATCAAGGCCTCCGTAAGTCCCCATCCGTGGAGTATTCCTCTTCGCACGATTGGGCCGGTTGTACCACTTTCCCAAAACCCGAAGAACCCAAGTACCTAGTCGTGGTGATTGAGTGATAACCTTAGGTCTTGAAGATTGAAGCAATAAGAACCATACCCAATTTGAGTGAACAATTGCTAACAATCTATCTAATCTAAGATTTCAACCCAATAATTGTCGAGTAGTCATTTTAAAACCTTGTTTGCATAACTTGTTTGCTCACAACAATTGAACAGAAAAAAATTCCTCTTTCAAAACACCTAAAACAAAAAATTTCCTTTAATTTTTATGTTCAACTTGCTTGTCAAACAACCAAATTGAAACCAAATCAAATCAAACAAACAACCATAACCAAACAAAAACTCTCTTTGCATTTACACCTTTCATTTTCTTTCTTTCAACCATTTTGTAAGGAAATTTGACAGGATGCCCACTCTAAGGTCTGGAAGACACGTCGGGATGTCGGACTACTACGGCCAAGAAGAGGAGTACGAGATGGGTCACTACGAGCTTCAGCAACCCATGGTCCAACCAGATGGCCATGTTAATGCCGTGATGGAACCTGTGATCCAAGATCCCGCTCACCGATCCGCCTCACATAGTATAGAACAAGCTCTCAAGGATCTATCTCTTCACCTTGATCTCGAAACCTTTGCAATTATCCAATCTGCCACTAAGGGCAAGATGCCCGCCAATCAAGCTCCGATCGAGGGAAATCAAGCCCCCTCACCACCCCAACCGGCAGTCAGGCCCTTGATCATCTCTTCTCCTGGGCAACCTTGTCGTGTCTCTACGCACCTCGTTGTGGGGCATTCACACAATTCTGCACCAGTTCCTGTTTCCAACCCACCTCTTCCAACCCAATCACCTAAACACTTTTCTCCCGTGGCTCAGGAATCCAGCCTCACCCAGGCATTAATGAACAAACTCAGCCAGATGGATGAGCGCTTTGAAGAGATGAGGCACCGCCTCGATTCTAAAGCCATCCCTGAAATCTCTGTCCCATCCTTCCCAGTTCTGCACCTTCCTCCTTCGAGAGATACCGGTCTTCCAACGTTACAATGGGACCGGTAATCCTTTCAACCATCTAAAGAGCTTTCTCTACGACTCCGCATTACGGAAAAATGACCGCAAAGCCCTTGCCTTCCTATTCCGTCGGTCATTGGAGGGATCCGCCCCGGACCGGTTCTATTCTCTTGATTCCATTGAGGCGGCAGAGATTTCGACATCGTCAAGGCAAAGTTTCTACAGAGGTACAAGGATCGGGTGGGGCCAGCCTACTCGATAACTGATTTGATTGCCGAAAAGATGAGGCCGGATGAAGACTTTGCCAGATTTGCTGATCGGTGGAGGGGAATGGCTGAGAGGCTAGTGGATACCATCTCAGAGGGGGAGCAGGTGAGGATGCTCATCGGGAACACCATGCCCAACCTTCGCAATCTCCTGATCATGCACCGCCCAACAACCATGAGTGAGTTGTGTGATAGCGCCCGCTACCTCCAAGCCCACTTTAAGGATGCATCCATGATCAACCCGTTTGACACCAAGCCCCGTAACACTAGAAAGCCTACACCTGTAGGACCCACCACCGAAGGGGTAGCAAATAATGAGAGCATCAATGCCATGGGTAACCAGGGTGGGTATCACCAAAGCCAATACCGTAACCCACCACCCAATCAACAATACCGCCCAGCTCCTCAACCAGCTCTTCAGCCCCAGCAGCAACTTGCATACAACCGAGCACCACCACAGCAACCCACCTACAACCGAGCGCCCCAGCAACCAAATGCCTACAACTGAGCGCCTCAACAACAACATGTCTACAACAGACCTCAACCACAACAACAAGCCTACAACCAAGTGCCACCACCAGCCAACCGACCTAGGAGGTGGGGACCCAAGAGAGAATACTATCCTCAACTGCCATTCCCCCTCACCGATATCTTTAATGCATTGATGGATGAACAGCAGTTGGAACTTCCAAAGGAGAGAAGGATGGCCAGCAAATGTTGACACAACAAAGTACTGCGCTTATCATCGGTATCCCGGGCACACGGTGGATGTATGTTTCCAGTTTAAAGACTACATTCATGACCTCAATGATCAGGGAAACATTGACTGGGCACAGATGGGAGAATCCATACAAGCGATGAAGGCACGTCAGAATCAACCACGGCGACAGCAAGCACAACAGCAGCCTGGCCTGGGCATAGTCCAAGATCCTCTCCCGGTACATGCACCCATACAAGCACCGGCACCAGCACCACCAAACCAACGACTCGGCCTCGTCCACTCCGCCATCGAGGAGTCAACCCACCATTCCCAGGGTTGGCAGGTCGAGGATCAAATCACCTCCATGCCTGCCATACCAACCCCACCTACAAACCGCACCATACTCTCCATACCAAGAGCTGCCCCCAGCCCACAAACTATCCAAACACCACTACCCTCACCAACCATTAACCCTCCACGACGCTTAATCATTAGACCGCCACCAGCCTCCCAACCACACCCCAACCATCACCCCAACCTACCCCACCAACCTCCATTAATCCTCCGCGGTGTCTAATCATTAGGCCACCACCAACACCCAGACATCACCTAACCTACCAGTCACTGCCACCCCACGACCCCTCATCATTAGACCATCACCACCAACACCCCCACCATCACCCAACATACCGGCCTCCACCAATCCACGACCCCTCATCATTAGACCATCACCCCAACCATCACCCAACATACCGGCCTCCACCAATCCACAACCCCTCATCATCCGAACCTCACCACCCCTACCTACCATGGGCTCCTCAACCTACCAACCAACCCTACCATCACCATCATCACCACTTCCCCCTACCACGCTGGCGCCGGAACTTCGTAGCGGGAGGATGTTCCAAAGGGTCTTCCCCTAGGTCGGGATGCAACCACAGGAGCAAGTAGAAGAGGAGGTAGTGGAAGAACCGTTGCCCGGCACGGCATATGACCTATTGAAACATCTGGACAAAATGCCGGCACGGATTTCAATTCTGGAGCTGATAAAGAGGTCAAAGAACCATCAGGACATTCTACAACAATATCTGCAGCGGGTCATGGTCAATGAGGACCTCCCGCCCGAGAAGATCATTACTGTCCTGACCCCGAGGAGTGAACATCCGGCACTCACATTTACACAGGAGGAGTTGGCACGGCCAGAGATCATAAAGTATGCCTTGCGTGTCGCAGTAGTCATCCGAAGCGTGGAGATCAAGTCCTGCTTGATTGACACCGGAGCATCCATAAATGTCATGCCGCCAGAAACATTGCAACTTTGCGGCATCTCCGATGAAGAAATCGAGCCTTCTGCCATCACGGTGACAACCTATAACAACTCCCAGAAGCCGACACGAGGAGTGTTTACATTGGAAGTAGGACTCGGACCGTGTGCTGTCACCGCCGAGTTTCATGTTCTAGAACTGGACACTACATTCAAAGCTATTTTGGGACGCCCGTACCTTGAGGCAATAGGAGCTGTTGCCTCCACTAATCATCAGTGTCTGAAGTTCCCATTCAAGGGCCAGGTGATCAAAGTAACCAACATCCTCATTCTGAATGACGTGGATGACCCCTCTTCTGCTCTACCAATATCAAAATCTGTCCAACCGTTGGTTTCCACTACAGAGCTGCCCGAGGTCATGATGTTAACGACGCCTTCAGATACAGTTGCATGGCGGATGATGAAAAGGATGGGCTATCAGCCAGGAAAGGGGTTGGGAAAGGAGCTGCAGGGGGTTGTGCACCCCATTAAAGCCGTACAAAGACCAAAGAGACACAGGCTTGGCTATGAGCCCAGTTTCACGCCGCGGATGGTCTACCGGCCAAAAAATGCCATGGGACTCCAAAAATTCTTTATCAAAGGGGAGACCATGATGATGGCCGGGGATGAAGAAGAAGAACCAGTCAAGAGGAAGAAGGCACCAGAGCAAGAGGAGGAGGTGGACAACCTGAGTTCATCTTTCGCCCGGTTGTTCACAGAGGAGGAAGAACCAGTCGAGGGCAAGTCCATCTCTAAACAACTTGTCCACTCGAACCCACCTCCAAACAACATCCCGCGTGAGCCGTATCCTACGGTCACGTATTTCAAAATCCTCACTCTATCCCTCTTGGATTCACTTGATGGGCTATCTAGCCCAATTCCCACTTCTGGGCCAAAATGGCCACCTGAACTGATCATTGGGCCTGAGAGCCCAATCAAATCTTCTTACTCCACTGGGCTTCTATGCCCATTCCAATCCAACAACCTTGGGCCCGCATGCCCACCAGTCGGGCCCACATGCCCTTTAGATTTATTTTCTTGCTTTGGGCACGCATGCCCACCATTCGGGCCCACGTGCCCCTTAGATCTTTTCACTAACTATGGGCCTATCTGCCCATTTCTTGTCATCATCGGGCCCGCAAGCCCATTTTTCTCCCATTTGCTTAAGCTTTCTATTTCTGCTCGAGCCCCATCGGCTCATTCTCTTTTTGTTATTGAAAATACCCAAAATACCCAAAAAAAAACGTCTTCTCGCAAACTCAATTTTCCGTTGAGGAGACGTCTCTACTTGTCTCGGAGGGTGCTCCCAACCAGGGACCTCTCTTCTCCAACTCACTGATCGATCTGCTCGATCCTTCACCCATTGTAAATACCACCTTTTCAATTCCGTCTTCTTTATGAGTAGTTAGGGTAGGAAAGAAGAAAATTCGAGGCAAAACGTGTGCCAGAGAGATATCTCCAAGAAATAGCTCAAAAATGCAAGGAATGTGCAAGGCTGCCAAGGTTTTTGGAAAATGCTATCCAGCTTGATGAAATCCAATATGAGGATGAATTCAATGTAGATCATACACTGGGAGTTTACGAGGTCTTATCAGAAAAAGATTCTGATTTCGAGGATGGAATTGAGGACTTGGCTTATGCGTATGTATCTGGACTTAAAAGGTTTGAAGAACCATTAGCCACGGTGGATGAACCGACAAAAGAACTGAATCTCGGAACACCGGAAGATCCCAAGACAATCCTCCTAAGTGCAAACCTCACTCCCACTGAGGAACAGAGTTTAATTAAAATTTTGGAAGAATATAAGGACACGTTCGCATGGACATACGAAGACATGACGGGGTTAGACAACTCTTTAGTTGAACATCGTTTAACTTTGAAACCTGGAGTTACCCCGGTCAAACAAAAATTAAGGAGATTCCACCCTGATGTTGCACTTAAGATGAAAGAAGAGGTTGACAAGTTACATCAAGCAAGATTCATTAAGGTCGTCCTTTATCCACAATGGGTGGCAAACATAGTCCCTGTCATGAAGAAGGATGGCCGAGTTCGGATCTGTATAGACTTCAGGGACTTAAACCGAGCGTGTCCTAAAGATGACTTTCCTCTACCTCATATTGATGTACTAGTTGATAACACTGCTGGATTCGAGATGTTGTCATTCATGGATGGCTATTCTGGATATAATAAAATCCAGTTGGCCGAAGAGGATCAGGAGAAGACCTCGTTCACTACACCTTGGGAAACCTACTGCTATGTCGTCATGCCCTTTGGACTGAAGAATGCTGGTGCTACCTATCAGAGGGCAATGATGGCTATCTTCCATGACATGGTGCATACCCTTGTAGAGGTGTACGTGGACGACCTGGTCGTTAAGTCCAAAAGCCGAGAAGATCACCCGGAAGTATTGAGAAAGGTCTTGCAAAGGGCTAGGGAATATAAATTGAAGATTAACCCAAAGAAATGCACGTTTGGAGTATCCTCAGGAAAATTATTAGGGTTCATAGTGAGCAAAAGAGGCATAGAGATCGACCCAAACAAGGCCAAGGCAATCATTGGTATGCCTCCTCCAAGAAATATGAAAGAACTTCGAGGATTAATCGGGAGGCTACAGTTTGTCCGCCGGTTCATCTCACAACACTCCCAAAGGTGTAAACCTTTCTATGAGTTGACCAACGCGCGGCCCGAGTTCAAATGGGATTTGAAGTGCCAGGATGCATTTGATGGAATGAAAAGATACCTGGCTAGTCCCCCTGTGCTTAGACCACCAGTCCCTGGAAAGCCATTAGTTTTATACATCTCGATTTTGGAGAATTCTCTTGGGGCAGTCCTTGCACAAGTAGATGAAGAAGGGAAAGAGAGGGCAACTTACTACTTGTCAAAGATCTTTGATCCATGCGAGCAGAAGTATACTGTAGTGGAGAAGACCCGTGCTGCACTAGTTTGGGTAGTTCAGAAGCTTAAACACTATTTCTTAGCTCATGAGGTAAACCTTATTGCCCGCATCAATCCCATCAAATTCCTTCTGGAGAAAACTATTCTAACTGATTGTTTAGGTCGTTGGCAGAGCTTCCTCTCCTAGTTTGATATCACCTATGTCCCCCAGAAGGCGATTAAGGGCTATGCCATTGCCGAACATTTAGCCCATCATCCTATACCCCTCTTTGATATCGCCTTAATAGGAGGCCGTCTCATATGGTGCAAAAGGGTGCCAAAAGATGGGCAATGAACCACACAGGTTTAAACAAATATGGGCCTGTCTGAATGAGCACCCGAAAGAATAGAAAATGAAGAAAAGGCACCAAAAGATGGGCAATGACCCCACAGGTCAAAGACTTGTCTAAATACGTGCCACATGTAGAAAAGACCCGAAGAGGCCGAACCCCAACGGGCAATTTGGCCAGGAGTAGAGAAACCCTCCTCAACACCCCTAAATCCTATCAAAGACTTCCTCTATTATTCTTCCATCTTAAAACCCTAGGGTAGGGTAAAATATCTAAACTCAGGGGGAATCCAAACCGATCAAGAGAAGAGGGCAAGAAAGATTCTGGGTAGGGAACCTTATTTTTACGTGGTGTTTATCGCTTAAATCTTGATTAACACTCAAAGATCGATGAATGGTCTCAATACAGGCACATTCTCCACAAAAATAAAAAAAATGAATATTTTCAAAAAAAAAATCAAATATTTTCAAAAATTCAAAAAAAATGAATATTTTTAAAAATCCAATATCTTCTAAAAAATAAAAAAATTGAATACTTTCCAAAAAATCTAAAAAAAATGCATCATCTAACTTGGCATAACCTTGATTTTTTGCCTTTGCTAGCATTCATGTTTATCTTTATGTCTTGCATCTTTCATTTCCGCATTGCATATTTACCTTCATTATCACCCCATTAAGAGGGCTCCTCCCTTTGACCTAAGTCAAAGTTGGCCATAATAGGCAAAGGGATGAGTTGTTGTGAAGATCTAATTTTCTTTTATCAAGTATTTTTCAGGGACTTTAAAGTAAGAGGGGGAGGTTCTCTCAACGACAGGTAAGTTCTCTTAACCATTTCATTTCGGTCATCTAGTCTATTTTTATACCTTGTTAATAAGGCTCCTCTCTTTGACCTAAGTCAAGGCAGACAGCAATAGGCAAAGAGAAAAGCCATGGTAAAGATTTAATCCTCTTCATTAAGCGTTTAAGGATTCTGAGATCAAGAAGGGAGTAACTCTCGCCACAGCAGGTAAGCACTCTTAACTTTTACCTTGTCTGTCATTTTGTGCATTCTACCTGGTTGATATGGCTACCCCCCTTGACATATGAGCAAGGCAAGACAACAATAGGCAAGGGGGTAAGCCATAGAGAAGATTTAACCCTTCTATTAAGTATTTCAGGAAAGAAACACAAGTCAAGGAGGGGTGAGAATCTCGCCAACAGGTCAAACAACATTGAAGCAAGAAGTGCTATAACAAGGAAGAAAAGCAGCTACAACACCAGAAGAAGATTAAGCCTGCTACAGATATCAGTGTCTGATTGCCACTGACTCCAGGAGAATGACCACGTGAAGAAGGCATGGAAACCATACCGCCGCAACCGCCTCGTTCCGGTGATGCTCCAAAGGAGTGGCAAAGAAAATGCTCGCAGAAACAGAAGAACGGACATGGGAAACCCCCATAACTTGCCGACTAGCATATATGTCGCTAGTCGTGTGTTATTATCTTATGCATTATTTGTTGAAGACCATGAGCACGGAGAAGACTTGACCTGAGATCCCCTTCATCAAAATCTACGACGGTCGGGACTGTAGACACGCAAATTTTGCCTATTTAAGGAGCTTAAGATCCATGTTTTCTTAGAAGGTATTCGAGTTTTCCGATAAACAAACTGGATCACCGAGAAAACAGCCCAAAAATGAACTCTGGGGGCGTAGATGACCCGCTTACTGGGTCGCCCAGGCGACCCGTCTGCCGGGTCGCCCAGGCGACCCGTCTGACGGGTCATCTGCCAAATCGTCCGTTCTGACGGTGATAGGTGAGACATCGAATCTGGTCAGGTATGGGAGGCGACCCGGCCAGCGGGTCGCCTGCCAAAACAGTGTACGAACTGGGCGAAGTGACCCATGAGCGGCGCACGCTCGTCCGGACGGTCGGAGTCGACTGGGCGAAGTGACCCGTGAGCGGCGCACGCTCGTCCGGACGGTCGGAGTCGACTGGGCGTAGGCGACCCGTCTGACGGGTCGCCTGCCACTGTAGCAGACCCGGACGGCGGCCGCCCAGCTTTCGGCGCACGCGCATTTAATGCATTTATGGTTTCGCAGGTGACCCGGTAGACGGGTCGCTTGCGGATTCCGAAAAGTTTTTTTATGTCTGAAATGCCCCTGGGACCCTTTTGCCTATAAAAAGGGATCCCCTAACCACTTGTCAAGGGTTGGAAGAGTGTTAGAAGAGAGAGAATGTCCCAAGCTCCCAAGAGAGAGCCTTAGAGAGTTCCAAACCTCTTCCATTCCCCAATTCTCATTGCCTAAGAGATTGAGAGCTTCCCACTTCCATCCACCTCCGTAAATCGACGTTCTTCATCCCGTTTCTTCATCGGCATCCATTTCAAAGCTTCTCAAGCTCCTACATCAAAGGGGGAATCATCATCCACGTCCTAGGAGCTTCCGGGAGTTGTCATCAAGCTTCTAAAGCCATCCGAAAGCCTTGCGGGAGCATCCGGGAGTAAACCGAATTCTGGTGCAGGAGGCGACCCGTTTGCCAGGTCGCCCAGGCGACCCCCCTGCCGGGTCGCCCAGGTGACCCCCCTGCCGGGTCGCCTGGGACTCCAGATTGCCGTTTTTGAAGCCGAAACCCGTTTTTCTTCCACCACCTTCTAGCATTACTTTGTTTTCATGTTTTCCATCATAGATCATCGCATTTACATGCATATTTAACTTAGTAACATCATATATCATCATCCAAAAATACATAAAAAGGGGGGTTGGGAGTTATTCCCAATCCGGTTAGTCCACTTCCTTTTGCGGTTTTAGTTCATTTCTTTTGCAAGATGCTTCACTGTCTTAGTTCTAATCCACTTTCACTTGTTTTCGTGGCTTACTTGTTTTTTTAGGAACAACTAAAGTGCTTCAAGCTCTTTCTTCTCGGCCGACCGAAAAGGAAGAAGATGGAACCCATAATCTCCCTAACACGATCTCCCCGCTTAGGTATGTTTGGTCATTTTCTTTAAGACTCACATCGTTTCTTGTCTTTTACTCTCGGAACCCGCGGTTCCTGGCGACCACAACCCTACACCACCGGCGAAACCGAAAGGAGGAGCGGCGCTCATCGTTCCGACCCCGGGAAAGGAAGAAGAAGGACCGGGTCCGGATCAGGGTTCCACATCTTTTGGCGACCACGGTGGGACTATCTCATGCTTGAAGCAAACTTAGTTGTTCCCTCATTTCCAAGTAAGCCCCTTCTCACCATTACTATCTTCATATTGTCCTCCGTTTCTTTTATCTAGTCAATCCCCGCGTGGATCTCATTCCGGTTTGAGGAAACAAGTTCCCGGGAGTGTTCTGTTTTCGCAAATGACCCCTCTGCCGGGTCATCTCCTGTTTTTATGATTTAGAACTTTCTGTTTCCTTAGGTCTCTACGTGGACCCGCTTGCTTTTCCATTTACTGTTATTTCTAAGCATCTTGCCCTTAGTTTACTCTCAAATCCATGCTATTTCGGTCCCCGCGGGACCCCGGTTATTAAGTGCCTTCCTTCGGCTCTGTTTTCTGTTTTTCGCAGGTGACCCCCCTTCCGGGTCGCCTGCCAGACCAGTAGGTGACCCGTCTGCCGGGTCATCTACGCTTTCAGAAACTTTTTTCCTATTGTAGTCTTTAGTTTCACTTGCTCTTGCCCATTTCTCTTGAATCAAACTTGCAAAAAATAAATATTTTCTAGCATATTTGACTTGATTAGATATTGTCCTTGATAGTTTAATCATCATCCTAGTCGTTATTTGTTGATCGTTGCATTGTTTTTCTTTCTTATTGTATGCCATCTTATCTTTGCTAAATTCTTGCATTAGATTGCATTGAGTACCGGGTTCGCCCGACTCATTAGGTCATTCGAGACGGGAGGCTCACCCACCTCCCAAAAGACATCTCCATCCCACCCGCGTCTCTTGGTGGATTCCGATCTCTCTTCCGAGGATTCCCTCTCGGTTGATTAGATTGGTTTTCACTAAGACCTCCGTAAGTCCCCAAAAGTGAAGGATTCCCTCTTCACCGATCGGGCCGGTTGTACCTTTTACCCCAAAAATCCGGTGTCACCTATCACCCAATCGTTTTGAGAAAAGTGTTAATCCTAGACCGCTCGGCGTCGTGAGAGCATAGAGTCCGACCTATCATTGAGAGGACAATATTCTCTTAAGAAGCTCACTAATCTAAGGATTGAACAAAAAAAGGGGGGGACGTTTAATCATTCCAAGTCTTTGTTTTAACTTGTTTGTGCAACAAAAGTGAAAAAAAAAGGGAGAGGGTTAACCTTCTCACAAAAATCCTTAAAATCTTCCCGAAAAAGAAATCATTGCTTGAGGTAATACTTCTTTGATCACAACAACCGAAAGAACAAAAAAAAACAAAAAAACAAAAAAAAACAAAAATCCAAAAAATATTTATTTTCTGTTACTTGCTCTATCGCTTTATGCCTATGTCACTTAGGTCCGGACGTGTCATGGCGGACTACTACGAGCCCGAGGAGTTTGACCAGGCACACGCCGACCCATAAGAGGTCTAGTTAGTTCATGAAGGAAACGTCTGTGCCGTCCATGATCCCGATCATCCCTACGAAACCGATAGGGTCGTTTCTCCCCCTCCTAACCCGATTTCTCTTCAAGAGGCTTTATCCCAAGCCAACCCCAATCAACTTGTTCAAGCCCTTCAAACCGCTCTTCGGGGCAAATCTCCCGATAATCACCCGCAAATGGAGGGACCTCCTCCTATATCCACGCCCCGATCTGTGGGTCGCCAACCCGATGTGGTACCACACGGTCATTCACACACCGGTCCGATCGCTCCCGATCATCTCTTTCCGATAGCAAATCTCAACCATCCGGATCCTAATTTAGCTGGGCCATCTAGACCGTTGGTCTATTCTTCTAATCACCTTCTTCATCCTGCATACCCTTCTGTGCAACCACCTCATCGAGTTACAACCCTCTGAATGGGTATCTTGACCTCATAGACAATCTATATCTTCAATTATTTCTTATACAAGTTTTGTTTTGTTTTCTTGAGCCCAACATGCATCATGTAGCATTAATTGCATTACATTTTGTTTTGTCATTCCATACATCATTTCCTAAACTTCACCTTCTCACTCTCTCGATCATTCTAAATCCCACCGTGTTTTCTAATCCCATCGTGTTCTCTAATCCCACCATGATCTCTAGTCCCACCAACCTCTCTAATATCCCACCGTGTCTATTAATCCCACCGTGTTCGGTAACCACTTTGTGCCCTCAAATCTTTCATTTCTTTTCACCACTGTGGCCATTGCAACTTCTTTGCTATTCATCCCACCATGGCAGCCAATTCATCCCGCCAAGTGCCTTCTATTTGGTCAGAATTTGCACCGTCACTATCTTCACGGTCTATGCTTAAACATTTGCCTTTCAGAATCTGAGATCATTCCATTCCGAATCGAATCTTGTCTCTTGAAAGACTTAAATGAATCTAAGAGCCTGAATGTGCTCGATTGGTATTCTTTTACTTTTTCAAACAAATCTCTTTTTAAACTTTAGCCCGTCACAGTACAGGAACACCGCAAAGATCGGGTTACCGGCTGATGATGAACCTACGAACCCATGTTTCGGGGACTCTCCACCGCGTTGGGGGTTGGCTATTCTTCTCTCGTGCCAATGGCACATCTCTTACCAATCGAACATAGGAAGACTTGATGAAACATGGCAGTTAACCAGGAGACTTGATAAGATTCGTCTTACCGAATTTGGTCGTTGAGCGTGTCTATATCTACACATTGATGCCACCTTTTCAGTCCAACACCATTTCACTCCATTACATTCCACTACGATCCATCTCGCTTCGCTACGCTTTCTCTACGTTTCACTCCGCTCCGCTACATGCCATTCCCTTGCAAAGCCGACATCAAGGCGAGGCAAGTTGTAGACACGCCAAATTGGCCTAATTTGGAGCCCATACTCTTATTCCATAGGCGATATCTTTTATCTAACTGTTATCTGATCCGGATTACCTCGTGGAGATGAGCTAAGGACATCGGTGAAGCCCCTTGTGAGTTGAGAATGGACCGATGATTTCCGAAAAATTGTTGAAACCTTCAAGCGAGAGCCGCGCGTGAACTGTAAAAAAATGAAGCCTGCTCGATGTCCAACCTTGAATGGTCCATAATTGAAGGTCTCGGGAGTCCCGCATGTGTTCCTTAACATTCAGGGTTTCCGAGAAGTCATTTCGGTAGGCATCGGTCAATGACGGCTTTCGTTACGGCTTTTTCGATCTGTGCTGACACGGCTATCTCGAACCACATGTTAGGCCTTTCCGGTCATCACAGGGTGTTTTCAGGTCATCCGGGTCGATTCTAGCCGAATATTTTCATCAACCGGGGCCATATGGCCATTTCGGTCAATTTTAGGGTTTCCCGGCTTTTCCGAGTTTCGGTTCACGTTTACCGGGTTAGTATCAAATTTTTCGATGACTTCGGGTTTTTCGGTCGTACCGGACTTGTTCGGTCATCATTTTAAGTCATCCCGAGTTGACACGAGATTTCTCGATCGGAACTGTGCTCTTTCAGATCTTCGCCCCGGGTTTCGGCTTTCCGCGAGAGGGTAAACCGGTAGAAAGCCCCGTGCGAACATCTCGGGAGTCATGCCGGCTGGTTTACTGACTTGAGGAGGTGCGGTTGAAGGCTCTCTTTCCAACGCTAAAAACGGGAGCCGAATCGGACATCTCGTTTGCAAGATACGGCTCGCGGAGCACGCGCGCAGGAGAGAGAGTGTACTGCGCCCCCGCTCCCTTTGAAAGAGGAGAGTGTGCCCTGCGCGCCCTCAAACGGGGGGCGCGCCATGCGCGCCCCCGGTTCAGTTGAAAGGCGGGGGCGTGATCAGTTTCTTTAAATCGCAAATTACCCCGATTAGCACCTTCTAAACCGGATTTTTGAAAGGTTTTCGCGGAGGATTTTCGATTATTTGTACCGCGCACCCGGTTCGGGGGCGCGTTACGTATGTCAAGTCGATTTTTAGCAATTTCTGGAAGTTTCCGTCGATTTTTAGCAGTGAGACGCGTAACGCGCCCCCGCTTCCTTTGAAACAGGGGGGCGCGTAGACCACGCCCCCGAACTGGGGGCGCGCCCTGTGCGCCCTTCTTTTGAGGGCGCGCCCTGCGCGCTCTCGCTCTCTTTGAAACGCGGGGGCGCGGTCGGTCCAGTTTCCAAATTTTGCACCGGCTCCCTTCCCCTATAAATTGAGGGCCATTCTCAACGACCCAAGGTTAATCCCCTGTGCCTAGCTCGTCCAGAGGTCGTCCAAGCTCTTCTTCAAAGCCGTCCCGACGTCCAAAGCCGATCCGAAGTCAAGAAATCGATCTCGAGGTGAAGGAGAAGGCTCGATCCAGGCGTTCTACATCAACCATCTTCATCGACTTCTGAAGAAAATCTGGGGCTCCTTCTGCAAAAGTCTTCAACACAGAATTCGTTCCTCTCTTTGTCCTATTTCATCTCCAACTGACGGAACTCAATTCCGACTTGCCGTTTGTTCGTGGTGATTGCTGCATTGAGGGCGCGCATCCAGGTTCTATTTTCCACATCCGCCCCCTTTCACAATTTTTACAGACTTCTACATGAGGATTTCGGAGAAATCATCAACATAGGAATTCTTCCTCTCTGAGTTCTCTGTCTACTCCAACAAACGTCACTCAATTCTGACATCGGGGTCGTCCGTAGCATCCTCTGTACCAAAGTTGCGCCAGAAGGGTACCAAGCTACCCGAACCGGCTATCTTCAACCAACTTGGCTTCAACTCAAGCCAATCCATTCCATAAGCTTTCTCAACTCCATTAAATCTGTTTATTTATTATTTTAAAGAATATTTTAGTTTATTTACATCATTTTTACATAATCAAAAATACAAAAAAGGGGTTAGGACTCACCCTAATCCGGTGAGTTCGATTCCAATTGCTTCTTTCTCATCTTCTTACTACAGTTACTACACTTCCCATAGTTCTAATTATTTTCTTCACTTGGTTTATTGTTCTAGTTGCACCGGTTGAACAAGCTGGCATTGATTGGAGACTCTTCTTCATCGGCCGGCCGAAGAGGAAGAAGGTTGAACCCATATCCTGATCTCCCACGCTAAGGTACACGGTCCTTTCAACTCATCTCTTAATTTACATCCCATAAAGCGGAGCCCGCGGCTCCTGGCGATCACATTATTTCATGTTTTAATTTCATCTCCTCCTCACTCTCCTCCCACATGACCCGAACCATCTCCGGTGCTCGAGCGACGCCGTGAGATGAAAGTTCGGGGATCAATGTGAGTGTGGGACCGAGGTGAGGACATTTTACCGCTTTCTGAGTGTTTTCAATTCACTCCCCTTTTTTCCCCAATTCCATCTTTCACCTTCTCTTGAGGTGCCGATCCGGAACCCGTTTTCGGTGTCGACAGCATCTATCGTGCCTCCATGGTGGCAGCCACGCGCACCCTCCCTGCTGACTACCTCCTCCTCGGCGACGGCAGATGAGACAGCTACGCCAGGAAAGCGGCATTGGCGGAGAACCAAGATCAAAAGGACACTCTCACCTCATCAGTTGCACCGGCGGGGGGAGGAGGAAGCAGTACACACCCTCGATCCGCATGAACAGTCGAGGTCCGAGGCCACTGGCGGGCGGAGATGCCGTTGCGGTGTGCCCTATTATATGCTCGATTGAACAGATGCGTTCGCCATAAATGGCATGTTCAGCGTATTAACGGCGTCCTGTTCAGCCTGAATTAAACAGTGAATTAAATATATGTGTAACAAACATATATGTTTGGGCTGCTAAAATGATAAAAAAGAATAAAAAATATTTAAAAAATTACTGTAAACTCTTTACAATGTCAGATGAAAAGTTTAGAAAGTTAAATATTTAACTTCTATACATAGAAGTATCTTTATCATTCTCTTCAAAAAATATATTTATTATTAACAACTATAAATTTATATATTATTTAATTTTTGAATTACATTAAAATATTAGTAATAGTAAATTGTATTGTTATATTATATTATATTATTTGTGATTAAATTTATGTTTACTTAAATAAATATCCTTTTGTGGCAATTAAGCAAAGTTGTTATTTTAAGTAAATTTTTTACAGTAATATTTTGAGTTGCTATAAAAAGTTCAAGTTCTTGTAGTGTGCCCCAGTTGCTGCATTATGTGAAGTTCTTCAACCGCCGACCCCACCTTTGGAAACCCTTGAGGAACTTCATCGGGGATAAGAACTATATCTTAAATATCATAAATATTTTTAGCAGATAAGTGGTTATTTTTAGCAGAACTATATCTTAAATATCATATCATATTAGCGTTATAGCAACAACACTCGTATCATCAAATTGATTTGTGTATGGACAGTTCTAGAGGTTCCGGGAAATCTCTCGAATCTTGCTTGAGGAACTTCATCGGGGATCATCTGGGTTTAATCTTTCTAGTCTCTTGCAATCACTTAAGGTAGTTTTGCTCTTGATCATTCATCAAAGTGCTATTTTCTTCCCCATCACCGTCACTTATCATGCTAGTGTGGAAGAGCGACTAGAAGTGCATAGTTTCTTGGTAAAGCTCTAGAGCCGTGTTTCCCAATAGTGTTGAAAGCTTCATCTGGGTAGTTTTTACTGTTGCTGCTAGTATGGTTGGAAGTCTCGTCAAAGCTCTTCTTTGTTTGGCATCTATTTATTAGAGAACTTTGATCGGTCTATTCCAATTTGGTTATGAGTAAATAGTTAGCATACATGGTCAGAGATTAAGAATGTTTATAGTAGATTAAGATGCTTATGAATTTCAAAGAGGTTAGGTTTGATGTATATCTTACCTTGAGTGTCAGGTTTGTGAGTGTTCCTTTCTCCTTTCCTTTTCTTTCTTTGCGTCTTCTTCCTTCTGGAATTTTTCTTGTCAAATAGAGGAAGATCAACGACAGGCTACATCCGAAGAAGAAGCTATATTAAATAAATTCTATGATTTTATGAAGCCTTCTATTCAACCACGTCCAGTAGTGATTTGACATTTCTCAGAGCCCGATACCCTAAAATGGAAAGAACGTTAATAGTTGAGGATTAGACCCGCAGGGTTTAAAGAATGGATCCATAAAATGTGAAATCATGCGAGTCCTTGGTCCCTGCTTGATTATCCCAATGGATCCTTCATGTTGACCCTAAAAGAGGAGGAAACAAGATAACTCGTCGTTCACCCTGATTTTTTAACAATGATGTGGTTCTGATTGAGAAAGGTTGTCCAAATACACCACCATCAGCATATTCTTTAAGTTCGGTGGATCTTTGGATGTGAATTTATTACCTACCACAAGAATTGCTGCTTAGGGATATCGTTATGTAAATTGCAACTAAAGTGGGGATTCCTATTTTGCCAAATCAAGAGATAGCTGATGCTTGGAGTTTATTTGCAAGAGTTAAGATTTCTTTGAATATAAATGAACCATTGCCAACGGAGGTCTCTGTTTTATTGCATGATAAGAAATATGCTTGTTTTTAAATTAGCTTTTAAATGGGTGATGAGATTTTGTTGTTTTTGTAGTCTCCTGGGTCGTGTTCATACAGACTGTGATAAATTCAACATGCTTAATTCATTAATTCAGCCATCCCTTCCGACCAGCATGCAACAAGACTTAAAGGCAAAATTGACTTTCAAGTATGGTGAATGGCTGTCAATAGAGGGTAGAGCAGCATGTGGTGGTTGCAGACTAGACAACTTCAGAGTGCATAGTCAATTAGGTCACACTTCTAATAGTACAGTTTCGGATGTTGATGATGGAAATGTATGCCCTACAAGCCAATCATATGTGATATGATTTTACATTTCTTATAATATCTTATTCAGTATAAATGGCATAATCTTCATTACTTGCACTATCTAGATGCGACTATCGTAATGAAGTCCTAGGTTGCATGCAATGATGATTGAATCATGATGAGATCATGATAATGAGATCAATCATCTAGAAGCATGTACTCTAAATATTCCTAGTCGTAGGATCCTCGAGACGGGACATCAAGGATCCGGTAAGACTAGTGTATATGATATCTTCTCATATGATGAGAATGACCGATCTCATTAGTCATCAGTGTGGGGACACTGAGATACATGTACAGGTGCTCATTAGAGGAATGAGTTCACTGAACTGATCAGTATAGAATCCCTGAATGGTATCTTACCGAACTGTCGATCAGGGTATTCTATCATCACGGTTGCACGGTTGGATCTTTGACCTGAGTCGCCAAAGATGTCTTGCCGGGCGTACCATGTACTTTGACTATTGACTTATGGATCACTTAGTATTGTGGTCCTGTATAGTTAATGGATTGGGTATATGAGAAACCCGGTGGAGGCAATTGAACGAACAATAGGGGATCGTCCACTCTCGGTAGGAGAGAGAGAATGTCCTATGGATAGTACTCTAAATCCTTGGCCAAGGTAGATAGGATAATTGGAAAACGGTTTTCCAATTGATCCAATTACGAGTACAAGATTCCATAGTGTCGGTATATTTAGGAGTTGACAGTCAATGCCGTACTCCTATTCGACCGGGACATTAGATGGACGAAGATTTATATCCGTGTGGTAATTGATGATGGAAAGGCTCTTTGGAGAGGAGTTTATCCCCGAAGCCGTTTGGGATCATAGGATGTGGCTTGTACCCTTTATGATCGGTAGGCCATTAAATCTATTATGAGATAATAGATTTAATTTAAAAGAAGTTGTTCTTTTAATTAGGCATCAACCAAATGGGCTATTGGGCCTAGTAGGTCACACACATAAGGGCTAATCCATAAGTTTGGGGGCAATGGTGTAGATATAGAGAAAGCAGGGGTTTTTGTGAAAAACTCAAAATTCTCTATATAATAGCGAATTGAGCATGAGCTCCACAAGCCAAGGCTGCAAAATTCGTCCCTACCTCTCTCCTTCACGTTTTCCCATGCTGGAGGCCGTCGAGATTCGATGGGACTTCATCCGGGGCCAGTCGGAAGGTCCGACGCAAAGGAGAACCCGACTATGGAGGCGGCTCGTGTGGATACGACTAGAGGCTGCACACTTGAGTAGCTGAATGAGCGTAAGAACGCTCGATCTTCTCCGATTTTTAGGGATTATTTGAATCCCACAAAGGTACGTATTCGAAATCGTTTCGAATACCGGTTTTATCGAGGTTGTTCGGTTTCGATCGAGACCAAGACAATGATATACATGGAATCGAATTATTCCGCTGCGCCAATCTGATTGGACCGATACCCAACAGTTGATACATAGTGTTGCCCAGTTCTTGATGTAGATTCTACTTTGGTGCACTTTGCAAGTAATCCAATCATACTATACAGTGTAGGGCTTCTATAAAAGCTATTAAATCAACCTTGTTGTTGAACCACCTTTATTCTCTCAATATAGTAGTTATTCTCTTATTTCACAATCAGTATAATCTCTACCCTTAGCAAACACAATGATACAGTCTTTGGGGCCAACTATTACGAGACTTCCTGCTCATTGGGAATATACCAAGCCTTTTTCTCACCAACATAACTTATATTCAAACCAGTTCCAGCAAAGTTTTGATTCTTCCATGTCCAATTTAGCTCCGAGGAATGAAAAGGCCTCTGTAGGTCTTGGCAAGGGTAGGAGATTTGCTTCCTTAGCAATAAAAAGACCAAACTAGATTGATAAGGTTAAAAGGAAATCGAGACGGTGCCTTGTTATTTAAAACTTGGTGGAGGAAAAGAACCTGGGTTCTACATCAAGGGTGGCCAGCTTGTCTAGTGGTGATTCTACAAGGGTTATAGCAGCTGACCCAAATCAGTTGCTGGATCAACAATAAAGATAATAGCATGGAATTGTCGTGGTGGGAATGGGCAGCTGACAGGTCAATTTATTGATAAACTTTCCTATTCAGTGAAGCCATACATTTTCTTTCTAGTTGAGACTAAATGTAACATGTATGCATCAAATGTTTTCTTCAGGAACAAACAGATATCACATTTTGTTATTTCTCCTTTAGTAGGTAGATCCGGAGGAATGTGGTTATGGTTGGAGGAAAATCTTGAATTGGAGTTATTGCATAACTGTTCTACTTGGTTGGCTGGTCATGTCACATATAAGTCTAGTGGCTTAAAGTTTGTTCTGATCACCACTTATGCTTTGACAAAACATAAGGAAAGAATTCATATGTGGTTTCAAATGACTACTTTGTTAAGAGAAATTAGTTATCCAGTTTGTTTGATTGAAGATTGGAATTGCATTAAGTATCATACTGAAAAATAAGGGGAGTAACTCCTGTTAAGGCACATTTGACTCATGTTAAACATTTTATTCAAGAAAATAGGTTGGTGGATGTTAGATTGTAAGGGCCTGCTTTTACTTGGTCAAACCGAAGAAAATTTTCTTTTAACATTCGTGAAAAGCTAGATTGGTGTTTGGCAGATATGAGTTGGGTATCTATTTTCCAGAATGCTAAGGTGTGTACTTTTCCTGCTTATTATAGTGATCACTACCCTCTGCTTTTAAATACTAATCCTATTAACTGCTTTAGAAGAGGTGGTTTAAAATGGAATTAGCCTTATATTTATATTCTGTGTGCTGAGGCATTATCAACAATTTTTAAGATGTATGATAATTAGGGCAAGTTTATTGGAATCAGTATCAGTAGGGGAGGGACAAAGATAACCCACTTAATGTACGCGGATGATATCACTATTTATGGGAATGCCTCTTTGGAGAATGTCAATGTTATGATGTCTATCTTGAGTTTATACCAAACTATATATGGGCAATCTATTAATGCTTCTAAATCAAGCATTTTTTCGGTCGTAATGTGCCCATAGATATTCAAAATTAGATTTGTGATATTTCTGGTTTTAATAAAGCTAGTCCATTTGAGAAGTACTTGGGAATTCCATTGGGATTTTCAGATCATATAATCAATCATTATAGTTGGTTGAAAAAAAATTTCCTGAAAAAACTAGCAAGATGGAAGGCTACCTTTTTATTTATTGCTGGAAGAGTTGTTCTTCTTAAGTCAACCCTAAGTCAACTCCCTATTCACATCATGTCTATCAAAAGACTTCCAAAAAGGGTTTTAAGTAGACTTAATAGCTATTAGAATGGTTTTTGGTGGACCCATCAGTAGGGGAAAAGTATTCATTTTCAGAATTGGAATTCTATTAAAATGTAGAAACAGGAAGGAGGTTTAGGTATTAGAGATCTATTCACAATGAATATGGCTTTGCTTCTAAAGTTAGCCTGGGTTTTTCTTCATGATATCCATAAATTGTGGGTGAAGGTTCTTTCAGCAAAATATTTGAAATTTCATAATTTTTGGGATGCAACAACCAAATCCACCAGCTCTGATATATGGAAGAACATCTTAAGTGCTAGATTACATCTATGCAGATGATGTGTTTGGAAAATTAAAGATGGCTCGTCTATTAAAATTTGGAAGCATCAATGGATAATTGATAAAAGAGGCCCTCCATCTTTATGTGGTCATGCACAGTCGAATATTACTTGGGTTCAGGAATTAATCACCAGTGAAAGATGGGATAGAAGTATTTTGGAAAGGTATTTTATGGCTAACTCTGTTAACAAAATTTTAAGAATCCCAATTTATGATGATGATAATAAAGACAGATTGATCTGGTCATTTATTCCCAATGGCATTTTAAATATCAAGTCAACCTATCGGTTCTTGCAAGATACACAACTTCCTTCTAGGTCTTCAGATCAAACCATCTGGAAGAAATTGTGGAACCCGAAGGTGGGAAAGATTTTCCACATAAGATTATAATATTTCTGTGGAAATGTTTGGGGAATTTATTACCTACAAATGAGGCAATATCCAGAAGATGCCCCAGGTGGAAACTCTATGTAATATTTTCTATTAGAATTCAGGAAACATAAATCATATTTTGTTGGTGTGTCCTCGAAGTTGTGCTATTTGGTTTGGCTCTCCTATGGGGTTCAATGATTCTTGGATAAATCGTGGTTATGTGTGGCTGTTTAATACATTCCTTGATTGGATTTTGTAATTGGATCAGTCTCACTTATTTTTAGAGATTTTGGGCATTTCAATTAGCTGACATATTTGGAATTGTCGTTGTCTTTCTTCCTTTATACAGATATATAAAAGTCTGGTTTGGATATTGCTCAAAGCAAAAAAAGATGCTAACTTTTTTCTTCCTAAAGCAAATATATTTTCTCAATGGTTGATGTCTAAATAGATTCTGCCACCAGCTACGCACAATATAATTAATGTTGATACAGCCACAGATGAGCAACAAGGGGCTATAGGATTAATAGTTAGAGATGCTTCAGGTAAGGTATTGGTGTAGATGGCACGTACCTCATTATTTATTGATCCACAGATTTTGGAGGTGGAGGTTTGACATGAAGCATGTCTTTCAAAGTACCTTGATGAAGCACCAACCATCATTGAATCTGATGCGAAGATAGTAGTAAGTGCTATTGTATTAGCGGAGATGGTCCACATCTTTGTAAGGTAAGCAACTTTGTCCATTGCTGTAGAGGAATATTGCAGACTGCTTTGGCATCTCTCATTTTTTGCCCTACGTCTGTGAATGAGGCGGCGCACAACTGGCTAGGTGGGTTTTACATAATGGCTTGTTGTATACTTGGTCGTCTTCATGTAAGTCACTTCCGGCAGACGTGTTTGCAATATGTATTGCGGATGTATCACCTCTAGAGGAGGGGCCAGCCTCTTTTGTAGGCCTGTAAAGTGGGCGGGCCAAGCCCGCCAGCCCGCCAAAAAGCCTGCCGTGGGTTGGGCTTAGGCCCGCTAAAATTAGTCACGAGGCCTAATGAAAAATCAAGTTTCAATTTCAATCTCGTTGGCGGGCCTGACGGGCCCGAGGCTATTCGGCCCGCTGAGCCCGCGGAACTTCTTACAATGAAAGGCAAGGAGACGGGAGAATGGGAGGTGAAGGCAAAGGCGGCGTAGGAGCAATGGAGGTCCTCTGCCAACGTACCACCGGACACGCAGACATTAGCCGGAAATAAAAATAAAACATCCTCTTGAATCGTGAGTGTTACTGTACGGATGACAAGGGGACGTGGCGCTTCACGGGGAGAGAGTTTACAAAATATCCTCTCATCGTCTGCTTGCGTGAGAAGCCACTTAATATATTTTAATATTGACAATGTAATATCTTGAAAATAAATAAATAAATTGGAGAAGTTAGCATGTTAGAAAAGTTATTAAGATAAGATTAAGGTAATTAGAAGATAAAGATAATTTTATAGAAATTTAACCATCAAATTGTTTATTATTTAAATTAAAAAATAATTATATTTATTCCTCATCTCTCTTTAAACTTTTGAGCATTCTGAGTTTTAAAAATTTTTAGGTTTCATTTTATTTTTGATTTATCAGATTATGGCAATTTACAAATTCATAGATTTTCTAGTTGTTTTGAGTTTTTTTAGAATTTATATTTTGCATAAATACAAGAATTACAAATTTTGAATGTTAGAATCTCCGAACATTCCAATCCGTAGAAATTTTTAAATTTTATGGTTAATTGTTTTTAGCAATTTTCCCATTCATTCACTTTTAAGAATTATGAGTTTTTCAAAATTTCCGGGTTATATTTTCCTTTTTTTACTTTTCAGATTATGGCAATTCACAAATTGATAGATTTTTTGGTTGTTTTTAAATTCTCCACAGAACTTTTCAAATTTTACGATTGAATTCCCTATCTATTAAATGTAATATTAAAATAAATAAAAATATTTAAATATGATATATATAAAATTTAAAAATAAAATAAAATTTAAAATATAATACATCAACAAATTATTAATAAAGTGGGTTTACTTAATATTTTAAACAAAAGTTGAAATATATTATATATTTTAAGAATCTTAAAATTATTCCAATTCAAAAAAATGAAACCAAATCCAGAGTGAAATTAGAATATTATAATTCTAATTTAATGAAAGTAAAAATAAGAATGTCTAAACTATTTTTTGAAATCGAATATAACATGATCTAAGATATTTTGATAACAAACATAAATAAAATGAATATAAAAGAACAATAAATTTATAGAGAGTAATATTATTTTATAATGATTAACATAATAAATGAGAACATTTTCAATTTTAGTCGAATTTAGTTTTACATACCCAGGTAACTAATTACGACTAATTAAATATTTATTTAAATAAATACACAATTAGTATTAAAGAAAAGAACTTGTACGAGCAGAGAATTTATTCTTTCATGACTTTAACATATATTTCTTAGCATTGTTAATTAATTCAACGAGGACACAATCTTTAATATATATGCATATATACATTTAACATTATTTATGTAACACAGTTACTCTTTTCGTAAGACGTGATGTTCAGTCAATAAAATATTTTTAATAAAAAGAAACGGGCCGCCGGGCTGCCGATGGGTTTAAGAGCTTTTAATAACTTTTGTGGGTTTTAAACCCATGAAATCACGCTAAAAAACCTAATTGCTTGGGCCGGGCATCTACAGTGGGTGGGCTGGGACGGGCTTGGGCCGGGCCAGCCCAGGCCCGCCCAGTTGACACTCTTACTCTTTTGTTTAATATTTTTTAATGTTGGTGACCAAAAAATGTGTACGTGCTCTTCTACACTGCTGTTATACTTATTTTGATGTTTATGTCCATCTTAACCGCAAATGAACACAAAACAATAGAATTGGTATATACTTTCTGTAGTTTAACAAAAAATTTGATTCATTTATATTTATCTCCATGTGATTAGATAATAACATTGGTTGTATAAGTTGTGTTAAATAAAATAAATGTGAATATTAATATTACCAAAGTTGCTAAATATTGGTCACTTTATTTTGCCATTATCTCCAAAGTTGGAAGAACTGATCTTTAACGGAGCTTTTTATTTCTAAAATTGTTCTCAATTTTTTTGTTAATAAAAAATTGGACAGAGATACGAGACATTAAACATACGTACATTTTTTGTACTTTTTCGGATTTTATCTTTGATACAACTAAAATATTATACCAAACATTTATTCTCAATTATTCTCTTTACATAAATATTGGTATCATATTTCTCAAAATTTGAGGTCCGATTGATATTTTTTTGGTACCTTTTTTCTGAATTGGAAAAGTTAATGATTATCTTATTTAAATTAATTAATAGGTAATTGAGTTGTAGTGGTAATTAATTGACTTTTATATTAAGTACACTTGTTAAATATTTGTTTATTTTTATCAAATTTGTCTTTGTTCTTCTAAATTTTGTGAACGTTAATTTCAACATATCAATAATTGGCTGCAGGTGATCGGTTGCTGGACGGCTATCAGCTTTCCGTTGCTGTTTGTTTTTTTTTCTTTAAGTAGCCCCAACACTTCTAAATTAGTGTTAATGAATAATAATTATTAAATACAAACTTAATAATTTAAAATTTATAAAAACTCAAAGGCTAAATTTGTGTTGTCGACGTCATAAAGCTGTTGATATCTAAAGAAATAATTATAACATCTTGACCTAAAATACTAATGATATTAAATTTTTATAGATATATACCACTTGAGAGAAACAATTTACAATAAATGTCTTCTAATTTTTATATTATTGACGATCAGTTCTCACGGCCGAAGAAAATAGGAGCCACAATACCATGCAAGGGTTTCGGCATAGAACAAATGTATATTTAGGGAATGAGAAAACGATAATTTATAGAATAAATTAAATGTTTAAAATAATAAATTTTTAAATTATTATTTGGAAGGATAAAATAAAATTAGTGGAAACCTCAATTTACGGAAAATCAACTTCTCGATCTGATCTGCACGGTCGGTTGTTGTATCCCATGCACACGGCTCACCTCACTTTCTGGCCAGCCTTAAAAGATATTTACCACTTATAGTGATACAATCTACTTTCTACATAACTCTATTATTCTTTATATCGATATAATTATTTTTTTTAACAATGATATATTTCATTGAATTATATATATTTTTATATTTTTTCCAAATATAATTTTTGTATAATAAATATATTTTTAATAAATTTATGTATTCAAAAAATTAATTATGATATTTGTATAATATATTTTATTAATAATAAAATAAAATACCACACGTATACGGGCGAAGCACATTTTCTTTTGACTAGTAGATATTAGAAAACAGATATCTCGTTGATGTACGCGGCGAACAGAACTCCACAACTGCAGATTAATCCAACTGCGGTTTAATGGTACACCGCGGCCGGAGTTTCCGGTTCGAGCAATTTTGAGACGATCCGAACTAGTGATCGAAACCTACCCGTTTGCTGCGGCAGTCGAGGTTCTTACATTGCAGGCAGTGGTGTGATAGGGATGTCAACGGATCGGATACGGGTCGAATAATAGTATTATCCATATTCGTATCCCATAAAAAAAATATCCACTTGCTGTTTGTTAACTATCGATAATGGGTGTATCCGTGAATCGCATTGTAATATCCTCTTAAAAACGGTTTACGGTCGGTTAACGATCAATTAACGAATATATAAGCATTACTAGAAGGTACCTAATATACACAAAAAAAATATTAGCTTCCTCCTAACACGTATACTTAAATATCGTAGTAAGATAATACAGAGATATCATCTATACTAGTATCATGAGATTGACATTTCTTGAACATTAGATGTTGATATATTTTTAACCGTTGGATCAAGATTTACTTAACGGGTTCGGAAACGATTTATCGGGTTCGATTTATATTGTATCCGTGACCGTATCCGTTAAAAAGACGGATAATCGGTAAACGACTAAAAATACATCATTCGAAAATTTTCGATGATGATTTAACCTCTATTAAGTCAACGAATCGAATAATCGGATAATTCGCTACTCTCGACATCCCTGCGTGGTAGTCTCGTCGAGTGGGAACCTCCCGCCTCCGGTCTCCCGATACGTCGCGTGCACATACACGCAGGGGGAGACGGGGTGAGATGGAGTTCGAGAAGCGGAAGGCGTCGCAGCTGGCGGCCATGGCCGCGCCGGAGCGGGACAAGTCACCCAAGGGGACGGTAGATGCTCCAATCGTCCCACTTCTCGACTCTCTTAATCGCCATCCTTCCTTCTTTACCACCTCATCTTGTTCTGGACGCATTTCCATCCTCGTCCACCCTCCGCCGCAGCCGGAGGCCGCCTCCACTAGTGGGGATGTAGTTGGAATGAACGAACAAGACAAGAGAGAGGAAGAAAAGAAGAAGAGGAAGAAGAAGTCTGGCGGTGGAAGCTGGCTTCTTGTGACCCACGATCTTGCGGATCCCAAATCCGTTGTGGACTTGCTCTTCGGGAGTGACACCGCACATGGCAGGGCTGCTAGGGGAACTGTAGTTTTTCGTTTCGAACCCTTCATTTTGGCTGTGGAATGTAAGGATACTGCGGCGGCGCAGATGCTGGTGTCTACTGCGATTGCTTGTGGATTTAGGGAATCGGGTGAGTCCGTAGATTTGGGGCCTCTGTCCTTTTTTATTTTTTTATTCTCGCTCATTTTGTTACTGTTAAATGCCTCATTGCGTTTTTTGCTGTTTAAATTTATTTGAAAAGGAAAGTTTGCCTCATTTTGTTTATATATTTTAGTCTCGTGGTTCTATCCATGTCAAGTTATTGTGGTGAAAAAGGTTGACATAGATTATCCAACTTAAGATAGACATGCCACAATTCATTAAAAATATACAAACAAGTGCTCATACGGAGAACAGAAAAAAAAAATATTTTAAAAAGTTCTGATTCCCAAATCAATCATTCTGATTAGAAATTGTGAATGTTTTCCTGGAACTATGCTATTGCTCTCATCTGCTGATCGTTCCTGAAAATAGTGGCAAGTTCATTTAGTTGATTAGGGTGCATTTATGCCTAAGAAAACAACTTATGTTTGAGTGAAGAGGTTGAATATTTGTTTTCAGGTAATTGTTCACAATGGAGATAGAAGGTTTAGTGCATAAAGGGCTAGTTTGAGAATGGAAAAATGGATAGCATCAGATCCTCATTTTACTTTTCCATTCCCTGTCCCTGATATAAGTTGTATGGGAGGAGGAATTAGTTACAACACTTATTAGGGCTCTAAACGGATTTGGATAAAAATCTAAATCTATTTGAATTCATATCCGTTTTATAGGATATTATCTATTAAATTAGATCCGGCATATCTTAAAATTGGATACAAATAATATCCATTTCTTAAACAAAGCGGACTGAATGAGAGGATCTACTCCATTTAAGATCCAATTCTATCTATATTGTTGGATCAAAGATCCAATACCTGTTATCAAACACATCAAAGTAAACACAAAAAGAAACGCTAGAGCCAAAATTACCCACTCTCATCTCCCTCCCATTTTGCCATGGGCCAGTGCCATGCCATTTCCATTTGAAGTCCCAAGACCAAGATGGTGGCTTTCCTCTTCCCTGTTCATTCCGTGCGGTCTCCTGCCTTCCCTCCCAACCAAGCTCCCTACTCTGGGAGCAACAAGTAGTTCGCTCTTTCATGCTGCTGAAAAGGTTTTGGCAGCTGTAGCTTTCTTCTTCGGCTCTCGGCTGAAGCTGTAAGGAAAAGCAGCCCTCAGCCCTCTTCAACCCTCGTCTCCTTTCTCAGTGGCGGCTGTAAGGAAGGATTCCTCTTCCTTCCTCGTCTCTGCGACCAAGCTCTCTTCTCCAGCAGCAACAGCAAGTATTTCACAGCTGCTGTAAATGCTTCGGTGCCTTTAGAAGGAAGAGGAAGGAATCTTCTTCCTCCCTTGGTGGTTGCTGTAAGGAAGGGGTCTTGTTCCTCCATCGGCTCATCCTAAACCAAGCTCCTTTTTTCTAGTGGTGGGACAGCGGCAAGTACTTCACGATAGATGCAAAAGTTTCAAAGGCAAGAATAAGTATATTCTTGCATATTTTACATATTTTTAGATATTTTAAGGTTTTACAAGTTTTTTAGATATTTTGGCGGTGGATATTATCCGTATTCACTATTCTCTGAGAGATATCCACCATTTATTATCCACTTCATATTATCTGTTACATATTTGGATTCTAACTAGAGTGGATGCTGGATTATCTGAAATGCCATGCATATTGGATATATAAATCACATATCTGCTTCGTTTACTGTCCTACTCTGCCTCCTTATTCCTAGTATAACTTATTCCACTCTTTAAGGTGGAATAAGTTATGCTATTCTTTTCAATAGTGCACATTTAAATCATTGTATCACATAAAATGTATCTTGTATTTTTGTATTATTTACAATTTAAATTCTTTATTGTATATAATATTATATATTTGTTTATTAATACTTAATAATATATATACATTTATTTACTATATCTTATACTATACTACATTACATAAAATTTTAAACTAGAAGAACTTTTGAGGATCACTTTGATAATCCACTCAACATCCTCCAACTCATGGTTCTATTTGTGAAGGATTGATATTTTGCTTTCTTGGCTTGTGCTCCGTATGACCTAGTTTTCAGAGACAAATTTTTTTCAGAGGCAATTTCGTATTTAGGTGGGTGTTTACCATTATCATATTGGTGTGTGGAGGTTTTAGTGTTTCATGTTGTTGGTGTTGTAGTTGTCATTTCTTTTTATTTGCTCATCCCCGTTTAACTTTCTTCTTCTTTAATTTTCAGTATTAATGAAAGTGTTACTCTTATTCACTTTCATTTATTTAAATAATATTTTTCAAGGTATGATATCATATATGAAATTGATTGTTGTATCATGTATAATTTAATTGCAATTTTATAAATCTGTGTATTTTATACTTCTAGTTTTATGTTTTATTTTTTGTAAATATTGGTGAATTTATTTAAAATTTACCTTTTTTTTGAAGATTGTTAAACATACTAAAATTTATATTAAGAGTTAAGAACACTTACTTTAAAAGAAACACAAAACAATAGGTAGAGTGGAAGGGCTCATATACCAAGGTGGTAGAGGAGTAAGAATTTACAATACGAAGTTTTGAGACCCAAAAAGTTATCTCTGAAAGAAACTGCCTCCAAAGAACTCCTAGAATGTGTCAGATTTCAATCTTTGACATAGGTAGACGTGAGGTGGAGGATCATATTTGAATTCTCAAAATGTTCTTCAAAAACACATGTTTCTAGTGTGCCTTATAGACCACTAGCTAGAGTGGTGAGCTCCCACATATTATCATTTGAGGACCAGGGATTCAAATAAGGCCAGACTTGTAGAAGAGAGATAGTGTTTTCCGGTTCTATCCAGACAATATTCCACCTCCTAAACATGATCTTCCGCAAGATATTCATGACTTTGCACTTAATAAAAGGTGACCCACACTTTCCTCTTTCCTACGACAAAACACAATGAGTGGGCATCATTAGAAAGATCTTATGCAAATTGCTTCTAGTTGGAAGTCTATGTTTCTCAATCTTCCATAGAAAAAATCTTAATTTTAACAGGTACTGGTTTCCTCTAAACATCCCGAGGCCAAGGGCCTTCCACAAATCCCCTTGTCAACCTGCGAAGAGTAGACTTCATAGTAAAATGGCTTTATTTCATGGCAACCAGATGAGGTTGTCCTCTTTTTTGTCAATGAACCTGCGATACCCTAGGAGTGCAAGCATGACAGAAGGGTCCTTGTTCTCTGTCTTTAATATTTCTTTTGGAAGTTGAAACCATTGGGATTGGGTGTTTTGTAAGAATCCATTTCATTAATAGCACAAAGAACGTCCTGGTATGAAAAGTCATAGTCAAGGGACTCTGATTCTTCTCCATCAAAAATCTTTTGCATGTTGAAATTGATGAAATACGACCAGCTGTTATCATCCGTGAAAAGAATTCTATAGAATTTAGCTGCATGATGTTCTATTTGATAAGTTTCTACAAATGCTATACCATTCATATTCAATCTCTGGATAGTATTCCTTTTCTTTCTGACGGATGCTTGTGTGTGGAAGAACTTAGTGTTTTTATCGCTCTGTTTTAACCACAGTTCTTTCGAGCTCTATTTTCATCTGTTCCCTCCCTCAAACACCATTGTAAAGTCATACTATTGCCATTAATTTTTTTGTATATCCCTTACATTTTAGAATGTATTGGAGATACATTATCTCATGTACCTCAAGTTAAGACAGTAGATCTCTTTAATTGTAGAAATAGGGTACACACCATTGTCATCAATCACTTACTGTGTACATCTAGTCTAGGCTTATTAGACTTCTTTTAAATAAGGTTGTATAAACCTGCTTAATGCGATCAATAGATAAGAGATCAGTTCAGATTTCAACATAAACAGATTCCCACAGAATTGAGCTCTGTATAAACCGAATTTATCTAGCTGACTGGAGACTGGACCAGTCGATCTCATAAGAGATATTTGTCATAAATGTTGACCAACTGCCATTAAGAATCAGATCCATTGAAATAAAACCGAATTGGTCCAAGGACTGGAGGAAAACCAGTTTTCAGTCATGTTCCATCTCATGTATAGCAAACAGATGAAGGAAATTAATGTAAGCTTCTTTGATCCTTGAAATACTGAACTGTAGAGGCTACCATCGGAACAGTAAATCCGGGCAACTCTCGTATGAAGCTAGAAGATCTCTCAACGGATTGTAAAACTTCAGGACGAGATTGAGGAAACAGTATTCAAGCACTCACATAACGTCCTCATCATCAGTTTTACTGGTAGAAACCTCGAAAGGGACGTTGAACAGTTAGGGTTTACCATTTGGACGCCAGAAATGATCTAACCAGAAGGAAGAAACCCTTGCCGGAGCTGAACAGACTGGTAGTCAACAGATTCAGCTATGAAAACTTTTTAGAAGAGCTTCTCCTTCAGATCCAACACCGATAGGTTCGCATTGAAGTGAGTAACAACAGGAACCTAGATCTCCAACAAGGAACCGACCACCAGAAGCCATAGGAGGAAGATGATAGCAAGAATGTAGAGGTAGAACACTGCATCGGCAACCACGATTGCTCAAACAGCAACTGACAAAGGGGATTCCGCCGGGAGGAAGATCCAATGTCGACCGGACTGAAGAGACTTAGAAGGAAGAAGCCGGGAGGAAGAGATTCTTCCATGGGAGCTCGCCGAGATCACCACGGGAGGAGGAGATCGGAGAAGAAGAAACTCCGCTAGGGTTACGCCGTCGGAGGGGAGGAGGAGAAGCAGCGCCGAATCGCCGTCGAGGAGAGAGAGTAAGCCTCGAAGGGTTTAAGTCACCGGAGGTGAAAGATAGGGGCAAAACGGGAAACCGAAACATAACATTGCAATATGTATTCATCGTCTATATATGTACGTAGGGGGCTCGGGTCCTATTTATAGGATCGAGCAGCTACCTCCAATTAAACATAAAAAAATCATTTTAAAGCTGGAAAATGAGACTAGTGATTCTAAAATGCCTAAAAATAATGTGAAAATGGCTAGACATCCTAAAAAATCCTATAATTTGGAAAAATTATTTAAATGGACCTAATATCAATCTAAAATCAAAATTTACATGAAATTTGAATTCTAATAATCGGTTCTTGCGTCCCGATTTGATTATCATCATGAATCGGTTCTTGTGTCCCGATTCGGTTCCCATCACCTTTGCACCAGTGTATCAGCGAGACCATACCATGTGGGTTTTTAGCTCTACATTGCTACCATCGAGAGTCTGCCACTCAACACCCGGTGGGCGCCTCCTGCATCGAAGTTTGCCTTTACACCTTGGTGTTCATCATCCACCAAAGGTCTTCAGTACTTTTGCCGCACCTACGACAAAATGGGTGGGGAGGTTGAGAAGACGAACTCCATTGTAGAGTACCTTATGTGCCTGTTGTCTGGGATGCCCTAGAGATACAATCACCTACTGGTTGGGGACATTAGGCATGTGGTAGTCTTGTCAGCTCAACTACCCTCAAGTTGATGCCAACACGACGGATGATAACGTACCTAGATAGTCGCTTGTTGCCTAGCACTTTGTCACAACGGGGTTGCCGTGCCACTTTGGTACCCCAACTTAGATAATTTGCCCATATTGCTACTTGCCACATAAGAATTAGCAGTAAAACTTGTCTTCATGTAAAGTTGGGCCACCCAACTTCACGCTAACTGCTGTGCGTGCGTTAGTTTCAACAAAGTTTTTTAATTGTCACTTATCGAACTTTGCCACCTTTAGAGATGTTCTGCATTTGCGACGTTTTTGGTTGACATTGCCATCATCTTGGGTTTCTTATGTCTGGGCAGTCACCAACTTTTTCGAGTCAATCCTTCTTGCTACAGTCCACGTGCCATAAGATGGACTATGCATCATAGAAGTGACTTCGGAACTGGATGTCTCGTGTACTAGGAATGGCAAGCCCAAGGGTTAGCCACTTGTTGCCACGGTTAAATATCATAAGAACAATTACTTTTGTAATTCCCCGAGGATGGACACCGTTTGTGCCTTGAGGATCCTTACCTTATTGGGATTGCCAACCAACCTTTTGGGGCTTTAGCCTTAGCTTAACAACTTTGCTTGAGTCGTATCTGCTCAACACTATTGTCGAGAGTCACTTATGCATTGATCTCAACAATGTCTTACGCAACAACTTGTTACTATGACTTTGTCGTTTGAGTGTTCCCTGGAATGGTGCCACTTGCGCCTATACTTTGACATGTATGTCTCAGCTACCCACTACAAGGTAGTGCTATTGTTGTTGATGTTAGGGGAGTCAGGTTGAGCCGACCCATACATGGGATGCACTCATACACACCCATAATAAGTTACATTGGAAATCACTTGCCACCAAGGACTTAATTGCGATGTTGCCACTGTGTGGATCTGCTCCGTTGTTGGGGCACCACTTTCACACTGGCTCGGTATGTCTGACGCAGTTGCCTGCTACTAGACCAATGTTGCTTCGTTGTTGGGGCACATTTGCACACCGGTTCGGTATGTCTAACACACTTGTATTATATGGAAAGAGTGCATTACTATGGTGGACTCGGGACAATGGCCCAAAAAGGAAACAATCAGCCGACATCATAGTTGTCATGGCGTCTGCCTAGGTGGCAAGGTGCTTTTCTAGCAGCGCCTTGCCAGTGCACCTTGTCCAGGGCCAAAAAGGTGCCTGCCTTGCCCGCCTTGGCACGTATGGCGCCCAGTGCCTGGCTTGGCGCCCAAGGTCCCATTCATGGTTTTTTTTTCTTTACGGGGGGCTTTGCCTTCTAGAAACCCCCCATAAGGGATGCTACCCCTTTGACGCCCCGCGATTCATGGGCGTTGATTTAATAATATTGTAAACATATTTTATTATCACTTATACTATTATATATGGTTAAGATTTGTGATTATAAGTATATGTGGTATACTTAAACTTAAGTTATCTCATGATTTTTTTCTCACTTTGATATTAACTTTTTTTTATAAAATATATATCAATACATTCATAATTACAAAAAATAAAATCATATTTACATAATATATGTATACATGTATTTTTGTCAGTATGTATACATAGATATATATAGTATTAACATCTAATTATAGATATATTTGTATATATGTATACACACGTATACATATATATAAACATCTAATGCCACCGTCTTGACTACTTAAGCGGCCCCTAAACAGCCGCCTTATCGCCTAAGAAGATTTGACACCTTTTAACGCCTTGGGCGCTTTGTCGCCTGGACAACTATGGCCAACATGGCCTTGCTTTACAAATCCACCATTCTCCTATCGATCCATTCCTGGCACAAATGGGTGGAATCATTAACCTTTATTGGATCGACACTCCAATGCTTCCTGGTATGCCGAGTGCCATTCTTGTTTTCACTCAAATTGACATTTAGCTAATTATAAGAACTTAGTATATACAACCAAGTAAGGACACATGACATTTAAGAGGATGGTTGTGGTTGAGTTTGCGGCGTGTCTAATATTGTTGTTAGTACTTTCGAACAACAATGAGAAAAACCAACACAATTGCACACGAGCGGTCTATGTTGGCACATAGGCAGTATGACTCAACACATATGCGACATAGTCTGCATGCAAGTGGCATAGGTGTGGCCATAGATTACGGAATCGGTGGAATCGGACCGATTCCGACCGATTCCGGAATCGGATCGGTGGTTTCCGATCCGATTCCTGGCGGAAGGACCGATTCCGGGAATAATTCCGCGGAATCGGTATGAATCGACTGGAATCGGTCGGAATCGATCCGATTCCGACCGATTCCTTGTGGAATCGGTCGATCCGACCGATTCCGATGGAAGACCGGTCGAACCGGCCCCGGTTCGATTCCCGGTTCGATTCTGGACCGGGAATCGAACCGATTCCGGCCTAAGGGCCGGAATCGACCGCCGCGGTCGATTCCTTCGATCCCGCGGCGGTAGGGCTCGTCTCCGGCGATTCCGCGGCGATTCTGCGGCGATTCCGGCATCGATCCGGCGATCCAGGCTCGATCCGAGCGGTTCAGGCGGCGATCCGTCGATCCGGGGGCGGTTCAGCACCGATTCCGGCGATTCCGGCGATTCCCTGGGCGATTCCGGCGATTCGGACCGATTCCTTCAGCCGATTCCGCCGATCCAAGCTCCGATCCGCCTTGAATCAACGTCTTCTTCGATCTTTGACCGAGTTTTTGGTAAGATTTCTTCGCCGAACACTTCGTACGTCCATTCTTACGCGTTTCCGACGAGTCCGAGCGTCGTTAAACCTTGTGATTTCCGACCGAATTAGTCCGTCCAAGTTTTAAACTATCCGTTTAAGTTCATTTTGCACGGGAAAAATTCCGGATATCCCGTACGTTATTTTGCGACGATTTCCGCGAACTACGTAACCCTTTAAACATACCGAATGGTGTGTTACTTGGGTTGTACGCTTCCCGAACAGCGTCTAAATCATTTTTTATGTTATCTAATCAATTTTGGTGCAATGTTTACAAGTTTTGCAAATATAAGCAATGGCCGAACAAGCGGGACGTGCTTCCGACGTGGCGTGGGGACACGGGGATATGGTAGACCTAGTCGGGAAGAGGGTGCGGTGCGAGTGGTGCGGGAAGGAGATGAACGGGGGGTGTTCCTACCGAAACAACATATTGCGAACGGTGGGAATGTAAAGAAATGTGACAAGGTGCCGGGGAGAAGAGTGAGGAGATGAGAGGATACATGACAGGTAGAGCCTCTCGACGGCCGTTCGGATCGAGCGAGAGGGAGGAGTTGCGGGACGAGCTACTCGAGAGGAGGAGGGATCGCGATTTGCCTACCTCGAAAGGGAAAGGCGGGGAAGGCGGCGGCTCGGCCGGAGCCGGAGAGCGAGGACGAGTCCGCGGACTCCGAGCCGAGACGTGCTAGGCACGGCCCAGCAAGCGTGCATCGGCCGAGGAGGAGGACGAGGAGGAGGGGAGCGAGGAGGGTCCGGGTCCCGAGTTGACCCGGCTTTGGGCCGATCCGCATCGGCTCGCCCTACTCGGGACCGAGAGCGACCCCAGGAGACAGGGAGCCCTACCGCCGTTCCACTTCCACCGCACTCGATTTACACCGAGTGACGAGTTTTTATTTAGGAAACGAGTGCCGGGCGGACGGGGATAAAGCGAGGCAATGAAAGGGGTGAAGGCTACGGGAACGGCCGCAAAGAGAGCCGTTCGCCACATTGTCAGTGGTTTTTACGTACGCAGTATCACTTTTTAAATTAAATTTGACATTATGCTCGTTTCATTTACTAAAACTTAATTTTACCACGATCCCATTTTTTTTAACTTGATGTAGGCATCCCACGTACGGCCACCGGCCCTACTTCCGGACGATGGTGGATGCCGTGGGTGAGGGCCGGACCGGGTTTGCAAGCCCCGGGCGGCAGACACGTATACGGCGGCACGGATGAGGAGGTCCAGGAGGTGAGGGAGTGGATGGACGGGTACAAGTTGGTGTGGAAGGAGAGGGGTTGCACAATCATGTGCGATGGGTGGACAGGTATCACCAAGAGGAGTATGATAAACTTCGGGTGTATCTGTTCCGAGGGGACTACATTCTTGAAGTCGGTAGATGCTTACGGGAAGATTAAAAATGCCGACTTCATTTTTTCTACGATGGATGGAGTGGTGGAGGAGATGGGGGAGGAGAATGTGGTTCGAGGTTGTCACCGACAACGAACCATCATATAAGGCGGCCGGGAGGAAGTTGATGGAGAAGAGGAAGCACATCTTACGGGTGCCTGTGCAAGACATTCCATAGATCTCATTTTAGAGGATATAGGCGAGGAGGAGGGTGTATCTACACTTGTCGGGCGGGCGCGGACCATCGGTTCCTTTATTTATTCGCATCCCCGCCTCCTACATATCACGAGATCTCACACAGAGGGCACGATCTTGTCGGGCCCGGTCCGACACGATTTGCCACGAACTTCATTGCGGCTGGAGAGTTTACACCGCACGTACATGCATTGGTTAGGTTCGCGCGATCGAGGAGTATTACAACTATATGGTGGACAACCCGTACGACAAAAAAGAGCGATTGGAGATTCTTGTCGTCCGAGAAGCGAGATCACCGACAAGAGGTTTTGGGAGAGGATTGCCTACTATTTGGCAATCATCGAGCCACCGGTAGTTGTCTTGAGGTTGGTAGACTCGGATGACGGGGACCGGATGGGCACACCGTATGATGCTATGGACCGGGCAAAGCTGAAAATTAAAGAAAAAAATCCCTGAGGTTACAAAAAGTGGTGGAAAATCATTGATGACCGATGGGACAAGACCTTGCACCACGATGTCCAGGCTGCAGGTAACTTGGTTCTTAAATTATTTTTGATGTATAATTATCTTATATGCGCGGTGTTAACTAATAAAATCTTGCGGGATACTTTTTGAACCCCCGCATCCAATATGGAGGACAAGGTGGTGAACGACAACGAGGTGATGCGGGGTACACTTGCAGTTATCCAGCGGGTGTGCCGATCTCAGCAGGACAGGATAGAGGCTGAGATAGAAGTAAGTTAGAGTTCATTAAATACCTTGGACTAGCATTAGCAGGCAACTAAATTTTTTATTTAAATGTTTCAGATGCAGAAGTACAGGATGAGGGTCGGTGTATACTCAGATGCTGACCTAAAATATTCAGTTGACAAAGTGTCACTGGTATAGTAATAGTTTGATGAACAATTTCTTTTCTTTTCATACAAGTTATTCTTGATGATGGGCTAATTGTTTTCCTTTTCTCTTCTTGTGTTTTTCTTGCAGCTGAGTGGTGGACTCAGGTGAACACCAGGAGTGGATGGAATCCACTTGCGGCCATTGGTATCAGGATTCGAGCCGAGCACCGCTTCCTCCCACCGCGAGAGGAACTGAGTACATTCAACTCGATACATACCAAAAGGAGGAACAGGTTGACCTCGACCGGTGGAGAAGCCGGTCTTCGTCATTATAACGTGAGGGCCGCGCATAAAGAACATCGAGGATCGGCGAGAAGATCGGCGAGGAGCGATTTGCACGGTTCGCGGGTGGCCCGTACGAGCGAGAGGCATTCCTCCGCCACACCACCACCCGAGGAGGTGGACGTGGACCGATTTTCCGGGAGGAGCATGCACTTGCCTCTGGATAGAGGAGAGGAAGCCGGGGATCACGCGGTGAGTTTGATCCCGATGACCGTGCGTAGGCGAAGGAGAGTTGGATGGTGTTGAGCCGAGGAGGATGCTCAGCCTCCACCTCCATCTACTACCACGACTCAGAGGCCTTCTTCCGCCCTGCCAGCGGTATGGGGCGCCCACCGTCGCCCACTCCGGCTCCTCCCCGGCCGCTACCGGCCCCATTCGCAGTCCGGGGAGGACGAAAACAAAGGTGACTGCACGGAGAATGGGAGGATTTGCACAGTTGAAAAAAACTTTGGGTTCCGGACTTTCTGGTAGTTCAGAGATGGCTGAAGAGGTAAAGAGAAGGAAGTTAGAGGTCAGGCGTCATGTCAGCGGATGACAAGACGCGGGCTCCTTCTCACTCCTCGGGGGAGGACGGGGAGGAGTGTATACCAGCGACGCACCCACCAGCACCAGCTGAGTCACCTGATTCACGGTTTCCAAAGCCGTATTACACGCTGGATGAGCAGACACCGCAGTCTTATATTATGGAGCCACAAGATCCATTTGGCAGTTGACCGGCGGTGGATTACACCACCAGCTCCACCATCCTCTCGCTTACGTCCCGGTCGTCCCGCAGTCCGATCCATACGACCTTGATGGCATGGCATCGGCATTATTTTCATATGGATATGGTCCCGGACAGTATTCAAGACTGAGCACGAGGGAGGAGCGTCACGAGCAGCAGGGAGAGGAGGACGACCCACATCTTTATCCTAGATATTGGTAGTAGATTGATATGATGTAATTTTTTTTTGATGATGTATCAACTCTTTGATATTTGAATAAATGGATTTGGAATACGTACTTAACTTTCAAGTCTTCAAGTCTTCAATTGGTGTTCATTAGTATTTGTATGATGTGGTTTTGTGGATATCATGCATTGGTGATTTTTTAAAATTTTTCTAACTCATTTCCTATTTTTTTAGAATTTTTTCTGAATTTTTTGAATTTTTTGACGAAAAAAAAAATCCAAAAAAAAAAACCGATTCCGACCGATTCCGGAATCGATTCCCTTCCCAGGAATCGGCCGATTCCGGCCGATTCTGGGAATCGGAATCGGAATCGGTCCCAACCGATTCCGATTCCGATTCCGATTCCGGAATCCTTGGGTGTGGCACATGCATGTTATAGATGTGGCATGCGTGGCCCTTACATCTCGTTTCATCTCCTTGTTTCCACGAGCCCTTATTTTTCCCTCCATCCGTGCACTATGCTCTTCCCACCCCTTCTCACGCCCATCGATCATGGGATCAAAATTGGGACCCAAATCGGTGGGTCCCTAATGCGGGATGGAAATGACTAAAACTAATTAAATTGAAATTAAAGTTGGTAACTGAAAATTAAATGACTAAACAAAAATTATTGATGCAGGAGCAGCCTCGTGCATGTAAGCTAAGAGTTGGGGTGGTGTTCGCATGTGAAGATTTCCCGAGGGGGTTGTGTCAACCAAGCGACGATTGCAAGCATTTGAAGAAGGACCGTCTGAAGAGGGGGACATGGAGGCACCTTGCGAGCTTGCGTGCAAAGGCAAGTGGGTCCTAGCTAGAGGCAAGGCGACTATGCGCACAAGCAGTGGCACATGTCGTGAAATTGGAGGGTCATGGCCGAATCTGGGGTGCCCGAGGCCACCGAGCCCAACAAAAGGAGTGGCTGGCGTAGGAGGTGTCATCCTCGCCATCCTCGCATGTTTTCTTCGTTGATTCGTCGGGGCAACAACAATAGCATAGGTGGCAGGTGACAATGTTGCACCAAAGGCCTAGCAGCATCATGCGACCTCATCTTCGTCATCACCTCTGTCTCCTTTCTCCTTCTTCATCTTCTTCATTTGTTCGTCGTCACCAAGTGGGAGGGAGGTTCATTTTCTTCGTCACTGCCCTCTTTCGGGGGCTAAGAGTAGAGGAGGTGGCAGATGGAGTCATAGGTGGTCCTGGAATGGTGGAATGGAGCCGGAGGGGCCATAAGGATGTAAAAAAGTAAGGATGGTGGCAGATTGGTGGCCTAGCGATGTTTGGAGCTTGTGGAGAAGGGAAAAGGGGCTTGAGTGGTCATAGGGAGGTTGGCTTTGTGAGTGTGCTCCGGTAGATGGAGGTAAGGCCGATGATGCTTGGAAAGGGGTGCAGAGGATCCATAATTTTGGTGGTGACTGGGAGCCTGTCTAGGGATTGTCGGACATCTCCACTGGAGTTGGAGCAAGGAGGGAGCAGATCGTCGATGGCAGATAGCGGGGCGGCTAGTGCTGTTGTGATTTGGGGATCGTCGGATCACTTCAGTCGTGAGGTGTCGCTAGTAGTGAGCCGGTTGCTGGAATGCTCCTGTTTGATAATGAAGTCGGAGGTCGACGAGTGAGCAAGTGTCGAAGACGAGTGGATGACGATCGTGCCATGTGAAGGGGAACGCGAAGGGGTAGGGTATGAAGACCTGAAGGAAAAGGAGGAGAAGGGAACTGGCCTCGACCGTTGGGGTTGGAAGAGAAGAAACCTGCCCTCGCACCGGGGGTTAGAAGGGTAGAAACAGACCTACCATTGGAGGTGGAGGAGAAGAACGTCGGCCATTTGCTGGGGTTTGGAGAGGGAGACAGCGATCGATGCCGCAACGAGAAGAAGAAACGGGAGGGAGGAAATGGTGGGCCAAAGCTCTCACACAAACATAACCAAGGTTTTAAATTTTTTTTCCTATCTATCTATTGTCAATTACATGATGGGTGCCCCTTTATAGAGGTGGTTGACAATTTAACCAAAATATCCCATAAAAGAAATATTTATCGACTCATGGACACAATCTAAAATAAACAATTTAAAATTGTTTGAAACTCTTAAAATTTGTCCCTATGAGTCTTGATAAGATCAGGATTGATCTAATCCAGGCCATTTCTCTTAAAGAAAAATCGATCCGAAATGGGTCCTTCAAAATGTAAAAAATTGAAAAAAATATAAAATGGGCCTAGATTATATTTTGTTATGATTTATGAGGCTACATTTTCCATGTGTTTATTTTGTATGATTTCTATCTATGGGGTTTAATCAAGGGTGTTTTAGTTGATTGATGTAATTAACACTGAAATATTAGAAGTTTGGTGGGAAAATGTCTACTTTTTGAAGAACTCAAACAACTGCAGTAAATTTAAAAATGAAGAGGTTAAGATTGTCTAAGAGATACGGTGATCCTATGTCAACAATCAAACGATCGGCACAACCCTATGTGAGTTCCTATGTATGCATATCATATTAAACTAGCTAATACTCTTATAAAATATCACCTATTTTTATAGTTGTCAAAGTTGCTAAAACAAAACAAATTCTTTTACAAAAAGGAATTTAAATTTTAAATTTGAAAATTTGAGGTTTCATCAAATGCAAATAAACTATTTTTTCTATATACGGCTTCTAATCTGCCAGTAGTCAAAATTGGTAGAAAGTATATTGGGACGGATGGAGGAGGCATTTGTGTGACAACATTAGATGTGAGAGGTAGGATTGACCGGCAAGCAGTTAGCATTGGGCTCGTTCTCAGTATCCCTTGGCCCTAGCATTCCTTCTTGCTCTGCCCCTTCCTTTCTATTGGTCCCTTCCAGATTCCTGTTAGCATGTTCTCTCTCCTTGTGGTTGTGTTATACCCAATTTTAACAGGAGTTATCTAATGTCACTTGTGTTTCAGCGGGAATCAGGTCAAAGCAACAACAAAGGGTTGGCTCGAGGGAACTTAAATTTCGATTAAAAAATGATATCTTGTATGATGGAAGGAGAAGGAAGGAGGAGGGGAGGGGCGTTGTCATTTTCTCATGATTACAGTGATCAGCTGGAACTGCAGAGGTATATCAGGTAGAGAAAAGGTTAGAGAACATAATATTGCACCCTTGCGAAAACCAGATATCTAGTTACTGCGGGAAACAAAAACTGACATTGCCTATTTAAATGATATTGCCAATATGAAATGTGGGGAGTTGTTTGGTTTCTCTTTTGTGCCCTCAACAAGCAGAAGTGGAGGTCTGGCAGTGTTGTGGAACTCCAATAGGTTTGATGCAGAGGATGTGCTTAAGGATGTCATGTTCAAGTGCTAAAGCTCGAGGATAAAGGGTTTGGGAATGTCAGATTTCTTAGCAATGTGTACAGTCCCTTGAATATGGTGGACAAGGTAGAATTTTTCTTTCACCTCAAGGAGGTCGTCATGGCTGATATTAACAACGCTTGGGATATTGGGGGTGGCTTCAATGCAGGGTTAAAGCCAGGTGAAAGATCAGGGCAGGCTGACTGACTCAAGAAATGGTACTTTTTAATGAATGGGTGAATGATTGTGGACTGATGGAGATTTCCAACTTTGGCTTGGACTTTACATGGTCCAAATCTATCTTCAAGTCAAAACTTGATAGATTCTTCATTTCTAACTCTTGGTTCTCGGAGTTTCGACCCCCCGCGGGATTTCATATTTCTAGAGTGGTTTCAGTCCATTGCGCTGTTGGTTTTACTCGTCGTAGACCTAACAGAGTTTATAATAAAAAGTTTCGGTTTGAGCTTGCTTGATGTAAGGATGTTAACTTTAAAGAGTTGATCAAAGGCTGGTGGAATGACCTGGAGGTTAGTTCAACATCAGTGACTTGGAAGTTTGTGTGTAAACTAAAGGGGACCAAGAACAAACTAAAAGAGTGGCTAGACCTAACTTTAATGTATTAGTTGAAGCCAGGAAGGAATGGATGTCAAAAATGAACTGTTTTGAAAAACTTTATGATGCAGGAACTATTAATGATGACCAAATGGAAGAGTGGAGCAAGTTAAAGGATGCCTACAAAGAATGGGGCCTTAGGGAAGATATTAAATGGAAACAGAGGTCGAAGGAGATTTGGTTGAAGGAGACAAAAAGACTAGGTTCTTCCACACTCAAGCTACTATTAGAAAAAAAAGGAATGGTATTCAAGGGCTGAAAGTGAATGGGACTAAGGGTATTGGGTCCGACCAGATAGGCATATTGGCTACTGAGTATTACAAATTCTTGTTTCGGATGGTGGTCTTTAGAGCCCTCTTTTTAATTGCAATGTTATTCACAAATTATCTAATGGTGACTTTGATTTCTTGATCAACAATTTCTCTGAGCAGGAAGTGGTCAACGCCATAAAGGTCATGAATCCCTACAAAGTCCTGGGTCCTGATGGGTTCTCATTAGGGTTCTATACTCATTGTTGGGATCTAATCAGGGATGACTTCTTGGACCTCATTAGAGAGTTTGAGAAGAATCCGAGCTACATCAAATATATTAACTCTACTATCCTTGTTTTAGTGTGTAAGAAGGATTTTGTGGAATATATCAAAGATTCATTGCCAATAAGCTTGTTAAATTGTAGTTATAAAATTATGACTGAAGTTCTTGTTGTGAGACATAGTACAGTCAATGACAAGCTTGTGAGTTCCAACCAATCAGTCCCAGGGAGATTGAGATTTATTTAGGATAATTTCATGTTTGCTTATGAATGTCTTCATGATCAGATGATGAGGCATAAGGATTGTGTTTTGTTGAAGTTGGATTATGAAAGGGCATATGACATAGTTAAGTGGGTGTTGGCACATAAAAAATGTCATAACATCCAAAACTAGCCAGCTTCAGGCAAATACATGAAAAAAAACCGAATAGGCAAAGGGGATCCACTTTTCATCGCATTTAGGGCTAACGGGCCGAGTTGGCCCGATAAATCTTGTTGGACCCGACTAACTGGATGACGGCTTGATAACAGTCATACATCACCATCCTATCTGCCCAACTTAAACTTGAGCAATGCTGAAGTTCGATTGAAAATCTCACTTGCATTTGATAAGTTACGGGCAAAACGGTGAAAACCGACTCCAACACGGCCTTTGGTAGGCCTAATGGGACCAAATGACAAAACAAGCGGGCCTATGACACTGTACTAGTTAAGACATTTCCAACGGCGCCTCAAATGTTAAAATCTGACTTTGGGAGGTAAAATGACTGTTTTGCCCTTGGGGGGTCTAGGCAATATGGGGAAGGTCTAAAGAAAAGTGGCATCATCAAAAGGTCCACTTGACATTCAAATGATCAATGACAAAGTTAGATTGGCAATCCGACAATATTCGGAAAGTTATAGGAAAAACACTGAAAGTCGATTTTTGAACAGTCTTATGGAGGGCATATCGGGTCCGAAAGACAAAGCAAGTAGGTTCATGGGATTGTACCAGTCAAGGCTTTCGCAACAATACCTCGAATATCAGAATCCAGCTTCAGATGGACTCTGGATGGTAAAATGACCTCTTCCGCCCTTGGTGGGTTCGAGCAATTTGGGACAGACCCGATAACATATTAGCACATCATTGGGTCTGCTCAGCTCCATATTGATCAACGTTGAAGTCAGATCGAAAATTTGACTTGTATTCGACAAGATATAGGCAAAATAGTGAAAGTGGACTTTCGGACAATCTTTGTAAGACATAATAGGCCCAAATGACCGAGACAATTTGTCAACAATATTGCCTCAATCGAGAACTTCGCAACGGTGCCCTAAATGTCAAAATTTGACTCTGGGTGAAAAATTGGCCGTTTTGCCCTTATTGGGCCTGTACAAATCCAGGCAGATCCATTAACATCCGACACCACTAGAAAGTCCGCCCAACTTCCAGATGAACAACATCAAACTCGGATCATCAATCCAATCTATATCTGGAAAGTTACGGATGAAATTTAAAAAATTGTCAAGCTGACACACACTTTGAGACAAGGGCAAAATTGTCTAAATAATTTCGGACAACAAGATCTATGCACGAAAACTAAAGTTCTGGTGTATAGATATTTAATTGTATTTTAAATATAATTTTTAGAATTTTTGAATGCCGAGATTGCACCGATAAGAAAAATCCGCCAAATCGGTGATTCTTAGACAAATTGAGGATTCTCAATCGTTGATATGATGGAGTGGTTGATCCAAAGGCTGTGATTAGTCTGTCGCTCAAAGTTTTGACATGATTTTATCATAATCTTTCGATCGACGGATCATATATTTGATACACTCACCAAGATGAAATTTGATCTTAGTTGTTATTTCATTTAATAGAGAGTAAAGGCTAGTTAAATGAAAGGTCGTACTCGTATAGACCTTTACGTCGGTAGCCACACCCTCCTCCCATAACCGCACATGACCGAGTCAAAGAAAAGGAGGCTACCACACCTCCTTTCCCACTTTTCCCACATATCTCTCTCTCTCCCCCACCTTCTCTTGTTGCACTTAACGGAGAGGAGTTATGAGTTGGCGGTTCTTCTTCCCAAGAAAAAAACGGCGAGCACATTAAAGAAAGGAGAATGGGAAGAGTCCCTTCCAACCAGATGCTGCCGTGACCTGCAGAAGAAGGAGAAAAAAGAAAACTGCTACCGGCCGATGTATGCCTTCTCCTCCTTGTTTGCTACTGCCGATGCATGCTTCTCCTCACCTGTTGCTGCCTATGCCTATGGAGAAAGGGTGATATTGCTGCTGGAAGATCAGAGGAGGCAGTCCATGCTGCTGCGGCTGCACCCTTCTTTTGATGTTGCTGAAGAGAAGAAGATCCAAGCGAGAAGAAGATTCAAAACAGGAGGAGAAGACTAAAAGTGAAGTGCACATTTCTTTGGTGTTACACCCTCGTACCTTCACACTATTCTTCGTCTATACAGCCTTCCCCCATGGCTATGCTCCATTTAAACCAACTTCGGCCCAACCTGCCAGAGATACCCATGGCCATGCCCCAATTCCTATATGGCCATGTTTTCACCAAACCCATCTACGACCTCTCTACGTTGCCCATTGAACAACCATGAACAGGTCATGAAACCACCTAGTCCCTCTTATCATACTTACAAAATCCCCTGGAAACCTTCCCTAAATGGCTCCCTATTTTGGCTGAAAAAAAGAGTCATCAGAAACCATAAATTTGACCATTAACCAGTCTTTGAATATCCTTTTCTTTTACCAGATATGCCCATGTGCGAAGCCCCCTGATCAGCCAAAAAAAAAGAGAGCACAAGTTTGGCCTCTTAAACAGGTCTTAAACAGATTCTTAAAGCCCATCTTATCTTTTCCCTAACGCTGTCCCTTAACAGGTGACTAAACAGTCTCCCTGCTGACCTCTTTCAGGTCCTCAAAATAGGTATCTAGCACCTTGTATTTGTCCATTCAGAATCTGTCAAAAAATGACACTATTCCTCTTGTCCCGATCCTAGGACAGACTGCCCAATTATGCCCTAAGTTCTCATTCGATGCATCCTTAAACTGAACCCATTTCATCAAGACCTTCAAGGCGACTAGGGACCAGTTTCTGGTCAGAACCAGCAAGGCCGCCAGGGCCTTATTTCATCAAGAAGTTCCAAGGCTGTCCGGGCTAGATTCTACAAGAAAATTCCAAGATCTCCAGGGCTATATTCTACAAGAAGTTCCAAGGCCGCCAGGGCCAGATTCTGCAAGAAATTCCAAGGCCGTCAAGGCCGTATTCTGCAAGAAGTTCTAAGGTCACCAGGGCCAGATTCTGCAAGAAAATTCCAAGACCTCCAGGGCCATATTCTGCAGGAAGTTCCAAGGCTGCGAGGGCCCAATGAAGACCGAATAGGCCATCATGGCCCAAAGAAGTCTAAACAGGCCTTCAAGGCCCAAGGAAGAGAAATCTGGCCGCCAGGGCCTTAAGAAGCTCTTTTCGCCATCAAGGCCCCCCCCAAAATGTCTTAATCAAATTGGACAAAAATAAATAAATAAATTAACTAAGAGGCTAGCCTACCTCCATAGGCACCTCATGGGACGGACACTTGGGCATGCTCCCGGCGTATTTAGTTCTGGACGGGAAAATGAGCAAGCTCTCATATTCCACCGATCCTTCCCCTAAAGTAGGGAGTATCAAGCTCCACCTACTAAGGGAGGTATATCTTATCAATTTTAGGGGAGGTTATGCCAAAATATAAATTAAAAATGAGAGAAATATGCCAAGAAATGATCATATGCCCGTCAAAGACTAAGGAAAAATTTATCAATGGGAAACATGACATTTCTATTGCCCCCACATGTAATGTGCATTCGAATTTGCCAATAAATGGAAGTTTCAAATTTTGCATATCATTATTGTCATTGGAGTTTATAGAATAGCCCCATGAAACTAAAGGAATGCAAATGTCTAAAAAGATGGCTTGAAAAGAAAAAACTACAACATTTAAATCCAGTCTATTTGAAAGATAAGAAAATGAGGTTTTCTGCCAGGTTGTGACCAACGTAGATTACAGGTCTGAAAGTCTGAGCATATAGGAATTTTCAGGAATTGTAGAAAATTGAAGTCATCGAACTCTGAAAACTCAAAAGAAAAATCATCAAGTTTGGATTCTCTACAAATCAGAGTGTTCGCTGAGGAATGGGAAGATAAAATGACTTTAAGGTTCCATGAATCTCAGAATAGGTAGAACCATGGGTGATCTAGAGAGTAGATAGTCAGAACAAAATCAAAGAGAATCACAATCCTAGAATACTGAAGAACATGCTCAATCCATAAATTTTCAGCAGTAGCGGTCCGAGGGTACATCAAACTTGAGATCTTTAATTCAAATGAAATTAAGATTAAGTTCCCTAGGTGTCAACTTAGGTCTAAAATTTACCTAGTTTCTATTTGGAATCTCCCCAAAGGTATCTGTGAAACCTCGAAAAATTATATAGATATATTAATATAAAAAATATGTCGGATGGCATGGTTTGAAAATTCATTTGATTTTCGTTTATTTGGGAAATGAACTTTCATTATTTTATCTTTGGCTACTATGAAAATATATGATATTTCATAGAAGATATTAGCCAAAATATGTGGTATGCATATAAAATATATATATCGAGGTTAGGGTTCATGAAATTTGTCTTTGGACCTCTCTCCGTCGGAAGGTGCGAATTTCCGACGTTAATTACATCGAGACTCTCGAACACCCTTGATTAACCGTCGTAGCAACTCGTATAAAAGGAAACAGTCATCCACAAAACATAATCACATCATCATGTGGGGAGGCTTGAACATAGCCATAATCCCATCAACCATGTCATTTCGTACATCTTATTTGAGAATATCCCGTCTTATGTAGACATGGACTTTCCACTTAAATCATAGAGTTTTGGTCTATAATTGACCTCACTCTAGATGAAGTGGGAATTTCCCTAATGGATTGAGTGTATGTACTCTTCCCACTTTGGGATGAATCGATGACACCGAGTGCATGTTCGGAGCCCCGTCCGGACCAAACATTTCGGGACGTACCCGATAATACTTGTTCAAGTATCATGAATATTGCCTAAGTATAGGCTCATATTATGCATCTTAAATATTTTTATGTATCAGAATATTTAAGATATATGATTTTTATGTCATTTGGGCCACATTTGGCCTTGTCATCATGTCATCGTCATATCTTGGTCCGGGTGACCAAGTCTTCATCATCTTCTATGCCCAGTTGGCCATGTCTTCATATGCTTCATATCTTCAACTTCATGGTATCTTGGCTTCATTGAGGCTACCCGGGGTGGCCCTTAGTCCATTGTATTGGTTCTAAGGTGGCCGGATATCGCCTTATCCCTTGGCTGCAGCCCATCTTCCTTCTCTATGTAGATGACAACATCGGGAGCTGTTTCATGATCAGCTGAGGATTTATAGAGGGTTTGAAGAGAACCTGTTATGGGGTTCATATGGGTTATGGATATCGACTTTGTTATGGGATCAATAGGTTGGAAAAGTGACCTGATATGGGGTCGATATAAACTGGAAGGATGACCTGCTATGGGGTTAATATAGGCTAGATATATGACCAACTATGGGGTTGATATATAGCTAAACAAAATGACCTGTATATGGGTCGATAGGGATTGACTATGTGACCGGTTATAAGGTCAATATATGGCTGAAAGTGACCTGTATATGGGTCGAACAGGGGGTTGGTATATGGTTCGTGTATGGGGTGATGAGGGGGTAGGTATATGACCTGTGTATGGAGCCGATATGGGCTGGATATGTGACCTATTATGGGGTCGATAAATGGCTGAAAAGGTGACCTGTATATGGGTCAATATGTGGGCTAATAGGTGACCTGTATATGGGTCGAATAGAGGATTGGATAAGTGACATGTATATGGGTCAGGTAGAGGGACTGTTTTACATGGATTGTTATAGGCCTGAGTGTGAGTTGAACATGGGGCGGTATGGAGGGGAGCAGCAACATCTTCTCCATCTCCTGTGCACATTGGTGACAGCAGGGGGGACTGGAGGAAGGATCTCCAATCTGTCCTCTCCATCGGACAGTAGTTGGTGGATCTACATCTCCCATGGGCGCAACACCTTCTCCTTCACCCTCCATAAGTTTGACATCTCTGCGGGTTTCCTCCATTGGCATAGCACCAAGGAGATGGTGGCAGCATGACATGGGTTTCATCTTTTCCCATGAACGAAGGACAGCTGCAGCATCTGGTGGTCTGCAGTAGCTTTAGATGGCAATGCCATCATCTCCATCGGTTCTCTCTCTACCTTGGACAAGTGACAGCAGTATGCCAGCATCTACTCCTCATCTTCTCATGTTGCAGCAGCAAGAAGGGCAACATCAACCTCCATTAGTTGGTTGGTACGGCAGCAGATTACTGCTTTTTCTCCCTCCTCCATCTTCATAGAATTTCTTTACTTCATGAAGCCTACCCGGGAAGCTCTTAGTCCATCATGTGGTTTCTAAGAGGACCGGGTATAAGCTTTCTTCTTCTATTTCCCACCTTCATAGCTTTGCATGAATCATATGGAGATAGATGGCCACGCCCCCATGGGCTTCATATTTTCAGCTTCATGATATGTCTTTGCTTCATTAAGGCTACCTGGGGAATCTCTTAGGCCATCGTGTGGGCTCCAAGAGGACCGGGTATAACCTTGTCTTTCACTGCCTTTGTACTTTTGACACCACATCTTCGTTGCCTTTGCACCATCGACATTACGAGGAGCATATGGGGTTGATTTATAAAATTCTAGGTGATCTATATAAGGGTTGAATGGGCAGAATGTTTGACCTGTATAGGGTCTCAAAGGGGATGAAACTATGACCTGTCATAGATCGATGTATGGCTGAAAAGATAACCTGCATATGGGTTTGGATGGGGGCTGATAGGTGACCTACAAAAAGGCCAGCAAGGGGCTGTTAAGTGACCTAATATAGAGTCAATGGGAGGACTGTTCGTAAGGGACAGCAGTTGCCCAACATGGCATGTGTATAGGCCACACGTGGAGCATCATAGTGTCAAAGGAGATAGGCCGGATGGGGTTGGTTATATGGTCCTTATAGGGGCCGAACAGTTGGTATGCATAGGGTGTTATAAGGTAAAACAAGGCTTGCTGCATGGAGAAGAGGTCCCGACCATATTCATACGAAGGGGGACTATCCGGAAAGCATATCTCCATAGGGTTCAACTATGAGCATGAGAAGGGATGGCCGATGGAGCTTCTGGACATATGGAGAGGGGGAGATGCAGCCACCGGGAGATGCAGCCGGCAGATTCTCCTCCTTGCTGTCCTCCTGCTCTCCCTTTGAGCAGCATGGGGCTCCTTCCTCCGTGTGGCCATCCAGCCCCCCCTTTGAGCAGCATGGCTCCTTTTTAAACGATTCCTGGCACTCCCTCTCTTGCTGCGACAGGAGAACGTGGGAGAGTGGGGTGCAGTTGTGGCAGGAGTGGGAATGTGGGGGAAGTGGTGTACGTGGGTAGGGAGTGGGAAGGTGGAGACATGACAATTATTATTATTATTATATTTACTTCTCCCCCTGTGGTATACGTGGAAAAAAAAGGCAGTACGTAAACTTCCTTTTAACCTAGCATCTCATCCATATCGACTGATCCAAGTGCTGTCATTGATCCTTCTCTTAAGTGAGATCCGAGCCCACTTAGAGACCCAATAAACATAGGATCTGGAACTTTTCATACACATCGATTCAATCTTGACCGTTCCTCACTTAAATAGGATCCATTATCATGAAATACCCAATAAGAGATGATCCATTACTCAATAAATATACGTCCAGACCTTTAAATTAGTGTTCCATCTTCATCAACGACTTGATAGCCGATCCAATGGTTTATATTTGTCATTTCATTTTATCTGATTTGTACATCATACAGATATCCAAATAAATATGAGAGACATAACTGAGCTTCGATTGGACTTGATTTCATGTATCTTTCCGATCTATCATCCTGAGCTCTTTAATTGTGTTATGATCATAATGGAAGCAACATAATCTGTCCCAAATAATCTCAATTAATGAATTTTGTACTTATTCTCCATTTTATATGTGGAGAGATGTACAAAAATATTCTTTTTGGCTCGAGGATTTTCTGATCAATATATCTGATATCTGTCTTCAATCCTGGCTCATTTGAATCATTTTTTGATCACTTGGACCATTCTGCCCCTGGTTTGGTGGGTTGGCGAGAAGCACAAATTTTGATTTTTCTTCCATAACTTTCCAAATATGGGTCGGATTTCTGATCTGAATCAGTTTTCCACATGTACTAACTTTCCTGCACCATATGAGCTCACAAGTTTGTTAATGGGCCGAGTCCGGATCTTCCGAACCAAATGCGGCTGAGGAGGGGCATTTTGGTCATTTGGACCCGTCTCAGGTATTTTGGCCCATAACTTGCCAAATATTAGTCGGATTTTCAATCTGACTTCAACGTTGCTCAATATGGAGCTGGGCAGACCCAATGATGTGTCCGTGTGTTATCGGATCTGTCCCGAAGTGTCCAGACCTACCAAGGGCGAAAGAGGCCATTTTACCGTTTGAGGTCTGTCCGACATCGGATTCTGACAATCAAGGTATCCTTGCGAAGCCCTCGACAAATACAGTCTCATGGACCCACTTGTTTTATCTTTCGGACCTGATATGCCCTTGATAAGGCCATCCGAAAATTGACTTTCGGTGTTTTCTGCATAACTTTCCAAATATGCATTGGATTTCCGATCTGATTCTGGCATTGCTCAACATTGAGCTAGGCGGACCTGATGGTGGTGCCTGATCATCGCCGGGCTGGTATTCGGTCGCTCGGGTCCAATAGGGGTAAAACGGTCATTCTGCCACCCAAAGCCAAAATTTGACATTCAAGACACTATTGCAAAGGCCTTGACCAGTACAGTATTGTGGACCCACTTATTTTGTTATTTGGATCTATTAAGCCTACTAAAGGCCAGTCGGCAGTTGTTTTCACTGTTTCGCCTGTAACTTGCAGAATACAAATCATATTTCAGACCCAACTACGGCATTACTCAAGTTTGAGTTGGGCAAACCAAATAGTGGTATCTGATCATCGGCCAGTTATCGGGTCGATCATGCCCAATAAGATTTATCAGGTCCGTTCGGCTTGTTGGTCCCAAATGTGGTATAATGTGGGTCATCTCTATCTGTTCATTTTTTCCTTACACTTTTGCCCAAAACTTGACATATTTAGGTGCTTATGAATTTTTTGGTGCTCACAGTATCATAATTGGAAAGCTAGTCAGAAGGGTCAGGATTGACTTCATGGCATAACAAACAGATCAATCAAATTCAAAATAAATGCCCAACATATCAAACCTTAATAACCAATCTGAGGCAACTCAAAAAAATTGAAATTAAGGTATGCCTATTAGTTCACTGTTGGTACTTAGAATTTTGAATTGAAATATTGACACATGTAGCCGACCGAAGAGGACTTATATAAAAAGGAGGAGGAGAAAGAAAAGTGAAGCAAAAGGGAGCAAGGATTGCCATCTCGGATCTCGGCTTCATCTCGGAAGGGTGAAAGAGAAGAGATCTCGTGAGATTCTCGGAAAAATCTCGGGAGATCAGATCTCGGATTTCATTTATATAGGGTATGTCTTACTCAAGAATTGCCATTTTGCATCTAGATTGATCTCATAGATACTGAATAGAAGAGATCTCGAAAAAATTTAAAGAGATTGGATCTTGAAAATAACAATCAATGGACATGTTTAGATGTAAAATGTTATGTAATCTCTTTAAAAAGAACAAGAGAATTCATAATAAACATCAAAATAAGATATGAGAGAATTTAAAGTGTAATACAGAAAGGGTGAACTATTATTAACATGAGACATATAAGAGATCTTATGTTAGACTAAAACTTCATCTTGAACAATATGGATAGAACATAGAAGATTGATGACATCTTGGGTCAATTGTACATCTTTAGTCATAAAAATATTAAGTTATAAAATTTTATCAAACAATAATATTTAGATAAATACTTGTATGGATTCAATAATAAAATTGAAAATATATGAATCAAACTTAAGGTCATCTAACAAGTTAGGAATAGTAATAGGCGGAGATCAAGGTACCAAAGATATTATAAGGATATTCTCGTCTCGGCGATCTCGTTTCTCGGACGTGTGAAAAAAAAGAGATTCTCGGGAGATCTCGAGAGATTCTCGGGAGATCGCATTCCATGAAAGGGAGTCAAAAATACTTAATTCCCTGCACCCTACCACCATTATATGGATCAAAATAAGAGGAGGGGCCTGATAAGAAAGAAATCAAACACATATGTTTAAGGACGGATGTGCATAATTGGATGTGAATACAAAGGGGGGATTCAAGACCCAACCAAAATTAGACACATAGCAAGGAAACAAAGAGGAGAAGATTTTATATACTCGAGCCCCTTCTGACCAAAGAGGGACCAGTAGGTGACCCCGGAGCAAAAGAAAAGGAAGGGGAAAGAAGGATTTGATCAAGGCCCCAACCGGTGATACCATATGGATAAACAAGATTCCTGAATATAGGGTCAAAAAGAAAAAAAAGGGAAATAGATATGTTTGCCCCATGCATCCAGCTGTATGGGAAGGCATGGCATTGGCTACCGGTAGAAAATAGAAGAAAGAAGTTAGAAGTGACAAAGACATGTACAATACAAAAAAAAGAGAGAGGGAGGAAGGCCGGGAATGGCATACAAGAGCTGATGGGCTCCTGTTTAAAAAAAAACAGCAAGAGCCCCTTCAAAAAAAGAAGGGAGAAAGAAGAATTGGATAAAGACTCAACCGGTAATGGCACATGAAGGAGCTGGATCCCTGCATATAGATCAAAATGAGAAATAGGGAAATAAGTATGCTTTTGCAATAAAAAAACATCTCAATACATTCAGCTATATGTATAGGCATGACATAGGTTAAGTGCTATACAGTCAACAGGAAATAGAAGTAGGAAGCTGGAATAATAGAGATATGCATGAGATACCGAGGGAGGGAAAAAAAAAGAAATGAGCAATTGCGGCTGCTAACAGACAGAGGGAGATGAAGATGGGGTATAGCTATATAAATAAAGGAAAGAAGAAGCATACTCCCACAATAACCTGTGGGAGAAAAGGGAGTAGGAATGGGTACATATAGAGGAACCACCATGCATAGTTCCATGCGATCTTAACAAAGAAATACACAGATTATACTTACCCAAGGGTCTTGGTGACAGATATGCTCCCTCGGCCTAGCACCAAAGAAGGAGATAGGGGCGCCGGAAGATCCCCAATACCAGAGGCCCGGTGACCTCCTTTAGCAGAGACAGGTTGCTGCAGCACCTATGGAGATAGAAGGGTGCGACAGGATGAGGAAAGGAGCCTGCTAAAGAGGAGCCCGCGGGTGGGAGAGTTTGTCTCCAGCTGGGAGACTAAACAGAAACCTGCAAAGAGGACAATCCGCGGGAGAAGCAGGCTGTGGAATTCAAAAGAGATGCAAGGTGGAGGCCGAGGGTATCCAACGGCCAGGATTGGATATTGAATAAGTCAAATGGATCCTAATATTTATGGATCCTCAGCGGAACACCAAGTTGGCCTTATCGGATCCATAATAGGATAATATCCAATGGATCTAGCCTTATTGGATATTTGATAAACAATCTATGGACAAGGTTAATCATCGATTGACAAGGCCTTTCCCGGATCTTAACAAGGTTAATATCCAATAAGAGGATCAATGGCTAGGATTGAATGGAACACCCATCTACCGGATGAGCTATATACTTAAGGCAATCCATCAAATGAAGGGTCAGGATTTGATGAGAAATGTATCCCCAAATATCTCTCACGTGAAGGGGGTTTTAGAGCAAAATAAATTGAAGGATATACATGTGCCACTTGTCCCCCCACGATCTCTTGAAGAAGGCTTGACCCGAAAGTGGTGCACATCATGCACCACATTCCCCACTTCCGGTCATGCGCCCATAACTCTCCCCCACTATTGGAGCAAGGGGAGGATTCCATTTACTATAAAAAGGCCATCCCGCGGCCTGAGATGGGGGAGAAGTGTGTGGAGATTCTGTCAAAGCTATCTCAGCAAGAAGGAGTGCATTAGTCCTATCCAAGTGCATCACCGGAGCATCAAGAAGGAGAAGCAATTGAAGGTCCTGCGGCCACTTTTTTTTTTGCAGAGGATCAAGGGCAGAGTTTGAAGACTACAAGGTGAGATATTATAGCCATCACCTCATCCGTCCCTCTCCAAACACCATGTCCATTGACAGCTCAATTACTATCACCTCATCCGTCCCCCTCCAAACACTATGTCCATTGACTACTCAATACCCATGATCCCTTTCCAATATTGGGCCGGAAATTCCCAGATAGTTATTAGAATCCCGCGGGTCCATTTGATTACCAATTACAGACATGAAATTCACCCTCACATTCCCATATATTTCAATAAGCTATACCAAGAGGTCAAGTCTATAGGAATCTTTCATCTCCCGGACATCAAGGGAAGCAACCAAAGACTAGGTTCTTGGATTGATTCATTTAGCCATGATAGTACCAAATTGATGACCATCCTTTTCTCTCCCTTTTAGATATATGTATGTACCTAACTTTAGATATGATATAAACCATATCCGAGCATTCTATTTTTGCCCCATAATTGAGCCCATTTTTATTTTCCCCGGATACATTTATGTATCACCAATATGAAGTTCTTTTTTTATAAATCCCATGGACAGGGCTGACCCCTCCTTGACCCCTCTTTAGAGCCTCCCTCGGCCTTGAAATTCTGAAAGATAAACCATCAGAACCTAGCCATTTCGGCAGAAGTTCAAGGATGCTTTACATCATCAAGGAAGAGTGAGGTTATACCCGGCCTCTTTGGAACCCACATAATGGACCAAAGATTCCCCGGGTAGCCATGGCATAGTAAAGAATATGAAGAGAGGATGGCCAGCCGGGCCTTGAAGACTTCATGATAGTTGAGCACAAAATATGCACAATATGTGAATGAGCTGTCTACTGACCATGGAATCAGGAGGCCGAGAAGGCCTATGAACAGATTCATGCCTATATCAGGGCATGACAGTGGCATATTTTTGGGCATAGCTCTATCCACATATTCCGGACAGAACTGAAGCTATACATTCATTTCCTTGGTCCATCTCATAGCAGAGAGAAGGCAAATGGACTCAATTATCAAGAGAGAATGATAGTTCCACGTAGAGAGAAGGCCAATTATGGACCAAACCTCTATGATTTGAGTGACAATTTTCCGTATAGAAATTTGTGTTTACAAGATAGATGAGATGACCACGAGATGATGAAGTGGTAGTTATATTTAAACCCCACCATATAAGGATGTGTTATACATCATATGGCATGAATGAGGCATATATGTTGATGATCAAAGACCATTGTATATATATATATACAATTTATAAGAACTGTGTAATGCAGAATTTAAACCATCAGAAGCTGATCAAGAGGCTAAGTCTGAACATAAGAGAGCAAGGAGAGCATGCAGTTTAACAAGAGACTGGACTGAACACTAACCCTCAAGTTTCAGGCACATTCTAAACCTGATTTCAAGGACTTAAACTTCTAGGTTCTGATCTACCCATAAAAAAATGAATAGAGGGAGGTTGCTCTCAAATTGGGTGAGAGATTGGAGACCGGACATATGAGACTTAGCACTAGAAATACCGGCCCAAACTAAAGCTTAAGATCAGAGTTCATATCATCACAAAATGCAGTGGGTTTTTTATATCCGAAAAAGCCCATATCCAGAGGTGTCTGATCAGAAGATGGAGGTGGGGGTTCAGGGGGCTACACCGAGGGTATATTAGACCCTGAATTTCTAACTTTTTAACTGAGTTTTGAGACCCTAGACCCCCAGAAGCTTGTATTTTCAGAGGTTCCAATTTTTGACCTCAGTTATAAAAAAATGATTTTTTTTTCTGGTGTCACGGCCTTGGTAAACCATGAAACATGATCTCCTTGGCTATGGAATACTTGTCATAGCTTCTTGACTTCAAGCCTACTGTCGGCTCCTGTATATTTATGACCTATGACCATTAATGAACTGATGGGCTTCCGGTCTTAGTTTCAGTTTTTCCGAGGGGTGGACAAAGAGGGTCCCGGCTTTGGATCTATATATATATTCGGTTTCCTGAAGGCCTGTGATAGAGGCTAAGGTAATTATTCCATGGCCTATATGAAGGTCTTGTACGGTAGGTCTGTGGCCAAACTAGAGTGGCTTAGAATATGGGCATTTCAGGTTTAAACAAACCTTATGTCGTCTGATATTTCAGGCTCAGTATAAGATAGATGGAATACCTATCATGAAACAGACCCTAAGGCATGGTTTAATGTAGAATCGTGACCAGTTTAGGGCCAATATCAGGGTCAGATATGGATCTGAATCCAGGTGGTGTTTAGAAGCTAATTGCTCAGGTTCGGGCTGGTATTTATGTCAAATATATGGTCACATAAATCCCAAGTCAACCAGGGTCTTCATCCTTGATTATCTAAGATAATAGCCAAGGCCCATAATCCATACATAAGCAAAACCTAGCTTAAACAGAATTTTGGTGAGTCATTGAAAAAGATGAGAGAGTATAGTCAAGTCCGGGTGCTAATAGAAGTCGAAAGTCTTAATTCTTAGGGGTGAATAAATGCTGAGTTTAACATATCTAAACTCAAGACTTAGAGTATAAAACGATGGTCTTAGCAAGTCCTAAGTCTAACATGTCAAGACTTAGAAAGAGGGAGTGTAGGAGATATGTGTATGAGGTGCCCGGGGAAACATATCTTTGGATCTGATACCAGTATTCCCAATAGACCCATCCCCGATTAAATTTGAATAAGACCTAGAAGAGGATAATCTTAAGTATTTGATATTAAGAGATTATTCATAAACATGTTTGATCCAGTATCACAGAAAATCAGGTTTAAGCAGATCTGACTAAGTCTAAGATATTAAGACTTAGGATTCAATAATGTCCAATTACCTAGGTCCAGAATGTCCTCATGAATCCCAAAATTGGATAAACATAAAAAGAATATAGTCTGGTTATCAGTTTTGAACACCCTATGAAATCTGAGCGTGTTTATGATCGGCCTTGAGAGCCCTTCATGGTCTAGGAGCTCGGATAAATCAATTCCATAACCCATCAAGTCCTAGACCTTAGCCACGGCTATGGACACCCTAAATCAAATTTTGACATACTCATAAGAGTTTCCAATAATGGAAGGACTTACATCATAATGATGATAAAAAACATATGCCATTTCACTAAGTCAAGATGTAAGGACTTAGGCATAAAAATTCTGGCCTGTTGCCATAAAACCAGGTGTAAGCGAATTTCATCTTAGAACTTATATGGAATCAACATAGAATTTGATCCTAGTATGTTCGGATCCAAATTATCTCTAATAATTCAAAGTATGTCTTAATGCAAGACCTTGAGTTAAAAGAACTAATCTCATACAAAGCACATCAAAATCCATTAAGGAACATAAACCTTAAAATATTGGAATCCTTATATATAAATCAAACTTAAATACTAAGTTTGTTTTCTATTAATTTTATGGGTTATAGTTCCCATGTGTTTGTGTTTGTGGATGAATGTTTTTCCTTCTATACGAGTTACTACGACAATTAATCAAGGGTATTCGAGAATCTCGATGTAATTAACATCGGAAATTCGCAACTTCCGATGGAGAGAGGTCCAAAGACAAACTTTATGAACCCTAACCTCGACGTATATATTTTATACACATATCACATATTTTGGCTAATATCTTCTATGAAATATCACATATTTTCATAGTTGCCAAAGATAAGATAATGAAAGTTCATTTCTTAAATAAATAGAAGTCAAATGAATTTTCCAACCATAACACCCATATATATAACCAATAAATATATTTTTCCATATCCATTTATATTTATATATTCTCGAGGTTTCACATTCACAAACTTGAGAATTGAAATATCAAAATAAATAAAGGAATTTTCAATTGCCAAATCTAAATAGATCTCAGACCGGAAACACTACAATTAAAATTTTCAATTTAAATGTTTGCCAACCCAAAATCTGAAACTCAAAACCCATAGGTGAATCTTCAAAATCCAAAGATTTCAAACTAGAAAAAAAATGGAAGATTAAAACTGAAAATTGAAGACCACATACTCAACAAAAATCTACAAACAGAACCTAAACCAAGCAAAACATGATAATATTAAGATCAAATGAATTCACAACCAAAAGAAACTTCCAAGATCTCAAATAGCATCTGTAACTTCAAATTAAAAATGCATTAGAAAAAATGTTAGCATCAAAGCAAACTTAAAACAAATGTTCAAACCTAAAGGGCAACAAACTCCTAATTAGAATTTAAATCCAATCCAATCAATACGCTCCTTATCAGGATCTAAATCAAATCACCAAGATAACAAATCTTAATAAGAAATGCCAATTTAAAACCAACCTATAAAACGAACACATTCTAAAAAAATCTGGAATCTGTAAATTTCAAGAAATCTGAACATTCCAAACTCAATTTAAAACATAATTCTTTAATCAGGAAAATGTCAAATCAATCTAATAAATCTAGAGACAATCTCATGTAAAAAATATAACCGGTCAAAACAAAACTAAATCAAATCTCCAAATTTGAAAAATGTAAATCTAAAGCACCAGAATCTCAAATCTCCCAAATCAAGCACCAAGTCAAATTTCCCAAATCAAATTCAAATTAATTTTAGTCAAATAAATTCAATTCAAATCAAATTGAATTTAAACTAAATAGGAAACCCATAAAACAAATCAATTCCAAACAAAATCAATCCTAAACAAACTTAAACCAAACAATTCAAATAAATTCAAACCAAATCAAACCAAAGTTCAAAATACTAAGTTTTGCATTCTATCAAGTATATGGGGCTGTTGTTCTCGTGTTTATTGTATGGATAATCAAGGGTATTCGAGTCGTTGTTCGATATAATTAACATCGTATCATCGCACTATCCGATGGGGAGAGGTCAAAATCAATTTTCAAAGAACCTGACAATCTCAACCTATAATTTTTATACATTTCATAGACATAACTGATACTTTTTTATAGAATATTATCTATTTTTCTAAGAAGTTAATGTTAAATCAAATAAAAAAACCCAAAATAAAAAAATAAAATCTCAAAATTTTAAATTTTTATAGTTTTTGAGGTTACATCAGTGGGGTTGTCTCATTAGAATTTTGCGGTTAATGGGCTTCGGTCACTTATGGATCAAGTGAATTAAGTGTTGCATTTCAATAGCCAAGTTCTCAATTGATATCAAATGGTAGAAGCTTTGTTTTGTTTTTTTTTGCTTCTACTAGATACCTCAAGTAGGGGGACCCTTTATCACCCTCAAGGATTGTCGTTTCGGATCTTGACTTCGTCTTGAAAAGCTAAAAGTGAAGTGATGTTATGTGATTCTCGGAAAAATCTTAGAAGATTAGATCTCTGATTTCATTTGTGTAGGGTATATCTTATACAAGGAATGTCATCTTACATCTCAATTTTACCAAGTAATAATATCTAGATGAATATTTGAATGGATTCTATGATAAATTTTGCAATATATGAAGCAAATTTAACAAAGCCATCTAACAAATTAGGGGTAGTGATAGACAGAGGAAATTAAGGTACCAGAGATGCTATATAGATGTTCTCATTTCAGCGATCTCGTTTCTCGGATGCATCGAGAGAGAGAGATTCTCGAGAGATCTCATTCCATGCACCCTTACTATTTGTTTTCTTTGGCCAAGTTCTTAGCTTGCCGTGGAATAAGGTTGAGGATTGCAATTTGATCTATGTCATCCGAGGCATGAGGCGCTTGAGGTGAGGGACCCAGCGCCTTGCCTCAGGCACCTGGGGTGAGTGCCTCAGGCGCCCTAGGCATTTTGAATATTTTAATATTATTTATTTTAATAATGATGTATATGGTATTAAATAATTGAAATAAATACATAAAAGGCATGTAAAAATGAAATAAAAACAATAATTTGATAAAAAATTCTAAGAACAAAAGAGGACTGATATAGATAACAAACATAACATCATTAAGTAACAAGAATGGTAATTAAATAGAGCAAAAGTTACTATCAATCACTATCAGAATCACAATTGGTGGGAGCTTCTTGATCATCATTAATGGTATTGTCCGAATCTTCATTAGAAAGACCTCTTTTCCTAGAGGACCTAGAAATTCATTTCAAATATTTTAGAACATAACATCGAAATTAGAACAAAAAAATTGAGCCAAACTCAACAACTTGAACTAAGACATGTATTGTTTAAAATACAATCTCGTACTTGGACCCTCCTCTTCATCCATTCCAGTAGCAACTTCTACATCTCTCCATCTCAAGTCTTCGCCTTCATGGACAAGATCTTTGTCTTCATTTGCAATTCACTCACTTGATTTATCAATGTCATCTAAGGATATTGGGTCTAGACCTGATTTCTTCAACCTTAGATGTCTTTCTCTAAGCCTTTGGTTGTATTGGATGAATATCAAATCATTCAATTTCTTTTGTTCTAATCTATTTCTTTTTTTTGTATGAATCTATACAACAACAAATAAAAATAAAAAATATTATTCTATTAATCAAACAAATGATATTGGATTAGTTCAAATGCGTTGAAATTGGAAAAGAATGTTACTTGCTCAAATGTGCTCCAATTACGTTTACAACTAGAGGCACTACATGTTAAGCTCAATATGTATATTGCCAACTTTTGTAATTGAGGAGTGGTGCTTCCCCAATCTACCCACCAATTTGCTACAAAAGTACAAATGGCTATTAGAGTAAACTAGAATGATTGATACGAATTTAATAATAAATAACAATACCCGGAGTGGATGTCTTTCATAGCCTAATAGCCATGTCTTTTCCAAACATACCTTGTGCTTCTCTATACATTGCTAATTGGCTAAATTTTTTTTCTTGGTTTTCATGCAAAGGTACCAACTTTTCAATACAATGATACAACCCTCGCTTACTTTCACTGTCACTCTCAATATCGAGATTAGCATAGTGAAATTAGGGATTTAGATAATACCCCGCATCATGCAATGGACGATGTAGCTGAAAATCTCATCTTCTGTCAATGATATCCCATATTGGGCCATATTTATCTATTTTATCATCTAGTGCCTTTTATGCCTTCCTTGGCACGATTCATAGCTTCATATATATATATATATATCCCATTGTTGGCTTTTCACCATCAACTAGCCGCAATACAAGGACAAGTGGTTTGAAGATCTTCAAAGCATAAGTCACTCTCTTCCAAAATGTTATCTTCAATACAATTTCACAACTCTTCTTTCCTTCAACTTTTTTATTCCATCGATTATTGTTACTTGTCCAATTGTACGAGGTGAACATACGTCGCAAATCATCCTTGCATGTGTTTAAACTGTCCAAACTCAGATACTTAGTTGCAAATCTAGTTACAACTACACGAACAAGGTTCTTATCATTTGTGTATTTCCTCATAAATGTTATAATCTGGTGTGCCCATAAATAAACTTTGTGACATATTTTGCATGTCAAATTGTGGATTTTATTGGTGACAACTTCAAAATATTTTCAAACATTAAATCAAGACAGTGAGCAACACAGTGTCCTAAACAAATGGTGGTGTGTGTCTATCAAAATGCGGCCTACAATCACATAGCTCGCCTCATTGTTCGTAACAATCTGCAGGACATTAGATGAACCAATCTTTTTTACAACTTTATCAAGAAGTCCTGCTAACAACCTGGCATCTTTTACCTCTGATGAAGCATCAACTGATCTCAAAAAAATTGTCCCAATAGGAGTGTTCACCAAAAAGTTAATTAGTGATCTAACCTTTCTATCTGTCCACGCATCTGACATGATTGTACAACCAAATCTCACCCAATTGCCTTTCTGCTTCTCCACCAACTGTTGGGTGGTCTCAATCTTTTTAGATAAAAGAGTCTCTCTTATTTCATGATAACTAGATCCTTTGAAGCCTAGACCAAATTGACCAACTGCCTCTAGCATTGTTTGAAAGCTATTAAGGTGGATAGTGTTGAAAGAAATACCTGCTTGGTACATCCATCTAGCGATGTACTGAATACATCTCTCTCTTTCCTCTTTCAAATGTTTCTTTTTCTTTATTGATTTTCCCTTGGACTTATAAGGAGGTGCGCAAAATCGATTCATGGGTCCTTTCATCCGTGGAAGAAGAAATTGGAGTGAAAGCTCAATTTATACTTTGTGAGACATCCTGTGAATATGTCTCCATCTGCTATTGTCCTTGCCCAAGGACGTTATCTCTCCCTTCCATCTCTCTAATGTTCATTGCCTTTTCAACTCTCATTTGTTTTGCTTGTTGCATACTGATGTAACCTCAAAAATCTCAAAAAGATTTATTCCTTATGTTTTGGAAATTCATTTTCCATTTGAATTTGAATTTGATTTGATTAGACCTTAGCATTGACTTTATAAGAAAATAGATGATATTTCATTAAAGTACTAGCTAGGGTCAAAATTATATGTTGAGGTTGTTAGGTTCTTTGAAAATTTATTTTGACCTTTCCCCGTCGGATGGTGCGAAGATCCGACGTTAATTACATCGAGATAACTCAAATACCCTTGATTATCGTCATAGCAATCCATTGAAGCAGAAGACATGCATCCACAAAATAAACATTCACACATAGGAGAAAACAACCCCATGAATTTGATGGAAGACAAGCACTTAATTTGGTTTTGAATTTGATTTGAATTGAATTGATTAAAATTGGTTTTGAGTTAAATTGGTTTGATTTGCATTAATTTAAGTTGAATTGAATTGATTTGAATTTTGGTTTGAATTGAATTGATTTGATTTGTTTAATTAATTTGGATTTGTTTCATTGAGCTTGACTTTGATTTGGAGAGTTTGATTTGAGTTGATTTGAGTTTAATTTGAGTTAAGGTTGTCTGACTTAAATATTGATTTGGATTAATTTAAAGATTTTGATTTGAGTTTGATTTAATTTAATTGATTTGACCATGTTTGGAATGGAATTGAATTTTGAATTTGAAAATTGGGTTATTTGGTTTAAGTTTGTTTTATTGAATTTGTTAGAACTCAGTCGAATTTTGTTTGATTTGGGGAATTCAATTTGAATTGGGTTGATTTATTTGAGCTAGAAGATTTGTTTGATTGAAGTTAATCTGTTTGAATTGATTGATTTGTTCAAGCCAAATTTGGCTTACAATGAAGTTTGTTGGCTTAAATTTGTTTGAGCTTAATTGAATTTGGTTGGTGCTTCCGAATTTCAGAGATTTTTTACTTAGGATTCAGCAGGTCCACAATTTTCGGTTTCTTGTTTAGATGTGAGGTTCAAATTTTGATTGATCCAAACAAGTTTATCTTGACTGAATTTTTTATTTGAATATGCTGGGATTTTTAATTGTTTCAGATTTCTGTAAAATTGGCAGATTCTACCTGGCGCATGCATTTCTCTGATTCAGGTTTCAAGCTTCTGATTTAAGGGATCTGATTTTGAGATTCTGACTTGGCAGACCTTAGATTTCAAATTCTGCAAATTCTTAAATTTGTCCAGATTATGGATTCTGCAATTTTACAGGTTTCGGCTTGCTATCTTAAAGTTGGTCAGTATTTCAGATTTCAGATTTACAAGTTGGATTAAATTTCAGATTTTGGAATTCAGATTCCCTGCAGATTTCAGATTCTGCTACGGATTCTGCACCTTCCATCTTCAGATTCCAGATTTTTATCTTTGAATTTCAGAGGTGATTCCAGATTTCAGATTTATGTGATTTGATTTGGGTTTGTGATTTTACGGATTGATAGATTTCAGATTTATGTTTTTTTTCAGATTTATTTATTGTCTTGCCTTTCAGGAGTTTCATAGGGTTGTCCTCTCCTTGTAGCATCAATCAATGCACCGAACATGAATTTCACTTGTTCTCTTAAAATATGAGACATGATTTACAACTTGAATAGCAATCCGGTCCCTTTGAGTCCTTGATGAACATGGAATTTGCTTGATCAGTTTGAGATGGAAAAACACCCGGTCTTTGATAGACTTGTGGGCATTCCTCTCACTGATTTGAGAGTGAGCATGTCCCGGCCTTTGATAGGCTTGTGGGGACTCATCTCTTTGTTTTGAGATTGAGCATCCCGGTCTTTGATAGACTTGTGGGAAATTAGCTCATCTCCTTCTTCATGGCTTCTCCATGAGTTGATGAACTTGTCATTCATGGGCGGCATGTACCCGGTCTTGATAGACTTATGGGCATCCCCCACTGTTTTGATGATTTCACTAGCATATGACCGGCATGATGGCATATTGATTATGCTTGAGCCTTGTATAGCTTGGTGAACTTGGTAAGACATTGGGGTCTTTTATAGACCTTTGTATGTCTACCTTAAGGACGTAGGGGCGGATGGTTAGTCGACCCCCCAACTAGTCCGAATTTTAAATTCTCTTAAGTTAAGCCGAGACGTAGGGGCGGATGGTTAGTCGACCCCCCAACTAGTCCGGTTTGTTGAATTAAATGTAAATTTTTATTTATTTTCATTGGATTGTTTGTTTTAAAACAATTCCTTTTTTTTTTGGTTGAAAAAGACCCCTGTGCTGTGCACAGGGGGTCCTGGCTGCAGAGGGGCCGGTCCACTGTTTGGACCGGGCCGGCGGTTCAACCGCACAGGGGCTTCAGCAGAGGAGGAGGGGGCCGGCCGGCTTCACCCGGCTGCGCCTCCTCTTCTCTTTTTTTTTGCGTTTCTCTCCCTCGGTGGGCCCCACCATTTTCCAGCGTGGCCTATAGTCCGGGAAACATATCCCCCTCCCCCCCTTGCTATAGTCCCGCTCGACGTCTTCCGGCCCCGACGGTAGCGCGGCGTCTTCCGGCGACGTTTGCGGCGGCTTCCGGCTTCCTCCTTGACATCGCAGGCACCTCCCGGTCCTCCCGGCTTCACGCGACAGCAACGGCTCCAAAGGGGGAAGAGGAATGAGGGTTCGGCATTCCTGGGGTATGAAGAAGCCTCCTCCGGCGTCGGCGGCAAGCTCTACTGGCCTGGATGGCGGCGGCCATGGCTTACGGGAGCAGGCGAAGGTCCGGCTGGAGCTTCCCTTGACGGCTACGACATTGGAGGACAGGGGACGAAACAGCTGCGCTTGCGGACGATGGAGAAGGTCGACTCTCCTCCCCTCCGGCCTTCTTCCCCTTCTCCCCCCGGCCTTCCGGTCTCTTATATAATCGACGGGGGCCTCTTCTCATAGGGCAAGGACTCCTCCTATGGGAAAGAAGTCATGCTCGGCGGCAAGTCCTTGGCACGGCAAGTCCGAGTCCGTCTAGGAGTTGTTGCTCCTCCGGGATGCTCGGGGATGATCGGATATGACCCGCGACTTCTCCGGCTGGCTGATTGCGATGAACTCCCTGTCCCACGAGAGTTGGTTGTGCCAAGTTGGGGCACGTTGCCTTTTTTCTTTATTTTGTATCCTCTGAAGGCTCGGACTTACTCCGATAGGTGTATGGAGGATTCCATGCAATCCTGTAAGATCGAGAACAATCTCCTCTTCTTTATTTAACTTCGGTGAAATCATATGAAGGGTAGACCGGCCTTGGTTTTAATGGGCCTATTTCGCCGTTGATTTGAGCTTATCTTGAAATGGGACTTAGCCCATTATTGCATCACAGGCTGCACGAGGGTACCATCTTGGGCCAGTCCAATTAAATGAAGATTGAGGCGGATTTCAATTATTGTGAAATTTTAAGTGTCAACACATACACTGTTTTATCTCCTCTTTAGCCTCCATGCTTGCTTTCTTACAAGCAGTCACATTCGTCCTTAAGTCTGCAATGTATTGCTTCAAATGAAAAATGCCTCCTTTACACTCTTTTTGACAAAATTGACACCTAACAAGATCCTGGTTCCGAGGATCTACTAAAATTTCATATTTCCATCCAACATTTTTGGATTTAGGAGGTGCTCTTGCTGTGGAACCATAGACTTCAGTTGTAGACATGGGCACAAAGCTTGGCTATTAGAACCTGTCCCTGATCCATGGTCTTCACGTGTTTGAGACATGATAAAATATAACCTAAAATGAACCAAAGTATTAAAACAATAGAACAAGACAAATTGTAAAAAATCGACTCACAAAATGTTAAATATCGACTCAAAGGAATGGAAATGACGTTAACAAACATAAATACCTAACCAGATATGTGCATACTTGAATGAACCAAAAGTATAATAAAACAAATAAACAAAAAAAATCACCTGCGCACAGACCCACGGACAGGCGGCGTCAATGGTAGTGGTGGCAACAGACCACGTTGATGGTGTCGGCAGCGGCAGGCGGCGTTGACGGTGGCGGCATCCAGACCTGTCGACAGCGGCAGGTGGTGTCGATGGCAGCTGCAGCGGTGTCCAGCAGTGTCAGCAGCGGCGTCCAGACCTGTTGGCAGTGGCAGGTGGCATCAACGGCGGCTGCAGTGGTGTTCGGTGGCGCGTCAGCAGCGGCGTTGGCAGTGGCAGGCGGCGTCGATGGCGGCGTTGGCAGCGGCGGCGGGAGAGGCGTGCGGCGTTTGCAGCGGCGTCGAGGCAAACGGAACCCTTGCTGCCAAGAGGCTCGGGTGGGAGGAGAGAGAGAACCGAAGGTGGGTTTAAGTTAACCGGATCCGGTTCTTACCGGTCGGGACGGAGGCGGGCGAGGCGCACCAGGCGCCGGAGGTGCTCACCAAGGCGGCTGAGGCGCTGGAGGCATTCGCCTCAGGCAAATTCGGGCAGAGCGAAGCGGTTTTCAACCGCCTTGCCTCGCCTCGCCTCACCGCCTAGGCAGTTGAAGTGGATCCAACAGAACTTGAATTGCTCAAAACCGCCTTGCCTCGCCTCACCGCCTAGGCTGTTGAAGTGGGATCCAACAGAACTTGAATTGCTCATTTGCTCTTCACGGATGATACTTTACTTTTCTCTTCCAGTAAGACAAATAAGTGCTTAAACTTGAGAATTCTGCTTTTCCTGCTTCAATCTGTCACAAACCTAAATATAAATAAGAAGAAATGCGAACTTATTAGTGTCAACATTGATGAGGTGCAAAAACTAAGGCTACAAATGATCTACAACATGTTTTGGACAACTCTTCCTATCAAAAATTTGGGTTTACCTCTTTCTGACAAAGGGACCAAAAGTAAGGGCCGGCAGGGTGTAGTTCACATGATGGAACAAAAACTTTAAGGATGGAAGAGCAAGATGTTATTTACGGGAGGTAGATGTTACTCTCTAAGACTATTTTGCAAAGTATTACACTTTTCTACTTTTCTATTTTCAATGTTTTCAAGGGCATCTGTAATTAGCTGAAAAGCATTAGGGCAAGGTTTTTTGACAGGGCACTATTGAGAAGAAAGGCCTTTATCTAGTCAAGTGGAATCAATTCTGTCTAAATGAAGAGTTGAACTTGCACCTTTCAGAGCCATTAACAATGTATTCTGTCTAAATGGTGGTGGAAACTGAATGTTAATATAGATACTATGTGGGTCAAAATTGTCTACTCTAAATATGGCATATGAGGTACTGAATACTTGGATGAGAAAATTCAGGGATGTTGAAAGAGTTACTAATATTTGGAAGGGTATCAAGGACTGCTAAGAAATTTTTTTACTTCTTGTGTTGAGTTGGGTAATGGCATGAGGACCTCCTTCTGGCTTAACCATTGGGTGGAGGCATGCACCCTTGGCTACTATGTCTCTCACTCTTTTCGGCTTATGTCAAATCCATGTGACAAGGTGTTTGGCAAATGGGATGACAAAACTAAGTGATGTTTTACTTTTCTCTAGAATTTAAAAGACGATGAAATCAGGGAGCTTTTTTTCTTTACTATTGATCCTTGAAGACTGTAGGTGCACTGAGGCCCGGGAAGACAAATTACTTTGGTTGTCTTGCAGCAAGTCTAGCTTCATGGTGAAATCTGCTCTATATAGAATCACAATGGGAGGGGTGGAGGTTTCATGGTACTACACTGTTTGGCAACCTCCGCTGTCAACAAAAATCAAAATTTTTCTATGGAAGCTTGCAAAAAACTGAATCCCTACAAAGAGCCATTTTGGAATAATTTTTGGGAACATCCCAACATCTTGTGTTTTATGTGGAATGGGGGAAGAAAACATCGACCATCTGTTTATCAAATGTGGGATTATTAATTCTCTCTGGAAATTTATGTTTAAAGCATGGAAACTGCATTGGATTGGACTTGACAATACCACACATTTGTTGCTTAATTGGTCCAAGCAAAACCCTTGAGGCCAAGGATTGCCATCTCGGATTTCGGCTTCGTCTCGGGGGAGTGAAAGAGAAGAGATCTCGGAGAGTTCTCGGAAAAATCTCGGGTGATTGGATCTCGGATTCTCATATCAAAATATATATATGTATGAAACATAACATAATATCTTATAAAAATAGGAGTACATAAATGAATTTACATGAAAATATATAACACATTTTGTACATCAACTACGTGAATGAACAATTACAAGCACTTTTAATACCAAAAAGATAATTTTTGTGCTTCTAAAAGATTTAAACTTGTATGTAATCTTATTAAAATACTAATATGGTATTAAACTTGTAACACATTTTTATGTGATAGTATAAGTGATAGTGAAATATATTAAATGTGTTTACACTATCATAAACGGGGCGCAGAGTAGTCGCGGATCGACCTGCGTGGTCAGGTCGCGGGGGTCAAGGGGGCAGCGCCCCTTGTGGGGGGGTATCAGGGGGGCAAAGCCCCCGAAGAAATTTTTTTTATGGACCAGTCTACATGGGACGAGATCTCGGCGATCTCGTTTCTCGGCCTCCTTGGCGAGACCGAGATCTCGCGAGATCTCGGCGAGATCTCGCTAGATGGCATTCCATGCTTGAGGCCCGAATCTCAATATGTGGACTTGTACTTCCTGCTCTGCTGTGGTCGGTGTGGTATTTGAGGAACAAGAGGATTTTTTTCAGAATTGTTTTGAAAATTCAAAACTTATTTTATACTCTATGTCAAAGTTGGTGAAGGATTGGTTATACATACACTCTGGGGTCTACATGGACGGCCACACTTTCAGTGAGCATTTTGGTAACTTTAGTCTTTCTTTTTGTTGTCTTCGTAGTTGACCTCCTCTGTAGTTGAATATCCTGTAGAAATCTTTTTTAAGTTTCTTTTTCCTTTTCTCTGTTACCTTTGTAATCACGTCTTTTCAATTTAATTTATGAAATTATGGCTTTGGCCATTATGATAGTGGCGCATTAACTTTTCTTCCTAAGATATGTTTGTTTAACCTGACAAGTACCTTGTTAAGGTCTTGAAAATTAATAGAACCTAGTAGAACCCAATAGAAGTTTACACAACCTTGTTAAGTAACCCTAAACCCAAATCCTAATAAAACCAAACGACGGGGATTTATGGACTGAAATGGAAATGTTTAAAACTGATAGACTAATATCTGATTTGATTAGTGTTTAGGGATCAAAAAACCAAATTGCCCTTTTCAAAATTTATGGTTTCATTTGGATTCAAACTTAATGACCATTCTTAGTCTTGCACTCATAAAAAGGTAGCATACACGTGCTCATGGATAATTCTATGTTCTGATGACTGTTGACCTGTTTATCTTGATTAGGTTTAAAATTCAGTTCAGTAAATCTGTAAATATTCATCAGTAGGCTGTACTAGTGCATTGATTGCCTAAAATAATTTGATTAATTTTGACTCACTGTCCAATCATGGGTTGTAATTTTGGGCTGACATTTTTTGATGGATTGCAGTCTGAAATTAGTATTTGCTTGTATGGTTTATTTATCTCTATGTTGACCGTAAATTTTACGTACTTTAGTTTCTCTATGGACTAACTAGTCAAAATGTATTGTGGGCCATTAAGGGCAGATACATGGTCTGTTTCGAGCATAGAGCAGATACATGGTCTGTTTCAAGCATAGTTTGCATAATCGGCTGATCCAGATCAGATCGGCCAGCCTGTTTTATTGCCATTTTTGTCATCTGGTATAAGTTCCTAGCCGGATCAGCCAAAATCAGCTGAATTGGTTGCCGGAAATGGCCTTTCCGTGGTGGCTGCCACCACAGCCTAGGATGGGGAAGAAGACTCCCAGGTCCAAGGCTTGGATCCGGCTAATATCAGGTCTGATGGACCCGGTAAGATATCGGGAGGGGGGGAGATGCTTCAGGGACTATTTTGGCTCTATTTTGAGGACAAAATTGACCTCAAAATAGTTATAACAGATTGTAATACGATCTAGCTTTTTATTTTTACTTTTTTTTGATTTTTAGGGTTCTTTTAAAGACTGATCCGGACGGATTCTTGATCGGTTTTTCTTCCAGGGGTTGGTCGTGATCGTTTGATCCTATCTGGATCAGATCGGGACCCACTGTTCCGGCTCCTCATTCTGATCATGCAATCCTTGGTTTCAAGGCCCTGTCAATAGTCAACCAAAGCCTATTTAATTCAGGTTATTCAGTGTACTAGTTTGGTTTGATTTGAAGGTAGTTCAAACCAAATCAAACCAAACCGATTGGTAGTTCAAACCAAACCAAACCCAACCAAAGTAAACCAAACAAGTTTTTTGGGTTTAACCAAATAATGAACAACCCTAATTTTGAATACTCTAGCCTTCTTCGAAGGCCATCGTCTGGCTGCGGATTTGTATGCCAACAATGCTTATGTGGATCTGCCTGTTGATAGTTTAGATGCTGATGTGTGTGCACGAACTGCGAATAGTGTAACAGGCATAGATCGCGGAATCGGCCGATCCGGATCGGAATTGGCCGATTCCTGGATTGGATTGGCTATTGCCGATCCGATTCTTGGCCGAAGGACCAATCCGGAAAAAAGTTCCGGCAGAATCGGTCGGGATGGGCCGGATTGGTCAGAATCGGATTGGAATCGGAATCAGAATCGGATCGGCTGAATCGGTTGGGATTGGAATCGGATTGTTTTTTTTTCATTTTTTGCTATTCTAGTCGGATCGACCAGGATCGGGTCTGGAATCGGATCGGAATCAGAATCAGATCGGCTTTTTTTTTGCTTTTTTTTGCTTACCGATTATGGATCGATTTTTTTCCATTGGATCGGTTGGAATCGGTCCGATCCGATACGATCCGGATCGGATAGGTACCCATCGATCCCGATTCCGATCCCGCGATTCTTGGTAATAGGCAACTTACAGTTAACTATTATTCCTGCTGGTGTTGAGGAAACTACTCAGTTAAAATGGGTTGACGAAACCAAGGGGTTGTGGCATATCTCTAATGACGACATAAGATCTATTGGAAATATCAAAGAGTTGGAGTTTTTTTGGCAGAGAACAAGGCGTCTGAGATTTGTTTGATTACCTCAGACAAGATCTTGTATGCTAGGGAGTGCTTTCAGTTGGAAAGAAAAACAACCAACACAAAGTGGGATCGAGAGAGCCGAAATTCTTAATGTGCAACGATGTTATAACATAGGGTTGAAAGAGGAACAAGGAAGGGAAGGGTACTGTTATATATGCATGATTAACGTGTAGCTGGAATTGTGGGTGGATAGCGGATAAGGAGAAAATATGAGTATTACATAATATGGTTGCTCTACGTCATCCATATATTGTTCTTCTTATGGAGACTAAGTGATTTGCTTGTGGCCATTAAGTGTAGAAGGCTGGCAGGCATGTCTTAGGTGCCTTCAAGATGGAGAAATGGACAAATGGCAGTGATATGGGACAGTAGTAGATTTTTTATAGTAGAGGTACATAAAGATAAACATGTACAGGTTCTTAAGGTCAATGACAATGAGAATGGAAAAATGTGGTTTATTTGTAATGTCTATAGCCCTGTGGATTCTACTGAATTTTTTTTTTCTTTTCTCATCTCAAGGTATTCTTAGACAACTTCTCCTCCCTTGCTTGGTGTGTTGATGGGAATTTCAAGGTTGTCCTGGGGCTTGGTAAGGGATTGTTCAATGTTTTTGCTAATGACTGTGGGCTGATTGAAATCATGAAATTTGGGTTTGACCAGATCTAGAATTTTGAACACATTGAAAGACTGACTGTTGCAGGATTGATTACAGACGAACAAAGAGACGAATGAAAGAGCCTCAAGGATGCAGACAAAGAATGGTATCTTAGGGAACATAGGTCAAATGAGGTTTGATTGAAGGAAGGCGATAAAAACACCATGCTCTTCCATATTTAGGCTTCTATCAGGAAGAACAATGACACCATTTACAAGTTAAGAGTGAATGAGGCTGATTACGAAGGCACTGAACAAATTGGTCTTAAAGCTGCAAACTTTTTTTTATAGATGTAAGTATTGGATCCTTCTTATTGACTTCATTATGTAAAAGAAGCTAGAAATTTCTGAAGCTGTCTTTTATTTGCAATTTTACAGAACAAGAAGTACTTAACACCATCAAGGACATAGACCCCTACAAAGCATATGGACTTAATGGTTTCTCTATTGGGTTTTACTCACACTGTTGGGACATTATCATAGATGATTTTGTGGCCATGATTGGAGATTTTGAAGAAAACCCAAGTAATATTAAGGACCTCAATTGGACCACGCTAGTCCTGTTGCCTAAAAGGGAGAATGGGGAGGATGTTAAAGATCTTAGGGTGCTCAATCTTCTTAATTGCAACTACAAGATTATTACCAAAGTCTTTGTAGCTAAAAGATCACGAGATCGGAATTAGAGTCGAGATCGGTGAGCACTGATTCTATCCGGATTGGTCCGATCCCAACTAATCCACTGTAACAAAATCGTTCCAGAATCGGTAATAAAAAACACCGATCCCGATCCGGATCCCGATTCCAATCCAATCTTGACCAAGGATTCCGGAATCGGCCGGAATCGGCCGATTCCTGGGAAGGGAATCGATTCCGGATCGGTCCGGAATCGGTTTTTTTTTGATTTTTTTTTTCGTCAAAAAAATTCAAAAAATTCAGAAAATTTTTTTTTTAAAAAAAGGAATTGAGTTAGAATTTTTTTTAAAAATAACCAATGCATTCATCCACAGGACCACATCGAATAAATACTAATGAACTCCAATTGAAGACTTGAAGTTAAGAACATATTCCAATTCCATTGATTCAAAAATCAAAGAGTTGATACATCATCAAAAAAAAAATACATCATATCAATCTACTACCAATATCTATGATATAGATACGGGTCTTCCTCCTCTCCCTGCTGCTCGTGACGCTCCTCCCTCGTGCTCGCCCGTATACCGTCCGGGACCATATCCATATGAAAATAATGCCGATGCCATGCCATCAAGGTCGTATGGATCGGATCGCGGGACGACCGGGACGTAAGCAGAGGATGGTGGAGCTGGTGGTGTAATCCACTGCTGGTCAACCTGGCCAAATGCTGGATACTGTGGCTCCATAATATAAGAATGTGGTGTCTGCTCATCCAGCGTGTAATACGGCTTTGAGAGCCGTGAATCAGGAGACTCACCGCCGCCGATGGCCGTGTCGCCGGTATGCACTCATCGTCATCATCACCCGAGGAGTGAGAAGGAGCTCGCGCGCGTCGTCATCCGGGCCGACAGATGCCCGACCTCTGCCTTCCTTCTCTTCACCTCTTCGGCCCATCTCTCGAAGTACCGGAAGGTCCGGAACCCAAAGTTTTCTTCAACTTCGCAAATCCTCCCATTTTCCGTGCAGTCACCTTTGTTTTCGTTTTCCCCGGACTGCGAATGCGCTGAGTAGCGGCCGCTGGGACCGGAGCGGGAACTGGGGCGAAAGTTGCGGTGGTCGCTCCATAGCCGCCGGCGAAGAAGGCCCCGCTCGAGCTCGAGAAGTAGATGGAGGTGGAGCCGAGCATCCTCCTCGACTTCAACACCATCCAACTCTCCTTCAGCCTATGCACGGTCATCGGGATCAAACTCAGCTGCATGATCCCTGGCTTCCCTCTCTTCTATCTAGGAGGCAAGTGCATGCTCCTCCTGGAATATCTGATCCATGTCCACCTCCTCAAGTGGTGGTGTGACGGAGGAATACCTCTGCTCGTATGGAACACCTGCGAATCGTGCAAATCGTGTCTCGCCGATCTTCTCGTCGATCCTCGATGTTCTTTACGCGCGGCCTCACGTTGTATCGACAAGACCGCCTTCTCCACCCGGTCCGAGGTCAACCTCGTTTCTCCTTTTGTATGTATCGGGTTGAATGTACCCGCTCCTCTCACAATGGGAGGAACTGGTGCTCTGGCTGAGTATCCTGATACCGATGGAAGCAAATGGATTCCATCCACTCCTGGTGTTCACCTGAACCCACCACTCAGCTGCAAGAAAAAAAAGAAAGAGAAAAGGTAAACAATTAGCCCATCATCTTCCATAACTTATATGAAAAGAAAATAAAATCTTTATCAAGCTATTACTATACCAGGTGACACTTTGTCAACTGAATATTTCAGGTCAGCATCTGAGTATACGCCGACCCTCATCTTGTACTTCTGCATCTGAAAAATTTATAAAAAAAATATTAGTTGCCTGGTAAGGCTACTCCAAGATATTTAATGAACTCTAACTTACTTCTATCTCAGCCTCTATCCTGTCCTGCTGAGATCGGCACAGACACTGAATAACTGCAAGTGTACCCCGCACCACCTCGTTGTCGTTCACCACCTGTCCTCCATATTGGATGCGGGGGTTCAAAAAATATCCTGCAAGATTTTATTAGTTAACACTGTGAATAAGATAATTATTCAGCAAAAATATTTTTTAACCAACTTACCTCGCGACGTGGACATCGTGGTGCAAGGTCTTGTCCCATCGGTCATCTATGATCTTCCACCACTTTTTGTAACCTCTGAGATTTTTTTCTTTTATTTTCAGCTTTGCCCGGTCCATAGCATCATACATCGTGCACATCTGGTCCCTGTCATCTGAGTCTACCAACCTCAAGATAACTACCAGTGGCTCAATGATTGTCAAGTAGTAGGCAATCCTCTCCCAAAACCTCTTGTCAGTGATCTGCTTCTCAGACCTGACAAGAATCTCCAACTGATCTTTCTTGTCGTACGCAGTTGTCCACCATATAGTTGTAATACTCCCTGATCGTGCGAACCTAACCAATGTATGTTTGTGCCGGTGTAAACTCTCCAACGCAATGAAGTTCGTGGCAAATCGTGTCGGACCGGGCCTAACAAGATCGTGCCCTCCTGTGTGAGATCTCATGATATGTAGGAGGCGAGGATGCGAATAAATAAAAGATGTGATCGTCTGCGCCTACCTGACAAGTGTAGATACACCCTCCTCCTTGCCTATGTCCTCTAAAATGAGATCTATGGAATGTGCTGCACAGGGCACCCAGAAGATGTGCTTTCTCTTCTCCATCAACTTTCTCCGAGCCGCCTTATATGATGGTTCGTTGTCAGTGACAACCTGAACCACATTGTCCTCCCCGATCTCCTCCACCACCCCATCCATCAGAGAAAAGATGAAGTCGGCATTTTTTATCTTCCCAGAAGCATCTACCGACTTTAAGAATGTAGTCCTCTCAGAACAGTACACCAAGAAGTTTATCATACTCCTCTTGGTGATACCTGTCCACCCATCGCACATAATTGTGCAACCCGTCTCCTTCCACACCAACTTAAACCTATCCATCCACTCCCTCAACTCCTGGACCTCCTCATCCGTGCCGGCGCCGTATACGTGTCTATCGCCCGGGCTTGCAAACCCGGTCCCGGCCTCACCCACGGCATCCACCATCGTCCGGAAGTAGGGCCGGTGGTCGTACGTGCCGGGATGCCTACATCAAGTTAAAAAAAATTAGGATCGTGCTAAAATTAAGTTTAAGTAAATAAAACACACATAATGTCAATTTTAATTTAAAAAGTGATACTGCATGTAAAAACCATTTCACAATGTGGTGAACGGCTCTCTTTGTACTGCCTCGTTGCCTTCACCCCTTTCATTGCTCGTTTTATCCTCATCCGCCCAAAGACTCGTTTCCTAAATAAATACTCGTCACTCGGTGTAAATCGAGTGCTGGTAGAAGTGGAACGGCGGTATGGCTCCTGTCTCCTGGGGTCAGTCTCTCGGTCCCGGCCCGGGCGAGCCGATGCTGATCGGCCCAAAGCTGGGTCAACTCTGGACCCAGACCCTCCTGCTCCCCTCGTCCTGTCCTCCTCCTCAGCAAAAGCACGCTTGCTATCGTGCCTAGCATGTCTAAGCTCGGAGTCCGAGGACTCGTCCTCGCTCTCTGGCTCCGGCTCAGCTGGTGCCTTCCCCTTGCCTTTCCCTTTCGAGGTAGGCAAATCGCGGTCCCTCCTCCTTCGGAGTAGCTCGTCGCGCAACTCCTCCCTCTCGCTCGATCCTAATGACCCGTTAAGAGGCTCTACTGTAATGTAGCCTATCATCTCCTCACTCTTCTCCCTGGGCACCTTGTCACATTTCTTGACATTCCCACCTGTTCCGGCAATATGTTGTTTCAGCCGGAACACCCCCCCGTTCATCTCCTTCCCACACCATTTGCACTGTACCCTCTTCCTGACTGGGTCTACTATCTGCCCATGTTCCCAACCCACGTCGGAAGCACGTGCTGGTGTTGCATCACCTTGATCGGCCATTGCTTATATCTGCAAAATTGTAAACAATGCATTAAAAATGATTAGATAACATAAAAATTGATTTAGACGCTGTTCGGGAAGCAGACAACCCAAGTAACACACCATTCGGTATGTTTAAAGGGTTACGTATTTGCCGGAAACGGTCGTAAATTAACGTACGGGATATCCGGAATTTTTCCCGTGCAAAATGGACTTAAACGGATAGTTCAAAACTTGGACGGACTTATTCGGTTGTAAATCACAACGTTTAACGACGCTCGGACTCGTCGGAAACGCGTAAGAATGGACGTACGAAGTTTTCGGCGAAGAAATCTTACCAAAAACCGGTCAAAGATCGAAGAAGAGGTTGATTCGATGCTGGTCCGAGTTAGAATCGGCGGAATCCCTTGAAAACCTAGCTTGGAATCGCCGGAATCGCCGTCGGAATCGCCGGAATCGGTGGAATCGGGCAGGAATTGACGCTGGATCGACGGAATCGGCCGGAATCGACGCTGGATCGACGCTGAATCGCCGGAATCGCGCCGGAATCGCCTGCGCCTGCTTCTGCCGCCGCAGGATCGAGAGAATCGACCCGGGCCGGTTGACCCGGTCTTCCGAAGGGATCGACCGATTCCACAAGAAATCGCCTAGAATCGGATCGATTCCGACCGATTCCAGGCGATTCTTACCGATTCCGCGGAATTCTTCCCGGAATCGGTCCTTCCACCGATCCGATTCCGGGATCGGTCGGAATCGGACCGATTCCGCCGATTATGCAATCTATGATCTTGACCGATCCTAGCTGATCTTGACCGATCTTGGCCAATCCTAGCCGATCCGGTTGGAATAGCAAAAAAGAAAAAACCGATCCTATTCCAATTTCGTTCTGATTTCGACTGATCCAGCTAATCCTGGCCGATTTTGCTGGAACTTTATTCCGGATCAGTCCTTCGGCCGAGAATTGGATCGGCCATTATCGATCCAATCTAGGAATCGCTTGATCCCAATTTGGATTGAATGATTCCGTAATCAATGTTGCAGCTAGGCTGTGCAGATATATTGATAAATTGACTTTCCCTTCACAGACTACTTTTATTCTAGGAAGATATATATCTTGGAAAATTTCATGGCTGCCTATGAATGCCTGCATGACCAAAGGGTGAGGTGTAGAGAATGCATATTTCTAAAGCTAAACTTTCAGAATACCTATGACATGGTTAAGTGAGATTGTCTCATCCGAATTATGCAACTTATGAGTTTTAAGAACAGATGGATAGTGTGGATCAAGAGTTGTATCACTAATGTTAAATTCTCAGTTGACATTAATAGGACTTTTGGTTTCTTGTCTTCCTTGAGAGGGTTTAGGCAGGGGGATCCGATTTCTCTTCTTTTTGTTCTTGTCAGTTAAGTTCTTAGTATCACATGGGAGAAGGTTGTTCAAACAAGGCTAATTGAAACTATTGATGTTGGAGCCAACAAGTAAAAGGTCACACGTCTTTTTGCTGATGACACCATACTTTTCTCCTCTGGCAAATATGATAAATTCTTCCTTTTAAGAATTTTGCTTCAATTGCTGCAGGCAATGACATGGTTGAAGATCAACCCGGAGAAAAGCGAAGTCATTGGCATCACAACATAAATGAGGACTAAAGAGTCCACCAGCAGAGTATTGTCAACAAGTTTTGGATCTTTTGACCTATCTAATATCTTGGGGTCCCATTCTCGGACAAAGGCACCAAGAGCTGGCCGTATGTGATATATAAGATGGAAGATAAATTATAAGGATGGAAAGGCAGAATATTATCTACTGGTGGTAGTAGATGGCTTTTATCTAAGACAGTGTTGCAGAGCATTCATCTTTTTTTTCTTCTCCATTCTTAAAGTGCCCAAAGATATTTATAACAAGTTGGAGAAAATCAGAGAGAATCTTTTGGCAAGGGAATATTGGCAAAAATGGACTACATCTCATTAAGTGGGGTCATGTGTGTAGACCAACCAAGGAAGGGGCACATAGGTCTTGTGTCTCCAAAGGCTATGAACAAAGCTCTCTTATCCACGTGGTTATGAAAATTGAGCTTGAATAGACACGCGCTGTGTCTAGGATTGTGATATCCAAGTATGGGAAGGGGCGAATGGTGAGTGGATCAAAGATCTACACATTTGGAATTGTACTATGTAATTGGGACTTTTCTGATTCCTTCTTGTACCATTAAGATATGTGATGGTAAAGGTACCTCGTTATGGGAGGATAAATGGACATGGCATGTTTATCTGGATATCATGCTTTGTACTCTTTTTAGCTTATGTTGATATTCTCAAGCTAGGGTTTGCAGCAACCGGGATGATAGAGCTAAGTGGTGCTTTTCATGTAGAAGAGATCTCAAGGTAGAGGAGATTGATGAGCTTTCTAGATAATTGATGATCCTTGATAATGACATGTGTGTAATGAATAAGAAGGATGAACACATTGATTGCAGAATCGGTGGAATCGGTCCGATTCCGACCGATTCCGGTCCGATTCCGTGCGGAAGGACCGATTCCGGGAAGAATTCTGCGGAATCGGTCGGAATCGCTTGGAATCTGTCGGAATCGATCCGATTCCACCGATTCCCGGTTCGATTCTGTCGGAATCTGTCGGAATTGAACCGATTCCGGCCCTTTTAGGGCCGGAATCGACCCGCGGCGGTCGATTCCGTCGATCCCGCGGCGGAAGAAGGGAGATCCAGCGATTCCCAGGCGATTCCCAGGCGATTCCGGCGTCGATCCCAGTTCCCAGCACCGATTCCACAAGGATTCCAGCGATTCCAGCACCGATTCCACCGATTCCGGCGATTTCGGCGGCGATTCCGGCGATTCCAAGCAACGTCTTCAAGGGATTCCGCCGATCCAAGCTCGGATCGGCCTCGATTCAACCTCTTCTTCGATCTTTATAAGGTTTTCGGTAAGATTTCTTCGCCGAAAACTTCGTACGTTCATTCTTACGCGTTTCCGACGAGTCCGAGCGTCGTTAAACGTTGTGATTTCCGACCGAACAAGTCCGTCCAAGTTCTGAACTATCCGTTTAAGTCCATTTTGCACGGGAAAAATTCCGGATATCCCGTACGTCTATTTTTACACGTTTCCGACGACTCCGAGCAGAGTTAAACTCGGTGATTTTTGATCGAACAACTCCGCTCAAGTTGTTTGAACATCGATTGGATGTTCTTTGTATGAGAAAAATTTTGGATACTCCGTACGTTAATTTACGTCCATTTCCGGCAAATACGTAACCTTTTAAACATACCGAATGGTGTGTTACTTTGGCTGTTGTTGGAACCTCGAATTTTCCTCTCCGTCTTTTTTGGTGTAGAAAATTCTTTTTTGCTTTAGGCTAGCATTGACTACTATGAAAATATGTGGTATTCATAGGAGTATTAGCTAATTTGATGTGGTATTATTTTATAGGAACACCGATGGTTCCACAGATTTGCTAAGTGTCGATATGGGTATTACCCACCACTTAGATGATCTGAACCACAATTTAATTTGTGAGGTTATCTGAGTTCTTTGAAAATAAATTTTGACCTCTCTCCACCGGACTTGCGATATTCCGGTGTTAATTACATCGAGCAAACACTCGAATACCCTTGATTGACCGTCACAGCAACATATTGATCAGAAGTCATTCATCCACATAAAGAAAGTTGGAAGACATATCCCCATGGCCTTATGAGATGGAATTTGGTTGAACTTAATTCAAACTTTAAGTTTGGGTCCATTGATTTTCTTTTTGATTTAAGATTTGATTTGATTTGTTTTGTTTATGTCTTTGGTCATTTGTTGACTTAGACAATTTTGTTTAATTTTTATCCACCTCTCAAAGTCCATGGGGATTAGATGTCATCTTTGGATGACACATCGGATCAATCGAACTTGAATTTATTTCATGTCGATTTGAGTACATGGAAGTACAATAAATGAGGGGGCATTCGAGCCTTTGTTCCTCAACACATGTCAAAGTTTGTTCGATTTGACCAAAGACTCCGGCTTTACCGATTTGGGTTTCGGCTGCGGTATCTCGGTTTTACCGAACCAAATTTTCTTCGTATGTCCAAGAATGACTTGATTGCATTTGATATGCAGCATTTCTGGAGCTTCTTCGGTTTTGCCGACATTTCGGCTTTACCGATCTGAGTTTCGGTTTTTTTGGCATTTCGGCTTTACCGAACCAGATTGTCTTCATATATCCAAGAATGACTTGATTGCATTTGATATGCGGCATTTCTTGGAGCTTGTTCGGGTTTGCCGACATTTCGGCTTTACCGATCTGGGTTTCGGCCTTTTCGGTATTTTGGCATTACCGAACCAGATTGTCATCATGGGTCCGAGAATAGCTTGATTGCATTTGATATGCGGCATTTCTGGAACTTGTTCGGGTTTGCCGACATTTCGGCTTTACCGATCTGGGTTTCGGCCTTTTCGGCATTTTGGCCTTACCGAACCAGATTTTCTTCCTGGGTCCAAGAATAGCTTGATTGCATTTGATATGCGGCATTTCTGGAACTTGTTCGGGTTTGCCGACATTTCGGCTTTACCGATCTGGGTTTCGGCCTTTTCGGCATTTCGACCTTACCGAACCAGATTTTCTTCGTATATCCAAGAATAGCTTTATTGCATTTGATATGCGGCATTTCTGGACCATGTTCGGGTTTGCCGACATTTCGGCTTTACCGATCTGGGTTTTGGCCTTGATTTCCCGTTCGGTTTGACCGGCATTTCGGTTTGACCGATTTGGGTTTTCATCTTGAATTCCCATTCGGTTTGACCGGCATTTCGGTTTTACCGATTTGGGTTTTCGATTTGAATTTCCGTTCGGTTTGACCGGCATTTCGGTTTGACCGATTTGGGTTTTCATCTTGAATTCCCGTTCGGTTTGACCGGCATTTCGGTTTGACCGATTTGGGTTTTCAATTTGAATTCCCGTTCGGTTTGACCGGCATTTCGGTTTGACCGATTTGGGTTTTCAATTTGAATTCCCGTTCGGTTTGACCGGCATTTCGGTTTGACCGATTTGGGTTTTCGATTTGAATTCCCGTTCGGTTTGACCGGCATTTCGGTTTGACCGATTTGGGTTTTCGATTTGAATTCCCGTTCGGTTTGACCGGCATTTCGGTTTGACCGATTTGGGTTTTCGATTTGAATTCCCGTTCGGTTTGACCGGCATTTCGGTTTGACCGAGTTGGGTTTTCATTTGAATTCCCGTTCGGTTTGACCGGCATTTCGGTTTGACCGATTTGGGTTTTCGATTTGAATTCCCGTTCGGTTTGACCGGTATTTCGGTTTGACCGATTTGGGTTTTCGATTTGAATTCCCGTTCGGTTTGACCGGCATTTCGGTTTGACCGAGTTGGGTTTTCATTTGAATTCCCGTTCGGTTTGACCGGCATTTCGGTTTGACCGAGTTGGGTTTTCATTTGAATTCCCGTTCGGTTTGGCCGGCATTTCGGCTTTACCGATTTGGGTTTTCTATTTGAATCCCCGTTCGGTTTGGCCGGTATTTCGGCTTTACCGATTTGGGTTTTCTATTTGAATCCCCGTTCGGTTTGGCCGGCATTTCGGCTTGACCGACTTGGGTTTTCTATTTGAATTCCCGTTCGGTTTGGCCGGCATTTCGGCTTGACCGACTTGGGTTTTCTGTTTTTATCCAAAATAGCGAACTATTTTGGGCCCCCTTTTAATGGAAAGGTAGCGCAAAACCACTTAATTTCGGCAGCATTTCGGCTAGACCGGAGTTGGGTTGGCTATTTTCTATCCAAAATAGTTTACTATTTTGGGCCCCTTTTTATGGAAAGGTAGCGCAAAACCAGCCCCTTTTTATGGAAAGGTAGCGCAAAACCAGCCCCTTTTTATGGAAAGGTAGCGCAAAACCAAGGCATTTCTTGCCTTCTAAGAGGTGAGAATGTAGAGCTTCTCTCTCTTCCCAATTCTCTCTTTCCTCAACTCTCTCCAACCCCCTGTACGTATGGCCATTGGGGGCTATTTATAGAGGTTTTTGGAGGGGTAAAAGGGTCATTTGGCAAGCCCCCACTAAGCCCATTTTCGCAATAGTGGGGTGGTGACCAGATTCGGGGTGAGATTACCCCCATTTCTTCCTTCTTATATGTCTTTGCTTGACCAATGGTCAAAGCAGGAGGTAAGGTCACCGTGGGGTGACCGGATCCAGGGAGTGGGAGCACCTCCTTGGTCGTGGGATCATGAGGAGAGTCTGTTGACCCGGTCCCTTCCTTCCTTCTCTTTTTTTTTTTGTTCTTTTTGACCGGGCAGACCCGGTTTGACCAGGGAGAGGTGCGCTACTGTACCTGTGCGCGCGCAAGGGGCCCGCCGGCCCATGTGGCCGCGCGCGGCCCATCTTTCTCTTTTTTTTTAAGCTTCCCCCCTTTCGGCCCTTCTCTCTCCCCGACAGGAGACGCCCGCGAGGGTTTGCTCGCGGCGAGCTCCGGTGGGCTCCGGCGGGCTTCGGCGATGGCGTCGGTGGGCTCCGGCGACGGCGACGGCGGGCTCCGGCAACGGCGGCGATGACGACGGCTGTGGGAGGAGCTCCTCTCCGACGGCATGGCACCCGCGAGGGTTTGCTTGCGGCGCTCCTTCCGGCGACGATGGCGGCGGCAACCGCGGTTGGTGAAGGCGGTGGCAGCTGCGGTTGGAGAAGGCGGCGACGGTAAGGGGTCCTTCCTCCTTTCTTCTCCGCCATTTCCTCCGCCCCTCGCCGCGACGGACACAGAGCCCGCAAGGGCCTTCCCCGTTTTTTTTGTGGCTGCTCCCGGCGGCTTCATTTCTTCTTCTTCTTCTTGTAAAATGGGTCAAGAATTTCGGTTTCACAGCTGTCTGCTTCCCGAATAGCGTCTAAAGCAATTTTTATGTTATCTAATCATTTTTAGTGTATTGTTTACAATTTTTTCAGATATAAGCAATGGCCGATCAAGGTGATGCAGCACCAGCACGTGCTTCCGACGTGGGTTGGGAACACGGGCACATGGTAGACCCAATCAGGAAGAGGGTACAATGCAAATGGTGTGGGAAGGAGATGAACGGGGGGGTGTTCCGGCTGAAACAATATATTGCCAGAACAGGTGGAAATGTAAAGAAATGTGACAAGGTGCCGAGGGAAAAAAGTGAGGAGATGATAGGCTACATGACAGGTAGAGTCTCTCAACGGGCTGTTAGGATCGAGCGGAGGGAGGAGTTGCACGACGAGCTACTCCAGAGGAGGAGGGACCGCGATTTGCCTATCTCGAAAGGGAAAGGCAAGGGGAAGGCACCAGCTGAGCCGGAGCCAAAGAGCGAGGACAAGTCCACAGACTCCGAGCTTAGACGTGCTAGGCTCGCTAGCAAGCGTGCATTTACTGAGGAGGAGGACAGGAGGAGGGGAGCAGGAGGGTCTGGGTCCAGAGTTAACCCAGCTTTGGGCCGATCAGCATCGGCTCGCCCTACCCGGGAGCGAGAGACTGATCCCAGGAGACAGGAGCCATACCGTCGTTCCACTTCTACCAGCACTCGATTTACACCAAGTGACGAGTATTTATTTAGGAAACAGAGTGCTGGGCAGATGGGGATTAAACAGGCAATGAAAGGGGTTTTTGGTTTTTTGGTATGATAAACTTCTTGTTGTACTGTTATGAGGGGACAACATTCTTGAAGTCGGTAGATGCTTCTAGAAAGATAAAAAAATGCCGACTTCCTTTTTTCTCTGATGGATGCGGTGGTGGAGGAGATCGGGGAGGATAATGTGGTTCAGGTTGTCACTGACAACGAACCATCATATAAGGCGGCTGTGAGGAAGTTGATGGAGAAGAGAAAGCACATGTTTAGGGTGCCCTGTGCAGCACATTCCATTGATCTCATATTAGTGGATGTAGGTAAGGAGGAGGGTGTATCCACACTTGTCAGGCAGGCGCAGACGATCACATCATTTATTTATTCGCATCCCTGCCTACTACATATTATGAGATCACACACAGGAGGGCACGATCTTGTTAGGCCTGGTCCGAATCTATTTGTTACGAATTTCATTGCGTTGGAGAGTCTACATCGGCACAGGCATGTATTGGTTAGGTTCACACAGTCCGAGGAGTATTATAACTATATGGTGGACAACCTGCATGACAAGAAAGATCAGTTGGAAATTCTTGTCAGGTCTGAGAAGCAGATCACTGACAAGAGATTTTGGGAGAGGATTGCCTACTACTTGGCAATCATTGAGTCACTAGTAGTTGTCTTGAGGTTGGTAGACTCAGATGACAGGGACCAGATGGGCACGTTGTACGATGCCATGGACCGGGCAAAGCTGAAAATAAAAGAAAGAATTCCAGAGGTTACAAAAAGTGGTGGAAGATCATAGATGACCGATGTGACAAGACCTTGCACCACGATGTCCATGCTGCAGGTAAGTTGGTTAAAAAAATATTTTTGCTGAATAATTATCTTATTCACAGTGTTAACTAAAAAAATCTTGCAGGATATTTTTTGAACCCTCGCATCGAATATGGACGACAGGTGGTGAACGACAACGAGGTGATGCGGGGTACACTTGCTGTTATTCAGCGTCTGTGCCGATCTCAGTAGGACAGGATAGAGGCTGAGATAGAAGTAAGTTAGAGTTCATTTAATACCTTAGAGTAGCCTTACCAGGCAACTAATGTTTTTTTTTTATAAATTTTTCAGATACAGAAGTATAAGATGAGGGTCGGCGTATACTCAGATGCTGATATGAAATATTTAGTTGACAAAGTGTCACCTGGTATAGTAATAGCTTGATAAAGATTTTATTTTCTTTTCATATAAGTTATGGAAGATGATGGGCTAATTGTTTACCTTTTCTCTTTCTTTTTTTTCTTGCAGCTGAGTGGTGGGTTCAGGTGAACACCAGAAATGGATTGAATCCACTTGCTGCCATCGGTATCAGGATACTCAGTCAGAACACCAGTTCCTACCATTGTGAGAGGAACTGGAGTACATTCAAACTGATACATACGAAAAGGAGGAACATGTTGACCTCAGACCGGCTGGAGAAGCTGGTCTTCTGTCATTACAACATGAGGCTGCGTATCAAGAATATCAAGGATCGACAGAAGATCAGTGAGGAGCGATTTGCACGATTCGCGGGTGGACCATACGAGCGAGGCATTCCTCCGCCACACCACCACGAGGAGGTGGACGTGGATCGAACATTCCGGGAGGAGCACGCACTTGCCTCTGGATAGAGGAGAGGGAAGCCGGGGATCACGCACCGAGTTTGATCCCGATGACCTGCGTACGGGCTGAAGGAGAGTTGGATGGTGTTGAAGCCGAGGAGGATGCTCCAACTCCACCTCCACCTACTTCTCAGGCTCAGGCAGGGCCTTCTTCGCCGGCGGCTATGGAACGACCACTGCGGCTTTAGCCCGGCTCAGCTCGGCTCCGGCTCACTCTCCGGCCGCCGCTACCCAGCCCATATATCCTAGATATTGGTAGTACATTGATATTATGTAAATGTATATTTTTTTCATGATGTATCAACTCTTTGATTTTTGAATCAATGGAATATGTACTTAAGTTCAATTGGAGTTCATTAGTATTTATTCGATGTGGTACTGTGGATGAATGCTAATTTTATTTTTAAATTTTTTTCTAACTCATTTCCTATTTTTTAAATTTTTTTCTGATTTTTTTGATTTTTTTTGATGAAAAAAAATTTTAAAAAAAAAACCGATTCCGGGCCGATCCGGAATCGATTCCCTTCCCATTCCGGCCGATTGCTGGAATCGGAATCGGATACACCTGATTCTTATATATAGGAGCCACAGTATCCAGTATTTGGCCAGGCTGACCAGCAGTGGATTACACCACTAGCTCCACCATCCTCTGCTTATGTCCCGGTCGTCCCGCAGTCCGATCCATACGACCTTGATAGCATGGCATCGGCATTATTTTTATATGGATATGGTCCCGGACAGTATACAAGACTGAGCACGAGGTCCGAGCATCGAGAGCAACAGGGAGAGGAGGAAGACCAATATCTATATCCTAGATATTGGTAGTAGATTGATATTATGTAAATGTATATTTTTTTCATGATGTATCAACTCTTTGATTTTTGAATCAATGGAATATGTACTTAAGTTCAATTGGAGTTCATTAGTATTTATTCGATGTGGTACTGTGGATGAATGCTAATTTTATTTTTAATTTTTTTTCTAACTCATTTCCTATTTTTTAAAATTTTTTCTGAATTTTTTGAATTTTTTTGACGAAAAAAAATTCAAAAAAAAAAACCGATTCCGGGCCGATCCAGAATCGATTCCCTTCCCATTCCGACCGATTCCGATTCCGATTCCGGAATCCTTGGATGAACATATTTGGCAACCTTGTATGAAATTTGCTTTCACAATAATGTCTGCCATAAGTAGATTGTCTTATGGAGGCGTGCTTGTTCATTGGCATCAAGTAGTATGGAAGTCTCCTTTACAACATTTCCTATGTAAGATATGCAAGCAACAACTCCCATATAGGTATCATTTAAATTTGATTTTTTTCTAGATATATCCACAACATGTTTATGCGGTAGGAAAGAATAAACTATTGATCATCTCTTCATTTAGTTGTGAGATTATTAACTCTCTTAGGAAAGTTTAGTTTATGGGCTAGAAGATCCAGTGGTCAGAATCTATCTGTGTACACTTTCTCCTACGTTTGGTCTTGCTTGAATATTTTTTTAAATTTTCGGATTCCATGTGTGAGATATCTTACGTGTGATGCTTTGGGTTATTTGACATACGTGGAATAGACGGATTTTTGAAGAGCATTTTGAGCCCCAGACGTTAATTATTCACCGGATGTCATGGTATGTAAGAGATTGAACATTTGCTCCCATTGGCAATCACTTGGAGGAGGAAACTCTCATGGACATTAGTTTTATTTTATCATCAAGTATCACCTCGGTAGATGAGTCATGGGGTTCATTATTTTTTGATATTTATTTTTTTCTATTCTATGTTTTGTACTTTGAAGTGATAGGAATTCATGGCCCAGCCACCTTAAAAATAAAACATAAATACACATAAAATAGATAGAAAATTAGTCAAAAAAGATAGAAGAGACGAAACAAAACAGAAAACATTCCAGAAATCAATTTTCAAACAATTAAATTAATTAATAATGATTTTCAATCAAGAAAACTAATAAGCAAGCAAATATATATGAAGAAAATCGGTCAGAACGACAGAAAAACCAGAGAACTAGCAAAGAAACCAAAAAATAAACAAAATTTGTTAAAATAAACCATGAACACAAAAAACATTAAAAGTAACAATTTTCAATTTTACACTAAATAAGTAAAATGGAAAACAGAATTAAAATGAAAAGAAGCCGAGAGCAGAAGATGAAGAGAAATATAGCAGAAAAAATAAAATAAAATGAAAACTCAAAAAATAACCAAAACAAGTCCAATAGCCCAAAAATACAAAAACAGAATTAAAATAACCAAAAAAAAGAAAATTTTAAAATAAGTAAAAATTAATAAAATACTGAAACAAAAAATGCATATGGGAACATTACGTCCATGACATGAAAAATTAAAAAAAGTCCTAATTGAAAAATTCAGAGTCAGAATCAAAAAAGGAAAGAAATTCAAAGGCCTAAGAAGGCCCTCAATTGTGAAAGCCCAATTCTAAACTCAGATAACTCAACTCTATCGAATCTGAAGGTCAAAATTTGAAAAGTCCAAAACTGAAATTCAAAACTGAAAATTTCCAAATTGATAATCCCAAAGTCACTTTTAACTCCAACGCAAAAGGGTTCATACCCGGAATAACCCAAGTCAAACAATGGTCCACAAAGAAGACAAAGCAAAACTGAAAGTCCCTCCAAAGTTAACATGCACAAAACAAATACCGAAACCAGGAATCATAAATTCAAAACTTCAAAGCAACAAACACTCCAACCAAAAAACAAGTCAAAACAAAACCAATATAAAAGAAACCCCAAAACCCAAAACAACTCAATTCGGAAGTTAATAAAGCTTCAAACCAAAAGTGATCATTCATTTGATGTTGTGCTATGCTTGGACAATGGCTCACTCTGGCTCTTAGCTGGGAGAGGCTACTTTGCTAGAGAAATCTTTGCACTTCGGGTTATCCTTTTTGTAGTTTTCTTGGTCCATTATCCCCTTGGTGGATAGCATTTTACTTTTCTTCTCTCTTCTATTTTGATGTACTCTTTTTTGCACTGATGAAATTTGGCTTTATGGCCATTTTATAAAAAAGCTTCAAGTCCACACTTGTAATTCACTTAGTAAATTCTAATAAGGCCATGAGATATATTGTCAAATACCTTGTGAATGAAGGGCTTTTGTGTAGGAGTTACTATGACAAATAATTAAGAGTATTCAAGTAGTTGTTCGATGTAATTAACACCGAATTATTAGATGTTCTGTGAGAAGAGGTAAAATTAATTTCAAAGAAATCAAATACCCTCAACAACGTAAAATGTAGTTTAAATCTTCTAAGTGACAGGGTCATCCCCATGTCAAGGTTCCCAAAACTCACATCTTGATTTCCCATACACATTCCACTCCCAATTAGTTATACTCTTATGGTTTAAGGTATATTTTCATAACAATAATTGTCTAAACAAACGATTTTTTTTTCCAAAATAGGAAGTGTGATTTTGAGGTGTCATCATTCCACTATTTTGTTTACCTAGTATTTCCATTTTTGGTATGTCTTGTCTTACACTCTTTTGCACAAATATAAATTTAAGTAGCATTTTTTTAGGTATAACAAGTTTACAGAAACGCATTATGGTTGCAATAAGATGCTCTATAAGGCTGGAGGTGCCATTGGGAGAGGTTGGCAAGATGATGGTTTCACCAGAATATGTCATGTACCTTGTTAATAATGCCAATGAGAAAATGAAGGCAAACAGGAAAAGAACTGACTGTTTCTTTCAAGCATTGCAATATGAGGTACACTTGATCAAGCTTTCTTCTTTGTAAATGGAATAATATAGTTTTGGTGCATTTACAAACATGCTTGTCTCATGTTAATAGACTAAATTCATGTTCGGTTTGTTCCTTGTAATATTTGAATGTTGTGATCCATTTTTGTAGGAAGGTAGCATATATAAATTTGTTTGATTGTTTGTGTTACAAATGTGTTACAATTGCTGGAGAGAATTGCATGTGATTGTTTCAGTGCATTAGTACCATTACTCTTCTACAAGGAAGGTTGGGTCGGGGTCAGCCCCAAATCTGACCCGGTTGGACCGGATCACGACTTGGGTTGGATGGGATCGGATTTATTTATTTTAAAAAAATTTAAAAATTTAAAAATTTAAAAATTACATAAAAATAAGGAAAATATAAAAAAATAATTTTATACTATATATATTTATATATACATAAAAATATATATACATAAATATAATTCTATTTTTATATTATAATTGAATATGAGTGTTTATCTTTGTATTCAAGTAAATAATATGTTTTTTTGATTATACTGTATTAGCATATGTTGGAAAAGAGTTAATTTCAAGCGAGAGGGTAAAGATGGTTAAGAAATAATTTTATAAATTATAAGGATACATCATATATTTATAGTCACAAATTTTAACCATATGTCCTAGTATACGTGATAGTGAAATTTTGTTATGCTTTTCATAAATAGGGCGTTCAGGAGTTGCAGATTGACCTGTGCGGTCAGGTCGTGGGGGTCAAGGGGTTAGTGCCTCTTGTGAGTGATATTAGGGGGTAAAGCCCCCTCTAAAGAAAAAAATGTAAGTTATGAGACCTAGCAACCCTGGGCAACCCGGTCGGCCGATCGGCCAATCGGGTTGCCGGGTTGCCCGACCTGACACTGGGTTGTGCGACCCGACGCCGGGGCTGGACTGGGTTGGTCCGATTGGGTTGTGGCCGGATAGGTCAGTTGGAAAACCGACCAGGATGGTCGACCCGGTTTGACGACGGTCCAACCCAGCGAACCATGTTCTTCTAAGCATGAAGAAGGTTCTAGAGTCTACTGAGGTATCAAGGTGCAGGTTTTTGCACCAAAGGTGATCGTGGTTTTCCATCTCATTGAGATCTTGTGAGAATATTGGTCTTGGTGGGTATCCAAGATTCGAGGGAAGCAAAGCCGGTCATCAGAGGGGTGGCTGAGCTGCTGCAGAGGATGGTGGTGCCACATGATGCCATCTTCTCTGCCCTATTGGGGGTAGGGGGGGGGAGCACTGCCAGGTCATGATTCTTGGACATGGTAGGGCTTGAAATCTTGCATGCATAACTTGAAATTGTGAATCCAGTTACTTGACAGCTTGATCCATAACTTTTGGGCCGCTGTTGGGTCTGCAAATCTAGACCCCAGTGATGGGGAAAGATGCAGCAGTGGTCGAAGAGCCTCTTTGCTGCCACTGTTTGCCTCTCTTCTCTGCTGTCCAAAGGCCAATCCACCCTTCAATGAGTTTCTCTTACTGAATATTGCGAGATAGCATCTCTGTGACTTCTAGGGAAGGTTGAGATCCAAGTTGGCACTCCTTGAAGGCGATACAGATCTTGTTGTATTATGTTGTATGCCAACTTTTCTGGAACATTTTAAATGAAGGTCTGTTGACCCATGAAGCATGATTGGCTCAAATTTCTTGGGTGTTCAAGAATAGCCAAAATTTATAGAAATTACTTTAGTATTTTATGAATTTTGACATGTTTAATCACTTCTATAGATGCATTTATAATTCCAACGGCATAGTCACAATTTCTCGGAGTTTAACTTTTCAAATTCGAGGCATTTTAAAGAAAGACTAGATGTTGAAAGGGGAGGGTTATTGTTTGGTCTTTATTGAATATTGAACTTGGGTTGCGAAAAATTCTTGTTTTTCTCGGGAAGGAACAAAAAATGATGAACAAAAATTACGATGTCTTCAGTTGTCTGGTTCATGGAATGCTGGACCCGGTCCTAACCCAACTGAAATTTGGGCCAACCAGCCTGGTCTCGACCCAAGGCCCTCGACCCAAGTGGATTGAGCCCAGGGTCTCGTCGGGTTACAACTGGGCTGGGTCACCAAGGGCTAGCCACTGGGGCACTTGAAGTCCCCCAAGGCCCCTTTGGGGCCTATATGAGACCCTCAAGGAGCCTCCTAACATCCCCAAACCCTCCCCGCTATATAAGGCCCCCAAGGGGCCTTCCATTCCCCCCACACTCCCTTTGCTAATTTTTTCATTCTCTCACTTTAAAATCTCTCTCTCTCATCATCTGTCCAATGAGAAATTTGTGCCACTTCTTCTAGAGAAATAGTTTATATTTTCTTTTGTCAATTTCATTTTTATTCTAGCCTATAATCAGATATCCACTTATAGTATAGACTATAAGTGGGGTTTTTATTATAGTCTAATGGAGAGAAGATGAAACTTATCATGGAAGACTCAAGGTCAAGGAGATGAAAATTGTCCTCAAAATGGAATATTTGAATAAATAAATATTTTTATACTTTTTATACTTTTTCATTTCTTCAATTTATTCAAAGTTTGAATTTAAACTATTCTGGTTGTACCTGATTCAAATTTGGTTTCACCCCGACCGACCTAAGTCCTGACCTTGAGTAACCCGGGTCGGGTTGGGCCAGGTGACCCAATCTTGCCCCTCCAACCCAATCTACCTTGGTCTAGTTTTTTTGGTAACATCTTGAAATCCGAATCTGTCAATGATGTATAGCTTGTGATAATGTACCTGTAAGCCAGTAAGAGCTTGGGATGTACATGTGAGAGTCATATCACCTTGATGCTAGTGCCTATGTTCTTTCTTTGACACACCTCTCTTATGAGATTTGAGAGTCAAATATGCCTCGAGGGCCCCAATGCCCTGAATGATTCCCAACATTGCAAATATTTCTTACTGGAGCGCACAAGTAATGCATGACTCGCCAAGCGTAATGAAAGCTGATCAAATTTCCGAATGCCTAAAGTTTAAGAGGCGTAGTCTTCTAAAGCACCTTATTCATATGGGCAAACAATTCCGCAAGGGATCATATATGACGCTGTCCTGAGTGATAATCAAAATTGAGATCCATACCCATCATGGCATGGGATGGAAATCCAGCGAACGGTCTAGCTTGACCAACAGAACAGTCTTCTTGTTGCATTGTTCACCATAAGATATGCCCCAAAAGAAGCCGGAATGACACTTGACGACAGAGGGATGTCAACATTGTCAACTGTATGTGGATGCCGAATCGAAGCAATTAGGGTAATGGTGATACCATATTATCCAGATAGCTTCACACCAACTACAAGTCTTGATTATTTACATGGGGACATACAAGAAAACTCTTAGAAATCCGCATGCAACTTCATGGACTTTTCACAGGAAGAGGCTGATGAATCCATCAATCCAAACCGTGATTCGTTTTACAAGGAGTTGGCAAAAGCCCATCCCAAGAAGATGCTAATAAATTGAGAGGCATATGGTGAACCCTCATTAAAAATCAACACTAACATGTGCGGTTGACAGGGCCTCATCAGGCCTTAGAACCATATCACATAATAAACCAAGGAAAATGATGTGGGAGGGCATGGTGGGATTGGGCCCAAACACACCAAACAATGACATTATAGTGCCGCAAAATGAGCTAAAGCAGACCAAATTCAGAAGTATCGAGTTTAAACCAGTCTAAACATAATGAACCTGCATGAATCGGTTTGAAAATCAGCTGAACTAGACTGAAAAACATGCTGGACTGGGCATTGGATCCAGCTGGACAGGTACTAAGTGGGGTCAGATGGCATGGTGAGACGAGCCAGGAAGGCCTGGTAGTGCATGGGTGGGCTTGCGCCAGAGCTGATGTGTGCAAGCGCAGCTTGATAGTTGCGTGGGAGTGAGCGGTGGCTTTGGTTGCATGTGCAGCGCTTGATGACAAAAAGGCCTTCTTGGCACTGCAGTGGTACTACAGCCATGTTGAGGGGCTTTGAAATGTTTCCTCGTGGTGCATTGTAACACCATCTTGTTTGTATGGAAGAAAACATGGCCTGATGGATGCGCGGTGATGATGGTGGTAGATCTTCGTAAATCTAGAGAATAGAAAGCATCGAAAGAGCAATGATGATTGCACAATGATGATGCTACCATAGCATAGTTTGTAGAATTGGTTGATTTGGATTGGGAGTGATCGATTGCCAGATCGGATTGGTCCCTGCCGATCCGATTTTTGACTATAGGGCCGATCCATGATAAAATCCCAATGGAATTGACCAAATTGCGATCAGAATCAGCTGATTCATCTGATTCTGTTCTGATTCCGACAAGTTGGTCACTAGAATCGGAGATGCTGACGCCGCAGCTTCTCCCACCCGATAAGGTCGGGATCCAGTGACTTCCTCACAACCAGTAAGGTTTATTTGGACTTGGCAAGGCCGTCTTCCTTGCTCGGTAGGGAAGGAAAGACGCCGTGATGGCATAGGGCTGTTGCAGAGGCCTTATACGGCCCTATTTGGGGTGAAATCAGCAGCTCCAAATAGGCCTATATTGGATCAGAATATGATATCGGCCCATTTTATGTATTTTTTGTTTTTTTATGGTTTTCTGAAGGACTGATCTGGGTCCTGATTTTGATTCTACGATCCTTGAACCAGAAGCTCTGCAATGACGAGAAGTTCGGTCCTAAGACAGGTGTCGACGAAGAGATCTTTGAGAGTGTTGGCGCTAGACGAGGGTAGAGCTTCGCAAGAAGGATGCCAGGCTACATGCTCTTGTCGACTCCAATAGATGCAAAAGTGCAGAGATGTAATGCCAGTGTTAGATTCGGTGCTGTGTTGATCTTGGACAAGGTGACAATCATATAGAGCTATCGAACGGTAGAATCGGACTAGGCGGAGAGGGATGGAGTCTTGGTCTTGCTTTAAAGGAGGTGTTGGGCAGAGGAAGACCGGGCCTCTCCTAGGATCGCTAGAGGGACCTACAGGCCTTGAGATAGTTGTTGGATCGTTAAGCTGATTACCGGATTATGGAATCTTATACTGCCTTGACACCAAACTTATATGGAAGAGAGGAAGAAGATGATGACTGAGCCAATGAAGATGAATTGACAAGGAGTTGATCGATCATGTGTAACTGGTGAAGGGGGAAGGTGGGAGGAATGGCATGGAGGCCGATAAGTGAGAGGGAGGTTGTTGACACAGAATGAACAAATTCCAACAACGCTACGAAGGATGTGTCGATACTTCCTGTCGGCTTAGCCACTTGTTGGAGGCGCTCGTCGAAACCCCCTCCAAGGGCAATGCCCTTGAATGGCATTAATGGGCTCATCAAAAGCCCCAAATGTAACCGTTGTTGCGAGTGGATGATGTTACCAACACCAAGCTTTCTGAAGCTCCCATTCCTACACAACACTTCCGGGAAGATGAAAGGGTTGCAACAGTCGGCCATTCGAGTAATGGCAGAGGTAAATGGCCTCCTCGGACGTTGATCAGCAACGTCGGGCATAAAAAGCCCTCGAACAATGATACACGCGAGAGAGAATTTTTGGGTGAGAGGTTCTTCCGTAGATATAGGGAGGAGGAGGATGGAAAAGGGACGCTTACTTCACATCGTCATCGTCTCTCGCCAGTCGTTGTCCCCCATAGTCCATTGAGTCCCTTGTCTGTCGCCCTTCCTCTTTGCCGCAATGGTCGTCACCTTCCCCTCGCGCCATCGTCGCCGCCTCAGTCGCGAGCCTTTCACCGCCTTCGTCATCACCGTCTATCCCTCCTCGTCACTGTGTGTACAAGGCAAACTCACCGTCGTCGTCTCTCCTTACTCACTGCCGCAAGTCCCTTTGAGCCGATAGCCTTTAGCTCACGGGCTCCCTTTTCAGTTGTCCGCATGCACCTCTTGAGCTGACATCTCTTGAGACCCTCCTCCGTCTGTGGTCGCCGCTCCTCTCTCAAGCCGCCAAGCCACAAGCCTCCAAGCCAGCCGGGAGCCCGTCTCTGTCACCATCGTGCGCATGAGGCAATCTCGCCGTCACTGTTTCTCCCTTGCCACACCGTCGCTGACAACATTTGTTTTCCCTTTTGTCACAAGCGTACGAGCTCTCAACACAGTGAGCCGCTCAAGCATCCGCCATCGCCCTTGTTCGATCGTCTCTCTGTTCCCTTATGCCCTGCTCACAGTCAATCCCGACCCCTCTCTCTTTGCCTACTCGTGTGAGCGTGCCGACCTTTGTCGCCGCTTCCCCCATCGAGCCAACACTGCTAGCTGCGAACCCCTTCAAGTTAGGCAGGTCAAAACCCCCAAGTCAGCCGGTCTGACACCAGCTGGTGGAGCACCTTCTCATCCACGATACTCCTGACCAGCCGATCGATCCCCCCTTGAACCAGCCCTGTCACACCCAAACCACACGACGATAGTGTGATTGAAGACAACATATACCTTTATAATTCGCGACGTCTGGTGGGTAGGGAATGATTCAAGTTAATTGTAATGTTAATATAAATCAAATAAAATTTACAATCAACTCGACTTGAGACTAATTGGGAACCGGTCCAACACGGGCACGCATTATGCCCAAGTTTAAACTTAAATAATAATTCGTTTCGAGACTAATTGGGGGCCAGTCCAATAGGGCATACTCTACGTCTTTAGAAAATTAATCTAACAATTGAGGCTAATTGGGGGCCAGTCTGATAGGGCGTGCTCTACTCTTCGACATGACCTAAAAGAGTCAAAACAAAGGGCTAATTGGGGGTTGGCCTTGCGAACACCCTTGTTCAATAATTGGTTAGCATACAAAGGTCTAAAAATGACCCCAATACTATACCATTTTTCCCATTAAGGGATAAGTACCTATCAATTTATGTAATGGCTAAGTGCATATACTTGCATACATGCCAAACCAAGTTGTTGAAGTTCCTCATCTGCCAACACCATAGTTGATTTCTTTACCTTCGCTAAGGACTCCACTGTACAATGTTGATAGGTAGCACCAGATTTTTCAAGGTAAAAAAATATGCTTTTATGTAATTACTTTTTTATACCCGCTTTATTTTCTCAACTTTTCAGGATTGTATATGAGCTATTGATGGAACACATATAATGGCTGAAGTTCCAACAGATGATAGAATATGTTATCGCATTCGAAAGGGACATGTATCACAAAATGTGATGGCTGTATGTTTGTTTGATGACTTTTCTTTATGTTCATGTTGGCTATGAAGAATCATCTACTGATACGACAATTCTAGAAAATGAGTTGAACTTGGGATTCTATGTACCTGAATATAATGTGTATTAAGTTTTTAATTAATATGTCATAATTTGAATTTTTGTTGATCAGGAAAATATTATCTTGTGGATGTTGGATATGCAAACACACCGAACTTTCTTGCACCATTTAGAGTGAGATGCCATCTTAAAGAGTTTGATCCGAGTCATTCAGCTCCAAAGGATTACAAAGAAATTTATAATTTGCGGCATACTTCTCTCAGGAATGTGATAGAGCAAATGTTCAACGTTCTTAAAGAATGTTTTCGAATATTTTTAAGGCTATTAGAGTATCCCATTGAGGTTCAAAGCAAGATTATTATAGCAACATGTGCACTTCACAATTTTATACGAAATGTTCAATGTGGTAAAGATGAGACATTGGTTGAAATTGAAAGGGACTATGACAGAACAATAGATGGAGAGGTGGATCATAGAAGAAGAGACGGAGTTCGACGCGAGGCACATCATACTGGAATATCATCGGAACAACGGAGACTTGGAAAAGAGTTACGTAATAAAATAGCATTGGAAATGTGGGAAGATTACGTTAGTAGACGAAACTGATGTATATGGTTCATTATTCATACATGTTTGTTGATATTAAATAAATATGAATGTTGTAAGATACTATGTTGTATCGACATGTATTGTGTGTCATAGAAGTTATTTTGATTTTAAAGTTATAAACAAATACTACTCTACAAATTTTAAAAATTGTGACAGTTTTGCCCAACTTAAAATGATTGAATTTCTTTGATTTTAAAATTAAAACTAAGAAGTCAGGTAATCTTGATTTCAAAAATGAGGTTGTCTTAAAATTAAAAAGCTACCAAACACTCTATAAAATATTAACTTTAATTATAACAAAATACATTAAGCAGATATAAAAAAATAAAAAATAATAGAAAATATACCTTTCTGACAATGTCTGACTTGTTCGGTAATTTTTTTTCCAAGCCAAATGATGACAACGTTCGACTTTTTTGCCTCTCTGGTGTGTTAATAACAAATGTTGAATCACATTTACAACATAAACCGTAAATAAAAAATATAAATCAAAAGTACATATTTTTTACGGTTAAAAACGATTTTACAACAAATTATGACAATAATGAAGAGATAAGATTTTATTAAGAGGATGTTACATTACAACAATATTCATATACAAAAAAAAAATGAAAAAAAGGTGTTATTGGTGAAAGCGATATGTTGTCTCAATATATACTCAAGCCGAGTTGAGAGAGGAAAGGTCGAAACTCACTATTTTACCTCTCGTCAATAATTTTTCTGTTGGCTCGTCTTGACGAAAATAATAAGGTTGTTTCTTAACCTTCTACCAACTTTCGTTTGTCTCTTCGGGAGAAGAAGAAATCCTCTACCCGTTAAGGCACATCTAGCCGATCAATGGCCATAATTGCTAAAGAGAGGGATCAGCCCTCTAGATCCATGATTTCTAACTTTGACCAATCAGCGGCCTTTCATGTTACTACTCGGGAGAGGGATCAACTCTCGGCCTATCATTTCAACTCGGGTGACCGATCAATGATTTTGCCCCTCAATGTTGTCGACAAGTTGGGAACCAATCTCATGGTCGTCAGCTTGAAGACGTTGCTCGGTTACCGGTGCATATCTAGAATGTTTCTCGGGCTAGGAATGAATCCAATTCTTACTTCTAAATTTGCCTGGGTGGGACACTTTCACCTTCTGCTCGGGTTCGACACCAATCCGCTACTTAGTATGCACCTCCTGTTGGTCGATTTGCCAATCGACTTCAAGACGACTTCATTCATCTGACTGGGGGCAGCCCTTCAGGTCGTTTATCAACTACACAGGCTAAGGAGCAATCGACTACCCATCATGTTGACAGGGGGTAAGGGAATTAATCCTCTTCCCAGAAGAAGCAAGTTTAGGTGTCCAAGTTAGAAGTTCCTACTCTAGGACCTTTACCAAAGGATGCTCCTTCTTATCATGCCAATCGTTGCTCTTCCAGCACTCAGCCCAGTCATTGTATACAACCAAGGATCGCTCCATCTCGACTTGTATGGACCAAGGATCGCTCTATCTCGGCTTGCAGTCCAGTTTACACCATCATACCGATGCCAGTATGTATCTCATTATTATGATGATGGTTCCATTGGTCCACAAGTTGTATTGGAAAGCGAGTCGGTCTTTACTCAGCTCATGCCTGCTTGTAGTACCCCAAGGAGATATGTGATACTGGGGCAAAGGGCAAGATGCGTATATACACCTGTTATGCTTCAAGTTCTAGTGACCGTCCAGATGATTCAATGGTCTCCACTTGATTGCGTCTGAGGCCCGTCATTCGGCGCTAGGACCAACTTGTTGCAGTATTTCGTCAAGAGGTCCGCTAAATTCCTACACGGCCTCCCCAAGTCCTTGCCGATCAGAACGATAGGAAGAGGAGAATAGAGGGAACCCCTAAGAGGAATTAGAAGCTATCCCACAAGAATTGTTTATAGAAGACTTGTGGAGAATGAACCAAGTGCTCAGAGCAATTATTCAAAGTCTTACATCTGCACAAGTAATTGTCCAACCCGGTGCTGCGTGAACTTGGAAAATGTCCCGTAAGTATCGGAGGTTAATCAACCGTACCAATACCTCCTAGAGTTTCATATCAACCTCAAGTGCAGTTTGAAGCCCTGCAGTTGAACCTCGACTTGTAGTTCAATAGGCTAATGTACTTCCAGAAGATGCAACAGTCACAAAGAGACTTCTTATTGAGAAGATTGTAGATGCAAAGCTTGCAGAACATGATGAGGGGGTGGCGATAGTGGACTTGTACATGCTTTCTTACCTATCCACCATTAATTTAAGAAGTGCGGCAACCAATGCTAGAAAGGAATAACAGGGATCATGGATTGTTTTATGCACAATCATATGAAATTTCTAATTTGAGGATTGAGGATTGGGAAGTAGAATGGCACCGATGAAGCCCTCATTATGTCTGATACTCATTCCCTTAGCATATGACCTATCCATTGTACATAGGCTGCATCAGAGTGGGTTTGATAGCCCTACATCCTCGATTTGAAGAGGCACATCTTGCATTCCCCCATGAATGGTGTACGGACCATCTTACCATGGAGCATATATTAGAAAATTGTAGAGCTGCCCGGGGGCAAATTAAACACCTCATAAGAGACGGGGCTCTCTATGTGGGTAACCATTTTATTTGGCCACTGAGACCGCATGTTGCTAATGTGCCGAATTTTTTAGTTAATGTCACGCATGTCATCCTAGAAGCCAGCATTTAGCAGAAGCATCAGCTAAGGGGCAGCACACAAAGGCAGGCACGTTCTAAAATTTATTCTACATATAAGAAACTCCCTCAATAGATTATTGATAAGAATATTGAGGCGATTGCCAAGTTTCACCAAGAAAAAGCCAAAGAAGTTGTGCCTGAGGAATTGTATCAGCCATGGCTAAGGGTCCCTACCCAAGAAGAAAAAGCCCAAGCCAGAGCAAAGATAACTTGTAAGAACTAAGAAGGCAGAATCATAGGCCTTAAAGCCCGTTCAAGCTGAGGAAGCCTCACAGTTGACGTCATACAAAGGACCAGTTGACTTGACTTACCAGAGGAAGAGGATCAAGCATAAAAGAAAGACAAACAAAAGAAGGGCAAGATGCCAAGAAGAGAAGCTAGAAGCAATGGAAGCTCACTCGTAAAATCTCACTCTTTTACAAAAGCTACAAGCACTGATCAACCAGCTCAAGGAATATGAACAAAAACAACCATCAGGTTTGGTTCCCCTTGATGCATGTCCCTTGGGGTGAATGGGCAAAGTATATAAATTTCAAAGAATGACTTTGAGAATTCAGAAGGAGAGGTACAGAAGGTAATAAGTCTTCAACAGTTGAGGTATCAAACTTCAGGAGCAATGATGAAGATGAGCTAGATGTGTGTGATGTCATGTCTCGTTTTCAAAACTTGTCATGCAATGTGGCAAGTATTCCACCACCGCCTAATTTGTGTAATGAAATAAGAAGCAGAGGGAAAACACCCCGACCTTTGATCACATATCAAAGATGTGTTGACAAGAATTCCCGTGGAAGACATGGAGGCCGAGGTCAGGTCATGATAATAACATAATCATTTACTTCAGAGATGAGAAATTAGGGATAGTGCTCCCACCATTGGTGGCGAGGAGGATAACAATGTAAAAGGTGCACCTTCTAAAGTGTGTCCAAAGTCGAAACAAATTCAAGAGAAGTCCATAGTGAATGAAAATTCTCAGCCAAGCACATCATAGCAGCCACTTCAGCCAAATGCAGCAGAAAGTTCAATACATCCTGACTTAGTAGAGCAAATCATGCAACACTTGGCTTCTCCTTCACCAAAAACTCTCTTTCCGTTGAATAAGATGAAAGAAAGGGTGGACAAGAAAATACTTTTGCAATTGAGGAGACTCCCTATGCATCTGAGCCTACGAGAAGTTATCTCCTTGAGTAAGGAGTTTTGTGAAGCTCTTATAATAGTATTGCAACAGCCAAAAACTTATGAAGCATAGTTGGCCGAGTTGGGGCTTTATGAAGCATATGCGGCGTTGGTTTCATTTACCGAGGAAGACATGATATTCCCTACAACATTTCATAATTGACCTTTGTATATGAATGGGTCAATCAATGGGTATGAGACAAATCGAATTATGGTTGACTCGGGATCGTCTATGAATATACTCTCTTTTAAAACCTTAAGTCTTTGTATTTAATGCCACATCTTTAGAAGGTCTTGGGAGTCACCATATTTGGGTTTAACCAAAATTTTAAAGAAGCACTTGGGAAAGTTAAAGTGATTGTGGTCCTAGGTGACTTTGTGACTAAAGCTACATTATGTTATTGACTTGGACACCACTTATAAAGCCTTGCTGGGTTGCCCATGGTTGTATACAAATTGGGTCGTGCCCTCTACACTCCACCAATGCATCAAGTACAACAAGGATAGAGTGCAATGCAAGATTGATGCTGATTTAGTCCCTTTTGAGGTTACAAAATGTCTTCTATCTGATGCCCATTTGTACTTTGAGGTAGAAATCTCCAAGGCTGGTTCCAATCAAAGAAAGCAGAAAGTGGTCAATAATCATGTAGATGATGAGATATCCATTAATAAAGTCAAAGCAAAGCTACATAGGATGACAATAAATGCACATAAATCTTATAGCAAGGTCGATAGGAAAGAGTATATCTATTAATGAAGTCAAAGCAAAGCTATATAGGATGACAATAAATGCACATAAATCCTATAGCAAGGTCGATAGGAAAGAGTGGCGTCCAACCACTTTCAATGCCAATTCCGTCACATAAGTGTTCCATACTAACATATTTATGCCCCCAGAATTGATCTGGTTAGCAAAAGAGCATGAGCTCCAGACTGTGAAGAGGCTATAAGCTTTCATGGTCCCACTCCTTGGTCGACTACTAGTGTATCATTAGGAAGGCTGAATTTCAAAACAAATTCCAGAATATGACTTTGACTGGTCAATACACCTTGACTCATGCACAGTACCAGTGGAGCCAATAGCGAGCATGACATCTTAGACATTGCAATTGTGTCAAAAACATGAAATCCCTTAAAGGTAGTCTCGTGAAAGAGATAGAATGTTCATACAAGTGTGACACCTACAAAGCGAGCAAGAGAAGAAGAATAAATATTATGGGTTGGGATATAGCCCTGACTATGAGCCCATTGTGCCCTATGCAACAAATATGGCCAACATGTACGAAAAATATGAGGTCATATGTGAAGTGGCTCCAATTTATAATCAATCATCTGAAGATGAAATGGAGCAAGAGCATACTCAACAAGAGGACTCTCACCACCTCCAGAATGACCCAGTGCAAGGTCTAGAATTGCTAAATCCATAGGCTTGCTTAAGTGGTGGCTCATGACATAGAAGATGAAGAAGAAAATTGTGACAAATTTGTTGATCTATAGTCGGCACTCTTAGAAATCGAAGATGGTGGACAAGCTGCAGTTGATGATCTTTTAGAAGTCAATTTGTGGTTGTCAAATGATCCAAAGCCCTACTTTGTCGGTACTCTCTTTAATGAGGAAGAAAGATTGCAATATAAGACATTGTTATAAGAATTCAAAGACTGTTTTGCTTGTTCTTACGATGAAATGCCCGGGTTAGGCCCGGAGGTGGCAATTCACAAATCGGCTTTGTTCTCTTTAGTGAAGCTGGTTAATCAAGCACAAAGGCAAATACGAGCAGAGTTGGAGTTGAAAGTCAATGCTCAAGTAGACAATCTTAGAGAAGTAGACTTCATTGAACCTTGTATGTACTTTGTATGGCTTGCTAACATTGTCCTAGTAAAAAGAAAAATGAACAGATTCGGGTCTGTATTGATTATAGAGACTTCAGAGAAGTAGACTTCATTGAACCTTGTATGCCCAAAGATGCTTTCCCTTTGCCTATTGGTGAGAATATGGTAGATATAGCTATGGGACATGAAGTTTTGTCATTCATGGATGATTCTTCTAGGTACAATCAAATCCTGATGGCGCCAGAAGATAAAAACTTCACTATATTCCTAACTCATAAAGGTATATTTAATTACAAACGGATGTCGTTCGAGCTGAAGAATGCTGGAGCAACATACCAAAGAACAGTGACTAAGATCTTTGATGAATGTTGCATGATCTGATCGAATGTTATATTAACGACCTAGTTGTCAAGACAAAGAGGCGGGAATACCATCTGGATGATTTAAGAAGGGTCTTCGAGTGACTTTGACAATATAAATTGAAGATGAACCCCATGAAATGTGCTTTTAGTGCGTCCAGTGGGAAATTCTTGGGCTTTATAGTCAGATATCGGGGAATTGAGATCGACCACGATAAAATCAAAATAATCAAGGAGCTCCCACCTTCTCATAATATTTGGGAGTTAAGATCCCTCCAAGGCAAAATTGCACATATTCGGCGTTTTATCGCCAACTTATCCGACCGATGCCAACCATTCTTTAAACTAGCCAAAAAGGGAGCACCATTCATTTAGGTTGACAGTTGTCGGGTTGCCCTAGATGGACTTAAACAATATCTTTTGAATCCACCAGTTTTAGGGGCACCCATCAAGGTTAGGCATCTAATTTCAAATATCACTACGCTGGATGCGTCCCTGGGTGCCATGCTTGCACAGTTATACAATGAAGACAAGGTGCAGCCACTGTATTATTTCAGTAGGAGATTAGTAGGCCCTGAGTATAATTACTCCCCCATGAAGAAAATGTGTTTGGCCTTGGTGTTTGTTGCAAAGAAATTGAGGCATTATCTCCTATCTCATGAGATCAATTTGATATCTAAATTTGATCTTCTAAAGGACATGTTGAAGTAACCCGTCCCTATGGGACGTTTGGGAAAGTGAGCTTTGATATCGATGTTGATAATATGGCTCTAGAATGATGTGTCGACCATACCAAAATGTTAGAACACACATACGGGTACAAAAATGCCATTCCTATGTAGCCCATGCACTATACTGGTTCGATAAATGATCCACCCATTGAAAATCATCAGCATGCTGTACAGTGGTGTGTGGATGGTGTCCCCCCCCCGAACAATGAGCAAACATCGAACTATTACCCCCATCAAGCGACAATGTAGATAGCAACTTCCGTCCTATAGTAAGCTCTTGCTGCTATTGTGGGTGATGACTACTAATAAACTTGTAAATCAATGGGCAATGTGGGTCTAGCCCTTCTCCCAGTGAGGGGAGGCCAACAAAAAGGGAAGCTACCCAGGCGCTCACATAATGTGTAGCCATCATAACATCACAATCTCGTGGTGAAGATTGAGATGCAATTGCCCCGAAGGAATGGTAAATGACAGTAAGGGCGACTGGAGCAATAGTCAAAATAGTGCCATAAGCAAGCTTACAAGCTGGGTACAAAGCCTCTGCTCTAATAACATTTGTGTCCTCAAAAGGGACCGTAAAAGTAACCAGCTATTAAGCTATAAATGCAGCCAAACGTGTGATCTCTCCAAGTCCTCATGGATCCTCTGTCTCAACACAAGCTTCTAAGCCAGTGAACCTCCTGTCTAAACGTGGTTTTCTGCGACGTGCTAGCTTGTTACGTTTCTTCTCCAGTTGGCTAAACCATGCTTGTAACAATAAGGACTAGTATAGAAGAAACGAAGCCGTAGTTTACAACTCGCTTGATGTTTGCCATCAGAAGAGTGGTCCTTCCTAACTATAGCTAGATCACGTCATACTTTCACCAAGTACATGTGGCAATAAGATAAACAATAATTACCAAGTTCATCTGTCTAGCACCAATGAAGCTCATCTAACGCGACCTCTTCATAAAGTTTCCCATGAACCGGTAAATAAAAAATTATATGAAAGGCCCACAAGTCAATGAAAGTCTCCCCCTCGGTAGTGACAAAAGTGTTCCAGCTTTTGTTGAACTGCTCTGCCAACGCCTAGATATAACCTTCATAGCAAGAATAATCATATAAAGCGGCACCTACAGTGGTTTTCAAGCCAATATACTCCAACCGAGTGCATAAGTTGGCTAAAATATATTCTAGCTATTCACACGCACCATCCTTTGGGCGATGAGAATGTTTCACCGAAAATCGACCATACCAACTATCCGTGCTATGTGCCAATATGCCATCAAGCATGCATTGGGCATCAAAGTTTTCCCTGGTGAAACGAGGGTTTTTAGGTTACAAAAATGATCCACTATGGTGCTTGGATAAATTTATAGGACATGCCTGATCTAATTTCGATACACTTGTCTGAAAATCATAAGAGTTGAAATGTTCATCCTGAAATTTATTCAACAAACCCATAGAATGACATGGTGGGCTATATTTGAAGTGAGGCAAGCCCAACGAGAAAGATGGAGATGCATAAACAACTGTACCTTACATGATATCCCTGTCTCACAATATGGTGCATTCAAGCTAGTTTCTCTCTTGCGATGACAGAATGAATGTCAGTTTTTCCTAAAGGAAAAGGACGCCAAATAAATTCCAATGAGACTTCTTCTGAAGGGTAATGAAGTGGATAATATGCTGGTTGGTTATATGTAAAGGATCCTTGTCCATGTTGGATCAATGAAATGTCAACATCTTATCACCAGCCATCGAACACATATGTTCTCGGGTAGACAATTGAAAGTCATGCTGCTTAAAACTGGTATGAAACAGTCTACTTGGAGCTGGCATACACGATGTTGCAAAATTTTATTCTTCTTTGGAAGAAGACCTTTCATTTGCTGAATTTCGAACATCAACATTCCTTTGAGGAGCTCCTTGTCGGGTTATCAAACACCTATCAAGCTTTAAAAGAGAAAAGGAAGAAATGATGAGGAAGAATTTTCAATAGGAAAGCAAAAAAAGGGAGAAAAGAAATGTGATAAAGTGGTTTGTTGTTATACTGGCAATTCTTCGACGGCTTCTGCCTCTGAAAAAATCTTCTGTGGGAGGCACTGTTGGCATAGAATGAACAAATTCGAACAACGCTGCAAAGGATGTGTCGATGCTTCTCGTCGGCTTAGCCACTTGTCGGAGGCACTTGTCAAAACCCCCTTGTTGCCCTTGAATGACATTAACAGGTTCATTAAAAGCCCCAAACATAACCATCGTTGTGAGTGGATGACGTTACCAACACTTAGCCTTCTGAAGCTCCTATTCTCGCACAACACCTCCGGGAAGATGAAAGGGCCACAACAGTCGGTCATCCAAGTAATGGCGGAGGCAAATGGCCTCTTAAGATGTTGATTGGCAACATTGGGCATAAAAAGCCTTTGGGCAATGATGCACGCGGGAGGGATTTTCTGGGTGAGAGGTTCTTTGACAGATAAAGGGAGGGGAATGAAGGAAAGGTGAGGCTCACCTCGTATCATTGTCGTCTCCCGCTAGTCGTTGTCCTATGCAGTCCGTCGAGCCCCCTATCTGTCACCCTTTCTCTTTGCCACAGTGGTTGTAGCCTTCCCCTCGCACCGTCATCGTTGCCTCAGTCGCAAGTCTTCGCTGCTTTCCGCTTGTCTTCACCGTCTATCCCTCCTCGTCACTCCTTACTCACTGCTACAAGTCTCTTTGAGCTCTCTTTGAGCTGATAGCCTTCTGCATGCAGGCTCCCTCTGCAGTAGTCCGCGTGCGCCTGTTGAGCCGACAACCCTCGAACCTCTCCTCCGTTCACGGTCGCCGCTCCTCCCTCAAGCCGCCAAGTCGCAAAGCCTCCAAGTGAGCTGCGAGCCCATCTCCGTCACCACCATGTGCATGAGACAAACTCGCTATCGCCATTTCCCCCTTGCCACATCACCTCCAACAGCGTTCGTTGTCGCCATTGCCGTTTTCCCCTTTGTCGCAAGTGCACTAGCCCGTAACCTAGTGAGCCCTTAAGCATTCGCCGTCACCCCTGTTCGATCGCCTCTTTGTTCCCTTGTGCCCCGCTCGCGGTCAGTCCCAATTACCTCCCTCTTTGCCTGCTCGCGTGAGCATGCCGACCTTTGTCGCTGCTTCCCCCTTCGAGCCAACACAGGTAGCTACGAACTCCTTCAAGTCAAGCAGGTTAAAACAAAGGATCGCGGGATCGGGATCGGACCCTAGATCAGTGGGGTCTGATCCAGGCCGATTCTCTTGGAGCCAGACCGATCCAGAATCGGTATGGATCGGTTTTTTTTTTTTGCTTTGTGAAAAAATCTATAAAAATTGCCAAAATATCAATAAAAATACATAGAACTCAAAAAAAAAGTGAAAAAATATAGGGAACAATCAATCATATAACAAATTAACAATCAATCATATAGAACACATATCATATCCAATCACACAATAGAACACATCATACATCAAATAAAATACATCTTTGTATGAAACAAACAATCATATTCAATCACACAATAGTACAACACATATTCTTCTTAACACTCATATTACATTGCGTTAAATAAATAAACAAATACATATGCCATCACCACCAACTACGGTAATCTACTGAGTAGGATGGATCTGGATCTCTGTCCTGGTCATTTTGATTGTCTTGAAATCTCCATTGATTTGGGCCAGTCATAATTGGCCCGTATCCATAAGAAAATAAAGACTGGGCCATATCGCTAAACTCATAAACTCCATGATCAGTCGGAGGTGGAGCTAGAAAAGATGGTGGATAGCCAGGCTCACTGTCTGAGGCAGGCTCTGGATAGGAAGATGCAAACTCGTCAAAAACATTCATCCTCGTCCAGCGTCCGCTGCCCCTGCAACTCGAACATGTGTCTTTTATCACTCAAATCATCTGGACCTGCTCCACTCGTGCGTGCACTACTAGTAGAGCCACCCTCACCTGAGGCGCCGCCTCCACCTATGCTGCCGCCACCCCCACCTCCACCTCCACCCCCTGTACGCTGCTGTTGTATGGGTGGGACAAATTTTTCTTCATCCTCATCTGATGAAGGTGGCTGAGTGATCTCGGTGTCAAGGAGATGATGTCGCCGTTTGATACTTATCTTCTTCCTCTTCAATGTAGGATCTCCTTGACTACTTTGCTGTGAAGGTAAGCAAACTTTTCTTAAAGCCCTGAATAATCCACCATTCTTCTTGGTGGTGGTGGTGGTAGATGGACCCGCAACTGGAATCCGAGCTGGAGCTGTAGCGGCCGGGGGGGGGGAGCTGGATGTCTCTCTGAAGAAGCTGTAGTCCGGAGTGGATCGGGAAGTGGAGCTGTGCACGGAACTTGACTTTCGACCTTCCCGCATGCCTTCATCCTCACCAACGACGCTGTCAAGCTCTCCTTCGGCCCATGATCTGTCGTTCGGGTCGAACTCTGGCTCTCCCTCAGCATCCTTGTCTTCCACCCATGCTGCAAGTGGATGTTCTTCTTGGAATAGATATTTTAAATTCACATCCACTTGGGACAAGCCCTGAGTAGCTTGGGCTTGTGCTCTTTCTTGGTACAATCCACCTGCAAACTATGCAAATCTTTGCTCGGATGTCTTCTGCCTATCTTTGATATTCTTGATTCTCAGCCTCATATTGTAATGGTAGTAGACAAGCTTTTCCAATCTTTCTGTCTTCAACCTATTTCTCCTCTTCGTGTGAATAAGGTTGAAGGTGCTCCAATTTCTCTCACACTGGGATGAGGAAGTGCTCTGACTTAGCACCCGAATTGCAACGGATGCGAGTGGATTCCATCCAATTCTGTTGGTCACCATAATCCACCACTCAGCTGTAATCATAAACATAGTTGTCAAGGCGCCCGCCTAGGCGGCGCCTAGGCGGCAAGGCGCCTTTCCAAGGGCGCCTTGTCTGGGGCCAAAAAGGCGCCCAAGGCGCCCGCCTAGGCGCCCAAGGCGCCCAAGCAAGGCGCCTTGGGTATTTTTACATCATTAAAAAAAGTTTTTGAGGAGTTTTTCTCCCTTGATACCCCTCACAAGGGACACTTATTTAATGATAGTTTGAATATATTAATATATTGTATTATCACTTATACTATCATACATATTTAAGATTTATGATTATAAACATATATTATATACTTAATTAAATTCTTTTTCACTCTTTCTTCTCTCTCTCTGTCTCACTTATACTATTACATACTTTTTGGGCGACTACTCGCGCTCTCCCATTTAATAATATTATAACAATATTTTACCATCACTTATACTATTGCACATATATAAATTTTATAATCATAAATAAGTTATATACTTAAATTTTATAAAAATTTATTTAACTTTCTTCTCTTTCACACACACATCATAATTACTTATGTGCATTGATAAAACACTCATATTCAATTATAACATAACATATATAATTATATTTATGTTTTGTTTATATAACAACCTCCCGACTCAGCCTTCCTTGAATACCGCCTTGACCGCCTAGGCGACGCCTAAGCGGCCGCCTTGTCGCCTAAGCGGCCGCCTTGTCGCCTAAGCGGAATCGGTACCCTTCAACGCCTTGGGCGCCTTGTCGCCTTGACAACTATGATCATAAACAAGACAATTACATGCATCAGTAACCTTATGTAAAAAAAACAAGTAACCAAAGAGTCATTAATTCGGGTAAGCATATTACTAAGGGGGACCCTATCATGTGAGTATTGCAAATCTGGATCTCCGTACATCCCAATCTTGTGCCTGTATAAAGTCATCTGAAAATCCAAAATAAATCAGTTATCTTCTCTTCTTGAGATAAAGTTCTAAGTTTAATTGATATTAAACGTATTACTTACTTCAACCTCAGCGCACGTTACGTCTTTCGGGTCTTACAGAGTCGTTTAATTACGTATAGTGTGCACGATAATACTTCACCATCATTACATACTTAGCCACCATACCGTATTTTCGGGTTCAAGTATACCCTGTAACGACATTAATACTCCATTAGTATAAAGATAGTGGGGGTAATACACAAAATATAACTTGTAATACAATTATATTACACTACTAAAGTATACCTGCAACATGATTGTCGTGGTGTAGGGTTTTGTCCCATCTGTTGTCAATCACTTTCCACCACTTTTTGTAACCCTTGGGATGTTTCTCTTTAATTTTCAATTTAGATTTATCCATAGCATCATACTGGTACTCCATCTGATTTTTGTCATTTGAATCTACCAACCTAAGTACCTGCACCAAAGGCTCTATGACAGACAAGTAGTACTGCAGCTTCTCCCACCACCTGTTATCTTTTATCAGCAGCTCCATCTTTAGCAGTATCTCATATTGATCCAAGGAGCTCCTGTATGTATCCATGTACTCCTGATAAGCAGTGGAGAGGATGAACCTTTTTAAACTAGCCTTGTACCTGTATAGGCTCTCTAAAGTAATAAAATGGGTGGCAAATTTGGTGGGACCCGGTCTGATCAAATCATGATCATCGGTGTGCTGTCTCATGATATGTAAAAGTCGTGGATGACCATAGATAAATGAGGTGATCAGCTGTCCTTGGTTGACCAAGAACTTGACATTAGGATCCCTACTATTGACTTCCAACATCAAGTTAGTAGAATGTGCCGCACAGGGCACCCAAAACAAGTGAGGTCGAGCCTCCATGAGCTTCTTTCCTGCAATCTTATATGAGGCCTCATTGTCTGTGACAAACTGCACAATGTTGGCCTCCCCTATCTCATCCACCACAGTGTTCATCAAGCCAAATAGGTACTTTGTATTTTCCACCTGGCCTGATGCATCTACCGACTTAAGGAATACGGTACCCTCAGAACAATACACAAGGAAGATTATAAGTGACCTCTTTATGATTCCAGTCCACCCATCGCACATTACAGTGCACCCCTCTCCTTCGAGATGGTTTTGAATCTATCTATCCATGAGGTCAACTCATCGACCTCCTCATCCAAGTCTGTTTCATATATGTACTTTGATGTGGCGGCTTTCAACCCCGGCCCAGCCTCACCAATCGCATCAACCATAGTCTGGAAATATGGACTCGTGGCTGCATGTGCCGGGACACCTACAAATTCAAAAACAAGATAAGGGAGAAGAGAGGGTTGTTAATAAAAACGTGTAACAACAAATTCATATCAACAAGCAAATGCTAACCACAACTTCAACAAATCTTTACCTGCATGTAGAAAGAACTTAACCATATGCTTTAGGGCTTTCTTTGCTGCCCCAGTCGAGGCCTTCACCCCTTTAAATACTTGTTTTATACCCCTCTGACCTCTGCTACTCTCCCTATACATGGCAGTGTCTCCCGTCGGCATCGGTCGAACAGAATGTGTCCTCCGGATTTCAGGCTCTCGAACAGGGCGTGTGCCCGCCCTCACATCAGATCGTCTGGCAGCCGAACCTCCTGCTCCTCGTCTTCGTTCCTCATCCTCACGGGCCTGAGCCCTACTCTCAAGTACGGCTCTCCTGACCTGAGCCTCTTCCTCATCTGATGAAGATGAAGAATCAACTTGGACTCTTTCATGTGCTGGTCCTTTCCCTTTCTTACTCTTTTCGGCCATAAGATCGGCGTCTCTCCGACCTAGCAACTTGTCACGTAGGTCTTGTCTCTGACCAATTCTCACATTCCTCTGTGATGCCCTTCCAGTTAAATAACCCCTCATCTCCTCCCTAAGCTCAGCCGGTACTTTATCGCACTTCTTTACATTGCCACCCGTCCGGCTATATGTTGCTTTAGCCGATACACACCTCCATTCATATCTTTTTGGCATCACTTGCATCTAACTCTCTTCTTCTCTGAATCAAGGAGATGGCCATGTTGCCATCCAATGTGACGAAATTCCACGGGGCCGGTGCCATGCTCCTCGTCCGACATCTTATCTACAACACATAAATCCAAATTAAATAATACACAATATTAGACCAAGGAAATCCACCCCCAACCTTGGGCGGGGGGGGGGGGGAATAATTCCCCCCCATGGGGGATTTCATTCCCAAACCCCGCCCCCCACCTAAGGGGGCTAGGGGGGACTGTCCAAAAAGTCACCCCTTCGAGGGGTGACTGTTCAACACCCCCGATTAGCACCCCTTCGGGGGTGCAATTCCACCCCCATTGGGGGGTGAAATAATCCCCCCCCCCCCCCCAATGGGGGATTTCATTCCAACCCCCCACCTAGGGTGGGGACTGTCCAAACAGTCACCCCTTCGGGGGTGCAATTTCACCCCCATTGGGGGGGTGAAATAATCCCCCCCAACGGGGGATTTCATTCCAACCCCCCCTCTGGGGGGGGGGTGAAATAATCCCCCCCCAATGGGGGATTTCATTCCACCCCCCCTTAGGGGTGATTAGCACCCCTTCGGGGGTGCAATTCCACCTCCGGGACTCCCGACTGGATCGCTAATTTGGTCCGGAATCGGATCGGTGGGTACCGATCCGATCCAAGAATCGGCCGATCCCGATCCGGATCGGCCGATTTTGCAATCCATGGTCAAAACCCCAAGTTAGTCGGTTTAACACCAGCCGGTCGAGCCCCTTCTTGTCAGCAGTACTCCCGACCAGCCGGTTGATTCCCCCTTGAGCTAGCCCAGTCACACGCAAACCACACGACTATAGTGTGATTGAAGACATCATATACCTTATAATCGGCGACGTTTAGTGGAGAGGGAATGATTCAAAATTGTGATGTTAATACAAATTAAATAAAATTTACATTCAATTCGACTTGGAAACTAATTGGGGGCCGGTCAAACAAGGGACGCTCTACGTCCCAAGTTTAAACTTAAATAGTAATCCATTCCAAGACTAATTGGACATGCTTTACATCTTTAGAAAATTAATCAAACAATCGAGACTAATTGGGGGCCTATCTGATAAGGCACGCTCTACGCTTTGACATAACTTAAAAGAATCAAAACAAAGGGCTAATTGGGGGTCGGCCTTGCGCACACCATACGTTCTATAATTGGTTCGGGTACAAAGGTCTAAAAATGACCCCAATGCTATACTATTTTTCCCATCAAGAGATAAGTATCTACCAATTTATGTAATAGCTGTTTATATATATGCATACATGCCAAACCATAAAATGACGTGGGAAAAATAAAATTATATCGATGGGAAAGTACCAAGAAACTTTAGCCAAGGTCTGTGTGCTATATCTTATATCGATATGATTAATTCCATAATGCTTATCAAAGACTCAATAGAGTTAAATCCAAATTGATTCAATTCATTGAGACTATGGCTTTCATGTCTCTCACATTTGTATTTTGTACCAATATTCCAATCAATGAAAATTTTATGTTGCATATTTATTTTTATGTCAAGAAGAGCTAAAGATAGCTCTATAAATTTGAATGGAATGCGTATAACAAGTTTAACATATCAAATAATAACAAAAAGGGGAAATGAAATAAATTGATAAATTAACCCGAATAAGGGGTCAAATCGAACAAACAAATTTCTTCATAAATTAAAATCAATTTTTAGAAAATTTTCAACTTAAAAATTTTAATGTAAATCATCAATTTAAGAATAAACAATTCAAGTAAACTAAATAAAATAAAAAATAACCAAATAAAATTTAAAATACTTAAAACACAATTAAGTAAAATATGATCTTTTTTACAACTTTGAATTGATTTTTGGATAATTAAGGTAAGAAAAGAAGAGTTTTGTTAAGTCAAAAGATTAATTAATCAATTAAAAATAATAATAATTAAAATAAAAACACAAAAAATTAAAAGAAAACAGCACATTTTTAACTCATAAATTAAATTCTAAACAATTAAAATTCTAAGACTAATTCTCTTCAACAATAAATCAATTAAATGAAACTTAAAATTTATCAAGCATTGAAATAAAAAAAGTAAATCCAAACAAATTTTATTTCAAATTTTTAATCAAACAATAAATCAAAATAAAAAATGTAAAAGACATTAAATGACAAACCAAACAAAACAAAATTTCCAAAATCAAATCAAATGAAATTGAAAACACAAAATATTTGCATTCTATAAGTTTTATGGAGCCATCGCTCCTAATGCATTCATTTCATTTGAGGATGTATGTTTTCATTTTAAAATTGTTATAGTGGCGAATCAAGGGTGTTTGAGTATTCTTAATATAATTAACATCAGGTCTTCATCTCACTCGATGGGGAGAGGTTAAAACAGATTTTCAAAGAACTCAATCTTCATTTTATACATTTATACATATAGTCGATTTAGTTATACTTTTATAGAATACCGATTATTTCCTTGTTGTAATATTAAATTTGATAAATAAATTTTTGGAAAAGGTTTTTGAAAGTTGTTTTTTTATACTGTTAGAAAATTTCAAAATCTTTTTCGAAGTTAAGCTCAAAACAAAAAATGAAAATTTGAAAATTTGAAAATAAATTCCATTATGTTTATTTTCAAATTTTAAAAAGAAAATACACCCAAAAATTTTAAAGCACAATTTAATTTTTAATTATTTCAATTTTTTAGGTTTTACATAGGTGGAGAAGGCTTTCGTTGTCGGCTGGTGAAGCTTGAGAATGGCCTCTACGTGCTGGAGTAGGGGTGGGGGGGATGGAGGTGACCGGAGCCATGCCCCTTACTAGACGAACCAACCCTGATAGACTTCCAAAAATTCTCACTGTGTATTCTTCTTGGAAGGACAAGGAGGGCTCTTATATATGGAGAGCCAATCGTTTTACAAGAATGACCATTTAATACACAATGTCTCTAAACCGGTTCCCATTATAAAATGTCTAGTATGACTTTATGTCTTTTAGATTTATTAGACAATAAAAAATAACAAACAAAGAAGTCTAACATGGCTCCATATATCTTAGGCTTATGCTATCACAAAAGGGTGGAGGGTGTGAAGAAAGTCTAGTATAACCCCATCATGCCTTAGTCTTGAAAAAAAGAAGAAAGTCCAGAATGGTTTTATCATACCTTAGACTCATGCTATCAAATTGTAAAGAAAATCTAGCATGACTCCACTGAGCTTTAGACTCACCAGCAAAACCGAGGAGCGTAGCATGGCCCCACAACACCTCGGACTCAAGCCAATATTTCAAAATTTTCATGGCTCTAGAATGAGTGTTAATCATTCCTATGCATAAAAAAAATCTTGTTACTGGGCATTGCCCTTTTAATTTCTACATCTTCATCACCTGGGGTGGGTGTATATGTATCATGTATCATCCTTAGCCATAGCTTTGTCTTTACCTTTTTGGTATATCTGCATATCTTTATGTCCTAGTAGCTCAAAGTGTAAGTATTCTCATTACTCAATCTGTATCTTTTTGAGATCTCTTCTTATAAAGTAAGTTCTCATAGTTTCTCAACTTTCCCTTGATATCTTGTCATATTTGTTGACATTTCTACCTATCTCACCTATGTGCAATTTCGTGCGGAAAATTCCTCCATCCATATGCTTTTCACACCACCTATATTGAACTCTCTTCTTGTCTGCATCCACAAAAGTGCCATGTGCCTACTCAATATCACTCAAAGTAGGGACATCAATTCATGTTGTTCATCGACCATTTCTTTACACTCTGCAGACAAAACACATTAAAATAATTATTACACTGATCACAAATTTGTTGGATTCTAGGGGGGGGAGACAACCCCGCTTCTGGGGTGACAGTCACCCCAAGAGGTGATTGTCTGTCACCTCGGGTGACTATGGAAGGGGGTCTAGGGGGAGGGGAGGGGAGGGAGAGATAGCCACCCTGAGAGGTAACTGTTTGGTCACCCCTTGGATGACTTTGGGAGGAGGGAGGGCATGAGGGGTTACTTGCGGGGAGGGGGTAACAACCCCCCTTCTGGTCACCCCGTTGGGTGACTATGGGAGGGGTTGGGGGCTTTCCACCCAAGGGGGTGTGCACCAGGGAGGAGGGTGGTCTGCTGCAGGGGGGGGGGTTGTTTGCTGTGCGTGGAGGAGGGGTGCCCTACCAGTGTGGGAGAGAGCTAGAGGGGATAAAATGGGGAGAAAAGGGGTTTCTTACTAGAAGGTGGGGATCACCGGAAGGGGGAGCCTTTGCCATGGTGGTGGTGGGGGGTGAGGTCTCTGCCTGGGGGAAGGGGAGTGCCCTGGAATGGAGAGGGGGAGAGCTGTGGGGAGGGGGAATCGGATCGGAATTGGGCTCAATTCTAGGTGATTTGATGACTTATTGGTTTTCTGGTGGAATTGGCCAATTCCAATATGATTCCGTTGATTCTGGGCCGATTTCACTGATTCAGGCCAAGTCTGCCATGAATCCTTCCTGATCAACCCTCCCGGCGAAAGTCGGATTGAGACCAACCGATCTGATCCAGAAATTGGCTGATGTTGATCCAATCCAAGCTGTTTCTACAATCAGTTCTTGCAGCCCACTGACCTGCCTCCAACATTGAGTACATTGATCCTAAGCGAGCCATTGGGTCACCAGAATCAAATGGGGGAGACAAAGGAGGGGACTGGAGATGTTGATGCCCATGGTGCCACTCCTCTATGGCATTGTAGTAGGATTGTCTCCGGGACGGGCAACATTACTGTTGGGCACACCAATCCCCACACATGGAGAGATACCGTGTTGAGAACTTACTGGGATCCTCCACCAACGCCCTCTGTTGATCATTTCTTCCACTCTGTTGGGCACTGCTGTCTTCTTGTTTTACTTGAAATACCAGCTCCTGTTCACACCACTTTGCCCTCGTATCTTCCTGCTGCAAAGGTAGTGGAGCAGTAACCACCTGCCAGTTCAAATTGTGGAGTGCCTGCATAACAGATTCATTCAGGATTAATGCAGGCAGTTTATGGGCCTCCACATTGTCGCCCTCTTTATGGTCTTTTTTCTCGCTCTTCTTTCTGCTGGCCCCACTTATTGTGCCTGTGTATACATTTGCCAGTTATGTATTATTTATACCCTATTTTTACACAATCTGGGGATGAGCAATGACTGGTGTTCCTTTCCCTGGGATGGAGGCATCTTTGGACTTTCTTCAGTTTGTACTTATCTGCATTTCATTATTTACCTGCAATGTATGCCATGTGAAAATATAATTGTCTAGCCCGGGCAAAGAAATTTTCAGCATGAGAAATGAAAGTCATTATCTTTCCAGATTGACTGTCCCTCCCTAAGCTATTGGTTCGCACTACCTCTTTCCTGTGTCCTTGCACCTGCTCGGATTGCATATTGAGCATCAACCTTTATTCATTGTCTAGTCCCATTTTGGAAACCAATGCTATTTGCCATTGTCTGCTAATTAATATTATTTTATTGCTGACCTCTGGGCAAAAGCTTGACTGTTTGCATCATTGAAAATTCAAAATGTCTTTTTCTTCATCCAGGATAAAAGAGCCTATCTTGCTTGCTCTCTTTCCTATATCTTGCACTTCAGCCTTTCCACAATTCAATGCATAGACCTGCACCTACAAATAAAAGAAAAGGCCTAGTTCACATCTCCTTGCATACAAGAAAAACACACTTGGAAGGTCATATGAGCCGTGGTGTATGGGAGTGTATACTTTGCGTTCATCCATCCCTTCAATGTATTGCTCTTTGCTGTCATGGAGTGGAAAGAAAAAGTAAACTCTCCATTTCTGGTGATGTGTCAGGACTCAGGATCTTGATGTGCCCATTGCCTGGTTGCCTCCTGCTGTCTGCATTTTCAGCAAGAAGTAAAGCTGCTTCTCCCAACTGAGGCTCCTAGATCTGCCCACTGAACTTTGCCGGCATTTCAATGGACCCGGATGTGGAGAGTGAATCAAATTGTTAGTCTTGGTGTATGGATTAAAACATTTATTCTTTGTTCCAGTTAAGTAGAAAGTAGACAAGGGGGAAACATAAGGTTGGTGTTTGTTGTTTTTTTCATATCATTGGAATATTTCCAGCTCATATGTAGATTACATGCAGGGTACATTCAGGTGGGCTTCTGTTGTAAATAAGAGTAAGAAAGAGGTCAACCAAGACAATGTAATTGATCTCTCAGCTGCTGAAGTTATGCATATTGAAAAGCCAGATAGTGATGCTGAAACTTGTTTGGGATTGCATGAGTCAGATGATACGAACAAGAATGATGCTTTGATTTGCTCAAAAAAGAACTTGAATCATTCTCGTGAACTAGAAGACAACAGTATGGGTGGAACTGGTTCAGGCTTTAAATCTGGTCAGTATATTTCATCATATATTCCTACTTATCTTCGGCATGAAAAATGCTTGTTCAAATAGGCTGCTCTATTTTTGTTTGTTGTATTTTAAGTTATCTCAATTCTCGTACTGCAGAAGTAGAGAATGAATTTCCAGAAGTGAACAAAAAGAACATGTTTCAAGTTCTTTTTGTACTTTGTTCTGTCTTCTTTCTAGTACGTTCTGTTATAGAATCCCTTGCTTTTTCCATGACAATTCATTTACATATGTTTTTTGTTTTATTTATTTCATGTTAAGAATAATAAAATATCAATTCTTATCTTAATTCTTGTACTGCAAAAAGTAGACACTACAGACATTCAAGAAGTGTAACAAATAACTTCATTCTAGTCCTCTTTAAACTTTATTTTACCGTATAAGCAAGTTCCTTACCATGTTAGTTACTAGTGTTGTCCTGATGTGTGACTAGGTTGTCAATGCACAAAGCCGTTAAATGTGGTTTGAAACAAACCTTAGAGTTTTGGTGGTGATGCACCTGCTTAAACAATATTTTTGGTTTCTTATTAAAAGCTTAAGTCATCTTGAATTTTAATGTGTATTGACTGGCATGTCTTTGGGTGAAAAAAAAAGACATTCCATGTCATGGTACTCAGCAGTTAGCACCTTTGTGCCTTCATACTGCTCGAGAACTATTCTTATATGAGTTTTAAACTATTCTTATATGAGTTTTAGGTTATGATGCATGATAAGAGGCCTCAAGTTATTGATCTGTTTACCTGCTTATAGACTTCCAGATTGGTAAGCAACTCAGGCTTTAAGAACAAGGATCGCGGGATCGGGATCGGACCTTGGATCGGTAGGGTCTGATCTGATCCGGATCGGATCGGATCGGTCTGATCCAGACCGATCCAGAACCGGCCCGGATCGTTTTTTTTTTTTTGCTTTTTGAAAAAATATGTAAAAATCGCCAAAAAATCAAAAAAAAAACATAGAACTTAGAAAAAATGTGAAAAAAATGTAGGGAAGAAGAACATTAAGAGATTGTTTGACCTTGGAGTCTTGGACATTTAAACTTTTAAGACAACTTTAACATTTAACATTGTTAAAAGAGATACATCATACATCAAATAAAACACATATTTGTATCATACAATCAATCATACCCAATCACACATTAGTACAATACATGTTCTTCATAACACTCATATTACATTGCGTTAAATAAATAAACAAATACATATGCCATCACCACCAACTATGATAATGTCCTGAGTAGGATGGATTTGGATCTCTGTCCTGGTCATCCTGATTGTCTTGAAATCTCTATTGATTTGGGTTAGTCATAATTGGCCCGTATCCATAGGAAAATAAAGACTGGGCCATGTCGCTAAACTCATAAACTCCATGATCAGTCGGAGGTGGAGCTGGAAAAGATGGTGGATAGCAAGGCTCAGTGTTTGAGGTAGACTCTAGATAGGAAGATGCGAACTCGTCAAAAATATTCATCCTCGTCTAACGTCCGCTGCCCCTACCACTCGAACATGAGTGTCTTTTGTCACTCCAATCATCTGGACCTGCTCCACTCGTGCGTGCACTATTAGTAGAGCCACCCTCACTTGAGGCGCCGCCTCCACCTATGCTGCCACCCCCACCTCCACCTTCACCTCCACCCCCTGTACGCTGTTATTGTGTGGGTGGGATAAATTCTTCTTCATCGTCATCTGATGAAGGTGACTGAGTGGTCTCGGTGTCAAGGAGATGATGTTGCCGTTTGATACATGTCTTCTTCCTCTTCAATGTAGGATCTCCTTGACTATTTTGCTGTGAAGGTAAGCAAATTTTCTTTAAAGCCCTGAATAATCCACCATTCTTCTTGGTGGTGGTGGTGGTAGATGGACCCGCAACTGGAATCTGAGCTGGAGCTGTAGCGGCCGGGGGGGGAGTTGGATGTCTCTCTGGAGAAGTCGTAACCCGGGGTGGATCAGGAAGTGGAGTTGTGCACGAAACTTGACTTTCTTGACCTTCTTGCATGTCTTCATCCTCAACAACGATGATGTCAAGCTGTCATTCGGCCCATGATCTGTCATTCGGGTCAAACTCTAGCTTTCCCTCAGCGTCATTGTCTTCCACCCATGCTGCAAATGGATGTTCTTCTTGGAATAAATATTCCAAGCCCACATCCCCCTGGGACAAGCCCTGAGTAGCTCGGGCTTGTGCTCTTTCTCGGTACAATTCACCTGCAAATTGTGCAAATCTTTGCTCGGATGTCTTCTGCCTATCTTTGATATTCTTGATTCTCAGCCTCATATTGTAATGGCAATAGACAAGCTTCTCCAATCTTTCTGTCTTCAACCTATTTCTCCTCTTCGTGTGAATAAGGTTGAAGGTGCTCTAATTTTTCTCGCACTGGGATGAGGAAGTGCTCTGACTTAGCACCCGCATTGCAACGGATGTGAGTGGATTCCATCTAGTTCTGTTGGTCACCATAATCCACCACTCAGCTGTAATCATAAAGAAGACAATTACATGCATTAGCAACTTATTTAAAAAATTCAGGTAAGCAAAAAGACTTTAATTCGGGTCAGCAAATTACTAGGGGGGACCCTATCATGTGAGTATTGCAAATCAGGATCCCCGTACACCCCAATTTTGTTCCTGTATGAAGTTATCTGAAAATCCAAAATAAATCAGTTATCTTCTCTTCTTGAGATAAAGTTCTAAGTTTAATAGATATTAAACATATTACTTACTTCAACCTCAGCGCAGGTTCTGTCTTCTCGAGTCTTACAGAGTCGTTTAATTACAATTAGTGTGCCTGATAATACCTCACCATCATTGCATACTTGGCCACCATACTATATCTTCGGGTTCAAGAAGTACCCTGTAACGGCATTAATACTCCATTAGTATAAAGATGGTGGGGGTAATACACAGAATATAAATTGTAATACAATTAAATTACACTACTAAAGTATACCTGCAACATGAATGTCGTGGTGTAAGGTTTTGTCCTATCTGTTGTAAATCACTTTCCACAACTTTTTGTAACCCTTGTGATGCTTCTCTTTAATCTTCATCTTAGCTTTATCCATAGCATCATACAGGTACCCCATTTAATTTTTGTCATTGGAATCCACCAACCTAAGTACCTATACCAATGGCTCTATGACTGACTAGTATTGCACCTTCTCCCACCACCTGTTGTCTTCTATCAGCTGCTCCATCTTTAGCAGTACCTCATACTAATCCAAGGAGCTCCTGTATGTATCCATGTACTCCTGATAAACAGTGGAGAGGATGAACTTTTTCAAACTAGCCTTGTACCTGTAAAGGCTCTCTAAAGCAATAAAATGAGTGGCAAATCTGGTGGGACCCAGTCTGATCAAATCATGACCATCGGTGTGCTGCCTCATGATATGTAAAAATCTTGGATGGCCATAGATAAATGAGGTGATCAGCTGTCCTTGGTTGACCAAGGACTTGACATTAGGATCCCTACCAATGACTTCCAACATCAAGTTAATAGAATGTGCCGCACAGGGCACCCGAAACAAGTGAGGTCGAGCCTCCATGAGCTTCTTTCCTGCAATCTTATATGATGCCTCATTGTCTGTGACAAACTGCACAATGTTGGCTTCCCCTATCTCGTCCACCACAGTGTTCATCAATCCAAATAGGTAGTCCGCATTCTTCACCTGACCTGATGCATCAACAGGCTTCAGGAATACGGTACCCTCAGAACAATACACAAGAAAGTTTATAAGTGACCTCCTTGTGAATTCAGTTCACCCATCGCACATTACAGTGCACCCCTCTCCTTCCAGATGATTTTGAATCCATCTATCCATGAGGTCAACTCATCGATCTCCTCATTCAAGCCTGTCTCATATTTGTACTTTGATGTGAGGGCTTTCAACCCTGACCTAGCCTCACCAATGGCATCAACCATAGTCTGGAAATATGGTCTCGTGGCTGCATGTGCCGTGGCACCTATAAATTCAAAAACAAGATAAGAAGAGATCGTTGTTAACAGAAATGTGTAACAACTTCATATCAACAATCAAATGCTAATCACAATTTCATCAAATATTTACCTGCATGTAGAAAGAACTTAATCATATGTTTTAGGGCTTTCTTTGCTATCCCAGTCGAGGCTTTCACCTATTTAAATGCTTGTTTTAAACCCCTCTGACCTCTGCCACTCTCCCTATATATGGCAGTGTCTCCCGTCGACCGAACAGAATGTGTCCTCCGGAATTCAGGCTCTCGAACAGGGCATGTGCCCGCCCCCACATCAGAACGTCTGGCAGCCGAACCTCCTGCTCCTCGTCTACATTCCTCATCCTCACGGGCCTGAGCCCTACTCTCGTGTACAGCTCTCCTAGGGGTGGAAACGGAATCCGATATTCCGATATTCCGATTCGATTTTGATAAAAATTAACGGGTTTGGAACTTGTTTTTGTATCCTATAAGCTATCGGAATCGGAATCGGATATTCCGGTAGCTTATCGGAATCGGAATCGGAATTAGTTGGTTCCGTTTCCGTTAATCCGATTTCGATAAAAAAATAATTATATATAAATAAAATTAAATAAAGCAAAGTTAAATAAATTATAAAATATAATATATAAATTGATAAAATAATAAAAATAAAATTTTAATAAGATTATATCAAAATTTATTAATTATATGTAAATTATTGACTCACTGTTAAATAAAAATTAATATTTAATATGCATTTCGGATTTTATCGGATTCGGTTCCGATTTCGATAACGGAATCTGAATCGGATCGAAATCGGAACATAGTGATTTCGAAATTATCGGAATCGGAATCGGAACCCCTTAACCCTTATCGCAATCGGAATCGGATTCTGGTGAATCCGCTACCGAATCCGACCCGTTTACAGCCCTAAGCTCTCCTGACCTGAGCCTCTTCCTCATCTGATGAAGATGAAGAATCAACTTGGACCCTTTCATGTGCTGGTCCTTTCCTTTTCTTACTCTTTCCGGCCATAAGATCGGCGTCTCTCCGACCTAGCAACTCGTCATGTAGGTCTTGTCTTTGACCAATTCTCACCTCCCTCTGTGATGCCTTTCCAGTTAAATAACCCGTCATCTCCTCCTTAAGCTCAGCTGATACTTTATCACACTTCTTTACATTGCCACCCATCCCGGCTATATGTTGCTTTAGTCGATACACACCTCCATTCATATCTTTCTGGCACCACTTGCATCTAACTCTCTTGTTCTTTGAATCAAGGAGATAGCCATGTTGCCATCCAATGTCACGAAATTCCGCGGGGCCGGTGTCATGCTCCACGTTTGACATCTTATCTACACCACATGAAATCATACACAATATTAGGCCAATTAAATCCACTCCTAGCCCTCAGGCCCACGTGCAATTCAACCTCATTGGGGGGTGAAATAATTCCCCCAATGGGGGAATTAAAATTTAAATCCCCCTGCCCAAGGGGGGGTCTGTTTGAACAGTCACCCCTTTGGGGGTGATTGTTTAACATCCCCGAAGGGGTGATTAGCACCCCTTCGGGGGTGCAAGTCAACCCCCATTGGGGGGGTGAAATAACCCCCTTAATGGGGGAATTAAAATTTAAACCCCCCTTGCCCAAGGGAGGGGTCTGTTTCAACAGTCACCCCTACGGGGGTGACTGTTCAACACCCCGGAAGGGGTGAGGTGCAATTCAACCCCCATTGGGGGGGTGAAATAATCCCTCCAATGGGGGAATTAAAATTTAAACCCCCTACTCTAGGGGGGGTCTGTTTGAACAGTCACCCCTTCAACACCCCTGATGGGGTGATTAGCACTCCTTCGGGGGTGCAATTCAACCCCATTGGGGGGTGAAATAATCCCCCCAATGGGGGAATTAAAATTTAAGGGTTTGTTTGAACAGTCACAACACCCCCGAAGGGGTGATTAGTACCCCTTCGGGGGTGCAATTCAACCCATTGGGGGGTGAAATAATCTCCCCAATGGGGGAATTAAAATTTAAACTCCGCTCCCCATTGGGGGGCGAAATAATCCCCCCAATGGGGGAATTAAACCCCTGCACTGCAAGGCCGGGGGAGGGTGAAGGGGAAGGAGGGCTTGGAGGCACCCCTACAGCCTTCAGGGGTTCCGAGGAGTGGGAAAGGGCAGGGGGAAGGGGGGATCAGAGGTCCCCCCCTACAAACCTGTTGTAGGGGTGGATCGGCCCCTTACAAGCCTGGATCGGCCCTCATAGCCCTGGATCGCCGGTGAAGAGTGCCCTAGATCTCCAAGAAGACTTAGGGGAAGGGGAGGAAGCAAGAATGATGGGGGACAAGATCTAGACTTAGGGAATTAACAGGAAAACAATGCACAATTAGAGATTAGCTAACCTTTAATTCAGAAAATTATAAGAATTCACAAGCAAGATAATGAAACAGTTATCACTAGAAATTGGACCAGGAAAGGCAGTCGCAATTAAAGAAAATTCAAGAAAATTGGCAATATGCAAATGCTATTAAAATAAACCACACTAATTGGTAAGATCCAATCAATTAACAAACAGACTGTGAAACAAACAAGAGGTCTACTCTATAACAGTGTTATATGCCAACATGTATATTAAGTAGCTAGAATTCCTAACACTCATGAGCATGGCAAGGCTGGTTTGGTATAATAGAAAAACAAGCCTAGTAAGCTGGTAAAGGACATATTTTGAACAAACCTTGTCACCTTAAGAATAGAAACTTTAGCAATAAACTCTCAAATTTTAATATCCAAAATGTGCAAACTTGTATCACCTGTCAGAATCGAATAGAAAACAGGTATACTGCAACCCAGGAAAACCAGCACAAGAACCAGACAATCTTGCTATTATATAAAGTTCAATTAGCCACAAGGCCTTGAATCAGACGTTCCCTTGGTTCTCTTCAAGTAATGTTAGTTGAATGCTCAACAACAGAGAACTTTAAAATAAACAGGTTCTGGCATCTTGTACATTAAAGACAAGTCACCTAGGCAACCTGGAGGGAAGTTTGTCATCATATTCTTCTAAATCAACCGATTTCTAACACTATTCAGACATAATCAGTTCTGTTGTAATCACAGATAGAGCTAAGTCTATCTCATGTAGCTCTGTCCACAATTTCTCAGAAGGTGGTAAAACCATCTCACACATTCATATTTTATATTGAATCATTCTGATTTTGACATAAACCAACAATCAACAACACCCATAAAAGCAGTCAAAACCGATCAGCAGACCAATTGACAATAGGCAAGCAGAGGACCAGAAAATCCGAACAAATCTTAATGAGCTGAGCTCATTTTAAACCGAAGTGACCAAGTAGACTGGAGACCGGACCAGTACATATCTCAAACAGATTATTCATCATAATGCTTGTTATCGGAACATGAGGACTGAAACCACAGAATATTCATATCATTGGACCAAAGATTGGAGAGGGACCAGTCATCAGGGTTGTACCGTCTCTCAGTAAGTAAATGGAGGACGGATCTCTATATAAGCTCCTTTAAACACTAAGCCAAAATAGGCCGGAATTGGAAAATGAACTTCAGAGGCTACCTTTGGAACCAATCCGGGCAACTCTCTTTAGAAGTTATAAGACGTCAACCAACAGTCGAGAATGACTAGCTAACAGTAGCCAGAACTCTTCAAATCAACTCATATTCCCACCGCTCTACTGTTAAGAGACCGAACATAGCATTTGAAGGTTAGGATTTACTATTTTGAAGTTGGAAAATGATCAAACCGGTAGAAGAAACCTTCACAGGAACAGATCGGAGAATTTTTTTAACAGATACGGCACTGAGAACGTCAAGGATGAAGTTCTCCTTCAGATCGCTGGCCGTGGAGGACGTTTCCGGAACCATCACCTTGTAATGTAAGGATTTCCGCCATGGAAACAAACTTCAGCTAGGGTTGAGCTGAAGAGCAGGAAGATCCGGCGTAGAGGACGCGCTAACAGCAACTTCGGATGCTCGGAATTTCCCTAAAACTTGCTCGAACAGAAGTTTAAGAGAGGGGAATGATAGATCAGGAGGAGAGGATTACTTTTCTCCAAACGAGCCATCGGAGAAAACCACCGGAGAGGGAGATCGGGAGGAAAAACAGGGAGCTAGGGTTTCGCCATCGTCGGAGGGTGAAAGAGCTCCGCATAGACTATTGGGATCGAATGGAGGAGAGAGAAGGATAACACCTTGTTAAGTCACGCAGACCGCGGGGCATTTACGGAAACCGAGAACACTCCGGAACCCTCACAGATGAGCGAACAGGGGCAAAAAGGAAAATCAACGCCTCAAATTTCAATTTCGTTCCATCATCCGCCTCCGATGTACAATGGGGTCCTATTTATAGGAGAAAAAGGACTAAAGGGCGATAAATGCCCATAAAATAGAAAAGGCACCACAAAAATACTGTAAAATGCCAAAATACAGAATTTTGCTCGGAAAATTAAAAGAAAAAAAATACCAAGACATCAATAATTACTAAAAAAATACTATAGCCTCTAAAATTCCAAAAAATTCACAAAATGCTCCTGAAAATTATTGTGAACATCATATGGACTCCGAATATTGTTCTCCCAGCCAAATGGACTCCAGTCGACGTCGTCTACATCGATAAGTCTTTTCAAATCGGTCTTTATTTCTGGTGTCCTCACCAAAGAAGAGGGCTTCGTGGAGGGGGGGAGGATCGGTCCGATCTCCCCCAATTTGGGGGAGATCGGACCTTAAAATTGTCCGGAATCGGAATCGATTTCGGGTCTTCCGATTTTTCGGAGAATCGGTCCGGATTGATCGATTCCCGGATCGATCCGGGTGGATTGGTCCGGGATCGACCGATCCGGACGATTTCGACCGATCTAGCTGGGACTCCGAGCTGGATCGCTTGTTTGGTCCGGAATCGGATCGGTGACTACCATGCGCGAGGGATTCGTAGTGGCTTTCACGAATGCGGGTGAAGACATTCACGCGTGGAAGCATTTCCGCGGTAGTTTATGGAGAGGGGCCTATCAGTAGTGGCGTCGAGCTCTTCTCATTCAGACGATTCCCCTAGATTTGTTGCAAGGCTATTGGGAGGAACAATTTCCGACGGGTCAGAATAAAATAGAGCAGTTGGACAGATCTATCAGCATCGTAGGAAACGATAGCGCCTTGAAACTGATCCGCCATTGCCGTAGACATTCAAGGCTTCTCTGGAGGACCTGAGGTAGATTTGTTATCACCAACACCGATCATCGAAGGAGTGGTTCTGATCCCAGGATTGCTGGATCTGATGCTCTCGATGTCGATGAGGAGGAAGGAGAAGGATGTTGGTGTCGAAGACGCTGTCCGGGGATCACCGAAACTTGTTTTCGTTGTTTCAGACATGAAATTCCAAACTCCACCACCGTTCAGATCTGAAGAGGGGGTGGGTTTGCTTCATTGTGTCGTTGCCGTTGGTGAAAACCTGTAAAGAGGAAAAGTTAGGAAGAATGACGCGGAGCCCGGAAGGCAAGGAGGAAGAAAGGTGTCGGCTACCTGCCGGATTTGGAAGGTGGAACGGGAAGGCCTCTTTGGCCGAATGGGGGAGACGAAGGGGAAGGAGGTACCGGCCACCTGCCGGAGGTTGGAGGAGAAGCGGCGCTTGTCGCCTGGGTTGGAGGTAGAACAGGGGCCGCCGCCCCTTGTGCAGGAGACACGCCCGAAGGGCCTTCTAAAAATTCAAATTCAACTATATGTCAATATGTACATCGGACCCTCTTTACATAGAGGATGGACAAATTTTAAGAAAACATCTCTAACTTTTTCTATTTACAGACTTGGACAAAAATTTTAAAAGACTTCTAAAATTAAATTTTTTTCCCCATCATTCTCTCCGACGGGAGAAAACTCGACCTTGAGTTTTCACTCTTCGATTTATTTATCTACAGTCAGGAAGCTCCCAAGAATCGACTCATGAGAACAAGTCGATCCCGAGTTCTGATACCAAACTGATGCGGGACAAGATTGATGAAAATCGAATTAAACGGGAAAATGACCGAAATGCAGGATGAAATTGACTAAAGTACTAAAACCAGAATTTAAAATGCCAAAATCCTTTTTATTTTACCAAATTTGGAATTTGCCAGTGCCATTTGGACCTCGTTGTCACGCTTCTGCTGCGATCTAAAGCCCAAAGTGTAGTTGAAGTCGGAAGGTTGCAGTGGTGCGCATCCACGAGCTGGTAGATGGGAGACCTCCCATGCGCGAGAGATTCGTAGTGGCTTTCGCGATTGCTCGACCATGCGGGGTGATCGGTGGCACAACGTGATCATGCTTGTGATGACATTCACGCGCGGAAGCATTTTTGCGGCAGTTTATGGAGACGAGCCTATGAGCGGTGGCGTCGAGCTCTCCCATCCAGACGATTCCCCCGGATCTGTTGCAAGGCGACTGGGAGGAATAATTTCTGATGGGTCAGAATAAAACGGAGCAGCCGGACAGATCTGCTGGCATCGTAGAAAACGACATTGCCTCGAAATTGATCCGTCGTCTCCGTAGACATTCTGGGCTTCTCTAGAGAACCTGAGGCGGATTTATTGTCACCAACACCAATCGTCGATGGAGTGGTTCTGATTTAGGGATCGCTGGATCTGATGCTCTCGACAAGGAGGAAGGAGAATGATGTCAGTGTTGAAGACACTGTCCGGGGATCGCCATAGGTTGTCTCCATTGTTTCAGATCTGAAATTTTAAACTCCACCACCGTTTAGATCTGAAGGGGGTGGGTGGGTTTGCTTCACTGTGTCGTTGCCGTCGGTGAAAACTTGTGAAAGGGAAAACTTGGAAGAACGGTGCGGAGGCTGGAGGGTGAGGAAGAAGAAAGGTGTTGGCTACCTACTGGATCTGGAAGGTGGAACGGGAAGGCCTCGTAGCCGAATGGGGGAGATGAAGGGGAAGGAGGTACTGGTCACCAGTCGGGGGTTAGAGGAGAAGCGGTGCTCGTCAGTGAGGTTGGAGGGAGAACGGGTGCCGCAGCCCCCTGCACGGGAGACATGCCCGAAGGGCCTTCCAAAAATTACAATTCAGCTATATGTCAATATGTACATCGGACATTCTTTATATACAGAGGATGAACAAATTTTAAGAAAGATCTCTAACTTTTTTCTATTTACAGACTTGGACAAAAATTTTAAATGATTTCCACAATTAAAATTTCGTCCTCATCACATCCACTTAAGTGGTAAGAGTGGTGGGGTCAAAGTGGCCAAAAGTTTCTATGTAATATGTAATATATAAATACAAATTATAACATTTCATACAAAAAATGGATGTGCTAAAATTAGTCTTAATGTGATAACATAAGAAAATGAAATTTATATGTAAATAACAAAATGAAGAAGATAACTTGCCACAATTTGTGAACTTATTTACTAAAATCTGCAAAAACATTTATATGCAAGATACAATATACAATGTATATTTTCCCAATAAAAATAAAATAAACAAATAACATGGATAAAAAAGTATGGTTAGGGACTGGCAGCCTGAAGGGGAAGTGCTCATGGATTAGGATCAGATTGGTGTTGGTTAGTGGGGAGGGGAAGGAGAGACACCAACATGGAATGCAATCTCTCGATAATCTCGCGTGATCTCCTGAGAATCTCTCTCTTGATGCCTTTGAGAAACGAGATCACCGATACGAGATCTATATAAATATCTATTATTCTTTATTTTTCACGGTATGTTAATGAATCCTACTTCAAAACTCCATACTAGTGAAAATTGTTTATTTCATCCCTTTGTTTTAAAGGCATCACCTAGGCAACACCTAGGTGACAAGACGCCCCCAGAGGGGGCAAGGCGATGCGTGGTTCGGCGTCCATTGCCTTAAATTATTATTTTATATTATTTAATAATAAATAATATTAATTAAATGTCAATATCACTTAATTAAATTGTTTTGGAGTAAAAAGTAGTTTTAATTGTTAATTTGACTATGTATTGACATTTTTATGAAATAATAGCTAGGGTTAAATGTTTCTTAAGTGTTTACTTGCAGTTAATTGAATTTAAATACTAAAATTAATTAATTAGTCAAGTTATTTAATCTATGTTACTATGCACTTCTCATGTTATTAATTGATTTGCATGGCCAAAGTTATTTTGCATCATTGTTTCACATATTTGTTATTTTTTTCATTTTATCTCAACTCAACTCAACTAAGGCCTTTATCCCAAATTACTTGGGTTCAACCATATGGATTCTCTTTCTCCACTCATGTCGATTTTGTGTTATTTCTTCAGAGATATTTAAACCATCTAAATCATATTGAATTACCCTTCTTTAAGTTAACTTAGGTCTACCACGTCCCTTTTTTGTTTCTGTCATTTTAATATTTTCTATCTTTCTAACTGGAGTCTCTTTAGGTCTACGTTTAATATGTCCAAACCATCTCAATCTCTCTTCTTTCAATTTATCTACAATTCTCGTTACTGCTACATTTTCTCTAATTTATTCATTCTTTATTTTATTTGATATAATGTGACCACTCATCCATCTTAACATTCTCATTTCGACAACACTTAATTTAGAAGTATGTCTTTCTTTTATTGTCCAACATTCACTACCATACAGCATTGCGGGTCTTATACTTGTACGATAAAATTTTTGTTTCAACTTTAATGGAATTTTATGATTACATAGAACCCCTGAAACCAATCTCCATTTCATCCAACCTGCTTTAATCTTATGATTAACGTCTTCATTACATTCTCAATCTTTTTGAATAATTGATCCAAGATACTTGAAATGAGTTTTTTGAGATAATATTATCTCATCTAAACTGACGCCCTCACCTACTTCTCTTTGGTTTTCATTAAATTTACAATGCATATTTTCTGTTTTAGTTCTACTTATCTTGAAACCTTTAGTCTCCAAAATATTTCTCCACATTACTAACTTTCTATTCACTCCTTGTGTTTCATTTATCAATACGATATTGTCTGCAAATAGCATATATCATCTTGTATAGTCTTCGTTAATTCATCTATAACTAAAGCAAAAAGATAAGCACTTATTGCAGACCCTCGATGTAAGTCAATTGAAATAGGAAAATTTTTTGTTTCTCCACCAATTGTGCGTACGCTAGTAGTTGCATCATTATACATGTCTTTTATTGTTTGTATATACTTATTAGGCACCATCTTTCATTCCAACACCCACCATAGAATCTCTTCTGGTACTCTAACGTAAGCCTTTTCTAAATCAATGAACACTATATGTAAATCTTTCTTCATATCTCGATATTTTTCTATCAAACTTCTAATAAGAAAAATAGCTTCAGTTGTAGATCGACCAGGCATAAATCCAAATTGATTAGCTAAAATATTTGTACAACTCCGTAATCGCCGCTCGATAACTCTTTCCTATAATTTCATAGTATGACTCATGAGTTTGATCCCTCTATAATTTGCACAATCTTATATATCTTTTTTTTCTTAAAAATAGGTATAATGATGCTCTTTCTCCATTCATTCGGCATTATTTTCTACATTAGGATTTTGACAAAAGGTCAAGTTAACCAATCCAATCCTAAATCTTCCAAACACTTCCACACTTCAATAGGAATATTATCTGGACCACATGCCTTACTTGTTTTCATCATTTTCATTAAAAAGAGTATCAAAATAATTTTTTCATCTTTCTTTGATATCATCATCTTTAATCAAAATTTTTTCTTCTTTATTTTTTATGCATATAATTTGATTAAGATCTTGAGACCTTCTCTCTCTCATTCTTGCTTATTTATAAATATTTTTTTCACCTTTTTTAGTTCCAAGTTTCTCATGCATATGTTTAAAAACATCATCTCTTTTCTTCTAATAACCTTTTTTGCTTCTTTTGTTTTGCTATCTTGTATTGTTCATAAACTTCATTGTTATCAAATTTCGGCAATCTCTTATAACAATCTCTTTTATTCTTCATTCCACCATCAAGTCTCTTTTTTAGGTGGACCATGTCCTTTATACTCTCCAAGTACTTTTTTAGCTATCTCTCTAATTTTTATAGTCATATTCATCCACATAGCATTAACGTCTATATCTAACTTCCAATCATTTATTTTTAAAAGTTCAGTCTTAAATATTTGTAGTTTCATTACTTTTAACTCCCATCATTTTATTTTAGGGGAAGACTTTCTTTTATATGTGTTTGTTTGTGTTTTAATCTTAACATCTTAAATCACTAACCTATGTTGCCTTGCTAAAGTTTCTCTCGGAATTACTTTTCAATTTTTGCAAATAGCACGATTGGATTTTCTAGTGAGAATAAAATCAATTTGACTTTTATTTTGTCCACTTTTAAATGTTATTAGATGAGATTCTCTTTTAATAAAATGAGTATTTGTGAGGATAAGATCATAAGCCATAGCAAAATCTAAAATATTCTCCCCCTTTTTATCTAAATTTTCATTTCCAAAATCTCCGTGAACATTTCCATATTCATGACATTTGTTTCCAACATGTCCATTGAGATCTCCTCCAATAAATATATTTTCTTCATTTAGTATACTCTGCAAAAGATCATCTATATCCTTCAAAAATTTTTCTTTAATCTCGCTACTTAATCCAATTTGTGGAGCATATGCACTAATTACATTAATTATTTCTCTTTCTATAATCTTTTTTACCATAATAATCCTATCTCCTACTCTTTGTATTGAAACTATTGCATCATTTAATATTTTATCAACAATGAAACCTACCCCATTTTTATTTCTCTCTTTTCCTGTATACCATAGTTTATATTCTGTATTTCTTACTTTTTTACCTTTTTCTCCTATCCATTTGGTTTCTTGGATACACATAATATTTATTCTTCTCTTCTCCATACTATCAATAAGTTCCATAAATTTTCCTGTAAGAGATCCAATATTCAAAGTGCCTATTCTTATGTTTCTTTCAATATTTTCTTTCTTACATTTCTTTTTTTTTAATAATGTCTATTTGCATTTGAGTTTATTCTAGATTTTATATTTTGCTCTTTATTATGGATTAACTTCTTTACCCACACTCGTCCTTGATATGAGAACACTTGCTTATTTAACACCATAATAGGGCGCTTATGTGACGCGTCGCATGTGGGGAACGCCCTCATCCTTGTTGTATTTTTCGTCACACTCGGGCTCCGGTGTAACGCGTCGTTTGGTGAGTACGTCCCAATGTTTATATCAGTTGAATCCATATCATGAGATGCGACTTTATTTTTATGCTGGTTGTCACCTACTGCAACCCTCCTCCTTTTTCATCCAGGCTTGGGACCGGCCATGGAGGAGTTATTTTATTCATTTTGCTATCTAAAAAAAGGTGTCGCCTATTGCCTCACCTTATTGTCAAGGTGGTACTGTGTCGTCTTGAAAATCTTGTATCATTCATATTATCTTTCATTCTTTTTCTTATTATTTATTCTATTAAATAACTTTATGAAGTCTCAACATTTTAAGAACTCTATTCTTGTATCTATCTAGTATAGTGTTGTCGACTCATTTCTATTGTATTTTATAAATTAATTTTTTTTTACTGTATAAAAAAAGTGATTTAACTTGTCACATAATCTCTCATTTTTCAAAGTATTTTCATCTCTTGATTTCACTTGAGAAAAAGACTAGAGCTATGTTGGAAAGTATCTTTTACTAGAAATAATCTTTCTTCTTATATTTATCTTGATTCCTTTTGTCAAGTTGTCCAATCTTGGTCCTTAAGTCTCATTTTTCTTTTTGAAAAGATTATCCAATCTCCTAAAATTTTCTTATGATCTCTGTGAGATCTCCTCTCGGGTCACGTTGAGATGAAACCAAGATGCGAGATGAAAATCTTTGAACACCAGACAATTGGAATGTGATCGTTGACTAGGAGACCGGTGGGGATAAACCGGTCAACCGGGAGTGTGGCAAGCTATAGGCTTATGATCATGGCAAGAGATGTAATAGACTAGGAGAGTGGTGGGAGGGGAAGGAGCATGGTTTTTTAGAATTGGCTAATCCGGATTGGAATCGGCCAATACTTGGTTCAAATAAGTCGATCCTTCGTCAAAACCACTGATCCAGGATCGATTCTTGAAGGAATCACCTTGGATTGTGAGCCTCCTTGGATCGGCTGATTCTTCGGAGTTCAATTGAGAATTGACCAATATAGCCCAATTCTCTAAGAGTTAGCAAGTTTCAGATCCATTTGAAATTGGATTCAATTTGATCTGATTTCTCCTTATTAAGGGGAGAATCGATGACTCTCTCTCTCTCTCTCTCTCCTAATTCTAGAGTTCCCCTCCCCTCCGGCAGTCCCCTCTGACGAGGTCAAAAACTTCTGTTTTAAGGTATGATTTTTCCCTATTTCCCCCCTCCCCTTAAATGGCTTATTTGGTGAAGATTCCATCCCCGCTTCACAGCTTCACCCCTATACGTAGTTTAGTGCCACCCCCTTCTGGGGGAAATTAGTCACTCCTTGAGTGACTGTGTAGTCACCCTGAGGGTGACTTATAGTGGGAGGGGGGAGGGTGAAGGGGGACTGTGTTGGGGGTGGCCGATGACTTGTTGGTTCCCGTTTTGGACAATTTGATTGTTCTTCCTTCAAATTTTTTTTTGTTCTTTGCCCTAATGTCCATTCCGAGACTATTAACCACATAACATCGGGCGGCGTATACTAGCCACAGGGCTTGGATACGGTTTCCCATTCGGAGGGTGGTGAAAAGGACAGGGTTTCCTTGTATAGCTTCAATTCAGTAGGATCTACCTCACACCATTGTTCCAGAGCTAACTTTAGCAACATCTCTAGCGCATTCTACTATTAAGAAGAATATACAAAGGAAAGAAAGGTTTAGAGGATTCAAATCATTGAAGGTGTATCATTGCAAAAAGAAAAAGTGGGGAAGAGGAGGAAACTAGTTGCGAGGTGAAGACCTGTGAGTCCTATAGATAACATCTAGGCACCCTCCTCAGATGATGATGACAGAGAAGAGTTCATTTTATAAACACAACATTAAAATCAATGTTATTCAGGTGGAAGTGTAGATGGAGGAGGAGAAGGTGGTTTAGGATCCAATAGTGCACGTACTAATAGAGCAAAACCTGATGATTTGGGTTAGAGATAATATTCAAGTGGAAGAAGTCTACTTCTAAATCAGATGGGATTTTTGATGAGTACACGACGACAAATCATCTAGAACCTGCTTCAGACTTCAAGTCATGTTATACATCTTCATCTTCAGCTCTAGCATCAGACCATGTGTATAATTTTAGTCAAATGGTTGAATCATTATTTCATATTGATACGAGCCAATCATGTTTGAATGATCAATCACAATAGAGCATTCAAGAGCATCAATAGATTGAAAATTATGAAGGCGAATCCTGTAAATGGTAGTTGTAAGGTATAATTTTGTTACATATGAGTTGTATAATTTTTTTCTTTATTGGAGTCAATATTGGTGCTATTTTATAATTTATATCCTTTTGTCTTAATATTTTTCGCAGTGAGTGATAGTCACATGAAAGTGTGTTAGATGTTATTTTTATTTTTTTCTAGGAGCTCTCATATTTTTTTATAATTTTTAATGATTCTTTTGAATTATTTTGAAAAGAAAAAATAAAAATATTTTTTGATTTGTACCAATTCTAGATTGGGATTCCTCTTGGAGAATCAGTTTGGATCGGTTTGATCCAATTTGATCCGGATCAGATCAACATTGGCAGATCCGGTCCCCAATTTCAATCCATTGATATTTGGCAAGGAGAGGTGTTTGCTGGTTGATGGAGATTGGTAGCTTGTGGACAAGGATTTAAGAATCAGAATCGGTAACTGAATCGGTGGGGATCGATCTGTAGATTTGTCAACTAGTTGCTATCGGGTCGGATCCTTCGGTATTCGAACCTGAATCCGATAAGATATATCCAAATTAAATAGCAAACCCAATAAATTATTAGATTTCGGATCTGGTCCATATCTGAATCCGAAAATAATTTCGGATCCGGGTAAACCCGTTACACCGACCATCAACACGTGAGGCATATCCGCAGATTTAATTTTGCTACAGGAACTGCACATCCACCTTGTGCACTTCGTTTTTTAATCCGTGGTGCGTTACATCGGCCCACCAGCTACTCCTGCTGTTGCTACGCCATGACAGGGTTCTCCTGCTTGACGCCGCCACCCTACCACCACCAAGGTTTGCCGTCTCGGACCTCGGCTTCGTCTCGGGGGGGTGGAAGAGAAGAGATCTCGGAGAGATCTCGGGAAAATCTCGGGAGATCAGATCTCGGATTCTCGGATCAAAATGTATATATGTAATATGTATAAAATGACAAACATAACATAATAAGTTATAAAGATTGGAGTACATCAATGAATTCACATACATTACATGAAAATAAATAACAACAATTTTTCACACTAATTATGTGAATGTACAATCACAAAGCACTTTCAATGTCAAACTCCACTCCCACACCAAATTGTGTGAATGAAACACTCTCAATACCAAAAAGATGATCTGGGTGCTTCTGATATATTACTTTGTTGGTCAGTTTGTGATTGTTGTGCCACAAAATCACCAACAAAATCACAATATTCAACCCACGACATATGAGACTGATGATCTCCCTCTCGTGGTAAATCGAATCTTTGTTGATAAGAATCAGAGATGTTTGAAGAGTCATCTTGTGTTGTATATCCATAGCCATAAGGACCATGACTCTGACCATAACCATAATAACTATTTTCATAAGGTATGTTTGAAGGAATATGTTCACTTGCAGTATGTCCATATCCATATGAAGATTGATCTCCTTCATTATAAAATGCAAGTGAAGAACCTTGTTGCATTTCCCCATATCTATGTCTGTGTTCATATTCATATGATGATGAATCTTGAGAATGTCCATATCCATAATATCCCCTATCAGAAATATCCATTGAACTGAATGTGTGAGAAAGATCATATTCCTCAAGTTGTGACAAACCTTGTTGATGTGACGGACCAGCACTCTTCTTCTTGCGTCTATATGTTTTGTCACGTTGATGATGAACTTTCTCAGCAGCATTAGTGGGGAATGGTTGGTTTTCTTCTACGTCGTCAGCACCACCATCACGAAGGACATTGCCTCCATCTCCATCATCATCACTTCCATGTCCATCGGAAGCATCCATATCAGAGGTTGGATCATCATTGTGAAGATGAGTTGACTCAGAAGATGATTGAAGAATTTGTTGTACGGTTGTATCTACATCCATTCTGGTTTCACGTGCAGCACTAACAATTTCTCCAAATGGGCGACCATCATGTTCATCCATATCATTGTTTGCAACCCACTCGACATAAAGATTTCCATGATCATCCATGTCATTCTCTCCTAATAATGCACAATAATCAAGTGGGTCCTCTTCTAGATCACCTCCTTACTTTTGTTCAACCTCTATTATCCTTACCTTTAACTTCATATCATAATGACAATAAACTAGTTTCTTCAACTTTGAATATGACAACCGGTTTCTAGGTTTGTATGTATCAAAGAAAAAGTGCTCCAATTTCTTTCACAAGGAGAAGCTGATGAAGTCTGCGATAAAACTTTAATTGCAAGTTTTCTTAAAGTTGGAGAATCATCTCCGTACATTTTCCACCATTCACCTGAAAGTGAAACAAATAATCATATATTTGTAATTCGAACCAAGTAAATTGTCTTTTTAATTAAATAATTACTAACTAAGCCACATAGATTCTCTACTTGCAATAGCACTTTTTGTCCCAAAAGAGGCCAATGCATCTCTAAACTTTATAATCTAGTATATAAAAACATTTAATGTTAATATCAACTTAAATGATGAAATTTATAAATAGCGTAATGATACCTCATTTCCAAATTGGCCTCTTCCTTTAGATTTTGGAAACAACTTCTCGTAAACTTGATGAAGTGCTTTAATAAGTGCTTGATTGTCTCCAAGATGCAATTTATATTGGTACTTTGGATTGAGAAAATATCTTGTACGTACGCAAAATATTATTTTTCAAAAGGTTAGTCTCATAATTTATTTTATACATTTATAACAAAAATACAAACTTAGGATACAGGAATAAAACATACCAGCCTTGTAGATAGGTGCATCCATTGATTTTGTCCATCTATCATCTATGATCTTATGAACCCATGTGTAATTTCTTGGTGAAGTTGTCTTTATTACATCCTTCATCACAATGATCGCATGATATACACTGCCCATGTGGTTGGATAATTTTCGGTATCCATCACTCTCAAAACTTTATACATGGGCTCCATAATCTTTATCGAATCTCTTGCATAATCCCAAAACATAGGATTGCGTATGATTTGTTCCACATTCTTTCCAATAGGAGTGTTCCTAAACTCTGAATTAAACCACTCTGAACAAAGAAAGAAACCTCTCAAACTATCTTTTTCACGCAACAAACTTTGCAGTGCAAGATAATTTGTTGCAAAACGAGTGGCACCAGGTCGAACTAAATCACGTCCACAAGCCTTTCTTACTCGATTCACGACCCAATCATGATTATATATGAAACGTGTAACAATTCGACCCATGTCTATGGCTTTTTTTACCATAGTATTCTTTGCCACATATTCAAACATCAAATCTATACAATGAGCAACATATGGTGACCAAAAAAGATTATATTTTGATGCCAAAAAGTGTTTTAGCCTTTTTATAACTACTGGCATTATCGGTTATAATTAGTATAACCCTATTTCTTCTAACTTCCTTGATATTGTCCTCCATCAACTGCATAATGAACTCATGATTCTTCTCTTTACCTGATGCATCAATTGAATCTAAAAATATAACATTTCCTGCACTATAAACCATAAAATTAATGATGGACATTCTTGTGGGTCTTGTCCATCCATCACATAAAAGAGAACAACCATGGGTATCCCAATGTGGTTCTAATTTTTTGATTTCTGTTTGCATGTCTGTAACTAATTCATCCAAATATTTTCCTAATATGTCTTTCGGTGTAGGAGGTTTGATTGCACGTCCAAGATTTTGTGCTTCAACAATCATATTCTTGAAATGATGATCTCCTGCAATACGTAGTGGAATATGATTGAATATAAAAAATTTTGAAACCATCTTACCAAGTGATTCTCTTAAAGGTCCTTTGTTTACCATTTCCTCCATTCTTTTTTGTCGCGCATCATCTCGATTTATACAAACTACCTTCTACAATGAGAACTTTTACCAATACCTACCGATCCATGTCCACCACGACGCATAAAGTCGGTTATACTTCGTTTCATTCTTTTCATTCCACTTCCACTTCCACCCGCAAATCCTGCGGCACCACTACTTCCGGCTCCAAATGTTTGTGCGCATGTCTTATTCGACGCTCGGACTCATCAAGTTGCCATCTAGCTTCGGCAGATGTTTTTGCAATTTCCCGTTGTATTCTTTCCTCGGATCCTTCTTCTTCATCGATGAGAAACCTTCGTAATGACCACCCATTTCTCGAAGTTCATCCACGACTACTTCTTTTGCCAACTTACTCTTCATAGTCCGGATGTTTTTTTGTGATTTCAATTCTTTCAATTGTTTACGCACTTCGAGGTGGACAACTTACACATTTACTTACATCGATCCTTTGTCTCCAATCAAATGGTATTTTAACCTAGTAACACCACCTCGCTTTCATTACTTTTCCACAAAAGTTACATTTAGAACCCTTATTACCAACGGGAGTTCCATATTGCCAGCCTATGTCATTCGTAGACATCTTCCTTCAGCAATTAAAAATATAAAGAAGTAAATATTATATATAATATGCAATATGCACCTACTGATTCGTAGATATCTTATAAATTGCATAACTTATTATATTTCCAAACAATATTACTTGATATTGTAATAATAAGGTTAATATTATTATTTTAATTATTAATATATTAGGTTATTTTTATATAATACTATTAGAATTTAACCGACTTCATCCCCTTATTTTCTTGTACGACTTCATCCCCTAATTTAAAATTTAAAATTTTGAGGTCTGAATTTCACGCCTAGGTCTTATTTTATGGTAATAAATATTTAATTTAATTATAAAATTATATAAAAATTTAATTTATATTATTAACTAAGTTTTTATTTAAAGTTATAACATGTGAATGTCTGTTTCGTATTAATATCCTTTAAAAGATTAAGTATAAAAATTAAAAAGCATAAGTATATAGCATATATTTAATCCATTTTAAAAGATCTATTTAATTAAGAGATGAATTATGGTAAATTTAGTTATTTCGTCAAACGTTCTCAATGTAAAAATCTCTAATTTGAATAAGAGATTAGTCTTATTTGGATTTCCTAGACCTGCATAGTTTTAAGGAGTATTCTTAATTAAGATTATAGTATAAAATCCTAATTTATCTTTGATCCTAATTTTTTATATTTAACTTTAATCTTCTTTATATTTAACATTAATCTTAAAAATTTATGGAACATATTAAATTTTAAAAAGTATTATTATGTTCAATTATTACATAATCATTTTTTATTTATTTGTTTTTTCCTACAACATTCATTAAGTATATTATTATTTAATAGTTTATAATTTGTATAAAATATAAAATATAGATACCATTATTATCTTTGTACTACAAAGTACTAACTATAATAAAATCAAAAAATATATTAATATTTAGTAATTTTTATTACCTATAAAATTTATATAATACTAATAAAATTAATATTATTATATTTATACAAAAAATTGACTAACAAATTGATTGCTACTCAATTTTTTATTGTGTTATTATAACTAATCTTATTAGATTTAAACTATAAAATATAATAACATTTAACAATAGATTAATATTACTAATTTTTATTACATACAAACTTTATACAATACTATTCTAATTAATGTAATTAATTAATCTTATTAATCTTATAATGTTAAAGTGATTAATATATAAAATATTAACTAATGATATAAGTTGATTAATAAGAAAAATACTCACAAAAAATAATGTGATTGTTATTTAAAATATAAACTAAAAATATAAGTTGATTAATAAAAAAAATACTAACAAAAAATTATGTGATTATTATTTAAAATATAAACTAAAAATATATGTTGATTAATAAGAAAAATACTAACAAAAAAATAAGATGAATAATATATAAAATATAATCAAAAAAATCAACTAAAAATACATATAGGTTTAATCTCAACTATCTTATATTGTTAAAGTGATTATTATTTAAAATATAAACTAAAAATATAAGTTTATTAATAAAAAAATACTAAATAAAATATAAGTTGATTAATATATAAATTATAAACTAAAAATATAATAAAAATGATTAATAATTTTGTATACATATCAAGTTTAAATAATACTAAAATAATTAATCAAACTATAATTAATTTTTACAAAACCTTTATTAAATAATTAATCTTATTAATCTTATAATGTTAAATAATTAATCATATAAAATTTAAACTACAAAAAACATTAAAATTTAAAAAAAAATTAATATTAATAATTTTTAATATAGATAAACTTTATATAATACTATTATAATTAATATTTTTATAATTAATATTTATATTTCATAATTTATATTACATTATCAAAATATATAATTTTTATATATTTACTGTTTTATATGTACGCTGTATAAAAATTTAAAACAAATTAATAATTACATAAACTTGATGTTTCGTATGTTGTTTTATATGTACGCTGTTTTATAAAACTTACTGTTTTATATAATTAATATTACAAAACCTACTGTTTTATATGTACGCTGTGTTAACGCGATTGCGTTAATACTTACTAACTTACCTCGATTCGTCGATGACCCGCGGGGGCGAGGCCGGCGAGCGCGAAGCCGCGAATCCCCCTTCTTCCCCGACGGCGACGCGACGCGACGATGGCGGAGGGGGCTCGCTGCGAGAGGTCGTCCGCCGGAGGTCGCTGCTGCCGTCGGAGCCTCCGCCGTGACAGCCGGAGCGCGGAGACGATGCTACCCCACTCAGAAGCCGCCGTGAGAGCTGGATCAGGCACCGCAACCCTCGGTCGCTGACTTGCTGTGAAGGTAAGCGTTTGCTCTCTTCCTCCCGTCTTCCATCGGAGGTCTGGCGAGGGGCTTTAATAGCCCGGTGAATGCTCTCGTGGCCGACCAGATGATGGCTTCTTTAGCCGTGTGCGGTGTAAAGGACGGCGTGGCCGACCGGCGAAGCATCTTTCTTCCCCTCTTCGTGCCCGCCGGTGGCCATCTTTACGGCTTTCTTATCTTCACAGAGGGAGCACATTGTGCCCTTGTAAACGTGCGAGAGGGCCGAGACCCGGACACCTGTTTCGGTCATCTCGTTTCTCGCCCTGCCGGCGAGGCCGAGAATCTCGAGAATTAACCAACCATAAAGAATTTTAGCAGAAGTCATTGTTACCTGTACCATATATAACAAAGTACGATTTCTAAATATGTTCTCATTTCTTCTCTTAGCTTTGCCTCTATCTTGTCACATTTCTTCATGTTCCCACTCACCACACCGATGTGTTGTTTGAGGTGATTAACGTCTCCATTCATTTCCTTCTCGCACCATTTATATTTAATTCTCTTCTTGTCGACATCTAACGTGTGCTCGTGTTGTCATCCAATGTAACTATGTGTAGGGGTACATTGCTATTCGTTTGACATTTTTCCTACACAAAAAATAGTTCATATTAAAAAAATATATATCCGTCAATCAAATGGTCTAAACAATCGAATTATCCAGAACAGGAACGAAGAAGCCACTGGCCATCCCTCATTTTGGTCCCCCCCTCACCCCCTCCTCCAGCCCTGAGGGTGACTACAAATTACCCCCCCTCCCCACCCCCACCCTGAAGGAGGTTCCAATCATGCGCAAGGGGGGTACCCCTAAATTAGGCTGTGCAGGGGGTTGCCCAAAGACAGGTTGTGCAGAGGGGGCGAATCCTCACAGGAGGTTTAGGGGAAGGGAGAAGAAGGTAGGGGGGGGGAATTAGGTGTAAACCATACCTTATAAGGGGTTTCTTCACCTTTGTTGGAGGGCACACCAGATGGGAGGGTGGGATGGGGGGAGGGTAGGGAATTGGGGAGGGGAGAGAGGAGGGACCTAATCTTTCATTAATGGGAAGAAATCTGATTGGAATCGTGTTTGGTATTGGATCCAATTTTGGGAGGATCCATAACTTACGGACTCCCAGATAATTGGCCTGGATCGACCGATTCTTGATTTGATTTTGGTGGATCGTCCGATAGAAGACTGATTCTCATGATCCATATGATTCCTCGGGGAATCAATTCTAGATGAGTGGTCTTGATGGTAGATAAATTGACATGGGTCAATCCAATCCAAGAATCAGATGATTTCGATCCAAATCGGCTAATTCTACAAACCATGTTAGGGGTTTTTAATGTGCCCTCAGTGGCTAGTTGGAGACCCATGTTAGGTGGCCTGGCTGATTGGGGCAAAAATTAGCCGGGTAGGGTGAGGTTGGCTGACCTTATCCCAACCTAGGTCCCATTTGTTTTGCCTTAATTAATGTCTAACTTTTGAATCAATTACTGGTTAGACACTTATACGGTTTGATAAAACATCCAAAAATAGTAATCTCTTGTAAACCACTTAATCTTAAGTTGTTCACTGTAGCTTTTTTGTTTTCAGAGGTGAATAATTGGAATTTCGTGTTCCATAAGAGAGATCAGAGATGAAATTAAGATTTTAGACATTTTATTAAGTCGCATCAAATGCCACTTAAGTCTTAAAATTGAAATCTAAAAATGAATATGGGGAGTTCAAAAAATTTAAAATATGAAATCTGAAGTTTGCAAGTTACAAAAACTTGTGAACCTCCAAATCCGGAAAACTAGGGAAATAGATGAGAAAAGAAGAGAACAATGGAAAAATAGAAATCTGAAATCTGAAAATTTCCATGTCATGAAAAAAACTATAACTTAAAATTGGGAACATAATCTAAATCAAAAGAAAACCAAAATCTCAAATAACTCTAAGATCTAAGAAAAACTCAGTCAATCCAAAACACTTAAAAATTGACATTCTGACTAAGGTCATGGGAACATGTCTCCAAACTTGTGTGGATAAATAATTTTGGTTAAAAAGTTACAATGTTAGTTAATCTAAGGGTGTTCGAGTATTTGCTTGATATAATTTACTCTGAAATATCAAAAGTTCGATTTAGTTTACATTTTCTATGTGATGGGGTAATCTTTATGCCAACACTCGAAGGTTTGTCTGAAGTTGGAACCCATTTTGTGGGTTCCTATGAAGTTATACTGCGTTCAAATGGTTATATTCCTATGGTTTTATTACTTTTTTTTCTTAACTATAGTTGTCAAGCAAAAATCTTTTCTTTCCCAAAAGGAACGTTGAAAATTTTAAACTTTTTCACTAGCAAGGTTTCCACATAGATCCATGTGAACAGTTGTACTTATTCAGTGTGCATATCGGGCTTATTTGGTGTCTCCTTCTAGGATTCTCTTTCATTGGTTGAAGTTTGTTTTGGAGGCTGTTTGACGTTTTTAAGCTGCTCTTTCTTTTTTAGAAGTGCATATATTTATTTTGTGAGTCTATTTATTAGACATACACAAGGTAAGCTACATCTGTAATTGAAATTGTTTTAGTTATAATAATTATGTATCTTCCAGCAGGGTTACCTAGAGTACCTGGATTCACGCTCTTTGTTGAGCTGATGGTTGTTGTAGGAGAACCAATTGAAAATCTCTTTATCTGGGGACATTCAGCTTGTGCATTTGGTGAAAGCAAACAAAGACAAATTCTTGTATTTGGTGGTTTTGGAGGCTTAGGACGCCATGCAAGAAGAAATTGCACTCTGCTGCTTAACCCTCAATCTGGCTTGCTAAGAGAAATTAATACCCAAGGGCCTCCATGCCCACGCGTGGGTCATACTTCTTCAATCATCGGGAGAAATGTCTATGTAATTGGTGGGAGAGGGGACCCTATGCAAATATTTAATGATGTTTGGGCCCTGGATACTGTTGAAAATAAATGGATGCGATTCGAATGCAGTGGAAGTTTTTTCCCTGGAAGGTAATTGTTCCCACCATTCATAATGCGTGTCTTTATGCTCTCAAGGGCTCATTGATCTCTTTTATACTCAAAGGGGAAGTGTTTACTGATTCCAGAAATGAAGTTTGGTCCTGTGTAATTGTCTTGGGTACATTCTTTGGATAGGATGTATTGTATGATTCTTATGGATTTGTACGTGATCATAAAGATAAAATGCTGGATTTGTGGAGCATTCCGGGCACCTTTTTATTTGAAATAATTTAGTTCGATCTATTCCGCATAGATATAAGTCATAAGTGATACGTTTAACATATTTTGGTGTGTTGAGATGGTTTTTAATATACACATCTCTGGCTGGAAACATGTTCTGGTCATAAAAATGGTGCTAAAATATTTTGATATATATTTACTATCGACTGTTTGATGGAGTTACTAGTTGATTCCGTGCTTATTGTTTATGTGCTAGTCATTATGGTGCTCACCTAGGCAACAAGGCAACTTTGAATACCACCATGGAATGCGATCTCCCGAGAATCTCTTTTCTTACGTTAGTCCGAGAAACGAGATCGCCGAAACGAAATATCTATGTAGTGCCTGTGATATCTTGATCTTCTCCGCCTATTATTATCCCCAACTTGTTAGATGATCTTGTTAAGTTTTCTTCTTATATTGCCAATTTTATCATGGAATCCATCCAAATATTCATCTAAATATTATTGTTTGATAAAAATTCATAACTTAATATTTTAATTACTATATTTATGTACAATTGACCCAAAATGTTATCAATCTCCTATCGATCCTATCGATATTGTTCAAGATGAAACTTTGATCTGACATAAGATCCTTTGTATGTCTCATGCTAACAATAGTTCACCAACTCTGTATTACGCTTTTAATTCTCTCATAGCTTATTTTAATATTTAATGAGTTCCTTTGTCTTTTTTAAAAAGATTATATGACATTCTACATTTAAACATGCACATTGATTGGTATTTTCATGATCTAATCCCTTGAGATTTTTTTGAGATCTTTTATTTTAAATCTCTGTGAGATAAAATATAGATGTGAGATGGCAATTATTGGGTAAAATATACCCTGCATAAATAAAATCCGAGATCCGATCTTCCGAGAGTTTTTCGAGAATCTCACGAGATCTCTTCTCTTTCACACTTCCGAGACGAAGCCGAGATCCGAGATGACAATCCTTGAATACCACCATCTTTCTTTTCATAAAAAGGCAACAAGCATGGCCCTGCCTGTACATGCTGTGTAGGAAGGCATATCCTAGACACCATTTGGTGACATAAGAGGGAAAATATATGTCATGAACTGCTAATTTTACTTCTATTTTAGTTATACATCTTTATAGTTTAATTACTCCATTTTGGTAAAATAATTATTTATTTTATTTCTTACGAATCAGCCACTTCTTGAAACAAATTAACAGGTTTGTTGATCTTGTTTTTTTTAAATTGTAATTACTTGTATTTTTTCATAACTGATCATTGTTTGTGGATAGATCATCATGTTGACCTTTGTCTCCAGTTAAATGATACCTTTTTTCTACATATGGCAGTCTATTTGAATACATTTGACTAGTAGCAGTTTATTTGTAGAACACCTGTCATTTATTAAGTGTCTAGTTACCGTTATTTTCTTTTCTAATTATTAAAAAGCATTATTGTGGTCGTACATTCTAGCCGGCCGAGCGTCGCTCGGTTGGCGCCGTCCCTGCGCCTGGGGGTGCAGGGCAGGGTTCACCTCCCGGCGGTGACAAGCCGGGCACCCCCGTGGGGGGGGGGTGACCGGTGGGGTTCGAGCAGGGGCTCGAACCCTCGCTGCCCGCAGTGCAGCGGGCGTCGCTGGCCACTGGGCCACCTCGTGACCAAAAAAAAAGTACATTCTAAGCACTCGAAAGCGCATAAGCTTCCCAAAAGTGCATTGGTGCTTGTCACCTTGACAACCATGATTGGGATTTCTTGATGTATATACTTGCAGACTTTGACATGGAAAGGTGCTGGTGGACATAACGTGCCATTTATATGCTGTAATTCCATTATCGTACCATAAAATAAATAGCATGCAAGCATTTTCTTTCTATGCACTGTTAAAGGAATCTCTTTTTATCGATATTAGTAAAATCATGCTAAACACATAACTATCTCATAATATTAGTCACACTTTGGGATTCCGGATCTAAGTCCAATTCAAATTCCGGATCCAAATCAAATTCAGATTCCAAGTCCAAGTCAAAATTGGATGCCAAATACAATTCAAATTCGGATTTCCGAATTCTACTCATACTCGGATTCCTAGTCCAAGTCAATCGGATTACGAATCCTACTTAAATTTGGATTTCTGAATCCTATTCAAACTTGGATTCCAAGTCCAAGTCGAAGTCGAATTCCAAATTCTAGTCAACTTTGGATTGCGAATTCTATTCAAAATCGGATTTTGAGTCCAACTCAAATTGGGATTACAATCCCACTTCAGTTGGCATTTTGGACCTTCCGAAAAAGAGAAAGAAAAACTTTGTTTAAGGTTTGCAGGGAAAGGGTGGCAGCTGAGAATGGAAAAAAAGAGAAGAAAAAAAACAAAAAAAGAGGTTCTGAAAAAACATGTTACATAAAAAAAATTGACACCAAAAATTTGACTCAGAATTTTGGGATATCCTAATGTTACTCAAACTTGGATTCCAGATCTAAGACAAATTATTCCGGAATCAAGTCAAATTTGGATTTCAAGTCCTACTCAAACTCTGATTCCGAGTCCAAGTCAAAATCGGATTCTAAATCCAATTCAAATTTGGATTTCTGAATCCTACTCGAACATGGATTTGGAGTGCAAGATTCCGAGTCCAACTCAATTGGATTATGGATCCTACTCAAATTTGGATTTCTGAATCCTAGTCAAACTTGGATTCCAAGTCCAAGTCAAAATCAGATTCCTAATTCTAGTCAAATTCAGATTACGAATTTTATTCAAAATTGCTTTCTGAGTCCGTCTCAAATTGAGATTACAAACCCACTTCAGTTGGCATTTCAGACCTTAAGAAAAAGGGAAAAGAAAAACCTTATATTCCGATTTGCAGGAAAAGGGTGGCAGCTGAGATTAGAAAAAAGAGAGAACAAAAAAGACAAGTTCTGATAAAAGAATATGTTACAGAAAAATGGACATGTGTCAGGATCGTGCCTGTAGTCAGAGGAATTTTTAGAGCCCACTTTTGCCCACTTTAGAGACAATTATGGGTTCTATAACAGTCAAATTCACTGCCCATGTACGGTTCACTTAGTGGAGTCATTATGGGCCTCAAATGGTGACATCTCCAGACCCATTAAGTAGCTGCGGAAATCAGCTAAAAATCCCCTATTTGACACCAATTAAGAAGAAAAGTGGAGAGTTTTCTAGTTGGTTCTTTCTGAGTCCAAATGGATTCATTAGTTTGCAATCTAACCAAATCTAGATTAATATCAAATCAGGTCTTGCCAATCCAGACAAAATCTTATTAAGAAATCCAATCTGACCTCATAAGATGTGACTTTCTTTTTTGAGCCAAACCCAAGAGGGAAGGTGGCTGGGCAACCTCTTCCTGTGCTCTCTATAAAATGCCTATGCTTCAGCCCTATCTGCCCTCTGCCCTATGCAAGGAATCAGGTCAGAAACAGCCCAGCTGCTAGCCACTCCTCTTCCCTGTGCGCAGCCATGAGATATCAGCAAGTCCTGCTGCTCTAGTTGCGGGCCCACAACCATCAACTCTTGATCCCTGCGAAGAAAGGAATCCGCCCAAACCCTGTGTGTAGCCAGCCAACATGCAGAAGAGAACGAGAAGCAAACTCCAACTCCTTTCCTAGCCACACCAAGGGAAGGAGAGGAAGAAGAGAAGCCAGCTGTCAGCCTTGCACAGGAAAGGAGCAGTTTGTCTTTTTAGCCCTGTGCAGGAATCTAGAGGCCTCCAGAAACCTGTGCGCAGCCAGCTTTAACATGTGTGCAGCCATAAGAAACAGCAGCTGCTGCTGTGCTTGCACCAAGAAGAAGAAGCCCTTTTGCTGCTGCTATTTCCGCACCAAAAAGAAGAAACAGAAGCTCAGCCTCTGCTGCCCCTGCTGCTGCTGTTGCTGCACAAGAGAAGAGGAGGATGGAGATGGAGGTCTGCTGTTTTCTCTGCTGCTACCTCTGGCTCTGATGCTTTTGTGCTATAATGAAGAAGAAAAGGGAACGAGCAGTCCTGAAGCCATCCTATTAAATAAAAACCTAGCTCAATCCTAACCCTAAAGCAGTCCTAGAATTGCTCGTTCAGGCCTGGAATTCCTTACTAGTTCTGAGGACTCATGAGAGCTGGTCTAGAAAACTCAGTCCTGCACAAGGATCGCGGGATCAGGATCGGACCCTGGATCGGTAGGGTCCGATCCGATCCGGATCGGATCGGATCGGTCCGATCCGCTGGGAACCAGACCGATCCAGAATCGGTCTGGATCATTTTTTTTTGGCTTTCTGAAAAAATATGTAAAAATCGCCAAAAAATCAAAAAAATTACATAGAACTCAGAAAAAATGTGAAAAAAATGTAGGGAAGAAAATCTTAAAGAGATTGTTCAACCTTGGACATTTCAACTTTTAAGACAACTTTAACATTTAACATTGTTAAAAGAGATACATCATACATCAAATAAAACACATATTTGTATCAAACAATCAATCACACCTAATCACATAATAGTACAATACATGTTCTTCATAACACTCATATTACATTGCGTTAAATAAATAAACAAATACATCACCACCAACTATGGTAATGTTTTGAGTAGGATGGATCTGGATTTCTGTCCTGGTCATCCTGATTGTCTTGAAATCTCCATTGATTTGGGTCAGTCATAATTGGCCCGTATCCATATGAAAATAAAAACTGTGCCATGTCGCTAAACTCATAAACTCCATGATCAGTCTGAGGTGGAGCTGGAAAAGATGGTGGATAGCAAGACTCAGTGTCTGAGGCAAGCCCTGGATAGGAAGATGCGAACTCGTCAAAAACATTCATCCTCGTTCAGCGTCCGCTGCCCCTGCCACTCAAACATGAGTGTCTTTTATCACTCAAATCATCTGGATCTGCTCAACTCGTGCATGCACTACTAGTAGAGCCACCCTCACCTGAGGCGCCGCCTCCACCTATGCTGCCACCCCCACCTCCACCTCCACTCCCTGTACGCTGTTGTTGTGTGGGTGGGACAAATTCTTCTTCATCCTCATCAGATGAAGGTGGCTGAGTGGTCTCGGTGTCAAGGAGATGATGTCGTCATTTGATACGTCTTCTTCCTCTGCAATGTAGGATCTCCTTGACTACTTTGTTGTGAAGGTAAGCAAACTTTCTTTAAAGCTCTGAATAATCCTCCATTCTTCTTGGTGGTGGTGGTGGTAGATGGACCGGCAACTACCGGGGGGGGGAGCTAGATGTCTCTCTGGAGAAGCTGTAGCCCGGGGTGGATCAGGAAGTGGAACTGTGCACGAAACTTGACTTTCTTGACCTTCTTGCATGTTTTCATCCTCACCAACGACGCTGTCAAGTTCTCCTTCGGCCCATGATCTGTCATTCGGGTTGAACTCTGGCTCTCTCTCAGCATCCTTGTCTTCCACTCATGATGCAAGTGGATGTTCTTCTTGGAATAGATATTCCAAGTCCACATCCGCCTGGGACAAGCCCTGAGTAGCTTGGGCTTGGGCTCTTTCTTGGTACAATCCACCTGTAAACTGTGCAAATCTTTGCTCGGATGTCTTCTACCTATCTTTGATATTCTTGATCCTAAGCCTCATATTGTAATGGCAGTAGACAAGCTTCTCCAATCTTTCTGTCTTCAACCTATTTCTCCTCTTTGTGTGAATAAGGTTGAAGATGCTCCAATTTCTCTCGCACTGGGATGAGGAAGTGCTCTGACTTAGCACCCGTAGTGCAACGGATGTGAGTGGATTCTATCTAGTTCTGTTGGTCACCATAATCCACCACTCAGCTGTAATTGTAAAGAAGACAATTACATGCATTAGTAACTTATTTAAAAAATTCAGGTAAGCAAAAAGACTTTAATTCGGGTCAGAAAATTACTAGGGGGGACCCTATCATGTGAGTATTGCAAATCAGGATCCCCGTACACCCCAATCTTGTGTCTGTATAAAGTCATCTGAAAATTCAAAATAAATCAGTTATCTTCTCTTTTTGAGATAAAGTTCTAAATTTAATAGATATTAAACATATTACTTACTTCAACCTCAGCGCAGGTTCTGTCTTCTTGAGTCTTACAGAGTCGTTTAATTACAGTTAGTGTGCCTGATAATACCTCACTATCATTGCATACTTGGCCACCATACTGTATCCTCGGGTTCAAGAAGTACCCTGTAACGGCATTAATACTCCATTAGTATAAAGATGGTGGGGGTAATACACAGAATATGAGTTGTAATACAATTAAATTACACTACTAAAGTATACCTACAGCATGAATGTCGTGGTGTAAGGTTTTGTCCCATCTGTTGTCAATCACTTTCCACCACTTTTTTTAACCCTTGGGATGTTTTTCTTTAATCTTTAACTTAGCTTTATCCATAGCATCATACAGGTACCCCATCTAATTTTTGTCATTGGAATCCCCCAACTTAAGTACCTGTACCAAAGGCTCTATGACAGACTAGTATTGCACCTTCTCCCACCACCTGTTGTCTTCTATCAACTGCTCCATCTTTAGCAGTACCTCATACTGATCCAAGGAGCTCCTGTATATATCCATGTACTCCTGATAAGCAGTGGAGAGGATGAACTTTTTCAAACTAGCCTTGCACCTGTAAATGCTCTCTAAAGCAATAAAATGGGTGGCAAATTTGGTGGGACCCGGTTTGATCAAATCATGACCATCGGTGTGCTGCCTCATGATATATAAAAGTCGTGGATGGCCATAGATAAATGAGGTGATCAGCTGTCCTTGGTTGACCAAGGACTTGACATTAGGATCCCTACCAATGTCTTTCAATATCAAGTTAATAGAATGTGCCGCACAGGGCACCCAAAACAAGTGAGGTCGAGCCTCCATGAGTTTATTTCCTGCAACCTTATATGATGCCTCATTGTCTGTGACAAACTGCACATTGTTGGCTTTCCCTATCTCGTCCACCACAGTGTTCATCAACCCAAATAGGTAGTCTGCATTTTTCACCTGACCTGATGCATCAACAGACTTCAGGAATACAATACCCTCAGAACAATACACAAGAAAGTTTATAAGTGACCTTCTTGTGATTCCAGTCCACCCATCACACATTACAGTGCACCCCCTCTCCTTCCAGATGGTTTTGAATCTATCTATCCATGAGGTCAACTCATCAACCTCCTCATCCAAGCCTGTCTCATATATATACTTTGATGTGGGGGCTTTCAACTCCGGCTCAACCTCACCAATCGCATCAACCATAGTCTGGAAATATGGACGCGTGGCTGCATGTGTTGGGACACCTACAAATTGAAAAACAAGATAAGAAGAGATCGTTGTTAATAGAAACGTGTAACAACAACTTCATATCAACAAGCAAATGCTAACCACAATTTCATTAAAGATTTACCTGTATGTAGAAAGAACTTAACCATATGCTTTAGGGCTTTCTTTGCTACCCCAGTCTAGGCCTTCACTCCTTTAAACGCTTATTTTATACCTCTCTAATGTCTGCCACTCTCCCTATACATGGCGGTGTCTTCCGTCGGCCGAACATAATGTGTCCTCTGGAATTCAGGCTCTCGAACAAGGCGTGTGCCCGCCCCCTCATCAGAACGTCTGGAAGCCGAACCTCCTGCTCCTCGTCTTCGTTCCTTATCCTCACGGGCCTGAGCCCTACTCTCGTATACAGCTCTCCTGACCTGAGCCTCTTCCTCATCTGATGAAGATGAAGAATCAACTTGGTCCCTTTCATGTGCTGGTCCTTTCCCTTTATTACTCTTTCCGGCCATAAGATCGGCGTCTCTTCGACCTAGCAACTCGTGATATAGGTGTTATCTCTGACCAATTATCACCTCCCTCTGTGATACCCTTCCAGTTAAATAACCCCTCATCTTCTCTCTAAGCTCAGCCGGTACTTTATCACACTTCTTTACATTGCCACCCATCCTGGCTATATATTGCTTTAGCCGATACACACCTCCATTCATATCTTTTTGACACCACTTGCATCTGACTCTCTTCTTCTTTGAATCAAGGAGATGACCATGTTGCCATCCAATGTCATGAAATTTCGTGGGGCCGGTGCCATGCTTCTCGTCCGTCATCTTATCTACACCACATAAAATCATACACAATATTAGGCCAATTAAATCCACCCCTGCCCCCAGGCCCTGGTGCAATTCAACCCCCATTGGGGGTGAAATAATCCCCCTAAGGGGGGGGGGTTTAATTCCCTGCACTGCAGGTGCAGGCCCTACAGTGCTAGGCCGGGGGACGGGGAAGGGGAAGGAGGGCCTGGGGGGGCAGGGGGCAGGGGAAGGGGGGATCGGAGGTCCCCCCCTACAAACCTGTTGTAGGGGTGGATCGGCCCCTCACAAGGCTGGATAGGCCCTCACAGCCCTGGATCGCCGGTGAAAAGTGCCTTAGATCTCCAAGGGGACTTGGGGGAAGGGGAGGAAGCAAGAAGAGGGCAAGCTGGGGGGAGGATCAGTCCGATCTCCCCCAAATTGGGGGAGATTGGACCTTAAAACGGTCCGGAATCGATCCCGGAATCGGATCGATTTCGGGTCTTCCAGTTTTCCGGAGAATTGGTCCGGATCGACTAATTCCCGGATCGATTCGGGTGGATCGGTCCGGGATCGACTGATCTGCACGATTCCGACCGATCCAGCCGGGACTCCCGGCTGGATCGCTAGTTTGGTCCGGAATCGGATCGGTGACTACCGATCCAATTCGAGAATCGGCCGATCCCGATCCGGATCGGCCGATTCTCCAATCCTTGGTCTTGCAGTTTCTTGAGAACCAGGAGCTGGTCCAGGAACTAAGTCGGTTCTGTTAAAAACATGAGAATTCCAGAAACCAGTCCAGAACCCCAGTCTGCAGTTTTTTTTTTTAAATTCCAGTAACTCAGTCATGTTACAAATCTGAGAATTCTAGAAACGAGTCCAGAACCCAGTTTGCAATTTGACCCTTCAAGCCTTGAAAAAGCGAAAACAAATGAGACTAGCGGAAGTTGATGCTTCACATCTTCGAAGAAAAAGCAAAGGTTAGCAGAAGTTGACTCGCCATGTCTTAGAAAAGCAAGAAATGACAACAAAAGCAAGCAATAGTCAATCCATGAAGTAGAAATGTCATGCCATGCTATCATCTTCCCATATGAAAATCAAATTAAGAAAGTAAGCTATGGGGAACCCCTGTCAAAACAGGCTTCTATCTACCCACTTAGCCCTATGCATAGAGTAGAAAACTGACAAATGCTAAGGGTGAGATCCCATTGACTTTAAGGAAGAGCTGTGCATAGCATGGATTGTAGAATTGGCCGATCCGGATCGGGATCGGCCAATTCTTGGATTGGATCAGACCCCACCGATCTGATTCTGGCCAAAACTACCAATCCAGCTCGGACTTTCGGCTGGATCGGTCGAGGATTGACTGATCCAACAGGATCGAATCCGGAATCGATCGATCCTCGGAACCCGGAAATGTTTGGAATCGGATCTATTCTGGACCTAATTCTGGACCATGTTTTGGTCCGATCTCTCCCAATAAGCGGAAGATAGGACCGATTCTTCCTTTCCACCCCTATTCTCACCTCCTTCCCTTTAACCTCTAGGGTTCCCCTCTCCGGCGATCTAGCACAATGAGTGGCGATCCAGCTGTGGGAGGCAGCCGATCCCCTATTAAATAGGTAAATTTGAGGATGGGATCCCCGACCCCCGTTCCCCCTCCCCCTTCCAGCTCCCCACCAGCAGTAGGCACCCCTTCGGGGGTGGCTGTTATGAGCACCCGTTCGCCCTTCGGCCCTTCTGGCTCCCCTGATACCACTATAAAAAACTTCTTCAGGGGGCAAGGGGTGCTGCCCCCTTGACCCTCGCAACCTGACCGCGCAAGTCGATTCATGACTACTTTGCGTCCCGTTTATGATAGTGTAAACATATTAATATATTTCACTGCCACTTATACTATCACATATATATAAGATTCATAATCATAAATATATGCTATATAGTTAAAATTTATAAAGATCTATTTTAACTCTCTTCCTTCTCTTATATGATAGTTTGTATTTATATGACAGTTTCTCGAAATGAACTTACTTTATATGACATTGTTGCGTAGAATGTCATTTGTATTGTTTTTTAGTTTTTAATGTTTTTTACTTATTTCTATGATTTTTCCTGATTTTTTATTTTTTTTGAGAATTTTATGATTAACAAAAAATAAAAAAATTGACCGATCCGGACCGATCTGGGATCACCCTTTTGTCTGGAGGATCGGCTGATCTGGACCGATCCGATCTGATCCGGATCAGATTGGTGGTCTCCGATCCCGATTCCATGATCCTTGGTGCATGGATTTCATTCCAACATGTTCTAAATTGTTCCATGAAAATAATTTCATTTCGTTGAAGTTAAGGAAGAGGTGTGAATTGACTTCATGCCAACAAGCTCCTTAAAATAGCCAATGGGGCCAATAACATCCCATCGAGTTAAAGAAGAGCTGTGCATGAATTTCATGCCAATAAGTTCCAAATTAGACCGTGGACACCAAATCAATTTCATTACAAGACCATTGGATGCGATTTATGGCTTTTCATGCCTTTCACCTTTGTGTTGATGTAAAACTCAGAAAGTAATGAAGTTGTTTATGTGCATATGATATGTTATGTGGTGCAATTGTAAAGCTCCGTGGCCTTTCGAGGAATGTAAAATAAAGAAAAAGAAATTAAAAAAATGTTAACATGAATCAGTCAAAATACACACAATTGGAAAACTGTTAGAAACAGTTAAAGGCCTGACTCTGAAAACAACGAGATAAAAAAAATCAAGGACTAAACACTTTTCAACCTTAAGATAAAAAATAAAACTGAACTGTGAAACAGAAAACTGCAAAACTGAGAAACAGGAAACTACAAAAACTGAGAATGCAGAAATTGTGAAAAACTGAGAGGATTGTAAAACAGAGAACTGTACAACTGTAAAAGAGGACTGAGAAACTGCAGAACAGTTAGTCAGAAACTGCTACCAGTAAAACTGAAAACCTGTGATCCAAAATCAGATAACTGAAAAAGGCAGAAAGAAACAGAAAATACAAAATAAACTGAAAAATCCCGATACTTGAAATGTCGTTTTAAAACTGAAATCTGAAATCTGGAAGTTTACTGTGAAACCTCGAATCAAAATATAAATATGTCGATATAAAAATATGTTTGGATGGCATGGCAAAGTCTGAAAATTCATTTAACTTTCATTAATTTGGGAAATGAACATTCATTATCTCATCTTTGGCTACTATGAAAGTATGTGATATTTCATAGAAAATATTAGCCAAAATATGCGATATGCATAAAATATGTATGTCGAGGTTAGGGTTCATAAAGTTTGTCTTTGGACCTCTCTCCATCGGAAGTTGCGAATTTCTGATGTTAATTACATCGAGATTCTCGAATACCCTTGATTAGCTGTCGTAGCAACTCGTATATGAAAGAAAAAAAACTTTCATCCACAAAACACAACCACATGGGAATTATAACCCATAAAATCAATGGAATGTAAACTCAGTATTTAAGTCCAACGCATAGTGACCATATAAGGTCAGATGGCAAATGCCAAACTTAGTATCTAAGTTTGAATTATGAAATATGGGTAAAGATTCAAACCGTATCTATATACTTTGCATGGGATTAGCCATTTCAACTTAAGGTCCTGTATTAAGACATATGTTGGATTATTAGAACTAATCTAGATCCGAACATATTCAGATCAAATTTTATGTTGATTTCATATAGGTTCCTGTATATTTGAACAAGATGAAATCCGTCCATGGTCCAAGTCCTTTCTTTATTGGACTTATGTTATCCACATTTAAGTCTATTAACTTAAACTTAGTGAAATAGCTTATGCGCCTCATCATTGTAAGTCTTCTCATTATAAGACTCTTCCTCTTCATGTGCTTCTGATTTATTAACTTAGACATGCTTCAACCTGATTTTAGAATACTCAAGGTCATGGCTAGAGTCTAGGACTTATCTCTAGGGGCTTCATTCTATCATACTACCCAATTGGGTCGGAACCTATCACATGGCTTAGCACAAGATTGGACCTAGGACCTGATGCCCAAATTTTATGCTTATCTAGTCATGGGGTTCTTAGGGATATCCTAGGCTTTGGTAAATGGACACTCAAATTCTAAGTCTTTAGACTTAGACTTTGAAATGGCATATGCGCCTTATCATTGTCAAGGTCTAGGTCCTTTCATTATTTAAAGGCTCTTCCCTAGGAGTATATCAAAGTTTGATTTAAGATACCCACAGCCATGACTAAGGTCTGAGACTTGATGCATTTGAAATATCCAGGTTTCTGGTGAAGCAATGCCAAGACTGATCATAGACATGCGTAAGTGTCATAGGATTCTTTCGGAAAATGACATTTGTCTAAACATTATGTTATCGGATCACACATGGTTGTGGCTATGCTCCCTAGGATTAAACATGCCTAGGATAAGGCATACATATGGACAGACTTCCAAGATATCTTATGTACCCCTTTCCTTAAATCTTGTCATATTACACTCGAAACCATCATTTTATATCTTAAATCCTGAGTTCAGATGTACCAAGCCCAGAACTTAATTACCTCTTAGGACTTAGACCTTTCAATTCCTGTTACCATTTAGACTTGAGTATTCACCGAGAATCCTGATTGTGTTATACATTGTTTATGTATGGGCTATGAACCTTGGCTATCCTCTTGGATGTTCATGGATGAAGACCCTGGCTGGCTTGAGATTTATGTGACCATATGCTTGACATAAATACCATTCCAAATCTGAGCAATCAACTTCCAAATATCACCTGGATTCAGGTTTATACCTGCCCCGATATTGGTCATGGAATGGTTATGTTAATCCATGTTTTAAGGTCTATTCTCAATAGGTGTTCTATTCATCTTGTAGATGTTATAAGGTTCATTTGTACATAGACTCAAAACCGGGATACCCTCTGTCCACCCCTCAGACCTAGCACCTGAAGTTAGGTCCTGCTTGTATATGGGTTATGGACCTTTGCCCATCTCCTCGGGATTTTGGATGCTTAGGGATGATGATCCCAACTAGCTTGGGACTTACAACTGTATTCAGAATTGGGCATTCAATGGCCTGGCTCTGAGCACCTAGCTACTAGGATTCGGATTCAGGGGCCGGCCCTGAACTTGACCTTAGATTGGTCAGGATTCTATCTTTAAACAAGCATGAAGATTCAATGAAATACTATGCAAAATAAGGCTTGTATAAGCCTGAAATATCTATCCCCTGAACCTCACATGCTCGGCTACCAGCCCTTCATTCATGCCTCCTGCACCAGTCCCTCCATGATCCGGTTATATCCAGATCTAAGGCCTGCCACCTTTTCCTTATCTGCCCCTCAGACTAGTTGAAACTAGGATCCAGACCTCCGGGGTGGGGGAGCTTTATATCCTCTTGACAAAGTTGGAGCCCCAAAGTCTATGATGCCCTGGGTGTCACTATGATTCAGACCCAAAGTCGACCCTAAAATTTGACCCTAGAATGGTCAAAAGTTAACACCAAACCATACATTGGAATCTGCCTCTATGAAGCCTGAAATTCCATGCAAAACCAGGTTTAAATGAACCCGAAATGTATGTCATTTAAGACACCCAAGTTCGATTATCCTTCTGGCATATAAGACCTTAGTATAGGCCACGGAATATTCACCTTAGCTTCTACCATAAACTTTTAATGACCCGATTATGTTCAGATCTAAAGCCAGCTAAAAGGACTCTTTGTCTGCCCTTTGGACCGGCTGATGCTAGGGTCAAAATTCAGGGAGTTGAAATAGATGGCCTATGGCCGAGAGGCTATAAATCAGAATTAAACTCTCCTGATTGGAACCTTGACATGGGGGTTTCAGATTTAAGAAACTATTTTGATGGTGAGTCTCGTAACTCCCCTCCTTTTTGACTTGCAAATACTCATTTTTATGAAGCCTAGATGACTGCTCTATTTGTTTAGGATTTAACTCCTTGCAGTCTCCGAATAAATGTTTTAATTTTAAAAGCCCTCATTTGTATATGTTGATATATGCACAATCATACACTGTTATGATAGATAAGACTAACATGCTCCGGAGTCTTAATGCTCCAGCCTGTGATAGGTGAGGTCTGATTGAATCAGACAGTGCTTGGATCTGAATTAGGCATTAGAGGCTTGATTCTGCTCTGCCTCAAAATTCTGGTTCTAATTTAGGCTAATACTCATATGCCCAGCCTCTCATTCATTATCAGATTTAAGAATAACCCTCTCCTGTTTATTTTGAACAGGTAGATCAGAACCTAGACATCTAGGTCCAAAAATCAGGTTTTCAAACTGTCTGAAACCCGAAGGCTAGAGTCCAGTCCAATCTATGGTTAGACTGTATGCACTTCTTGCTTTCTTATTTTCGGAATTAGTTCCCTCAATCAGATTCTTATAAATCATACATATATATATATAAGAGATGATCCTTGATCATCATCATATGGATATCAATACATGTGTCTTAATCATGTCGTACACTGCAGAACATATTCAGATATGATAGATTTAAATATGACCACAACTTTATCATGTCGAGGTCATCTCATCCTCCTTGGAAGTATATATTTCCATGCATAGGAAGAACTCATCTCATAGGGGGGTTTGGCCTGCAATTAGCCTTCTCCACTGTGAGATGGATCAAAGGATTGTGTACATAATTTCAGTCCTGCCCGAGGCATATGCACTGAACTAGGCCCAACATTAGGCCACAATCATATCCTGCTGTGGGTATGAATTTGTCCATGGGCACTCTCGGCCTCCTGATTTCATAGCCATTAGATCATTCATTCATAACTTGTGCACTTTTTATGCTCAGCCACCATGAAATCTTCAAGGCCCGGGTGGCCATTCCCTCTTCATATCCATTGCTCTGTCAGGGCTACCCGGGGGTCTTTGGTCCATCATGTGGGTTCCAAAGAGGCCGGGTATAACCCCTCTCTATCTTGGGGCTATCAAATGCCCTTTAACTTCTGCTGTAATAACCAGGTTCTGAGGCTTCATCTTCCAGAATTCCAAGGCCGAGGGAAGCTCTAGAAAGGGGGTCAAGAAGGGAATCAAACATATCCATGGTATTCACATATATATAAAAAGACTCCATACATGGTGGTACAGAAATGCACCCGGGGGGAGGAAACAGAATGGACCCAATCATGAGGGCCAAACAGAAGGTTGGGATATGGCTTAGATGCATCCGGGACAGTGGCCATCAATTTGGTATCATCCTAACCAAATGAATCCATCTAAGACTCTAGTCCCTAGCTATTTCTTTTATATCCGGGAGATGAGAATTTCCTATGGACCTGACCTCTTGGAATATGTATGAAGGTGAGGGTGGTTTTCAGGTTAGAAATGGCAATTATATAGTCCCGCGGGACTTTGACATTTGTCTAGGCATTTCCGACCCAACCAAGGTGATATCTTAACCATATTGGGAAGGGATTATGGGCATTGGTTAGTCAATGGATATAGTATTTGAATAGGGACGGATGGGGTAACAAATGTTGAATTGTCAATGAGCATGGTGTTTAGAGAAGGACGGATGGGGTGATGGCCATGGTACCCTACCTTGTGACCTTCAAACCCTGCACCTATCTTATTGTAGAACAGTGGCCGCAAGTCCTTCAATTGCTTCCCCTCCTTGATGCTCTGGAGATGCACTTGATTCCTCTGCTGAAATAGCTCTGACAGGACCTCCCTCTTCTCTTTCTGCTCTTCCTCCTCCTTTTCCCGACCCCCTCTCATGTGCGGGGACTGCCTCTTTTATAGCCTGCTGGATGGGTCCTGTCCACCCGAGAGATAGAGTGTGGTTGTGCAGTATATACATGGAGGAAGTGGGGCCACTTTCTCCTGAACGTGGGGAAGGTGGGGCTTGACCAAGTCAGGGCCGGGAGATCAAAGATCCTGGCCTTCGGTGGCCTACTGATCATTAGTGAGTCCATCTCACACTAAGTATAGATTCTGGCCCTTGATTAAATGCCCTGAATCTTCACTTGATAGCTCAATCCAAGCCTTCCATTGATCAGTCTTGTAGATGGCAGATTGCACTTCATCCATTGATTAATTGGAGCTAGGCCTTGTTGCCTACATGAAGGGAATCAAACCATCTAATCAAATATCCAATTAGGCTGGGTCCAGTGGGTATTATCCTATTTAAGGATCCAATTAGGCCATCTTGTTATACCATCGGGGATCCAAGAGCATTAGAAATCCAATTAGCTTACCCGACAGCCAATCTTGGCCTTTGAATGCATGTCTTTTCCATCCTAGCCCTCCATTGATTGTCTTGAGTATGTGGTCCACCCGGTTGATGGATATTCCATTTAATCCAAGCCATCGATCCTCTTATTGGATATTAATCCCATTAAGGATCCGGGAGGACTTGACACCCGGTAATTAACTTTGCCTATGGTTATCTACCGGATATCCCATTATGGTGGATCCATTGGATATTATCTCATTAAGGATCCAATAAGGTCATCTCAATGCCCCGTTGAGGATCCATGGATATTAGGATCCAATTGACTTATTAATTAGCCAATCCTGGCCATTGGATGCTCTCGGCCTCCATCTTAGATCTCTTTTGAATTCCATAGATTGTTTTCCCCCCGCGGATCATCCTCTCTAGCTTTCTGTTTAGTCTCCTAGCTGGAGACTAATTCCTCCATCCGCGATCTCCTTTTTAACTGGCCCACTGCCTTCTTCTGTCGCATCCTCTCTCCTTGACAGGTTTTGCTGCAGCTTGCTCTTGCCAAGGGGAGTCACCGGACCTGCTGTTTGAAGCTCTTGGGTGCCTCCTTCTCCCACTTGGGGTCAGGCCGAGGAGGTGAACAGCATCCTAGCTGTCCCCGGGTGAGCATACTTGGTTGATTTCCCCCTTTAGCTTTGTGCTTTGGTAATTCCTCTATTGATGATTGTTACACCATGTTGTTATGTACGCATATCCTTCTCTTATTCTTTCTTCTCCTTTTCTTTTGAGTGGGCATAATGGCTGCCCTCTTTCTTCTTCTTCTATTTCTGAATTTATGCCCAGTCTTCATTCATATCCGGCTGTAGGCAATCTGTTGGCGGCATTCTTTTCACCTCTTATAAGTGTATGTATGGTTAAACATATATCCGGAACCTTTAAACAGGAGCCAGTTTGGCTTCTGCAGATTATTTCCGGCCTTCCTTCTTACAATTTCCTGTTGGCAACATGCCTCCCGTCTCCTGTTTTTCCCCTTGATCTATATGCAAGGGTCTAGCCTCTTCATAGGCCATCATTGACCAGGGTTTTTATCAAAACCTTTGGAGGACTTTTGCTGTTTGAACAGGAGCCTATCAACTCCTCGGTAGGTGAATTCCTTCAATGTATATGATGATCCGTAGGTGTGGGATGTAAGACACTCCCGGCCTCCCTTATTCCCTTGTATATTCACATCCAATTATGCATATCCGGCCTTAGATATATGTATTTGACTCCTTTGATTCATATACCGATGGTAAGCTATAGGGAATTAAGTATTTTTATTCCCTATTGCTTCATTTTACTCTCTGCCATCCTCTTATCTTATGGTGCCCGAGTGCTGCAGTTGGTGTTGGTCGTGGGCCTCTTTTGTGCTCACCACCCTCTGCCCTTGCTTGGACATATATGTAGCCTCATTCTCCTCATGATTTCCTAATCCTTCTATTTTCTGGATTCCTTCAAATTCTGCCTGCATTGCCACATCCTATCCTTATTTCTCTGACTAGCCGGCCAATGCATATGTGCTGTATTTCTTTTAGTTCCTCTGTAGACCCTTTCTTGGTCGAAGGAGGTAAGACTGACCTTGAGCATATGTGCTAGATCAGTTGATCTTCTATGTATCCATATGCTATCACCAATTGGGGACTTGATTCAATTCTTCTTTCTCCCTCCTCTTTTACTCCGGGGGCTTTTGCTGGTGTTCATTGGGCCATCGGGGGATATAGGCACATGTAACCTCCTCCCCTGTTTGCATCCATATCTAATTAGGTACATTCATCCTTAATCACATGTGTTTGAGTCTATCCTTTATCGGTCTCGTTTGTTTTGTTTCATATAATGGTGGTGGGGGGCAGAGAATTAAACATTTCTAACTCCCTTTTGCCTTACTCTTAACATATGTCGGTATTCACCTAAAATTTTAAGTGCCAACATTTACATCTGAAAATAAAAATATGAAAACTTGCAAAAAATCAGCAAACCAGGAAAAAGAAGATAAATAATAAAAAGGACAAAACAGAAAACTAAAATTTTAATCTTTCCGATTCCAGAAAACTAAACTTGAAAACTCCAAAACCAAAAATTGAAATCATAAAATCTGAATAAAAATCCCAAAATCTTAAATAACTCAAAGATCTAAGAAAAACTGAAGTCAGCTAAAAAGTTACCTAAAGTTGACATTCCGACTAAGGTCATGGGGATGTCTCCAATCATTTTGTGGATGAATGAATTCTGTATAAAGTTGCTATAGGGATTAATCATTGGTGTTCGAGTAGTTGCTCGATATAATTAGCACCAAAATTTTAGAAGTTCGGTGGGAAGAGGTTGAAATTAATTTCAAATAATCCGAAATTACCTCAACAAAGATAAGCATGGTTAAGATCTTCTAAGATAGGGTAATCCCTACGTCAACTCTTGAAGATTTCTGGCACCCACTTCATGGGTTACCATCTATTTGTACCATGTTCAACTAGCTATACTCCTACAATTTTATGACTTACTTTCTTAACCATAGTTGTGAAACTAGAAAAGTCATTTTCCTTTCAAAAAGGAAACAAGAGAAAATTTTAATTTTCTTTCAAAATGAGGATTCAACACTATATTATGTAGGATAATTAGAAAAATGTCTTACATTAAAATTTTTGCTGTTTGTGTACCATTTCTAGTTTGAGCATCAGGAAGATGATCATCATATGCATGCTCGATGTTTCATGGAGGGAAAGTATGTGTTGCCATCAGTGAGTTTTCAAAAGAGAGAAAAAAGAGTAGTGCAAAACTAATGTGTAGGTAATTACCTTGACCCTTTGTCCAGGCGATAGAAAAAGATAACAAGTTATCATATGATACATACAGAATGTCTTCATGCTTTATATAATAAGAATATCAAAAATTTTCTTCATTTTCATTTTTAGTTTGTTTCCCTGAATGTTGTGCTGGCACCTTCATCTCTTCTTTTCGAGCAACAATTTTTGTATTGCAGGCATCGGCATGCAGCTTCTGTTGTAGACTCAAACATAATTGTTTTTGGCGGGCTTTGCAATGAGGTGATATATTCCTGCATGCATGTGCTTGATCCTCTAACAATGAGGTGGAATGAGGTGGAAAAATGTGGAGAGTGTCCTTGTGCTCGTCATTCTCATGCCTTGGTGGCTGATGGTTTTCGGTTATTCATGTTTGGGGGTTATGATGGTCAGAAGGCATTGTGTGACCTTTACACATTTGATACCCGAAGCTTAAAATGGAAAATTATCAGGACAACTGGAAGATCTTCTCCAAGGTTTTCACATTCTATGTTCGTATATGCAGACTACCTCGGAATTATTGGTGGATGCCCAGTGAGACCACATTGCCAGGAGATGGCTTTGCTTCATCTGGAGCATAAAGTGTGGAAATACATTATGATTGACTATGTAGACAAAGGTCTTTGGGTTCGAAGCTCAACTAACATTGTTGAAAATGATCTGATAATTGTTGGTGGTGGGGCATCATGTTATGCATTTGGTACAAAGTTTAACCCCCCAGTGAAAATAAGCCTCGGCTCGTTGCTTATTGGAGATAAGCCTGATGATGCTTCTGCAGTAGAATATGATGGGGCAACTAACAGTTATTCAGAAACGAATGAGAGAAAATTATGGAACATGAAAATTTCAGATAATCATTCTGACAATTGTGGTCTGGTAAAAGGTGCCTTAAAGTTACAGTACATCAGCCATTCAGATACCAATCCTGTCATTTTTTTGAATCAAATATTTAGTGGTGACACGCATCTTGAACCGAAAAAAGCTGTTCTGCAACTAGAAAAGAAATATGGCAAAATTGGAAAGGATATACTTAAAAAATTCGGATTGCTGGATGTTGAAAGAAAAGTTGGACCAAGTGGAGATGGGCTTCATATTTGTTTACCAATTTCTCATGTATTTTTTAAGAAGTTGGCAAAAGTAGTAAATAGTTTAGACAGTTCAGATGGCTACATCTTATTAGAATCATTCAAAGAAAAGGGATTTCCACTCGACGAGGTTTGTCTTCGAAGAGGGTTGAATATCTTATTAGCTTGTGGTGCTTCAGTTCTTAACGATGACAGAGCCTGCCATAGGAAAATTCATACGTGTCCTCGAAAGATTCTGAAAGATGCTGTTTCCTGTCTAATGCAAAGCAAAGGACTACCATCGGAATTATTAGGCCAGGTGCCAGCAAGGTTGGTACTTCTTTACTGCAAAGGTTAGACTTGTTATATTGCCTTGCTGCTAAAAACTGAACACCATGTTTTACTTGTCTTCCTGTATGTTGCATTAATTGCGATATTTTGTGGCATGTGCATTCTTTCTGCTACTAGATGGGAGCATCTTGGAGATATTGTAGTTCTTCCAGTGTCATCTTTCAATGATCCAGCATGGAACACCATCGGGAAGGATCTGTGGCCAATTGTTGCCAAGGCACTTGGTGCTAAAAGGCTTGCAAAACAGGTACACTTTTTCAACTATTTGCAGCTCAGCTCTATTGCTTTGTTTGATTGGATATAAACAGAGGTTCGGTAAAATGGTTCAGTGTGTCGATGAAAATATGATTATATGATCCAAATGTTCATTCAGAAAAATTGTGAAAAAGCTCAGATTGGATAACCTTGTAATCTTTTCTCTGTGAAATTTTGTCTCTGAAATTAGTGGGCACAAAGATCATGCTTTAGCTATATGAGAGCTTGCGTTGTTCAAGATGGGGATTGTTTAAGCCTCAACAACAAGATAATAGTAGCATTCATAGGTGAGACAACCTGACAGTGGAGATCAGGACAATAGGAGAAAAAGTGGATCTGTCATTTAAGGGGGATGTGGATGGCCTTGAGGTGAAGTAAAAAGTGGTGGTGTTTAAGAGGGGTTTTGCCATGGCAGAGTTGTTAAGGGGGTCTTGCTATGGCATGTAATATATGCTTTAGCAGAAGCATCAAAGAGATGGGCTTCACCATTTCCATGATGCTGCAGGAATGTGAGGTGCATTTGGTGATGCGGTGGTGGTTAGGTTTGCAAACATATCAAATTCACTAGTGGAATCACCTAAATCCAATTCTGATTCCAATATAGGTTAAGTGTTCCAAATATGGTGCTTAGTATTTTGGAACTATTTTGTTCCAATTTTGTTCTAATTTTCCGGAATCAAAACTAAATTCAATTATTTACGAAATGCTTACTATATGTTAATTTTTATTTATAAATAAGTTAATTATTCACATAACTACTATATTTGATTTAATTTATTTAAATTTTAGTTTTACTATTTTTATCGCTTTATATTACATGTTTTAGAATTTATTTTTTTATTTAAATTTTTAAAAAAAAGTTATGTATGCTGATTTTTTTTTCGATTAGAAACAAAATCAAGTAAATCCTATTTTGATAAGCTATTAGAATATCCAATTTTGATTTTGATAGCTTTTATAGTACATCAACAAGTTTCAAATCTATGATTTCTTTATTATAATCAAATTGAATCAAATTTTTGGGATATTGTATTCTATTTATGCCCCTATTGGTGGTACTGTCATAAGTGGGTGTGAGGTGGTGTTGTGGTGTAGTGAGGATTCTGTTGACAATGTATTCCTTTTCTTCTTTCTTTTTGGTTGGGAGCAATGTTTAGGCAGAATCCTGATTGTAGACATGTACAAGCATATTTATTAGTTATTTCTTCCATTATAGAAAATTTGTGTTTTCTATTTTAGGAAGGAGATTTAATTTTATTTATTTATATTTGTAAATACATGAAATTGTGATTTTGGTTCATGAAAATTAAAGTTGAATCTCATCATTGATTGTTGGATGTATTCAATGTTAATTATTTCGAGCATTGTTTCAACTTTCAACAATCTTCGACTAACAGTCATACATAGTTGTCAAGGCGACAAGGCGTCCAGGGCGTTGAAGAGTACCGATTCCGCTTAGGCGACAAGGCGGCCTCTTAGGCATCGCCTAGGCGGTTAAGACGGTATTCAAGGAAGGCTGAGTCGGAGGTTGTGATACATAAAAATATGCATAAATATAATTATGTTTTTACATTATAATTGAATATGTGTGTTTTATCTATGTATATAAGTAAATATGATGTGAATGTGAAAGAAAAAGGAGTGAATTATATTTTTATAAAATTTAAGTATATAACACATTTATGATTATAAAATTTATATATATGTGCGATAGTATAAGTGATAGTGAAATATTGTTATAATATTATTAAATGGTGGATGCAGAGTAGTCGCGGATTGTTAATTTTGATAAATTAAGACTTAAGAGAGACAAAGAGAGGAAGAAGAAAGAGTTGAAAGAGAACTTAATTAAGTATATAATATATGTTTATAATCATAAATCTTAAATATATATGATATTATAAGTGATAGTGAAATATATTAATATGTTCAAACTATCATTAAATAGGTGTTTATTGTGAGGGATATCAAGAGGGTAAAACTCTTCAAAATTATTTTTTTAATCATGTAAAAATACCTAGGGCGCCTTGGACACCTAGGCGGGCGCCTTGGGCGCCTTTTTGGCCATAGGCAAGGCACCTTGGCAAGGCACTATTGGAAAAGCGCCTTGCCGCCTAGGCGGGCGCCTTGACAACTATGCAGTCGTAGCAATACAAAGTGATTTGAATTTGTATCTAACATCAAAATAATACAAGAGGATGATTTTTTTTGTCTTTCCATGATTTCTGATTTGAAGGTTTTTATGGGATATTATGCTTTCATACTATTTTTATTTTTATTTATTTTATTTAACCCAATCCAAATACAAATTTGGTTGGAGTTTGCCGTTTTGAACTTTATATAAAGGAGGTGGGTTTCAGCAAGTGACAATCAGTGCAAAGTATTGTCAAAAGGGTTTTGTTAGGTGTCAATCAGTGCAAAATATTGTCAAAGCTCATGATATTGATTCAAATGATATAAATGTCGAGGTCTTCTCTTTCTAAGATGTGATGCATTAGAGTTTGGGTGCAATTGCAAAGCAACAAGGGTGAAGTAATTTTGTGCATGCAGCATGTCACGTAATCACCTAGATGTGGTGTTCAATAAGTAAACAAGAGTTTCCATGCCAAGGATTGGTCTGGATAAAGAAACTAATCTTTGGAGTGAAGTAGGACCTTATTATTGAAAGAAATCTAAGAAAGAAAAGGTTGAAAAAAGGATAAAATTAAGTACTCAGAACATTATATCTCTTGTAGGACCAGTTAGAATAAAGAATAATACTACTGTGTTCAAGAAAAATAGATAGGAGAGAAATATAAAGTAGAAGGGACTAGTTATACATTATGAAATATGGAAAAAGAAAGAAATAAGAATGGGTTGGTTTTATCATAAATAAAATATTAAAGGGTGGAATGGTGTCAGCAAAAAGAGTATGAATTGATTATTTTTGTGAGATTGATTATAAGAGAGGTAATCATTGTAATTGGTGCTCCACAAATTATATTAGGAAGGGATTAAAAAAATTTAGGTGTGGATGGTGCTATACAAAGTATAGCAAATAAAGTGAATATATTTATAAGAGGAGATCTCAATGGACATGTTGAAAATGAATGTCATGGAAGCGAGAAGGTGAGATTTTGACTATGGGACTTTAAAGAAGATTTTTTTTTCTATGGCCTATGATCTTATACCATTATGTACCCATTTTATTAAAAGAGATTTCATTTAATATTATTTAAAGTTGGATATATTCAAAGCAAAGTTAACTTAATTTGTATAAGAAAACGTAAATGTGCTATTTGCAAAATTGGTCTGTTATTTCTAGTGAAGCTTTGACAAGTCAATATAAGTTAATGATCTTAGATGTTAAGGTCCAAAGATGAACAAATGAATTTAAAATAAAGTTATTGGCTTGAATAAAATAATTGGAATTAAAAAGGTGAGATAAGAGACATTTAAGAAAAATTTCAAGATAAATGATTAAAAGTCCTAAGTAGAATCTAGTGTTATGTGGATGAACTTGACCACAATTATTTGAGAGATATCTAGAAAATACTTAAGAGTTTGAAAGACATGATACATGGAATGCCGGGTCGCGACCCGGGTCGCGACCCGGCCCCAACCCGGTCGGGTTTAGACCCGACCGGCTCGGTCGCGACCCGGTCGGGGCGACTCCCCCGGCCGGGTCGCAGAGTCGTGGCCGGGTCGCGCGAGTCGCGCGACCCGGTCCGGGCAACGCGTCACACGACCGTGCACCGGGCAACGGTCTCCGCACCGTTGCCAACGGTCTTGGGGGCGCAGCCCCCCATTCAGCCCCTTGGGGGCTATTTAAAGCCCCCGAGGGGCTCTCCTTACTCCCACCCCCCCACTCTCACTCTCAACCTCTCATTTGTGCTCATCGTTGCTATCGTTGCTCAAATTTTTTTTCTCATTTACTTAATTATTTCATCAAGCATTTCATTAGTTCATTTAGTATATTTATTTAATATTAGTTCCATTGATTAGTGGGTTAAGTAGTTTATTCTTTTTAATACTTATTTGCTTACTTGCATAGTTAGTTAGCTAGAAGATTAGTTAGATATTTAGTTTAGTAGTTACTTAACACATCATTAGTTTGAAGGAATATTAATTACTTACTCAATCCTATATTTAGTTAATCATTCAATTTATATAAATAAAAATATACTTACATTAGTAGTCACTAATTAAAGTTATTAGCTATTTAAATAATTAATTACTTACTTAAGTAATTATTTACTTAAAAAATGTCTTCTCCAAGCCAAACAACCCAAACTACCGGCGCGACCCGGAGTGATCCGGCTTGGTTGCATTGCAATTTGATCTCCATGGCGGAGAGAAAAGTGCAATGTAAATATTGCGACAAAGTAATATTCGGTGGTATTTATCGTTTAAAATTTCATCTTGCAGGCATGAAGGGAAATGCCTCCGACTATGTGAATGATTCATCCCAAGGCTCTTGGTTCCCTACATACGATCAAGAGTACTGTGGAATGAATTATGTGGAGTCATCGGATACTTCGATCCAATCGACCTATAGTTATGGTGACTCGTTTGGATCAAGTCTTAGGATAGTTTCCCGAGGACGGACGAATATGATCGTCGTGTACATGTATCAAGCTTTCGTACTCAACCCAAATGACGTGGGAGAGTACATCAACTACCTACAAAGTGTACAACACATCATGTTGGAATAAAATTGATGCATTATTTATTTAAATCATGTCATTTAATTTATCCAATTTTTCTGTATTTTTTCAGATTTTTTTTCGCATTTTTCTTATTTTTTTGAATTTTTCAAAAAAAAAATTAATTAAATATTAGGGTCGCGACCGGGTCGGCCTGGGGGTCCCGCGACCCGGTCGCGACCCCCGACCCAACCCTCCTTGACATGATAAACAAAATGATAGATAGTGGAGTTGCAATCATTGTTGATGAAATATTAAAGGATGCAATGATGACAATGAAAATAAGAGATATGATTATTATGGTAAAAATGACTAAAAGAAATAATTAAGGTATTAGTGCATATGCTTTATAAATTGTATCCAGAAGTAAGATTAAGGAAAAGTTTGAGGAGGATATGAATGATATTGTGTGGAGTATACCAAGTGGAGAATATATTTTTTGGAGATCTCAACTAACATATTGGAAATGCATGCTATGGATACGAGGAAGTTGATGGAGATTTCGTGTACGGTGATTTAAATGAAAAGGGAAAAATATTTTAGATTTTGCTACGGCCTATGATCTTATACTAACAAATAATTATTTTATCAAAAGATAATCTTATTTAATTATATTTAAAAGTTTATAAAATAAAAGTCTAATTGATTACATTCTTACAAGAAATACTAATTGTGTTCTTTGCAAGGATTGCAAAGTTATTCTTGATGAAGTTATAACAGGCCAACATAGGTTGGTAATTTTAGATGTTAAGATCAAAAGGCAAATAAACACATTTTAAAATAAAATGGTGGTGATTAAAATGGATGAAACAACAAATATTTAAGAGTGAACTTAAGAAAAATGTTTGGAAGTCAGATGTAGAAGCTAATGTTGGGTGAGCATGGCTACGATGATTAGAGAGATAACTTAAAAGGTATTTGAAGAGTTTAAATGACATGACCCACTTAAAAAAGGACATGGCCCACTTAAAAGAGGAGGTTTGGTGGTGGAATGAAGAAGTGCAAATGGTTATAACAATTAAGAGAGATTAATATAAAAGATAGAAAAATGTGATAACAACAAAATATATGAACATGATAAGATAGTGACAAAGCAAGAAAAAAAACTATTAGTTATTGATAGATTAGCAAGAGTGAGTGAGAGAAGAAAAAGATAAAAAGGAAGGATTCTAATTAAAAATGATGACATTAAAGAAAGATGAAAATGTTATTTTGGTAATTGTTATCAACAATTTTGCTTGAAACATAGAAGACAAAGAATGTAACAAAATTTAATTTGAATTATATTAGGATAATTAAAATTTTAGAAATTAAAGAAGCATCGAAGAGGATGAATACAAATAAGACATGTGGCTTAGATATCATTCTTATTAAAGTATGGAAATGTTTGGAAGATGTAGAGGTAGAACGGTTGACTTTTTAACAAAATCTTAATCTCTTAGAAAATGTCTGATAGGGACCGGTACGGACCGGATTGACCAGCTATTCAGAGACAACATCGTCCGAGTCCGAAGGGGACTGCGTCTTCATTTCTTGTATTTAGTAGTTTTAGTTTTATTTTAGTTTATTTTATGTATTTTATTTTAGGTATTTTAAAGTCCTTTTCATTTTAATCCTAAAAAGAACATACATGTAATTAGGTCTTTTAAGGGTCCATCTTGTAACGTCCAGCTCTATTTAAAGAACCTAAAGCTAGTGAATAAGATAAAGATGGATGTTTGAAGAAAGGGAGAGAGGCTCCTCTTGTTTTCCCCTTTCCCCTTCGGTCGATCTACTTCAGGTAGATGTCATCCTCCCACCTCCAGGTGCTCCCGGTTCTCCCCTTCCCTTCCCGGTGTTCCTCCCCACCTTTAGAGCTAGGTTCGGCGTCTTGCCCCTACCCTAATCGGTTTCTCCCTTCACCACCGATGAGTTTCGAGACCTGTCGACATCTCTGTCGACCCCTGCCCTAGGTTTGTGCATACCTCCCACCTCCTCCCCTTGACCCCTATGGCAACCTCTCCCCCTGCTGGAAGATCTGCGAGACCCCCCTGGTTTCACTTCTATTCCCCTCTCCTCCCATTCCTGATGCACTGCACTGCACCACACCTAGACCTAAACACCCCACCACCCTATACGGCTCCCTGCCCCCACAAGCACCCCTCCCACAGGCCTATTGGCCCCTTACAGAGCCTCTCGAGCAACCCCCCTCATTTTGGTAGGCCCAGGTGATGACGACGATAAGGGAGAAAGGAGGAGAAGGAGCCAATGCCCCTGTCGGAACCCCCGGATGCTGCCCTCGACGGTGGCCTCTGCCCAAGGATCGCGGGATCGGAATCGGAATCGGGATCGGTGGGTACCGATCCGATCCGGATCGGATCGGATCGGACCGATTCTGACCGATCCAATGGAAGACAATCGATCCAGAATCGGTAAGCAAAAAAAAAAAAAAAAAAAAAAAAAAAAAAAAAAACGATCCGATTCCGATCCGATCCGATCCCAGACCGATCCGGGCCGATTCGGACCGATTCTGGCCGATCCGACTGGAATAGCAAAAAATGAAAAAAAACGATTCGATTCCGATTCTGATTCCGATCCCGACCGATTCGGCCGATCCGATTCCGATTCCGATCCGATTCCGATCCGATCCCGACCGATCCGACCGATTCTGCCGGAACTTTTTTCAGGATCGGTCCTTCAGCCAAGAATCGGATCGGCAATGGCCGATCCGATCCAGGAATCGGCCGATTCCGATCCGGATCGGCCGATTCCGCGATCTATGCCTCTGCCTCCACCTTCTGCGGCCATTGGACTGTTGTTGGGAGCATCAAAGAGCCGCCATGAGTCCCCCCCACTCTCTCTCTCTCTCTCTCTCTCCCCCTCCTCTCAGTCGGGCTCCTGGCCAAGCGTTACGAACCCCCCTCACGGGGGGCCGATTGGCGATGGTCAGCCGGCCCCGTTCAGCTCTTGATCGAGTTAAGACCACCGGTTTAGAGCTCAGACCCCTGGTTCAGGCCGGTTCACCTTATTTTAAGCTAGTTCTGGCCGGTTTAAGCTCGGTTTAGGGCCAGTTCAGCGGTCTTTGACTTTGTTCAGGCCGGTTCAGGTACTTTAAGGCTGGTTCATGGCATTTAGGGACTGGTTCTGTGGATTTTAGGCCCGGTTCAGTAGTTTCCAGCCCGATTTGGGCCGGATCAGCGCCCATTGGACCGGTTCAGTTTGGTTTCAGTTCGGTTCAGCACCTGCTAGCCTTGTTTGTGGTGATAATGAATGTTGGGAAATAAAGGAAAGACTTACTTCCAAATAGGTGTGGTTGAAATAAGAATATTAAGATAGAGGTATGGTTATACTAGATTAGATGAAATATGTAATGAATATATTAGAAAAAATGATGGAGTAACGACAATTGTAGATAAATTGAAAGAATGAAGATTGAGATAGTTTAGAGATATTAAACATAAACCTAAGGAAGCATCAGTTAGAAAAGTAGAAAATATTAAAGTAATTGAAACAAAAAACGATGTGGTAGACCCAAGTTAACCTGGAGACATAGTTATCAGGCGATAAGGTATCCAAGGTGTTGAATGGTGTCAATTCCGCTTAGGCAACTAGGCGGTCACTTAGGTGTCGACTAAACGGTCTAGGCACAAACATTGGATGTATATTTATACTTACATATACATATGCATATACATATACACAATCATATATATAATTAGATGTTAATATTATATATACATGCAAATGTATATTAAAAAATATAATTATATTTGTATGTTATAATTAAATTTGTATGATTTTGTGTTCATACATTTAAATGTTATGTTTTTATGTAATTATGTATACATATGTATATATTTATTTTGAGAAATAATTAATCTTGATAAACTTGATGTGTGAGAGATAGAGAAGAGAGTTAAAATAGACTTTAATAAATTGTAAGTATATAACATATATTTATAATTATGAATCTTTTATTTATGTGATAGCATAAGTGATAGTAAAATATATTAATGTGTTTACACTGTTATAAATAGACGTTTGGGATTCGCGGATGGACTTATGCGGTCAGGTCGCAAGGGTCAAAGGGGCAGCGCCCATGCATTGTATAATCAGCCGATCTGGATCAGGATTGGCTGATTCTTGGATCGGATCGGTACCTGTTGATCCGATTCTGGACAGAACTACCGATCCGGCCCGGACTTTTTGCTGGATTGGTCGGAATCACTAGAATCGGTCGATCCTCGACCAATCCAGTTGGATCGATCCTAGAATCGGTCAATCCCAACCAATTCCCTAGAACCCGGAAAGGTTCGGAATTAGATCAATTCAGGGGCCGATTTCGGACCATTTTCTGGTTTGACCCCCCCAATAAGGGAGAGATCGGACTGATTTCCCCTTCCCACCCCTCATTCTTACTTCTCCCCTTCCCCTTCATCGTCTAGGGCTCCCCCTGGACCTCTCCCCCCGACGATCCACCTTGAGTAGTGGTGATCCGGGCATTTGGACTGGCTGATCCCCATAAATAGGTAAATTTAAGGTGGGGGGGGGGCTTCAGTCCCTTCTTCCCCCTCTCCCTTACCACTGTAAAAAAAATAAAATTAAGGTGGATCCGCGACTACTCTGCACCTTGCTTACGATAGTGTAAATATATTAATATATTTCACCATTATTTATACTATCACATATATAGAAGATTCATAATCATAAATATATGTTACATAAAATTTATAAAGATCTATTTAACTCTCTTCTCTCTTATATGATAGTTTGCATTTATAAGACAATTTCTTGAAAGGAACTTACTTTGTATGGCATTGCTTGATAGAATGTCATCCACATTATTTTTCATTTTTTTAAAATATTTTTAGTTCTATGATTTTTCTTGATTTTTTATGATTTTTTTTGAATTTTTATGATTTCAAAAATTTAAAAATTTTGGCCGATCCGGATTGGATTGGTGGTCACCGTTCCCGATCTCGATCTCGTGATCCTTGGCAATGCCCTTGTGGGTGGTATCAGGGGGCAAAGTCCCCTGAATTTTTTTTTTATTATGAATAAATGTTTCGAGCATCTAGCCTGGGCGCCTTGGGGCGCCAAGGCAGGCACCTTGAGCGTCTTAAGTGCCTAGGCGGGCACCTTGGGCACTGACAAATTAGCGGTTAGCACCATGCCGCCTAGGCGTTGTCCAAGCGGCGCCTTGGCAACAGTGCCTAGAGAAGAGTAATTCATTATGATTTGAGTGACTTATTGAAGAATTAAGTCAAAATGAACACGAATGGAGAAGGAGAACCATATGGCTGATTTAGTTAAGTTGAGATTAAGGCTTGAGTTGAGTTGTGCTAGGTTGGGTTGAGCAATAGTTTAGTATTTGGAAATAAAAATGTAGTAGTAATCTAATTATAAACGACAAGATAAAAATTTCAATAGGACTCAGATTAGAGTAGAAAATTAAATATTAATTTTAGGGTGCTATCTTGAGGATTAAGACTATCAGATGCTTAAAGGGTTCAAATGCAGAAGATGGAATTCAGAACAAGCAAAAACTAGTAATAAGAAATTTGAGATTTGACCGCATTATGTACAAGTACAACACATGATGTCCTAGATAATGAGAAGTTACCTAGATTAGTGGATAATTGGTTATAAGTTGTGTTTGAAGCAAGGATTGTCATCTCGGATCTTGGTTTCGTCTCAGAAAGGTGAAAGAAAAGAGATCTTGTGAGATTCTTGGAAAATTCTCGAGAAATTGGATCTCAGAAATGCCAATCAATATACATGTTAAACTGTAGAATGTCATGTAATCTTTTCATAAAGAACAAGAGAACTCATATTAAACAGCAAAATAAGCTTTGAGAGAATCAAAAGGAAATACAAACATAGAGATGGTGTACTTTTATTAACAAGAGATATACAAGAGATCTTATGTTAGACTTAAACTTCATCTTGAACAATATGGATCAAAGATTGATAACATCTTGGGTCAATTGTATATATATAGTTATAAAAATATTAAGTTAAAATTTTATCAAATAATAATATCTAGATAAATATTTGGATGGATTCCATAATAAATTTGGCAGTATATAAAGTAAATTTAACAAGACCATTTAACAAGTTCAGACTAGTAATAGGCGGAGGAAATTAAGGTATCAAAGGTATTATATAGATATTCTCATTTCGGCAATCTCGTTTCTCGGATGCGTGGAGCGAAAGATTCTCGGGAGATCTCAAGAGATTTTTGGGAGATCGCATTCCATGGTTTGAAGCCAAGCCCCAAGCAGACTATGAAGAGGGAATGATGGAGCCGGAGTGTTGAAGTCATACAAACTCATAGTGATGTGTAGACAATCGAGTTTGGAATGTGACTCACCTCCAATACTGTTCCTCATTACATGCAAATAAAAGAGCCATTTTGTTAAAAGAGCCATTTTGTTTGGGACCGCCTTCTGATTGCCTGACTTGATGTACCATGGTGGATTGCTGACTTGCTTCAATACCTCCTTTCCTGCCTTCCTTCCATCTTGTCTACGCCTATCGAAATGCTCTTTAACAATGTGATTCAAGTGCATAAAAGTTATTAAGCATATATATATATTCACTTCATCAGGTGACTCTTTCATGATCCTTTTTAAGTCAGTTTTAGAAGACACATCCTCTTGCATCTTCACTCTTGAGCACACCCTAGGTAACATTTGATAATGTTGAAGTGTAAAATTTGAGATCTGAAATTCACTGCTTATATTTGAACATGTAATAACGATATCTGAAAATTTAATGACTAAGATTGTTTGATAAATTGACAGCTAACATCTAAATATGAAATTTGTTAAATTGACAACAATCATAATGGATTTGGAGTTTAATTGAATCGGTTTAATTCAATTTCAGTTTCAAAAAATTCAATTAAAACCGAACTGCCTATACCTCTACTATAAACCGGTCAAATTTGGTAGTGATATTGTTTGTCTCCAATTCTGATTCCCATAGTGGTTAAGCAATTATGATTTCTCTCCCAATTAAATCAAAACCATGATATTTCACTTCTGTTTTCAGAAATGATGATATATTTTATCAATAATTAACTTTTATTAAAAATGAGTAAATAAATATCGTATTACTATTAAATTTTTTGATATAATACATTTACCACATTATTTTTACTTTTTATTTGTATACGATAATTTTAATTATTTATATATTGTTATTAATTATAATATTTATATATATTTATTTTTTATCAAAGTCAGAAGAATAAATATGAAATTGGCCATTTTCAGATTCTAGTTGTAATTAACTGTAAAAATGTCTATGCGGATCTCATAACTTTAACATATGCTGGAAATCCCTACCATGTTATTCCTGTGGTGATAGTATGCAGCGCAGCAAATACAAAGAGTCGAGTTCAGCGTTGTATATGTTCTGTTACTTATTGATTCAGACCGTAACAGCTACGTTGAGTTGTCTTCAGATCTTAAATGATTACATTTATCAAACAGTCTGAATGCACAATTGTCTAACCAAATCAGGCTTTAGATGTTATTAAGGTTAATCAAAGGGATGAATTGTTCAATATAAGTCAGAGTTCAGGAATATTTCCTCCTAAATAAGCTTAAACTGTGCATTTTTTTAAGTTGGTTATCTGCCTGAAATCTCTAGTATTAGTTGCCACATTTTTTCTTGTTTATTTTACATAAAATTTTTAATCTTACAAATTTAATCCTGATGCTAGGGACGAATTTTGCCTACTGGTACAAGGGGAAGCACATTGGAAATTCTTGTAGGTGAGGACGGATGGGTTACACATCATGAAAATGGCATCATGTACTCCTTCGATCCTGTAAAGTGTATGTTCTGCTTTGGAAACTTTTCGGAGAAGCTTCGCATGGCCCAGGTAGACTGTAAAGGCGAAGTAATTGTTGACTTATTTGCCGGGATTGGTTATTTCGTTCTTCCCTTTCTTGTAAGGTAAGCTTTGTGTTCATCTTAGTTTCCAATAATGTTTACGAGTAGAAGCTGTTGCCGCACGTAGTGGATAACAGTACTTGAGATTAATGTCACTACTAGACAAAAGTTATGTAAAATATGGACAAAAACTAGACACAAAAGATAACAGAAAACCAAAAGAAATAAAGAAAATTTATATTTTTAAATGATCATTTGGCCATTTAAAATTTGTACTTTTTTAATCTTTGGTGTTATATCAGGGCTAAAGCAAGATTTGTCTATGCCTGTGAGTGGAATCCTCATGCTTTAAAAGCCCTCCGGTATAATCTTGAAATGAATTTTGTTGCTGATCGCTGTGATGTACTCGAGGGAGATAATCGGATGACAGCACCCAAGGTGTGCTTCAAAAAACGTATCCTAGTCCTTTATGTTGATCCATGTTACTGTTTGATATTCAAGAGGAAAACCTTTGTCCAAAATTGACAGGATTGATGCTTCATCGGTCTTTCTATGTAGTGTACATGATTAAATGTTAATTTATGCGATATTTTCTCATATACCGGGAAAGTGAGAATAGGAATCGTTACGTTGTCATGGACAGAACCAAGTGGATATACTTCAATGATATATCTGTAACCTCATGTCAATTTGGACTAGGTATCACAACATCCGAGTTCACTTTTAAGATACCTTTACAAATACAACATACCGATGAATAAAGCAAAACGTGAGCGAGCTCTTGGAGCAGGTGGCATTGCAATATAAAGGTCTGCTGTAGCTGGTGAAGGTGCCAAATGCAATACTTTTTCTCATTTACCTCTGTTGTTAGAGGCGTTCGCTAACTACCTAGGCGGTGACACGAGGCAAGGCATTGACAAAACACCTCGCCTCTTCCGAAAACGCCTTGCCCACTCAAGTCAAAGGGATCTGATAAGATTGGATCTGTTTCTTAACTTAATTATGATACTTGTCTTCTTTTGTTATTAAGTTGTACTCCCATTGAATTATGATGTTATGCTACATTTGATTTATAAAATTATTTATTTATCTGTAATATATAGTTATTAAAATGATGCATTTATTTTAATTTTATAAGTATTTTTTAGATTTATTTTAACTATTTATATTAGATATATGTATTATTAAAATAAAAAAATTAAATAATAAATAATGTCTTAGGTGCCTGAGGTGCTCGCCCTAGGCACCTAAGGCAAGACGCCAGGTGCCTCTCCTTAGGTGTCTCATACTTCGAATAACATAGGTGTTTACATTAGGTCAACAGGGCGAGAGAAGTGCTGGGGGGGAGTGGACTTTTTTAACTCTTCTATTTGGGACTGTTCAACAGCCCAAACTATTTGAAGCTGACCTGAATCAACTTGCAGTTTAGTCATCTGACCAGTCTAAATGATCACCTTAGACGGCCAGAGTGCCTGCAGTTTAGAGTGCTGTTGTGATGTAAAATATTGCATGAATAGAAAACAAAGTGGCTCCTTTGGAGGCATTAGTGCACTGGCTTGACTATTGCGAATGTCTTCGGCCAAATACCAATTGGGGTTATTGTGGGTCCCTCTTACTAAAAGCAAAAGGAGGATTATATACCAGTCTCTTCACTATGTTGTCACAGGCTAAGGGGGTTGCTGTATAGCTTCAATACACAGGTTGGCGGAGAGCACAACTAAAATTACTAGAGAGCAAACAGATTCCGGGGACAATATTAGGAGAAGCTCTTGTTCCAAATGGTACCAACCTGCAAGCAGATGGTTTGTTTTGTCAGATTATTATAAGACCAAATATGGGAGGGAAAAGCGGTTATACTAGTCAGGTGGCACTCATTTCCATCACGGCTCAGGTTGGTCCACCAGAGCCAGCCTCATCAACCAAGCTTCATGTGCTAGATGGCATTCTTCCTGAGGACTTGAGTGAAATTTCTCTCATACTTCAGAATCATACATCCCGTTCGTTGTTGATCCTTGATGAGGAATAAGAACTCATAATGATTTTGCAATTGCATATGCCACATTACAGTATCTTCTCGTGCAGAAGAAATGCATGGTTATTTTTTTTCTCATTACCACAAATTAATGATATACGACAGGAGCTCATGGGATCTGTTGGAGCATACCACGTTAGCTGATTGAGACTAGCTTCCTGGTAGATTCCGACTCTTGGTTGGAGGCTTTCAAAGGCAAGCTGGTCCAACGCCTTCCACCTAAGCAGTTGAGAGTTTCCGAGCCCAGTTCAAACAACCATTGCTGTTTTAGGTGTCTTCTAATGGCCGAAGGGCGGAGGGCCTATAAAGAGGAGGGAAATTGTAAAAAAAGAGGGGAACTGGGAGAAGGAAGAATCGTGGAAGGAAAGAAAGTGGATCCCACAAGTATTGGACTCCTCTGAGTCTGTCTTGAAGCCAGAAGCCCTTGTTTGGCAGGTTTTCTGATGGAGGAAGGGAAGTCGGGAGTCTATAAAACTCACAGCAGTGCTTGTCGAAAAGAGGACAGAAGAAGAGAGAGAGATAGAGAGAGAGAGAGAGATTGGGGGAGGACTAAGAGTCGCGGCTGCTTACTTCTTCACAACCAGAATTTCTCCTCCTGCCATCCAAAGCTCCTTCCAGCTTCGAGTCCCTTTTCCACCGTCGCTGTTGAGGAGGCTGTCTGGAGTTTCTTCCACTGTCATCGACATCCCCATTTGTTCCCCTTCCACCATCGAAGCCCCTCAGAGGCCGCTGTGATTTCCTTCCACCGTCGAGGACTTCCACTAACCTCCGTCGCCGTCTAAGGATTCTTTAGGTGCCACCCGGAACCCTTTGGGAGCCGTTGAGCTCTTTTGCCAAGCGAGAGTTCTCCTCCAGAAGTTTTTCCAATCACTGTCAAAGCCGCCGGACTCAGTCTCTTGTGTCGCCGCCGGGAGACCAAGTTCCGTGGTATCACGGTTTCGCTCTCCGAAAACCTGCAAGGTCCCATGTTATCAAGTTCAGTCGTGAGGGAGCAGCCCTGTAGGCACACTCGAGGCCGCGAGGGGCCATTGACCAGCGGGTCGAATTGCTGGTGGGGCCCACTTTTAAAATGGTGTAAAAAAAGGGGATGGCCGTTGATGTGGATGGCTGATGAGGGCATATGGCCCACTCAGCATCCAACGGGCCAACCAGCCCATGAGCCATCCAGAGGTGACTGCTCATGTTAAAAAAAAAGTTTTTAAAACATACAATTAACAAGGAATTAAATGAAAAGCTATTAACTTAATTTAAACAAACTGAGACGAGCATGGGGCCGACTAAAAAGTATAAACCCACTCCGTGGTCTTGGCATAACATAAAAGAATTCCAAAACAAATAGGTAACCAAGAGACTAGCTAAAAGTTCACCTCTTGACCCTTAATTAAAAAAATAATAATAAAACAAACAATAAACAAAAATCTAAATAAAAAATTTATCAAATTAATTTTACAAATCGAGACAAATATCGGGCTGGTTCTAAATCCACCCCATGGTTTTGGCTTAACTTAAAAGAAATTCAAAACAATGGGTAACCAAGGAGCCAGTTCTAAACCCACCCCTTGACCCTTCTTATGGTAGACATCAAAAGGTCTATTAAAAGACCCCAATGTCTTACCGCTTCATAACAATGGGTGCTTTATTCATTAAGTCATGAAGAAGCTTTTGAAGATCAACATGAGCTATCTCTCCATATGTCTATCAAAGGCTGGACTATGATCAATTTTAAATTGATTTGACAAATGTCATAATGCCTATCAAAAGCTAAAGGATTTGATTTGGGAACCATAGCTGTTATGCCTTTCCTTTATTTGTAATTGGGTTCCAAGCAATATAATTTCATACTCTCTGTACACCATAGATTACGGAATCGGTGGAATCGGACCGATTCCGACCGATTCCGGATCCGATCCGATTCCTGGCGGAAGGACCGATTCCGGGAATAATTCCGCGGAATCGGTATGAATCGACTGGAATCGGTCGGAATCGATCCGATTCCGACCGATTCGTTGTGGAATCGGTCGATCCGACCGATTCCGATGGAAGACCGGTTGAACCGGCCCCGGTTCGATTCCCGGTTCGATTCTGGACCAGGAATCGAACCGATTCCGGCCCTAAAAGGGCCGGAATCGACCGCCGCGGTCGATTCCTTCGATCCCGCGGCGGTAGGGCTCGTCTCCGGCGATTCCGCGGCGATTCCTCGGCGATTCGGCATCGATCCGGCGATCCGGGCGTCGATCCGAGCGATTCGAGCGGCGATCCGTCGATCCGGGAGCGATTCAGCACCGATTCCGGCGATTTCAGCGATTCCCTGGGCGATTCCGGCGATTCCAGCGATTCCAAGCGATTCCTTCAGCCGATTCCGCCGATCCAAGCTCCGATCCGCCTTGAATCAACGTCTTCTTCGATCTTTGACCAGTTTCCAGGAGCAGAGGCATTCCTCCGCCACACCACCACCCGAGGAGGTGGACATGGACCAGATTTTCCAGGAGGAGCATGCACTTGCCTCCTGGATAGAGAGGAAGCCGGGGATCACGCGGTGAGTTTGATCCCGATGACCGTGCGTAGGCAGAAGGAGAGTTGGATGGTGTTGAAGCCGAGGAGGATGCTCCAGCTCCACCTCCATCTACTACCACGACTCAGGCAGGGCCTTCTTCTCGCCGGCGGTATGGGGCGACCACTGCCGGCTTTGGCCCCGGCTCGACTCCGGCTCGGCCCGGCGGCCGCTACCCGGCCCGTTCGCGATCGGGAGAACGAAAACAAAGGTGACGCACGGAGAATGGGAGGATTTGCAAAGTTGAAAAAAACTTTGGGTTCGGACTTTACGGTAGTTCGAGAGATGGTGAAGAGGTAAAGAGAAGGAAGTTAGAGGTCGGGCGTCTGTCGGCCCGGATGACGATGCGCGAGCTCCTTCTCACTCCTCGGGTGATGATGACGAGGAGTGTATACCGACAACGCGACCATCGACGGCCGAGTCACCCGATTCGCGGTTTCCAAAGCCGTATTACACGCTGGATGAGCAGACACCGCAGTCTTATATTATGGAGCCACAGTATCCAGCATTTGGCCAGGTTGACCAGCAGTGGATTACACCACCAGCTCCACCATCCTCTGCTTACGTCCCGGTCGTCCCGCAGTCCGATCCATACGACCTTGATGGCATGGCATCGGCATTATTTTCATATGGATATGGTCCCGGACAGTATTCAAGACTGAGCACGAGGGAGGAGCGTCACGAGCAGCAGGGAGAGGAGGACGACCCACATCTTTATCCTAGATATTGGTAGTAGATTGATATGATGTAATTTTTTTTTTGATGATGTATCAACTCTTTGATATTTGAATAAATGGAATTGGAACATGTACTTAACTTTCAAGTCTTCAAGTCTTCAATTGGTGTTCATTAGTATTTGTATGATGTGGTTTTGTGGATATCATGCATTGGTGATTTTTTAAAATTTTTCTAACTCATTTCCTATTTTTTTAGAATTTTTTCTGAATTTTTTGAATTTTTTTGACGAAAAAAAAATCCAAAAAAAAAAACCGATTCCGACCGATTCCGGAATCGATTCCCTTCCCAGGAATCGGCCGATTCCGGCCGATTCTGGGAATCGGAATCGGAATCGGTCCCAACCGATTCCGATTCCGATTCCGATTCCGGAATCCATGCTGTACACAGATGATGGTATTGGAAGCATAAAACGGTCACAACATGAACCTAGAGAGGATGCAAACACATAAAACTAAAAAAAATTGAAGCACTGAAACCCAGCAAATCTGATGGCAAAATCTGAATATGAAATGGGCTGGAACATGTCAAATAATATGGGATCCAACAAATCCGAGGATCTTATAATTAACCTACGCATGGACAGAATAACAAAGTGCAAAAAATAAAGCCTCGGTCTGGCACGAAGTATTCCGCAAGTCTGAAGGCCGGCCAGCATATGAACCTGCAGACCTGTAGAATGACAAATTTTGAGCCTCCAAGGTTTGAAAGATGATAAAAATCAAAGGAATACAAAGCCTTAAAACAAGATCAAATTTGAAATTTAATTACAACAGATTTAAATCCCAAGTTTTCCACCTGAAGCCCTCCAGCATCTCAGATCTTGCTAAATGGAGTACATTTAAAAACAAGATCATGAGCATTCAAACAAAAAAGCAAGAAGGGAGTCATTAAAGTTTAAAACATATTAAATCAAACCAAAATTTAACTCAATCCTAATAACAGACCTCCAAATTGAATTCCCCTCAAATCAATGCAGTCCAAATCAAAAGAAATCAAATTTTTTCTCAAATGGAAGGTCCAGCTCAATCAAGCCAAACCACTAACCAAAAGAAAAAAATCAAACCCGAAGTTCATAACCCGACTGAAGTCTTAAAGACATTCCCAGTCAAAGCATTCTCAAGTTCGCAAACAGAGTCTCAATTGACTGATCAAGATATGATAATGTTAAATACAAATTAAGTCTTAAAACCAAGGTCGTGAACCAAATCAACTGTTCTCACTAAATATGAAACAAACTCCAAGATAAGTTCAAACTGATTAAATCATATCAAATGATATTGAATCTTAATCAATTATTGAATCAAATCAAGTTTAAACCTGGAATCTGGAACGAATTATTAAAAGAAACATAAATCAATGTCAGACAATTCCAAAAATGAAAATTACCACCCGTCAAACATCAAACTCAAACCAAAACCCAAAGAAACCAATTCATGCAGAAATCAACACAGAAACCTAAAATCTGGAAATTCACTGCATTATCAAGTAAGCTCAAAGTGGGATCCAACAAATTCCCAAGATAATAAACATGATCCATCAACCTAATAACATACATCCAAATCAAAATTTCAATCGGAACTTTGATCCAGATATCAAACAGAACATTTAAATTAACCTAAATCAATAATTTCAAAGATAAAAACCACAATCCAAATCAAATCCAAATCAAATCCCCCAAGTTAAATTTCAATCAATTCTAAGAAAACAAATTAAACTCAAATTAAACTGAACTCAAACAGATAAGAAAATTTTAAATTCAACACAAATCGACTAAACAATTCATAAATCAATCCATTTCAATTAATTCAACTGAAATCAATTTTAATCAAATTAAATCAAATTTAAAACATATTGAGTGTTTACGTTCCATCGAGTTCATGGGGCTGTTGTTCCTATGTGTGTATGTTATTTTTTTTGTGGATGCATGTCTTCTATTCCATGGATTCTTATGAATACTAAAGGGTATTCGAGTATTCTCGAAGTAATTAACATCGGACCTTCGTACCATCCGATGAGAAGAGGTCAAAAATAAAATTTTAAAGAATCTAACAACCTCAATATATATTTTTATACATATCATTGACCTAGTTTTTACTCTTATGGATTATCACCTATTTTCCTAAGAAGTCAATGCTAAGTAAATCATAAATCAATTTGGAAAATTGAATTTCCAAATTTCCAAATTGAAGTTTTGAGGTTACATCAAGTGCCTAGGTGACCATATTGGGCTGAAGGGTGTCCTTGTGCTTGGCCCATTGTAATCCACCTGTGTGATTTGATTCTATTTTGATAACTATGGTATGATCTGTATGAAAACCTAACTGACTCAAGAAAAAGTTTATGGAGGGGAGTAGGAGAACATAGATATAATGGATAAAAGGAAATATGCATATCCTAATGGTATAATGGTATAAAAGGATATAATGGTATGCCGGGTCGGCGACCCGGTCGCCCGGGTCGCCCGACCCGGCCGGATTCCGGGCCGACCGGCCCGGAATCGACCCTGCCGGGCCGACTCCAAGCCGGCCCGGCAGGGGGTCGCGCGACCGGCGACCCGGTCGGCGACCCGGCCGGCGGGTCGCGCGGTACTATGACCGCCGCCCCCCCCCACCGAGTTGGTGGGGGTTAGTGGGGGGGCTTTTCCCCCCGCTTAAGAGAGTTAGTGGGGGGGACTTTTCCCCCACTAGCCCTCGTTGCACGAAATGCCCCCCCCGGGGGGGCTATAAATAGCCCCCACGAGGGGGAGGGTTCAACTCGCTCAGTGGAAGACGTCCGCGCCTCGCCCTCCTCCCCGGCACTGGTTGATCGCTCTTTCGGTCTTCTTCACTCTCCTGCGATCACTTTTTCGGTCTCTCCTCTCGCTGATCACTCTTTCGGTCATCACGCGCTCGACGGCTCGTCCCTCGCTCGGTTCTCACCGCCTCGCTCGGATAGTTTCCGCTCGCGTAGTGTCGTTCACACCCTTAAAGCGTTATTTTGACAGCATCGAAAGCGGTTTCTTTGTCATTAAATTTTATTTCGTGTTATTTATTGTGTGGATTATTTTTAACATGTCTTCCCCCGCCGTGAGACTTCCCGCTCCACCCGGAATGACCGGCTTGGCTCGCGTTGCACGGTCGTGTCGATGGAGCGAAAGAAATAAAATGCGAAGTATTGCGACAAAGTTACATGCGGTGGAACTTACGTTAAAGCATCGTCTAGCCGGTATCGAGGAGATGTTGCCGTGCGCGCGGACTCACTTTGAGGTAAGAGCCGATTTAGACGACATCTTGATCATCAGAAAGATCCGAAGGAGCTTCGAAGAGGCATCGGGACAGCTTGTGCGTGAAGAAATTGCGGAACCCGCGAAGGCGTTCGCTACGCGTATACGACGCCGGACGAGAGAGACCGAGAGAAAGAAGTGAATACGAATATTGACGAAGGTATGTAATAATTAATATTTGATATTTTACAAAAATATACGTTTTTAACATAGCGAACGGATGACTTAGCGAAGAGGCTGGATGCGCAAGCCGAAGGTCATTCGCCGACGAAGACATGTATCGACGTACCGGGCGGTTTATGGGTCGGTTCGCGGTGGGGTGGACGTGGAAGTGAAAGCGGGGAGAGGATCGAAATCGGACCACGAGCAACAAGTGCGCGATCTCGCCGGGATGACGACCCGGCGATTGGCTATGCGTCCGGTCATCGCACGACCGCGTCGAGGCAAACCACCGTCGACACGCATTAAAGAACTTGAAATTGTGCGAGGAGAAGATCGGGCGGGCAACTTCCAGGATGGTTCTTTCATAGTAGTATACCGAGTGACTTATTTATGAGGGCCTTATTATGAGTCCGTGATTGACATGATAGCGAGACGTTGGTCGGGGGTGCAGGGACCGACCCCGAAGGAGATATACAACACATATCTTCCATTGGAGGTAGGCGACATTAGAGAATATGTCAAGACGTTCGAACGTATACGGGACGAACGTGGTACACATTGATGACCGATGGTTGGACGGTTAGTCCTTTTGAGCGTAAAGTTGTCGAAACGAATCTTTATGAATTTTAAGCTTATTAATATCATTTTATCCTCTTAATAGGTATTAGGAAGACGATGATCGACTTTCTCGTTCTTGTCAGTTTGGGACCGTCTTTTGGAAGTCGGTGGATGCGTACAGACAGTAAAAAATGCAACATACTTGTTTGATTTAATTGATGGTATTATCGAGGAGATTGGTGAGGATCGAGTTGTCCAGTGGTGACGGACAACGCGGTACCGCCTTCTGAGGCTTAGAGCGAATGTTGATGGCGAGACGAAGTTATATTGGGCACCATGCTCCTACATTCCATAGATTTAATCTTTAGAGGATATTTGCGAATCCTCGGAATTGATCGGAGTTGTTAAAGTAGGACGATATATTGCGTCATAAATACTATAACCATAATTTCATTACGAACTAATGAGAGAGCACGCGAAAGGGTTGAGAGCTCTTACGACCCGGCGCTACACGGTTTGCATCACACTACATATCTTTGGAGAGCCTATTTGAGCATGGCGTTGCACTGAAAATGATACTTTCTCCGGGGTGGGCTAAGCCGGATTCTTGTAGAGCCAATCCATCGAATGACGAACGAAAGGGAAGGAAGGTGGAAGAAACATTAGAGAGTGGAGACTTTTGGCGGCTCGTAAAGAAGACAATGGATATTGTTGGTCCGCATTAGTCGAAGTCCTTCGCATAGTCGATGGAGATAAGAAGGCGGACAATGGATACCTTTACGATGCGCAGAGCGGACGAAAAGAAGAAATTTCGAAAAGGGTGTCGGATTTTAGCGTGGTGGGATATCATTGACCGTCGGTGGGAGAGAACATTGTACCATCCTATACGTACGGTGGTATGTTTTTTACAACTTAATCGAAATGTACATATGTTTAATCAATTGTTACCTTTTTGGTCGATGCATCTAGCAAACTTTTCGTAGTCGATTACCGAGTCATTTTTTCGACGAGATATTGCTACGCAGTCCGATCTTCGAGCCTATCGATGAGCTTGTTGGACGGCGTAAAGGAAGTCATTCGGAGAATGCTTGGGGACGATGACGGATTACGATTATTTGCAGCAAATAAGATGCGTGATTATAGGATGAGGTTATTTCGTTTCGGGACGACGAGGGTGCAACGAGCGGTTATGCTTCTTAGTCCGAGTATGTATCGTTAAATTAAGTCAACTTTTTAATTAAGTAATTAGCTTATTAATAGCATTATGTACTAAGACATAATGATAATGTACTGGTAGTGGATGGATCATGGAAGGGCACCGGGATATGAAGACTTGGCTAGTGTTAATCAGTACTAGACGAACTACGTACGCTTCATTTTGTGAAAGAAATTGGTCGACGTTTAGCGCTTGGCATACCAAAGAAAGGAATAGGCTAACATTGTCGCAAAGACTTGAGCGGCTAGTCTCTATCCATTTATAACGTGAGGTTGAAGCTAAGAAATTTGGAGAAGATAAGAGAGAACCGGAAGGAGGAGCGAGGTGGGTACGAAGCGAGTGGAAGACGAATTGAGGTGCCCGGCTGTCTGGAACCGGAGATTGACTTACGTGAGATATTTCGACGGAGGCTTCCTCACAGAAGCACAGGTCGACGAACGTGAGGGGTTGGGTGAACCGAGTTCGACACGATGATCGGGAATGGGCTCGAGGGAACTTGACAATGTTCCTCTTTTGAGGAATCGAATCCCTCCTTACGTGGCGAAAAGGCAAAAAGCTGGACAATCTTCTCGTCGAAGTAGGCAATCGAAGGGCAAAGGTAAACATGTTGCAACTAACCCTCTTGATATTGCGTCTGGACGCGATTGACGAGACGAGGGAAGATACTGCCGAGCCTAACATCCGAGTGCGATATCGGACGTCGGATGATTCAACTTCGAAAAGTAGTAGTGACGGAGATGACAACGCGTACGGCGAGGCGAGGAGGAAGCACCGCCGGCACCCTTACGGTCGAGGAGAACCAATCCGCGGACACCCTGTGGCACGGCCGCGTTTTACGGAAGAGGAGCGGTTTACCCACGCATGACACAAGATTATGACCACGGGGCAAGACGAGCGTGGGTATGGTGCGGAGTTAGAACCATCGCGGGGTTCTTGGTGCCCGTCTTATCAAGGACAAGATTATGGGATGATGCGGCCTTCATTAGATAGGTTCGTACGTATTCGTATGATAGTTATGGTGGTTCTTTTCCGATTATCGTAGGACAATTGTACGAGCGGTGAAGAGTATAATCGGTTTGTCATATGTTTAATGCGTCGTACTCTTCCTCGATATCGTGGGCGGAGTACATACATTATGTAGAAGAACAATTTAATGTAATGTTTGAATGAATGTTGAATGAATCTTGTTAAATCACATCTCTTATTCTTAAAAAATTACGGGTATTTTTTCTGATTTTTTCCTAATTTTTGGGTATTTTTTATGATTTTTTCATGTTTTTTTTGTTTTTTTTTTAAAAAAAATATTAAAACCGACCCGGTCGGGCCGGGTCGCGACCGGGTCGGCGACCCGGCCCGACCGGGCCGGGTTGGGGGCCGGCCGACCCGCGGCCGACCCCCGAGTTATCCTTCCTTGATCCTAATAATTATCACATAGACTTCAACATCATTTCAACATGTTAATGCTAAATAATTTTATGGGATGTTTATATCTGGGTCCCTAAAATTATTCATATTTTTACATCCTTGAAATTTTGACCAAGGAAGGCGGGGTTGGGGGTCGGCCCGGGATCGGTTGGCCCCAAAACCGACCTAGTCGGACGGGGTCGCGGCCTTGGGTTGGACGGGGTCGGATGAGGTCGGATTCTATTTATTTTATTATAAAAATATAAAAAATAATATAAAATAAGAAAAAATTAGAAACAATATTGTTTATATTATAATTGATTATGAGTGTTTATCTATGTATACAAGTAAATATGGTTCTTTTTTGTGATTATGTTGTATTAGTATATGTTGAGAAAGAGAAGGTAAAGATACTTAACAAATAATTTAAAAATTTTAAGATGTATTATATATTTATAATTATAAATTTTAACTATACGTAATAATATAAATGATAGTAAAATATTGTTGTACTAATGCTCAAAAAATAATTATTCTTGACAAACTTGATGTGTGTGAAAGAGAAGAGAGTTAAAATAGATCTTTATAATATTTAAGTATATATCACATATTTATGATTATAAATCTTACATATATGTGGTGGTATAAGTGATAGTGAAGTATTGTTATACTATTATTAAATGCGGCGCATAATAGTCGCTGATTGACCTGTGTGGTCAGGTCATGGGGGTCAAGGGGACAACGCCCCTTGTGGGTATCAGGACAACGCCCCTCGAAGAAATTTTTTTTATGGTGGTAAGGGGAGGGGGAAGAAAAGTATGTAATAATAGTATAAAAAAATTTGACCTAGGCTAGGTTACGCGACCCGGCGGCCCGAAAACCAGCCGGATCGGGCGACCTGTTCGACCGGGTCGCGGATCCGGCAAATCATGATTTTGACATTATTTTTTAAAATATTTGAAATCTTACTTTAATTTTAAATAGATTCATGTGGTTTATGTAATTTTTAATTCCTTGACATTAGATTTACCTATTCAAATTATTGATATGCATCCACTTATAAGAAATTCTTCTCTTTTATATCTCCCTACACGGTCTCCCTACTCTCATTCTCTCTCTAGTTGATTTCTCGCTCTCTCTATGCCTCTTTCTCTCTCTTTCTTTGCTATCTATCTACATCTTTTCTACTCTTTATCTACATTCTCTCTCTGTCTCTACTCACTCTAACTTTCTCTCTTCTATATCATAGTTTTTGAGACAATCAAGGTGACTAAGGTGACATAGCACCGATTTACTACTTAGGTGACAAGGCGATACATTAAGCAACATTTTTTATGTAATAAAAAATAAATAATAGTGACAATAATCAATGTAAGTCAATTATTAATACATGCTTGCATAATATGGTATGCTAAATATAAATTGAAAAAGAAAGACAAACAACATGGAATCTAAGAATGAATAATTAATTGAATTTATCACAGATGTCGAAAAAATTTAGAAGATGAACATGAGATACTAATTACGCAAATATCAAACAAGAGTACCATATGATATGGCCATTGTCTCAGAGATTCAAGAAAATGGAAATAGCATCCAAATTCTAATGCAAAAACTAGCATCCTCCCTAAGAAAAACCCTTGGATCCCATAATTTCTCTCATCGTCATTATTGTCTTCATCTTCTTCTTCAATATCAGCATCTTCATTGTTATCTTCATCAATGTTATCTTCAAAATCAACCAAATATTCTTCAATATCTTTCTTCATTTCTGATTTTCAAGTCATTAATTTGCATGGTAGAACTTTTAAAAATAGCGCTACTTGTTACCCTTTTATAGATTTTGGGCCTTTTAACTCGATTTTGACTTATAATAACATTTGTTACGCCTAATGCAATATCCACGTTTGCCTATGTAAGATTGTTAATACTTTGCACTAATTTATCTTTTGACGTGTTTCCAGTCATCCATTCACTAGACCAATCTAAGTCATCAAAACATATAGTATGAAGTTGTATCTAGTTTAACTGGCGATGTAACCAAGAAAAATGGCCTCTCAGAAGATATTAATTTGAGAATAGACCTATTTGCATTGAATTAATAATAAAAAAATATATTGAATCCATGAACAATTCTAAAAGTTGTCAATCCTTCTACAAAATTCTTGAATTTCGATCCACTACTCTTTTCTTTCACTAACTTTGGTTACCTGAAAAATTTTAAAATAAACAGGTTGAGTCACATGGGACCCAGTAGATGATAACCCTTCTCTCGACAATCGGATAAATACATAACTATGCATATATAATTATTATCATATAAACAAACCTACCTTGTAGCATATATAACAAGTCAAAACCAATTTGTATTACATGTTGTTACTTCTACATGCAATAGTCATATCAAGTAAGAATCATATCGGCCACGAGCATGAGGACCATGCTTTGGGCACCTTATCACATATATCACGAGCATGAGGATCATACCTTAGGTACCTTATCAAATCACATATATCACGAGCATAAGGACTATACCTTTTAACATGTTATGTTGCATATCATGACTAACACACTTAACATAAATACATGATCTTACTGGACATTACTAGTAAGACTAAGACGAGTTTCATGAATAAGATCTTATCATCACTTATATATGTCATCACATTCTTGAGCAAGTCATTCACCCTTATAGCATATTTGCATTAGAACTTAACATGTTGACTCGTATGCATAACAAAAATCATTATAATATATTGTTTATCTACTTTAAAACATAAATTCTTACAAATCAAAATTGCTAATAACATATATTTAGAGCCTATATACTTATTTAGATTTCATGCAATTTTTATAAAAAGGGTCAACTAAATAGAAGAGATTCACGTTAACACCTACTTGGAATATTTTTGAATTTTTAGTATATATTTTTTTGAATTTCTTTGCTCCCATTTTATTTTTCTATATTTTTATTTTTATAAAATCTTTCCAATTGTAGTAGTGAGCTTGCTGGCTGCGGGGTGCTAGATCACTCTGTGGATTGGTGGTTGGAGACAAGGATTGTCGTCTCGGATCTCGGCTTCATCTTGAAAGGGTGAAAGAGAAGAGATCTCGTGAGATTCTCGAAAAATTTTAGGAAGATCAGATTTCAGATTTCATTTATATAGGGTACGCCTTACTCAAGAATTGTCATTTTACATCCAGATTTATCTCATGGATACTAAATGGAAGAGATCTCGAAAAAATCCCAAGAGATTGGATATTGAAAATAACAATCAATGTATATGTTTAGGTGTAAAATGTCATGTAATCTCTTCAAAAAAAAACAAAAGAATTCATATTAAACATCAAAATAAGATACGAGAGAATTAAAAGTGTAATACAGAGAGGGTGAACTATTGTTAACATGAGATATACAAGAGATCTTATGTATATCTTGAACAATATGGATAGGAGATTGATGACATCTTGAGTCAATTGTACATATATAGTCATAAAAATATTAAGTTATAAAATTTTATCGAACAATGATGTCTAGATAAATACTTATATGAATTTCATAATAAAATTGAAAATATATGAATCAAACTTAACAAGGTCATCTAACAAGTTAGGTGATGCGGGACGGGACCGGGGGTGCCATAATTCTCAAATAATCCAGAAATATAACCCAAAAGATAAAATGCCAAACAGAAAATAACCAGGAACCAGCAATCCGATATGAACCAGCAGGTAACAGACCAAATATGAACAGACTTCCAACAGTAATAAGTTCAGATCATAACCCAACAGTATAGCAGGCAGTTCAAAGGCCAGCAGTGCTAAGAACCCAGCAGTTTAAACCGAACAGATTATGCAACTTATCATCATGACAGTGTCAACTGGTACAGGGAGGATATCTCAATAGCACACAGTCCTCATGAAAATGATAAGCAAATCAACAGTCATGATAGCAGTAGGTAAAGGGACTGTTGGCACCAAAAAATTCATAAGTACCTAAATATGTCAAGTTTTGGGCAAAAGTATATGGAAAAAGTGAACAGATAGAGGTGACCCACATTATACCACATTTGGGACCAACGAGCCGAACGGACCTGATAAGTCTTATTGGGCCTGATCGACCCGATGACTGGCCGATAATGATCAGATACCACTACCTGGTCTGCCCAGCTCAAACTTGAGTAATGCCGAAGTCATATTGGAAATCCGACTTGCATTTGACCATGTTACGAGCAAAACAGTTGAAAATGAACTTCGTGGCCTCGTAAGCCTAACGGACCCAAAGAACAAAATAAGTTGGTCCACAATATCACGCATCCGGTCAAGGCCTCGCAATAATGCCTCGAATGCCAAAATCCGGTTCCGGGTGGCATAATGACCATTTTCGCCTCTATGCGGCCCGGCAACCAAATGTCACCAGTGACGATCGTGCACCACCATCAGTCCGCCTAGCTCAATGTCGAGCAATGCCGTAATCGATCGAAAATCCAATGCACATTCTAAAGTTATGCGTAAAACACCGAAAGTCAATTTTTCGAATGGCCTTATCATGCGGCATATCAGTCCGAAAGACAAAACAAGTTGGGTCCACGAGACTATATTTCGTCGAGGGCTTCGCAATGATACCTCGATTGTCGAATCCGATGTCGGACGACCTTAAACAACGGTAAAATGGCCTCTTTCGCCCTTGGTAGGTTCGGGACACTTCTCGGGACAGATCCGATAACACATGGACACATCATCGGGCCTTTGCCCACCATATCGAGTTAACGTTGAAGTCGATTGAAAATCCGACTAATATTTGGCAAGTTATGGGCCAAAACACCCGAGACGTGTCCAAATGACCAAAATGCCCCTTCTCGGCCACATTCGGTTCGAAGACCCGACTCGGCCCATTAACAAACTTGTGGGCTCATATGATGCAGGAAAGTTAGTACATGCGGAAAACTGATTCAGATCAGAAATCCGACCCATATTCGGAAAGTTATGGAAGAAAATTCAAAATTTGTGCTTCTCGCCAACCCACCAGGTCAGGGGCAAAATGGTCCAAGTGATCAAAAAATAATCCAAATGAACCAGAATTGAAGTCATATGTCAGATATATTGATCAGAAAATTCTCGAGCCAAAAAGAATATTTTTGTACATCTCTCCACATATAAAATAGAGAATAAGTACAAAATTCATTAATTGAGATTATTTGGGACAGATTATGTTGCTTCCATTATGATCATGATACAATTGATGAGCTCGAGATAATAGATTGGAAAGATATATGAAATCAAGTCTGATCGAAGCTAATTGTGTCTCATATTATGTTTATTTGGATATTTATATGATTTGAAAATCATATAAAATGAAATAACGAATATAAGCCATCAGATCGGCTATCAAGATGATGATGGAGATGGAACACCAATCCAAGGGTCTGGATGCATATTTATTAAGTATTGGATCACTTCTTATTGGATCTTTAATGACAATGGATTCTACTTAAGTGAAGATTAATATGAGCCATTGGATATATGGAAAATGATGAGATATTAGGTCAAGAGAGAGACCTACGTACTGTATCTCCCACAGCCACGTGGACCAAGTCAAGGGCTGTCATCGGATGCCAAGAAGAAGGAGAATAAGTTAAAAATATAAATGTAAGCCACCTCCTTCCATGATGCCCACGTCCCCACCTTCCCACTACCCCACGTCCGAGAGAACATGCTCCCACTATCAGCCATGGAGGAAGTTGCGCACGTAGGCTTCTCCTTGCCAGCAACCTCCCATCCAGCAGCCTATATAAGACAGCCTTCTCACGCTGCTCACGGGGCTGAGAGGCCACACTTTGGAAGGGGCCCCACGCTGCTCAAAAGGGGGGAGATGATCACGGTGTTCTCCCGTTGATGCCCACTGTTGCTGCCGTTTCCACACTAGGAGAAGGGGAAATGATGGTGCCGCTAGATTTCCTATTTTTGCTGTTACTGCTGGCAGAGGAAGGAGGAGATGCTCGTGTCCCATGCGTCAATGGAAAGGGATGCATGATGCTTCTGAAGGAGAGGGCTGATAGCTGCAACAGTCACCCATCCACCTGCTGCTACAGCATCCGATGGTTGTTGTCATCTAGGACAAAGACAAGCTCATGCTGCCTCTTTGTTCCTCCTATTATGCCCACATATCCAGCCTCTTATCAACCCATATACGGTCACCTATCAGCCCTCCTATCAACCCATATATCGGTCACCTATCAGCCCTCTTTTCAACTCACATACAAGGCATATACCGACCCCATAAGGTCATCTATCAGCCCCCTTATCAACCCTATAATAGGTCACCTTTTTTTAGCCCATACAGATCCCATAATAGGTCACCTGTTGGTCCCATGTTTGGCCTCCATATAGGTCATCCACCAATCTCTCTACCGATGCGATATCATGTTACACATTGCCCCTCAATCTGACCCTATATCAGCCCATGTGCAGAGTGTATACCTCTTTGCATACCTACATCTGATGACCATATACCCATGTAAACAGTCCCCTCTTGGTCCATGTATATGGCCTACCCGGCCCCATAGAAGGCCATCATATACCAGTCCCCCTATCGACACATATCAGGCCACATATAGCCTTTCTATCCGCCTATAAACAGGTCATATCCAACCTATATCGACCCATATACAGGTCACACAACCTCTCTATCCAACTCATGTACAGCCCCTGATGTGAAGCACCATATGTTCCTCAAGGTGGCAATGGAAGTGAGGTTATACCCGGCCTCTTTGGAACCCACATGATGGACCAAAGATCCCCCGGGTAGCCTTGATAAAACAAAGAATATGAAGAGAAGATGGCCAGCAGGGCCTTGAAGACTTCATACCGGCTGAGCAGAAAAATGTATCATATAAGGGGACTGTTTACTGCCCCAGTCAGCTAGAAGATCATGAAACCAGAAAGGTCAAGGGAGCCTATAAGAAGATAAATGCCTATGCTAAGACATGTGTGGCAGATTGATAGACAATTTCGGGCAAGTCCCAATGCACCTGTTCCGGACAAGAACTCTGAGCATGCACTCAGTTTTTCCTGATCCATTTCATAGTAGGAGAGTACATAAACTCAACCTACCGGAAGAAAATTCCAATCTCATATAAAGAGGAGGCCAATCATGGACCGGACCTCTATGATCGGAATGACACCCTTCTTTAAGAAGGTCTACGAGATGACCACGAGATGATGGAGTTGTGGTTATATTTAAACCCCACCATACAAGGACAGGTTATACACCATATGGCATGAATGAGGCATATATGTTGATACTCATATGTTGATGATCAAGGACCATTGTATATATATATATATACAATTTATAAGAGCTATGTGTAATACAGAATTTAAACCACCAGAAGCTGATTGAGAGGCTAAGTCCGAACATAAGAGGGCAAGAAAAGCATGAAGGTACATTGTAGACCTGATTTCAGGACCTAAATATCTAGGTTCTGATCTATCCATTAAAAATGATTGGAGGAAGGTTGCTCTAAGATCAGAATAAGAGATTGGAGACCGGACTGGCTAGGGGTTGCAGTGGAGGCCATCTTCAGATTGCTGCTATTGTTGGTTAGGGTGTTGCCCACCAGGAAGATCTCCATTCATGTCTCCTATGGGGTTGCCTGGTTGCATTGTTGTGAACTAGGGAATCAACAGGTTGCTACATTTGACCGAAGCTGGAGATTCTGGATAATAATCAAGTCCTTAATGATGTAATGTTGTTGTTTGGGTTGCTGCATATCAAGAAAGAGGAGGTGAAGATAATACTCCATCCTATGATGCTCTTCCCGTACCCATGCAACCAGCACCCACTATTGCTGCTGCTGTTGCTCATAGCGCCACATATGGCTCACGATGTTGATCCTGCTGCACCAACGTTCACAACATAGTTGCTGGTTATGTTGTTGACCAAGAAGAATGAAGCCTATGATCTATAACCTGCTGCAACAGAAGGATGAACGTAGTGAAGGAGGAGGAGAATCATAATCCTTTCCATACATATCTATTCATCCTCATTAGCCTATGCATGTCATGGCTAAACAAACCCCATAACCATATATGTTCATAGCCTTTAAAAACAGGGCCTGTTTGAGACAGAACAGTCCCCTCTCAACCCTTTTTCATGGCCCAAACCCGATGGCAATGGATATGAGTTGAAGGCATTATGATAGCAGGTCTGCATGCATAAGGAAGCGCCAGACAGCAGCATATGAACTCCCCAAGATTGGTAATATTCAGTCCATGATGGCAATCGATCGGTCTATGAAGACAATGAAGATAATGGGTCATCCGGACCCAAGATACTGTGAGAATGGGGTTATACCCGGCAGCTTTGGAGCCCATATGATGGACTAAGGGCCACCCCGGGTAGCCTTGATGGAGTCAACACCATGAAGCTGAAGATATGAAGCTTATGAAGTCTTGGCCAGCCGGGCATAAAAGATGCTAAAGACTTGGCCATTATTCGACCCCATTTAGGTCATGATTTCAATCTCCCTACATGACCATAAGATGGGCCCACAACAACTCTTTGTTCGGCACCCCTCCTTAACAGCACCCATACTTGCTATTTTAAAACCCCTCGAGCCATGTCCATACCCACTAAGTATGATCTGTTTTAACCCCCAAAACAGCCTCTCAGTCCACTGTTTCGGATAGCTAATACAGCCCCTTATATGGCTTATATCTTATGGCACCAAAACCAGTGATGTTCAAGGCTTATGATGGCAGCCTAACAGTGAATGAAGGAATGGTTATACCCGGTCCTCTTAGAAACCACATGATGGACTAAGAGCTTCCCCGGGTAGCCTTAATGAAGCAAAGAAGATTTCATGAAGAGGAGGATCTGAAGCCTATGCAAATATGACTACATGTGAATCAGATCGATGCATGTCTTGTCCATCTGAATGCCACATTATATTCATATACATGGCCTTGTTCGACCTCATCTTGAAGTCATATAACAGCCCCTCGTATGCTCACCATTCAGCCCTCATCATAAAGACTATATAGAGCATACTTGACCCTCCCTCCATAACCATGTAATGCTTCTATGGACAGCATGCTTATGCCCATATACAATGACCGAAGGCACATAAAAATAGCCCTATACTGACCCATATACAGGTCTGTCCTTGTCCTCTCATTGACCTATATACAGGTCATCATTTCAACCTCCATACCGCCCCATGTTCAGCTCACACTCGGGCCTATAACAATCCATATATCAGTCCCTCTACCTAACCCATATACATGTCACTTATCCAATCCTTTATCCGACCCATATACAGGTCACTTATTCACTCCATATCGACCCACATACAGGTCACCTTTTCAGCCATCTATCGACCCCATAACAGTGTCGCATATCCACCTCTATTCAGCCCCCATAAACAGGTCATATACCTGCCCCCTCATCACCCCATATACAAACCATATACCAACCCCCTGTTCGACCCATATACAGGTCACTTTCAGCCATATATTGACCTTATAACCGGTTACATATTTGGTCCCTATCGACCTATATACAGGTCACTTTTTTTGCTATATATCAACCCCATAGCTGGTCATATATCTAGCCTATATTGACCCCATAACAGGTCACATATCCAGAACCCATATGAACCCCATAACAGGTTCTCTTCAAACCCTTTATAAATCCCCAGCTGGTCATGAAACAGCTCCCGATGTTGTCATCTACATGGAGAAGGAAGATGGGCTGCAGCCAAGGGATGAGGCGATATCCGGCCCCCTTAGAACCTATACGATGGACTAAGGGCCATCCCAAGTAACCTCAATGAAGCCAAGATACCATGAAGTTCAAGATATGAAGCATATGAAGACATTAACTCCGGCATGTAAGATGATGAAGACTTGGTCACCCGGGACCAAGATATGACGATGACATGATGACAAGGCCAAATGTGGCCCAAATGACATAAAAATCATATATCTTAAATATCGACACATAAAAAATATTTAAGATGCATAATACGAGCCTATACTTAGGCAATATTCATGACACTCGAACAAATATTATCGGGTACGTCCCGAAATGTTTGGTCCGACGGGGCTCCGAACACGCACTCGGTGTCATCGATCCATCCCAAAGTGGGAAGAGTACGCACTCAATCCATTAGAAATTCCCACTTCATTCAGAGCGAGGTCAATTATAGACCAAAACTCTATGATTTAAGTGAAAGTCCATGTCTACATAAGACGGGATATTCTCAAAAAAGATGTATGAAATGACATGTGGTTGACGGGATTACGGCTATGTTGAAGCCTCCTTGCCACGACGATGTGATTATGTTTTTGCTGGATCGTGCTTCCTTTTATACGAGTTGCTACGACGGTTAATCAAGAGTGTTCGAGAATCTCGATGTAATTAACATCGGAAATTCGCAACTTCCAATGGAGAGAGGTCCAAAGACAAACTTTATGAACCCTAACCTCGACATATATATTTTATACATACCACATATTTTGGCTAATATCTTCTATGAAATATCATATATTTTCATAGTAGCCAAAGATAAGATAAGGAAAGTTCATTTCCCAAATAAACGGAAATCAAATGAATTTTCAAACTATGTCATACAACATATATTCTTATATTTTTATATATCAGATCTTCGAGGTTTCACAGGGACATAGGCTCAGATTATGATCATCACAGCCATAATTGGAATCAGTGAAACCAATATATCAACAAGTATAATTCAGGAGTTCTCCCAATAACTATACCGGCAACTAATTAAAGCTACCAAGGCAAGTTTTTCTTTGGTTTCATCATCATTTTCCCATAAAAAAATGTAGGCAGATCCAGATGAAGCCTGCCATTTCTGTAGGTTCCATTTCTCAAGAGAAATCCGAGGTGCAATATGAATAATATCCAATCAAGAAAACAAGACAGACTGTCGTGAATACTAGATGAACAGAAACATCGCATTACTCATAGACGAGGTGGACCACCCCGCATTCCTCTTCAAGCAATAATTATCATACGCGACGTCGAAAATCGATCACTAGAAACCATCGGCTCGCATCGGAAGAAAACCAAGCCATCTCAATGGAACCACATTTGGCGAACCACGGGACATGGCCATTCACGGACTTAAACCATAAGTTAACTTGCTCCGCAGGAGGAATCTATTACGGGAGGGCCTGATATCACCGTGCTCGTGAGGTAAGTCATTCCGCAAACCTTCTTGGAGTGGGAGGGACAGCTTCTCAATCAGGGGCTAGAGGAACCCGCAAGGGAATCCACAGCGTTTGGAGGAACAACGCTGACCTTATTGAACCGTGACCGATTCCGGGAGGACTGTTGTGGAGCACCGATAGCAGCAATAGAGGGGCACGGAACGGTAGAAGATCCAGTAGCACAATCGGGACGGGAGGAGGATCCAATCAAGTGAAGAAAGATCTCCACAGGAGCTCGTCGGAACGACCATCGGAAGAAAGGGATCGAGCTGATCCGAGGGAGGAGATGGCCGTAGAAGGCTCAATAGCCGGCCGAACTGAAGAGGAACCGCTAGAGGAGGATGAAGGAAGGAGATTCATCTTCAGTCGCTCGTCGAGATCATCACGGGAAGAGGCGGATCGAAGAGGTGTCGTCGCTAGGGTTACGCCATCGCGAGGGCGGAAGGAGGAAAATAGTGCGCCGAAGCGCTATCGGGGAGAGAGAAGACCCGCCGCGGGGTTTAAGTGAGGAGAGGGGCAAAACCGGAAACCGCCAATGCATCCAAAATATATTCGTCATTTCATATCCTGTACATAGGAATTCAGGTCCTATTTATAGGACCGAACAACTGCCTCCAATTAAAATGTAAAAGAAATTCATTTTAAAACTAGAAATTGAAACTAATGACTCTAAAATGCCTAAAATAATGGGAAAAAGACTAGGCATCTTAGAAAAAAAATTCTAAAACTTAGAAAATTATTCAAATGGACCTAAAATCAATCTAAAATAAAAATTTACACGAAATTGAATTCTAATAATCGGTTCTTGCATCCCGATTCAATTATTAACATGAATCGGTTCTTGTGTCCCGATTCGGTTCCCATCATTAGGAGTAGTAATAGGCGAAGGAAATCAAGGTACCAAAAATATTATTTGGATATTCTCGTTTCGGTGATCTCATTTCTCGAACGTGTGGAGAAAAAGAGATTCTCGGGAGATCTCAAGAGATTGTCGGGAGATCGTATTCCATGGTTGGAGATGCTAGCGATGATATTGTGGGCCAGTGTCGGCAATGGACAACAGTGACATGGTAGGCGACAAGCTGACGGGAGGTGGCGGCGACAGGTAGAGTACTATGGCAAATAGGGGCCGGCAACGATGGGATGGGGTGGAGGTTGGTGAACGGCGTAAGTGATGACGAAGAACAAGTCAGCTAAGGTGACCTAAGAGAGGACATGGCGAAGGCGACATAAGTAGGGTGTGCTGACGACGCGGGCAGTGTGCCGCAATGGCGTTCACAGGGATGCAAATGGTAGGCGACAAGCTGATGGGAGGTGGTGGCGACAGGTAGAGTACTATGGCAAATAGGGGGTTGGCAACGATGGGATGGGGTGGAGGTTGGTGAACGGCGTAAGTGATGACGGAGAACAAGTCAGTGAAGGTGACCTAAGAGAGGACATGGCGAAGGCGACATAAGCAGGGTGTGCTGACGACGCGGGCAGTGTGCCGCAATGGCGTTCGCAGGGATGCAAATGGTCAACGAGGTGGATGAAAGGAAAAGCACAAACAGTGGGGAGGAACTGTGACGAGAGATTAGGGAGAGACCAGCGACGAAAATAGTGGTGGGGAAGGAGGTGGCTTCCGTGCTGCTATGACAAAGGAGGTGAGGGTGGCAGTGCTTTGGCATGAAACAGAGGAGGTGAGGGTAGTGCCAGTAGACAACCCACACAGGGGCACAATGCAGGGAGGCTTCTGCAAAAGGGGAAGTTGGCGCGAGCGGTGTTGCGTTTGCGGGAGGCAGAACTGGCGGTTGTCTAGGGCTTTATGGCATCAACTAGGAGATAAAGAGAGAGAGATATCAATGAGGGGGGCGAGAGAGAGAGGCAATTGCATACATGGGTTATTAAATAGGGAGAGAGAGGCAGAGGCGATGTCATATTTTTTTATTTTTAGGATATAGGAGACCGCCATAATATGTTCCGCCACCATTGACACATTGTCGTCTCATCGCCGAAGTGTGTCCAATGAGAAGTTGAAGACAAAAAGCGGTCGCAATACAAGAGTTCGAAGTCTAAATTGAAGCCGTTTACATCATCTCATGGCTAGCAGTTCAATGGTGTACCGTACTAGCCAGTTGGTCCGGTTCAACATCAAGGCGGGCCATTCTTATGCCTAGATGGGCCAAGCACAATCAGGCGGTCTAGGTGACTGCGTTTTCCTCCTGTTCATCTAGGCGTGTGAACGTCCAGCATACCTTTCAATGCCTTGTCTTCTAGGTGACCCTTCAAAATAATGTTTTATGTATAATTTTCTTCTCTAATTCATAGATTGCTAGATCGGAATTGGTACTCAGATTGGTGGGATCCAATTCGATTTAGATCATATCGTTTCAGCTGATTCCAACCAATTCTTTGGGAGACAAATTGATCCAAAATCGGTCTAGATTGGTATTTTTTGTTGTGAAAATTTATAAAAAATATTAAAAATTTTAAAAAGGAAACTCTCTAAACATAGCTATAAATAAAAATGTAACATTTAACACACTTTCATACCATGCTAAGAGAGTTTCAAGTTTTTAATGGCAATAATCATTCAATTAAACAAAGGTAACATGACATAAATGTATTATACAACATAATATTATACCATTCTTTCACCAATATTTACAGAATTGAACTTCATCTTTATCCTTTGGAATCTCTTGGATACTCCATTAAGAGATATATATCAAGATTGACCAATATCCGTATAAGAATAATGAATTGGCTATTTGAGTAAACTCATAACTGGTGTCATGTGCTAGAGAGGTGGCTGGAATATATGGGTGGGAGTCTTTAGGGGGGTTATGGATAATTTGTTGTTGCGTACAGATAAACGAACCCCTTATTCCAATCCTGACTTTTGCCATTTGAATTTTGCCTCACGTAAATTATCAGTAGCTGTCCATTTGGTACGTGCATTATTGGAAGAGCCTACTTATTCTCTTCCACCTCTACCTCCACTTTCACCTTGAACCCCTTGCATTTTACTTTTGGGTAAGGAGAATGAACTCTTCCTCGTCATCATTTGAGTAAAATACTTAGGTACTATATGTTGGACTGATAGGTCATTGCTTGAACTTTCAATTTTATTTTCGTTGTTGCATCCTTTTCTTGTAATGAAAAAATTTCCATTCCCCTTGTCATGTTGATATACTTTTTTCAATTATGAGAAATGTTCCAATCTACTTGTCATGGTTTTTGTCTCTGTTTTGATGGGAGTTCGTTGTGCGGCTAAGTCTAGGGTTGGGGCCGGAGTTATAAAAAAGGCTGAAGTTGGGACTACTGATGGAGAAGTTGGAACTTCTTTTGCATATCTTGATCTGTAGGTTCAACATCATGGATTCTCCTTCAGCCCATGTACGGGCCTCAAGATTGAACTCTGGTGGTGCTCTACTTGTCTTGTCCTCCATCCATGTAGCAAGTGGGTGCTCATCTTGAAAGAGGTAATCATTGTTAATGTCTTCAGTAGGTGGTTCTTGTGGTTGTGCTTCAACTCTTTGTTATATGGTTTACCTGCAAACATGGTTCGTTGGGTCGCTCGAGTGCCGCACCAGGTTGGGTGACTTGGTCGGAATCTGAGCCGACCGGCCTGGCCATGACCCGGTCTGCTTGACCCAAAGGCAACTGGGTCACACGACCTAGCTTCGGGCTGCACGGTTGGAGACCTGGCTGGCCGGGTCGTTGTCAACGCTGGGGTGGGGGGTGGTCCTTCCCCCACCCCCCCACTCCCCCCTTAGGGGGGAAGCATTCTTTCCCGCCCCTCTGAGCTCTCACATCTCTCACTTTCTCTCTATCAACTTCTAATGTTCTTTCCTCTCTAGTGTCTAGTTTAAGTTTGTGTCAATCATCTTGCTAGTTACCTTGCTAATCTTATTTTTGAAGTGTTCTTCTTTGTTAAATTTCATTATTCGAAATTCGATATGTCTTATCTAAGTCGTGATATTTCCTGTTCAACGTGGAATGATCTAGCTTGGATTTATTGCACGATGATGTCAATGGAGCAAAGTTAAGTGTAAGTATTGCGATAAAGTTCTTTACGGTGGAACTTATCGGTTGAAGCATCATTTTGCCAGTATCAAGGGGGATGCGACACTGTCCACACCATGAATTGCAGAATCAGCCGATCCGGATTGGGATCGGCCGATTCTTGGATCAGATCGGACCCCTCCAATCCGATTCTCGGCGGAACTACCGATCCAGATAGAAGATCAGTCTATATCGGTGTTTGTAGGTCGAATCGGTGCCGGAATTGGCCGATTCGGTTGATTTTGGATCGATTCCGACGAGGGAATCGCCGGAATCGGCCCACAGACCACTGCGGCGGCCCTCTTCCCTGGCCTATCGGATGGAGAAGATGAAGCTACCGGGTCCATCAGGACCCAGTAGCGACGGATCCGATGACTTAAGTCATCGGATTTGCCATGTTAAGTGTATCGGGTCCCATGGACCCGATACGCAAACAAGTAGGATTTATACCCTACCTGGCCTTACTGGGTTCGATGGACCCGGTAAGGCTGTCTTCCCCACCTATCGGGTGGGGAAGACGTCATGGCGGCGATTCCAGGCCACTTTTTGGCCCGAAATCGCCCTATTTAGTTTTTTTTTTGTTTTTTAGAGTATTTTTAAGGATCGATCCAGATCGATTTTTCTTCTGGCAAATTGTCCTAGATCGGACCGATTCGATCCGATCCCCACCGATCCAGGGATCGATTCCGATCACGCGATCCTCGGTGCACACAGACTCCACCCAAGGTATAAACACAACTTCGAATGCATTTACAAGGTTTAAAAAAGCCAAATGGAGCTTCAAAGAGACATAAGGACATCATCTGTGAAGAAATTATTGAACTGGCAAGACGTTCATTACATATACGGCACCAAACAAGAGCACTTTGAAAAAACTCAGTATGAAAGTTTCAATGAATGTATATAATATTTAAATTTTGATAATTCATGTCAATATATGTAACATTACAAACGGATGACTTAGCACGAGCAATGAAGACAAGCCGGAGATCGTTTGCTGACGAAGACATGTATCGACATGTCGATAGGTTTATGGGTCAAGGTTTGGGTAGTGAGAGCAGACGTAGAAATGGGAGTGGATGCGAAAGTGGGAGAGGATCAAAACTAGTAAAAGAGCAAGACATCTATGATCTCTTACGAGATGATAACTCAAGAGTTAGTTTTATAGATCCAGTCATCACATGACTGCGACAAAAACAAACCACCGTCAACACGGCATTCAAGAATTTGAAGTTATGTAAAAAGAAGATCGAATTTCCAAATGATTTTTCCATAGTAGCATACCGGTTAACGTTACAAAGGAGTCTTACTACAAGTCGATGGTCGACACTATAGTCGACTTTGGTAGGGGAGTGTCGGGACCGACACCGAAAGAGATATGCAGCATGTATCTTCCAATAGAGGTGCATGACACTAAGTAATATGTGAGGCAATTTGAACGTATTTGGGATGGAAGGAGATGCACATTGGTAATGGATGATTAAACAGGTTAGTCCACTTTCAATTTAACACTTCTTATACTATAAGTCTGTATTAATTTTAAATTTCGATCTAATACGTATTCTTCTTCTTAATATGTAACTAGAAAGATGATAATCAATTTCTAGTATATCTTGTCAAGTCAGGACTATCTTCTGGAAGTCCGTGGATACATTTGTACAAGTAAATAATACTAACTACCTATTTGAATTAATTGATGGTGTTGTCCATGAAATAGGAGAGGATCGAGTTGTCCAAATAGTGATGGACAATGCAAATGCCTATAAAGTTGCCGGACAAATGTTGGATAAAATCTTTTTCTAGTCATATTTCTTAATTGTTTAGAAATTTTAGATTTTTTTCTATTTTATATACAATATTTCCTTTTTTTAACAATTGTTTCAAAGAGAAACCAACCCGGTTGGACCGTGTTCCAACTAGGTCGCGACTTGACCTGACCAGGTTAGTTTTGGGGCCGACCGACCTGAGCCAACCCCCAACCCAACTTTCCTTCCTTATAAATTTTTTGAATCTTTGTTCTGTAATTTTTTTATTGTTTAATATTCTTTATCCTTAGCCACATGTTGTATTAACATAACATATGTTTCTCTAACCTATCAAATGTTAGTCTCTTCTCTTGGTATAGATTAAGCTAAATGTGCTTCAATTTTTCTTATATTAGAAGAAATTTGTACTCTGACTCAAAATTCAAATGACAATTATAATAAGTGGATTCCATCTATTTCTTGTATTCACTTGTACTTATCACTCAACTGTAAAAAATATATATATTTATCACACAATAATATGAAATATCATTATAAAACATGTTCTTTTAACATAAATGAATATTTTAGATGTAGATCGGAATAAACTTCAACTCTCATTCTATGAAATTGCATCTATGGAGTAACACAGATACTTAGTGTTACTATGTAAATAAAAGATTGATAAATAATAATTCTCATTTATTTCCAACTTAGCTTCTGTTCGATCATGTTGAGTTTTTAACATTCATTTTATTCCAAATGAAGTACCTTTTAATATCTTTTGATCATTGTTCACTTCTCTTCCATATTGTATTTGGGAGATTAAAAATATTTTGCATTCATGACACATAACAATATAACATGCATGTAACATTAAATGAACAAATACTTGAATTAAAGATAAGCAATAAGAAAAATTACCTAATGCATACAACTCATGTGTAGTGTCTTATCACGTATAGCATTTATGATCTTCCATCACTTCTTATAACCATTACAATATTTCTCTTTGAGCTTGTTATTCTGTTCACAACTCCTATCTGCTCCATATGGGAATAGGGCAAAGTAGGTTAGGTGCTCTCAATTCCAGTGGTAGTGGTAGGGATTGCGTAGGCAATTTGGTCTCAGTCATGTGAGAGCCTTACCTCATTGACTAGATGATCCCCTCAAGTGCCTTTGACGACATGAGATTCGCCACGGTTATTTAGAAGGCGTTATGCTCATTGGCTATGCAAATATCCCGATTTTTATGGTAGTTTATTCTATACTCCTAGAGCTTGTGTCAAAATTGAAGATGTTTCAACCATACTGATGGGGACCAATTAAAAGATTTGGGTTTTTTTTTACATTTGAGTCCTTAATAAGACATGTTTGTATAAATTTCTTTTAGTATTTTTTTGTAATAACGGCTTCTCCTATAAAAGCCACCGATGTATTACATATTAAAGAATGGTGTAATTGAAAAATTTTTAAAACCATTTGGCTATCCATCTATGGCATGGGGCTTGGCCCCGTTTCTCTCTCCCCTCCTTTTCCCGCTCTTTTCTTTGTCTCGCCAGGAGGGTCGTTTCCTCTCCTTCTCCCTCACCTCTTGGAGGATCCTATTCTCTTTTCCAACCCAAGCCATGATGGTTGTTATCCTTCTTCCTCACCTTTGGGAGGATCCCGGCACTCTCCAAACCCCGACAGAGGTTGGATTCCCCTCCCCTTTGGGAGAATCCTGGCTCCCTCCAAACCCTGACAGTGGTTGGATTCCCCTCCCCTATTCCCTCGCTTCCCTTCACAGGTCAACATAAGATTGGCATCGTCTCCTTTGTCAACGTCTATAGCAATCTAATCCAACGAATCAGAGATCCCTCTGGCGATCAACATCAATGGCAGTTGTCTTCGTCAAATCCTCCTCTACGGAAAAACAGGTTTATGACAGATCGACACTAGAAGGTCTGACGACATCTTGAGCTTCTTCACGCACATGGTATGGCGATCTTCTTCAACAACAGCATCATGTAGAGGTTTGCGACATCCTTTGGCATATTTGATCTTCCGCAGCTCCTCCGGAGAAGATGGTGCCAACCAGTACAACTCTGGATCTGGCCGTTCCTTTACGTGGCATCACCACCGATTCCAACGACTTCATGCAACATCCTCTGCAATGTCTGGCGTCCCATTTCTCATTCAATGGCAGTTTAGGGGCATTGGATTCCTCTTTCTAGCTCTCTTTCCTTCATTGGATCTGAATACGACGACACGATTACCCGTTGTCTTCCCTTCACCAATGATTCGTCCTCTTGAGTTCCTCTTCCGGATCCGGCAACCATACCCGCGAGGAAAGAAGATGATGGTAGTTGGCGAAGGCTTGCTGTGGGTTCTATCGGCCTCTCTTATATCATCTGCGTGAGGGTGTTGACATTGTCAGCCTCCTTGTTGGCCCCACCCTGCATATGCACTCTTGCACCCGCTGCCGTGGCAAGCTAGAAGGACGAAGATAGTTGTCCTCTTGAAGCTCATAGGGCTTATCAGGTGTCTACAGGCAGCCAATTGTGCGCTGTACCTCGGCCTCCTTTCACTGCTTGGGAGCCACCATGCGATGCCATGAACCCCACTAGGGTATCTTCATCTCACGCCTGCCTGTGCTACACGACTCTCTCCTTGCGACACCCCCCTCCCAAATTTAATTAGTTTTCGGTATTTTAATTTTCGGTTTAGCATTTTCGTCCCATATCGCATACCTTATATCTTTCTTGGCGATACCTTTTTTACCTTTTTAAATTGGATTAAGTGTAGTAGCTGATTTGGTCTATTATACTCCCTAGATTGATTGATCTGGGTAAAATACTTTCATATTTTTAATTTCATTATTTTTATTATAATCTTTTTTAATCTTCTTATTTTTATTTTAAATGTTAATCTTGATGATTCAACTGCAGGAAAATGTCTAAAATGTCTATCTTATGACCTATTTGGTTAGAGTATCAAAATCGATACTATATCAATTTTGATATTGATATTTATAGATGACAAAATATCAATATCAAGATTGATAGTACCAAATCTCTTTAGGTGTTTGGTAATACTTTATCAATATTAAAAGTGATATTAAGTGTTTGGTAATACAATATCAAAATCAAAATCATTATTAATTAATTTGAAGGAAAATCCCAAGATATCATTCATGGCCTATTCTTGCACAAGCTAATTATTTTGAAGAGTATCCCAAAGTTGATAATGGATGATCGCGCAGCTACACCATACATTGTTGCTTGTCGAATGAAGCTTGCCAAAATACAGTGTTGTCCAGATTCATGGTTGCTGACATGTTAGTTGGAACACAAGCACCACTCTCCTTCATATTTTCATTATCATTAGACAAATAGGTGTGCTCCGCTCCACCAGACGAGCAGATCAAATCCTCCCATCATGGCCTAGATCCATCTGGATCTTCTTCTCCTTCGGTCCAAGAGGCGTAAGAAGAAAAGATTCCCTTCTTCAGATGAGACCGTGGCCTTTTCACAAATCTGTACACCAAAATTCCCTTTCCAAGATTGCAGATTTTTGTTCCAACGATCCATCCAAACGAGAGATCATTGACGTCAAAGATGAGTTTTTTTTAATTTGTCCATTATCAAGCCTCTGGCTCTCCAATTCCGAAGAGGGTGTTTGGGAGCTTTGAAAAGGGAAGGCACCTCCTTCATATTGAATATAAATCAACAAGGCGTCCCAGGGAAGATAGCTATGTTTTGATAATGCATGATCTTCTCAAAACAAAACAAGAGGACGATCGTCGACGAATCTTTTGAAAGCTGGAAGGTTTGGACCAAACTCTTGGATGCTTGAGATTGGGGATGTCCTTTGGCAGGAATCTAATTAAGATAGAAATGAATGCGGTACACCAATCTTGGTTTCGGCTTCCAAGAGATCATCATCCCAAGGTTGAGATCATTTCAGTTCGGGGAAACATTTCCTTGTGCAGATTTGATCATCTTTACATATGTAATGTTCGGGGGATCGTTATACAAAAGGTGAGAGAAGGGGGAAGAAGGAAAGAAAAAAAAAGAAAAAGATAAATACTGGATCAGGCACATCAGAAGGCACTGTGGGAGACAGCGAAGGCCGGAGCATTGCTTGGCGTCGGCTCATAGTAGGTCTCCGTAGGATGCCACCAAGTAGATCACCTGAGGTCGGCAGCCACATGGGCGTCTCCACGGCCGAGGACCTAACAGTGCTTCCCCGTCGCGGCGACCTCGATCTACCCAGGCAGTGTGCATATGTCGAGAGGGGAGAGGAGGGGTATGGTGACTTTCCACTCCGACGGCACCCTGTCGGTGGTGCCATCTGTATAGATGAAGGCGCGTGCATCCCCAAAATGTTGCTATTGCTCTTTCTTCTTCTGCCGAGGGTGCTTTGATGGGAGAGGAGATGTGTGATCGGGTAGAGGAGAGGTGATCGGGAAGAGGACAACTGCAATCGTGGATCAGCCGCCGTGGGGAGAGTCACGACGAGGATCTTCAGCCGTAGGAAGAGGAGCCGCTGCGGGGAGGAGTTGCCACAAGAGTAAATGCGGGATAAGAAGCAAGGGTGCGGGACCGGATAATATCAATTTTAATACAGGTGTATATCTGTATTGATAATGAGTGAACTCTTCTTTACTATTAATTTTATAAGTGAAAGTGTTATCCAAACACCTATTAACATCTTATATTAATATTAATTTTAAAATTAATAGTGATACACGTACTTAATACTATTACCAAACAGGTTGTGAAGTATCAAAAATGATAATATATTAGTATTGATATTGATATTTTTAAAAGATGGAACATCAATATCAAAATTGATATAAGTTGACACTTGTATTACGTAACATGTGTTGTTTGCAATGCAAATTTCAAAGTTGATACTATTAATCAAACACCTCTGGGTGATTATCATTAATATCAGTTTTAAAATTCATAATGATAGAGATATCTAATAGTGTTACCAAATAGGGCATTAGTTACTTAAGTGTAAAATTTATTTTGAAACCCATAAAAATGTTGTTAATACTTTTAAATTTTACTGAATATATTATATAAAAAATATATAATCAATTAAACTATATATAACTTTTCCCATTCTTATCTTTGTACTCCTTTCTTTTTTCTGTAAATATAAAAGTCCAAAATATAAGAGACTCAAAATGTAATTTTTCATTTTTCAATATGTACATTATAAAGAAGACACTTAAATGTAACATTTCAATATTTTTGTCTAAAATGATTATAGACATGCTTTTATTTATTTATTTTTTATTTGTATGGTTTTTGAATTATTTTGACCTAAAATTCTTTTATTAAAAATCGGATCTGACCTTGATTCATATGAGAACCGGATCACGGAGCTGCATTAATCAGGACCAGACTCATCTGATTCTGACTACACCTGTCAATGGATCGGATTCAGGTCAGGTTCATTGAGATTCGAACATGGATCCGATAAGTTAAACCCGAATCCATCCCAAATCTTATTAATACTCTAATATTTGTATTCGAATCCATCCAAAATGTTTCGAATTCGGGTCACCTGACAGGCATGACCTCGGGAGATGGTTGATAGTAGAAGAAGAGAGTTTCTACTCTTGTCTTCTACTCAGTTCTGACCATTCCTTCTCTATGAATTGATTTTCCTCTGTTCTTGACAAGAGCTCACCAGAGTCGCTTCTGTTCTTCGAACCCATCTATTTGCTCTCCAGAAATGAGAATATCACACCTTTTGTTGGAGCCCTACTCATAGTTGATTCCACTCAGTGGTCCCGAAGGGGGAATCCTTGAGAAGCAGATCACAAATTCTGTCAATGGATCTAAGCATCACGGAAGATTTCAAAGCAGATTGTGCATGCCACACTATCGAGAACCACATCTAGTGCCGCAATCAAGGAATAATTGCAGGGTACTCACCATTAGGGCCTCCATCATCGTGATAGGGGGTGTTCATCGAAGCCATGGTGACGGGATAAGGTTGTCCTCGTCTGAGAAGGAAGGACGCCCCGGTTCTGACCAGGAGCACACTGCTAGATCTGGAACTCTTGGAGGATCGCTAGATCTGGAACTCTTGAAGGATCTTTTGTGCGGTGGAGGGGAGAATGAGGAAGACAAACAGAGAGATCCGGCCCTTTGGGAGGGGGTCGGAGTGTGGCTGCTCCCGGTGATCAATGATGCGTCTCGCCGCCGTCACCACCGAGAGGTCGCCGTTGAAAGCACTGCCCCTAACCCTGGATCCATACGGCTGAAAGGTCTAGACCGAGCGCGGAGAGGATCAAGGGGATGGCTATCGGGCAACCCGATGTGTGTTCCGAAATCTGTTTTTCGGGTTTAGGGTCATCCCTTGATCCGAAAGGTTTACTATCAGGTTACCCTGTCTGATGGTTTGAACTTGAAATCTCTTTCGGATCGGGTTGAGTTTTCGGGTTGGTTGAGTCCATTTACAGGTCTAATTCTGACCCACTATCCTGCCTACCTTGGTACTTGCACCAACTGGGTATAGGGTGGTTTCTTTCTGGTGTACCGTGGAGCTCCATTCACCCAAGCCCCATTTTGTGAAGAATCCAATGCCAACTTAGTTCATAAATAGTTTTTGTCTTTGCTTAACAGTTTTGAGTTGGATCATGGATGCTACATAATATATTTATATGTAGAGTGAGAGATATGATGTATGATTAGTTGCTTGTTTTGTTGAATAAATTTTTTTATTATCAGGGTATACAAAATATCTAAAGTAGCACGTTGGCACTGTTTTCTTGTGGTGATCACAGGGTGTAGCAGATCGTGTTTGTCTTGGTCTCTTACCATCTAGTGAAGGTAGCTGGCCTACAGCTGTGAGAGCTCTAAGGTAAGCTTTCAAATGGCCAATACTCAATCCACTGGTTAACATCTTTTAAGATGAGAAACGGATTGAATTGACCCCAAGCTATTGGTAACTTTTGTTTCTCTCTCCTTCGAAATGTTTCTGAAATGCAGAATAACTGATACCTTGCAAATTCTCAGATAAATTGTAGTAGTGTGTTTTTCTTACCATATATTTTAATCTTCCAGCGCTTAATATACAATTAGATGTTCACATTTGATTACGGTAAAAAAATTATTTATTTCTGTTTCTAGAAAAGCCCCTACCTGGTTATACTTGCCAAACTGGTGGACTTTTAAATATCAACTTTCTTGATCTATTTTTCCAATTGATTTTTCTGATGCTTTCAGCCGTTTCACATAGTGTCTTGCTGACTCTGTTCTTTTCCGATGTTGAACAGATGATTTCTAAAATGACTACGTTTTCCAAGTTCTGATGCATGCAAAATAGATGATCAGCTTGTCTATTTTTCCACCTTGGTGGGGCTTGTCTACTAAATGACTGTTTCATCAGAGCAGATTTCATTATTTTATCTAAAAAGTATCCCTCTTCCGTGCATCTGTACTCTACTTTTCAGCTGTTCAGGACAAGCCTGTGTGTGGTGTCTATTTTATATGTTATATTAAGGTATTTTGTTATACAGGAGAGAAGGTGGTGTGCTACATATTCATGGAAACGTCAAGGACTCTGAAGAGAACATTTGGATAGAACATGTTATTTCGCAGATACACGATCTAGCAAAACTAGAAGGTCAGCCCCTAATATCTTAATACTGTTGTAAATTGTTGGTAGGAAATGCTCTAGGCCATGATCTATGTTTCTTGAAATCAGGACGTTGTTGGAATGTTTCTCTTCGGCACTTGGAGAGAGTAAAGTGGTATGGACCACACATTCGTCATCTTGTAGCCGATATAATATGCAAAAAGCTGTAGATTGGTTGCTTTCAGCTTGGTATTTTACAGCAACACTACACAACAGTCTGTGAAGTATAGGTTATCAGGGTTAGTCTCATAAATAATCAGCAAATGTATGATTCTTATTAAAAAGCATTAGCATGATTTGCATACTTGCTTCCGCAGTGCAGATTGCATGTAAATTGTAAACTACCCAACCTCACTCCGACCAACAAACTTGTGTAAAATGTACTTTTTTGGTCACCGTAAAAACGTCTTTAGTTATCTCTGCATTACGTTATTTCATTCTTCTTTACAGGATAGTTCGGTGCTCTCATGAAAGATAGTGTGCAATTAAAGCTGACGCTGGGCATGCGAGCTATATGCCTTCTGATCGAAGTACCTTGAGCTTTGACCTTTGCCAGTAAAGTTGAAAGAAGACGCGAGAGTTGGCAATCTGCCGATCTCTCGTCTGGTCTAGCACCGGATGAGTGGACTCTCACCTTGGATAAGAACAGTAGAGCATATTCTGAACCCTTCATATTCTGATTTTGGAGATATTTGATCTGAACAGACCGGGTAAAAGTGGGAAGATACGTTTACAGATATCCCTTGCTGCTATATATATATGATACGTTTACAGATATCCCTTGCTGCTATATATATATATATATATATATATATATCTGAATGTTGACGATGAGCAGGTATTCTTTACCTCCAAGTTTCAAGGAGAATCTGAAGGTAAACTTTCTTCGGCGATATCTAGGGCAAAGCATACATATGCCGGCATACGCGATGGCCAGTTCCACTTTAAACCAGCTAATGCCGCTGTATGTAGGGTCGTCTGAAGCAGGGGTCCGAGCCCTCAAAAAAGGTTTTCGGCGATATCTAGGGCCCGCTAGCCCATCAACAAGATCATCACTGGCTGGGCTCCGAGCCCTCAAAAAAGTGAAGTGGGCTTGATAAAACTCTTAGTTTACATTTTACATAAATTGATCAGCCGGTAGATTTTTGGCCTGCTGGCCCGTCTACAGTCCATCAGGTGAGATTCGCCTGCGACTGTATTACATGGAGGAGTGGAAGACGGAGCAAGCAGCCGTTTCGAACCATGAATTATATGGAGCGCGGTGTGGCCCTCCTAGATAAAAACTATTCGAAGGGCACTGATGTTTGTTGATGTGACAGGCGTGTGATGTGTCTCTTACGCAAGGAGTGCGTATCGCATCACTTAAGTGATAAGATTCAATATCATATTACTAGATCTTTATTAAATAATTTAATTGTTATTAAAATAATACTTAAGTAACAACTCACTAATGTTTAAGTAATAATACTAAAATGTTAAATTGTTACGAAATTTTTATTGAATCATCATTGAACTTTTACAAAATTATTACCTTAGTAATAGTTCAGCTAGTTCGATAACGGTTCACATATTGAATCGTCACTTAAATAATTGTCAATTTATAACTGAAAATAAAAAAAAACTCTCTTAAATTGTCCCAGATGAATATGAGTTCGAGTATGTATTATTTTTTTTGGTCAGAAGATTGTGAGAATATATGTACTTTCTTTTTAATAAAAAAATAAAAATGCTTACTTGTCTTTTGCCAACGGCATCTTTCCGTAAATAGATTAAGTGGATTAAGCGAAAAGGTAATCCACCTATTTTTTGTCAATTTCCAAGCAGCTGGATTAAATTCAACAATCCTATAATATTTGATATTTAAACTATTCAAAATAAAAATATGTATCTTCTCTTTACATATGAGACCAATTAGAGAATGGGAAATTAATAAATTACCTGAAAAGGGTTCATAATAAGGAAAAATAATTGTTTGAAAAGATATGAAAAATAAAGAATTGTGATTTTGAAATGTGAAAAATAGAAATTGGTTCGAAATGTTGGTGTATATTAAAGAAAGCAGTGCATAACAATAACTCTAAATTTATCATAAAAAATGAGTACACATTCTATTAAAATTCTAATAGTTACATCATATGAAAATAAAACTCAAGAAACTTTTACATTTTTAACACAACCATCAGTCAAAAAAATATCATTGAAGTAAAATTTAAGATGAGTCCACCGTTATCGATCGTGAAAGGGAAGGAATGAAGAATGAAAATGACAGCAACATTAAAATTTTAAAATCAATTGACTTACATCAAAAACCGGTAGCTGAAAACAATTGCAGGCAAGTGAGAAAAAATCAATAAAATAAAATTAGATAAATTCCATTTATGTTAATATCAGGTGCATAAAGCATAAACAAGAATTGACTATAATATGATAAATGCACAATTATATTGATAAAGCTAAAAGGTTGATGATGCACAAAAGCAAGGGGATAAGGAAAATTTTGATCGAGTTTGAAAATATTTGTCTATAACACAAACAAGTATGCAGCCAACTAAAAATATCTCATGAGTTTAAATCATGTGCATAAATATTATCAAATATGTTATAACAAGTTTAACATGCCTACATGAAAGGTCAAATGCCTTGCAAGAAAAGAAGCGGTCAAATATAAACAAGTTTATGGCCTGTTTGGTTAGAATCTTAAAAATGATATTATATTAGTTTTGATATTTTTAGAAGATGGAATATCAATATCACGGTTGATACAAGTTGACACTTGTATTATGTAACATGTTGTTTACACTACAAAATTCTAGGTGATTATCATCAATATTAATTTTAAAATTATAGAATGGTCCAATAATGTTACCCAACCCGGCATTAACAAGGCTGAAAAATTTATGACAGTTATATAGTAGGTGCAACTGTGCACAAACAATAGGAAAAGCATGCAAGAGGTACCAAAAATCATACATTTACATGTACATCAATACTTACCAAGTCAAGGTAGATGGCCATAGTAGTTTTAACATCCTACACTGGATGAAGTTTCATGCAATTTTAAGTCATGTATAATAACGGAAGCAAGTACATATTTAACCCAAAGAAGGTAGGGTCAGAGATTGGTTGGGCCCAAAACAAACCCGATCAGACATAATAGTGACTTGGGTTGGGACTTGACTCATAATAAAATTTAATAAAAAATTATTTTAAAAATATTTACTGGGTTAGGGACCTGTGGTTGGGACCAAGTTAGTTGGCCCAAAAACTAACTGGGTTGGGCCTTGTCCTGACTTGGTCAGAGATTGGACATTTCATTTAATGACTGTTTGTGACCTGGCCGTGACTATTAGGGTTGCATCGGGTCATGTGACCCAACTTGGTTGAGCGATAGGGTTGCTTGATCAAGGTCAAGAGCAAGCTAGCATAATCAAAACCATCAAGTTAGGCGACCCAGCCCAACCTGGTCGCGATGTTGCATACCTTGATTTAACCAACTAAAGCAAGTACATAAAACTTAAATGGGAAGAACACAAGAAGTTTAAGAAGCCTGAAAATATCTCAAATTAAAATCAGGTGTATAAACATAACCATTCTAACATGTTTAACATGCCTGTAAAATGAAGGTTCAAATGACTTGCAAGAACAGAAACAATCGAATAACACGTTTAACAAGGTTGAAAAAATTATGACAGTTCTACGTGTGCAAGAACAGAAGGAAATATAGAGAAGAGGTGCCAAAATTAGATATTTACATATACATTAAAGCTACATGATTTACAACTTAACACCTAACATTTTTTATCACAATTAAAATCAAGTAGAAACAATACAGCCGAATATCGCATAACGTGTTTAAGATGTCTGAAAAATAGTTGGATGTAACAACTTTTGCTGGCAACACTTGAAAAAATTATGATCGACAATCAACACAGTAGGATATAACAGAAGCAAGCAAAAAATGTCTTTAAATTTTAACTTTGGTGTAAAAATGGAAGCATCTTTGCACCAATTAAAGTTGGTGCAAAAGGAGATGCAAGTAGTTTAGAACAACTTTATCATGTCTTAAAGAAATTATTAAAGTTCAAATCAGGTGAGAAAATAGACCTGATTAAGAAGTCTGCAAATGTCATGAGTTAAAATTAGGTGCGTAAAGTAGAACCAATTAGAACATTACAGTTCTAATATGCCTCAAAATCATAAAGCTAAAGTTAGGTGGATAGATGGAACCAAAGGGGCATAACAAGAGCTAAAAACAAACTTGGGATAAAACAAATACTTGAGAACATCAAATAAGAAAACGACATATAAATGATGTGAAGACAATTTCAAATACACAAGAATATTAAAAGGAAGGATGTTCACTAACAAATGTATATCATATCACTTTAATCTAATATGATAACTAATTAGCCTCGAATCAATTTTTTTTACCTTTTTTTCTAAAATGTTCCTTCAAAGGTAGCTTTATAAACCATTGCTAATGACTTTTACTAGTGACAACTTGTGACCAACATTCAATTATTGAATAGTCCGATGCTAGTGGTGACCGTTGAAGCCATCACTAATCTTCTCCTTTAGATTCCTGCCCTTAACTAGTTAGTTTATGATTTTCTAAATATAGTTTCTTATGAATTTTTATGGTTTAGAGTTTGTTTGTGTGGGGATTTATTTTATTTTGATAATTTCTTTGGTTTAGGGTTTATAGGGTGCTTGGTTGAATGCAAAAGAGAGGTTTTGTATGCATTTATCTATTGAATTTTAGATTGTTTACTTATGAATCCTAAATATGTAACTGGTCTCTTATGTCTTAATTGACTTAATTAGACACAACCTTCAACTCATAATTTTTAGATATGTTATATTTACTTTGAAATAACACTAAAAAATACAAATGTTAAATGTTGGCTAAAAATGCATGATGATAATAAGTATCACAATAAAGATAGACCCAAAACATGGTCGGTTAGACCATCCGGTTTGAATTGGCATAAATTGCCATAAACCAAAAAAGAGAGATAGAACCCAAAACATAGCTAGTTAGGCCAATCCACATCGGGTTTCAATTTGGCTTGGCTTAAACAACCATAAAACATAAAAAAGAAGATAAAACACAAAATACGGTCTTTTAGGCCAATCCAAATTGATTTTTGGTTTGGATTGGTTTAAATGGCCATAAAACCTCAAAAAATTGAAAAAAAACTCAAAACACAGCTAGTTAGGCCAATTCACACTAGTTTCTAGTTTGGATTAGATTAAATGGTCAAAAATCCCCCAGAAAAGAGATAAAACCCAAAACACAACCTTTACCTCAACTAATTATACATCGTTCAACTTTGCAACCCTAGTTGATTGCACAATCCCCAACTCAACCAACTACACAACTTGTGGCACCTCTTCCTCAGCTAGTTGTACAACCTATTACTCTTTTCACAATTGACTACACAATCAAGCTTCTTTAATAGTTTGTGCTCTTATCCTGCCATTATAATTGACTCTTCCTATCCTTCGTCTAGTCATGTTGATTTAGATTATATCTTGCAAAAGCAAGCTGATCACGAACAAGATTAGTCAGTGGAGAAATTTGAATTCAAAGTCAATGATCCTCCCACACTTGATGCTCAACTGATCCCCTGTTCCTCAAAAATCTTTTGAACCAAGCACACTCTCCATCACTGAGCAACCAAAAGAGAAGCCAATAATTATCAACATAGGGTGGAAAATCAAAGGGAATCTTGGATATCAGCTCAAGAAAGGCCTAGACAAAATTCTGTATGGGATGGCTAATAGAAATGTATACCATATAAGTTAATCATATATTATACGATTTGACATTTTTAAAAATATCTCATTTAGTTAAATAGACAAATCTTTATTACGATCTCTTATTATATGCATACACCATAATGAAGTCTTTAATCACATGTAATGATGATTGAATCATGATAAGATTATGAGAATGAGATCAATCATCTAGAGGTATGTGATCTAAATGTTATCAATCATATGATCTTTGAGATGGGACATCAAGTATCAAGATAGACTAGTATATATGATGTCTTCTAATGTGATGAGGATGAATGATCTTGTTGGACATTAGTGTAGAGACACTGTGATACACATACATGTGCACACTAGTCTAATGAGTTTACTTAACAAACTATATTAAAAATCTTGAATGGTATCTTACCTAACTTTTGATCATGATTTTCTATTATCACGGTTGCATAGTTGGACCTTTAACTTTGATCACCAAAGATGTCTTATTGGGAAAATCATGTTCAACCATTGGCTTATAGATCACCGATTTGATTGTCCTATATAGTTATGGATTGGGTAAAAGAGAAACATCATGGAGGTAATTTAGTAGACAACAAGTGATCATCTACTCTTGGTAGGTGAGAGTGATTGTCCTATGGGTAATGCTCTAAATCCTTAACCAGGATAGATAATATAGTTGTAATTTTTTTCCAGTTGATCTGATACTGAGTACATGATCCTAAAGAGTCAATATACTGAGGAGTTGATAATTGATGCCATACTCATATCCTATTGAGACATTGAATGGACATGGGTTTATATCCATGTGGTAACTGATAGTAAAAAGACTCAATAGAGATAAGATTATCCCCATAGTTGTTTAGAATTATAGGATGTGACTTATACATTTCATGATTATTAAACTGATTAACTTGTAATTTGATAACTTATTTATTTTAATTAAATAGAATTGTTCAATTTTAATTAGACCTCAACCAAGTAGTCTATTGGGCCTAGTTAGTTACACACATAAAGACTGATTCGTTAGTATGGAAGCATAGGCGTAATTAATGGATATTTTGGGTTCTTATGAAAAAATCAAATTTCTTTATAAATATAAGTGAATTTTGCCAAACCCTATCAAGTCAAGGGAGCCAATTTCGTGTCCATCCTCCACTTTATCTAGAGTGTATTTTCACAAGGTGGACATGCTACCGAGATGAGTCAGAAGGTATAACATGTAGGAGAGCTTGTCTATGAAGGAAGTTCGTGTGTATATAACTAGAGACCATACACTTGATAGTTTGAAGAGCTTGGAAATTTTGTCCTTCTCCTATCAAAGGGATTAGTTGAATTCCTACTATGTATATTCTAATTCATTTTGATCGATATTTAGTTTTTATCATTATGTTCTAATCGAGACAAGATCAACATGAACCTCGCAGGAATTGTTGCTTCTACTACATCAAATTTTATAGAATGAAATGATTCCTTATAGCGGTATTAGATCCAAGTTCAACTCTCAGTCAAAATTGATGTCAAATTGACGTGATTTTATGTATTTCTTTTTTTCTAGAAACTATGCAAACCTCTATTTTGTCAAGGCCACCCTAATTCATATGTGATGTATATTTGACATTGGTTGGCTTTCATAGAATCTTGTGATAAAGGGCTTTCAAATGCTTTAAATAGTTAAAATTTTGGATCACTGGAGAGTCTGGTATAAGGTTTGAAAGTTGGTGATTTGATTTTGCAGAAATAACTGTCAGTATTTAGGGATTTTATGAAATCTCCACCTATGGAGGGAATTGAATCCTTGTGAAGACTTTAAAAGATGGGCAATGAGATTACATGGTGTTTCGTAAGTTTTTTGATGTTGAATGGTGATGAGGTATCAACAATGGTGATGCTTTCCTTCTAAGATTTTGAAAAGTTAGAAATTTTTTAGGTAATGTGGCTGACAAAATCAGAATCATCAATCGATGTGGATTCCAACATATATTTTCCATGTCTCGGATGAGGAGAAAAGAACCGATTTTGGCAGCATTTATCCTCTAAGATGAACCATACTTGTCGCAGTCTTATAGGGTGAAGAAGATAGTGGAAAGTAGGTCTGAATTGGACCCAAATCCACACTATAGTTGGCGAATCCTTTTAAACTTAGTTTGACCATGCCCTTAGAGTGTGACATAGTGGCCGGTGGGAGCCCGCATAGGTGGTTCAAATCTCTAGTGGCACAATGCATTGTTGGGTGTATTTTTTGATAATGTATATTATCTGAATATTTAATGATTTAAATATCTAGATAAATTAGAAAAATTGCTAAATTGTTTTTATATTTTTAAAATTACATTTTATTTATTAAGTGTACAGTGTTTAATGATCTATTAGATGATATTACACCTATTGACAGAGATTCATACATAGTTAAGTTTTTAAAGTCATTTTAAAGATTTAACTTATTAAATTTTTGTCTTAATTAATTTTATAAAATAATATTTATAGAATAATGATTGGAACATTAATTTTTGACTTTGCATAGTTTTGTAATACATAGATATTATAAATAGTTTATATTTATTAATTTATTTTATATAAATTATTTATATGCATTATTCATGTTATTTATTTCATAGAAATTATGACAAGTAAAAAATTTAAAATTTCAAAATTATAAATTATATTTTTATGGCATAAATGTGATATGAAATATCACATATTTTTAGACATATCAATTTGGCCTTATTTGGTGCTTAAATCCTTATTTCATTGACAACATCCCTTTTAGACCATTAAAATCAAGCTGAACCACCCTTTTGGATGAGCTGAGGAGCTTACTGGAAATCTGATGATAAGTTGCTAATCTCTAATCAAATCCAAGTTTGCCAAACGAGAGCCCATTTTAACTTTCATGTTGCTCTTCGTGATCTTTGCACCAAGGTCACGCCGCTTAGTTGTGTGCCAGATTATGCTTTTCCCGGCATCTCCTCTATTTAAAATTTTTTCACAGGATTTTGTGACTAAAGAAGTCATTCAGTTCTGAGTCCTCTTTTTATTGCAACAAACAACCTTCAATTTTGATCTCCTGTTTGTCTGCAGTGCCCTTTGGAAATCAGACATGCAATTCTATCTGCACGCAACACCAATCAAGACCAATGGAGTGAATGTCCAGCCCATTGGCCACATACTTGACCCAATTCATGACATTCCTTTCATTTTTACTCCTTTATAATTTGGATAAGTTTCTGGAAGCTTGATGATAAAAATTAGCATCTTAAAATGATGGCCATCCAACTTGTTTTCTTATACATCAAAACTTTTTATTTTCAGACCAGATTTGTTTCCTCTTCAAGTGGAGATATATTTTGAACATGGGGAAGGTAATCCACAGTTCTCAATCTCTCTAAATCAGTTGGGTAAGTTTCTATAAACCTCATGATAAAAATTAGTATCATTAAATGTAGAAAATCCAACCTATGGTCGGATGTATCAAAACTTGCTATTTTTTGACCTGTTTCTCATCCCTTATAAAGGGAGACTCATATGAATGACCTAAGAAGAGAATCCCCATCCTCCAGGGCTCTTATCATCATCTTTCAGCCACCCTAGGCTCATCCCAACCTCCCTGAATCGTCCTCTCTTCGTCTCGGTGTCCGGAGATCATCCCGAAGTGAAAAGAAGCCGGCCTATGCTCCGACGTGCTGCTTTGTTGATCATCGGCTTCTACAGATCTCCTTGATCATTTTTTGGCCAAGATTTCTTCAGAAGAAGTGTTCTTAATTGAGCTATATTTTTTCTTCAATAAACATAGATCGATTCTAATATTCGCTAGTGATGGCTTCTACACTGACGCTGTGCAGACAGATCCGAAGTCTCTTCTTCTTGGTCATTATATTCTTAGTCAAATTTACAGCACTTAATTAAAGATTCAGCCCATACATCCTTCATAGAAATTGTTCCTCGATAAGTCTTACTTTATTTCCAACAAGAATCATTTAATTCAGATATATGTGGTGTCCATAGCATATCCTACATTGATGTTGCACCGGGAGTTTCCTGAACTTCATTGTCTAAGATTTGGCTTATCAGGTAAATTAATATTACTTATCATATTATTCAATCTAAAGTGTCTTAATAAAAATTAATCCTTTGAAAGTAATTTTTTATTTTAAAATAAATGGGAGTCTATTCTGATTTTTGGATTGTCCGTGGTGGTCACTTCAATAAAGTCGCGCAATCTGGAACTGTTTCCAGTTTTTGTCCACTTACATAAATTTTACAGGGCTGTATGAACATATTGAGGAGAAGTTATCGAACAGAAACTCTTCCTCTCCAAGTCCTCTATCCGTTGAAATAGATGGCACTCGATTTTGACATTGGTGTTGTCCGTTGCGGTCACTAAATCAGAGCTGCACAATCTACATTAAATCTATCCAACCCGGTTGCCACTTTACCTGGGTTGTCTTTTATCATCCATATTATCTTTGCTGACTCTTCATTCATATCATTTAGTTCATATTTCAGCATCATTTTTATTTATCTTTTGCATCATTTCATATATCATAAGAAACCAAAAAAAGGGTTAGGGCTAACGTCGAATCCGGTGAGTTTGTTTCCAATTGCCATTTTATGTTATTGTTTTCTATAGTTACTACACTTCAATCAGTTCTAATCCTTGTTTCACTTGTTTTCTTGTGTTCTTTGTCTACTAGTTGCAAAGGTACATCAAGCTAGCTTCAGTTGAGACTCTCTCTTATCGACCGGCCGACGAGGAAGAAGGTTGAACCCGAATATCAAGCTCCTGCGCTAAGGTACACACGGTCAATTTCTTTCTATTTCCATTAGATAAAGTGGATCCTGCGATTCCTGGTGACCACATCTTTTATTCCTTCATGCATTAAGTTTCATTCCATCCTCACTCTTCTCCCACATGACCCGAACCGTCTCTCTGGTGCTCGAGCGACACCGGGGAATGAAAGTTTGGGGATCAATGTGAGTGTGGGACTGAGGTATGAGAGTGTTTTTTTGTGTTTTCCATCATTCTCTCTCATCCCCTTTCTTGAGGTGCCGATCCGTAAGACGACAAACCCGTTTTCAGAGTCGACAATATTCACATTATGTATATGTGAATGATTGATGGTGTGAATATGGAGATCATGAAATTAGGCTTAATTATAATGTGATGATGTTTAATTTATGTGGATGTGTTTAATGGGGCCTACATGCTGCGAGAACCTCAATAACTCATTTTTTTTAAAAAAGTTGTTTTAGAAGATATTATTTTTTGGAAATATCGATATCCAAGTTTCCTAATAAAATAGGTGATAACTTGTAAGAGTACTAGATAGTCATGAGATATTATAAAAGTATAGAACCGAGGTTCAAATTTTGTAAAATTTTTGTTTTACCCCTCTCCGTAGAATGGTGTGAATATCCAACATTCATTTACATCGAGCAACTGCTCGAATACCCTTGATTAACTACCATAGCGATTTGTTTGTCAAGAGAATACACATCCACATCATGTAAGGAACACAGAGGGATCCGGCTCTTCAGCCCTGATGAGATGCAAACAAGTTTGTTTGAGTTTAAATTTGTTTGGAGTTGGTTCATGTTTTGGATTGAAGTGTTGATTTCAAGTTTGAATGTTAAGTGTTAATTTTGATTTGGTTTGAATTTGATTTTAGTTAATTGAAATTGTTTTGTTTAAGTGTTGATGAACTTTTATTGTGTTTAGTCAATCTAATTCGTTGATGTTTGGTTGACATGTGTTTTTATACCTATTTAAGTATGTTCAGTATGATTTAAGTGTTTTCAGACTTCAAATCAACTTGATTAAGTTTAACTTCAAATTGCTATAAGATATATTCTTCCATGTTTTAAGATAAATTTTAAGTGTTCTGAAGTGTTTTGATATGTTTTACTTGTCTTCTCTAAGAAGTTAACTTTCACTGGATTGAATGAGTTTTAATTAAAACTTTCAAATTATGTTAAGTTTTGATTCATATTACATGTTTATATTTGATTAAGTGTATTCTTCATATTTGATTAAGTTTGTCTTCAGATTTGGTTAAGTGTTTTTAGACAATTTCATGTTTAGCCTGCATCCCATCCTGTTTGTTGGGCTAGTATCAATTCCCGGACACATAATTGAGTTGGCACTCGAAGTTTCAATGCATTTGTATGTCCATGTAGAAGTACAAAGCTGTTGGCAATTCATATGTTGTGTCATGAATATTGCCCAAGTGTGCAAGCATGTTCTTAACCTATCAAAGTGAGATCTCCTTCCCATGGTGTAAGTAAACTCCCATGGGATTAGAAAAATTTTGGCAGCATGCCACCTTATTTTCCGATTAGTGTGAAAATTTGCCAGTCCTAAATAGTTAAGTCTTTCGACTTTTTCACATAGTAGGAAGGGTCTATCCACATAGGAAGGGTGACCCATGCGTCCACCTGGGTTAACATACCGGAAGCGTGTTTGAACTAGCTGCCCAATTGTGGAGTGCCTAATGGTGGACTAACTCTTTAATTTCATTTTTTTAAAGTTTATGGTAGTATCTAGTGGCGGACTAACTCTCCAGACTTGGGCATTTTAGTCTATGACAACACCCAATGGTGGGCCAAATCCCCAGACTTACCTTTTTTTGAGTGTGATGCCTAAGGCAATGCCCAGTTGTGGGCTAACTCACCAAATTTAACTTTTTTGAGTGTGAAGCTTGAGACAACATCCAGTGGTGGGCTAACACCCAAGACTTAACTTTTTTTGAGTGTGAAGCTTGAGGCAGTGCCTAGTTGTTGGCTAACTCCCTAGAGTTAACTTTTTTTTTTTGAGTATGAAGCTTGAGGCAACACCCAATTGTGGGTTAAATCTCTAAACTTAGTCATTTTTTCTTTTGAAGTTTGAGATGTCTAGGGCAGCGTCTAGTTGTGGACTAACTCCCTAGACTTATTTTTTTTGTTCTTTGTGTCCAAAGCCCAATGGGACAATTCATGTCTCATGGTCCAATAAGGCCGGCTTCATGTCATGTTACCTTGATTAGCCCACTTTCAGCTCCTTAGGCCCTACGGCCTGTTTTGCACATGTTTGGACTGGTTTTGCCTTGATCGGATCAGCACCTCTTTGAATGCTGATCAAGCACCTGTTTTGACATCGGCAAAACACCTGTTTTAGGGCACTTTCAAGGGTCTGTGATAGCAGCCTAAAAGGGCCAAATTGGGCTCAAAGGGGACTCTGATTGGAAGACCTGTTTAGGAGGCTGACCAGGGACCAGATAGCAGGCTGTTTGGGGGATCCGATTGGGGGATGGGGCTGGTTTAAGGGCACACAGGGGTCCTGATTGAGGTGCTCAATGGACTGTTTTGGTGGAGGCCAACAAGGGGCTTTAACAGGTATGCACAGGGGCTGTTTGAGGGGACTCTGAGAGGGTAGCACAGGGGTTGATTGAGGGATAGCAATGCTGGATTTCTCATGCAAGTTCAGGTGGGAAGCAGGGGAGAGGCCAGGTGCTGATTTGGGAGGCCTGATTGGATGGCTAAAATGGGGTGCACAAGGTGCTGGTTTAAGGGACAGCAAAGGGGCTGTCTTTGAAGGCCAAATGGGGGGCGCCCAAGGCTGATTTCTGATGGCTTGTGGGACCAGAAAAGGGGTCAAACATGGTTTTTTAGGGACCTGAATAGGGGTCTGAACAAGGGGTTTAAAGGTCTTGAATGGGGGCCTGAACATGTGGTCACACAGGGGACTTGAAGAAATCAGCAAAGGGGCTGTTTGGGACCTCTTGGCTGCCAGTCAAGAGAGGCTTTTTTGAAGATCAGAAAGGGGTCTGATCAAGGGTCACACAGGGGTTGGTTGGATGGCTAGTTTGGCCATAGAGAGGGGTTGAGAAGCGAAGGAGAAGGGGGAGGAGAATAAAAAAAGACTACATCTTGTTCTCTTTTTCTTACCTTCTTCTCCTTGTTTTTTCCTCTAATTCACTTCTTGTCCTTCACCTTGTTCTTGTGCACAGGTGCTGCTGCAAGTGTGTTGTGGTCAATGGAGGGAGGAGCTGGATTCTTCTCCTTCTCCTTATCTTGATGTGCAGGTGCTGCAGGAGGAGAGGCATCACAGGAGTTTTCTGAAGATGGAAGGCTGACACACCTTCTTCTTCTTCTTCTTGGGCTGCAGGTGCTGCAGAAAATGGAGAAGGCCACAAGGGTTGCTGGATGGAGAACTGTGCACCCTCCCCCTTCTTCTTCTTCTCCACTTGGCATACATGTTTCTGGAGAAGGACACCCTCTTCTTCTTCTCCTCCTGCTGCTGGTGTTGGAAGGCAGGCCGCACATAAGAGAGGAGAAGGGAGCTGCTGTGTGTGAACACTAGGAGAGAGCGGGAGGGTTGGTGTGTAGATCTGGAGGGTGAGAGAGAGCTGAGTGCAGTCAGCATTTTGTTCTCCCAGTCTCTCTTCCAATGGGGAGTCTAAGAAATAAAGGTGATCTTGTGCTCCATCAATGTATGTGGCCAAGATGTCCTGAATCGTATCAAATATTTGATTTTTCCGATTCCCCCAATTGGTACGATCTCGGTCGTCAATAATACTAAAAATCATAATTGAGTGCAATTAAATTATCTTGTTGACCAAATTTTATTATTGATACATCAATATGCCTAAGACTAAAGTCATGGACTGGAAAAATTGAAATATTCATATTATATGTGCTCTAGAAATTGTTTGAACAATCATGCCTCTAAGGTGACGGGATATGAACTTTTGCATTGATTTGATCTTTTCTTAATAACTTTTCAACTGGTGGTTGGATTATTGATCCGTTTTAAGCATTGTCAAGATCTATCGTAGACTAACATTGTGGTGAAGTTGGATCTTTCTGATAGGGTCCCAACTTGTCCTAAAGTGCAGGGACAAAATGGTTATTTCTGCCATTTGGTGTCCATTTTTATGTTTTGGGCACCATTGTGAAGTTCTTGATTGGGGCTGTTATTGAACTCATTGTCTTGGCTATTTGGAGCTTATTAAGCCTTGCCGAGGCATTTATAGAGCTTGTTTGTACCATATAGTTTCTATTTTACGAAATCTGGTTGAATTTCTAGACCAACGTTGGCATTGCTCAAATTTAAATCGAGCTGGTTGAACAAAAAAATTTGGCACCAACAAATGCCCTCCATGGGCGGTGTCTTGGAGATTGGAGTCAAGAAGGGACCACTCGTGCCAGTTGGCATTTAGCTTTTGTTGAGCTCTCTTCCTAAAAATCCATTTGAGGTGCCTCTTGTACTGTATGAGCTTCTTCAGGACTAAGAAGGGGTTGGGCCCTTGAACATGACAACCATTTTTTTGTTTGGTTACTTGTCTCCCATTCAACAGGATCTAACTTTCTATTTGGTGCATCTAATGTTGCTAGCTCCTTCATGGTCCCCTACATGCAAGCTCTCTAAATGAACCCCTCTGCTTTGTTGTTTTCCTTTTATTTTGTTGTTGTCTTTTTAATGATTCGACTATCCCTTGTGAGACACCCAAACCAGTCTCCCTTGATTTTTGCCTACATTCCTTTGGAAAGGTTTCGATGTAGCAGGGTCACCTAATTTTGCCTAGAGTGTAGTTTTAGGTTTTCACTCTAGCCAGGCTTTCTCTCTAGCCAAAATTTCTTTAGACATTTTTGCTCTTAATCGATCACCTTTTGTGTGATCAACCAAGCCTATCGTGCATCTCTCTTTTCAGCCTTTTTTTTTTGTTCTTTTTTTGTAGGGAATTGAGGCTTCCCTGAAGTCACATAATAATAGGCAGATAGGACTAGGTGTAGATTCCAACTTAGCTTGTGGATCAGGTTGTAGGTGTAGGTATAGGTATTGAGGAGTGTTAGGTCCCTAAGGATGAGTTTTCTAATTCAAAAGACATTTGTGGTCCCATGGTTGAGAGTGTAAGGAACATTTGTGGTCCTAAGAAAAGGTTTTTAGGTCTGAAGGAGTTGTAATGGTCCTTAGAATGGTTTTTCTTGGTTCCAAAGGTGCTATTGAGGCTCTAAGGAAAGGTTTTTGGATTCATAAGGTGTTGTTGTGGCACTAAGAAAATGTTTTTGGATTTTGAAGGTGCTGTAGTGACCCTAAGGAAAAGTTTTGTTGTCCAAAGGATTTGTTGTGACCCTAAGGACGAATCTAAAGGAGTTGTGATGGTCCTAAAGATGGATTTTGATTCCAAAGGGGTTGTTGTGGCCCTAAAGAAAGGTTTGTGTCCGAAGGAGCTGTTGTGGCCCTAGGGATAAATCCAAAGGAGCAGTAGTGCCCTAAGGATAGGTTTTCAATATGAAGGATAAATAGTGGCCTTAAGAAAAAAAATTTGGTCCCAAAGGTGCTACTGTGGCCTTAAGAAAAGGTTTTATATCAAAAGGAGCTATTGTGGCCTTGAGAAAAACTTTTATGTCTAAAAGATCTGTTATGACCCTAGGGACGAACCCAAAGGTGTTGTAGTGGCCCTAAGGATTGGTTTTTTAAAGGTTCTATTGTGACCTTGAGGAAAAGCTTTTTTTGTTGAGTGTGATTTTCAGGCTGTATGGCAAAGGAGGAATTTCCAATCTTTGTGGCCTTGAGGAAAAGCATGTTTGTACCATCCAATCTTTGTTTTACCGAATATGGGTCAGATTTCTAGACTGACTTCGACGTTGCTTAAATCTAGGTTGAGCAAGCTGAATGGAAAAATTTGGCACTAAGACATGCCTCCTCCCATCTCTATTCAATTTTGATTGTACATTTTACCACCCTCCATTAATGTACTCCCATTGGTTAAAACCAAGGTTTCTTATTACATTATGTATGTTGTTGGGTTTATGTACTCTTAAACTACTTGTAATGACAAGATGCTAGTTGGTGGAAGAGGAGATATCATTACCACTCAGAGAAAGTGGAGCACCTACATCAACATTAGGTGCTAACTCTTTTAGTTGCACACTGTTTTGTCTCTAGTGCTGCATAATTAGGGTTATGTCCATGATCGTCTATTTAAATGCTTATAAATATGATATGTGGACGTGTGGTACACGGTATACATTAGATAAATGATATCTTAAAGATATATATATATATTTTAATTAGCACATATTATCAATGAGACTAAAATAAAATTCCTCTTCATTTTAATTTGGTCTATAATTGTAAGATATTAAGAATGACTGATGTAACCTTCCATTGTTATGGTCTTGATGATCCAATCTCATATTGGATGGGTTTGTTGTGCTACCACAAGGCTCATTCAATGAGGAATTAGTGATCATGGCCAATGTATTTGCCAAACTTTAGGATGGACCACTTGCAAGGCTTTGGTGTGCTACCACAACAGCTATGTAAAAAATCCATTCCCACAACGTAACAAATGGATTTGACCTAACTAGAGGATATGATTTGTTGTGCTACCACATGATCATAACTCTAGATACTAAATATGACTAAGAGTTGAAACTAACAAAAGTTGCCTATCATTAGGTATTAGTGATTTGTTGAACTACCATAAGGTCATCGTCATAAGGTTAATAGAGTATTAGTCTTCACTAGGATGTCATCATGATATCCTGTCTTTGCATAATGAGGGTTATGCAAATTTGTTAAAAATTAATGGAAGCATAAATTAGGATGAAAGACCATATCTCAAATTTAAATGAATATCTTTAATGTTATACTAATGAAATTATATCTTTATTGTAAAATGAGATAATAAACCACCAATAATGAGGCATACTAGATGCCAAGTAGCTTAGTGGCTTACATTTCTTAGATTAGTTTAGAACCAAGAGAATTGTTCTCATTGTTGGCCAAATAACTAACCTACTTTAGAAGTAGGTGCCTCCTAGACTATCTAATGGTATGAGAGAAGATGAAATTTTTATCTCATAATACCAATTAGAGAAGATGCATTATTTGCCCTATACTAGATGTTAGCCTCTATAAGAAATAAATAGTAGTGGCAATATGGATAGATGGATATAAGATTCATCATGGATCATGTGATAGAAATATATGCCCTACAAGCCAATTATATATGAAATGATTCTACATTTATAGAAATATCTCATTCAATTAATTAGGCAAAACTTCATTACTAGCTCTTATTAGATGCGAATATCATAATGAAGTCCTTAATCACATGCAATGATGATTGAATCATGATGAGATCATGAAAATGAGATTGGTCATCTAAAGGTATGTGATTTAAATATTCCTAGTCATAAGATCCTTGAGATAGAACATCAAGGATCCAGATAAACTAGTGTGTGTGATATCTTCTCATGTGATGAGAACGACTAATCTCATTAGTCATTAGTATGAGGATACTAAGATACACACATAGGTGCTAATTAGTGAAATGAATTCATTTAACTGACCAATTTAGGAAAACTTGATCAGTATCTTATCAAATTGTCTATCAGGTTATTCTTATATCACAATAGCAAGGTTAGATCTTTGACCTTATTTTCCAAATATGTCTTATTGGATATATCTTATACTTTGATTATTGATTTATAAATCACCATCTTGATGGTCCAATATAGTTGATGTATTGGGTGCAAGACAAACCTGATGAAAGCAATTGAGTGGACAACAAGAGATTATTCACACTCGGTAGGAGAGATAGAATGTTTTATAGGATAGTACCCTAAATCCTTGGCCAAGATACTTAATATAATTGAAAAATGAGTTTTTCAATTGATCCGAACCTGAGCATAAGATCTCATAGAGTCAGATTATTTAGGAGTTGATAGTTGGTGCCGAACCTTTGATCGACTGCGACATTGTATGAACGAGGATTTAAATCCATGTGATAATTATAATGAAAAGGCTCAGTGGATGTTATTTAACTCCCCAAAGTCATTTGAGATCATAAGATGTGGCTTGTACACTTTATGATTAGAAAGCTGTAAAAAATATTATCTGATAATAGTTTGGATTTAATTTAAAGGAATTATTGTTTTAAGTTAATTAAGGCTTTAACCAAATTGACTATTGGGCCTAGTGGGTCACTCACATTAGATCTAGTCAATAAGATGATTGCATGGGCATAATTTTATAGAAGTTTTGGATTTTTGTAAAAAAATTCATCTTCTATAAATAAAAGGCTTATGAATCCAAACCCCAAAAAGCCATAGCACTGGAGCACACCACAAGAAGACTCTCTCCCTCCTTTCTCTTCAAGAAGGTGATCTCCCATGGTTAAACATGGATTTGGAAGGTTTCTCGAGGTCCGAAGGAAGGGAGAACTCGTCTATTGAAGTAGATCATGTGAATACTGCTAGAGACTATCCACTTGGATGGCTTTTAGCAAGGAGAAATGTTCTCTCTTCATCCATGGTGAGAGATTTTGGAAATCCTATGAGGTACTCTTGTTCTACTTTATATTTGGTTCCCAATTTTACTAGTTCGGCATCCACCAAGACAAGGATCATGATTTTAAAAAATTAAATTTTTTTATGTTGCTATATAGATTGATTCCTTACAGTGGTATTAAAGCTAGGTTGAAGCCTTGGTTGAAGTTGACATGAAATTAGCTTGATTTTATGTGTTTTCATGCTTTCTCAAAACTATGTACCAAGAAGTTTTGATTTAATCATCATAGTGTAAGGAATCATCTATCAAAATTTTGGTGTAATTGAAGCAACGATTCCTATAAGTACCTTTAGAATCTATCTCAATCAGAACCGAACGACGAAAACTGAAAATCGATCAAAATGGGTTCGAGTATACCTGATTGGGATTCATCTAATTCCAAGGAGAGAAATGATATGAGCTTCTCAAGCACTTCAAACTGTTTAAGTGTCCAGTCTCCAGTAGTATCCACACAAGCTTCATCTATAACAAGTTCTCCCTTCGTGTAGGCCTCTAGAACTATTCTTGAATGGAGCTCCATCACCCATTGACGCCTTCTAGAGAGAGAAGGAGATAGGGAGAAAGTTGAGGATGTGATTTTCACCCTTGGCTTGATGGGGTTTAACTGAAACCATTAGTATTTATATAGAATTTTATAATTTTTCATAAAAACCCAAAATCTCCATAAATTATGCCCTTGTCCCTGTAGTTATGGATAAGTCCTTATGTGTGTGACCCACTAGGCCCAATATCCTATTTGATTGAGGCCTAAATAAAATAGAACAATTATATTTAATTTAATTAAATTTGTTATCCGATAAAAGATTAATCGACCTACCCATCATGAAGGGTATACAAGCCACATCCCATGATCCCAAATGGCTATGGGGATAATCTTATCTTCATTGAGCCTTTCCATCATTAGTTACTTTATGGATATAAACCCTCGTCCATCCAATGTCCTAGTTGGATAGGAGTACGACATTGACAGTCAACTCCTTAATATATCAACTCTATATGATCATGTACTCGAAATTGAATCAATTGAAAAAATCATTTTCAAATTATCCTATCACATGGCCAGAGATTTCGAGTACTATCCCATAGAACATTCACTTTCACTTACCAAGAGTGGACAATCCGTTGTTATCTGCTCAATTGCCTCCATTAGATTTTCCTTGTACCCAATCCATCGCTATACTAGATCATCTAAATGGTGATCCATAGTCAATGGTCAAAGCACAAGTTTCACCCAACAAGGCATCTTTGGTGACTCAGGTCAAAGATCCAACCATGCAACTATGATGATAGAAAATCTTGATTGACAGTTCGGTAAGATACTATTCAGGATTTCTAATTCGGTTAGTTTAGTGAACTCATTTAACTAATGAGCACCTATATTTGTATCTTAGTGTTGCCACACTAATGACCAATGAGATCAATCATCCTCATTATATAAGAAGACATCAAATACACTAGTCTATCCGGATCCATGATGTCCCATCTCAAGTATCCTTTGACTAGGAACATTTAGATCAAATACCTCTAGATGATCAATCTCATTATCATGATCTCAACTAGATTTAATCATCACTGCATTTGATTAAGGACTTTATTATGATATTCATATCTAATAAGAGCTTGTAATGAAGAATTTGCCTAATTATTTAAATGAGATATTTCTCAAAATGTCGAATTATATCATATATTATTGGTTTGTAGGGCATACATTTCTATCAAATAGTGCGTGGATACCAAACTATGTGTGGTTAGATTCAATTTATTCTCATGGGTGAGCTATTTCGAATGCCATAAATCTCATGAATTTTAGCTAATCGGAGAGTCCATAAAGATGCTAAGATGATCATGTCCGAAAAATGGGCCAAAATTAGGGGAGTTGATGAACTTATCTATTTGGACACAAATACCTCTATTTAATGGCATGTAAAGGTAGAAAATTAAGTTTTCTAGAGTTTTCATAAGTTATTGGACACTAAACGGTGCTTGGAGGTGCCGTATTTGAAGAGGTATTTGAGGCTAGGGTTTAATGCAACCATGGCTTGTTCCTCCCTAAATTGCACTTAGGAAAGATTTTTTCATGGGCTAAAATCTATTCCAATAGATTCCTTTTTCTTCTAGGATTCTAGTGCATATTTTTTTTTTGAAATTCTTGAACTTTTTTTGGGCCCCCAAATATGGCTCAAAAATTTGGCCTCCGATAGCAGTTTTTAGGTGCTACAGGGTAGTGACCCACATTATCAGGCAAAGGAGGAGGCGAGTCTGGATTGGATTTGGACTTGTGGGAGAGCAGGGGTATGTGACATAGTGACACTGTGCCCGACTATGGTATGTGGCCGATGTACATTGTCACTGCGGCATGGGGCGGTGCACGTGGGTGCGCGACTGGCGGCGTGCTTTTGTCGGTGGCTCAGCATAGCCGCAGGGGTACATGGTGGAACTACGTGAAGTTGCTAGGGTCATGGCTAGTGCTAATTGCTAGGCACTATGCACTGCCAGTTAAAAAATTATAAAAAAATAAATTTTGAATTGTTTAAACTTCATTTTAAAGTGTTTAATAGCTAAAATGAAATTTTTGTCATTGAATTCTATTATTTTGATTTCAAAATTGTTTTAAAATAAAAGTTAAAAAAATTAATGATTATTTAAGTTCTAAAATTTTATTTAGTAGGTTTATAAAATGTTTATGAACCTTTTAGATAGTTTTGGCCCTGCTTACCCTAAATTCATTTTATAAATTATTTTAAAATTATTCTAAAATATTTATTGGTTAAATTAGTGCCCAAATTAATTATGAAAAATGTTATTCAAAAATATTATGATTTAGACATTAAATTAATGCTTTGAAGAATTTTGGGAAAGCATGAATCATTTATTTGTTTGATATTGCTTGTCTTACGCTTGTAAATTGTTTACATGTGTATTTCATGTTATTTATTTTATGAAAATTTGACAAGTATGAAATTGAGAATTTTAAAAATTATAGTATATAATTTTATGTTGATATATATGATATATCTCATATAATTATCACGTATGCAATTTATGTTCATATGATGAATGTTAATATATGTATGGAGATGATCATGTACTATGCTTGGTTTGTGATTGCTTGGTTAATTATGTTGGTTATGTTATTAAATGGGGCCTGTGTGTGCCTCCTCTCTCTCTCTCTCTACAATTGGATTGTAAATTCTATCTTTCCCCAAGTTGGTACTCCCCTTGGTTAAAACCAAGGTTTATTAATATAAGATGTGCATTTATGGGTCTGTGTACCCTTAAGCCGCATGTAATAGTTAGAAGTCGTTTCATGGAATATTGAAGAGAGGGACCACTAGGACAATCACCCTTCTAAAGTAGGAACATACCAACTGAATCTTCTAAAGTAAGGATTTTCACCTAAAGGGGTGCCTTAGGTGTATGCTTAGAGTTAAATCCATGATCACCTGTGTTTTAATGCATATTTGATATGTGGTTGTGTGCTATAGGTTATACCTTAATTATATGATATTTCAAAGGTATATTAATATTTATGTGTAGCACCTATACTGATGGGACTAAAACAAAATGCCTCCTCATTCTAATTAGGTCGATAAACGTGAGACATTAGGAATGACTCATGTAACCTTCCATTGTTATGATCTTGTTGAGACAATCTTAGACTGAATGGGTTTGTTGTGCTACCACAAGGCCCATTTAGCAAGGAATTGGAGATCAAGGCCAAGGCATTAGCCAAACATTGGGGTGTACCATTTGCATGACTTTGTTGTGCTACCACAAGGGCTATGTGAAGAATCTATTCTAATAGCATAACAAGTTAGTATGACCTGACTAGAGTATATGGTTTGTTGTGCTACCACAAGATCATGACTCTAGAGGCTTAATGACTAAGAGTTGCAATTGGCAATAGTTGGCTATCTATTAAGTATGGGGTGATTTGTTGTGCTACCACAAGGTCATCATCATAATGTTAGTATGGTCTTAGCCCCCACTAGGATGTCATCGTGATATCCTGTCTTTGCATAATGGGGTCATGCAAATTCATCGAAAATTAGTGGGAGCATAAGTTAGGATGAAAGACCATATCTTAATTTTAATGAATATATGTAATGTTAATATAATTATAGCTCAGTTGTAGAATATAATGATAAACCACCATTAGTGTAGCATGCTAGATGCTAAGTAGTTTAATGGCTCATACTTCTTAGATCGATTTAGAACTAAGAGAATTGTTCTCATAGTTGACCTATTTGAGAAGTAGGTATCACCTACACTATCTAATGATGTGAGAGAAGATAAGATTTTATCTCATTCTATAGAAAAGATGTATTATTTGCCTTATGTTAGCTGTTAGCCTCTATAAGATAAAAATTATAGTGGCAACATGGAAAGATGGATATGAGATTTATCATGGCTCATGATGATGAGATAATTATAGATAAATAAGAATAATATGTCATAAATACTTCTTGTTGGTGAGAGCAATAAAAAGAAATAAGATCATTAGATAGAAATAAAAAGAGATAGTTAAAAGTCAAAGAAGTAGGTCAAGATATTAAAACCCAAATAAGATATAGCATTCTTCTACTATCATAATGATGGTAAGTGGAAGATGAAGTGCAAAGTGTATTGCACATAATGCAAAGGTGGAGCTTGAGAAGCTTCATGCATCTAAGTCATTGATATTTACTTTTCTTAAATACACATTTAATAGTATTAGATACTATATGTGTATATCATAGTATAAGATACTAGGGATGCATATAATGATATGAGATACCAAATATGTATCATAAATCTACAATGGGTTGTAGATAATAACAAGTAAATGAAAGTTAAAAAAAGATTGTTGACCTACATATGAAATGGTGCAAATTGTTGCATCATTGAAAGTGGAAGATACATATTTCTATAGCCTCCTTGAGATGTCTTAATTATCCTTCTAAAAGAACATTGTTTTCATTTCCTAGTTGAATAAATGATGATTTATTCTATGGTATGAAAATGATAAAAGTTTTATAATAATTGGTAAAGTGTTTACCAATGGAAGCTTGATAAAGAGCTTATTCATATTATATATGTATGCTCTTATAATGTGTGCATAATTCTCTTTAGATGAAGAAGATTGATATTGATCAATCTATCCTTTAGTAGTATGGTCATATTAATGTAAAAAGACTTATGGAGTACCATTCTGATGGAAACATATAGGTAAAAGACTAGGAATCATTAAGTATATGTAAGTCTTATCTTATTAAACAAAATAACCAACACTCCACTTGTTAGACATGGAGAAAGAAATAATGAGTTTATAAAACTCATGAATTTAGATGCATGTTAGCCTATATCTATTACAGTTAGAGGATAATATTTTAACTTCCAAGATGATGACTCTAAGTATGGACACATGTACTTTATGAAGTACAAATCCAAGACCTTTGAGAAATTATTTGAGATTAAGAGTGAAGTAGAGATACTAGTGGAAAGAGTATTAGAACTCTTCGATGATATCACGGAGGGGAATACTTAGGTACATTATTCACACATAAATAAAAGATAGTAAAATCTAATTTTTTATGGACACCTCTTTCCACATTTTAACTTAGTTGAGTAGCTAAAATGAGAAACCATATTGTGTAAGACATAATATGAACAATAGTGACAATCTTTGCAAAATTCTTCTTTGTCTATTTAGGGGTTATTACTCTATATAGACACTTATCTTAAATTTGTACCTTGTAAGTCTATTCCAATTATTCAATATAGGATATGGAAAAGAGGTTAAAGATTGACCTTAAGCAACTAAGGTTTCAGAATGTCTTACCTAGTGAAGATGTATAACCATATCAAGTTGGAATACAAGATTATGAAGTGTTGAGTTGTGGAATATCCTAAGGAAACTTATGAATATTAAATATATCACCTTTATGGAGAAGGGGTTTCTCAGCTCACTATATTTCTAAAGGAACAATTCTTCCTTAAGAAAGATAGTGAGAGCAAGGTATATAAATGGAAGGTGTTTTAGTCCCACAATCCAAGGACACTTTTATTATGGTACAAGTTAATAATTATACAAGGGTTCATAAATCTTTTATTAAGTCCAATCAACCTAAGAGATATGTGGGACATATCTTTGATGGAAGAAATGAGGCATAAGATGAAAAAATAATGATCCTAAGATTTATATAGAAGCAATATGAGATATTGATTCTAAAACGAGAAGAGACAATAAAATCCGATATAAGCTCTATCTATTCTAATCAAGTTTAGAACTTGATTGATCCACCTATGGATATAGTATCTATAAGTTATAAATGGATCACTAAAGAATAGATTGAAGTTGATTAGAAGGTAGAGACCTTCAAGGTAAGAATAGTTAAAAGGGATATCAATGGGAGTGCTATTATCTTCTTGACATAATATATGGATGGCATATTACTCATTAAGAATGAAGTAGGTATGTTATTATAAGTGAGCCTAGAGATTAAATTAGTCCTCCAAACTAAATTTGAGTTTTAAGATCTATGAAGATAGATCTAAAAGGTTGCTTGAATTAACATAGTTAATGTACGTAGTCACTATAGTTAAAAGGTTTGACATGGTAAACTCTTTTTAAAGAGATGTCTTTGTAGACTTCTTATAAAATAAAAAGTAGCAACATTAGAGTCATTACACTTTTGCAATAGGGTCTATCACATTTGTGATGCTACGTACATGATTTGATTTATGCTCTTGTAGACACGCCAAATTTGTCTAATTCAGAGCATAAAAACCATGTTTTATAGGTTAACATGTGTGATTGATCTTAAATTGATGCTGGGTCCTTTTAATATTGATTTGGAGCTTTGCCGAATGAAATCGGACGTTTTCCGAAGTTTTCTACACAAAGCCGTAATTTTCGAGTGAAAGCCACACGTAAATCATGTAAACACAAAAATTGGCTGAATGACCAATGCCTAATGATCATGCATTGAAGGTTATGGTCAGATTCATACTCTGGACAAGTTTTGTTTTATGTCGTGTCTTTCCGGTTGGCTGTCGGAATCATTCCGATCAGTATCGAATCTTCCATTCACTATCCTAAATTCTGGATAAAATTCTAGAGTTTTGAAGAATACGATGGCTGATATGTTGCTGTAGAAAGCTTTTACTTTCCATTATCTTTCCAATGCAATAAACATCATTGAATTCCGAGTTCGGGAGTGTTCGCAATGGCTTCCAGAACAAAGATGCGCAAAATCTATCCCATGCGCCCCGCCCTAAGGCACATGGCGATGTGCCCCCGATCGGGGGTAAGAGGGAACCGGTTTTTGATCGGGACTCTATTGAATCAAAATTTTCAACCAGATCAGACCATTTTCTTAAGAAGGATTAGATGCGCCTCCTCCAGGGTGGAGCGCATGCGCCTTGAACCAAGGTGCATGCGCCCTGGGCCAAGGCGCAAACACCCTATTTTTTAGCTCTGGAACACGACATTTTTCTCTTATAAATAGACTCCAATTTTGGTCATTCCAGAGGCTGGTTCATGACTCCCTGGCCATCTAAGACATTCAAGATCCCTCATGCATCAATTTTGTGATTTTAGAAAGAGAATTTCGAGTTTTTAAAGAGAGAAAAGTCAGTTCTGGAGAGAGGAAGGCTGGTCTGCAGGTAATCTACCAGGTCTCTCTTCTTTGGCTTCTACAGCAGCGTGTGGACGTCTTCTACCAGAGATCTCAACACAAAAGTTCTTCCTCTTCAAGTCTTCTTCAGTTTGTAGTCTATGGCATGCGATTCTGAGGTTGGGGCTGGTCGTGGAGAGTGCAGAAGCAAAGTCGTGCTTGGCAGATCCTGGACTACTGCTCGGCTTTTTCAACAAACCAGATTTGTCTATATCTCTCTCTATTATTATCAAAAAGTTTCCATTATGTTTCCTATCTCTTTTTTTGTGATTCTCCATACTCCTATTATTTTTTTTACATTTTATTGCATTAGTTTTAGTGTATTAATATGAAAATAAAAGATAGGGGTTAGAGATAACCCGAATTCGGTCAGCTTCTATTCAGTTATGTGTTTCATGTTATTTTATTTACATATACTCCACTTTTTTTAGTTCATATTATATTTTCATCTATTTTTTGTCTAGTTTCACCAGAAATCAAGCACCCATGAGTTGAGGACTCTTCTTCATCGGCCAGCCGAAGAAGGAGAAGCTTTGACCTGCACTCTTCCTATTAAGGTACACACGGTCATTTTTATCGCATAAAGTAGAACCCGCGGTTCTTGGTGACCACATATGTCTTAATTTAATTCTTCTCATCCTCCTCCCACATGACCCAAACCATCTCTTTGGTGATCGAGTGACGCCGAGGGATGAAAGTTTGGGGATCAATGTGAGTGTGGGACCGAGGTTGTAGACACGTCAAATTGGCCTAATTCGGAGCCCCAGACTCTTATTCCATTGGCAATATCCATTATTTGACTGTTATCTGATCCGGATTTTCGGAATGATGTTAGTGGAGCCCTCGTGAGTTGGGAATGGACCGATGATTTTCGGAATGATGCCGTAACCTTCAAGTGAGAGCCGTGCGTGAACAGTGAAATCACGAAGCCCGCTCAATGACCGACCAAGAATGGTTCTTAATTGAAGGTCTCGGGAGTCTCGCATGTGTTACGTAACATTCAGGGTTTTTGAGAAGTTATTTCGGTAGTCATCGGTCATCACACGAGACCAATTTAGGAAAAACTGATCGGTATTGTAGACATGCCAATTTGGCCTTATTTAGAGCTTAAACCATTATTCCATTGGCAACATCTCTTTTAGACCATCAAAATCATGATGAACCACCCTTTTGAATGAGCCAAGGTGCTTATTGGAAATATGAGTATGATTTGCTAATTTCTAATCAAATCCATGTTTGCCGAACAAGAGACTCTTGGTGGTGTGCCAGATTATGCTTTTCCTAGCATATCCTCTACTTGAAAATTTTTCACAGGATTCTGTGGACTTCCAATGAAGAAGTATTAAACACCAATAATATTCCACTATGAGTTATATTTCCATTGCAACAAAAGGCATTCAATTCTGATCTCCCATTTGTCCGCAGAGCCCTTTGGAAGTCAGATGCGCAGTTCTGTCCACACGCATCACCGATCAAGCCCAATTGCATGCAAGCCCAGCCCATTGGGCACATATATGATCAATTCATGACCTTAACTTCCCTTTTACTCCTCTATATTACTTTTTATAGCATCTTTAAGCTTTATGGTCGAAATTAGCATCATCAAATGATGGCAATCCAACTTGTTGTCTTGTATATCAAGACTTGCCATTTTTAGACTAGATTTGTTTCATCTTCAAGTGGAGACATATTTTGAACATGGGAAAGGTGATCCATGGTTTCCAATCTCTCTCAATCATTTAGTTAAGTTTATATATGCCTCAGTATGAAAATTAGCAACATTAAATGGAAGAAATCCAACCTAAGGTCGGATGTATCAAAACTTGCTATTTTTTTGACCTGTTCTTCATCCCCTATAAAGGGAGACTCATATGAACGACCTAAGAAGGGCATCCCCATCATACAGCACTCTTATCATCACCCTCCAGCCACCCTTGTCTCGTCACAACCTTCCCAAATCGTTCTCTCTTCGTTCCGGTGCCCGGAGATCATCTCAAAGTGAAGAAGAAGCCGGTCTATGCTCCGACGTGCTGCACTTCTGATCATCGGCTTCTACAGATCTTTCTATTCATTTTCTGGCATGACTTCCTTCAGAAGAAGTTTGAATAATCAATATATATTTCATCTCCAACAAACAGAGATCAATTATGACATTCCCTCATCTTGTTATGGCTTCAACACCGGCGCTGTACAGACAGATCCGAAGTATTCTCTTCTAAGTCATCATCTTCTCAGTCAATTTAAATACATTTAATGGTGGATTCAGACTATACATCCTTCATATAAATTGTTCCCAGGTGAGTTATATTTTATATCAAACAATAATCATTCAATTTAAATATCTGTGGTGCCCATAGCATGTCCTACATCGACATTGTGCTGGGAGTTTCCAGAACTTCATTGTCCATGATCCGGTTTGTCAGGTAAATTCAGATTACTTATCATAAGATTCAAGCAAACTTGTCTTCATATCAATCTACCCTATATGAGTCCTATTTATTTTGAAATAAACGTCACTCGATTTTGACATCGGTGCTGTCTATTACGATCTCTGCATCAGAGCCGCGCAGTTTACATTAAATCTGTCCAACCCGGTTGCCACTTTGCCTGGGTTGTGTTTTCTATAACCGTTCATATTCTCTTTGCTAACTCTTCATTCATATCATTTAATTCATATTTAAGTATCATTTTATTCAGTTTTTTTATCATTTCATAGATCATAAAAAATCAAAAAAAGGGGTTAGGGCTAACCCTGAATCCGTTGCACAGGTACATCAAGCTAGCATCGGTTGGAGACTCTTCTTCATCGGCCGGCCGAAGAAGAAGAAGGTTGAACTCACATCCCTATCTCCCACACTAAGGTACACAGTCAAATCAACTCAATCTTGTTTTTATTCCATAAAGTGGAGCCTGCGGCTCCTGGCGACCACCTTTTATTTATGTTCTAATTTCATCTCCTCCTCACTCTCCTCCCACATGACCTGAACCATCTCCGGTGCTTGAGCGATGCCATGAGATGAAAGTTCGGGGATCAATGTGAGTGTGTGATCGAGGTGAGGAGTCTTTACCGCTTTCCGAGTGTTTACAATTCATTCCCCCTTATTTCCCATTCTATCTTTCACCTTCTTTTTGAAGTGCCGATCCAGAACCCATTTCTGGAGTCGACAGCTTGTTGGCGACCACGGTGGGACAACCAATGTCTTCAACCATGCTAGCTTGATTCAACCGTGCAACTAGTTGTTTTCCAAGTTGGTTCCCGCGTGAACCGGCTTGTCCTTTACTTTTTCCATGACAATTTGCCTTTAAACTTGCTGTTTACTCTTTCTTTAAGATTGTCCCCCATGTGGACTTAATTTGCTTGTCTTTAATTTCATCCCGGTTCCCGCGTGAACCACTTTTCTTCTTATAAACCGGTTCCCGCGTGAACCACCTTTCTTTTCCAACTCGGTTCCCGCGTGAACCAACTTCTTTTCAGATCAGTCCCCGCATGGACCACCTCTTTACAACACCTTTAGTTTGGCCCCACGTGGCCCTCTTTCTATTTTGTCAACTCTTACATCGGTTCCCGCGTGAACCACCCCTTTCTTCATTAAAACCGGTTCCCGCATGAACCAAACCCTTTTCTAAACCGGTTCCCACGTGAACCAACTCACTTTCAGATCGGTCCCCTCGTGGACCACCCCTTTGCACCAATTAGATTGGCCCCATGTGGCCCTCCCTTCCTTTCTCCAATCAAACAAACCGGTTCCCACGTGAACCACCCCTTTTCCTTCAAAAACCGGTTCCCGCGTGAACCACCTACCTTTCCAAAACTCAGCTCCCGCGTGAGCCACTTTATTTTCAAATCGGTCCCCGCGTGGACCATCCTTTTACCTTTACTTCAGATTTGTCCCCAATTGGACACTCCAACACAAGCCGGTTCCCGCGCAAACCACCTTTTAGTTGCTAGTTGCTAGTTACTTGTTTACTTTATCATTGCTTGTCATGTTTGCATTCACTTGCTTGGTTTATTTAATAGCTTTCATTCATGTTTGCATATTGATTGCTTCTTTTTCTCTTACCCTCCATTTTTTATTTTTGCATTAGCTTTTGCATCGGGTACCGGACTTGCTCCGATCCGTAGGGCATTCGAGGTGGGGGCTCTCTCTCCCAACACCCTCCAAACACCTTCTTGGTGGATTCTAACCTCTCTTATGGGATATTCCTTCCTAGTTGATTTGGTTGTTTCCATCAAGACCTCCGTAAGTCCCCATCCGTGGAGTATTCCTCTCCGCACGATTGGGCCGGTTGTACCACTTCCCGAAAACCTGAAGAACCCAAGTACCTACTCGTGGTGATTGAGTGACAACCTTAGGTCTTGAAGATTGAAGCAATAGGAACCATACCTACTTGAGTGAAAAATTGCTAACAATCTATCTAATCTAAGGTTTCAACCCAAAAATTGTCGAGTAGTCATTTTAAAACCTTGTTTGCATAACTTGCTTGCTCACAACAATTGAAAACAACCAAAAAATTCTTCTTCTTTCAAAACACCTAAAAAAAAAATCCCTGTTCAACTTGCTTGCCAAACAACCAAAGTGAAACCAAATCAAATCAAACAAACAATCATAACCAAACAAAAGTCTCTTTGCATTTACACATTTCATTTGCTTTCTTTCAACCATTTTGTAATAAAATTTGACAGGATGCCCATGACACTAAGGTCCGGAAGACACGTCGGGATGTCGGACTACTACGGCCAGGAAGAGGAGTACGAGACGGGTCATTACGAGCTTCAGCAACCCATGATCCAACCAGATGGCCATGTTAATGCCGTGATGGAACCTGAGGTCCAAGATCCCGCTCACCGATCCGCCTCACATAGTATAGAACAAGCTCTCAATGATCTATCTCTTCACCTTGATCCCGTGACCTTTGCAATTATCCAATCTGCCACTAAGGGCAAGATGCCCGCCAATCAAGCTGCGATCGAGGGAAATCAAGCCCCCTCACCACCCCAACCGGCAGTCAGGCCCCTAATCATTTCTTCTCCTGGGCAACCCTGCCGTGTCTCCACTCACCCCGTTGTGGGGCATTCACACAACACTATTCCAGTTCCTGTTTCCAACCTACCTCTTCCAACTCAGTCACCTAAACACTTTGCTCCCGTGGCTTAGGAATCCAGCCTCACCCAGGCATTAATGAACAAACTCAACCAGATGGATGAGCGCTTTGAAGAAATGAGGCACCGCCTCGATTATAAAGCCATCCCTGAAATCTCTGTCCCATCCTTCCCAGTTCTACACCTTCCTCATTCAGAGATACCAGTCTTCCAACGTTACAATGGGACTGGTAATCCTTTCAACCATCTAAAGAGCTTTCTCTACGACTCCGCATTCTGGAAAAATAACCGCAAAGCCCTTGCCTTCCTATTCCGTCGGTCATTGGAAGGATCCGCCCTGGACTGGTTCTATTCTCTTGATTCCATTGAGGCGGCAGATTTTGACATCGTCAAGGCAAAGTTTCTACAGAGGTACAAGGATCGGGTGGGGCCAGCCTGCTCGATAACTGATTTAATTGCCGAAAAGAGGAGGCCGGATGAGGACTTTGCCAGATTTGCTGATCGGTGGAGGGGAATGGCTGAGAGACTAGTAGATACCATCTCAGAGGGGGAGCAGGTGAGGATACTCATAGGGAACACCACGCCCAACCTTCGCAACCTCCTGATCATGCACCGCCCAACAACCATGAGTGAGTTGTGTGATAGCGCCCACTACCTCCAAGCCCACTTTAAGGACGCATCCATGATCAACCCATTTGACACCAAGCCCCGTAACACTAGAAAGCCTACACCTCTAGGACCCACCACCGAAGGGGTAGTAAACAATGAGAGCATCAATGCCATGGGTAACCAGGGTGGGTATCGCCAAAGCCAATACCGTAACCCGCCACCCAATCAACAATACCGCCCAGCTCCTCAATCAGCTCCTCAGCCCCAGCAGCAACTTGCATACAACCGAGCACCACCACAACAACCCACCTACAACCGAGTGCCCCAGCAACCAAATGCCTACAACCGAGCGCCTCAACAACAACATGTCTACAACCGACCCCAACCACAACAACAAGCCTACAACCAAGTGCCACCACTAGCCAACCGACCTAGGAGGGGGGACCCAAGAGAGAATACTATCCTCAACTGCCATTCCCCCTCACCGATATCTTTAATGCATTGATGGCGGAACAACAGTTGGAGCTTCCAAAGGAGAGAGAAGGATGGCCGGCCAATGTTGACACAACCAAGTACTGCGCTTATCATCGGTATCCTGGGCACACGGTGGATGTATGTTTCCAGTTTAAAGACTACATCCATGACCTTAATGATCAGGGGAACATTGACTGGGCACAGATGGGAGAATCCATACAAGCGATGAAGGAATGTCAGAATCAACCACGGCGACAGCAAGCACAACAGCAGCCCGGCCTGGGCATAGTCCAAGATCCGCTCCGGTACATGCACCCGTACAAGCACCGGCACCAGCACCACCAAACCAATGACTCGGTCTCGTCCACTCCGCCATCGAGGAGTCAACCCACCATTCCCAGGGTTGGCAGGTCGAGGATCAAATCACCTCCATGTCAGCCATACCAACCCCACCTTCAAACCGCACCATACTCTCCATACCGAGAGCTGCCCCCAGCCCACAAACTACCCAAACACCACTACCCTCACCAACCATTAACCCTCCACGATGCTTAATCGTTAGACCGCCACTAGCCTCCCAACCAGCACCCCAACCATCACCCCAACCTAACCCACCAACTACCATTAATCCTCCGCGGCGTCTAATCATTAGACCGCCACCAACACCAGTACATCACCTAACCTACCGATCACCGCCACCCCATGTCCCCTCATCATTAGACCATCACCACCAACACCCCAACCATCACCCAACATACCGGCCTCCACCACTCCACGACCCCTCATCATTAGACCATCACCCCAACCATCACCCAACATACCGGCCTCCACCAATCCACGACCCCTCATCATCCGATCCTCACCACCCCTACCTACCATGGGCTCCTCAACCTACCAATCAACCCTACCATCACCATCATCACCACTTCCCCCCTACCACGCTGGCGCCGGTACTTCGTAGCGGGAGGATGTTCCAAAGGGTCTTCCCCCAGGCCAGGATGCAACCACATGAGAAAGTAGAGGAGGAGGTAGTGGAAGAACCGTTGCCCGGCACGGCATATGACCTATTGAAGCATCTGGACAAAATGCCGGCACGGATTTCAATCCTAGAGCTGATTAAGAGGTCAAAGAACCATCAAGACATCCTACAACAATATCTGCAGCGGGTCATGGTCAATGAGGACCTCCCGCCTGAGAAGATCATTACTGTTCTGACCCCGAGGAGTGAACAACCGGCACTCACATTTACACAGGAGGAGTTGGCATGGCCAGAGATCAGAAAGTATGCCTTGCGTGTCGCAGTAGTCATCCGAGGCGTGGAGATCAAGTCCTGCTTGATTGACACCGGAGCATCCATAAATGTCGTGCCGCCAGAAACATTGCAACTTTGCGGCATCTCCGATGAAGAAATCGAGCCTTCTGCCGTCACGGTGACCGCATATGACAACTCCCGGAAGCCAGCAGGAGGGGTGGTTACATTGGAAGTAGGGCTCGGACCGTGTGCTGTCACCGCCGAGTTTCATGTTCTAGAACTGGACCCTACGTTTAAAGCTATCTTGGGATGCCCGTACCTTGAGGCAATAGGAACTGTTGCCTCCACTAATCATCAGTGTCTGAAGTTCCCATACAAGGGTCAGGTGATTAAAGTAACCAACATCCCCATTCTGAATGACGTGGATGACCCCTCTTCTGCACTGCCAATATCAAATTTTGTCCAGCTGCTGGTTTCCGCTACAGAGCTGCCCGAGGTCATGATGTTAACGACGCCTCCAGATACCGTTGCATGGCGGATGATGAAAGGGATGGGCTATCAGCCAGGAAAGGGGTTGGGAAAGGAGCTGTAGGGGGTTGTGCACCCCATTAAAGCCGTACAAAGACCAAAGAGACACGGGCTTGGCTATGAGCCCAGTTTCACTCCGCGGATGGTCTACCGGCCAAAAAATGCCATGGGACTCCAAAAATTCTTTATCAAAGGGGAGACCATGATGATGGCTAGGGACGAAGAAGAAGAACCAGTCAAGAGGAAGAAGGCACCAGAGCAAGAGGAGGAAGTGGACAACCTGAGTTCATCTTTGGCTCGGTTGTTCATAGAGGAGGAAGAACCAGTCGAGGGCAAGTTCATCTCTAAACAACTTGTCCACTCGAACCCACCTCCAAACAACATCCCGCGTGAGCCGTATCCTACGGTCACGTATTTCAAAATCCTCACTCTATCTCTCTTAGATTCACTTGATGGATTATCTAGCCCAATTCCCACTTCTGGGCCAAAATGGCCACCTGAACTGATCACTGGGCCTGATAGCCCATTCAAATCTTCTTACTCCACTGGGCTTCTATGCCCATTCCAATCCAACAACCTTGGGCCCGTGTGCCCACCAGTCAGGCCCACGTGCCCTTTAGATTTATTTTCTTGCTTTGGGCCCGCGTGCCCACCATTTGGGCCCACGTGCCCCTTAGATCTTTTCACTAGCTTTGGGCCTATCTGCCCATTTCTTGTCATCATCGGGCCCACGAGCCCATTTTTCTCCCATTTGCTTAAGCTTTCTATTTCTGCTCGAGCCCCATCAGCTCATTCTCTTTTTGTTATTGAAAATACCCAAAATACCCAAAAAAAACATCCTCTCGCAAACTCAGTTTTCCATTGAGGAGACGTCTCTACTTGTCTCGGAGGGTGCTCCCAACCAGGGACCCCTCTTCTCCAACCCACTGATTAATCTGCTCGATCCTTCACCCATTGTAAATACCACCTTTTCAATTCCGTCTTCTTTAGGAGTAGTTAGGGTAGGAAAGAAGAAAATTCGAGGTAAACGTGTTCCAGAGAGATATCTCCAGCAAATAGCTTAAAAATGCAAGGAATGTGCAAGACTGCCAAGGTTTTTGGAAAATGCTATCCAGCTTGATGAAATCCAATATGAGGATGAATTCAATGTAGATCATACACTGGGAGTTTACGAGGTCTTATCAGAAAAAGATCCTGATTTCGAGGATGGAATTGAGGACTTGGCTGATGCGTATGCATCTGGACTTAAAAGGTTTGAAGAACCATTAGCCACGGTGGATGAACCGACAAAAGAATTGAATCTCGGAACACCGGAAGATCCCAAGACAATCCTCCTAAGTGCAAACCTCACTCCCACTGAGGAACAGAGTTTAATTAAAATTTTGGAAGAATATAAGGACACGTTTGCATGGACATACGAAGACATGCCGGGGTTAGACAGCTCTTTAGTTGAACATCGTTTAACTTTGAAACCAGGAGTTACCCCGGTCAAACAAAAATTAAGGAGATTCCACCCTGATGTTGCACTTAAGATGAAAGAAGAGGTTGACAAGTTACATCAAGCAAGATTCATTAAGGTCATCCTTTATCCGCAATGGGTGGCAAACATAGTCCCAGTCATGAAGAAAGATGGTAGAGTTAGGATCTGTATAGACTTCAGGGACTTGAACCGAGCGTGTCCTAAAGATGACTTTCCTCTACCTCATATTGATGTACTGGTTGATAACACTGCTGGATTCAAGATGCTATCATTCATGGATGGCTATTCCGGTTATAACCAAATCCGATTGGCCGAAGAGGACCAGGAGAAGACCTCGTTCACTACACCTTGGGGAACCTACTGCTATGTCGTCATGCCCTTTGGACTAAAGAATGCTGGTGCTACCTATCAGAGGGCAATGATGGCTATCTTCTATGACATGATGCATACCCTTGTAGAAGTGTACGTGGACGACCTGGTGGTTAAGTCCAAATGCCGATAAAATCACCCGGATGTGTTAAGTAAGGTCTTGCAAAGGGCTAGGGAATATAAATTGAAAATGAACCCAAAGAAATGTACGCTTGGAGTATCCTCAGGAAAGTTATTGGGGTTCGTAGTGAGAAAAAGGGGCATAGAGATCGACCCAAACAAGGCCAAAGCAATCATTGGTATGCCTCCTCCAAGAAATATGAAAGAACTTCGAGGATTAATCGGGAGGCTACAGTTTGTCCGCCGGTTCATCTCACAACACTCCTAAAGGTGTAAACCTTTCTATGAGTTGACCAAGGCGGGGGCCGAGTTCAAATGGGATTCGAAGTGCCAGGATGCATTCGATGGATTGAAAAGATACCTGGCTAGTCCCCCTGTGCTTAGACCACCAGTCCCTGGCAAGCCCTTAGTTTTATACATCTCGGTTTTGGAGAATTCTCTTGGGGCAATCCTCGCACAAGTGGATGAAGAAGAGAAAGAGAGGGCAACTTACTATTTGTCAAAGATCTTTGATCCATGTGAGCAGAAGTATACTGTAGTGAAGAAGACCTGTGCTGCACTTGTCTGGATAGTTCAGAAGCTTAAACACTATTTCTTAGCTCATGAGGTCAACCTTATTGCCCGCATCAATCCCATCAAATTCCTTCTGGAGAAAACTGTTCTAACTGATCGTTTAGGTCGTTGGCAGAGCTTCCTTTCCCAGTTTGATATCACCTATGTCCCCCAGAAGGCGATTAAGGGTTATGCCATTGCCGAACATCTAGCCCATCACCCTATACCCTTCTTTGACCCAGTCCAATCGGAGCTCCAGGATGACGAACTAATGTTGATCCGATCTTCCCACCTTTGGACATTATATTTTGATGGGGCTCTGAATTCACACGGTAAGGGAATAGGAATCGTCCTTCTATCACCCGAGGGTGTCACCATTCCACAGGCATTTCAGCTTGACTTCCCAGCAACCAACAATATAGCTGAATATGAAGCCTTGCTGGCTGGGCTGGAGGCCGCTCATTTCTATGGTGCCACGGAATTAAGGGTGATAGCCAACTAATCCTTCGCCAAGTCCTAACCAAATACTGAACTTCTCATCCAAACCTCAAACCTTACCAAGAACTCACCTCTTGCTACATCGAACTCTTTTCCAAACTCACTTTTGTCCATGTTCCTCGAGCTCAGAACATCTTTGCTGATACCCTAGCCTCCTTAGCTTCATCTCTATCAGTCCCGCTAGGTAGACAGGTGCGGACTATTCATGTCCGTAGAAGGTCGATGCCAGCGATTAAGGATGGTCAATTTCTAAAAGTCAAGGAGAGATTTGGCACGAAGGAATATTTGAAGCAGAAAGAGGAAGTTTCTCTAATCGAGTTGGAAGAGTTAGATGAGGGTGAGAGGCCTTGGTTTGATGAGATCGCAAGGTATTGTCAAGATCAGACATATCCACCTGGATCAAATGCAAAAGAAAAGAAGGCCATCAGGAGAGTATCCCAGAGGTATACCATACTAGGAGGGGTTCTCTACAAGAGGAGCCTGAGCGGAATTTTATTGAGATGCGTTGATGAAGAAGAGGCAGAATTGGGGCTTAAGGAAGCACATTCTGGGGTCTGTGGGGGCCATGTCAATGCTCAAGCTCTTGCTAAGAAAATCATCAAAGGTGGGTATTATTGGCCAACCCTAGAAGAGGATTGCTCCATCTTTGTCCAGCACTGTCATTCTTGCCAACTCCATGCCGACAAGATCCATTCTCCCGCATCTTCTCTTCATCCGATTCATGCCCCATGGCCCTTTGCCATGTGGGCTTTCGACATCATTGGCTCTCTAAGTGATCTTAACACTGAAATCCATTCCAAATCGTTCATCCTGACGGCAACAGAGTACTTCACCAAGTGGGCAGAAGCGGAAGCGTTCGTGGAGATCAAGGCATCAACACTGTGCTCCTTCATTAAACGTAACATCATCGCCAGGTTCGGGATACCCAGTGACATTATCACCGACAACGGACTGCAATTTCTCTCTCAAGATCTGCGTGATCTTTGCAACAGGTACCCGGAAGGCAATGGTCAAGCAGAAGCCACCAACAAAACTTTGATTAAAATCATTAAGAAAACATGTAAGTCTAGCAAGTTCACGGATTGGCTAGATAAGCTTGTAGATGCCCTATGGGCTTATCATACTTCTGTACGGACCCCCACTGGTCAAACCCCGTATGCTCTCGCATATGGGATGGAAGCGGTGGTCCCGTACGAAGTACTCCTTCCATCACTCCGAGTTCAACTCGATAGGGACATCCCTGTCAATGAGAGGCGAGAATCTCTCCTTGCACAACTTGAACTCCTAGATAAAAGAAGGTTGGCCACTTCCGAGCTTGCCCGGACTTATCAGAACCGATTGAAAAGATTTTATCAAAAGAGGGTGGTAGAGAGAAAGTTCGAAATCGGTGAGATGGTAGTCAAACGTATATTCGTTAAGCCGGGTGGTCCCCGCTCCAAGTTGCAACCTAACTGGGAAGGGCCTTTTGTTATAACTGAAAAATATCCAGGTAGTGCATATGAGCTAACCAACGCCGATGAAGAAAAATTGAACCATCCATGGAATGGCATTTACCTCAAAAAATATTTTCCTTAGAAAAGAAAATGGAGAATTTCTGGTATGATATTAAGTCATCGATTCAAGGGTGTTAGCTAGAAGTCAAGGGTAGACATCACCTTGCACACACGACACCTCCCGATCCCAGAATCTGGATAGCCCAACACTCGAGAGAGGCAAGGCAGAACCTTGAAGGCGGAAAGGAAACCTTACCCTATTCTCTTCTATTCGGTCCAAGATAGGTGAAGGGGACTAGAGGAGGATAGTATCGAAAATGCTCGCGGCCTTAGTAGGAGGCCGTCTCATAGGGTGGAAAAGGCAGCCAAAAGATGGGCAATGAACCCCATAGGTTTAAACAAATATGGGCCTGTCTGAATGAGCACCCGAAAGAATAGAAAATGAGGAAAAGGCACCAAAAGATGGTCAAAGACTTGTCTAAATACGTGCCACATGTAGAAAAGACCCGAAGAGGCCGAACCCCAATGGGCAATTTGGGCGGGAGTAGAGAAACCCTCCTCAACACCCCCAAATCCTATCAAAGACTTCCTCTATTATTCTTCCATCTTAAAACCCTAGGTTATGGTAAACTATCTAAACTCAGGGGGAATCCAAACCAATCAAGAGAAGAGGGCAAGAAAGATGCTGGGTAGGGAACCTTATTCACACGTGGTGCTTATTACTTGAATCTTGATCAACACTCAAAGATTGATGAATGGTCTCAATACCGGCACATTCTCCACAAAAATAAAAATATGAATATTTTCAAAAAAAAAATCAAAAATTTTCAAAAATTCAAAAAAAATGAATATTTTCAAAAATCCAATATCTTCTAAAAAATAAAAAATTGAATACTTTTCAAAAAATCTAAAAAAATGCATCATCTAACTTGGCATAACCTTGATTTTTTGCCTTTGCTAGCATTCATGTTTATCTTTATGTCTTGCATGTTTCATTTCCGCATTGCATATTTACCTTCATTATCACCCCATTAAGAGGGCTCCTCCCTTTGACCTAAGTCAAAGTTGGCCATTATAGGCAAAGGGATGAGTCGTTGTGAAGATCTGATCCTCTTTTATCAAGTATTTTTAGGGACTTTATAGTAAGAGGGGGAGGTTCTCTCAACGACAGGTAAGTTCTCTTAACCATTTCATTTCGGTCATCTAGTCTATCTTTATACCTTGTTAATAAGGCTCATCTCTTTGACCTAAGTCAAGGCAGACAGAAATAGGCAAAGAGATAAGCCATGGTGAAGATTTAATCCTCTTCATTAAGTGTTTCAGGATTCTGAGATCAAGAAGGGAGTGACTCTCGCCATAGCAGGTAAGCACTCTTAACTTTTACCTTGTTTGTCATTTTGTGCATTCTACCTGGTTGATAAGGATACCCCCCTTGACATATAAGCAAGGCAAGACAACAATAGACAAGGGGGTAAGCCATAGAGTAGATTTAACCCTTCTATTAAGTATTTTAGGAAAGAAACACAAGTCAAGGAGGGATGAGAATCTCGCCAACAGGTATGTCTCTTAACCCTACATCTATTATTTACTTTTATTATTTGCCATCCCTTAGAAGGCTTCATCTTTTGACAAACTTGCAAGGGGCCAAGCTGGAATTTGAAACTGACTATCCTTTCGAGAAATGTCAAGTAGGTCAAACAACACTGAAGCAAGAAGTGCTATAACAAGGAAGAAAAGCAGCTACAACACCAGAAGAAGATTAAGCTTGCTACAGATATCAGTGTCTGATTGCCACTGACTCCAGGAGAATGACCACGTGAAGAAGGCATGGAAACCATACCGCCACAACCGCCTCGTTCTGGTGATGCTCCAAAGGAGTGGCCAAGAAAATGCTCACAGAAATGGAAGAATGGACATGGGAAACCCCCATTTCTTTCCGGCTAACATATAAGTTGTTAGTTGTGTATTATTATCTTATGCATTATTTGTTGAAGACCATGAGCACGGAGAAGACTTGACCCGAGATCCCCTTCATCAAAATCTACGACGGTCGGGTCATCTCTAATGCTCACGGATAAGCCAAAGTTGTGCTGTGAGGGACGATAGTTCCCGAATGGGTATCTTGACCTCATAGACAATCTATTTCTTCAACTATTTATTATACAAGTTTTGTTTTGTTTTCTTGAGCCCAACATGCATCATGTAGCATTAATTGCATTACATTTTGTTTTGTCATTGCATACATCATTTCCTAAACTTTACCTTCTCACTCTTTCGATCATTCTAAATCCCACCGTGTTTTCTAATCCCATCGTGTTCTCTAATCCCACCATGATCTCTAGTCCCACCAACCTCTCTAATATCCCACCGTGTCTATTAATCCCACCGTGTTCGGTAACCACTTTGTGCCCTCAAATCTTTCATTTCTTTTCACCACTGTGGCCATTGCAACTTCTTTGCTATTCGTCCCACCATGGCAGCCAACTCATCCCACCAAGGACCTTATATTTGATCAGAACTTGCACAGTCATTATCTTCACGGTCTATGCTTAAACATTTGCCTTTCGAAATCTGAGATCATTCCATTCCGAATCGAATCTTGTCTCTTGATAGACTTAAATGAATCTAAGAGCCTGAATGTGCTCGATTGGTATTCTTTTACTTTTTCAAACAAATCTCTTTTTAAACTTTAGCCCATCACAGTACAGGAACACTGCAAAGACCGGGTTACCGGCTGATGATGAACCTATGAACCCATGTTTCGGGGACTCCCCACCGCGTTGGGGTTGGCTATTCTTCTCTCGTGCCAATGGCACATCTTTTACCAATCAAACATAGGAAGACTTGATGAAACATTGCGGTTAGCTAGGAGACTTGAGGAGATTCGTCTTGCCGAATCTGGTCGTTGAGCGTGTCTATATCTACACCTTGATGCCACCTTTTCAGTCCATCACCATTTTGCTCCACTATATTCCACTATGATCCATATCGCTTCGCTATTCTTTCTCTACATTTCACTCTGCTACGCTACATGCCATTCACTTGCAAAGCCGACATCAAGGCGAGGCAAGCTGTAGACACGCCAATTTGGCCTTATTTAGAGCTTAAACCATTATTCCATTGGCAACATCTCTTTTAGACCATCAAAATCATGATGAACCACCCTTTCGGATGAGCCAAGGTGCTTATTGTAAATATGAGTATGATTTTCTAATTTCTAATCAAATCCATGTTTGCCGAACAAGAGACTCTTGGTGGTGTGCCAGATTATGCTTTTCCTAGCATATCCTCTACTTGAAAATTTTTCACAGGATTCTGTGGACTTCCAATGAAGAAGTCTTCAACAAAAATAATCTTCCACTATGAGTTATATTTCCATTGCAACAAACGGCATTCAATTCAGATCTTCCATTTGTCCGCAGTGCCCTTTGGAAGTCAGATGCGCAGTTCTGTCCGCACGCAGCACCGATCAAGCCCAATTGCATGCATGCCCAGCCCATTGGGCACATATCTGATCAATTCACGACCTTACCTTCCTTTTTCCACCTCCATATTACTTTTTATAGCATCTGTAAGCTTTATTATTGAAATTAGCATCATCAAATGATGGCAATCCAACTTGTTGTCTTGTATATCAAGACTTGCCATTTTTAGACTAGATTTGTCTCCTCTTCAAGTGGAGACATATTTTGAACATGGGAAAGGTGATCCTCGGTTTTCAATCTCTATCAATCATTTAGGTAAGTTTCTAGATGCGTCATTATGAAAATCAGCAACATTAAATGGAGGAAATCCAACCTAAGGTCGGATGTATCAAAACTTGCTATTTTTTGACCTGTTCTTCATCCCCTATAAAGGAAGACTCATATGAACAACCTAATAAGGGCATCCCCATCATCCAGAACTCTTCTTATCACCCTCCAGCCACCCTTGTCTCGTCACAACCTTCCCAAATCGTTCTCTCTTCGTTCCGGTGCCAGGAGATCATCCCAAAGTGAAGAAGAAGCCGGTCTATGCTCCGACGTGCTACACTTCTGATCATCAGCTTCTACAGATCTTTATATTCATTTTCCGGCCTTACTTCCTTCAGAAGAAGTTTGAATAATCAATATATATTTCATATCAAACAAACATAGATAACTTCTGACATTCCCTCATCTTGTTATGGCTTCAACACCGGTGCTGTACAGACAGATCCGAAGTCTTCTCTTCTAGGTCATCATCTTCTCAGTCAATTTAAGTACATTTAATGGTGAATTCAGCCTATACATCCTTCATATAAATTATTCCCAGGTGAGTTATCTTTTATCTCCAACAATAATCATTCAATTTAAATATCGTGGTGCCCATAGCATGTCCTACATCAACATTGTGCTGGGAGTTTCCAGAACTTCATTGTCCATGATCCAGTTTGTCAGGTAAATTCAGATTACTTATCATAAGATTCAAGCAAACTTGTCTTCATATCAATCCACCCTATATGAGTCCTCTTTATTTTGAAATAAACGTCACTCGATTTTGACATCGGTGCTGTCTATTACGATCTCTGCATTAGAGCCGCGTAGTTTACATTAAATCTGTCCAACCCGGTTGCCACTTTGCCTGGGTTGTGTTGTCTTTAACCGTTCATATTCTCTTTGCTAACTCTTCATTCATATCATTTAATTAATATTTAAGCATCATTTTATTCAGTTTTTTATCATTTCATAGATCATAAAAAATCAAAAAAAGGGGTTAGGGCTAACCCCGAATCCGTTGCATAGGTACATCAAGCTAGCATCGGTTGGAGACTCTTCTTCATCGGCTGGCCGAAGAAGAAGAAGGTTGAACTCACATCCCTATCTCCCACGCTAAGGTACACAGTCAAATCAACTCAATCTTGTTTTTATTCCATAAAGTGGTGCCTGCGGCTCCTGGCGACCACCTTTTATTTATGTTCTAATTTCATCTCCTTCTCACTCTCCTCCCACATGACCTGAACCATCTCCGGTGCTCGAGCGACGCCATGAGATGAAAGTTCGGGGATCAATGTGAGTGTGGGATCGAGGTGAGGAGTCTTTACCGCTTTCCGAGTGTTTAAAATTCATTCCCCCTTATTCCCCATTCTATCTTTTACCTTCTTTTTGAGGTGCCGATCCGGAACCCGTTTCTGGAGTCGACAGGTATCTTATTGAACTATCTATCATGTTATTACATCACAATAGCATGGTTGAATCTTTGACCACAATCACCAAAGATGTCTTACCGGATATATCTTATACTTTGATTAATGACTTATAGATCACCATCTTGATGGTTCAGTATAGTTGATGTATTGGGTACAAGAGAAACTAGGTGAAGGCAATTGAGCAGACAACAAGGGATCATTCACTCTCAATAGTAGAGAGAGAATGTCCTATGGAATAGTAATCTAAATCCTTGGCCAAGATACTTAGGATAATTGGAAAATGAGTTTTCCAATTGATCTGAACCTGAGTACACGATCCTATATAGTTAGATTATTTAGAGGTTGAGAGTTAATGCCAAACCCCTAACCAACTGGGACATTGTATGAACAAAGATTTAAATCTATGTGGTAATTAATGATAGAAAGGCTCAATGGATGTTATTTAACTTTCAAAAGTTATTTGGGATCATAAGATGTGGCTTGTACCCTTTATAATCGGAAGGCCATAAAAATTATTATCGGATAATGATTTTGATTTAATTTAAAAGAATTATTCTTTTAAATTAATTAAGGCTTCAACCAAGTTGACTCTTGGGACTATTGGGTGACACACATTAGATCTGGTCAATAAAATTAGGGTATGGGGCAATTTTATAGAAGTTTTAGATTTTTATGAAAAAATTTATCTTCTATAAATAAAAGGCTTATGAAGTCAAACCCCAACAAGTCATAGGACTGGAACACATCCCAAGAAGTCTCTCTCCATCATCTCTCTTCAATAAGGTGATCTCTCATGGTCAAGCTTGGATTTGAAAGATTTCTCAAGGTCTAAAAGAAGGATGAACTCTTCTATTGAACTAGATTATGTGGATATTGTTAGAGATTGTCCACTTGAATGGCTTTCAGCAAGGAGAAATGTTTGCTCTTCATCCATGGTAAGATATTTTTTAAATCCCATGAGGTACTCTCATTCTACTTCATATTTGGTTTTTAATTTTACTAGTTTGGCATCGACCAAGGCATAGATCATGATTTTAAGGAATAAAAAATATTTTCGCTGCTATAGATTGATTCCTTACATCATGGTGATGAACTAATTAAATTAAAGTTAGAAAAATAATTCATCTTCATTAATTTTTGTTGGTGAGACCAATCAAAAGAAGAAGACCATTAAATAAAAAATAGAAGGACATTGTTAAAAATTAGAAAAAGTGATCAAGATAATAAGGCCTAAATTAGACATATTATAGTTCTTGTGTTATCATGATGATGGTAGATGGAAGAGGAACTACAAAGCATATTGTATATAAATAAAAGATGGAGTTCAAGAAGTTTCATACATCTAAGTGAGTGATATTTACTTGTCTTCAATATACACTTAATAGTATTAAATCTTATGTGTATATCATAATAGTAGATACAAGACATACATCTTGTGGTATTAGATTCTAGATGTATATATATATTATAAGATACTATAGATGCATCTCTTGTTATGGGATACCAGATATGCATCGTATGTTTCTAAAGAGTTGCAGATAATGACAAGTAAATGAAGGCTTAATGAAGAAGATGTTGACCTACATATGAAATAGTGCAAAGTTGCATCATTACTAGTGGGAGATACAAATCTTTAAGAGCCTTTGAGATATGTCTTAAGCATTAAGATTCCTATTCAATCTTTACATAGTAATATTATTTTTTTTTCTATTTAAATAAATGATGATTTATTGTAAGCTACGGACTTGATAATTGTTTTATGTCATTGAATGGCAAAGTATGTGCCAGTGAGAGCTTAATATATTGTTTAATCATATTAGATATGTAGACTTGCATGATATGTGTGAATACTCTTCTTAAGAGGAAATGGGTTGATATATATTAATTTATTCTTTCGCTTAATATAGAGATAGTCATATTAATGAATGAAAGACTTAAAAAGTTTTATATAGAAGAAAGTATACTGATAAATAATTTTGAAAGCAAATGTGAGTCTTATCCCATTGCACAAAATGACTAATTTTTTATTTGTTAGACATGGGGAAAGGGCGAATGAGTTGTTATAACTCTTACGTATAGATATATGTTGGCCCACGTCAATCAGGGCTAAAGGAGAATATTTCTTCTTTATTATTTAAAAAGTTGATGTATCTAAGTATGAATATATTTTTGGCATCAAATTTTTCTGCTTAGCTTTCTTTATACAAGTTTCAGCAATGCCGAAGCCGGTGCAGAAAATCTAACCCAGATTCGAAAAATTAGTGAATAGATTATGTAAACAGGCTTTGGAAATGCCTTGGCATGGCCTTACATGCTACAAATGGCCAATATAATGTGTTCATTACATAGCCCCGGTCAAGAGCTTTGCAACGGTGCCCAAAACATGAAAAACGGACACCGGAAGGCCGAAATGACCATTTTGCCCCTAACATTTTGGGAAAAATTGGGACTCTAACATGGCATTCCAACTTTACCACATTGTCAAGATTGGATAGAGCTAGGCAACGCTCAAAACAGATCGAAAATACGACCCCCGGATGAAGAGATATGCAAGAAAGAGCAAATCCGGACGGAAAGCCGTATGTTCTCGCACTAGGGGCATAATGGTCCGATTAGCTCTGGATTGACCCATGGGCTGAAAATTTCAATTTTCATGACCCAAAACTTTTATATCATGAATATTTATGCATGAAAAATAAATTTGGCCAATGGGAGAAGGTAATTGCACTCAGATACAATTTTCGGTATTATCGACGGCCGAGATCGCACCGATCAGAGAAACTAGCTAAATTAAGTGATCCGTTGCAATTCAAGTGATCTCAACCACACATCAGGATGGAGCATAAGATCAATGGCCATCAGGGCATGATCTGGAATTTTTTTGAAGTCAATTTGAGATTTATTTAATTGGTTTTGGTCGGAATTAATGCTAGCCGTTGGATCGTGAGCACTTTGATTAAACCAGGGTTAAACCTAACCCAAGATGGGCTAACCCAACCTGTCATGGTCGAATTCCATCCTCCCTCATCTGATGTGTGCGCAAGAAGCCCTAGAAAATAGGGGAGGGAGGTGCACCCACCTCCTCCTTCCTTGGCTAGTGGGTCCCGCTCAACCACTTCCCTCAACCACCTCCCATGGCTTATCCTTATCTCTCCCTTGGTTTATCTTCATCCTAACTAATCCTACAACTAACCAAGCTTATCCTCATCCAAGCCTTGGTTGAACCAGCTTTCTCTCCACATGTCATGTGGAGATGGTGCGCACCCTTCTCTCCCACTTTTTCTAGTTGGCGCATAATCATCCTCAACAACCAACTATGGGTTATCCTTATCATCCCCAACCTCCCTTGAGTTATCCTTATCTCCTCTCAACAACCTCCAGCCTTATCTCCTCCTGGAGATGGCGCCCCTCAGCCCCTATAAAAGCCCCCTCAGCTGGCCATGTGCAGGACAAGCGGATCACCCTGCGGAAGCCCTGCCTCTCCTCCCTCTACCCTGCACCAAGAGAGCTTCTCCTTTCTTGGACGTCTTCATCAGCAAGTCAGCAACCTCTCCAGCCCCCTGGTGGTGTTCCAAGTGAATAAGAAGAAGGAGAAAAGGCCTCCCTCCAGCAGGTGCACCAGCAGCAGCCCAATCGGTGGTGCACTAATTCCAACAGCAGGTGTTCCTTCTTGGAGCACTGATTCCAGCCCCATTTCCAGCAACAAAAGAAGAAGAAGAAGAAGGGTATAAGGCCAGCCAGCTTCTCCTTCAATCTCCAACAAGGATTGTGCAAAAAAAGGTGAGGGAAGATGTAGTACTTTCTAGTTCTTTTCCTCCCCTCTTCTTTCTCTTCCCCTCGGCCTTCTCTATGGCCATTCAAGAAGCTCCAAAAACTCAGCCTTGTTGGTACCACTGAAATCCCATGTTCAACTTCCCTACAGCACCCAATCAGCCCTATTCTCTACACATATCCCTTACCCATTGAGGAGGATGGAGTGATGTCCTGGGCATTCTTGGATCCACAAGATGGGCCAAGTCTCCCCTGGGCGGGCTCTTGATCCCTCGTTTTGGCTGGAGGAGAGGGTGATGTCCTAAGAATTCTTGGAATCCGTACGACGGGTCAAGTCTCTCTCAGGCGGATTCTCAACTTCAACCAAGACAACCCATTTTTGTGGCCTTCCTTATTTCAATACCAAACAGCCCCTTTGAGGCATTGAAATCTTTTTCAACATGTCCTTTGTGCAGCACCTAATCAACCCTTCCAAACTTGCCTTAAACCTGCCCTTTGTGCAGTCCCCTTTCCAACTCTTCCAAGCAACACCCCCACAGATCCATTCCAGCCCCTCTGAGGCTTCCTTTGCCTACTACTACAGCAAGAAGGCAAACACTAGACATCAGATTCTGCAGATTGTCAAAGCAGGCCATTCTGGCCCTTGGAGATCAAAACAGGTGCTGCGAACAAGTGCAACAAACCAAGGCTACAACAGGTCCTTGCAAGGACCACATTGGGGGTGACGGCCTGATCCCCCTTGGCTCACATGATGGGTCAAGGGCTTGAGAAGGTGGCTCTCGATTCTGGTCCAAACAAGGTGTAAAACAGGCCAACCAGGCCATGGAGACATGAAGCTTGAATTGGGCCAACCGGGCCAACATGACATGAAGCCGGCCTTCTCAAGCCATGAGACATGAAGACCAGCCCATTGTGCTGATGAAGCTGGCCCATTGGGCCTTGGACACTTAAAATGAACCTTAATTAAATATGAAGGCGAAATGCCAAAATTAAATAAGGAGTTAGTCCACAACTGGACGCTTCATTGGGCGGCTCATCCGGCAGCACCAGAACGTTGACCTGGGCGTAGGCATGGGACACGCTTCCCACTGCAGACGGACCCTTCCCACTACTTGGAAAGTCAAATGACTATGCCTTGTAGGACGGGTAAAATTTCACACTGATCGGAAAATAAGGCGGCATGCTGCCAAAATTCTCCTGGTCAAGTGGGATTTTACACCAAGGGAAGGACATTCACACATTTGCACCATTGACAGCATTGAACATGGCATATGAACTGCCACATCTGATGTACACCAGCATGAGCATGAATATTCAATGAACATCTCAAGTGCCGAGTTGATTGCATGTGACTGGGCATCAACACTAGCCCAACAGACCGGATGTGATGCAAACCGAACAAGAGTTACTCAAATCTGAAATTAACTTAATTAAATCTGAAAATACATTCAAACTAATCTTAAAACATGCTTAAAACATATCATTAAAGCTTTAACATTTAACAAAAAAACATATTTAATACAATCTGGAAAAATTGATTCAATACACTTAATCCATTGGAATTCAATTTTCTAAACAAGTGCACATCAAATAAATCACAACTAATTGAAGAGAACAAAATAAAGAAAACATTAATGTATATGAAATTCATCTTAAAACATGTCAAATTCATATCATTAACAACTTGAAGTTCAAGTTTAATCAATTTAAACCAAACTTCAAAACATTTAAAACATACCGAACACACCCGAATCGGTATTAAAACACCAACCAACATGAGAAAATCACATGAAAATGACTCAACACATGTCAATTAAATTTAAGCAAGTCAAATTGATCAAAACATCTAAAATATCAAGTTCAAACAAAAACAAAATAAACTTCAACCAATTGAAGTAAAACAAATCAAACAATTCAAACAAGCTCAAAACAAATAACATTTAAATCCTAGTCAAATTGGAATATTAAATCAACATTTAAAAACACATCAAAATCCATTCTTAAATCAATCATAAATCAACTCCAAAACAAATCTAATCAAACTTGTTTGCATCTCATCGGGCCTAAAAGGCCGGGGCCCTTTGTGTTCTTTACATGTTGTGGATATGCACGCTCTCATCAAACAAGATCGCTATGGCAGTTAATCAAGGGTGTTTGAGTGTTTGCTCGATGTAAATGAACATCTGCTTCTGGTGCCAACCCTGATTGGCCGGCCTGGGGAAAGACCCTTTGGAACATGCGCCCACTCCTAAGTACTGTGGCAAGTTGAGGAGCTATAGTTGAGGTGGTAGTGGAAGGTGGTGGGTTAGGTCGAATGATGGGAGCTCTTGCGATGGGTGTAATGATGGTGGTTTGAGGCATAGTAGGGTAGGTAGGTCGTGAAGGTACAGTTGCTTGGGGCGGGATGATGATAGGTCCTAGTGGTGGTGATGTTTGTGGTGGATTAACCGGGCTGATTAGGGTTCGTCCCGATTGGAGTTGAATGGCTGGTGGTGTGAAGATGGGTTGTGATGGTGCACGGATGATGGGTGGACTATTTAATACGATGGGATTAGGTGACAGTTGTTCGGGGTATTGAGTGGACGGTTCGGTGGGGTAAGTTGATGTGCATGGCAGAGGCGGCTCCCTCAACTTGCCAATTCTGGCCCTGATCATGATACTCCTCGGAAGAGATCAAGATGGGATTAACATGTTGATTCCCAGGTGTGGGTGCATGTGGAGATAAAGGGTTTTGGATAATCCCCAGGCCGGGGTTCTGTTGTTGTTGCTGCTGAGCTGGTGCGTGCTGCCATTGAGGTTGATCTTTCACTGTTTTGATGTATTCCCCCATCTGGTCCCAGTCAATACTGCCTTGCTCATTAAGGTCGTGGATGTAGTCTTTGAACTGAAAGCAATTTTCCACGGTATGCCCAGGATGTCTATGAAACAAGCAGTATCGCTATGTGTTGGCATTTTGAGGCCACTCCAACTTCTCCCTTGGCAATGCAATTTGCCCTGCCGCCATGAGTGCATTAAAGATGTCCATGAGAGAGTACGACAAAGGCGGGTAATGGTTCCTCTTGGGTCCAACTTTTCGGGGTTCGTAGGCCATGGGAGGGGGTGCTTGGTTGTAGTTGGCCAGTTGTTGCTGCGGTGGTTGGGGAACTGGGGCTTGCGGTCGCTGAGGGATTGGGGCTTGTTGTTGATGAGGCTGGAACTGAGGTTGATGTTGAGGTTGACAAGGGTTTCTAAATGGTTGATTTTGTTGAGGGTTCCTAAACTAGTGTTGATAATTGCTAGGTGGGTTCCCTACAACATTGAGGTTTTCGTTTGTCACTACGCTCTCAGTCACTGGGCCGGTTGTGGTAAAAGTGGTTTTCTTGACAGCTCGGGGTCTAGGATCAAACAAGTTCATGATAGGTGAGTCCCTAAGCTGTGTCTGAATGTACCGTGCCTTCTCATAGAGTTCACTTATGGAGGTGGGGTGATGCAAAGCCAGCATATTCTTTAAGGCTGGAGTGGCATTGGTGATGATCATCTTCACTTGCTCCGGCTCTGAAATGGAAGCAGTAAGCCTTTCTGCCATTGACCTCCACCTATCAGCATATCTGGTAAAATATTTATCATTTCTCATTCTTTTGGCCATGAGGTCAGTGATGGAATATGTTGGTCCGACCCTGTCTTGATATCTCTGCAAAAATTTAGCTTTGACAGTCTTAAAGTTACTCGCCTCCAAAGAGTCAAGCGAGTAGAACCACTCTAAAGCTGAACCCTCTAATGATCTTCTGAAAAGAAAAGCAAGGGCCCTTGGATCATTTTGCCACATTACCGACTCATAAATAAAATCTTTGATGTGAATGAAAGGGTTCCCATTTCCATTATATCGGCGGTAAATGGGCATTTCAGAAGGAGGAAGATGGAATACGGGGAGAGAGGGAAGGGATATCTCGGGGAGAGCTTGTGTGTCGATCAATCGCTTGAGCTCCCGATATTGTTCATCCATCCTATTGATTTTGTTAAGCACAGTTTGATCAACGGAGGATTCTCGGACAAGAGGAGGGGGAGGACAGATGCTTGATTTGCCGACATGGCCATCGGATAGGCTGAAGCGGCCGGGCAAGGAGGGTATATCGGGTGGTGCACTTGAGGACGTGCTTGATGGAAATGTGCGGAAGAATAGACTGGTGGCCTAAGTGGTGTGGTGTTGTTTGGGTCCGGGTGGTTCAGGATGGCCACCGGATGGGGTGAGTTTGGAATCAAGGGTCCATTGTGAGAATGGCCCGGTACTGGTGCGCCGGGTTGGTCAGTTGCTAACTGGGGGGTAGAAGTGTGGTGGCCACCCTTGGCATGGGTGTGATTGACAGGAGATTTTCCTTTCAGGATGGCCTCAATGGCTTGTAGTTGAGTTGGGTCGGCGTGAGCGAATGCCTCCCACAGAGAATCTGGGTGGGGTCGGGGTGAACTGGTTTCAGGGAGCATTTCGGGTTCATTAACGGCACATACGACATCCGGCTGGAGGTAGGATTGGTCATACTCCAACTGCAATGGCTGGTATCCTTGGTCCATCATCCCGACGACTCGCCTTGATCTCAAGTTCATAAATAGAAAGGAAAGGTGACAAAAAACACAAGAATCCCTTTTTCAGTTTTAAGATTTTCCTCCTTTTTTCGTTTTTTTGATTTTTGTTTGAACAAACAGGTTATCAAGCAAATTAACCTCAAGCAAAGATTTCTTTTGGGTTTTTTTGTTAAGTGTTTTCAAAATTTTTGTTTTGGTTTTCAATTTTGATTTGCAAACAAGTGATAGCACAGACTTAGAATGATTATCGCAAAGATTTTTTTGTGTTTCAACCTTAAATTAGTGGCTTGTTAAGAGAAATAATGTCCACTCAAATAAATGGGTAGGACCCTATGCTCCCACAATGCTAAGCAATCTAAGGTTGTCACTCTTTTTTCACAACGATAGGTAATAGGTACTCCGGGTTTTGGGATAAGATGGTACAACCAGCCCGATCAGTGAAGAGGGAATCCTTCACGTCTGGGGACTTACAGAGGTCTTGATGGAAGCTACCCGGTCCTTCCGAGAGGGAATCCCCGGAGGAGGAGTTGGCAACCACCAAGAGGGGTGTTTGGGTGTGTAGGGCTTTGGGAGGAGAGAGCCTCCCTTCTCAGATGACCTAAAGGAGTTGAAAGAACTCCAATGCAAACTAAATGCAAATGAGATATCAAGGAGTGAGGAGCAAACAAGAGGAAAATAAAAGCATGCAACAAGGCAATGATGTAAGATCAATCAAGGGTGAAAGCAAGCACTAATTCAACTAAAGATGCTTTAGAGGATAAATTAGACTTTTTTTAAAAGAAAATAAGCAAAGATGCTTAGCAAGGTAATTTTTAAAGTGCAAAGTCAAAGTAAATCGATTAAAGCAAGCCTAAAATTAGATGGTGCTTTTTTCTTTTAAAAGAGGACCCACGGAAAGCAAGTAAACCTGAAGAAATTAAGTGATGCTAAACTGAAGCAAGTAGACAAGCAAGCAAGTGAATAGGAATGCTAGGAGAATGTAAGAACTCAAGCAAGAGCCAAAGCAAGGATGAACATGTTGGACATTCTTTTAAAAGGTGAAAAGAACTCACTTAAGCAAGAGTTGTCCCACCGTGGTCGCCAAAAGGTGTAGGCACCCGGATGAGCCGGCTCGGCTCGCGCATGTGTCGATGAAAGAGAAGAGAAGAAGAAGAGAAGAAGTGTGTGTGGTGAAAGGTGAAGTGTGTGGTCGCCAGGAGCCGAAGGCTCCAAAGTGTGATAAGCAAATGAACTAGAAGAAGAAGGAGTTTGACCATCGTACCTTGGGGATGTAAACGGGGGGAGATTGTTTGGTTCTAACTTCCCCTTTCTTAGCCGGCCAAGAGGGGAGAGCTTTAGAGAGTTCTTTCACCTACGATCGGATTGAAGCTTCAGTCCGGTCGATTCATCTAAGAATGTCCTGCATAAAACATGAAGAAAAACAAATGAAGATTATTAGCTCTGGCGTGAGTGTAGCATCATGCTTGATAAAGACTCTGAATCATGCAAAAGGGAATGAACTAACCAGATAGGGACGGAATCTCAACCCCTATTTTTGATAGGTTTTTAAACATATATGAGATGCAAGATGATCAAATGCATGATAAATAACATGATGAACAATGCTAAGATGAAAAAGGGAGACAAAAACTCGATCAAACAGGCGATCGGACTCCGAAAATGGCAAAACGAGCTTCTGCCCCTGCTGGTGCCCTATATATAGGGCGCTAGCTGCAGGTGCCCCCCTTATGGGGTGCATTGACCAAGGTCAATGTGCCCTGTATACGGGGCACTAAGTCTGGTCTGAACAGATTTTCTTCCCCTCTTTGAGATGCCGCTCCGGAGTGCTGGGCGGCTTTCGGGACGAAGTAGGGGCTCCTCCTTGTAGACAATATGCAAATGAAGCTAATGAAAGGTGGTTTGGATGCTGGATGCAAGAGGAGAGACAGATAGAAGCTCTCAAAGTTGGAGAGAAAACATGTTTCTGGGTGACAGAAACAGAAGGTTTTTCGGGTTTTTGGTGGACGATTTTGGATCGGTTTGAAAAGCTATGGGATGTGAGAATGGCTTGGAAACGTAGTCTTGGATGGACTCAAAGATGGTATGGACTTGGAACCCCCTCCAAGCTCCAAATGGAGGTCTATTTATAGCTCAAAAGAGGGCACTTTGGCCATTTCCGTAAAGCAGTGCCACGCGGCATAGCGCCCTATATATGGGGCGCCAGCATCATGAGGTCCGTCAGATCGACAAGACGAGTCACTGCGGGGGGTCAAATCAGCCGGTCGAATCGATTTGATTTGGTGCCAGGCTCCCTGTATATAGGGCACCTGGTGCCCTGTTTATAGGGCGTCTGGTGCCCTATAAATAGGGCGCCAGGGGCCATATATACAGGGCACCAGGTGCCCTTATACACAGGGTGTTTGGCCCAGCTGATTGTTCTATTGATCCCCTTCGGAATGTGCTAAAAACTTGATCCGTCCGGAGAACACGATTTGCTTTAAATATTCTCCATGAAAACAAGAATTTAAACTCTCCAACTAAGCCAAAATTGCGTGTCTACATCCTCTTTAGCCTATCCGATGGCCATGCTGGCAAATTATGCGTCTATCCTCCCCCCTCCTCTCGTCCGAGAATCCTCCGTTGATCAAACTGTGCTTAACAAAATCAACAGGATGGATGAACAATATCGGGAGCTCAAGCGATTGATCGACACATGAGCTCTCCCCGAGATATCCCTTCCCTCTCTCCCCGTGTTCCATCTTCCTCCTTCTGAAATGCCCATTTACCGCTGATATAACAGAAATGGTAATCCTTTCATTCACATCAAAGAATTTTTTTATGAGTCTGTCATGTGGCAAAATGATCCGAAGGCCCTTGCATACCTATTTAGGAGATCATTAGAGGGCTCCGCGTTGGAATGGTTCTATTCACTTGACCCTTTGGAAGCCACAACTTTGATACCGTCAAAGCAAAGTTCTTGCAAAGATACCAATATCGAGTCGGTCCTACCTATTCAATCACAGATCTTATGGCCGAAAAGATGAGAAATGATGAGGATTTTATAAGATATACTGACAGATAGAGGGTAATGGCAGAAAGGCTGACGAATGCACTGTCAGAATCAGAACAAGTCAAGATGATCATCACTAATGCCACCCCAGCCCTGAAGAATGTATTGGCATTACATCACCCTGTTGTTGACTCCAGAAATGGGTTCCGGATCGGCACCTCAAGAGAAGAAGGTGAAAGATGGAATTGGGGAAAAAGGGAGTGAATCGGAAACACTCGGAAAGCGGTAAAAAAAACTCCTCACCTCGGTCCCACACTCACATTGATCCCCGAACTTTCATCTCACGGCGTCGCTCGAGCACCGGAGATGGTTCGGGTCATGTGGGAGGAGAGTGAGGAGGAGATGAAATCAAAACATCAAAAATGTGGTCGCCAGGAGCCGTGGGCTCCGCTTTATGAAATAAAAGCAAGATTGAGTTGATTTGACCGTGTACCTTAGTGTGGGAGATCGTGATATGGGTTCAACCTTCTTCTTCTTCGGCCGGACGATGAAGAAGAGTCTCCAACCGATGCTAGCTTGATAGACCTGTGCAACTAGAACAATAAACCAAGTGAAGATATTGAATAGAACTATGGGAAGTGTAGTAACTGTAGAGAGAAGATGAGAAAGAAGCAATCGGAATCGAACTCACCGGATTGGGGTGAGCCTTAACCCCTTTTTTGTGTTTTTGATTATGTAAAAATGATGAAAATGAACAGAAATATGCTTTAAAACAGTAAATAAACTGAGTTAAATGAGTTGAGAAAGCTTATGGAATGGATCGGCTTGAGTTGAAGCCGAGTTGGTTGAAAAAGGGCGGTTCGGGTAGCTTTGCACCCTTCTGGCGCGACTTCGGTGAAGAGGCTACTACGGACGACCCCAATGTCAGAATCGAGTTCCGTTTGTTGGAGTAGACGGAGGACTCAGAGAGAAAGAATTCCTATGTTGATGACTTCTCCGAAATCCTCCTTTATAAGTCAGTAAAAATTCTGGAATTTGGCGGATATAGAAAATAGAACCTGGATGCGCGCCCTCAGTGTAGCAATCGCCACAAACAAACGGCAAGTCGGAATTGAGTGCCGTCAGTTGGAGATGAAAGAGGACGAAGAGAGAAACAATTTGCATGTTGAAGACTTTTGCATAAGAAGCTCCGGATTTTCTTCAGAAGTCGATGAAGATGGTTGATGAAGAACACCCGGATCGAGCCTTCTCCTTCACCTTGGGATCGATTTCTTAACTTCGGATCGCCTTTGGACGTCGGGACGGCTTTGGAGAAGAGCTTGGACGACCTCTGGACAAGCTAGGCACCGGGGATTAACCTTGGTTCATTGAGAATGGCCCTCAATTTATAGGGGAAGGAAGCCGGTGCAAAATTTAGAAATTGGACCGACCGCGCCCCCGCGTTTCAAAGAGGACGAGGGCGCGCAGGGCGCGCCCTCAAACCAAGGGCAGACAGGGCGCGCCCCCAATTCAGGGGTGCGGTCTGTGCGCCCCCCTGTTTCAAAGGAAGTGGGGGCGCGTTACGCGTCTCACTGCTAAAAATCGACAGAATCTTCCGGAAATTGCTAAAAATCGACTTGACATACGTAACGCGCCCTCAAACCGGGGGCGCGGTACAAATGATCGAAAATCCTCCGCGGAAACCATCCAAAAATCCGGTTTAGAGGGTGCTAATCGGGGTAATTTGCGATTTAAAGAAACTGACTGCGTCCCCGCCTTTCAAAGGAACCGGGGGAGCGCAGGGCGCGCCCTCCTCTTTCAAAGGTAGCGGGGGCGCAGTACACTCTCTCTCCGGCGCGCGTGTTCCGCGAGCCGTATCTTGCAAACGGGATGTCCGATTCGGCTCCCATTTGTCACGTTGGAAAGAGGGCCTTCAACCGCACCTCCTAAAGTCGTTAAACCAGCCGGCATGACTCCCGATATGTTCGCACGGTGATTTCTACCGGTTTACCCTCTCGCGTAAAGCCGAAACCCGGGGCGAAGATCCGAAAGAGCACGGTTCCGATTGAGAAATCTCGGGTCAACTCGGGATGACTTAAAATGATGACCGAACAAGTCTGGTATGACTGGAAAACCCAAAGTCATTGAAAAATTTAATATTAACCCGGTAAACGTGAACCGAAACTCGGAAAAGCTGGAAAACCCTAAAATTGACCGAAATGGCCATATGGCCCCGGTTGATAAAAATATTCAGCTAGAATCGACCCGGATGACTTTAAAAGACCCGGTGATGACCGGAAAGGCCTAACATGTGGTCCGGGAAAGCCGTGTCAGCACAGATCGAAAAAGCCGTAACGAAAGCCGTCATTGACCGACGCCTACCGAAATGACTTCTCTTAAACCCTGAATGTTACGGAAAACATGCGGGACTCCCGAGACCTTCAATTATGGACCATTAAAGGTCGGTCATCGAGCAGGCTTCGTGTTTTTACAGTTCACGTGCGGCTCTCGCTTGAAGGTTATGGCAATATTCCAGAAATCATTGGTCCATTTTCAACTTGAGAGGGGCTCCACCCATGTCCTTAGCTCATGTCCACGAGATAATCCGGATCAGATGACGGTAAAATAAAAGATATCGCTTATGGAATAAGAGTCTAGGGCTCCGAATCAAGCCAAATTGGCGTGTCTACAGCTTGCCTCGCCTTGATGTCAGCTTTGCAAGGGAATGGCATGTAGCGGAGCGGAGTGAAACGAAGGGAAAGCGTAGTGAAACGAGATGGATTGTAGTGGAATGTAGTGGAGTGAAATGGCGATGGACTGAAAAGGTGGCATCAAGGTGTAGATATAGACACGCTCAACGACCAGATTCGGCAAGACGAATCTCCTCAAGTCTCCTAGTTAACCGCCACGTTTCATCAAGTCTTCCTATGTTTGATTGGTAAGAGATGTGCCATTGGCACGAGAGAAGAATAGCCAACCCCCAACGCGGTGGGGAGTCCCCGAAACATGGGTTCGTAGGTTCATCATCAGCCGGTAACCCGATCTTTGCGGTGTTCCTGTACTGTGACGGGCTAAAATCTAAAGAGGTTTGTTTGAAAAAGTAAAAGAATACTAATCGAGCATATCAGGCTCTTAGATTCATTTAAGTCTTCCATGAGACAAGATTCAATTCGGAATGGAATGATCTCAGATTCCGAAAGGCAAATGTTTAAGCATAGACCGTGAAGATAATGACTGTGCAAGTTCTGATCAAATAAAAGGCCCTTGGCGGGACGAATTGGCTGCTATGGTGGGATGAATAAAGAAGTTGCAATGGCCACAATGGTGAAAAGAAATGAAAGATTTGAGGGCACAAAGTGATTACCGAACACGGTGGGATTAATAGACACGGTGGGATATTAGAAAGGTTGGTGGGACCAGAAAATATGGTGAGATTAGAAAACATGGTGAGATTAAAAAACACGATGGGATTAGAAAACACGGTGGGATTTAGAATGATCGAGAGAGTGAGAAGGTGAAGTTTAAGAAATGATGTATGCAATGACAAAACAAAATGTAATGCAATTAATGCTACATGATGCATGTTGGGCTCGAGAAAACAAAACAAAACTTGTATAACGAATAGTTGAAGATATAGATTGTCTATGAGGTCAAGATACCCATTCGGGAACTATCATCCCTCACAGCACAAATTTGGCTTATTCGTTGTAGACACGCCAATTTGGCCTTATTTAGAGCTTAAACCATTATTCCATTGGCAACATCTCTTTTAGACCATCAAAATCAGGATGAACCACCCTTTTGGAAGATCCGAGGTGCTTATTGGAAATATGAGGATAATTTGTTAATTTCTAATCAAATCCGTGTTTGCCGAACAAGAGACTCTTGGTAGTGTGCCAGATTATGCTTTTCCCAGCATATCCTCTACTTGAAATTTTTTCACCGGATTATGTGTACATTCAATGAAGAAGTCTTAAACATCAATAATCTTCCTCTCTTAGTCTTATTTTTAATGCAACAGACGGCATTTAATTCTGATCTACCATTTGTCTGCAGCGCCTTTTAGAAGTCAGACATGCAGTTCTGCCCGCACGCAGCACCGATCAAGCCCAATTGCATGCAAGCCCAGCCCATTGGGCACATATCTGACCAATTCACGAACTTACCTTACTTTTTCCTCCTCCATATCACTTGGTATAGTATCTGGAAGCTTCATGGTCGAAATTAGCATCATCTAATGATGGCAATCCAACTTGTTGTCTTGTATATCAAGACTTGCCATTTTTAGACTAGATTTGTTTCCTCTTCAAGTGGAGACATATTTTGAGCATGGGGAAGGTGATCCACGGTTTCCAATCTCTCTCAATCATTTAGGTAAGTTTCTAGATGCCTCAAGATGAAAATCAGCAACATTAAATGGAGGAAATCCACCCTATGGTCGGATGTATCAAAACTTGCTATTTTTTGACCTGGTTCTCATCCCCTATAAAGGGAGACTCATATGAACGACCTAAGAAGGGTATCCCCATCCTCCAGCACTTCTATCTTCGTCCTCCAGACACCCTAGGCTCTTACCAATCTCCCCAAATTGTTCTATCTTCGTCCCGGTGCCCGGAGATCATCCCAAAGTGAAGAAGAAGCCGGTCTATGCTCCAACGTGCTGCACTGCTGATCATCGGCTTCTAAAGATCTTTCTAGTCATTTTATGGCCTGAATTCCTTCATACGATGTGTGGTTCATAAATATATCTTTCATCTCCAACAAACATAGATCAATTCTGACATTTCCTCTGCTTGTTATGGCTTCAACACCGGTGCTGCACAGACAGATCCGAAGTCTTCTCTTCTAAGTCATCATTTTCTCAGTCAATTTCAGTACATTTAATGGTGGATTCAACCTATGAATCCTTCATAAAAATTGTTACCCGGTGAGTTATATTTTATCTCCAACAAGAATCATTTAATTTGTATATCTGTGGTGCCCATAGCATGTCCTACATCGATATTGTGCTGGGAGTTTCCAGAACTTCACTGCCCAAGATCCGACTTATCAGGTAAATTCAGATTACTTATCACAATATTCAGGCAAACTTGTCTTCATATAAAACCACCCTCAGTGAGTTATATTTATTTTTAAATAAATTTAACTTGATTCTTACATCGGTGCTGTCCTCTACGGTCTCTGCATCAGAGCCGCGCAGTTTACATTAAATCTGTCCAACCCGGTTGCCACTTTGCCTGGGTTGTGTTGTCTTTAACCATTTATATTCTTTTTTCTTCATTCAAATCATTTAGTTCATATTTAAGCATCATTTTTATTCAATATTTCATCATTTCATACATCATAAAAAAACAAAAAAAAGGGGTTAGGGCTAACCCCGAATCCGGTGAGTTTATTTCCATTTGTCGTTTTATGTTATTACTTTTACAAGTTACTACACTTCACTCAGTTCTAATCCTTCTTCACTTGTTTTCTTGTCTTATTGTCTTCTAGTTGCACAAATACATCAAGATAGCATTGGTTGGACTCTCCCTCATCGGCCGGCCGAAGAGGAAGAAGGCTGAACTCACACACTCTCTCCCACGCTAAGGTACACGGTCAAAACAACTCAATCTTGTTGTTATTCTATAAAGCGGAGCCCGCGGCTCCTGGCGACCACCTTTCTTTTTATTCATGTTCTAAGCTAATTCACTCCTCACTCTCCTCCCACATGAACCGAACCATCTCCGGTGCTCGAGCGACACCGTGAGATGAAAGTTCGGGGATCAATGTGAGTGTGGGACCGAGGTGAGGAGTCTTTACCACTTTCCGAGTGTTTTCTGATTCACTCCCTTTTTCTCCTATTCCATCTTTCACCTTCTCTTGAGGTGCCGATCCGGAACCCATTTCTAGAGTCGACATTCGTGAGCATTAGAGATGACCCGACCGTCGTAGATTTTGATGAAGGGGATCTCGGGTCAAGTCTTCTCCATGCTCATGGTCTTCAACAAATAATGTATAAGATAATAACACACGACTAGTGACATATATGCTAGTCGGTAAGTTATGGGGGTTTCCCATGTCCATTCTTCCATTTCTGCGAGCATTTTCTTGGCCACTCCTTTGGAGCATCACCGGAACGAGCTGGTTGCGGCGGTATGGTTTCCATGCCTTCTCCACGTGGTCATTCTCCTGGAGTCAGTGGCAATCAGACACTGATATCTGTAGCAGGCTTAATCTTCTTCTGGTGTTGTAGCTGCTTTTCTTCCTTGTTATAGCACTTCTTGCTTCAGTGTTGTTTGACCTACTTGACATTTCTCGAAAGGATAGTCAGTTTCAAATTCCGGCTTGGACCCTTGCAAGTTTGTCAAGAGTGAAGCCTTCTAAGGGATGGCAAATAATAAAAGTAAATAATAGATGTAGGGTTAAGAGACATACCTGTTGGCGAGATTCTCACCCCTCCTTGACTTGTGTTTCTTTTCTGAAATACTTAATAGAAGAATTAAATCTGCTCTATGGCTTACCCCCTTGCCTATTGTTGTCTTGCCTTGCTTATATGTCAAGGGGGGTAGCCTTATCAACCAGGTAGAATGCACAAAATGACAGACAAGGTAAAAGTTAAGAGAGCTTACTTGCTATGGTGAGAGTCACTCCCTTCTTGATCTCGGAATCCTGTCGTTGAGAGAACCTTCTCCTATTATTTTAAAGTCCCTGAAAACACTTGATAAAAGAGGATTAGATCTTCACAACGACTCATCCCTTTGCCTATTATGGCCAACTTTGACTTAGGTCAAAGGGAGGAGCCCACTTAATGGGGTGATAATGAAGGTAGATATGCAATGCGGAAATGAAACATGCAAGACATAAAGATAAACATGAATGCTAGCAAAGGCAAAAAGAACAAGGTTATGCCAAGTTAGATGATGCATTTTTTTAGATTTTTGGAATGTATTCAATTTTTTTATTTTTGAAGATATTCAACTTTTTCTAGATGTTTGAAAATATTCAATTTTTTTTAAATTTTTTTTTTGATTTTTTTGGAATTTTGAAAATATTTGATTTTTTTGGATTTTTATGGAGAATGTGCCAGTATTGAGACCATTCATCGATCTTTGAGTGTTGATCAAAATTCAGGCAATAAGCACCATGTGTGAATAAGGTTCCTTACCCAGAATCTTTCTTGCCCTCTTCTCTTGATCGGTTTGGATTCCCCCTGAGTTTGGACAGTTTACCCCACCCTAGGGGTTTTAAGATGGAAGAATAATAGAGGAAGTCTTTGATAGGATTTGGGGGTGTTGAGGAGGGTTTCTCTACTCATGCCCAAATTGCCCGTTGGGGTTCGGCCTCTTCGGGTCTCTTCTACATGTGGCACTTACTTAGACAAGTCTTCGACCTGTGGGGTCATTGCCCATCTTTTGGTGCCTTTTCTTCATTTTCTATTCTTTCGGGTACTCATTCAGATAGGCCCATATTTGTTTAAACCTGTGGGGTTCATTGCCCATCTTTTGGCACCCTTTTGCACCTTATGAGACGGCCTCCTACTAAGGCGGCGGGCATTTTCGATACTATCCTCCTCTAGTCCCCTTCACCTATTTTGGACCGAACAGAAGAGAATAGGGTAAGGTTTCCTTTCTACCTTCATGGTTCTACCTTGCCTCTCTCGAGTGTTGGGCTATCCAGATTCTGGGATCGGGAGGTGTTGTGTGTTCAAGGTGATGTCTACCCTTGACTTCTAGCTAACACCCTTGGGTCGGCATGCTCGGAAGCGGCCAACCTTCTTTCATCTAGGAGTTCAAGTTGTGCAAGGAGAGATTCTCGTCTCTCATCGACAGGGATGTCCCTATCGAGTTGAACTCGGAGTGATGGAAGGAGTACTTCGTACGGGACCACCGCTTCCATCCCATATGCGAGAGCATACGGGGTTTGACCAGTGGGGGTCCGTACAGAAGTACGATAAGCCCATAGGGCATCTACAAGCTTATCTGGCTAGTCTGCGAACTTGCTAGACTTACAGGTTTTCTTGATGATTTTAATCAAAGTTTTTTTGGTGGCTTCTGCTTGACCATTGCCTTGCGGGTAATAAGGAGATGAATGATGCAATGCAATGCGGTACCTGTTGCAAAGATCACGCAGATCTTGAGAGAGAAATTGCGGTCCGTTGTCGGTGATAATGTCGCCGGGTATCCCGAACTCCGGCGATGATGTTGCGTTTGATGAAGGAGCACAGTGTTGATGCCTTGATCTCCACGAACGCTTCCGCTTCTGCCCACTTGGTGAAGTACTCCGTTGCCGTCAGGATGAATGATTTGGAACGGATTTCAGAGTTAAGATCACTTAGAGGGCCAATGATATCGAAAGCCCACATGGCGAAGGGCCATGGGGCATGTATCGGATGAAGGGAAGATGCGGGAGAATGGATCTTGTTGGCATGGAGTTGGCAAGAATGACAGTGCCGGACAAAGATGGAGCAATCCTCTTCTAGTGTTGGCCAATAATACCCCTGCCTGATGATTTTCTTGGCAAGAGCTTGAGCATTGACATGGCCCCCACAGACCCCGGAATGTGCTTCCTTAAGCACCAATTCTGCCTCTTCTTCATCAACGCATCTCAATAAAATTCTGCTCAGGCTCCTCTTGTAGAGCACCCCTCCTAGGATAATATACCTCTGGGATACTCTCCTGATGGCCTTCTTTTCTTTTGCATTTGATCCAGGTGGATATGTCTGATCTTGACAATACCTTGCGATCTCATCAAACCAAGGCCTCTCACCCTCATCTAACTCTTCCAACTCGATTAGCAAAATCTCCTCTTTCTGCTCTAGATATTCCTTCCTGCCAAATCTCTCCTTGATCTTTAGAAATCGACCATCCTTAATCTCTGGCATCGACCTTCTTCGGACATGAATAGTCCACATCTGTCTACCTAGCGGGACTGATAGAGATGAAGCTAAGGAGGCTAGGGCATCAGCAAGGATGTTCTGAGCTCGAGGAACATGGACAAAAGTGAGTTTGAAAAAGAGTTTGATGTAGCAAGAGGTGAGTTCTTGGTAAGGTTTGAGGTTCGGATGAGAAGTTCGGTATTTGGTTAGGACTTGGCGAAGAATTAGTTGGCTATCACCTATCACCCTTAATTCCGTGGCACCATAGAAATGAGCGGCCTCCAGCCCGGCCAGCAAGGCTTCGTATTCAGCTATATTGTTGGTTGCTGGGAAGTCAAGCTGAAATGCCTGTGGAATGGTGACACCCTCGGGTGATAGAAGGACGATTCCTATTCCCTTATCGTGAGAATTCAGAGCCCCGTCAAAATATAATGTCCAAAGGTGGGAAGATCGGATCAACATTAGTTCGTCATCCGGGAGCTTCGATTGGACCGGGTCAAAGAGGGGTATAGGATGATGGGCTAGATGTTCGAAAATGGCATAGCCCTTAATAACTTTCTGGAGGACATAGGTGATATCAAACTGGGAGAGGAAGCTCTGCCAACGACCTAACCGATCAGTTAGAACAGTTTTCTCCAGAAGGAATTTGATGGGATTGATGCGGGCAATAAGATTGACCTCATGAGCTAAGAAATAGTGTTTAAGCTTCTGAACTACCCAGACTAGTGCAGCACAGGTCTTCTCCACTACAATATACTTCTGCTCACATGGATCAAAGATCTTTGACAAATAGTAAGTTGCCCTCTCTTTCCCTTCTTCATCCACTTGTGCAAGCACTGCCCCAAGAGAATTCTCCAAAACCGAGATATACAAAACTAAGGGCTTGCCCAGGACCGGTGGTCTAAGCACGGGGGACTAGCCGTGTATCTTTTCAAACCATCGAATGCATCCTGGCACTTCGAATCCCATTTGAACTCGGCCCCCGCCTTGGTCAACTCATAGAAAGGTTTACACCTTTGGGAGTGTTGTGAGATGAACCGGTGGACAAACTGTAGCCTCCTGATTAATCCTCGAAGTTCTTTCATATTTCTTGCAGGAGGCATACCAATGATTGCCTTGGCCTTGTTTGGGTCGATCTCTATGCCCCTTTTGCTCACTATGAACCCCAACAGTTTTCTTGAGGATACTCCAAACGTGCATTTCTTTGGGTTCATCTTCAATTTATATTCCCTAGCTCTTTGCAAGACCTTTCTTAACACTTCAGGATGATCTTCTCGGCTTTTGGACTTAACGACTAGGTCATCCACGTACACCTCTACAAGGGTATGCATCATGTCATGGAAGATAGCCATCATTGCCCTCTGATAGGTAGCACCAGCATTCTTCAGTCCAAAGGGCATGACGACATAGCAGTAGGTTCCTCAAGGTGTGGTGAACGAGGTCTTCTCCCGGTCCTCTTCGGCCAACCGGATTTGATTATATCCAGAATAGCCATCCATGAATGACAACATCTCGAATCCAGCAGTGTTATCAACCAGTACATCAATATGAGGTAGAGGAAAGTCATCTTTAGGACACGCTCGGTTCAAGTCCCTGAAGTCTATACAGATCCGAACTCGGCCATCCTTCTTCATGACAGGGACTATGTTTGCCACCCATTGCGGATAAAGGACGACTTTAATGAATCTTGCTTGATGTAACTTGTCGACCTCTTCTTTCATCTTAAGTGCAACATCAGGGTGGAATCTCCTTAATTTTTGTTTCACCGGGGTAGCTCCAGGTTTCAAAGTTAGACGATGTTCAACTAACGAGTTGTCTAACCCCGGCATGTCCTCGTATGTCCATGCGAACGTGTCCTTATATTCTTCCAAAATTTTAATTAAACTCTGTTCCTCAGTGGGAGTGAGGTTTGCGCTTAGAAGGATTGTCTTTGGATCTTCCGGTGTTCCGAGATTCAATTCTTTTGTTGGTTCATCCACCGTGGCTAATGGTTCTTCAAATCTTTTAAGTCCAGATGCATACGCATCAGCCAAGTCCTCAATTCCATCCTCGAAATCAAGATCTTTTTCTGATAAGACCTCGTAAACTCCCAGTGTATGATCTACATTGAATTCATCCTCATATTGGATTTCATCAAGCTGGATAGCATTTTCCAAAAACCTTGGCAACCTTGCACATTCCTTGCATTTTTTAGCTATTTGTTGGAGATATCTCTCTGGCACACGTTTACCTCGAATTTTCTTCTTTTCTACCCTAACTACTCCTAAAGAAGATGGAATTGAAAAGGTGGTATTTACAATGGGTGAAGGATCGAGCAGATCGATCAGTGAGTTGGAGAAGAGAGGTCCCTGGTTGGGAGCACCCTCCGAGACAAGTAGAGACGTCTCCTCAATGGAAAACTGAGTTTGCGAGAGGACATTTTTTTTTGGGTATTTTGGGTATTTTCAATAACAAAAAGAGAATGAGCCGATGGGGCTCAAGCAGAAATAGAAAGCTTAAGAAAATGGGAGAAAAATGGGCTCGCGGGCCCGATGATGATAAGAAATGGGCAGATAGGCCAAAAGCTAGTGAAAAGATTTAAGGGGCACGTGGGCCCGAATGGTGAGCATGCGGGCCCAAAGAAAGAAAATAAATCTAAAGGGCACGTGGCCCCGACTGGTGGGCACGCGGGCCCAAGGTTGTTAGATTGGAATGGGCATAGAAGTCCAGTGGAGTAAGAAGATTTGAATGGGCTCTCAGGCCCAATGATCAGTTCAGGTGGCCATTTTGGCCCAAAACTGGGAATTGGGCTAGATAGCCCATCAAATGAATCCAAGAGGGATAGAGTGAGGATTTTGAAATATGTGACCATAGGATACGGCTCACGCGGGATGTTGTTTGGAGGTGGGTTCGAGTGGACAAGTTGTTTAGAGATGGACTTGCCCTCGACTGGTTCTTCCTCCTCTATGAATAACCGAGCCAAAGATGAACTCAGGTTGTCCACTTCCTCCTCTAGCTCTGGTGCCTTCTTCCTCTTGACTGGTTCTTCTTCTTTGTCCCCGGCCATCATCATGGTCTCCCCTTTCATAAAGATGTTTTCGAGTCCCATGGCATTTTTTGGCCGGTAGACCATCCGCGGAGTGAAACTGGGCTCATAGCCATGCCCGTGTCTCTTTGGTCTTTGTACGGCTTCAATGGGGTGCACAACCCCCTGCAGTTCCTTTCCCAACCCCTTTCCTAGCTGATAGCCCATCCCCTTCATCATCTGCCATGCAACTGAATTTGGAGGCGTCGTCAATACCATGACCTCAGGTAGCTCTGTAGTTGAAACCAACGGCTGAACAGATTTTGATATTGGTAGTGTAGAAGAGGGGTCATCCACGTCATTCAGAATGGGGATGTTGGTTACTTTGATCACCTGGCCCTTGTATGGGAACTTCAGACACTGATGATTAGTGGAGGCAACAGCTCCTATTGCCTCAAGGTACGGGCATCCCAAGATAGCTTTGAATGTAGGGTACAATTCTAGAACGTGAAACTCGGCGGTGACAGCACACGGCCCGAGCCCTACTTTCAATGTAATCACCCCTCGTGCCGGCTTCTGGGAGTTTTCATATTCGGTCACTGTGACGGCAGAAGGCTCGATTTCTTCATCGGAGATGCCGCAAAGTTGCAATGTTTCTGGCGGCATGACATTTATGGATGCTCCGGTGTCAATCAAGCAGGACTTGATCTCCATGCCTCGGATGACTACTGCCACAAGCAAGGCGTACTTTCTGATCTCTGGCCGTGCCAACTCCTCCTGTGTCAATGTGAGTGCCAGATGTTCACTCCTCGGGGTCAAGACAGTAATGATCTTCTCAGGCAGGAGGTCCTCATTGACCATGACCCGCTGCAGATATTGTTGTAGGATGTCCTGATGGTTCTTTGACCTCTTTATTAGCTCCAGAATTGAAATCCATGACGGCATTTTGTCCAAGTGCTTCAATAGGTCATATGCCGTGCCGGGCAACGGTTCTTCTACCACCTCCTCTTCTCGCTCGTTCTGTGGTTGTCTCCCGACCTGGGGGAAGACCCTTTGGAACATCCTCCCGCTACGAAGTACCGGCGCCAGCGTGGTAGGGGGAAGTGGTGATGATGGTGATGGTAGGGTTGGTTGGTAGGTTGAGGAGCCCATGGTAGGTAGGGGTGGTGAGGATCGAATGATGAGGGGTCGTGGATTGGTGGAGGCCGGTATGTTGGGTGATGGTTGGGGTGTTGGTGGTGATGGTCTAATGATGAGGGGTCATGGGGTGGCAGTGACTGGTAGGTTAGGTGATGTACGGGGTGTTGGTGGCGGTCTAATGATTAGACGCCGTGGAGGATTAATGGTGGTTGGTGGGTTAGGTTGGGGTGATGGTTGGGGTGCTGGTTGGGAGGCTGGTGGCGGTCTAATGATTAAGCGCCGTGGAGGGTTAATGGTTGGTGAGGGTAGTGGTGTTCGGGTAGTTTGTGGGCTGGGGGCAGCTCTCGGTATGAAGAGTATGGTGCGGTTTGAAGGTGGGGTTGGTATGGTGGGCATGGAGGTGATTTGATCCTCGACCTGTCAAACCTGGGAATGGTGGGTTGACTCCTCGATGGCGGAGTGGACGAGGCCGAGTCGTTGGTTTGGTGGTGCTGGTGCCCGTGCTTGTACGGGTGCATGTACCGGGAGCGGATCTTGGACTATGCCCAAGCCGGGCTACTGTTTTACTTGTTGTCGCCGAGGTTGATTCTGACGTGCCTTCATTGCTTGAATAGACTCCCCCATTTGTGCCCAGTCAATGTTCCCTTGATCATTAAAGTCATGGATGTAGTCTTTAAACTGGAAACATACATCCACCGTGTGCCCAGGATATCGATGATAAGAGCAGTACTTGGTTGTGTCAACATTGGCCGGCCATCCTTCTCTCTCCTTTGGAAGTTCCAACTGTTGTTCAGCCATGAATGCATTAAAGATATCGGTGAGGGGGAATGGCAGTTGAGGATAGTATTCTCTCTTGGGTCCCCCCCTCCTAGGTTGGTTGGCTAGTGGTGGCACTTGGTTGTAAGCTTCTTGTTGTGGTTGGGGTCGGTTGTAGACATATTGTTGTTGAGGCGCTCGGTTGTAGGCATTTGGTTGCTGGGGCACTCAGTTGTAGGTGGGTTGCTGTGGTGGTGCTCGGTTGTATGCAAGTTGCTGCTGGGGCTGAGGAGCTGGTTGAGGAGCTGGGCAGTATTGTTGATTGGGTGGTGGGTTACGGTATTGGCTTTGGCGATACCCAACCTGGTTACCTATGGCATTGATGCTCTCATTGTTTACTACCCCTTCGGTAGTGGGTCCTACAGGTGTAGGCTTTCTAGTGTTACGGGGCTTGGTGTCGAACGGGTTGATCATGGATGCATCCTTAAAGTGGGCTTGGAGGTAGCGGGCGCTATCACACAACTCACTCATGGTTGTTGGGCGGTGCATGATCAGGAGGTTGCGAAGGTTGGGCGTGGTGTTCCCTATGAGCATCCTCACTTGCTCCCCCTCTGAGATGGTATCTACAAGCCTCTCAGCCATTCCCCTCCACCGATCAGCAAATCTGGCAAAGTCTTCATCCGGCCTCATCTTTTCGGCAATCAAATTAGTTATCGAGTAGGCTGGCCCCACCCGATCCTTGTACATCTGTAGAAACTTTGCCTTGATGATGTCGAAATCTACCGCCTCAATGAAATCAAGAGAATAGAACCAGTCTAGGGTGGATCCCTCCAATGACCGACGGAATAGGAAGGCAAGGGCTTTGCGGTCATTTTTCCAGAACGCGGAGTCATAGAGAAAGCTCTTTAGATGGTTGAAAGGATTATCAGTCCCATTGTAACGTTGGAAGACTGGTATCTCTGAAGGAGGAAGGTGCAGAATTGGGAAGGATGGGACAGAGATTTCAGGGATGGCTTTAGAATCGAGGCGGTGCCTCATCTCTTCGAAGCGCTCATCCATCTGGCTGAGTTTGTTCATTAATGCCTGGGTGAGGCTGGATTCCTGAGCCACGGGAGCAAAGTGTTTAGGTGGCTGAGTTGGAAGAGGTAGGTTGGAAATAGGAATTGGAATAGAATTATGTGAATGCCCCATAATAGGGTGAGTGGAGACACGGCAGGGTTTTCCATGAGAAGAGATGATTTGGGGCCTGACTGCTGATTGAGGTGGTGAGGGGGCTTGATTTCCCTCGACCGGATCTTGATTGGCAGGCATCTTGCCCTTTGTCAAGGATTGCACAAGCGAAAAAGATTCGGGGTCTAGATGAAGAGATAGACCCTGGAGGAGTTGCTCCACGCTAAGTGATGCAGGTTGATGAGTAGGATTCTGAATTTCTGGCTCCCTGACGGCGTTGACATGGCCCTCTGGTTGGACCACGGGTTGCTGAAGCTCGTAGTGACCTGTCTCATACTCCTCTTCTTGGCCATAGTAGTCCGACATCCCGACGTGTCTTCCGGACCTTAGAGTGGGCATCCTATCAAATTTCCTTACAAAATGGTTGAAAGAAAGCAAATGAAGGGTGTAAATGCAAAGAGAGTTTTTGTTTGGTTATGGTTGTTTGTTTGATTTGATTTGGTTTCAATTTGGTTGTTTGGCAAGCAAGTTGAACATAAAAATTAAAGGGATTTTTTTTTGTTTTAGGTGTTTTGAAAGAGGAATTTTTTTCTTTTCAATTGTTGTGAGCAAGCAAGTTAAGCAAACAAGGTTTTAAAATGACTACTCGACAATTATTGGGTTGAAACCTTAGATTAGATATATTGTTAGCAATTGTTCACTCAAGTAGGTATGATTCCTATTGCTTCAATCTTCAAGACCTAAGGTTATCGCTCAATCACCACGAGTAGGTACTTGGGTTCTTCGGGTTTTGGGAAGTGGTACAACCGGTCCAATCGTGCGGAGAGGAATACTCCACGGATGGGGACTTACGGAGGTCTTGATGGAAACCACCAAATCAACTAGAAAGGAATATCCCAGAAGAGAGGTTAAAATCCACCAAGAAGGTGTTTGGAGGGTGAGGGTGTGTTGGGAGAGAGAGCCCCCGCCTCGAATGCCCTACGGATCGGAGCAAGTCCGGTACCCGATGCAAAAAGCTAATGCAAAAGTAAAAATGGAGGGTAGGAGAAGAAGAAGCAATCAATATGCAAATATGAATGAAAGCTATTAAATAAACCAAATAAGTGAAAGCAAACAAGATAAGCAATGAGAAAGTAAAACAAGTAACTAGAAACTAGCAATTAAAAGGTGGTTCGCGCGGGAACCGGCTTGTGTTGGAGTGTCCAATTGGGGACAAATCTGAAGTAAAGGTAAAAGGATGGTCCACGCGGGGACCGAATTGAAAATAAAGTGGCTCACGCGGGAGCCGAGTTTTGGAAAAGTAGGTGGTTCACGCGGGAACCGGTTTTTTGAAGGAAAAATGGGTGGTTCACGCGGGAACCGGTTTGTTTGATTGAAAAAAGGAAAGGAGGGCCACGTGGGGCCAACCTAATTGGTGCAAAGGGGTGGTCCACGCGGGGACCGATCTGAAAGTGAGTTGGTTCACGCGGGAACCGGTTTTAATGAAGAAAGGGGTGGTTCACGCGGGAACCGATGTAAGAGTTGACAAAATAGAAGGAGGGCCACGTGGGGCCAATCTAAAGGTGTTGTAAAGAGGTGGTCCACGCAGGGACCGATCCGAAAATAAGTTTGTTCACGCGGGAACCGAGTTGGAAAAGAAAGGTGGTTCACGCGGGAACCGGTTTATAAGAAGAAAAGTGGTTCACGCGGGAACCGGGTTGAAATAAAAGACAAGCAAATTAAGTCCACATGGGGGACAATCTTAAAGAAAGAGTAAATGGCAAGTTTAAAGGTAAATTGACATGGAAGATAAAAGACAAGCCGGTTCACGCGGGAACCAAGTTGGAAAACCACTAGTTGCGTGGTTGAATCAAGCTAGCACGGTTGAAGACATTGGTTGTCCCACCGTGGTCGCCAAAAAGCTGTCGACTCCAGAAATGGGTTCCGGATTGGCACCTCAAGAGAATAAGGTGAAAGATGGAATTGGGGAAAAAGGGAGTGAATCGGAAACACTCGGAAAGCGGTAAAAAAACTCCTCACCTCGGTCCCACACTCACATTGATCCCCGAACTTTCATCTCACGGCGTCGCTCGAGCACCGGAGATGGTTCGGGTCATGTGGGAGGAGAGTGAGGAGGAGATGAAATTAAAACATGAAAAATGTGGTCGCCAGGAGCCGCGCGCTCCGCTTTATGAAATAAAAGCAAGATTGAGTTGATTTGACCGTGTACCTTAGTGTGGGAGATCGGGATATGGGTTCAACCTTCATCTTCTTCGGCCGGCCGATGAAGAAGAGTCTCCAACCGATGCTAGCTTGATAGACCTGTGCAACTAGAACAATAAACCAAGTGAATATATTGATTAGAACTATGGGAAGTGTAGTAACTTTAGAGAGAAGATGAGAAAGAAGCAATCGGAATCGAACTCACCGGATTGGGGTGAGCCTTAACCCCTCTTTTTGTATTTTTGATTATGTAAAAATGATGAAAATGAACTGAAATATGCTTTAAAACAGTAAATAAACTGAGTTAAATGAGTTGAGAAAGCTTATGGAATGGATCGGCTTGAGTTGAAGCCGAGTTGGTTGAAAAAGGGTGGTTCGGGTAGCTTTGCACCCTTCTGGCGTGACTTCGGTGAAGAGGACGCTACGGACGACCCCGAGGTCAGAATCGAGTTCCGTTTGTTGGAGTAGACGGAGAACTCAGAGAGAAAGAGTTTCTATGTTGATAACTTCTCCTAAATCCTCCTTTATAAGTCAGTAAAAAATTTGAAAAGTTGGCGGATATATAAAACAGAACCTGGATGCGCCCTCAGTGTAGCAATCGCCACAAACAAACGGAAAGTCAGAATTGAGTGCCGTCAGTCGGAGATGAAAGAGGACGACGAGAGGAACAATTTGTATGTTAAAGACTTTTGCATAAGAAGCTCCGGATTTACTGCAGAAGTCGATGAAAATGGTTGATGAAGAACACCCGGATCGAGCCTTCTCCTTTACCTCGAGATCGATTTCTTGACTTCGGATCGCCTTTGGACGTCGGGACGGCTTTGGAGAAGAGCTTGGATGACCTCTGGATGAGCTAGGCACCGAGGATTAACCTTGGTTCGTTGAGAATGGCCCTCAATTTATAGGGGAAGGAAGCCGGTGCAAAATTTAGAAACTGGACCGACCGCGGCCCGCGTTTCAAAGAGGACGAGGGCGCGCAGGGCGCGCCCCCAGTTTAGGGGCGCGGTCTGCGCGCCCCCCTGTTTCAAAGGAAGAGGGGGCGCGTTACGCGTCTCACTGCTAAAAATCGACAGAATCTTCCGGAAATTGCTAAAAATCGACTTGACATACGTAACGCGCCCCCGAACCGGGGGCGCGGTACAAATGATCCAATATCCTCCGCGGAAACCTTCCAAAAATCCCGTTTAGAAGGTGCTAATCGTGGTGATTTGCGATTTAAAGAAACTGACCGTGCCCCCGCCTTTCAAAGGAACCAGGGGCACGCAGGGCGCGCCCCCAGTTTGAGGGCGCACAGGGCGCGCCCTCCTCTTTCAAAGGTAGCGGGGGCGCAGTACACTCTCTCTCCTGCGCGCGTGTTCCGCGAGCCGTATCTTGCAAACGGGATGTCCGATTCGGCTCCCGTTTGTCGCGTTGGAAATAGGGCCTTCAACCGCACCTCCTCAAGTCGGTAAACCAGCCGGCATGACTCCCGATATGTTCGCACGGTGCTTTCTACCGGTTTACCCTCTCGCGTAAAGCCGAAACCCGGGGCGAAGATCCGAAAGAGCACGGTTCCGATTGAGAAATCTCGGGTCAAATCGGGATGACTTAAAATGATGACCGACAAGTCCGGTATGACGAGAAAACCCGAAGTCATTGAAAAATTTGATAATAAGCCGGTAAACGTGAACCGAAACTCGGAAAAGCTGGGAAACCCTAAAATTGACCGAAATGGCCATATGGCCCCGGTTGATGAAAATATTCGGCTAGAATCGACCCGGATGACTTGGAAAGACCCGGTGATGACCGGAAATGCCTAACATGTGGTCCGGGAAAGCCGTGTCAGCACAGATCGAAAAAGCCATAACGAAAGCCATCATTGACCGACGCCTACCGAAATAACTTCTCGGAAACCCTGAATGTTACGGAACACATGCGGGACTCCCGAGACCTTCAATTATGGACCATTCAAGGTCGGTCATCAAGCAGGCTTCGTGTTTTTACAGTTCACGTGCGGCTCTCGCTTGAAGGTTACGGCAATATTCCGGAAATCATTGGTCCATTCTCAACTTGAGAGGGGCTCCACCCATGTCCTTAGCTCATGTCCACGAGATAATCCGGATCAGTTGACGGTAAAATAAAAGATATCGCCTATGGAATAAGAGTCTAGGGCTCTGAATCAAGCCAAATTGGCGTGTCTACACCTGTCACCATGAGAGAACTCTATAATAGAGCACGGTACATCCAAACCCAACTCTGAGACTCTCCCATCATGAACCTCTTCGACCCTAGGCCCCGAATCACCAAAAAGACAACCACCACCACCACTGGGCCCGTGACTGAAGGCGTGGTAACCAATGAACACGTCAATATCATAGAAAACCCGCCCAACAACCACCAACAGCAGTACAAAAATCCTCAGTACAGAAACCCCCGCCAACCCAACTGGCACCTCGCCCTCAGATTCAACCCCAACCTTTCATCCACCAAACACCAAACCAATATCCCCAACAACCAATGCAGACACCAGTCCCCCAGCAACCCCGGCAATTGGCCGTGCAAACCTTTGCATCTCAACCACCCCGCCAACCAACTACCTATAACCAGGCACCTCCCCCCGCCACCTATGTGCCACGAAGAACGGGGCCTAGAAACCATTATCCGCTATTACCGTACTCTCTCACAGACATTTTTTATGCTCTTATGGCGGCAGGGCATATTTCATTGCCAAGAGAAAAGCTGGAGTGGCCACAAAATGCCAATACAGACAGATATTGTTTATACCACAGATACCCAGGGCATACAGTGGAGAATTACTTTCAATTTAAAGATTATATCCATGACCTTCACGAGCAGGGAAGTATTGACTGGGGTCAAATGGGCGAGTACATCAAGGCAGTAAAGAACCAGCCTCAGCAGCAGCAGTAGGCACCAATCCAACAACAACAACAGGAATCCGGTCTGGGGATCATTCAGAACCCGCTACCTGCGCACACACCCGCGATAGCACCAGAAAATCAAAGGGTTAATCCCATTCTAACCTCTACCGATGAACCCCGCGATAGAGGCCAAAATTGGTAAATCGAGGGACCGGCTTCCTTCATGAACATTAACCCTCCAAACCACATTAACCGAACCGTTCACTCCATACCACGAGCTATACCCACCAGAAGATGCCAACCACCAATCATCCGCACTCTGTCACGACCAACCGTAATGCCACCAGCCATACAACTCCAACCGGGTAGGACCTTGATCCGCCCGGTCTAGCCACCACAAACACCATCACCATTAGGACCCATCACGTACCACCTCATACAACCATGCCACCACAACCTACCCGCATCCCTACAACCCGAACTATCATCACTACGCCCCTACCTAGGCCTCCCATCATCCGACCCAACCCTCCATCCATTTCTGCTACACCAACCATAGCCCCTCAGCTCGCCACGGTGCTTAGAAGCGGGCACATGTTTCAAAGAATTTTCCCCCAGACCGATCAACCAGGACGATCACAAGAAGAAGAAGAAGAACACTCAGATGAACCAATGCCAGGGACATCTTACGATTTGCTAAAGCACATTGACAAAACCCCTGCACGGATTTCCATTCTAGAGTTGATCAAAAGGTCTAAGGTTCATCAGGAAGTTCTTCAACAATATCTACAACGAGTAATGGTCAATGAAACCCTTCCCCCTGAGAAGATTGCATCGGTCTTGACCCCGAAAAGTGAACACCCCACCCTCACTTTCACCAAAGAGGAGTTGGCCGAACCAGAAGCAAGAAAATATGCACTTTGTATCACTGTCAGCATTAACGAAACAGATGTCAAGTCTTGCCTAGTTGATACCGGTGCATCCATCAACGTCTTGCCACCAGAAACACTACAATTGTGTGGAATCCCTGAAAAGGATATTTGGCCATCTCAAATCACCATAACAGCATATGACAAATCCAAGAGGCCCGCCCATGGCATGGTTACACTCGAAGTCAAGCTCGGACCCCGAGTTGTTACTGTCGACTTCCACATCCTGGACATGGACCCAACTTACAAAGCTATCTTGGGAAGGCCTTACCTTGAGGCATTAGAGGCCGTAGCTTCAACTAACCACCAGTGCATCAAATTTCCCTTCAAGGGCCAAGTCGTTAAGGTAGTAAGTATGCCTGTGGATTGCCTGGTTACTCTCCCTCTTGGCTTGCCAAATCAACCGGTCTTCACAATCCTCGATCTGCCGAAGGATGATACCAAAACCATTGGGTGGCGTATGATGGAAAATCTGGGATATCAAGAAGGCCGAGGGCTGGGGAGAGAACTGCAGGGTATCATAGAACCCATCCAGCTAGTAAATACAACATCAAGGAACGGGATAGGGTACGATGGGACATGTGATAATGGCCAGAAGATCGGTCAAAAATACTTCCAGGGGTGTCTGCACAAGTTCTTATACAAGAGAGAAACAATACAGATGATTGAAGAACAAGAACCGCAAGAACAAGCAAAGAAGAAGAAAGTGGACAGCCTAGAGGATGAGCCGTATATCGACGTATCATGGCTATTCTCTGAAGAAGGGTCAACTGACGGATTATTCTACAACGAGCTTTCTGGCGATCAGAATCAGGGGCATTCACCCCATGACATCTCCTCAGATCTAACAAACTCATTTCCAACAAGTCCACTGTCAGATTCACCAGATGGATGCTCTCTTTACCCATCTTTGCTTGATTTGTTCCCTTCTCTGTCAATATCCCAACCCACACTGGAAACCACAACCAACCAAACTCATTCTGTGTTTATGTTTAGTACTTCTCAAAAAGATAAAAAAAGTGTCCTGTTCTCAACCCAAGTTTCGATCGAAGAAACATCCCAACTCGCTCCGAAGGATGATCCAAACTGGGAGGCCACCCAGTCTCTGATCGATCTCCTTTGCTCTTCATCCTCTACAATAAATTCCACTCCCTCAACCTCCTCTTCCTCTCCTTATTTACCTTCTTCTTCTTTAGGTTTAGTTTCCAATAAAAATAGAAAAAAATCAGGGGTAGAAGACTTCCAGAAAGATACCTGCATCGGTTAGCTCAAAAAAGCTTAGAATGTGCCAAGCTACCGGAGTATCTAGAAAATGCAATCCAGTTGGGTGAAATTCGATATGAGGAGAAAGACAATATTGATCCAACTTTAGGGGTCTATGAGGTTGTATCGGAAAAGGATCCTGATACTAAGGATGAAGAGGAGGATTTGGCTGATGCTTATGTATCCGGTTTAAGAAGGTTCGAAGAACCATCAGCCACGGTGGACGAACTGACTAAGGAATTTAATCTTGGAACACCGGAAGATCCTAAGAATATCCTCATCAGTGCCAACCTGGCCCCTTTAGAAGAACAGAATCTAATGGGGGTGTTGCAAGGATACAAAGACATGTTTGCTTGGACATATGAAGATATGCCGGGGTTAGACAAGTCATTGGTAGAGCACCGATTGACTTTAAAACCTGAAGCTAGCCCGGTCAAGCAAAAGTTAAGGAGATTCCACCTAGACATAGCATTAAAGATGAAAGAAGAGGTCGATAAGTTACACCAAGCAAAATTTATTAGAGTTGTCCTCTATCCACAATGGGTGGCAAATATAGTCCCAGTCATGAAGAAGGATGGAAAGGTTCAAATTTGCATTGACTTCAGGGACTTAAACCGAGCGTGTCCGAAAGATGATTTCCCCCTTCCTCATATCGATGTTCTTGTTGATAACACAGATGGATATGAAACCCTATCATTCATGGATGGATATTCAGGGTATAATCAAATCCGGTTAGCAGAAGAGGATCAAGAGAAGACCTCATTCACTACACCTTGGGGAACTTATTGCTACGTCGTCATGCCCTTTGGATTGAAGAATGCTGGAGCAACTTATCAAAAGGCCATGGTGGCATTTTGCAACGAGCCAGGGAATATAAGCTTAAAATGAACCCCAAGAAGTGTGTGTTTGGAGTATCATCTGGAAAGTTACTTGGGTTCATCGTCAACAAAAGAGGCATCAAAATTGATCCAAACAAGGCCAAAGCCATTATTGATATGCCTCCACCAAAGAACGTAAAAGAGCTGAGAGGGTTGATTGGTAGGCTACAATTTGTTCGCCTATTTATCTCACAACACTCCCAAAGGTGCAAACCTTTCTATGAGTTAACCAAGGCGAAGGCCAAATTTAGATGGGATTCAAGATGTCAAGAGGCATTCGATGGTTTAAAGAAATATTTGTCAAGCCCACCTGTGCTCAAACCTCCGGTTCCCGGCAAACCCTTGATCTTATACATCTCGGTTTTGGAAGGATCTCTTGGAGCAGTATTGGCACAATTAGATGATGAAGGGAAAGAGCGAGCAACATACTATCTGTCCAAAATCTTTGATCTTTGTGAGCAGAAGTATACAACCATGGAAAAAACCTGTGCCGCCTTAGTTTGGGTGGTCTAGAAGTTTAAACACTACTTTCTGACTCACTTGGTTAATCTCATTGCTCGCATGAATCCCATCAAATTTCTTCTTGAAAAATCTGTCCTGACTGACCGTTTGGCACGCTGGCAGAGCTTTCTCTCCCAATTTGACATCACCTACACCCAACAGAAGGCAACCAAGGGCTATGCAATTACTGAACACCTTGCCCATCATCCTGTCCCAATCTTTGACCCTATCCAATCAGAATTTATCGATGAAGAATTGATGTCCATTCGATCTTCCAATCTATGGACTTTATATTTTGACGGGGCATTAAACTCCTAGGGTAGAGGGATAGGGATTGTTCTTCTATCACCTGAAGGTGTCACCATTCCACAGGATTTTCAGCTCCATTTTTCAGCAACAAACAATATAGCTGAGTATGAAGCCTTATTGGCCGGACTAGAGGCCGCTCACTTCTATGGTGTCACTAAACTAAGGGTGATCGGTGATAGCCAGTTGATTCTCCACCAAGTGCTAGCCAAATACCGCACATCTCATCCCGGGCTCAGGCCATACCAAGAACTCACCGCCTGTTACATCAAGCTATTCTCCAAACTCGAATTCATTCATGTCCCTTGTGCTCAAAATATTCTTGCCGATGCTCTCGCTTCCCTGGCATCTTCACTATCTGTCCCTCTAGGCAGACATGTTAGGATGATCTATGTCCACCGACGAACCATTCCGGCAGTGGAAGATGCACGATTCTTGATGGTTAAAGAAGTGTTTGAAAGGAATGAGTAAATTGAGCAAAAGGAGGAAGTATCTTTGGTCGAATTAGAGGAACTAGAAGAAGGTGAGAAACCATGGTATCATGAGATTGCGAATTACTATCAGGATCAGACATATCCACCAGGATAAATTGCCGAAGAGAAGGAATCCATAAGAAGAGTCTCCCAGAGATACACCATCTTAGGTGGAGTACTTTATAAAAGAAGCCCGGCCGGCGTTCTATTGAGATGCATAGACAAAGAAGAGGCTGAATTGGTGCTTAAAGAAGCACACTCTGGAGTATGTGAAGGCCATATAAATGCTCAAGCCCTCGCCAAGAAGATCATCAGGCAAGGGTATTACTGGCCTACTCTGGAAAAAGATTACTCGATCTTTGTTCAGCACTGTCATCAATGTCAACTTCATGCCAACAAGATTCACTCTCCCGCATCTTCCCTTCACCCGATTCATGCCCCGTGGCCTTTCGCTATGTGGGCTTTTGATGTTATCGGACCCCTTGGTGACCCAAACTTCACAAACAAAACCAAATCCTTCATCCTAACAGCAACGGAGTACTTCACCAAGTGGGCGGAAGCGAAAGCATACGTGGAGATCAAGGCATCAACAGTCTGCACCTTCATCAAATGCAACATCATTGCCAGGTTCGGGATCCCAGGCGACATCATCACCCACAATGGACCACAATTCATCTCCTAGGAGCTGCATGACCTTTGCAATAGGTATTGCATCAGATTGCATCATTCAACTCCATATTATCCTCAAGGCAATGGTCAAGCAGAAGCCACCAATAAAACTCTGATAAAATTCATTAAGAAGACTTGTAAGTCTAGCAAGTTCGCGGACTGGCCAAATAAGTTAGTTGATGCTCTATGGGCCTACCGCACTTCTTTTCGAACCCCAACTGGTCAAACTCCCTATGCCTTGACATTTGGAATGGAGGCGGTAGTCCCATATGAAGTATTCATTCCTTTCCTCCGAGTCCAGGTCGATCGAGACATCCCGATGGATGAACGCTGAGATTCCCTTCTCGCGCAACTCGAACTCTTGGACGAAAGGAGGCTAGTCGCTGCTGAACATGCTAGATCTTATCAAAATAGACTTAAAAGATTTTATCAGAAAAGGGTGGTGGAAAGAAAATTTGAAATCGATGAGGTTGTGCTTAAAAGAATATTCATTAAGCCTGGCGGTCCCCGCTCTAAACTTCAACCTAATTGGGAGGGTCCGTATGTGATTTCGGCTGTTTATCCCAGTAATTCGTACAAGCTAACTAATGCAGAAGGACAAGAACTAGCTCATCCCTAGAATGGTGTATACCTCAAAAATACTTTTTTTAAAACAAAAATCACAAAAAAATCTATAAAATCCAAAGGTGTGAAGAATGATGATAACATCTAATGCTTTCTTGTTCGGTGCACCAACTTGTCACTTAGGGAAATAAGGATAGGCATCATACTGCACACACTACACGCCTAGTTTTAGGAATCCGATGATTGGAAGTCAGAGAGAAAGCTAGGCAACACTTGGCAAAAGAAGGTTGACCCTATCCTATTATCTTATTATTTTAGTCCAGAATAGATGAAAGGGGTTAGAATAAAGAGTATCGAAAGTACCCATTGCCTTAGTAGGAGGATGCCTCTGAAGGTACGACTTCTTAAAAGAAAAAAAAGGTGCCAAAAGATGGGCAATGACCCCTCAGGTCGGCAAAAGAATAGACCTGTTTGAATGTGTACCAACAAAAGCCCAAAAGAAAAGGCTCCAAAAGATGCGCAATGAACCCCTCAGGTCAAAATCAAGAAAAAGGAAAAGACCTAGCCGAATGAGGGCCACCAAAAGAAAAGGGCTAGAAGGAAGGACCCGAGGATGTCAAATCCCAAACAGGCAACACGGGCACTGGTAGAGAAACAAATTCAACACCCCCGAATCCTATTAGGGACTTACCATCAATCCTCTTCCCTCTTTAACCTTACGAATAGGGTTGACCGACTGGACCCAAGAAGAGCCATAGCCTATCAAAGGCAGAAGGTCAGAGAATTCCGGACTAGGCACTTTCTTACACATGATGCCTACTCTTAACCCTTGGGTTACGATAAGGGGCACCTACGACAAGCAAAGCAAAAGATGAGATGGTTGTGTCCTTCACATCGAACAAAAAAAATCGAATACTTCAAAAAAAACACCAAACAAATCAATAAAATCAAAAATCTTAAAAAGTAAATATCCAAAATACCGAAAAAAATCATAAAAGTTTCAAAACATCCAAAAACATTATAAAACCATCAAAACCCAAACAAATCAAAAATTCCAAAAGACCTAAAAATTTGCTTCCTAATTGACTAGTTGTCTTTGCATTCATATTTAATTTCAGTCTTGCATATTTCCTTTTGTACATACTTACATTTTTCTGTTATTCTACCTTGATAAGGCCTATGTCCCTTGACAAAAATGTCCCTTGACAAAAGATCAAGGCAGTTTCGCCCTCTTCTTGCAAGGGACTAAGCCTAAATAAAGTTCTAATCGCCTTTTGAGTGAACGTAGGGAGTCCGAAAGGGAAACAAACAACTGTCACTATGCAAAAGAAAGATACATCAAAGATAGGAAGGGGCCGGCACATCATAAATCACCGCCTCCCTCTGCTGGAGCCTGATCACCTAGAGGTGGCATGGCATGTCTCTCCTCACCTCTCCTCCTATGACTACTAGTCTGAGAGGAACTCGAGTGAGTAGGTCCCCTCAGCGTGGTTCCACGGGAGTCAGAGCAGTGGGAATGGCTCCGTGATCGAGTCTGGAGCATCTGCATCATCATCATCTGACGGTGCTTTGCCTCCAGTTGGAGGAGCTCCCTAGAGTGCTCAAGGCGAAGGTGGAGGATCTGCTCGGACTCGGGTCGCGACAGCCCAACCACGTGAGCCTCCAGCCTCCCGACCTACAAGATGACATAGAGATGTATCAGCTACAGAAGAAGCAGTTAAGGAAAAGAATCAAACTTGTACCTCCTGTGTCAGCTCCTCTATCCTCTGAGCAGTCTATAGAACAAAAGAAGAAGCATCAGTCCATGAATTCCAAGTTCAAAATCTGAATGAAGACTCTGCACCTTAGAAGAAGGACCAGGATTTGGAACACCTACGAGGGGCTCGAGCTCGAGCTCCCTCTGTAGCTCCATCACCTACTGGAAAGATGTCAGGAAAGGAAGAAAATGATGACAAACAAAGCAGAAGAACATGTACCTTATCCTGGAGACCCGAGGGATCACTGCTAGTAGGCGGAACACCCCCTGTAGAAAGATCGGAGATCCTCGCCCAAAGATCTTTGTTCTGCAAGAAGAAAGAATGTCAGAATCAAGCAATGTGAAGCAGAAGGAAGTCACATAAATTCACCTCGGTAGTAAGGGCCTGCACCCGCTCCTTCAGCTGGGCAACATGCAAGAAAGGAAGAAAGATTAGCAAGGCAAATAAAGGAAGAAAACAACATAAGAAAGAAATAATGATCACCTAAAAAAGAAGACCCATCTCAGAAGAACTACACCCAGGGTCGGTAGGAATGAAGGGAGGTGGATCGGCTGGCAAGTGGTGAGGAGAGAGCTCAGGACCCATAGGCTGGCCGAAGTCAAATGACTCGAAAGGAGCCTTTGAAGGCCCGTCAAAAACCGTCGGCTCGGGGTCAGTGGGGTGGGAACCCAACTCCAGCTCGGCTACGCGCTCACGGAGCCGTGAAATCTGAAAGAAAGCAAGGAAAATAGTCAACAACATTCATTCAAGATATTAAAGAAGGGCAAGAAACATTACCACATTGTCACGCCCACGCAGCTGTCGGCGTGCACCTCGGTAGCGACGTCGCTGAAAGAAAGAAAATAAGGATCAATTAACAGGCAATGGGAAAAGTACAAAGTAAATAAAATACCTATCGCTCTAGCTCAGCCTCCAAAGATGTTGTCCCTGCTCTCAAATTAGACAACTCCTCCTGAATACTCTGCAAGCAACATACAGTCAGATACCAAGCAAAGGAAGAGCAGTGATGGGAACAACAAGTGCATACCTCTCCACCCTCGGTGAAAAGGTGGGCAAATGTCGTCGAGTAGTGACGCAGATAGTCACTACTGTTGGAAGCACTGGAAGTCACTGGGGTGCCACTCCTCTTCCAAATCCGGACAGTGAACTGGCCCTCCTTTTTCTAGTCAATCTCCTGGATCAGGCAGCGGGTAGAACGACCCAGGAGAGGGTAGGGAGGAAGGTCCACCCACTCCTGGTGAAGCCCCAATGAGCACATTGTGAGACGCACCCACAGTGGCTCCATCTCATTCAGACAAATCAGAAAAGTGTCACGGCCAAATACCAGATGACCCTCCGACACCCACGGCTTCCGATCCAGGTGAATGTCTGAATACGGGTGTCACACCACCTGAAAAAGCAAGGCAGGATAGTGAATAAGAGAAACCAAGGGGTTGAAAGGGAGAAGTGACAGAATACCTCATGGTGGGGGAAGCAGAGCAGCTACCTCCTCAGGTTCTCCACCTGGTAAGAGTGGGAAGAGGCAGATCGACTGGCAACCCAGCTACCAATGAGTGGATACTTGGGGTCACCCTTCAACAAGGCACGACCCAGGGGATATGATAATAGCTCCATACCTACCAATAAAGCTCAATTAGTCAACAAAAACAAGGCAGAATTAATAATGAACAAAAGAAACAAGGTATACCTGAAGGAATGGAGTAAAACTGGCTACTGAAATCGGACCGCTCTCCATCGCCAACGAAGAGAACAGGTGTGCCAGCATAGTAGCACCCCAGGCGTACTCACCGACCTTCGACAGGTCAGCATGGAATGGGAGAAACTGCAGGTGCACCCTGTCCGTCTTCGATGCTAGCAGAAGACGGGTCAAGAAGAAGAGAAGGAACCGGCGTAGATCGTAGTCGGCCTAGACGATACCCTCCTCGCTGACCAGGTAATGCTTTGCACGTTCCGTCAACGCGTGAAGGACATCCGCCACTAGGTCATCCTTTCCCACACTCGCGTTGCCCAGACCGAGCAGGTTCCTGACGTCCGTGCGCTTCATAACGCGCAGTCCGCCGGGGCAATGTGGGATCGGATGACCCAGAAAGTCTCGGACCATAGCCGAGTAATCGCCGTAGGTCTTGCCGGTAACGGCACGACCGTGAACACAGAGTCCCGTGATCTGGGAGACATCCTCCAAGGTGGACACCATATGCCCCCAGGGCAAGAGTAAGGAATGGGTGGTAGAATCCCATCTCTCCCTCAGAGCCTGGATCAGGGGGATGTCTTCCCAGAATGCGGAACAACGAAGCAACGGGCCGAAACCCATCGCATCCAATCGTGCCTTCTGGAAATCCTTCAACCCCTCATAGGCATGGAAGACCATCTCCCAGGATATCTAGGATTTGATCTTCCCCTGCACAAACAAACAATCATGTTTGGAACAACAATTGATGAATAACTTAAAAGGGGAAGTCAAATTTCGGTTACCGTGACGGCCGGAGGAGGATGGAGGGAAGGCAGCTTCGATGGGCCAGGGTTGGCTAAACTGGAAGCTCCGGTGGAAGAAGAAGCTTCAGAAGCACTGGAGGCTCCGCCACACTCGACACGGGACCTCTTCATCATCTGCATCATTTCAAAGTGTCAGAATGGGTCAGAAATAGAAGAATGAGGAAGACGGGGGCTTGGTGACCAGGTGCCCCATAAATGGACCAGGCGCCCCCTTGATGGGGTGCCTGGTGCCCCCCTTGATGGGGTGCCAGGTAGAGCCTAGCACCCGATCAAGAGGGCGATAGGGGCTTGGCCCCCTTCTCACTCCCCGTTCCGATACGGAACGACTCCGGATCGGTTCGGTTCCTTCTGTAAAAATGAAGATAATGGAATAAAATACAAGTTTGCAGTTGGGAGAAACTTACTCTGGAATCTGCACATCATGCTGCATATTCTGGAAAGATCCCGCACAGTAGAAAAGTTGGAAAAGTTGATGGTAAAATGAAGAAAATGTGCAGGGGTGAAAAAATAAAGCGCCATGGCCAAAATTTTCGAAATTTCTAAAATTCCATAGAACGTGTTTGCAAACTATATTCTTCATGAAAAACACAAATTTGTCAGCAAACGTTGATGATTAATTTCTTTTTTTGCATATTTTGCTGGTTGCTAACACTGACAGGACACAGACACAACTGGAAAAAGAACTACACCAAGCAAGTCCTAAACCTACACTGATCAAATCCTAAACACAACAAAAGCAGACAACATACAACTGGACACAACTAAAAGTAGATACAAGTCATCAGCCACGCAGCTTCCTCAGCTTTTCCACATACTGACTCTTCCAGACTTCGTCTTCTTCCATGTAGGCGCTCAGAGAGAAACTCTTGCAAATTCCCCAAATGGCGAGAATGCTCTGGCATTCTTCATCATCAGCCGCCATACCTATTTGATGATCCTTGACGGACGGAATGTGGGAGAGACGAGGAACCTTGAGCCGTGGTTGGCCCAACTGCAGAAGGCACCGATGTAGGTTGTAGATGATGAAGGAGGAACCAGTGATCAATCGAAGATCCAGCCAAAGAGTGGTAGAGGCACGAACATTCTGGTGCATAATAGCCTCGGTAGGACAGACAAATCCACCATAGCTCATGGTAGAGAAGTACGTACGCCAGTCAGCACGGGTCTTCACCGAAGGACATTTGTTGATCACTTTGTAGTCCATGTATTGACGGCTAGTGAGAAGCTGGAGGGGGCTTCGAGCAAAAAGCCAAGAAGCCGTGGCTGGTCCGTAGCACACATTGAACTTGAAGTGCCAGTCAGCCCAGCACATGAACAAAAGGATACTGCCAAACATGGGCCTATCAACACTAACAGAGGTCATGCCATCATAGAGATAGCCCAACACTGAGTGGGCTATGCACTCATTAGACCAGATGCCCTGGATGCAAGGAAGGCAAGTGGGATCGAGCCACCCATCCTCACACGGGTAAAGGAGTACTGAGGCAAGGCATGCGTCAACACCTTTGGCACCAGGCAACAGTAGATCTTCATTGTCACCGGCACCCTGAATCATGCCAATGGACCAATCTGCCAGTGCCTCGGCGTAAATATGCCCACCTACCATGATAGAACGAGCCTCTCCAATGGTCATAAAGCTGCGAAGGAAGTCCAAACCGGTAACTGGCCCAACAGGAATAAACATGACCTGGCCATACCCAGGCATGGCACGAAGTCCCAGGAATAGTTCCACCTCTTCTAGGAGGATGGTACACTTGAAGGGGTCAAAAATGAAGGTGTGTGTATCGAGATGCCACATCTCGATAAGCGCACCTGTTAGAGAGAAGTCCCAAAAATATTTAAGAATATGGTTGGTGTGGACCAGAATGCCGGAAAGACCCCAATTGCTCAAAATAGACCGCACGTGGATGTTGATGGTGGCCATCAGTCGAGCTATCCACAGCACATGTCCATAACGACGAGTGCTGGGGAAGTTTGGAAGGTCCTGTAGAATAATCACGTAATCAGAAAAGAGGGCTTCAGAACAAAACAAAAGGGTACCTAATAAGGTCACTACTACTCCCATGGACACTCAGTTTCGGATACGGCACGGGACCTCAGAAAAACTTTTCATCTCAATTGGACAAGTCGGACGGGAGGAGGAGGAAGCCATCAGAGCAACGGAAGAAGAAAGCACTGTAGCTGGTGTGGGAGAGAATAAGGGGAGGTCCCTCCTTCCTATATACATCAAAAGACTGCCTCGGGAAGGAGCAAGCATAAAATCCGTGTAGGTGCCCCACTTATAAGGTGCCTGGCGCCCTATAAACAGGGCACCAGGCACCTTACAAATAGGGCACCAAGCGCCCTATAAACAGGGTGCGTGGTGCCTTACATGGGCCGTTTATCTAGCATAGTCTCGCATATATATCGTTGAAGAACTTGGGTCTAAAAGGACTGAGTCGGAGAACCCCTTCAACAAAATCGATGAAGGATTCAGCCACTTTTTAGGCCCGCAGATTAGCCAAAGTCAAATAAATGGGGACGACGGTGTCTTCACGAATGTCCAGACCCGTTGCGTTTGACCTATATCTTCAACTATTTTCCTATATTTATTTGTATTTTTTTAAACCCAGCATGCATCATGCATCGTCACGCATCATCTCATGCATCGTCATACTCATGCCAACCCTACCATTACAATCTTTCTATAGCTCTTAGAGGAGGCTTTGGTTTACCCGGAAGATCCGATTTTAGCCGTGTTTCAATGATGATTTCATCAAAACAAGAAGATATTCCATTTCGAACTATACCGGTATTCCTGAGTAAAACCCGATGAATCTGAAGAACCCAACCTTGGTTGATTACTGGTTTCATCTTTACTTTTTCAATTTACTTTCTACCGAGTCCAGCACACCATGCAGTTCGGGTCCTGGCTGGTAACAATTCTCCCCCACGTGGGATTTTAGTTATAGTTCTTCTGCACAATCAATCAACCGAAGGGAAGGTTCCGATAAGACAAAAGGCAACCTCGGAGTCCGGTAAAGCTTCATTTCACTCAACTAGGCCAAGGAAGGCGTGTCTAAATCTACACCTTGGCGTCACCTTTACAGTCCATTACCACTTCATTCCGCTACACCTCACTACATTTCACTACATTCGCCTGCGCTACATCAGTGTCATTCCCCTACAAAGCCGACGCCAAGGCGAGGCAAGCTATAGACATGCAATTTTGGCCTGGTTGGAGAGCCTAAAATTCTTGTTTTCATGAAAAACATTTAAAGCAAACCATGTTTTCTGGATGAATCAGGTTTTTGGCACATTTTGAAGAGGATCAATAGAATGATCGACCGGGCCAAACACCCTATATGGGGCACCTGGCGCCCTGTATATAGGGCACCTGGCGCTTTATTTATAGGGCACCAGGCGTCCTATAAACAGGGCACCTAGCGCCCTATATATAGGGCACCAGGCGCCCTATATACAGGGTGCCTGGCAATGAATCAATTCGACTTGACCGGTCAATTTGACCCCTCGCAGTGACTCATCTTATCGATCTGACAGACCTCATGATGCTGGCGCCCTATATATAGGGCGCTTTGCCGCGTGGAATTGCTTTTCAGAAATGGCCAAAGTACCCTCTTTTGGGCTATAAATAGACCCACATTTGGAATTGAAAGGAGGTTCCAAGTCCGTACCACCTTAGAGTCCATCCAAGACTACGTTTCTAAGCCACTTTCACCTCCCACAACCTTTCAAACCGATCCAAGATCATCCACCAAAAAACCCCAAAAACATTCTGTTTCTGTCATCCAGAAACATGTTTTTTTCTCAACTTTGAGAGCCTTTTTCCGTCTTTCCTCTTTCATCCAGCATCCAAACCACCCACCACTAGTCTCATTTGCATATTGGCTACAAGGAGTAGCCCTTACTTCATCCGAGAAGCCGTCCAGCAATCCGGAGCAGCATCGCGAAGAGGGGAAGAAAATCTGCCCGAGCTAGACTTAGTGCCCCATATACAGGGCACTTTGACCTTGGTCAACGCACCCTATAAGGGGGCACCTGCAGCTAGCGCCCTATATATAGGGCACCAGCAGGGGCAGAAGCTTGTTTTGCAATTTTCGGAGTCCGATCGCCCGTTTAATCGAGTTTTTGTCTTCCGTTTTCATCTTAGAACTTTTCATCATGTTATTTGGCATGCATTAGATCATTTTGCACCTCATATATATTTAAAAACCTACCAAAAATAGGGGTTGGGATCCCGTCCCAATCCGGTTAGTTCATTCCCTTTTGCATGATTCAGAGTCCATACCAAGCATGATACTATACTCACGCCAGAGCTAATGATCTTCATTTGTTTTCTTTATATTTTTACGCAGGACATTCTTAGGTGAACCGATTGGGGTGAAGCTTCAATCCGATCGTAAGTGAAAGAATTCACTAAAGCTCTCCCCTTTCGGCCGGCCGAGAGAGGAGAAGTTAGAACCTAACAATCTCCCCCCTTTCCCATCCCCAAAGGTACGACGGTCAAACTTGTTTTTCAGTTTATTTGCTTTATACCTAATCACACTTTGGAGTCTTAGGCTCCTGGCGACCACACACACTCATCACACCTTCCAATCCAACCTACGCTCTTTACTCGATCCACCGGCTCATCCGGGTGCCTACAGACGTCTGATGCTCAAGTTTTTGGAAGTAAAGTTTTTCCTCCACGAGTCCTCTCTTGTTTATAACTAACGACATGAAATTCTGAGGTTAGTACTGGATGAGGTGGGCTTTGAAGCAAAGTTGCGCATGGAAAATCCTGGTTGCTGTTTAGCTTTTTTGACAACCTAGATTTGGCCTTATCTCCTTCAATCGGGCTTGAAATAAATATGTTCTTTTTCCTATCTCTTTATTTCATCCTTTTCCATCTACATATAACCTTTTACATTTTTTATTATTTTTAGTATATTAATTCAAAATATAAAAAATGGGTTAGAAGTAACCTGAGTCTGGTAAGTTTCTTCTGAATTGTCTGTTTTATGTCATTTTCTTTACATATATTTCACCTTATTCAGTTGTAATTATATTTTCACTTGTTTTATTGTCTAGTTGCATAGGAAACTAAGCACCCACAAGTTGAGAACTCTTCTTCATCGGCCATTCGAAGAAGGAGAAGCTTTAATTTACACTCTTCCTGCTAAGGTACACACACAGCCACTTTTCTAATTTCCATTGCACAAAGTGGAGCCCGCGGTTCCTGGCAACCACATTATTCTACATGCTTTTTGTTCTTCCATTTTCTTTTTTCACTCTCCTCCCACATGACCTATACCATCTCTTCGGTTATCGAGCAACGTCGAGAGATAAAAGTTCAGGGATCAATGTGAGTGTGGGACCGAGCTGAGAGTTTTTCCATTTCCCCTCACTACTACTTTTCTGAAGTCGACAATCACCTATCACCCTTAATTCTTTGGCACCATACAAATGTGTCTCCTCCAACTCGGCTAGCAAGGCTTTATACTCTGCTATATTGTTTGTTGCTAAAAGGTTGAGCTGAAAAGTCTATGGAATGGTGACACCTTCAGGTGATAGTAGAAAAATTCCTCTCTCTTAACCATGGGAATTTAGAGCACCATCAAAATATAATGTCTAAAGATTGGATATTCATATGGAAATTAGTTTATCATATGCAAGTTCTGGCTGAACTAGATCAAAAATGGGTTTGGGATGATTGATGGGCAAGATGTTTTGCAATAGCATAGTTCTTGATTGCCTTTTTTTTGACATAGGGTGCATCAAACTATGAAAGGAAACTTTGCAAATGGGCTAATAAATTGGTCAAGATAGTCTTTTCAAGAATAAACTTGATGGTATTGACACGAGCGATAAGATTGACATTATGAGCAAGAAAGAAATACTTGAGTTTCTGAACTACCCATACTAGGGTAGTATAAGTCTTTTCTTCCATAGTGTACTTCTACTGGAAAGGGTCGATGATCTTTGACAAATGGTAAGTTTCTTGCTCTTTCCCTTCTTTATCCACCTGTTCAAGGACTGCTCCAAGGAACTTTCTAGAACCAAGATGTAAATGACTAGGGGTTTGTTGGGAACTAGTAGCTTGAGCACTGGAGGACTTGCCAAGTATTTCTTTAATCTATGAAAAGCTTTATAACACTTCGAATCCCATTTGAACATAGCTCCCACCTTGTTTAACTTCTAGAAGGGTTTACACCTTTAGGAGTATTGTGAGATAAATAGGTAGAAAAATATAGCCTCTTGATCAATTCCTAAAATTTATTCATATTCTTTAGATGAAGCATACTGATGATTGCTTTGGCATTATTTAAATCAATCTCTATGCCCCTTTTGCTTATTATGAACCCTAACAATTTTTCGGGTGACACACCAAATATGCACTTCTTGGCTGTTAGACATGATGACCTAGTTGTCTATATACACCTTAACAAATTTATGCATCATGTCTTGAAAAATAGCTATCATAGCCCTTTGATAATTAGCATTGGCATTCTTCAATCCAAAGGGCATCACAACATAGTAGTAGGTTTGCCAAGCTATAATGAATGAGGTCTTCTCCTAGCCTTCTTTAGCTAATGGATTTGGTTGTAACTATAACAACTAACTATAAATGATAGAGTCTAGTACCCAGCTAGGTTATCAACCAAGAAAATGATATACGACAATGAAAAGTTAATTTTAGGACACACTTGGCTCAAGTCCTTAAAGTCGATACAAATCCAAACTCATCCAACTTTCTTCATGATAGGAACAATATTTGCCACCCATTGAAGATAAAGGATGACTTTAATAAATTTAGCCTGGTGTAACTTATCGACCCCTTCCTTCATCTTAAGTACAACATTGAAGTGAAATCTTCTTATCTTTTGTTTAATCGAGATAACTCCATATTTCAAGAGTAATATTTGTTCGATCAATAAGGTATTTAACCTTGGCATGTCTGCATATATCCATACAAACAAGTCCTTTTATTCTTTCAATATTTTGATCAAATTTTGTTCTTTAGTGGGAGTGAGGTTAGCATTAATGAGAACAAACTTTGAATCTTTCAAAGTTCTAAGATTTAATTTTAAAAATTAGAGAGATTGTATCTCAAAGAGATATAATCAAAGATAGGGTATCTTCCACTATTAACATTGCAGATCCATAAACTGAAGCGCTTACTCAAAGGGTCTTTGATCTTCACCTTGTGTTGATAGAGATTAGCTAGTGAGGTGATTGACTTTAGTGCAAGTGAGAGATTGATAGAAATGTATGCATTACAAGTTAATCATATATGATATGATTTGACATTTCTATAAGTATCTGTTGGCACCAAAATTTTCTGCTTAGCACGCTTGATACAGATTTCAGCAATGCTGAAGCCAGTGCTGAAAATCCGAACCAGATTAAGAAAATTCAAGAACAGATGAGGCAAATAGGCTTTGTAAATACCTTAGCATGGCTTGACAAGCCACAAATGGCCAAGATAATGTGCTCATTGCATAGCCCTGGTTGAGAGCTTCGCAATGATGCCCAAAACAAGGAAAATGGACACCGAAAGGCCAAAATGACCATGTTGCCCCTGACACTTTGGGACAAGTTGGGACTCTAACATAGAATTCCAACTTTAACACATTGTCAAGGTTGAATAGAGCTAGGCAATGCTCAAAACGGATCGAAAATCTGACCACCGGATGAAGAGAAATGAAAGAAAGATCAAATCTGGACAGAAAGCCGTATGTTGTCGCACCAGGGGCATAATGGTCTGATCAGCTCCCGGATGGACCCATGGGCTAAAATTTAAATTTTAATGGCCCAAAACTTTTATCTCATAAATATTTATGCATGACAAATAAATTTGGCCAATGGGAGGAGGTAATTGCACTCAATTATAGTTTCAGCATTATCGACGGCCAAGATCGCACCAATCGGGTAAATCGGTAAAATTAGAGATACAGAGCAATTCGAGAGATCTCAGACACACATATTGATGGATCACATTATCAATGGTCATCATATCTCATTTTATATTTTTTGGGATTAATTCAAGGTGTATTTAATTGATTCCGGTCAGGATTTATTGTATCCGTCAGATCAGGAGCACTTCGATCAAACCCGGATTAAAATTAACCCAAATTGGGCTAACCCAAGCTTCATCTGGCCGAACCCTGCTATTTATCACATTCATTGAACGTTAAATGCACTGAAATATAGGATTGGGTGTGCCAACACCCTACAATGTAGGGCGTGCACCAGCTTTTCTCACCTCACACACACATGGCTGATGAGAAGTCTTCTTGCACTAGGACTCTCCCCAACTGACCTTTATCCATATCCCATCTGAGCCTTATCATCCAAGGCTTATCTTAACCATCATATGGGCATGCTTTGGTCAAACTTCAACCCATTTCCACCTGCCATGTGCGCACACTCACCTAAAAGGTAGGAGCTGGTGCACCAGATTGCATCTTACATACACCACACATTGGTTGGATGTCTATCCCAATGAGAAATCTTGTAAAAGTAGAAATCTTTTGGAATTATGACTCTCAACCTATCAGTCTCGTCCTCATCTTCATATGGGTCTCCAATCCCTTATAAAAAGGCCCACCATCTAGCCTTGGTCCAAGCTAGCTTAGCCCACCTGTGCGCCAACTCTGCTCCAGCCCATTCCTCTCTTTGATGCACCATCAACCTTGCTCCAGACCTTCCTCATCTTGCTTGTACATCTTCAGCATAAAGTCAGCAAGCTCTCCTACCCATTTTGGGTGTGAGAAGTGAAGAAGAAGAAGAATAAGGCTTCCTCCAGCAGGTGCACCAGCAGCAGGTGCAACCAGCCCACCTGGTTGGTGTGCCAACTTCAGCACCAACAATACTTTCATCATCCTCCTCCAGCATTATCTGTACAAGGATAAGAAGAAGAAGAATGAGAATAAGGGCACACATCTCTTCCATCTTCAACACCACCTGCAGTGCAAGAAAAGAAGAAAAAACGGTGAGTAGGAGAAGCATGCTCCGATGTAGCCCTTTAATTTTACTCTACCCCTTATCTTCTCTACCACTCTCTATGGTGAAATAACCCCTGAGTAATGCCCATTCATCCCCTTTGAGTCCCCTCCACGTTGGTCTATAGAAATCCATCCTTTAGCCCCAAGGGTACACTCTATTTGGCCATCACAAAAATAGCCCCTTGCTGTCTCTTAAAATAGTGCTCTGAACCAGCCATGTTGGTACCATTAAAGCCATGTTCGACCTCCCAATGTTGGCTTCATAAGCATTCTTTGATAAGCCCCTTGAGTCCCTCATTTAAGACCCCTTTGCTGTCTATGTGTGCACAGCCCATAGGTGGTCTGTAAACAGCCCATTTGGCATCCCCAAGCAACCCCATGCTGTCACCTAACACCTTGCCCCTTGTTGACATCCCTTTAGCAGCCAATTAGTATCCTGAAGATGCTTCTAATCAGGCCATGTTTGACCATCCATTCTGTCCAAGTGAATAGACTTCAGAACATACTCAAATCAGGCCTCACTGTTGGCCCTAAAATCAGGCCCCTTTGATGGCTTTGAAATCAACACCTATTTAACCCCTCTGATGGTCATCTAAACAGCACCCTAAACAAACCAAACATCCTCTTTGATGTGTGGAAGGAGGGGTGACAGCCTGGGCCTCTTGGAATCCGCCGGACGAGCCAAGAGTTAAGCCGGGCGGCCCTGATTTCTATATATCAAAATGCCCTTGTGCTACCCCTAAATCAAACCCCATGTGTCTTGTTCTCCTTCCCCTTAAAGTATAGGATGAAGGTCAACGCTTTGAGACTCTCGGAATCTGCGGGACGGGCCAAGACTACTCAGGTGGGCCTTCAATTCTCATGCCCTTTGTGCATTCCTAAACCAGTCCTATTTCACACCTAAACCTGCTCCTTGTGCAGTCCTACTAAAAGCCCACCTCAACACCTTAGCCAACCCATTCCAGCCCTCTGAGGCTCACCTACCCCTCTGCTACAGCAAGATGTCAAGGTGCAAAAATGGAGTGCAAATCAGGCCACGGAGGTGCAAATTAGGCCCATTGGGTCGTGAAGCACAAAACAGGCCGCCAGGGCCCATGAAGCTCAAGATTGAGCCAACCGGGCTGACATGATATGAAGCTGGCCTTCTCAGTCCATGAGACATGAAGTCTATCAACTTCAAAAATTCGACGGGGCATCTCCTTTTCAGGGAAGTCCGTGAATCCGGATCGTCACCTCAAGAGGGGATGAGAAAGAAAGAAAGCATGGAAAGCAACTCTCACCTCAGTCCCACACTCACATTGATCCCCAAACTTTCATCCCTTGGCGTCGCTCGATCACCAAAGAGATAGTTCAGGTCATGTGGGAGGAGGATAAGAAGTATAAAATTAAGACATGTGGTCGCCAGGAACCGCGGGTTCCGATTTATGAAATAAAATTGACCATGTGTACCTTAGCGTGAAGAGTGCAGGTCAAAGCTTCTCCTTCTTCGGCCGGCCGATGAGAAGAGTCCTCAACGCATGGGTGCTTGATTTCCTGTGCAACTAGACAAACAAACAAGTTAAAAGGACAATTAGAACTAAACAAAGTGGAATATATGTAAATAAAATGACATAAAACACACAACTGACTAGAAGCTGATCGGATTCGGGTTATCTCTAACCCTCTTTTTTAATTTCGTATTAACATACTAAAAATAATGCAAAAAAATGTAAAAAAATAATATGAGGATGGTGAATCAAGAAACAAAGATATAGGAAAAATAATAGAAAGATTTTGATAAGAATAGAGAGAGATATGGCCAAATCTGGGTTCTCGATAAAGTCGAGCAGCAGTCCAGGATCTGCCAGGCGCGACTTTGCTTCTGCACTCGTCATGACCAGTCCCGACCTTTGAATCATGTGCCGTCAATCAATTTCAAATTGAAGAAGACTTGGAGAGAAAGAAATTTTATGTTGAGAGCTTGGAAAGCAGGCATCCACACACTGCTGTATAAGCTGAAGAAGAGAGACCTGACAGATCTCCTACAGACCAGCCTTCCTCTCTCCTAAACTAACTTTTCTCTCTCTAAAAACTCAAAATTCTCACTACAAAAATCAAAAAATGGATGCAGGAGGGAGCTTAGACATCTTGATATGCCCAGGGGGGGTCATGTACATGCCTCTGGAACGACCGGAATCAGAGTCTCTATATAGGAGAATGACCGTCGCGATTCGTGCTAAAAAAATAGGTCACCTTGCGCCCAACCCCAGGGCGCATGCGCCCTGGTGCAGGGTGCATGCACCCCACTGAGGGGCGCATGTGCCTCCAAGTGGGGGCACATCCTATCCATCCAAAAATTTCGGTCCGATCCAGTCGAAAAATTTGATCCGATCCATTTAGAGGTAGAGTCCCGGTTGAAAACTGGTTCCCTCATGCCCTCGATTGGGGGCACATGGCCATATGCCTCAGTGGCAGGGCGCATGGTCATGTGCCCTGGGTCCAGGGCACATGGGCCCAGGGACTAGGGCGCATGGGACTATTTCTGCGTGTCCTTCTTCCGAAAGCCATTGCGAACACTCCCAAACTTGGAATTCGATGCTGTTTGTTGGGTTGGAAAGATAACAGGCCGAAGAAGCTTTCTATAGACATAACACCCTCCAAAACTTTATAATTTTATCCATAAGTTAGGACAGTGAACATAAGATCCGATACTAGTCGGAATTACTCCAACGGCCAACCGGAAAGACACGGCATGAATCAAAACTTGTTCGATGTGTGAATCTGACCATAACCTTCAATGCATGATCATTAGGCATTGGTCATTCAGTTAATTTCCATGTTTACATGATTTACATGTGGCTTTCGTTCGAAAATTATGGCTTTCTTCGGAAAACTTCGGAAAACATCCGATATTGTTTGGCGAAGCTCCAAATCAACATTAAAAGACCTAGCATCATTATAAGGTGAATCACACATGTTACCCTATAAAACATAAGTTTTATGCTCTGAATTTGGCAAATTTAGTGTGTCTACAGCTTGCCTCGCCTTGATGTCGGATTTGTAAGGGAATGGCATGTAATGAAGTGGAGTGATTCGAAGTGAACTGTAATGGAATGCAAGTGAGCATAGATGAATGTAGCGGAATGGAATGGTGATGGACTGAAAATGTGGCATCAAGGTGTAGATATAGACACGCTTATCTACCCAATCCAGCAAAATGAATCTCACTAAGTATTCTAGATCACTTTCATGTTCCATCAAAACCTCATATAATTGATTGGTAAAAGACATGCCATTGGCACGAGAGATGAAAAATAAAATGATAAAGGAGTAGCCAACCCTTAGCGCGGTGAGGAGTCCTCGAGTTTGTAGGTTCATTATCAGCCAGCAACCCAAACTTTGCGGTGTTCTTGTACTGTGATGGGCTAAAGTTTAAAAGAGAAATTGATTTTAAAATGAAAAGAATACCAATCCATCATATTTGGAATCTCAAGTTCATTTAAGTTTCACCAAAATACTCAGCTTAACTCTGAGTGGAATAACCTCAAGTTCTAAAAGGGTTCATTTAAGCATAACAAAATTGCTTGAGTATTATGAAAACCATGAATCATGCTCTGGAAGAAAACCCGATTAAACGAAAATGACGAAATAGACATAAGCCATAGTGAGATTGAAAGATAATGGTGGGACTAACATAGAATGATGGAAAAGAAGAAAAAATGGCATGACAAACATGACACGGTGGGATAAAAAAAAGACATGTTGGGACAAAAAAAAGGAAAGAATAAAACATGATGGGATAAAAGAAAAGAGTAAAACATGTTGTGATAACAGAAAGGAAAGAATAAAACATGATGGGATAACATAAAAGAGTAAAACATGGTGGGATAACATTGGTGATGATGAATAATGGAAAAGAGATGGATATGAAAACATAAAAAATTATGTAGAAAATAGTTGAAAATATAGATTGTCTATTGGAGGTCAAGACACCTGATTAGGAACCATCGTCCCTCCAATGTTCAATTTTGGCTTATCCTTGAGTGTGAAGAAATGACCAAGCCATCGTAGATTTTGTTGAAGGGGACCTCAAGCCTAGTCATCTTCAACATCAATGAATATAGTACATATCAAATGAACCTAACATAACTAAGTGACAAATGGTAGGAGTGATGTGAAGTGTAAAATGGAATGCTAGTGATGATGTGAGATTGATATGAAATGAGTTAAGTCCTCAGGCGTGGTTTATCAACTTGCATCGACCGCCTGATTCATCAGCACCATGATAATACTTGACTAGGTGGTGCTCCCTTCCTTTTCGTCGCAGGGCTGGCATGATGTTCCTTCCAGAACACTGATCTCACCAATTCACCTATTGGACTTAAAAGGTTGCCTGCACATTTCTAGTTAGTACCCAGCAAACGAAATTGTCATATAAAGCATATTTTTACTGAAATAATCAACTGAAGTTTTTACTATTAGAACCATCATTTGGTGGTCAAAACACTAATTTTTTTATGATGGTTCCTTTAGCAAAAATGTCATTTTCAACATTATAAACAATTTTTGATTTTTTGATTTTTTTCTGAATTTTTCAAATTTTTTTGTCCATGTGCCCCCGATCGGGGGCACGTGCCCATACGCCCTGGGGTGGGGCACCTGGACATGTGCCCCCAGATGAGGGCACATGCGCCCTGGGCATTTTTTTTTTTTTGAAAAAAAATGTACCAGATGGCCCTTCTCAGCTCCTGAAAACACTTAACAAAGATGATTAAATTTTCATCATTACTCATCTCTTTGCTTGTATATCGTTTGCCTTGATTTTGAGTCAAAGGGAGGAGCCTTCTTAACAAGGTGGAATAAAATAAATGACTTAAATGAAATGGGGGTAAGGGTTGAAAGAACTTACCTGCCGTGGTGAGAATCTTCTCCTTCTACATTGAAATCCCAGAAACACTTGATAAAAGAAGATTAGATCTTCACCATGACTCATCCCTTTGCCTATTATGGTCAGCTTTTGACTTAGGTCAAAGGGAAGAGCCATCTTAATGAGGTAATTAAAGCTAAAATGGACATGCAATGTAGAAATAGAAATATGCATGACAGAAAAATAAATATGGATGCAACTAAGGCAATGATCATGACTAAGCTTAAAAGATTCATTTTTTTTGGATTTTTAAAATATGCAATTTCTAAAAAATTCAAACATTTTGGATTTTTTTTGAAATATGTAATTTTTTTTGGATTTTATGCATTTTTATTGGATTTTTAGAATATTCATTTTTTGGATTTTTGAAATATTCAATTTTTTTGGAATTTTGAAATATACATTTTTATGGAGAAAATGCTGGTATTTGGGCAGTTCATCAGTCTTTTAAGTTTGTCAAGACTCAAGTGGTAGATACCATGTGCAAAATAAAGTTCCCTACTTAGAATCCTTCTAACCTTCTTCCTTTGATCGGCTTGAATTCCACCTGGATTCGGTTGGTTTACCCTACCCAAGGGGTTTAAGGAGGAAGAGTATAAAGGAAGTCCTTGAGAGGGTTTGGAGATGTTGAGAAGGATTTCTCTACTCATACTCAAATTGCCCATTGGGGTTCGGCCTCTTTGGGTCTTTCCTATTTTTTGCTCTTTTCTATGTGGCACATAATTAGACAGGTTTTTTTGACCCGTGGGGACATTGCCCATCTTTTAGTGCCTTTTGCCTTGACTATCATTCTGGGTACTCATTCAGACAGGTTGATCATTCTTCTTTTCTAACTTGAGAGGTTCATTGCCCATCTTTTGGCACCCTTTTGCACCATCCGAGATGGTCTCCTACTAGGGTGGCGAGTGTTTTCGATATTACCCCTTTGTAATCTTCTCTCCCTATCTTGGACCAAGTAGAAGAGAATAGGGTAAAGGTACTCCTTCCGTTTTTAGATTTCTACCTTGCCTTTCGCAAGTGTCAGGTTGTCTGGATTCTAGGATCGGGAAGTGTTGTGTGTGTAGGATGGTACCTGTAGACATGCCAAATTGGCCTGATTCGAAGCCCCAAACTCTTATTTCATAGGCAATATCCTTTATTTGACCGATTATCTAATTCGGATTACCTCATGGAGATGAGCTAAGGACATTGGTGGAGCCCCTTGTGAGTTGGGAATGGACCAATGATTTCTGGAATAATGTCGTAACCTTCAAGCGAGAGCCGTACGAGAACCATGAAATCACAAAGCCAACTCAATGAATGACCTTGAATGGTTCTTAATTGAAAGTCTTAGGAGTCCCACATGTGTTCCGTAATATTTAGGGTTTTCGAGAAGTCATTTTTGTAGTTGTCGGTCAATGACGGCTTTTGTTATGGCTTTTTCGATCTGTATTGACACGGCTTTCCTAGACCACGCGTTAGGCCTTTCCGATCATCACCGGAACTTTTCAAGTCGTCCAAGTCGATCCTAGCCGTATATTTCATCAACCGGGGCCATACGGCCATTTCGGTTGATTTTAGGGTTTTACGGCTTTTCCGAGTTTCGGCTCACGTTTACCGGGTTAATCTCAGATTTTTCGATCATTTCAGGTTTTCTGACCGTACCTGACTTATTCGGTCATCATTTTAAGTCATCCCGAATTGACTCGAGATTCTTCGACCGGAACCGTGTCTTTTCGAACCTTTGCCACGGTTTTTGGCCTTTCACGAAATGGTAAACCGGTAGTTAAAGCCCTGTGCTCATGTCTCGGGAGTAATACCAGCTAGTTTACTGACTTGAGGAGGTGCGGCTTAAGGCCCTCTTTCCAACTCAACAAACGGAAGCTGAATCAGACATCCCATTTACATGTTACGGCTCGCGGAACACGCGTATAAAAGAGAGAGTGTACCGCACCCCTGCTCCCCTTGAAAGGTGAGGGCATGCTCAACGCGCCCTCAAGCTGGGGGCGCGCCCTACGCGCCCCAACTTCCTTTGAAACACAGGGGTGTGGTCAGTTTTCAAAATTCAAAAATTGTCCCGATTAGTGCCTTCTAAATCATATTTTTGGAAGGTTTCCATCTCTAATTATTGATTATTTGGACTGCGCCCCTGGGTCGGGGGTGCATTACATTTGTCAAGTCGATGTTTTAGCAATTTCCAGAAGATTCCGTCAGTTTTTAGTAGTGAGACGCGTAACGCGCCCCCGCTTTCTTTGAAACAGGGGGCGCGCAAACTGCGCCCCCGGGTTGAGGGCGCACCCTACGTGCCCCTGGTTTGAGGGCGCGCGCTCCCCTCCTTTGAAAGGCGGGGGCGTAGTCGGTCTAGTTTCATATTTTGCACCGGTTTCCATTCTCTATAAATTAAGGGCCATTCTCAACGACCCATGGTTAATCCCCCATGCCTAACTCGTCCTGAGGTCGTCCAAGCTCTCTCCCAAAGCTGTCCTGATGTGCAAAGTCGATCCGACGTTGAGAGATCGATCCGTGCGTTCTACATCAACCGACTTCATCAGCTTCTGCAAAAAATCTGGGGCTCCTGCTGCAAAAGTCTTCAACATAGAAGTTGTTCCTCTCTTCATTCTCTTTCATTTGCAACTGGCATTACTGAATTCTAACTTGTCATCTGTTCGTGGCGATTGCTGCACCAAGGGTGCGCATCCATGTTTTACTTTTCCACAACCATCCACTTTCATATTTTTTATAGACTTCTACAGGCGTATTTCGGAGAAGTCATAAACATAAGAACTCTTTCTCTCCGAGTCTTATGTCTACTACAATAAACGACACTCAATTCTAACATTAGGACTGCCTATGGCGAGCTCTGCACTGAAGTTGTGACAGACAGTGCAACGCACCCCCGCGCCCTCACACCTAGGGTGCGCCCACCGCGCCCTTAAACCTAGGGCACATTCAGTCCAATGCGCTATCCCGACATATTGGTGATATCTTCTCCATTTTAGCTTCGATTTGAGCCATTCAAGTTTCTATGTCTTCGTCATTCATCCAGAATCATTTTAGCATCATTTTATTTAGTTCTTTGCATAATTTTATATCACAAAAAATACACAAAAAAGGGGTTAAGACTCACCCCGAAGCCGGTGAGTTCGATTCCAATTGCTTCCTTTCTTATCTTCTTACTATAGTTACTACACTTCTCACAAGTCTAATCAAACTCTTCACTTGTTTTATTGTCTTAAGTTGCACAGATTGATCAAGCTAGCATCGGTTGGACTCTCCCTCATCGGCCGGCTGACGAGGAAGAATGTTTAACCCACATATCATCTCCCGTGCTAAGGTACACATGGTCAACTCATCTCTTGATTTAAATTCCATAAAGCGGAGCCCACAGCTCCTGTCAACCACCTCTCTTATGTTCTAAGTCATTCTATTCCTCACTCTCCTCCCACATGACCCGAACCATCTCCGGTGCTCGAGCGATGCCGTGAGATGAAAGTTCGGGGATCAATGTGAGTGTGGGGCAAAGGTGAGGACTCTTTACCACTTTCCGAGTGTTTTTCAATTCACTCCCTTTTTTCCCCTCTTCTATCTTTCACTTTCTCTTGAGGTGCCAATCCAGAACTCGTTTCTGGAGTCGACAGTACCTACCCTTCACTTCTTACGAATAGCCTAGGATTGATGACTTGAGATTATACCAGTGGTTTCTCCATTTTTATGGAAAGTACTTTTTAAGGTAAACTCCATTCCAAGGATGATTCAATTTTTCTCCATCTGCATTAGTCAATTCATATGTGTTGCCTAGATATTTTTCAGTGATTACAAAAGGCTCTTCCTTGTTAGGTTGCAATTTGGAGCGGGGACCCCCTGGCTTAACGAATATGCGTTTGACTACCATCTCACCGATTTCAAATTTTTCTCTCGACCACCCTCTTTTGATAAAACCTTTTAAGTCTGTTTTGATAGTCTGGGCATGCTCGGCGGTAGCTAGCCTTCTTTCATTCAAGAGTTCAAGCTGTGCAAGAAGAGATTCTCGTCTGTCATCAACAGGAATATCCCTGTTGAGCTAAACTCGAAGAGATGGAAGTAATACTTCGTAAGGGACCACTGCTTCCATCCCATATGCCAAGGCATACGGGGTTTTTCCAGTGGGAGTCCTTACAGAAGTAGATAAGCCCGTAGAGCATCTACAAGCTTATCAGGCCAGTAGGCAAACTTGCTAGACTTACAAGATTTCTTGATGATTTTGATTAAGGTTTTGTTTGTAGCTTCTGCTTGACCATTGCCTTGTGGATAGTATGGTGATGAATGATGCAATGAAATGCGATACCTGTTGCAAAGATCATACAGATCTTGAGAGAGAAATTGTGGTCCACTATTAGTGACAATGTCGCTGGGGATTCTGAACCTTGCCATGATGTTGCGCTTGATGAAGGAGCAGACTGTTGATGCTTTAATCTCCACGAATGCTTCTTCTTTAGCCCACTTTGTGAAGTACTCCGTTGCCGTCAGAATGAATGATTTTGAACGCATTTCGGAGTTGAGGTCACTCTGGAGGCCAATGATATCAAAAGCCCACATGGCGAAAGGCCATGGGGCATGATTTAGATGAAGTGAAGATGCGAGAGAGTGAATCTTGTCGGCATGGAGTTGACATGAATGACAGTGCTAGACAAAGATGGAGCAGTCTTCTTCTAGAGTTGGCCAATAATACTTTTGTCGGATGATTTTCTTAGCAAGGGCTTGGGCATTCACATGACCACAAACTCCAGAATGTGCTTCCCTTAGCACCAACTCGACTTCTTCTTCATCAAGACACCTGAGTAAGATTCCACTTAAGCTCCTCTTATAGAGCACTCCTCCTAAGATAGTATACCTCTGGGATACTCTTCTAATTGCCTTCTTTTCCTTGGTGGTTGATCCAGGCAGATATGACTGATCTTGGCAATACCTCGCAATCTCGTCACACCAGAGTTTCTCACCTTCTTATAATTCTTTCAACTTAATTAAGGAGATTTATTCTTTGTGTTCCAAGTATTCCTTTCTATTGAACCTCTTCTTAACCTTCAAAAAACGTCTATCCTCAATTGCTGGAATTGACCTCTTACACATGTGAATAGTTCGCACTTGCCTGCCTAGCGGGATAGATAGAGATGAAGCTAGTAAAGCTAAGGCATCGAAGAGGATATTCTGAGAATGGGGGACATAGACAAAGGTGAGTTTGAAGAATAGCTTGATGTAGCAGGTGGTGCGCTCCTGGTAGGGTTTGAGGTTTGGATGGGAAGTTCGGTATTTGGATAGGACTTGGCGTAGGATCAATTGACTATCACCTATCACCCTCAGTTTGGTGGCACCACGGAAATGAGCAGCCTCCAACCCGGCCAGCAAGGCTTCATACTCAGCTATGTTGTTTGTTGCTGGAAAGTTAAGTTGAAAGCCTGTGGAATGGTGACACCTTCAGGTGACAGAAGGACAATACCTATCCCTCTACCATGATAGTTCAGAGCCCCGTCAAAATATAATATCCAAAGATTGGAAGATCGGACAGACATTAGTTTGTCATCTGGGAACTCCGACCGGACTCGATCAATGACGGGTATGGGATGATAGGCAAGGTGTTTAACAATAGCATAGCCCTTGATTGCCTTATGTGGGACATAAGTGATATCAAATTGGGATAAGAAACTCTGCCATCGCCCTAACCGATCAGTCAAAATTGTCTTCTCTAACAGAAACTTAATGGGATTGATACGAGCAATGAGCTTGACTTGGTGAGCAAAAAAATAGTGTTTGAGTTTCTGAACCACCCAAACAAGTGCAGCACAGGTTTTTTTCTACCACAATGTACTTCATCTCACAAGCATCAAACATCTTAGACAAGTAGTAAGTAGCTCGTTCTTTCCCTTCTTCATCAACTTGTGCAAGGACTGTCTCAAGAGAGTTCTCAAGAACCGAAATTTAGAGGACCAAGGGTTTGTCGGGAATTAGTGGTTTAAGTATAGGGGGACTTGCCAGGTATGTTTTCAACCCATCAAACACCTCCTTGCACTTCGAATCCAATTTAAACCCGGCCCCCACCTTGGTTAACTCATAGAAAGGTTTACACATTTGGAAATATTGTGATATAAACTGGCAGACAAATTGTAACCTCCCAATCAATCCTTGAAGCTCTTTCATATTCTTCGGGGGAGGCATACCAATAATTACTTTGACCTTGTTTCGGTCGATCTCTATGCCCCTTTTGCTTACTATGAACCCTAGTAATTTTCCTGATGAAACTCCAAATGTACACTTCTTAGGGTTCATTTTCAGCTTGTATTCTCTAACACGTTGCAAAACTTTTCTTAGCTCTTTAGAATGATCTTCCTGGCTCTTGGACTTGATAACCAAATCGTCCACATACACCTCTACAAGGCTGTGTATCATGTCATGAAAGATAACCATCATAGCCCTCTGATATGTAGCACCAGCATTTTTTAACCCAAAGGGCATGACAACATAGCAATATGTTCCCTAAGGTGTAGTGAACGAGGTCTTCTCTTGGTCCTCCTCAGCTAACCGGATCTGATTGTACCCAGAATAGCCATCCGTGAATGAAAGTATTTCAAATACAGCTGTGTTATCAACCAAAACATTGATATGAGGTAAAAAGAAATCATCCTTAGGACACGCTCAGTTCAAGTCCCTGAAATCTATGCAAATCCGAACCCGTCCATCCTTCTTCATAACAGGGACTATGTTAGCCACCCATTGCGGATATAGGAAAACTTTAATAAATTTTTCTTGGTGTAGTTTGTCGACCTCTTCTTTCATTTTGAGTGCAATATCAGGAAGGAATCTCCTGAGCTTTTGTTTAACCAGAGCAGTTCCAGGTTTCAAGGTTAATCTATGTTCAACCAATGAATTATCTAATCCCGGCATGTCCTCATATGTCCATGCAAACGTGTCCTTGTATTCTTCCAAAACTTTGATCAAACGTTGTTCTTCTGAGGAAGTGAGGTTTGCACTGATGAGGATAGTCTTAGGATCTTCTAGGGTTTCAAAATTTAGTTCCTTGATTGGTTCATTCCCTGTGGCTGATGGTTCATCAAATCTTCTAAGTCCAGATGCATACGTATCAGCCAAGTCCTCGATTTCATCCTCAGATTCAGGATCCTTTTTTGATACCTCCTTATATACTCCCAAAGTGTGATCTATGTTATGCTCATCCACATATCAGATTTCATCTAGCTGGATGGTATTATCTAAAAAGTTTGCAGCCTTGCACACTCCATGCATTTTTGTGCCAATTGTTGCAGATACCTACTTGGAACTCGTTTACCTCTGACTTTCCTATTTCCTAACCTAACCTGACCTACTAAAGACAAAGTTGGAAAGGTTGTATTTACAGTGGAGGGAGGATCAAGTAAATCGATCAATGATTTAGAAGAGAGGGATCCCTGATTGGGAGCACCCTTTGGGATGAGTAGAGACGTCTCCTCGATGGAAATGTGAGCTTCAGAGAAGATGTTTTTCTTCTAGGATTTTCAAGTAAAAAGATAGAATGAGTCAGAATGACTCAAGGTTTGCTAGAAACTGATGAAATTAATAGAGAAAGAAACTTAAGAAAAAAAGGGAAAAAGGAGCTCGTGGGCCTGATGGTAACAGAAAATGGGCACATGGGCCCAAAACTGATGAAAAACGTGGATGGGTACGTGGACCCTATTCTGAAAATGGATGGCCATGTGAGCCCATGTTGGGAAAAGACCTTAGTCCTGAAGCTGACGAGGGAAGTAAATGGGCAAATAGGCCCAGTGAGAATAGAAGGTTTAAAAGGGCACATGGGCCCAAAATGAGCTGTTCATTTGGTGGAAGAGAGTGGGCTTGGAAGCCCATCCAATAGATCTAGAAACAATGGCACGAGGTTTAAACATGAGATTGTTATGCTCGGGCCTCGCGGAATGGTTCAGACTTGGGTGGTAGCCTGCTCAAAAGGATGATCCAAGATTGTCTGCCCTTGAGTGGTTCCTAGTGCTCTTCCCCACTTGAGAACAAATGAGTCAAAGATAAGCATAGGTCTTCCAAGTCTTCTTCTTCATCTGGAGCCTTCCTTCTCGTGACAGCTATCATGGAACTCTTGTTATCTTCAGCCATCATCATGGTCTCCCCTTTGTTAAAGAATGTATGGAGTCCCATGGCATATCCTGGCTGGAAGATCCTCCTTGGGATGGAATCCTCTTCGTATCCCAACTCCTGCCTATGTGGCCTTTTCATAGATTGAATCGGCCGAGTGATCCCTTGAAGATCCTTGCCCAATCCTTTTCCAGGATGATAGCCCAATTTCATCATCATCAGCCATCCCACTGTGTCGGGTAGAGAGGCAGTCGTGCATCTGACTTCTGGCAATTCCTCTACTGAGATATGGGGTTGTATTGATAAACCTAGGGGTGAGGAAGCACCATTCAGCTCATCTCTTACAGGCATGCTAGTCACCTTGACCACTTGCCCTTTAAAGGGAAACTTTATGCACTGGTGGTTTGTCGAAGCCACAGCTCCTATTGCTTCCAGATAAGGCCTCCCAAGTATAGCCTGAAAAGTTGGATCCAATTCTAGAACATGAAAATCCGTTATGACCGTACATGGTCCAAGTTTAACTTATAGAGTGACCACCCCACGTGCAGACTTCTTGGAGTTGTCGTAGGCCGTCACCATGGCACAAGATGGTTTGATTTCTTGATCAAAAAGGCCGCACAACTGCAAAGTTTCTGGTGGCATAACGTTGATAGAAGCTCCAGTGTCAATGAAACATGATTTCACTTCAATATTAGAAATGATAACAGGCACATGTAAGGCGTATCTCATGACCTCTGGATCTACTATCCCCTCTTGAGAGAAAGTGAGTGTTGGGTGCTCACTTCTAGGGGCTAACACTGTAGTGATCTTCTCAGGTGGGAGATCTTCATTCACCATTACCCTTTGCAAATAGTGTTGTAAAATCTCCTAGTGCACCTTTGATCTTTTAATCAACTCAAGTATGGAAATACGGGCCGGTGTTTTATCCAAATGCTCCTTGGTTTCCCACAACGTTTACAACTTCATTGTTGACACTCCCTCGGTCGTAGGCCCAACTAGTGTAGAGGGTGGCATCTTTGAAGTGGGCTTGCAAGTATCGGGCACTGTCATAGAGTTCATTCATAGTGGTAGGACGGTGCATAATCAATACATTCCTTAGAGCTAGTGTGGTGTTCCCGATAAGCATCTTCACTTGTTTCCCTTCATAAATAACATCTGTTACTTTCTCTGCCATTCCCCTCCAGCGATCATCAAACTTTATGAAGTCCTCTTCGAGCTTCATCTTCTCAGCAATCAAATCTGCAATGGAGCATGATGGTGCCACCCGGTCTCTGTATCTTTGTAAAAATTTGGTCTTGACAATATCAAAGTCTCCAGCCTCAAAGGGATCGAGCGAGTAGAACCATTCTAATGCAAACCCTTCTAGTGATCAGCAGAACAAGAAAGCAAGAACCCTACAATCATTTTTCCAGAATGAGGACTCGTAGAGAAAATCTTTTAGGTGGAGAAAAGGATTGCCAGTACCAATGTGTAAGCACCCGGAACGGGACATCCGCGGATCTCCCCCCTCCGGAACCCCTTACGCCCGGCCTCGGTGTGTGTCGTGTCGGTGGGTGGTGTGTTATGTGTAGGTGTGGTCGCCAGGAACCAAAGGCTCCAAAGTATGGTGGGATGAAAGAAAATGAAATAGAAAGATGACCGTCGTACCTCCGGAAGCGGGGAGATTGTTGAGTTCCGACTTCTCCTCTCTCGGCCGGCCGAAAGAAGAGAGCTTAGTGAATCCCTTGCCTTCAATCCGGTTGAAGCTCCGCCTCGATCGGATCTACCTAAGAATGTCCATAAGAAAACATGTAGACAAGTGAAGGTTTCATTAGTTCTAACGAAAGCATAGTATCGTGCTCGAATTTGGATTCAAACATGCAAACGGGAAGAGACTAACCGGATTGGGACGAGATCCCAACCCCTATTTTTGGTAGGTTTTAAACATATATGAAATGCAAAAATGCTCTAAGACATGCTAAATAACATGGTGATCGATGCAAAAGTGAAAAAGGGAGAAAAGAACTCGATTAAATGGGCGATCGGACTTCGAAAACAATGAAACAAGCTTCTGCCCTTCCTGGTGCCCTATATATAGGGCGCCAGGAGCAGGTGCCCCCTTTATGGGGCGCGTTGACCAAAGTCAAAGTGCCCTGTATACGGGGCACTAAGTCTGGCCCGAACAGATTTTCTTCTTCTCTTCGCGGCGCCGCTCTGGGGTGCTGGATGGCTTCCGGGACGAGGTAAGAGCTCCTCCTTGTAGACAATATGCAAATAAAGCTAGTGGAAGGTGGTTTGGGTGCTGGATGTATGAGGAGAGTCGGATAGAGGCTCTCAAAGTTGGAGAAAAATCATACTTCTGGGTGACAGAAACAGAGGGTTTTAGGATTTTTGGTGGAGGATTTTGGATCGATTTGGAGGCTTTTGGAGGGTGAATGTGGCTTGGAATCGTAGTGTTGGATGATCTCTAGGGTGGCACGGAGTTGGAACCTCTCCTAAGTTCCAAATGGGGCTCTATTTATAGCCCAAAAGAGGGCACTTTGGCCATTTTCGAAAAACAGTGCCATGTGTCATAGCGCCCTATATATGGGGCGCTAGCATCATGAGATATGTCAGATCGACAAGACAAGTCACTGCGGGGGGTCAAATCAGCCTGTCAAATCGATCGGATTTGGTTCCAGGCGCCCTGTTTAGAGGGCGCCTGGTGCCCTGTATACAGGGCGCCAGGTGCCCTGTTTATAGGGCGCCTGGTGCCCTATAAATAGGGCGCCAGGTGCCCTATATATAGGGCGCCAGGTGCCCTATAAACAGGACGCTGTCGACTCCAGAAACGGGTTCCGGATCGGCACCTCAAGATAAGGTGAAAGATAGAAGAATTGGGAAAAAAAAAGGGGAGTGAATCGAGAAACACTCGGAAAGCGGTAAAAACTCCTCACCTCGGTCCCACACTCACATTGATCCCCGAACTTTCATCTCACGGCGTCGCTCGAGCACCGGAGATGGTTCGGGTCATGTGGGAGGAGAGTGAGGAGGATATGAATTTAGAACATGAATAAAAATAAAGTGTGGTCGCCAGGAGCCGCGGGCTCCGATTTATGTAATGGAAAGAGAAAGAAGTTGACCGTGTGTACCTTAGCGTGGGAGAAAGGGATGTGAGTTCAACCTTCTTCTTCTTCGGCCGGCCGATGAAGAAGAGTCTCCAATCCAATGCTAGCTTGATCAACTTGTGCAACTAGAACAATGAACCAAGTGAAGAGTTTGGTTAGACTTGTGAAGTGTAGTAAGGGTAGAGAGAATATGAGAGAGAAGCAATTGGAATCGAACTCACCGGATTGGGGTGAGTCCTAACCCCTTTTTTTGTGTTTTTGATGATGTAAAAATGATGTAAATGAACTAAAATATGCTTTAAAACAGTAAATAAACAGAATTAATGGAGTTTAGAAAGCTTATGGAATGATTTGGCTTGAGTTGAAGCCGAGTTGGTTGAAAACAGCCGGTTCGGGTAGCTTGGTACCCTTCTGGCGCGACTTTGGTGCAGAGGATGTTACGGACGACCCCGATGTCGGAATTGAGTGCCGTTTGTTTGAGTAGACGGAGGACTCAGAGAAGAAGAGTTCCTATGTTGATGACTTCTCCGAAATCCTCCTGTAGAAGTCAGTAAAAATTATGAAAGTGGGCGGATATCAAAAACAGAACCTGGATGCGCGCCCTCAGTGTAGCAACCGCCACGAACAAACGGCAAGTCGGAATGGAGTGCCGTCAGTTGGGGACGAAAGAGGACGAAGAGAGGAACAATTTTTATGTTGAAGACTTTTGCAGCAGAAGCCTCGGATTTTCTCCAGAAGTCGATGAAGATGGTTGATGAAGAACACCCGGATCGAGCCTTCTCCTTCACCTCGGGATCGGTTTCTTGACTTCGGATCGCCTTTGGACGTCGGGATGGCTTTGGAGAAGAGCTTGGACGACCTTGGGACGAGCTAGGCACCGGGGGTTCAACCTTGGTTCGTTGAGAATGACCCTCAATTTATAGGGGAAGAGAGCCGGTGCAAAATTTAGAAACTTGATGTACCGCGCCCCCGCTTTTCAAAGGAGACGAGGGCGCGCAGGGCGCGCCCTCAAACCAAGGGCGCCCTCCTGTTTCAAAGGAAGCGGGGGCGCGTTCGGCGTCTCACTGCTAAAAATCGACGGAATGTTCCGGAAATTGCTAAAAATGGACTTGACATACGTAACGCGCCCCCGAACCGGGGCGCGGTACAAATAAGTGAAAATTCACGCCGGAAACCTTCCAAAAACCCGGTTTAGAAGGTGCTAATCGGGGTAATTTTCGATTTAAAGCAACTGACCGCGCCCCCGCCTTTCAAAGGGACTGGGGGCGCGCAGGGCGCGCCCCCAGTTTGAGGGCGCGCAGGGCGCGCCCTCAGGTTGAGGGCGCGCAGGGCGCGCCCTCCACTTTCAAGCGGAGCGGGGGCGCAGTACACTCTCTCTCCTGCGCGCGTGTTCCGCGAGCCGTATCTTGCAAACGGGATGTCCGATTCGGCTCCCGTTTGTTGCATTGGAAAGAGTGCCTTCAACCGCACCTCCTAAAGTCGGTAAACCAGCCGCATGACTCCCGAGATTTTCGTACGGGGCTTTCTACCGTTTTACCTTATCGCGGAAAGCCGAAACCCGGGGCGAAGATCCGAAAGAGCACGGTTCCGGTCGAGAAATCTCGGGTCAACTCGGGATGACTTGAAATGATGACCGAACAAGTCCGGTATGATCGGACAATCCGAAGTCATCGAAAAATAGGAGATTAACCCGGTAAACGTGAATCGAAAGCCGTAAAAGCCGCGAAACCCTAAAATTGACCGAACCGGCCTTATAGCCCCGGTTGATAAAATATACGGCTAGAATCGACCCGGATGACATGAAAAGACCCGGTGATGACCGGAAAGGCCTAACATGTGGCCCGGGATAGCCGTGTCAGCACAGATCGAAAAAGCCGTAACGAAAGCCGTCATTGACTGACGCCTACCGAAGTGACTTCTCGGAAACCCTGAATCTTACAGAACACATGCGGGGCTCTCGAGGCCTTCAATTATGGACCATTCAAGGTCGGTCATCGAGCAGGCTCCGTGTTTTTACAGTTCACGTGCGGCTCTCGCTTGAAGGTTACGGCAATATTCCGGAAATCATCGGTCCATTCTCAACTTACAAGGGGCTCCACCAATGTCCTTAGCTCATCTCCACGAGGTAGTCCGGATCAGATAACGGTCAGATAAAGATATTGCCTATGGAATAAGAGTCTAGGGCTCCGAATCAGGCCAATTTGGCGTGTCTACAGCTTGCCTCGCCTTGATGTCGGCTTTGCAAGGGAATGGCATGTAGCGGAGCGAAGTGAAACGTAGAGAAAGCGTAGCGAAGCGAGATGGATCGTAGTGGAATGTAGTGGAGTGAAATGGCGATGGACTGAAAAGGTGGCATCAAGGTGTAGATATAGACACGCTCAACGACCAGATTCGGCAAGACGAATCTCCTCAAGTCTCTTGGTTAACCGCCATGTTTCATCAAGTCTTCCTATGTTCGATTGGTAAGAGATGTGCCATTGGCACGAGAGAAGAATAGCCAACCCCCAACGCGGTGGGGAGTCCCCGAAACATGGGTTCGTAGGTTCATCATCAGCCGGTAACCCGATCTTTGCGGTGTTCCTGTACTGTGATGGGCTAAAATTTAAAAAGAGATTTGTTTGAAAAAGTAAAAGAATACCAATCGAGCACATTCAGGCTCTCTGATTCATTTAAGTCTTTCAAGAGACAAGATTCAATTCGGAATGGAATGATCTCAAATTCCGAAAGGCAAATGTTTAAGCATAGACCGTGAAGATAATGACGGTGCAAGTTCTGATCAAAATTGAAGGCCCTTGGCGGGACGAAATGGCTGCTACGGTGGGATGAGTAGCAAAGAAGTTGAAATGGCCTCTGTGGTGAAAAGAATTGAAAGATTTGAGGGCGCAAAGTGGTTACCGAACATGGTGGGATTAGTAGACACGATGAGATATTAGAGAGGTTGGTGGGACTAGAGAATATGGTGAATGACACGGTGGGATTTAGAATGATCGAGAGGGTGAGAAGGTGAAGATTAGGAAATGATGTATGCAATGACAAAACAAAATGTAATGCAATTAATACTACATGATGCATGTTGGGCTCAAGAAAATAAAACAAAACTTGTATAACAAATAGTTGAAGATATAGATTGTCTATGAGGTCAAGATACCCATTCGGGAACTATCGTCCCTCACAGCACAACTTTGGCTTATCCGTGAGCATTAGAGATGACCCGACCGTCGTAGATTTTGATGAAGGGGATCTCGGGTCAAGTCTTCTCCGTGCTCATGGTCTTCAACAAGTAATGCATAAGATAATAACACACGACTAGCGACATATATGCTAGTCGGCAAGTTATGGGGGTTTCCCATGTCGATTCTTCCATTTCTGCGAGCATTTTCTTGGCCACTCCTTTGGAGCATCACCGGAACGTGGCGGTTGCGGCGGTATGGTTTCCATGCCTTTCTCCACGTGGTCATTCTCCTGGAGCCAGTGGCAATCAGACACTGATATCTGTAGCAAGCTTAATCTTCTTCTAGTGTTGTAGCTGCTTTTCTTCCTTGTCATAGCACTTCTTGCTTCAATGTTGTTTGACCTGTTGGCGAGATTCTCACCCCTCCTTGACTTGTGTTTCTTTCCTGAAATACTTAATAGAAGGGTTAAATCCGCTCTATGGCCTACCCCCTTGCATATTGTTGTCTTGCCTTGCTTATATGTCAAGGGGGGTAGCCTTATTAACAAGGTAATATGAACAAAATGACTGAAAATGAATAAGATAAGGGTTAAGAAAGCTTACCCGCTATGGCGAGAGTCACACCCTTCTTGATCTTAGCATCCCGAAACTCTTGATAAAAGGGGATTAAATCTTTACCATGGCTTATCTCTTTGCCTATTGTCTTGCCTTGACTTAGGTCAAAGAGAGGAGCCTTCTTAACAAGGTGTAATAATCTAAATGATCGGAATGAAATGGATAGTAGAACTTACTGGTAATTGAGAGCACCTTCTCCTCTTTTTTTAAAGTTTGTGAAAACACTTGATAAAAGAGGATTAGATCTTCACAACGACTCATCCCTTTGCCTATTATGGCCAACTTTGACTTAGGTCAAAGGGAGGAGCCCTCTTAATGGGGTGATAATGAAGGTAAATATGCAATGCGGAAATGAAACATGCAAGACATAAAGATAAACATGAATGCTAGCAAAGGCAAAATCAAGGTTATGCCAAGTTAGATGATGCATTTTTTTAGATTTTGGGAAAGTATTCAATTTTTTATTTTTTTTGAAGATATTGGATTTTTTTTTAAAAATATTCAAATTTTTTTTTTTTGAATTTTTGAAAATATTTGATTTTTTTGGGTTTTTTTTTTTTAAAATATTTCATTTTTTTTGGATTTTGTGAAGAATGTGCCAGTATTGAGACCATTCATCGATCTTTGAGTGTTGATCAAGATTCAAGCAATAAGCACCACGTGTGAATAAGGTTCCTTACCCAGAATCTTTCTTGCTCTCTTCTCTTGATCGGTTTGGATTCCCCCTGAGTTTGGACAGTTTACCCTACCCTAGGGGTTTTAAGATGGAAGAATAATAGAGGAAGTCTTTGATAGGATTTGGGGATGTTGAGGAGGGTTTCTCTACTCATGCCCAAATTGCCCGTTGGGGTTCGGCCTCTTCGGGTCTTTTCTACATGTGGCACCTATTTAGACAAGTCTTTGACCTGTGGGGTCATTGCCCATCTTTTGGTGCCTTTTCTTCATTTTCTATTCTTCCGGGTACTCATTTAGACAGGCCCATATTTGTTTAAACCTGTGGGGTTCATTGCCCATCTTTTGGCACCCTTTTGCACCCTACGAGACGGCCTCCTACTAAGGCGGCGGGCATTTTCGATACTATTCTCCTCTAGTCCCCTTCACCTATCTTGGACCGAATAGAAGAGAATAGGGTAAGGTTTCCTTTCCGCCTTCAGGGGTCTGCCTTGCCTCTCTTGAGTGTTGGGCTATCTAGATTCTGGGATCGGGAGGTGTTGTGTGTGCAAGGTGATGTCTACCCTTGTCTTCTAGCTAACACCCTTGGATCGATGACTTGATATCATACTAGAGATTCTCCATTTTCTTTTCTAAGGAAAATATTTTTTGAGGTAAACGCCGTTCCATGGATGGTTCAATTTTTCTCCATCGGCATTGGTTAGCTCATATGCATTGCCTGGATATTTTTCAGTTATAACAAAAGGCCCTTCCCAGTTAGGTTGCAACTTGGAGCGGGGACCACCCGGCTTAACGAGTATACGTTTAACTACCATCTCACCGATTTCGAACTTTCTCTCTACCACCCTCTTTTGATAAAATCTTTTCAATCGGTTCTGATAAGTCCGGGCATGCTCGGAAGCGGCCAACCTTCTTTCATCTAGGAGTTCAAGTTGTGAAAGGAGAGAGTCTCGCCTCTCATCGACAGGGACATCCCTATCGAGTTGAACTCGGAGTGATGGAAGGAGTACTTCGTACGGGACCACTGCCTCCATCCCATATGCGAGAGCATACGGGGTTTGACCAGTGGGGGTCCGTACAGAAGTACGATAAGCCCATAGGGCATCTACAAGCTTATCTGGCCAGTCTGCGAACTTGCTAGACTTACGGAGTTTTCTTGATGATTTTAATCAAAGTTTTGTTGGTGGCTTCGCTTGACCATTGCCTTGCGGGTAATAAGGAGATGAATGATGCAATGCAATGCGGTACTGTTGCAAAGATCACGCGGACCTTGAGAGAGAAATTGCGGTCCATTGTCGGTGATAATGTCGCCGGGTATCCCGAACTCGGCGATGATGTTGCGTTTGATGAAGGAGCACGGTGTTGATGCCTTGATCTCCACGAACGCTTCCGCTTCGCCCACTTGGTGAAGTACTCTGTTGCCGTCGGGATGAACGATTTGGAAAGGATTTCAGAGTTAAGATCACTTAGAGGGCCAATGATATCGAAAGCCCACATGGCGAAGGGCCATGGGGGCATGAATCGGATGAAGGGAAGATGCGGGAGAATGGATCTTGTCGGTATGGAGTTGGCAAGAATGACAGTGCCGGACAAAGATGGAGCAATCCTCTTCTAGGGTGGGCCAATAATATCCCTGCTCGATGATTTTCTTGGCAAGAGCTTGAGCATTGACATGGCCCCCACGGACCCGGAATGTGCTTCCTTAAGCACCAATTTCGCCTCTTCTTCATCAACGCATCTCAATAAAATTCCGCTCAGGCTCCTCTTGTAGAGCACCCCTCCTAGGATGGTATACCTGCGGGATACTCTCCGATGGCCTTCTTTTCTTTTGCATTTGATCCAGGTGGATATGTCTGATCTTGACAATACCTTGCGATCTCATCAAACCAAGGCCTCTCACCCTCATCTAACTCTTCCAACTCGACTAGAGAAACTTCCTCCTTCTGCTCTAGATACTCCTTCCGCCAAATCTCTCCTTAACTTTCGAAATCGCCCATCCTTAATCGGCGGCATCGACCTTCTACGGACATGAATAGTCCGCACTGTCTACCTAGCGGGACCGATAGAGATGAAGCTAAGGAGGCAAGGGCATCAGCAAGGATGTTCGAGCTCGAGGAACATGGACGAAAGTTAGTTTGGAAAAGAGCTTGATGTAGCAAGAGGTGAGTTCTTGGTAAGGTTTGAGGTTTGGATGAGAAGTTCGGTATTTGGTTAGGACTTGGCGAAGGATTAGTTGGCTATCACCTATCACCCTTAATTCCGTGGCACCATAGAAATGAGCGGCCTCCGGCCCGGCCGGCAAGGCTTCATATTCGGCTATATTGTTGGTTGCACGGGAAGTCAAGCCGAAATGCCTGTGGAATGGTGACACCCTCGGGTGATAGAAGGACGATTCCTATTCCCTTACCGTGTGAATTCAGAGCCCCGTCAAAATATAATGTCCAAAGGTGGGAAGATCGGATCAACATTAGTTCGTCATCCGGGAGCTCCGATTGGACCGGGTCAAAGAGGGGTATAGGGTGATGAGCTAGATGTTCGGCAATGGCATAGCCCTTAATCGCCTTACGGGGGACATAGGTGATATCAAACCGAGAAAGGAAGCTACGCCAACGACCTAACCGATCGGTTAGAACAGTTTTCTCCGAGAAGGAATTTGATGGGATTGATGCGGGCAATAAGATTGACCTCATGAGCTAAGAAATAGTGTTTAAGCTTCTGAACTACCCAGACTAGTGCAGCACAGGTCTTTTCCACTACAGTATACTTCTGCTCGCATGGATCAAAGATCTTTGACAAATAGTAAGTTGCCCTCTCTTTCCCTTCTTCATCAACTTGTGCAAGGACTGCCCCAAGAGAATTTTCCAAAACCGAGATATATAAAACTAAGGGCTTGCCAGGGACAGGTGGACTGAGCACAGGGGGACTAGCCAGGAATCTTTTCAAACCTTCGAGTGCATCCTGGCACTTCGAATCCCATTTGAACACGGCCCCCGCCTTGGTCACGTCATAGAAAGGTTTACACCTTTGGGAGTGTTGTGAGATGAACCGGCGGACAAACTGTAGCCTCCCGATTAGTCCTCGAAGTTCTTTCATATTTCTCGGAGGAGGCATACCAATAATTGCCTTGGCCTTGTTTGGGTCGATCTCTATGCCCCTTTTACTCACTATGAACCCCAACTGTTTTCCTGAGGATACTCCAAATGTGCATTTCTTTGGGTTCATTTTCAATTTGTACTCCCTAGCCCTTTGCAAGACCTTTCTTAACACTTCCGGGTGATCTTCTCGGCTTTTGGACTTAACGACCAAGTCGTCCACGTACACCTCTACAAGGGTATGCATCATGTCATGGAAGATAGCCATCATTGCCCTCTGATAGGTAGGACCGGCATTCTTCAGTCCAAAGGGCATGACGACATAGCAGTAGGTTCCCCAAGGTGTGGTGAACGAGGTCTTCTCCTGGTCCTCTTCGGCCAATCGGATTTGATTATATCCAGAATAGCCATCCATGAACGACAACATCTTGAATCCAGCAGTGTTATCAACTAGTACGTCAATATGAGGTAGAGGAAAGTCATCTTTAGGACACGCTCGGTTCAAGTCCCTGAAGTCTATACAGATCCGAACTCGGCCATCCTTCTTCATGACAGGGACTATGTTTGCCACCCATTGCGGATAAAGGACGACCTTAATGAATCTTGCTTGATGTAACTTGTCGACCTCTTCTTTCATCTTAAGTCCAGCATCAGGGTGGAATCTCCTTAATTTTTGCTTGACCGGGGTAACTCCAGGTTTCAAAGTTAGACGATGTTCAACTAACGAGTTGTCTAACCCCGGCATGTCTTCGTATGTCCATGCGAACGTGTCCTTATATTCTTCCAGAATTTTAATCAAACTCTGTTCCTCAGTGGGAGTGAGATTTGCGCTTAGGAGGATTGTCTTGGGATCTTCCGGCGTTCCGAGATTCAATTCTTTTGTCGGTTCATCCACCGTGGCTAATGGTTCTTCAAATCTTTTAAGTCCAGATGTATATGCATCAGCCAAGTCCTCAATTCCATCCTCGAAATCAGTATCTTTTTCTGATAAGACCTCGTAAACTCCCAGTGTATGATCTACATTGAATTCATCCTCATATTGGATCTCATTAAGTTTGGATAGCATTTTCCAAAAACCTTGGCGGCCTTGCACATTCCTTGCATTTTTGAGCTATTTGTTGGAGATATCTTTCTGGCACACGTTTACCTCGAATTTTCTTCTTTCCTATCCTAACTACTCCTAAAGAAGACGGAATTGAAAAGGTGGTATTAACAGTGGGTGAAGGATCGAGCAGATCGATCAGTGAGTTGGATAAGAGGGGTCCCTGGTTGGGAGCACCCTCCGAGACAAGTAGCGACGTCTCCTCGATGGAAAACTGAGTTTGCGAGAGGACGTTTTTTTTTTGGGTATTTTCAATAACAAAAGGGAATGAGCCGATGGGGCTCGAGCGAGAAATCGAAAGCTTAAGTAAATGGGAGAAAAATGGGCTCGCGGGCCCGATGATAACAAGAAATGGGCGAGATAGGCCCAAAGCCGGTGAAAAGATCTAAGGGGCACGTGGGCCCAAATGGTGGGCACGCGGGCCCAAAGCAGAAAATGAATCTAAAGGGCACGTGGGCCCGGCTGGTGGGCATGTGGGCCCAAGGTTGTTGGATTGGAGTGGGCATAGAAGCCCAGTGGAGTGAGAAGATTTAAATGGGCTCTCAGGCCCATTGATCAGTTCAGGTGGCCATTTTGGCCCAAATGTGGGAATTGGGCTAGATAGCCCATCAAGCGTATCCAAGAGGGATAGAGTGAGGATTTTGAAATACGTGACCGTAGGATACGGTTCACGCGGGATGTTGTTTGGAGGTGGGTTCGAGTGGACAAGTTGTTTAGAGATGGACTTGCCCTTGAGTGGTTCTTCCTCCTCTATGAACAACCGAGCTAAAGATGAACTCAGGTTGTCCACCTCCTCCTCTTGCTCTGGTGCCTTCTTCCTCTTGACTGGTTCTTCTTCTTTGTCCCCGGCCATCATCATGGTCTCCCCTTTAATAAAGAATTTTTGGAGTCCCATGGCATTTTTTGGCCGGTAGACCATCCGCGGAGTGAAACTGGGCTCATAGCCAAGCCCGTGTCTCTTTGGTCTTCGTACGGCTTCAATGGGGTGCACAACCCCCTGCAGCTCCTTTCCCAGCCCCTTTCTTGGCTGATAGCCCATCCCTTTCATCATCCGCAACGCAACTGAATCTGGAGGCGTCGTCAACACCATGACCTCGGGTAGCTCGTAGTTGAAACCAACGGCTGGACAGATTTTGATATTGGTAGTGCAGAAGAGGGGTCATCCACGTCACTCAGAATGGGGATGTTGGTTACTTTGATCACCTGGCCCTTGTATGGGAACTTCAGACACTGATGATTAGTGGAGGCAACAGCTCCTATTGCCTCAAGGTACGGGCGTCCCAAAATAGCTTTGAATGTAGGGTCCAGTTCTAGAACGTGAAACTCGGTGGTGACAGCACACGGCCCGAGCCCTACTTTCAATGTAACCACACCTCGTGCCGGCTTCCGGGAGTTGTCATATGCGGTCACCGTGACGGCAGAAGGCTCGATTTCTTCATCGGAGATGCCGCAAAGTTGCAATGTTTACGGCGGCATGACATTTATGGATGCTCCGGTGTCAATCAAGCAAGACTTGATCTCCACGCCTCGGATGACTACGCAACGCGCAAGGCGTACTTTCGATCTGCGGCCGTGCCAACTCCTCCCGTGTAAAGGTGAGTGCCGGATGTTCACTCCTCGGGGTAAGGACAGCAATGATCTTCTCAGGCGGGAGGTCCTCATTGACCATGACCCGCTGTAAGTATTGTTGCAAGATGTCCTGATGATTCTTTGACCTCTTTATCAGCTCCAGAATTGAAATCCGTGCCGGCATTTTGTCCAAATGTTTTAATAGATCATATGCCGTGCCGGGCAATGGTTCTTCCACTACCTCCTCTTACGCTTGCTCCCGTGGTTGTATCCCGGCCCGGGGGAAGACCCTTTGGAACATCCTCCCGCTACGAAGTGCGGCGCCCGGCGTGGTAGGGGAAGTGGTGATGATGGTGATGGTAGGGTTGGTTGGTAGGTTGAGGAGCCCATGGTAGGTAGTGGTGGTGAGGATCGGATGATGAGGGGTCGTGGATTGGTGGAGGCCGGTATGTTGGGTGATGGTTGGGGTGTTGGTGGTGATGGTCTAATGATGAGGGGCCGTGGGGTGGCAGTGATTGGTAGATTAGGTGATGTACGGGGTGTTGGTGGCGGTCTAATGATTAGACGCCGTGGGGGATTAATGGTGGTTGGTGGGTTAGGTTGGGGTGATGGTTGGGGTGCTGGTTGGGAGACGGGTGGCGGTCTAATGATTAAGCGTCGTGGAGGGTTAATGGTTGGTGAGGGTAGTGGTGTTTGGATAGTTTGTGGGCTGGGGGCAACTCTCGGTATGGAGAGTATGGTGCGGTTTGTAGGTGGGGTCGGTATGGCGGGCATGGAGGTGATTTGATCCTCGACCTGCCAACCCTGGGAATGGTGGGTTGACTCCTCGATGGCGGAGTGGACGAGGCCGAGTCGTTGGTTTGGTGGTGCTGGTGCCGGTGCTTGTACGGGTGCATGTACCGGTAGCGGATCTTGGACTATGCCCGTGCCGGGCTGCCGTTGTGCTTGTTGTCGCCGTGGTTGATTCTCGCCGTGCCTTCATGGCTTGTATAGACTCTCCCATCCGTGCCCGGTCAATGTTTCCCCGATCGTTGAGGTCATGAATGTAATCTTTAAACCGGAAACGGACATCCACCGTGTGCCCGGGATACCGATGGTAAGCGCGGTATTTTGTCATGTCAACATTTGCCGGCCACCCTTCTCTCTCCTTTGGAAGCTCTAACCGCCGTTCAGCCATCAATGCATTGAAAATGTCGACGAGGGGGAATGGCGGTTGAGGGTAGTATTCTCTCTTGGGCCCCCCCCTCCTAAGTCGGTTGGCTGGTGGTGGCACTTGGTTGTAGGCTTGTTGTGGTGGTGGTGGTCGGTTGTAGACATGTTGTTGTTGAGGCGCTCGGTTGTAGGCATTTGGTTGCTGGGGCGCCCGGTTGTAGGTGGGTTGCTGTGGTGGTGCTCGGTTGTATGCAAGTTGTTGCTGTGGCTGAGGAGCTGGTTGAGGGGCTGGGCGGTATTGTTGATTGGGTGGTGGGTTACGGTATTGGCTTTGGCGGTACCCACCCTGGGTACCCACGGCATTGATGCTCTCATTATTTACTACCCCTTCGGTGGTGGGTCCTACCGGTGTAGGCTTTCTAGTATTACGGGGCTTGGTGTCGAACGGGTTGATCATGGATGCATCCTTAAAGTGGGTTTGGAGGTAGCGGGCGCTATCACACAGTTCACTCATGGTTGTTGGACGGTGCATGATCAGAAGGTTGCGAAGGTTAGGCGTTGTGTTCCCAATGAGCATCCTCACCTGCTCCCCCTCTGAGATGGTATCCACAAGCCTCTCAGCCATTCCCCTCCACCGATCGGCAAATACGGCAAAGTCCTCATCCGGCCTCATCTTTTCAGCAATTAAGTCGGTTATCGAGCGGTGGCCCCACCCTATCCTTGTACCTCTGTAGAAACTTCGTCTTAACAATGTCGAAATCCGCCGCCTCAATGGAATCAAGAGAATAGAACCGAGTCTAGGGCGGATCCATCCAATGACCGACGGAATAGGAAGGCAAGGGCTTTGCGGTCATTTTTCCGAATGAGGCGTCATAGAGAAACCTTTCTACATGCTTGAAAGTTTTACCAGCCCCGATGTAACATTGGAAGACCGGTATCTCTGAAGGAGGAAGGTGTAGAACTGGGAAAGAGGGGATAGAGATTTCAGGGATGGCTTTAGAATCGAGGCGGTGCCTCATCTCTTCGAAGCGCTCATCCATCTGGTTGATTTTGTTCATTAACACCTGGGTGAGGCTGGATTCCTGAGCCGCGGGAGCAAAGTGTTTACTTGATTGGGTTGGAAGAGGTGGGTTGGAAACAGGAACTGGTGCAGAATTGTGTGAATGCCCCACAACGGGGTGAGTAGAGACACGGCAAGGTTGCCCAGGAGAAGAGATGATCAAGGGCCTGACTGCCGGTTGGGGTGGTGAGGGGGCTTGATTTCCCTCGATCGGAGCTTGATTGGTGGGCATCTTGCCCTTAGTGGCATATTGGACAATTGCAAAGGCCTCGGGATCAAGGTGAAGAGATAGATCCTTGAGAGCTTGTTCTATAATATGTGAAGTGGATCGGTGAGCGGGATCTTGGACCTCAGGTTCCATCACGGCATTAACATGGCCATCTGGTTGGACCATGGGTTGCTGAAGCTCGTAGTGACCCGTCTCGTACTCCTCTTCTTGGCCGCGGTAGTCCGACATCCCGATGTGTCTTCCGGACCTTAGAGTGGGCATCCTGTCAAATTTCCTTACAAAATGGTTGAAAGAAAGCAAATGAAGGGTGTAAATGCAAAGAGAGTTTTTGTTTGATTATGGTTGTTTGTTTGATTTGATTTGGTTTCAATTTGGTTGTTTGGCAAGCAAGTTGAACACAAAATTTAAAGGGATTTTTTTTTTTTTTTTTGTTTTAGGTGTTTTGAAAGGAGAGAATTTTTTTGGTTGTTTTCAATTGTTATGAGCAAGCAAGTTATGCAAACAAAGTTTTAAAATGACTACTCAATAATTTTTGGGTTAAAACCTTAGATTAGATAGATTGTTAGCAATTGTTCACTCAAGTAGGTATGATTCCTATTGCTTCAATCTTCAAGACCTAAGGTTATCACTCAATCACCACGAGTAGGTACTTGGGTTCTTCGGGTTTTGGGAAAGTGGTACAACCGGCCCAATCGTGCGGAGAGGAATACTCCACGGATGGGGACTTACGGAGGTCTTGATGGAAACCACCAAATCAACTAGGAAGGAATATCCCAGAAGAGAGGTAAGAATCCACCAAGAAGGTGTTTGGAGGGTGAGGGTGTGTTGGGAGAGAGAGCCCCCGCCTCGAATGCCCTACGGATCGGAACGAGTCCGGTACCCGATGCAAAGCTAATGCAAAAATGAAAAATGGAGGGTAGAAGGAGAAGAAGCAATCAATATGCAAACATGAATGAAAGCTATTAAATAAATCAAACAAGTGAATGCAAGCAAGACAAGCAATGATAGAGTAAACAAGTAACTAGCAACTAACAACTAAAAGGTGGTTCGCGCGGGAACCGGCTTGTGTTGGAGTGTTCAAGTGAGGACAAATCTGAAGTAAAGGTAAAAGGATGGTCCACGCGGGGACCGAATTGAAAATAAAGTGGCTCACGCGGGAGCCGAGTTTTGGAAAAGTAGGTGGTTCACGTGGGAACCGGTTTTTGAAGGAAAAGGGGTGGTTCACGCGGGAACCGGTTTGTTTGATTGGAAAAAAAGGAAAGGAGGGCCACGTGGGGCCAATCTAATTGGTGCAAAGGGGTGGTCCACGCGGGGACCGATCTAAAAGTGAGTTGGTTCACGCGGGAACCGAGTTGGAAAAGAAAGGTGGTTCACGCGGGAACCGGTTTTTGAAGGAAAATGGGTGGTTCACGCGGGAACCGGTTTGTTTGATTGGAAAAAGGAAAGGAGGGCCACGTGGGGCCAATCTAAAGGTGCTGTAAAGGGGTGGTCCACGCGGGGACCGATCTGAAAGTAAGTTGGTTCACGCGGGAACCGAGTTGGAAAAGAAAGGTGGTTCACGCGGGAACCGGTTTTTGAAGGAAAATGGGTGGTTCACGCGGGAACCGGTTTGTTTGATTGGAAAAAGGAAAGGAGGGCCACGTGGGGCCAATCTAAAGGTGCTGCAAAGGGGTGGTCCACGCGGGGACCGATCTGAAAGTAAGTTGGTTCACGCGGGAACCGAGTTGGAAAAGAAAGGTGGTTCACGCGGGAACCGGTTTTGAAGGAAAATGGGTGGTTCACGCGGGAACCGGTTTGTTTGATTGGAAAAGGGAAAGGAGGGCCACGTGGGGCCAATCTAAAGGTGCTGCAAAGGGGTGGTCCACGCGGGGACCGATCTGAAAGTAAGTTGGTTCACGCGGGAACCGAGTTGGAAAAGAAAGGTGGTTCACGCGGGAACCGGTTTATAAGAAGAAGAGTGGTTCACGCGGGAACCGGGCTGAAATTAAAGACAAGAAATCAAGTCCACATGGGGGACAATCTTAAAGGAAGAGTAATCAGCAAGTTTTTAAAAGTAAATTGACATGGAAAAAGGTAAAGGACAAGCCGGTTCACGCGGGAACCAAGTCGGAAAACAACTAGTTGCACGGATCAATCAAGCTAGCACGGTTGAAGACATTGGTTGTCCCACCGTGGTCGCCAAAAAGCTGTCGACTCCAGAAACGGGTTCCGGATCGGCACCTCAAGATAAGGTGAAAGATAGAAGAATTGGGAAAAAAAAAGGGGAGTGAATCGAGAAACACTCGGAAAGCGGTAAAAACTCCTCACCTCGGTCCCACACTCACATTGATCCCCGAACTTTCATCTCACGGCGTCGCTCGAGCACCGGAGATGGTTCGGGTCATGTGGGAGGAGAGTGAGGAGGATATGAATTTAGAACATGAATAAAAATAAAGTGTGGTCGCCAGGAGCCGCGGGCTCCGATTTATGTAATGGAAAGAGAAAGAAGTTGACCGTGTGTACCTTAGCGTGGGAGAAAGGGATGTGAGTTCAACCTTCTTCTTCTTCGGCCGGCCGATGAAGAAGAGTCTCCAATCCAATGCTAGCTTGATCAACCTGTGCAACTAGAACAATGAACCAAGTGAAGAGTTTGGTTAGACTTGTGAAGTGTAGTAACTGTAGAGAGAATATGAGAGAGAAGCAATTGGAATCGAACTCACCGGATTGGGGTGAGTCCTAACCCCTTTTTTTTGTGTTTTTGATGATGTAAAAATGATGTAAATGAACTAAAATATGCTTTAAAACAGTAAATAAACAGAATTAATGGAGTTTAGAAAGCTTATGGAATGATTTGGCTTGAGTTTAAGCCGAGTTGGTTGAAAACAGCCGGTTCGGGTAGCTTGGTACCCTTCTGGCGCGACTTTGGTGCAGAGGATGTTACGGACGACCCCGATGTCGGAATTGAGTGCCGTTTGTTGGAGTAGACGGAGGACTCAGAGAAGAAGAGTTCCTATGTTGATGACTTCTCCGAAATCCTCCTGTAGAAGTCAGTAAAAATTATGAAAGTGGGCGGATATCAAAAACAGAACCTGGATGCGCGCCCTCAGTGTAGCAACCGCCACGAACAAACGGCAAGTCGGAATGGAGTGCCGTCAGTTGGGGACGAAAGAGGACGAAGAGAGGAACAATTTTTATGTTGAAGACTTTTGCAGCAGAAGCCTCGGATTTTCTCCAGAAGTCGATGAAGATGGTTGATGAAGAACACCCGGATCGAGCCTTCTCCTTCACCTCGGGATCGGTTTCTTGACTTCGGATCGCCTTTGGACGTCGGGATGGCTTTGGAGAAGAGCTTGGACGACCTTGGGACGAGCTAGGCACCGGGGGTTCAACCTTGGTTCGTTGAGAATGACCCTCAATTTATAGGGGAAGAGAGCCGGTGCAAAATTTAGAAACTTGATGTACCGCGCCCCCGCTTTTCAAAGGAGACGAGGGCGCGCAGGGCGCGCCCTCAACCCAAGGGCGCGCAGGGCGCGCCCCCAGTTCGGGGGCGCGGTCTGCGCGCCCCCCTGTTTCAAAGGAGGCGGGGGCGCGTTCGGCGTCTCACTGCTAAAAATCGACGGAATGTTCCGGAAATTGCTAAAAATGGACTTGACATACGTAACGCGACCCCGAACCGGGGGCGCGGTACAAATAAGTGAAAATTCTCGCCCGGAAACCTTCCAAAAACCCGGTTTAGAAGGTGCTAATCGGGGTAATTTCCGATTTAAAGCAACTGACCGCGCCCCCGCCTTTCAAAGGGACTGGGGGCGCGCAGGGCACGCCCCCAGTTTGAGGGCGCGCAGGGCGCGCCCTCAGGTTGAGGGCGCGCAGGGCGCGCCCTCCACTTTCAAGCGGAGTGGGGGCGCAGTACACTCTCTCTCCTGCGCGCGTGTTCCGCGAGCCGTATCTTGCAAACGGGATGTCCGATTCGGCTCCCGTTTGTTGCATTGGAAAGAGTGCCTTCAACCGCACCTCCTAAAGTCGGTAAACCAGCCGCATGACTCCCGAGATTTTCGTACGGGGCTTTCTACCGTTTTACCTTATCGCGGAAAGCCGAAACCCGGGGCGAAGATCCGAAAGAGCACGGTTCCGGTCGAGAAATCTCGGGTCAACTCGGGATGACTTGAAATGATGACCGAACAAGTCCGGTATGATCGGACAATCCGAAGTCATCGAAAAATCTGAGATTAACCCGGTAAACGTGAATCGAAAGCCGTAAAAGCCGCGAAACCCTAAAATTGACCGAACCGGCCTTATAGCCCCGGTTGATAAAATATACGGCTAGAATCGACCCGGATGACATGAAAAGACCCGGTGATGACCGGAAAGGCCTAACATGTGGCCCGGGATAGCCGTGTCAGCACAGATCGAAAAGTCGTAACGAAAGCCGTCATTGACCGACGCCTACCGAAGTGACTTCTCGGAAACCCCGAATCTTACGAGAACACATGCGGGGCTCTCGAGGCCTTCAATTATGGACCATTCAAGGTCGGTCATCGAGCAGGCTCCGTGTTTTTACAGTTCACGTGCGGCTCTCGCTTGAAGGTTACGGCAATATTCCGGAAATCATCGGTCCATTCTCAACTTACAAGGGGCTCCACCAATGTCCTTAGCTCATCTCCACGAGGTAGTCCGGATCAGATAACGGTCAGATAAAGATATTGCCTATGGAATAAGAGTCTAGGGCTCCGAATCAGGCCAATTTGGCGTGTCTACAGACGCCAGGTGCCCTATTCTTGGGGCATTTGGCTTGTCTGATCGCTTGATGGACCCACATTCGGAATGTGCCAAAACTCGATCTGTCCGGAAAACATGACGTGCTTTAAACATTCTTTATGAAAACAAGAATTTGAACTCTCCAACTGGGCCAAAATTGCGTGTCTACACAATGTAGTGGCGATAAACTGGTAGTTTAGAAGGTGGCAGGTGAAGAACTGTCAAAGAAGGAATAGAGACCTCAGGAATTGACTTGGAGTGCAGGCGACAGCTCAGCTCTTCATAACATTCATTCATCTGGGTGAGCTGATCCATGATTGCTTGGGTGAGAGCAGGTTATTGGTTTATTGGTGGGGGAATGTTGTTAGAGGCATGATTCTAGAATTGAGGAGCATGACTTGGCAAATTCTTTGAAGATTGTCCCATGACCTGTTGGGCCAGGAGAGCAACATGGTTAAAATAAGATGGCTGGACAAATGATGGTTGAACTATAGATGGTTGTGCTAGTGATGATTGAATCATAGATTGCTGAACAATAGGTGGTTGAACAAAGGGTGATTGAATGAGTGGTGGTCGAACCATAGGACAAGGAGATGAGGCAACTTGGTTGGCTTCAGCCTGATCTGAGGCAATTTTGCCCTTCACCATGGATTGTATATGGGAGTAGGTTTCTAGGTCAGTATAAAGAGACAATTGTCTAAAGAGTTGTTCAACATCACGGGGAGTAGATAGTTGAGGGACCTCTTGCGCTTCTGACTCAAACAAGAGATTAACATGACCATTTGATGGAATTGGTTGATGACCCATCTTGTGTTCTCGATGTTCAGCATGTTCTGCCATTCCAACGTGCCTTCCAGAGCTTAATTGCATTGTCATCTTTCAACTTCAAAGAGAAGGTAAAACAAACAAGTTGGCAAAGAACTTTTTGGTTTTTAGTATCTTAAAAAGAAGTTAGAGTTTTGAATTTTTGTTTGACAAACAAGTGATGCAAAGACCTGAAAACTAGATTATGCAATGATTTTGATTAAACCTTAGGTTTATGGATTTGTTAAGAATTTTTCTCTCAACAAATGGGTTAGGATCTTAACTCCAATCTCCAATGACCTAGGTTTCATGCAATCTCACCACGTGTACGTAACATAGGATGCTTCGGGTTTTAGGGAGTGGTACAACCAACTTGATCGTGAAGAAGAATACTCCACGTATGAGGAATTATGGAGGCATTGATGAAAACAAACCAAGTCAACTAGGAAGGAATATCCCAGAAGAGAGGTCAGAATCCACTGAGAGGGTGTTTTGGATGGGTGGGGTAAATGGGAGAGTGAGCTCCCGCCTCAAAAGAAAATGTGTAAAAGAAGGAGGTAGAGAGAAGGAGCAGAGAATGCAATCAAGTAATAAAGAAAGTAATAAGCAAAACATAAACTTAAATAAACAATGACACAAGGAAAGTAACTAGAAAGTAGACAAGCAACTAGAAACTAGAATCTAGACCTTGTTTCACATGGGAGCCAAATGGAGGTGGTGAAAAGTGATGAAAAGAGGAGGGTTCATATTTGATAGCCAAGCAAAAAGGGTGGTCCACGCCGGGACCGATGTAAGAATAAGCTGTTTCACATGGGAAGCGGGGTAAAAAATGAAGGTGGTTCACGCAGGAACCGATTTTGAGTAGCAAAGGGGTGGTTCCGCGGGAACCAATTTGAATGATTGAAAGAAGGCCACGTGCGGACAATTAAAGGTGAATAAGGATATGATCTAAGTGGGTATAGATCTGAAGGAAAGTGGTTTGGTTCATGTGGGAACCGAAGTAAAGAAAGAGATTGGTTCACACAAGGACCAGTTTAAAAAGAAAAAGGGTGGTTCACGTGGGAACCGGTTTAAATGGCAACAAGAAATAAAAGAGGGTCACATGGTGACCAATTTGAGGGTGATAACCTATAGAAAAGAGGGAAAATCTGATTTGAATGACTGTAAATAAATATTGGTTCATGTGGGAACCGGTTTGTAGAAGAGAGTTGGTTCGCGCGGGAACCAATTTTAAAGCAAAGGTTGGTTCACGCAGGAACCGACTGAAATAAAATGAAAAAAATTAAATGAGGTAATTGGCACTTCTGATTTGATGAAAGATGGTGAAATCAGAAATTTTCAGATGGCATGAAACTAATAAAGGTGGAAAGGAGGAAAGACTCATGCGTGAACCTGTCTAGAACTAGAACTAGTTGCAAGAAAACACTAAGCACCCACAGTTGAAAACATTGCTTGTACCACCGTAGTCGCCACAAAGCTGTCGACTCTGAAAATTTGATGGGGCCTCTCCTTTTCAGGGAATACCATGAATCCGGACCGTCACCTCAAGAGGGGATGAGAAAGGAAGAAAGCATGGAAAGCAACTCTCAACTCGGTCTCACACTCACATTGATCCCCGAACTTTCATCCCTTGGCATCGCTCAATCACCAAAGAGACAGTTCGGGTCATGTGGGAGGAGGATAATAAGTATAAAATTAAGACATGTGGTCGCCAGGAACTTCGGGTTCCAATTTATGAAATAAATTTGACCGTATGTACCTTAGCGTGAAGAGTGCGAGTCAAAGCTTCTCCTTCTTCGGCCGGACGATGAAGAAGAGTCCTCAATGCAGGGGTGCTTGATTTCCAGTGCAACTAGAAAAAAAAACAAGTGAAAAGGATAATTAGAACTAAACAAAGTGGAATATATGTAAAGAAAATGACATAAAACACACAACTGACTAGAAACTGACCGGATTTGGGTTATCTTTAACCCTCTTTTTTATTTTTGGATTAACAGACTAAAAATAATACAAAAAATATAAAAAAATAATAGGAGGATGGTGAATCAAGAAACAAAGAGATAGGAAAAAGAATAGAAAGATTTTGAAAAGAATAGAAAGAGATATGGCCAAATCTGGGTTGTCGAAAAAGCCGAGCAGCACCACAGGATCTGCGAGGCGCGACTTTGCTTTTGCACTCGTCATGACGAGCCCCGACCTTGGAATCACGTGCCATCAATTTCAAACTGAAGAATGCTTGGAGAGAAGAACTTTGACGTTGAGAGCTTGGGATGCAGGCATCCACACGCTGTTGTATAAGCTGAAGAAGAGAGACCTGGCAGATCACCTGCAGACCAGCCTTCCTCTCTCCTAAACTGACTTTTCTCTCTCTAAAAACTCAAAATTCTCACTTTGAAAATAACAAAATGGATGCAGGAGAGAGCTTGGACATCTTGAGATGCTCAAGGTGTTCATGTACATGCCTCTGGAACGACCGGAATCGGAGTCTATATATAGGAGAACGACCGTCATGATTCATGCTAAAAAAATAGATCACCTTGCACCCTACCCCACTGAGGGGCGCATGTGCCTCCAAGTGGGGGCACATCCTATCCATCCGAAAATTTCGGTCCGATCTGGTCGAAAAATTTGATCCGATCCGTTCAGAGGTAGAGTCCCGGTTGAAAACTGGTTCGTGCCCTCAATCGGGGGCACAAGATCACGTGCCTCAGGGGCAGGGCACATGGTCACGTGCCCTGGGTCCAGGGCACATGGGCTCAGGGACCAGGGCGCATGGAACTGTTTCTGCACGTCCTTCTTCCAGAAGCCATTGCGAGCACTCCCGAACTCAGAATTCGACGCCGTTTGTTGGGTTGGAAACATAACAGGCCGAAGAAGCTTTCTATAGCATTGAATCAGACATAACACCCTCCAAAACTTCATAATTTTTTCTGGAAGTTAGGATAGTGAACAGAAGATTCAATACTGGTCGGAATTACTTCGACGGCCAACCGGAAAGATACGGTATGAATCAAAACTTGTTCGGAGTGTGAATATGACCATAAACTTCAATGCATGATCATTAGACATTGGTCATTCAGCTAATTTCTGTGTTTACATGATTTACGTGTGGCTTTCGCTTGGAAATTATGGCTTTCTACGGAAAACTTTGTAAAATATCCGATTTCGTTCGACGAAGCTCCGAATCAACATTAAAAGACCTGGCATTATTATAAGGTTAATCACACATGTTACCCTATAAACATAAGTTTTATGCTCTGAATTGGGCAAATTTGGCGTGTCTATAAAGACCAGCCCATTGTGCTGATGAAGTTGACCTATTGGGCCTTGGACATTAAAAATTACATTTAACTAAATCTGAGGGAGAGATGCCAAAATTAAATAAGGAGTTAGCACCACCACGTGGATGCTCCACCTTGGGCAGCTAGCCCGGACACATATCGGATATGTTGACCTGGGCATAGGCATGGGACATGCTTCCCACTGCAAACAGACCCTTCCCACTACTTGGAAAGTCAAATGACTATGCCTTGTTGGACGAGTAAAATTCCACACTGATTAGAAAATAAGGTGGCATGCTAGCAAAATTTTCCCAATCAAGTGGATTTTACACCAAGGGAAGGACATTCACATATTTGCACCATTGACAGCATTGAACATGGCATATGAACTGCCATATCTGATGTACATTGACATGGAATATTTTGAATACGAGCATTTCAATTGCAGAGTTGATTGCATGTGATTGGGCATCGACACTAGCCTGATGGACCGGATGTGATGCAAATCGAACAAGAGTTAATTAAATCTGATGTTAACTTAATTAAATCTGAAAATACATTCAAACCAACCTTAAAACATGCTTAAATAGATCACTAAAGCTTTAACATTCAACAAAATTCAGATTTAATACAATATGGAAAAATTGATTCAATACACTTAAACCATTGGAATTCAAATACTTAAACAAGTGCACAGCAAATAATTTACAACCAACTGAATAAAGCACATTTAAAACACATTAAAGCATCTAAAACACATCTTAAAACATATAAATAAGATTTATTAACAATCTGAAATTCAAGTTTAATCAATTTGAACCAAACTTCAAAACATTTAAAACATACCGAACACACCCGAATCGGTACTAAAACACCAACCAATATAAGGAAACCGCATGAAAATGACTCGACACATGTCAACTAAACTTAAACAAGTCAAATTGCTCGACACACCTAAAATTCAAAACTCAAAACAAAATATAATAAATATCAACAAATTGAAGTAAAACAAACTAAACAATTCAAACAAGCTCAAAACAAATAACATTCAAATCCGACTCAAATTGAAATATAAGATTAACATTTCAAACCACATCAAAATAAACATAAGTCAACACCAAACCAAATCTAATCAAAGTTTTTTGCATCTCATCGGGCCTAAAAGGCCAGGGCCCTTTGTGTTCTTTATACGTTGTGTATGTGCACACTCTTGTCAAAGAAGATCGCTATGACAATTAATCAAGGGTGTTCGAGTGTTTGTTCGATGTAAATGAACATCGGATATTCACACCATCTGATGGAGAGAGGTCAAAAATATTTTCACAGAACCTGAACCTCAGTTCTATACTCTTTTAATATCACTTAGACTATCTAGTATTTTTTTATTGTCTATCACCTATTTTACTAGAAAATTCGGGTATGATATTTCAACATTAAAAAAAAACAAATCTTTTAGACACTTTTACACTTTAAAAAATAAAAGATTCCCAAGGTTCCAACAGTATCTCATTTAATTAATTAGGAAAATCTTTATTACTTGTTCTTATTAGATGCGAACAATGTAAAGAAGTCCTTGAATGCATGCATTGATGATTGAATCATGATGAGATTATGATAGTGAGATCGATTATTTATAGTTATGAGATCTAAATATTCCTACTCATAGGATCGTTGAGAAGAGACATTAAATGTTTAGATAGACTAGTACATGTGATATCTTCTCATATGGTGAGGATGATCATTATCATTGGTCATTAATGTGGAGACATTGAGATTCATATACAAGTGCTCATTAGTTGAATGAGTTCACTAAACTAACCAAAATAGAAATCTTAAATGGTATCTTATTAAACTATCAAATCAATGTTTTCTATCATCATGGTTGTATTGTTGAACCTTTAACCTGAGTCATCAAAGATGTATTTTTGGTAGAACTTATGCTTTGACCATTGACTTATAGATCATTATTTAGATGGTTTAGTATAGTGATGGATCAGGTATAAGGAAAGCCCGATAAAGGCAATTGAGTGGACAATAAGGGATTGTCCACTCTTGATAAGTGAGAATAACTGACTATGAGATAGTACTATAAATACCTAGCCAAGAGGATAATTAAAAAAAAGTTTTTAATTGATTTAATTCTGAGTATAGGATCCTATGGAGTCAGTATACTAAAGAGTCAACAATCAATGCCATACTCCTTTCTAACTAGGGTATTTGGTATTGAATGGACATGGGTTTATATCCATATGGTAGCTGATGATGGAAAGGCTCAATAAAGATAAGATTATCACCATAGTCATTTGGGATCATGGGATGTGGCTTCCAACACTCATGATCAGTATGCCAATTAATCTACAATTTGATAACATATTTAATAAAATTTAATAGAATTTATCTATTTTACTTAGGCCTCAATAAAATAGGTAATTACGTTTAGTGTGTCACACACATAAGGACTTATTCATAAGTATAGGGCAAAGGCATAATTAAGAAAGACTTTGGATTTTTAGAAAAATTCCAAATTCCTTATAAATACCAATTTTTTCATCAAAACCCTTTAAAGCCAATGGTAAAACTCATGTCCTTAGCCTTCTCCCTACATCCACCTCTCTCAAGAAGATGTCCATGGGTGATGGAGCACTATTCGGGAAGGGTTCTCGAGGTTGGTCTTGTAGATAAGCAATTTTGGTCCAATTAGAGAGCTTAAATTCTTATTTTTCATAAAGAATTTTTGAGTAACCTTTTAAGGAAATTGAGTTTTCTGGAACATCAGGGGCTTTCAATGCATTTCGAGTTGGATCGGAGGGGCTTTGACTGGTGTCATAGTGCCACATATATAGGACACTAGGTGCCCCATATACAGGGCATAGGCACCCCATATATAGGGTGCCTGGCACCTGGTCTGATTGACTTGACAAGCTGATCTGACCCCTTTAATACCTATCTTATTGAGTTGACATGGCTCATGATGCTGGTGCCCTGTTAACGGGGCGCTTCGCCACATGGAGCAATTTCCTGATTTTTCTCAAAGTATCATTTTTTTGTCTATAAAAGGGGACCCATTTGGAAGTTTTGGGGGATCCCAAGCCTGTCTCCCAGTTCATCTCATCCATCACTACGTATCAAAGCTTCCACAACACCCCCTCAAGCCCTTAGATCATCTTGAGATCCTCCCCCAAAAACCCAAAAACCCATAGTTTCTTTCTTCAGAAATATGGTTTTTCTTTAACTTTGAGAGCTTCTATATGTCATATCTCTCACATATAGTGCCAAACCACCCTCCCATTAGCTTCTCTTCTGTATTAGCTACTTGAAGAAGTCCTTCATCCACCTTGGAGGTCATCATATGCTCCAGGTCAATGCTATGAAGAGGGAAAGAAAATCGGTCAGAACTAGTCCCTAGTGCCCCATTAGGGGGCACTTTGACTTTGGTCAATGCACCCCACTGACAGGGCACCTACAGCTAGTGCCCCATTAGCGGGGCACTAGTAGGGGCAGACCCTGTTTTGCATTTTTTTGAGTTTGTTTACCTCTCTGGTCAATCCATTACTCCTCCCTTTCATTCTAGCTTCTATTATCATGACATCTAACATGCAAGATGCCACATCTTTGCAAATTCATATCTCTTTAAAAACTTATAAAAAATAGGGGTTGTGATTTAGTCCCAATCCGGTCAGTTCCTTCTTTTTTGCATGTTTAAATTCAAATTTGAGCATGATGCTATGCTTTCACTAGACCTAATGATCTTTTCACTTGTTTCTATGTTTTCTTCTGAACATTTTTAGGTAAATATGGCCAAGGTAGAGCTTCAAAAAGATTGAAGATGAAGGACTCACTAACAAGGCCCAACTTATGGGTCTACGTGCCCACTTGTTGCTCCTGGGCCATCAAGCCTCTCTACTGAATCTGGGCCTCTGTGCCCATTTTCTCCAACTTTTGGGCCCTCAAGCCCACTTCTCTGGCCTACAAGCCCATCTCCTCCTACTAAACCTAGGCACTCAAGCCCACATCCTCCTTTTATTAGGCCCATGAGCCCACCTTCCTCTATGATCATCAGGCCTACTTTCCCATCACCTCTCTTTGTCAACATTTGGCCTGAGAGCCCCCTCTATCAAACATTGCTTGAAGTCTTCCCCTCTTTATCAATATCTCCATCTACTCTAACTCCCGTAGCCGATCTCACCCCAAGTTAGAGACTTGGAGCTCATTCTGTCTTTATGTTTAGTGCTTCCAAAATAACATCCTTCTCAAAACTCAAATTTCGATCGAGGAAACATTTCAACTTGCCCCGAAAGGGCATTCGCCCCAAGGAGCCACTAGATTCTTGATTGACCTTCTTTGTCATCTGTCCTCTCCAATAAATTCCACTCCCTCCACTTCCTCTTCCTCCCCTTACTTACCTTCTTCTTATTTAGGTTTAGTTTCCAATACAAATAGAACAAAAATCAGAGGTAAGAGAGTTTCAAAAAGATACCTGCATCAGTTAGCTCAGAAAAGTATAGAATGTGCCAGGCAATTGAAATATTAAGAAAATGCAATCCAGTTAAATGAAATACGATATGAGGAGAAAGATAACATTGATCAAACTTTAGGGGTTTATGAGGCTATGTCTGAAAAGGATCCAAGCATTGAGGGTGAAGAAGAAGATTTGGCTAATGCTTATACATCAGGATTGAAGAGATTCGAAGAGCTATCAGCCACGGTGGATGAGCCAACCAAGGAACTTAATCTCAGAAAGTCAGAATATCCCAAAAATATCTTCATAAGTGCCAACCTCACCCCTTTGGAAGAACAAAATCTAAGGCGGGTATTGTAGGAATTCAAGGACACATTTACTTGGACATAAGAAGACATGCCGAGGTTGGACAATTCAATGGTAGAGCATCGATTGACCTTGAAACCCAAAGCCACCCTGGTCAAGCAAAAGTTAAGAAGATTCCACCCATATATAGCATTGAAAATGAAAGAAGAGGTTGAAAAGTTGCACCAAGCAAGATTCATTAGAGTTATCTTCTATCCACAAGTGTGGCAAATACAGTCCTAGTCATGAAGAAGGACGAAAAGGTCCCAATTTGCATTGACTTCAAGGACTTAAACCGAGCGTGTCCGAAAGATGATTTTCTCCTTTCTCATATTGATGTTCTTGCTGATAATACAACTGGATATGAAACTCTATCATTCATAGATGGGTATTCGAGGTACAATCAAATCTGGTTAGCAAAAGAAGACCAAGAGAAAAATTCATTCATGATGCCTTGGGGAACTTATTGCTATGTCGTCATGCCCTTCGGACTGAAGAATGCTGGAGCAACTTATCAAAGTGCCATGATGGCAATCTTTCATGATATGATGCACAAATTTGTAGAGGTGTACATGGATGATTTGGTGGTTAAATCTCGAACTTGAGAAGAACATGCTGAGGTGTTAAAATTTTACATCGAGCCTAAGAATACAAGCTTAAGATGAACCCTAAGAAGTGTGTGTTCGGCGTATCATCAGGCAAACTACTTGGGTTCATTGTCAGTAAGATAAGTTGGGAATCGGTCCAATCAGATTGGCGCAACGAAAAATATTTGATTCCTCGTATATAATTGTCTTGGTTTCAATCAAAACCAAACGACGTCACCAAAACTAGTATTCGAAATAGTTTCAAACACGTACCTTTGCGGGATTCAAATAATTTCTAATGACCGAATAAGATCAAGCATTTTCACGCTTGTTCAGCGACTCAAGTGTGCAGCCTCTAGTGGTATCCACATGAGCCGCCTCCATAGTCAGGTTCTCCTTCGCGTCGGACCTTTCGACTCACCCTAAATGAAGTCCTATCGACTCTCCACGAACTCCAGCATGGGGAAACATGAAGAAGAGAGGTAGGGATAAATTTTTGAGCCATGGCTTGTGGGGCTCATGCTCAATTTGCTATTATATAAAGAATTTGGAGTTTTTTACAAAACCTCTCATTTCTCTATATTTACACCCTCCCCCCTAAACATATGGATTAGCCCTTATGTGTGTTACTTACTAGGCCTAAGAGCCCATTTGGTTGAGGCCTAATTAAAAGAACAACTTTTTTAAATTAAATCTATTATCACATAATAGATTTAACAGTTTATTGATCATGAAGGGTACAAGCCACATCCTATGATCCCAAATGGCATAGGGGATGAACTCCTTACCAAAGAGCCTTTCTATCATCGGTTACCACACATATATAAATCTTCATCTATTCAATGTTCTGGTCGGATAGGAGTACGGCATTGACTATCAACTCCTAATATATCGACACTATGGAATCTTGTACTCCTAATTGGATCAATTGTAAAACTCTTTTTCAATTATCCTATCTATCTTAGCCAAGGATTTAGAGTACTATCCATAGGACATTCTCTCTCTCCTACCAAGAGTAGACGATCCCCTATTATCCACTCAATTGTCTCCATCGCGTTTCCCATATACTCAATCTATTAACTATATAGGACCACAATACTAAATGATCCATAAGTTAGTAGTCAAAGTACATGGTACGCCCGGAAAGACATCTTTGATGACTTAGGTCAAAGATCCAACTATTCAGCTGTGATGATAGAATACCCTAATCGACAGTTTGGTAAGATACCATTTAGGGATTCTATACTGGCCAGTTCAGTGAACGCATTCCTCTAATGAGCATCTGTACATGTATCTTAGTGTCTCCACTCTGATGACCAATGAGATCGGTCATTCTCGTCATATGAGAAGATATCATATACACTAGTCTTACTGCATCTTGTTGTCCTGTCTCGAGGATCCTATGACTAGAAACATTTAAAGTATATGCTTTTATATGATTGATCTCATTATCATGATCGCATCATGATTCAATCATCATTGTATACAACGTAGGACTTCATTACAAGAGACACATCTTGATAGTGCAAGTAATGAAGATTATACCATTTATACTGAATAAGATATTACAAGAAATTTAAAATCATATAACATATGATTGGCTTGTAGGGCATACATTTCTATAAATCTCTCACTTACACTAACGCCAATTACCCACATGTTTGATCTTCATCAACTCAAGGTGACCCTTAAACACACTTTGAGTTAGGGCCTTAGTTGGTGGATTTGCAATGTTTATAGTTTAAGATACTATCTCTCTTTAATTATATCTTCTTGAGTTGCAGCCATTCTGATCAAGTAGTATTGCCACAAAAGTGTTTAAACTTCTGATGAGACAAAGGCTCCACTACAAAAGTAATGATCCATCATTTTCATAAAATAATGGTACATTATCAGAGGTATTAGAGACAACTCCCTAATATAAGATGAACTTTTTCATTTAGACTACTTCATAAGCAGTCGATAGTAATTATAATTTGTAAAATCTATAGTGTCTATAGCATGGAACCTTTCCAGCTCATTGCACCACCATCCAGGTAAACATGTACCCTAAAGTTATCTAGCTACCAATCATATGTAACTAGAAGCTTAATGGGGTCTTTGGTTGCATGATAATGGAGGTTTTTATTTTTATTTTTAAAAATTATAAGAAAACTTGTTAAAAGAGGTGTTTGGCAACCATGACAAATTTATATTTTGAAAGTGATTTTCTTCTTAAACAAAAAAAGAGGGTCTCACCTCTTTCTTTTTCCTTGTGGTCCCCCACTTTGTTTGGTCATGAATGGTAGTTAATCTTTTTTTCTATCACATCCCTCCAAACATAATAAATTTATGTCATGAGTTAGTTCACTTTTTATTTTAATATAATTTTTTATCATGAAAGTGTACAAAAAATTATCATGCAACCAAACACCCCATAAGTTTAACTCATAACTTCTAGTCTTATCTTCTATACTAGATATGCATCCTTGGTACTTCTCAAATACTTAAGGATACGTCTAAGCTATCAAGTGACTCTCACTTGGATTTTTCTGATGATTACTCATAACACTTAAGAGTACTCATCACATTAGGCTATGTACATAGTATACATGATAGACCCTATGACAAGGGCATAACAGACTATATTCATGTATTATATCTCTCTTTAAAAGAGATAAATGCCTTATCTTATAGGCAAGACACCAATATAGGAGTTTCCATGTCAAACCTTTTGACTATGGTGTCGATGTACAACAAATGGGCCAAGCCAAGCATCCCCTTTAGATCTATCTCTATAGGCCTAAATCCTTAAGAAGCTTCTCCTAGAATAATTATGGAGGATTTATTTTATAGTTAGGCTTCACTAATAATAACATACCTACATCATTTATAATGAGTAGTATGCCATCAATATAAAATGTCTAGGATACAATAGCACTCCTACTAGCATTTTTATGCACACAAGGTTCTTCCTCATTGCAAATGAAGTCATAAGATTCAATCTTATCAAATCTTATATTCTAATGTTAAGAATGTTGTTATAGTCCATGAATGGACATTACCAATGTGTACATATTCTTTGTATGTTTTGGGACTCACATCCCTCAAGTTGTATCATATACAATAGAGGTTGTATCGTATACACCTCCTCTTAAAATTCACCATTGGAGAAATATTATTTTAACATCTTAATTGACATATCTCCTAATCGTAGTGTGTACTAATAAAATCTAAATGGATTGAATTATGGCAATGGTTAAAAAATATCATCATAGTCAACTCCTTAACTTAGATGATGCATTTTCAATCATCCATGCCTTGAAGGTTTTACCTTCAAATTCACTCCTATCCATCTTTTCTTTTCATTTACACCGAATGGGTACCCTTAGGTGGATCCACCAAGTTCCAAACTTGGTTAAAATAAATGAATATTATTATAGATTTTATTGTCTCCTCCCATTTTGGAATCAATATCTTATGTTGTCTTTCATAAGTCTTTGGATCAACATCCTTACTTTATTGTGCTTATCTTCTTCCATCAAAGCTATGTCTCATATATCTACAAGGTTAAATTAGCACAATTGAAGACCTATGATGTGTCTTATTATTAATCAATACTTTAATAGAAGTGTGTTTGGGTTGTGGGTCTGGAACACCTTCGAGAAATTTCTTGCTCCCACTGTTTTCCTCAAGGAGGAACTCTTCCTCTAAGAATATAGTAAACTGAGCAACACATACCCTTTATCTTATAAAGTGGTATATTTAAATATCCTTAAGTTTTCTTAGCATATCCCACAAGTCTACACTTCTTATTTTATATTCCAATTATTATGGGTTATACATCTTCATCTTGGTTGGATATTCCAAAATCTTACCTAGCTTAAAATCAAGAGTTATCACTTTTTCCATATCATATATGGAATAATCAGAATAATTTTGAAGGTACCAATATAGAGTGGTTATATTGAGTGCTTAGCCTTAAATAGACAAGAAATATTTTGCAAAGGTTGTCATTACTTGTGTCATATCACACATAACACAATCACCCTTGTTTCTACTACTTAAGTAAGTTAAAGGTTATAGAGAGATGTGCATTAAGACAAAGTTGTAATATCCTTCAAATGATGTGTGCATCTAGTACTTGACTATTTCACTCCTTGATCTAATCAAAAAGCTTTAATACTCTTTCCATTTATTCTTTAGTTCATTTTTTAAGCTTTGACAATTCCTCAAAACCTCATATTTGTACTTCACACGCACACTTATTTGTGCCTAGAGAAATCATCTATTAAAGATGAAATAAGAATGTCCATTTTTAGCCTTAATAGACATAGACCAACACACATCCAACTATACGAGTTATAATAACTCCTTGGTCCACCCTCCATTTCCAATAAATGGAGAGTTAGTCATTTTTCATTGAGATAAGACTCATATTTGGTTAATGATTCAAAATCATTTCCCTTCATGTTTCCATCTATATGGAGCTCCTTATATCTTTTCTCATTGATATGACTATTTCTTTATTAAGCTAAAGAAATAGATTGATCTATATCAACCCACTTCCTCTTAAGAAGAGCATTCACACATACCATGAGAGCTTCCATATCTTATATGAGTAAATTATTTGCTATGCTCCCACTAGCAAACATTATGCCATTCATAATCATAGAACAATTATCATTTCCATAACTCAAAATAAATCAATATTTATTTATGTAGGAAATATTGATAACGTTCATATAGAAGGATAAAACCAACAATCTTCAAGATAAGGACACCCCCAAAAGCCAATTAAAGATTTGTACCTCCCACTATCAATGATACAACTCTTGCATCATTTGTATATGTAGGTTAATCTTTATACATCAAGCCTTCATTTACTTGTCATTATTAGTACCTTTTGCTGATATAAGATGCATATCTAGTATCTCATTCCAAGAGATGCATATATAACATCTTATAGAAGATATGCATATTTAATATCTTATACAAGATATACACATCTAGTATCTAATACCATAAGACATATGTTTAGTATCTAATACTATGATACACACAAATTGTATCTTATACTTAATTGTATATGTGAATGACAAGTAAGTCAATGACTGAGATGCCAGAAGCTTCTCAAGCTCCTCCTTTGCAATATATATTCAAGATACTTAGCATCATTTCCACCAATCATCATCATGATAGTAGAAGAGAAATCGTATGTCTTATTTGGGCTTAATATTCTTGACCAACTTCTTGACTTTTATCTATGCCTTCATTTTATCATCTAATGATATCACTTCTTTTCATTGGTCTTACCAACAAGAAGTATTGAAGATGTATTGTTATTCTAATCTTGCCTTAAATTTGCTCATCACCATGAGCCATGATAGATCTCATATCCATCTATCCATGTTGCCTTTAGACTTCATATAGAGGCTAAAATTTAGCGTAAGGCAAACAATACATCTTTCTAGTGAGATGAAGATCTCATCTTTTCTCATTATATTAGATGATTAGTAGGCACCCACTTCCCAAGTATGTTAGTTACATGGTCAACCATGAGAATACTTTTCATGATTCTAAACCAATCAAGGAAGTTAATGTTAATGAGCCTAATGACTTCAAGTATGCAAGCTAACTGGTGGTTAAGAATCTAATTCTATAACAGAAATATGATTCTATTTAAAAAATATTGCAAATATTCAAAGTAAATTAAGATATGGTCTTTTATCCTAATTTAGGCTCCCACTAATTTTGGCGAATTTGCATAATCCTCATTATGCAGAGACAAGATAACACGATGATATCCTAGTGGGGACTAAGACCCTATTAACCTTATGATGACAACCTTGTGGAAAACACAACAAGTCATCCCATACTTAATAGGTAGGCAACTTTTTCTAGTTGCAACTCTTGCAGCTCTTAGTCATTTAGCCTCTAGAGTCATGACCTTGTGGGAAACACAACAAGTAATATACTCTAGTTAAGTCAAATCCACTTGTTACGTTATGGGTATAGATTCTCAACACAGCCCTTGTGGGAAACACAAGGCCATGCTAATGGTCCACCCCAAGGTTTGATTTTAAGCCTTGGCCACGATCACCAATCCCTTGCTGAGTGAGCCTTGTGAAAAACACAACAAACTCACCCAATCTAAGATTGGTTCATCAAGACCATAACAACGGAAGGCTATGTGGGTCATTCTTAATGTCCCACGCTTATCAACCTAATTTAAACGAGGAGGGTTTTTATTTTATTCCCATCATAGTATGTGCTACATATATATGTATACCTTTGAATATCATATATCTATGGTATCTAGCACGCACACATACATATCAAATATGCAAAATTTAAATAGATGATCATGGACTTTCATCACATTAATGCATGACCAGAGCCAGATTGGTATGCATTAAAGGATTCAGCATCCTATGCTAGTGTTGACAAGTCACCATGCCTTGAAGAACTCTTCTCTTTGCATTTCGCTCTCTCCTCCACCTCGATCGGTTTCATTCTCATTACAAGAGCATTAAGGGTACATAGACCAATAAATGTACATAATCAAATAAGAAACATTGATCTTAATCAAGGGGAGTACATTTTAGAGGGAGATAGAATATACAATCAGAATTGATAAGAGAGAAGATTAGGCATGCAGTCTCTTAATTACTTGCCAGCATCAAATAAGCATCATCACATGACACACATTCTATGTCCATGATCATCTAAGCATTCACACATACATACCATCACATGAGCATAGTGCGAATACATGGTAATAATATGATATAACAATTATATCATAAAAAAATACATTATATATTTTGAAATTCTCAATTTCATGCTTGTCGATTAATTCATCAAGTAAATAACATGAAATAATCATATAAAAAATTTATATAAAGCATACAAGTAATTCCAAACAATTTAGACAATACATGTATTCTCCAAACTATACAAAATACCAAATCAATGTCCAAATCATAATTCTAGAAAATTCACATTTTTACAGAATTAATTTAGACATTAATTTCACAAGTTAAGTCATTAAAACAATTTTAAAAAACTTAACAATGAATGAATCTATGACAATGAGGCTCAAAACCACATAACATATCATCAAACACTTTGATAATCTATTATATGATATTCCATAAATTTTCATAAATTTTATAAAATTTTTATAGAAATTTTTAGATTTTATTTTGATTTAAAATTTTTTTAAATCAAATAAAAATGGCATCGGCGCATTGCGCAGCCCTTCCTTTGTGCTCCGGTGCACTGGCCATGTGCCACAGATGTCGGCACACAGCACCATCTCGCGCGCCATGTGCGCCTGCGAGCGTTGCCCGCCCGCGCACATTCAAACTTTTTTTAAAATGACGCACGTGCTGTGCGTGGCACGCTAACGGTCGCAGTCAAACTGCATTTGTAACGTGTGGTTGACCAGCATTCGGATCCAACTATTGGGTTCGATTGTCCTATCTTCTCCACCTGATAAGAGTGAATAGTAACCACAGAAGGGAGCTTGAAATACCTTCCCGAATCTGGACTTTCCAACTTCTAAAAAATCCTAATAAATAGTAGGTTGATTCTAAATCGAACAAGGAATCCAAGGATATCATTTTATTTCCATAATAAAATCCTAATCAATAGGAAAATAGGAGGGAAGTGTCACCGGCCCTAGACCTTCTCCTCGCAAGAAAAATACTCAATCAACCTCCAACGGCACCGTTCGAAGTCAATGAATGATGGAAAACTCTTGGTAATAATATTACCTATTTTCTAAGTTAGCCATAAGACATCAAATGTCTCCAAGGAAGAAGATCTCAAGAAATCCCCAAATCAAATTGGTGAATTCCATATAGCGAAATAACCATCTTTCAGACCCTCTACCGGACTTTCCGGTGGTCCAAAATTTGAACGGTTTGCGGCGTTGGAAAGCCCTTTGTCACGGGATTCATCAAGAAGCAACCAATATCCAAACTGTATCCTATACAATTTCTGATTTTTTCAAAAAATGGGCATCTGCACATATTCAAAAAAACACGAAATATATGAAATGTCATCGAAACGACGTCGGATTCGAATAAGACTTCAACCTTGCTCTAATACCACTTTGGGAATTGGTCCACTCAGATTGGCTCAATGGAAAATATTCGATTTCTCATATATCATTGTCTTAGTCTTGATCAAAATTGAACGACGTGCCAAAATTGGTATTTGAAATAGTTTTGAACACGTACCTTTGCAGGATTCGAATAATCACTAAAGACTAGGTAAGATCAAGCATTCTCACACTCATTCAGCCTCTCAAGTGTGCAGCCTCTAGTTGTATCCACACGAGCCGCCTCGATATCCTGGTTCTCCTTCGCGTTGGACCTTCCGACTCCCCCCGAATGAAGTCCCATCGACACTTGATGGCCTCCAACATGGGAAAACGTGAAGGAGAGAGGTAGGGATGTATTTTGCAGCGTTATCTTGTGGGGCTCATGCTCAATTTGCTATTATATAACGAATTTGTAGTTTTCCACAAAAATCCCTCCTTTCTCTATATTTACACCCTTGCCCCAAACTTATGGATTAGCCCTTATGTGTGTGACCTACCAGACCCAAAAGCCCATTTGGTTGAGGCCTAATTAAAAGAATAACTTTTTTAAATTAATTATATTATCTCATAATAGATTTAATGGCCTACCGATCATGACGGGTACAAGCCACATTCTATGATCCCAAATGGCTTCGGGGATGAACTCCTCTAAAAAGAACCTTTCCATCATTGGTTACCACACATATATAAATCTTCATCCATTTAATATCCCAGTCAGATAGGAGTACGGCATTGACTGTCAACTCCTAAATATACCGACACTATGGAATCTTGTAATCGTAATTGGATCAATTAGAAAAATCTTTTCCATTTATCCTATCTACCTTGGCCAAGGATTTAGAGTACTATCCATAAGACATTATCTCTCTCCTACCAATAGTGGACAATCTCTTAATGTCTGCTTAATTACCTCCATCGAGTTTCCCATATACCCAATCCATTAACTATACAGGACCAAAATACTAAGTGATCCATAAGTCAATAGTCAAAGTACATGGTACGCCTGGAAAGACATATTTGGCAACTCAGGTCAAAGATCCAACCGTGCAACCGTGATGATAGAATACCCTAATCGACAGTTTGGTACGATATTATTCAGGGATTCTATACTGGTTAGTTTAGTAAACTCATTTCTCTAATGAGCACTTGTACATGTATCTTAGTGTCCCCACACTGATGACCAATGAGATCGGTCATCCTCATCATATGAGAAGATATCATATATAATAGTCTTACTGGATCCTTGATGTCCCGTCTTGAGGATTCAACAACTAGGAACATTTAGAGTACATGCTTGTAGATGATTGATCTCATTATCATGATCTCATCATGATTCAATCATCATTGCATGCACCCTAGGACTTCATTACAAGAGACGTATCTTGATAGTTAAAGTAATAAAGATTTTGTCATTTATACTGAATAAGATATTATAAGAAATGTAAAATTATATCACATATGATTGGTTTGTAGGACATACATTTCTATTAAGAGAGGCATCAAGATCGATCCCAACGATGCCAAAGAAATTATTGATATGCCCCCACCAGGGAACATAAAGGAGCTGAGAGGATTGATTGGGAGGCTACAGTTTGTTCATCAGTTTATCTCACAACACTCTTAAAGGTGTAAAACCTCTTATGAGCTAAACAAGGCAAAGGCCGAATTTAGATGGGATTCAAAATGTTAGCAGGCATTTAATGGAGTGAAAAAATATCTGGCATGCCCACCTATGCTCAAGCCTCTGGTTTAAGGCAAACCTTTAATCCTATACATCTTTATCTTGGAAGGTTCTCTTGGAGCAATGCTAGCATAATTGGACAATGAAGGGAAAGAACGGGCCACATATTACCTGTCAAAACTCTTCGATTCTTGCGAGCAGAAGTACACAACCATGGAAAAGACTTGTGCCACCCTAGTGTGAGTGGTCCAAAAGCTTTAGCATTACTTTCCAGCCCATGAGGTTAATCTCATTGCTCAAATGAATCCCATTAAGTTTCTCTTTGAAAAATCTATCCTGACTAGCTGATTATCACAATGGCAAAGCTTCCTCTCTCATTTTGATATCACTTAAATTCAACAAAAGGCAATCAAGGGCTAAGCTATTGTTGAACATCCAACCCCTCACCCCATTCCGATCTTTGACTTTGTCCAATCATAATTTCTCAATGAGGAATTGATATCCATTCAATCCTCCATTCTTTGGACTTTATATTTTGACAGGGCTTTGAACTCTCAGGGTAGAGGGATAGGGATCGTCCTTCTATCACCTGAAGGCGTCACCATGCATAGGCTTTTCAGCTTCACTTTCCAGCAACAAACAATATAACTAAGTATGAAGCTTTGCAGGTCGAAGTAGAGGCCACTCACTTCTATGGTGCCACTGGATTATGGGTAATTGGTGATGGTCAATTGATTTTACGCCAAGTGCTTGCCAAATACCGCACATCTCATCCCGGTACATCAAGTTGTTCTCCAAACTCGAATTAATTCATGTTCTTCTGCTCAAAACATCCTTGCTGATGCTCTCGCCTCTATAGCATCTTCACTATCTGTCCCTCTAGACAGGTAGGTTAGAACAATCTATGTCCATCGATGTACCATCCCGACAATAGAAGATGCACAATTCTTGAAGGTCTAGGAGAAGTTTGAAAGAAAGGAATGCATCGAGCAAAAGGAGGAAGTGTCTTTGGTTGAGTTGGAGGAATTAGAGGAAGGTGAGAAACCATGGTATTATAAGATTGAAAATTATTTTCAAGATCAAATATATCCATGAAGATCAACCCTGAAGAGAAGAGAGCTATCAAAAGGGTCTTCCAAAGATACACTATCATGGGAGAAATGCTCTACAAGAGAAGTTTGGGTGGAGTTTTATTGAGATACATAGATGAAGATAAGGTAGAATTGGTGCTTAAAGAAGCACATTCTGAAGTATATGGAGGTCACGCAAATGCTCAAGCCCTTGCCCAGAAGATTATCAGGTAAGTGTATTATTGGCCTACTCTGGAAAAGGATTGTTCAATCCTTGTCCAACATTGTCATCAATGTCAACTACACACCGACAAGATTTACTCTCCTGTATCTTCCCTTCACCCAATTCATGCCCCATGGCCTTTCACTATGTGGGCTTTTGATGTCATGGGACCTCTTCGTGACCCAAACTTCACAAACAAAACCAAATCTTTCATTTTAACAGTAACGAAGTACTTCATCAAGTGGGTAAAAGTGGAAGCATATGTGGAGATCAAGGCATTCGTATTCTAAACTTTCATCAAACACAACATCATTGCCAAGTTTGGGATCCTAGGCGACATCATCACAGACAACAGACCACAAATTATCTCTCAGGAACAGCATGACCTTTGCAATAGGTATTGCATCAAATTGCATTAGTCATCTCCATATTATCCGCAAGGCAAGAAGAAGCCACAAATAAAACTCTGATAAAATCATCAAGAAAACGTGTAGGTCTAGCAAGTTCACGTACTGACCAGATAAGTTAGTTGATGCTCTATAGGCCTACCTCACTTCGGTTTGGACCCTAACGGATCAGACTCCCTATGCCCTAGCATTTGGGATGGAGGTTGAAGTCCCATACAAAGTACTCATCCCTTCCCTCTAAGTCTAGATCGATCGAGACATCCTATGGATGAACGTCGAGAATCCCTTCTTACATAACTTGAACTCTTGGATGAAAAGAAGCTGGCCGTTGCTGAACATGCTACGACTTACCAAAGTAAACTTAAAATATTTTATTAGAAATGGGTGGTGGAGATAAAATTTGAAGTTGGTGAGGTTATGCTTAAATAAATATTTGCTAAGCCGGGCGGTCCCCGCTTTAAACTTCAACCTAATTGGGAGGGTCCATATGTAATGTTAGCAATTTATCCTGGTAATTCATATAAGCTAACTAATGTAGAAGGAGAAGAACTAAGCCATCCATGAAATGACATCTACCTCAAAAAATATTTCTCTTGAACCAAAAAACCAAAAAATAATTGTAAAGGATGGTTATTTAATGCTTGCTTGTTTGATGCCCTGATTCGTCACCTGGGGAATTAAGGATATGGACCATACTACATACACTACACGCCTAGATTTCAGGATTTGATGACTGGAAGTTGGAGAGAAAGCTAGGCAACACTTGGCAAAGATGGTCGGCCCTATCCTATTCTCGTCTTGTTTCAGTCCTGAATGGTTGTAAGAGAATACAATGAAGAGCATTGAAAATGCCCATCATCTTAGTAAGAGGCCATCTCCAAAGGACTAACTTCTTAAAAGAAAAAGGTGCCAAAAGATGGGCAATGACCCCTCAGGTCAGCAAAAGAATAGACATGTCTAAATGTGTACCAACGAAAAGCCCAAAAAGAAAGAAAAAGGCTCAAAAGATGGGCAATGAACCCCTCAGGTCGAAATCTAGAAAAATAAACTACCTGTTTGAATATGGGACACCAAATAAGATGAGCTAGAAGGAAGGACCTACCCCAACAGGTGATGTGGGCATTAGTAGAGAAACAAGTTCGACATCCTTGAACTCCACTAAGGGCCTACCACCAATTTGCTTCTTTCTTTAACCTTATGGACAGGGTTGACCTACGAGGTCTAAGAGGAAGTCATAGCCTATCAAAAAGCAAAAGGTTAGAAGATTCCGAATGAAGGCATTCTCCCACACGTGGTGCCTACTCTTAACCTTTGGGTAACAATGAGGGGCACCTATGGCAAGCAAGGTAGATGATAAATATGGTCATTTCCTCCACACTACACAAAAATCAAATATTTCAAAATACCAAACAAATTTAGAAAATCAAAAATATTTAAGAATCAAAAATCCAAAACACCAAAAAGTCATAAATCCATCAAAACCCCCCAAAAAAATTCTAAAACGACACCTAAAAAATTGCTTTTTAATTGACTAGTTGCCTTTGCATTCATATTTAATTTTAGTGTTGAATATTTCCTTTTGTGCAAACTTATATGTTTTATGTTATCTTTACCTTGATAAGGTCTATATCCCTTGACAAAAAATCAAGGCAACTTTGCCCTCTCCTCATAAGGGATTAAGCCAAAATAATGTTCCAATCTCTTCTCTCAAGTGGATGCAAGAATAGGAGAAGGCATACGAACTTTATATCCCCAGACACTTAGACGAAGCGAAAACAACAAAAAATTCAGAAATTGGAAAAAAAACCAAAAGTGGACTACCCTGACCCTTATTAGGACTTGCATTTAGTATTCCATCTATTAAAATAAATAATGTTTAAAATGTTGAAGACATTAAGACTAGAAGGGGCTGAGCCTGAGAACCTCTTCAATAAAATCAATGAGGGCTCAGTCATTCCCTAGGCTTGCAGATAGGCCAAAGTTGAATATGCAGAGACGATGGTTTCTTCATGGATGTCCTGACCCTTTATGATCAACCTATATCTTCAACTATTTTTTATACTTATTTATATTTCTTTAAACCCATCATACATCATTTCATACATCCTCATGCATCATTCCACCATAACCATTCCTCGCTTCCTAATCTTGCCATAACCTCTTTCCAATCCCACCATGAACCTTTTAAGGAAGGTATTTTATAGACCCTAGAGGAGGTCTTGATTTTTTAAAGAATCCGTTTCGACCGTGTTTTAACAATGATTTTATCAAAATAAGAAGTTATTCCATTCCAAACTAAACTGGTATTTTTGAGTAAATCTTATGAATTTGAAGAACCCAACCTTGGTTGATTGGCTAGCTCCTCCTTACTTTTTGCAATTTACTTTGCAATGCATTTCTACCGAGTCTAGCACACCATGCAGTTTGGGTCCTGGCCAGTAACGATTCTTCCCCACATGGGATTTTAGTTATTTACTTTCAGTATTATTCTTCTCCTTAACCAATCAACTAGAGAGAAGGTTTCAATAAGACAAATGGTAATCTCAGAGTATGGTAAAGTTTTATTCCACTCAACTAGTCGAGTGAGGCTATGTCTAAATCTGTACCATGGTGTCACATTTTCAGTCCATTACCACTTCTTTCCGCTACGCCTCACCACACTTAATTCATGTCACTCTCCTACAAAGCTGACACCAAGGTGAGGCAAGCTATAGACACGCAATTTTGGTTCAGTTAGAGAGCTTAGATTTTTGTTTTTATAAAGAATATTTTAGTAACCTCTTGAGGGAACCGAGTTTTCTAGATTAGGCGCTTTCAATGTATTTTGAGCTGGTTCAGAGGGGCTTTAACTAGGATCAAAGTGCTTCATATATGGGGCACCAAGAACCCAATATATAGGGCACCAGGCGCTCCATATACAAGGCACCAGGCGCCCTATATATAGTGCATTAGGTGCCCCATATATAGGGCACCAGGCACCGTATACATAGGGCATTAGGTGCCCCATATATAGGGCTCCTGGCACCAGGTCAAATCAACTTGACAAGCCGATATGATCCCTCTGATACCCGTCTTGTTGAGTTGACATGGCTCATGATGCTAGCACCCCGTTAATGGGGCAGTTCATCCTGTAGACTAATTTCTTTTACAAAGTACCCTACTTTTGACTATAAAAGGGGACCCATTTGAAAGTTTTGGGAGATCCTAAGCCTATCTCTTACTTCATCTCATCCACCACTATGTATCCAAGCCTTCACAACACCCCGTTAAGCCCATTGATCATCCCGAAATCCTCTCCAAGAAACCCGAAAACCCACAATTTCTTTCTTCAGAAACATGGTTTTTCTTTAACTTTAAGAGCCTCTATACGTCATTTCCCTCACATCTAGTGCCAAACCACCCTCACATTAAGCTTCTCTTGTGTATTGGCTACTTGAAGAAGTCCCTCTTCTGACTTGGAGCTCATCCTACACTCTGGGCTGACGCCAAAACAAGGGAAGAAAATCTTCTGAAACTAGTCCCTAGTGCCCCATTAGAGGGCACTTTAACTCTAGTCAACGTGCCCCGCTAACAAGACACCTGCAGCCAGTGCCCCGTTAGCGGGGAGCTAGCAGGGGTAGACCTTGTTTTATATTTTTTATGTTTGTTTACCTTTTTAGTCGATCCTTTGCTCCTCTCTTTCATTCTAGCTTTCATTATCATGACATCTAGAATGCATTAGGCCACATCTTTGCATCTTCATAACTCTTAAAAAACATATCAAAATAGGGGTTAGGATTTAGTCCCAATCTCGTCAGTTCCTTTTCTTTTGCATGTTTAAATTTGAATTTGAGTATGATGCTACACTTTCACTAGAACTAATAATCTTTTCACTTGTTTCTATGTTTTCTTCTGGACATTTTTAGGTAAATCTGGCCAAGGTGGAGCTTCAACTGGTTCGTAGATGAAGGACTCACTCCTCCTCTAGGGATTCCCTCTCGGAAGGACTGAGTAGCTTCCATCAAAACCTCAGTAAGTCACCAAACGTGAAGGATTCTCTCTTCACTTATCAGGTAGGTTGTACCTTTTACACTGAAACCCATCGCACCTATTACCTATCGTTGTGAAAAGAGTGACAACCTTAGATTGCTTGGCATTGTGAGAGCATAGGGTCCTACTTATTTATTTGAGTGGACAATATTTCTCTTAACAAGTCATTAATTTGAGGTTAAAACAAAAAAATTGTGTTAATCATTCCAAGTCTTTGCTATTACTTGTTTGCAAACAAAAATTAAAAATTAAACAAAAAGCTTTAAAATCATATAAAAAACCAAAATAAAAATTTGCTTGAAGTTAATTTGCTTAACTTATTTGTCCAACTAAAATTCAAAACCAAAACAAATAAGTCAAAATGCAAAACCAAAAAATCTGTGTGCTTTACTTGTCATCTTTTCTTTGTGTTTATAAATTTAAGGTCAGGACGAGTTATCGGAATGGCAGATTAAAGATACGAGTAGCTGCAATTGGAGTATGACCAATCTTATTTCTACCATGATGTCATATGTGCCATCAATGAACCCAAAATTGTCCCCAAACTTAGTTAAATTTCTCCTCAACTTAATCTAATTTTACTTTGGGAGGCATTCTCTCATGCCAACCCTACCTAACTTCAGGCTATCGAAGCCATTCCTAGGGGCATGTCGCCCGCCGATCACATTCCCCCTGAAGGTAGTCTTCACATCTCTACCCCTCGGTCGGTGGCACAACAACCCACTGTACCCATTCATGGCCATTCTCATGCTAGGCTCGTGGCCCCAATTTCTCCTCATCCAGTAGCTAATCTATATCATCCTGATCTGAATGTTGTTGTTCCTTCTAGGCCACCAATTTATTCTTTTAATCATTTCAACCCTACTCACCCTTTTGTGCATCCCCCAATGTACCGTTCTTATCTAGCCACTTTGTCCCATCCAATTCTAGTTTCGATGCACCAAGCACCCACTCCTCCTCCTCCTCTTTGGGAACCTTTTGTCGATCAGGCTATGGTTAACAAAATCAATCGAAAGGATGAACTGTATAGAGAACTTAGATGTTTGATCAACACCAAGCCAGTCCCCAAAATTTCTCTTCCTTCCCTTTCTACTTTTCATCTACCTCCCTTTGAGATGTCGATATACCGACGTTACAATAGGACCAATAATTTCTTCATTCATATCAAAGACTTTCTTTATGAGTTGATAATGTGGCAAAATGATGCAAGGGCCCTTGCCTTTCTTTTAAGAAGATCATTAGAGGGTTCAGCTTTAGAGTGGTTCTACATGCTTGACTCTTCGGAGGTGAGTAATTTTGGAACTATTAAAGCTAAATTCTTATAGAGATATCAAGATAGAGTTGGGCTAATGTATTCCATCACCTACCTAATGGTTGAAAGGATATGAAATGATGAGGATTTTATCATATATGTTGATAGATGGAGATCAATGGCAGAAAGGCTTACAAATTATATTTTAGAATCAGAGTAAGTAAAGATGATCATCATCAATGCCACTCCGGCCTTAAAGAACATGCTGGCTTTGCATCACCCCGCCACCATGAGTGAGCTCTATGAAAGGGCACGGTACATTCAAACATAGCTTAGGGACTCACCTATCATGAACTTGTTTGATCCCATACCCTGAGCTGTCAAGAAACCACTTTTACCACAACCGGCCCAGTGACTGAGGGCGTAGCGACAAACAAAAAACTCAATGTTGAAGGGAACCCACCTAGCAATTATCAATACCAGTTCAAGAACCCTCAAAAAAATTAACCATTTAGAAACCCTCGCCAACCTCTACCTCACCCTCAACCTCAATTCTAGCCCCGCCAGCAACAAGCTCCAATACCTCAGCTACCGTGACAACTAGCCATACAAGCCCCAGTTTCCCAACCACCGCAGCAACAACTGGCCAACTATAACCAAGCACCTCCTCCCATGGCCTACGAACCTTGAAAAGTAGGACCTAAGAAGAGCCATTATATGCATTTGCCTTACTCTCTCATAGATATCTTTAATGCACTCATGGCGGCAGGGCAAATTGCATTGCCAAGGGTGGAGTTGGAGTGGCCACAAAATGCCAATACAGAGCGATACTATCTTTTTCACAGATATCCTGGGCAAACCATAGAAAATTGTTTTCAGTTCAAATACTACATTCATGATCTTAATGAGCAAAGCACTATTGACTAGGACTAAATATGGGAATACATTAGAATAGTGAAAAATCAACCGAAATGATAGCACACACCAACTCAACAACAACAGAACCCTGGCCTAGGGATTATCCAAAATCTTTTACCTTCACATGCACCCACACCTGGGGATCAACACGTTAATCCCATCTCGATCTCTTCTAAGGAGTATCATGATTGAGGCTAGAATTGGCAAGTCAAGGGAGCCACCTCTACCATGCACATCAATTCACATCACCCTCCTAACCAAACCGTCCACTCTATACCCTGAACAAATATGTTAAGTAATCCCATTATATCAAATAGACCACCCATCATCCAAATGCCATCACGACCCATCGTAACTGAACCATCCACTCACAGGGGTGCATGGGCCTAGTTAGATAAAGGGGGCACACGGGCTTGATTTAGAAAAATTAAGGGCACATGGGCCCGATTGGAGAGAATATTGGGCACGTAAGCCTAGTTGTAGGAAAGGAGCACGTGGCCTGATTGGGGAAAAGGGGTGTATGGGCCCAGTTGAAGGAAAAGGGCACACGGGCCTGGTTTATGAAAAGGGGTGCATGGGCCCGGTTGAAGGAAAGAGGCTCATGGGCCTGGTTAGATAAACGGGGTATGCGGGCCTAGTTGAAAGAAGGGGGCACGCGGGCCTGGTTGGATAAAAGCGGCATGTGGGCCCGGTTGAAGGAAAGGGGCATAAGAGCCCAGTTGATGAAGAGGGTACATGGGCCTGGTTGATGAAGAGGGGCGTATAGGCTCGATTGATGAAAAGGGGCGTATGGGCCCAGTTTGATAAAAATGGCACGCGGGCCCGGTTGAATGAAAGGGGCACATGAGCCCAATTGTAGAAGAGGGGCATAAGGAACCAATTAGATGGGATAAAGTGTGAGATGTAGCCCTGAGATTGAAAGATTATGGGCCTATGGTCCCGATTGAGGATTTTAAGCATGATAAAGAAAGGGTGGTGGCCCTAAAATTGAGAAATTGTGGGCCCATGGGCCCATCATTGATTGTGTGGAGAATGTGATATGGGTAGCGGCCCTAAGATTGATGTTGAAGAATCTACCTGCCTAGCTGGTGGAGGTCCCAGTATCCCTTTGCTAAGGTCTATGCTCTTCTGGAGTCTTCTTAATTCCTTCCCCATTTCACTGACCAATTCGACCTTCTTATTTTGCAATTCAAGGATCAATTCAGTCTGTCCAACTTCAGGGGTCAATTCCAATGATGGCGATAGTTAATCAATGCCTAGCGAATCCTTGACTAGTCCTTCATTGGATTGGCACTCAACTAAGTTTATGATTCCTTCATCTAAACTCTCTACAATAGGCTTCTCTTCAGATTGTTCTAGGGAAGAGGATGTACCTAGTCTAGGAGATTCTGGAAATGCAGAAGGGCTCAGTTCAATCTTCCTTATTAGCTGACTTTGATCTTGAGATATAGCAATGACATGATGAGAGTTGATTCCTCTACCAGGATAGGGGCACAAATGGTTGGAGTGATTAAATCATCTACCAGGGCAGGAGCTTGAAGGGTCGAAGTGACTAAATCATTTTCTATAGTAGGAGCAGAAAATATTGGATTGATTATTTCTTCTACCAAGGCAGGAGCATGAATAGTGGGAGGGATTGGTTTCATTACTGAGGCAAGGGCAATAAAAGAAATGACTGGTTGTGGTGCAACCAACTGAAAAGGATCCCTATGTTGCTAGATTAATTGAGGAGCCCAAGTTTGTTTAATCGGCTTAGGATTGAAGGGTTGAGTAGTTGGCTAAGGGGCCATTGGTGAAGTGGGTTGAGGGGCCAAGGATTGTGTGGCTGGCCGTGGAGCTGTTGGTGAAGTAGACTGAGAAGCCAAGGGCTAGATGATTGGCTAAGGGGCCATTGGTGAAATAGGCTGAGAAGCCAAGGGTTTGATGATTGGACAAGAAGCCTTCAGAAAAGTTGGTGAAGTAAAAGGCTGGGGAGCCGGTTCAGGTGATGATGTAATTGCACAACTGACAAGAGGAGCTTAATTATGCATGGTTGGTTGTTCCATTGGCAAAGGTTACATGACTGGCTGAGGTTGGTGCATGGGTGGCCTAATCAACTAGAATCGAGGAATTGACCAATGATGATGATCTGGATGGGGTTGGGGAGGGTTCCTAGGTTTGTGCATAGGATCAATGCTCCTCTTAGCCATGGGCTCAATTTATCATGATATTGCATTAATTCCACGTCTTCTTTTGCTTCCCCAATTATTGAATAGCCCAGCCCATATCGTTGCTAGAATTTGGCCTTGACAATTTTAAAATCATATATTTCTACTTCCCTAAGTGAAAAAAAAACCATTCTAGGGTTGTAACCTCTAAATATCTCCTAAAAAGAAAAGCAAGAGCTCTTCGATCATTTAGCCATTGAGACAATTTGCTCAAGAAATCATTGACGTGGGTGAAGAGATCACTTGATCCATTGTAGCGATGGTAGGTTTGCATTTGTGATGGAGAGATGTAGATAGTATAGATGGGAAATTCAAAGGTTTCTTGATCCCTGACAATGGGTGGATAGGAATTCACCAGGGTGTGCTGCATGTAGCACTCGGATGAGAGAAAGGTGGGTTCGTGTGCAAGCTGAAGGATGATCCACAATGGGGTGAGTAGGTGAAGGGATGCGGCAGGACTGTCCACGTCAAACCATTGATTGGGGAGGTGAAGCAGCTCGGTTGACTTTGGCTAGACCTTGACTAGTAGGCGTCTTGCCCTTTAATAAAGATTGTATGAATGACAAAGTCTTGGGATCAAGATGAAAAGATAGTTTCTTAAGGAGTTGCTTCACACTACATGGAGCGAACTAATGGGCAACCCCTTGCAAATCAGGTTCCATAGAAGCATTAACATGGCTCTTGGGTTCTTGTTGGAGCTTGTAGAGACCTGGCCCATACTCTTGTTGCTTGAAGTAGTCTAACATCTCGACATGTCTTCCAGACTTTAGCATCACAAGCATCTTGTTAAACTTTCTAAAGAGATGGTTGAACGAGAGCAATTGGAACACACAATTAAAATTTTTTTTGGGTTTTGTTATTTGATAATTTCTTTGTTTCAGTTTTAGTGTTTGGCAAACAGGTTGCACAAAAAATTAAAGAGACTTTTTCTTTGTTTAGGTGTTTTGAGAGAAGAAATTTTTGTTATTTTCAATTTTGGTGAGAAAGCAAGTTATGCAAACAAGTTTTTAGAATGACTACTAAACAATTTTTGGGTTAAAAATCTTAGATTATATGGATTATTAACAATTGTCAACTCAAGTGGGTATGGTCCCTATTGCTCCAATCTCCAAGACTTATGGTCGTTACACAATCACCACGAGTAGGTACTTGGGTTCTTCAGGATTTTGGGATAAATGGTACAACTAGCCCAATTGTGCAGAGAAGAATACTCCATGGATGGGGACATACAAAGATCTTGATGGAAACAACTAGATCAACTAGGAAGGAATATCCCAGAAGAGAGGTTAGAATTCACCAAGAAAGTGTTTGGAGGGTGAGAGTGTGTTGGGAGAGAGAGCCCCTGCCTCGAATGCCATACGGATTATAACAAGTCTGGTACTCATTGCAAAAAGCTAATGCAAAAATAAAAATGAAGGGTAAGAGGTGAAAAAGCAATCAATATGCTTAAACATAAAATGAAAAGAAGTAAATCGAGCAAGCGATATGCAAACAAGACAAGCAGTCATGCAACAAACAAACAGTCTAGTGACTAAAGGTGGTTTGTGCGAGAACTAAACTAGAATGAAGCTAGTTGCACAAACAAATCAAGTTAGCACGGTTAAAGAAATTGGTTGTCCCACTGTGGTCGCCACAAAGTTGTTAACTCCAAAAATGAGTTTTTTGTTATCCGTATCACCACTGTAGACACGCCAATTTGGCCTTATTTGGAGCATAAACCCTTATTCTATTGGCACCATCTCTTTCAGATCATTAAAATCAAATTGAAGCATCCTTTTGAATGAGTTGAGGAGCTTACTGAAAATCTAAGAAAGAGTTGTCAATCCCTCGCCGAATCCATGTTTGCTGGGCGAATACCATTGTGTCATGTCCTTTCATTGAGGCATCATACTTTTTTAGAGTTTCTCGGTTGCCATTAGGTCACTACAGTCAGTACTAGATGCCTAGGGCATACCATATTTGTCATGTAGTTCCTTGACCAATCAATTGGCATGGAAGCCCACTCGGCATCTCCAGGTCACTTGGTCATTAATTTTTGTCTTTTTAGATCTCTATGCATTTTCCAGGATCATCCCATCATTTTTGATCGTAAACCCAAGTTGTATGGGTTACCGCTAGATTTTCGGTCATTCCGAGTATTCCGTGTCGTTCCCAATATTTTTGGGTATCTTTTAGAGTTTTTCAGATCCTCCCATTGTTTCTGGTAGTCAACATGTCTTGTACAGGTTGCCTCTGGATTTTCTGGTCATTCTTAGTATTTTGGGTCATTCTCGGCTCTTCTAAACATCTCTCTGAGTTTTGCGAGTTCCTCCCATTGTTTTCCATCATCAACCCTAGTTGTACAAGTTGTCACCAGCTTTTTCAGTCATTCTGAGTATTCTGGGTCATCCCTGGCTCTTTCAAGCACCTTTCTCAATTTTCTAGATTCTTCCCATCATTTTTGGTCATCAACCCAAGTTGTACGAGTTGCCATCAACTTTCTGGGTCATTTGGAAGTTTTTCGCATTGTCGTCGACTTTTCCAAGTTTCGATAACCATCCGGGCCTTCGGCACCATCGGAAGGATAAACCAAAAGTTACAGTCCCATACAGAAGTCTTGGGATGTGTGCCATTTGCGCACCCCTGAAACGGGGGCACAATATGCGCGCCCCTGGTCCGAGGGTGCAGTTAATTCTGGAAGCCATAAATTTTCCCCTGTTTAGACTTTTCAAACTTATTTTTGAGAAGTTTTCTCATCTTAAAATGTTTATTTTGACTGCACCCCCGAGTCAAGGGCGCATTCATCAAGTCAAGGGCTCGTTCACACCTATGTGTTGTCCGGCTAGATCGGTGATATCTCACCTGTTCTAGCTCTGATTTGAGTCATTTAAGTTTCTACTTCTTCATCATTCATCAAACATCATTTATAAATCATTTTTATTTAGTTTTTACATCATCTCATACATCATAAAAAACAAAAAAAAGGTTAGGACAAACCCCGAAATTGGTGAGTTTCTTTTCGAATGCTATTTTTCATGCCACTTTCTTTATAGTTACTACACTTCACTTAGTTCTAATTTTTGTTTCACGTGTTTTCATATCTTCTTTGTCTACTAGCTACACAGGTACATCAAGCAAGTGGTGGTTAATGACACTTCTTCATCGGCCTACTAAAGAAGGAGATGTTTGAACCTGCACATATGTTTCCCATCTAAGGTACACACGATCATCTTTTATTTCCCCCACATAAAGTGGAGCCCGTGGTTCCTGATGACCACATTCTTCATTTTTTTATGCATTAAGTTATTTTGTTCTCTCTCTTCTCCCACATGACCTGAACCATCTCTCCGGTGCTCGAGCAACGCCAAGAGATGAAAGTTCAGGGATCAATGTGAGTGTGAAACCAAGGTGAGAGTAGATTTTCCATGTTTTCCTTCCTTCTTTCTCATACCCTTCTTGAGGTGGTGATTTGGATAATGACAAATTCATTTTCGGAGTCAACAGCTTTGTGGAAACCACGGTGGGACAACCAATATCTTTAACTGTGCAAGCTTGATTTGTTTGTGCAACTAGTTTCATTTTGATTCGATTCTCGTACGAACTGCCTTTAGTCACTAGATTGTTTATTTTGTTGCATGATCTTTTGTCTTGTTTGCATATTCCATGCTCGATTTATTTACTTCCTTTCATTCATGTTTGCGCATATTGATTGTTTATTCTCCTCTTACCCTCCATTTTTATTTTTGTATTAGCTTTCGCATCGGGTACCAGACTTGTTCCGATTCGTAGGGCATTTGAGGCGGGGGCTCTTTCTCCCAACACACCCTCACCTTCCAAACATCTTCTTGGTAGATTCTAATCTTTCTTATGGGATATTCCTTTCTAGTTTATCTAGTTGTTTCCATCAAGACCTCCATAAGTCCCCATCCGTGGAGTTTTTCTCTCCATATGATCGGGCCGGTTGTACCATTCACCCCAAAACTCTGAAGAACCCAAGTACCTATTCATGGTGAGTTTGTGAGAACCATAGGTCTTTGGTGATTGAAGCAATAGAAACCATACCCAACTTGAGTGAACAATTGCTAACAATACACTAATCCTTGGTTTGAACAAAATCATTGTGTAATCATTTAAGAGTCTTTGCATAACTTGTTTGTTAACAACAATTGAAAACAACAAAAAAAATTTAAAACACCAAAATAACAAAAGAAATCTTTTAATTTTGTGTTCAAACTTGTTTGTCAAACCCAAATTGAAAACAACAAAAAATTTTCAAAACACCAAAATAACCAAAAGGATCTTGTGTTCAAACTTGCTTGATTGAAAACATCTCCCTTTTCATCTCCTCTTTGTACGAAGTTCGACAGGATGCCCATGATGCTAAGGTCTGGAAGACACGTCTATCGACTCTAAAAATTTGATGGGCCCTCTCCTTTACAAGGAAGTTTGTAAATCTAGATCGTCACCTCAAGAGGGGATGAGAAAGGAAGTAGAAAACACAGAAAGCAACTCTCACCTCGGTCCCACACTCTCATTGATCCCCGAACTTTGATCCCTTGGCGTCGCTTGATCACCGAAAAGATGGTTTAGGTCATGTGGGAAGAGGATGAGAAGTATAAAATTAAGACATATGGCCGCCAGGAACCGCGGGTTCCAATTTATGAAATAAGATTGACCGTGTGTACCTTAGCGTGAAGAGTTTGGGTCAATGCTTCTCCTTCTTCGGCCGGCCGATGAAGAAGAGTCCTCAACGTGTGGGTGCTTGATTTTCTATGCACATAGACAGACAAACAAGTGAAAAGGACAATTAGAACTAAACAAAGTGGAGTATATGTAAGGAAAATGGCATTAAACACACAACTGACTAGAAACTGACCGGATTCAGGTTATCACTAACCCCTCTTTTTTATTTTAGGATTAATAGAATAAAAATAATGCAAAATAGTGCAAAAAAATTTTAGGAGGATGGAGAATCATGAAACAAAGAGATATGAAAAGAACAGAAAGATTCTGATAAAAATAGAGAGAGATATGGCCAAATCTGGGTTGTCGAAAAAGCCGAGCAGCAGTCCAGGATCTGCCAGGGCGACTTTGCTTCTGTGCTTGTCACAACCAGCCCCGACCTCATAATCATGTGCCATCAATTGAAAACTGAATAAGACTTAGAGAGGAAGAACTTTGATGTTGAGAGCTCGGGCAGAAGACATCTACACACTTCTGTAGAAGCCAAAGAAGAGAAACCTTGCATATCACCTGCAGACCAGCATTCCTCTCTCCCGAACTGACTTTTCTCTCCCTAAAAACTCAAAATTCTCTCTCTAAAAATCACAAAATAGATGCAGGATGGAGCTTGGACGTCATTAGATACCCGGGGCCTTTGGAACGACTAGAATCGGCCTCAATTTATAGGAGAAAAATGTCGTAATCCAAGCTAAAAAATAGAGCAGCTTGCACCCTAGTCCTGGGCGCAGTGCCTCCAAGTGAGGGTGCATACTATCCATCCGAAAAATTTGGTCCAATATGATTGAATAATTCGATCCTATCCGGTTAGAGGTAGAGTCCCAATTGAAAACTGGTTTCCTCGTGCCCTCGATCGAGGCACATGGCCTTGTGCCTCATGGGCAGGGCGCATGGCCACATGCCCTGGGTCCAGGGCACATGTGCCCAGGGACCAGGGTGCATGGGACTGTTTCTATGCATCCTTCCAGAAGCCATTGCGAACACTCCCGAACTTGGAATTCGACACCGTTTGTTGCGTTGGAAAGATAATAGGCCGAAGAAGCTCTCTATAGCATTGGATCAGCCATAACACCCTCCAAAGCTGCAGAATTTTATCCGGATGTTAGGATAGTGAATAGATGATCAGATACTGGTCGAAATGACTCCGACGGCCAATCGGAAAGACATGGCATGAAACAAAACTTGTCTGTAGTGTGAATCTGATCATAACCTTCAATGCATGATCATTAGGCATTGGTCATTCAGCCAATTTTTGTGTTTACACGATTTACGTGTGGCTTTCGCATGGAAATTATGGCTTTGTGCGAAAAACTTTAGAAAACATCCGATTTCATTTGGCGAAGCTCCAATTGAACTTTAAAAGGACCCGGCATCATTATAAGATCAATAACACATGTTACCCTATAAAACATGAGTTTTATGCTCTGAATTAGGCAAATTTGGCGTGTCTACAACTTGCCTCGCCTTGATGTCGGCTTTGTAAAGGAATGGCATGTAATGAAAAGGAATGATTTGCAGTGAACTGTAATGGAATGCAAGTGAGCGTAGATGAATGTAGCGAAATGGAATGGTGATGGACTAAAAAGGTGGCATCAAGGTGTAGATATAGACACGCTTATCTACCCAATCTAGCAAAATGAATCTTGCTGAGTATTCTAGATCGCTTTCATGTTCCCTCAAAACCTCATATAATCGATTGGTAAAAGAGATGCCATTGGCATGAGAGATAAAAAATAAAGGATAAAGGAGGTAAGTCAACCCTCAGCGCGGTGAGGAGTCCTCGAATTCGTAGGTTCATCAGCAGCCAGCAACCCAAACTTTGCGGTGTTCTTGTACTGTGATGGGCTAAAATTTAAAAGAGAAATTGATTTTAAAATGAAAAGAATACCAATCCATCATATTTGGAATTTCAAGTTCATTTAAGTTTCACCAAAATACTCAGTTTAATTCTAAGTGGAAAAACCTGAAATTCTAAAAGAGTTCGTTTAAGCATAACAAAATTGCTCGGGTATCATGAAAACCATGAATCATGCTTTGGCAGAAAACCAAGTATTCGGAAAACGACAAAACAGACTCAAGCCATAGTGGGATTGAAAGATAATGATGGGACTAACATAGAATGATGGGAAAGAAGAAACAATAGCATGATAAACATGATAGAATAAAAGACATGGTGGGATAAAAGAAATGAAAGAATAAAACATGATGGGATAACATAAAAGAGTAAAACATGGTGGGATAACATAAAAGAGTAAAACATGGTGGAATAACAGAAAGGAAAGAATAAAACATGATGGGATAACATAAAGGAAAGAATAATACATGAAGGGATAACATTGGTAATGATGAAGAATGAAAAAGAGATGGATACGAAAACATAGAAAATTATGTAGAAATAGCTAAAGATATAGATTGTCTCTTGGAGGTCAAGACACCTGATTAGGCACCATCATCCCTCCAATGTTCAATTTTGGCTTATCTGTGAGTGTGAAGAAATTTCCAAGCCATCGTAGATTTTGTTGAAGGGGATCTCGAGCCTAGTCATCTTCACCCTCAAGGTCTTCAACATCAATGCATATAATACGTATCAAATGAACCTAACATAACTAAATGACAAATGGTAGGAGTGATGTGAAGTGCAAAATAGAGTGTTGGTGATAATGTGAGATTGATGTGAAACTAAGTGAAGTCTTCAGGCATGGTTTATCAACTTACATCGACCACCTGATTCATCAGCACCATAATAATACTTGACTGGGTGGTGTACACACGCCAAATTCGCCTAATTCAGAGCATAAAACTCATGTTTCATAGGGTAACATGTGTGATTGACCTTAGAATGATGCCGGGTCTTTAAAAGAAGATTTGAAGCTTCGTCGAACGAAATAGGATGCCCTCCGAAGTTTTCCGCTAAAAGCCGTCATTTCCGAGCGAAAGCCACCCGTAAATCATGTAAACCCGGAAATTGGCTGAATGACTAATGCCTAATGATCATGCATTGAAGGTTATGGTCATATTCACACTCCGAACAAGTTTTGTTGCGTTCCGTGCCTTTCCGGTTTGCCGTCGGAGTCCTTTTGACCTGTATCGGATCTTCTGTTCACTGCCCTAACTTCCGGACAAAATTATGAATTTTTGGAGGGTGTGATGGCTGATCGATGCTATATAAATCTTCTTAGGCCTGTTATCTTTCCAATGCAACAAACGGCGTCGAATTCCGAGTTCGGGAGTGTTTGCAATGGCTTCCGGAAGAAGGACGCGCGAAACGAGTCCCATGCGCCCGGGTTCCTGGTCACATGTGCCCGGGACCCAGGGCACGTGCCCATGCGCCCTACCAGTGAGGCACGTGACCTTGTGCCCTCACTTGAGGGCACATGCGCCCCACCCTGGAGGCACGAGGGACCCAGTTTTTCACCGAGACTCTACCACTAACCGCCGATCGGATAAGGCCTCTTTTCTCGGGATTTGTGTCCATGCACCCTCATTGGGGGGCACATGCGCCCCTCAGTGGGGCGCATGCGCCCTGAACCAGGGCGCATGCGCCCAGGGGTGGGGCGCAAGGCCCCTATTTTTTAGCCTTGATAACGCTGTCCATTCTCCTATAAATTAACTCTGATTCCGATCGTTCCAAAGGCATGAGCACGACCCCCCAGGCATCTCAAGACGTCCAACCACCCTCCTGCATTGATTTTGTGATTTTTAGAGAGAGAATTTCGAGTTTTTAGAGAGAGAAAAGTCGGTTCAAGAGAGAGGAAGGCTGTTCTGCAGGTGATCTGCCAAGTCTCTCTTCTTTGGCTACTACAGCAGTATCTGGACGTTTTATGCCAGTGCTCTCTTTATCAAACTTCTTCATATCCAAGTATTCTTGAGTTTGAAATCGACGGAACTTGATTCCAAGGTCGGGGCTGGTCGTGACGAGCGCAGAAGCAAAGTCGCGCCTGGCAGATCCTGGACTGCTGCTCGGCTTTTTCGACAACACAGATTTGGCTATATCTTCCTCTATTCAACTAAGAATCTCTCAGTTCTTTTTCCTACATCTTTGTTTACTGATTATACATCATCCTATCATTTTTTTACATTTTTTTAATTAATTTTATTCTGTTCACCCAGAGATAACCCGAATCCGGTCAGTTTCTAGTCAATTGTGTGTTTTATGTTATTTTCCTTACATATACTCCACTTTGTCTAGTTCTAATTGTCTATTTCACTTGTTTATTTGTCTAGTTGCACAGAATATCAATCACCCACCGCGTTGAGGACTCTTCTTCATCGGCCGGCCGAAGAAGGAGAAGCTTTAACTCACATTCTTCACGCTAAGGTACACACGGTCATTTTAATTCTATAAATCGGAACCCACGGTTCCTGGCGACCACATGTCTTAATTTCTTTCTTCTCACCCTCCTCCCACATGACCCGAACCGTCTCTTTGGTGATCGAGCGACGCCAAGGGATGAAAGTTCAGGGATCAATGTGAGTGTGGGACCGAGGTGAGAGTTGCTTTCCGAGCTTTATTCCTTTCTTTCTCATCCCCTCTTGAGGTGACGATCTGGGTTCACGGACTTCCCTGAAAAGGAGAGGACCCCGTCGAATTTTCAGAGTCGACAGCTTTGTGGCGACCACGGTGGGACAAGCAATGTCTTCATCCCATTCAAAAAAATATACATATTTCAAAAATCCAAAAAAATTGAATACTTTTGAAAATCCAAATGATTGTTTTCAAGAAAATCCAAAAATTTTTTTTGCTTTGTCATGATCATTGCCTTAGTTGCATCCATGCTTATTTGATTGTCATGCATATTTTCATTTTTGCATTGCATATCCCTTTTTGCTCTAATTACCTTGTTAAGAAGGCTCTCCCCTTTCACCTAAGTCAAAGTTGACCATAATGGGCAAAGGGATGAGTCATGGTGAAGATCTAATCCCCTTTTATTAAGTGTTACAGGCATTTCAATGCAGGAGAGGAGAGGATTCACACCATGACAGGTAAGTTCTCTTAACCCTTACCCCTATTTCATTTAGGTCATTTGTTTTATTCCACCTTGTTAAGAAGGCTCCTCCCTTTGACTCAAAATCAAGGCAAACGATATACAAGCAAAGGGATGAGTCATGATGAAAAATTAACCATCTTTGCTAAGTGTTTGCAGGGGCTGAAGAAGCAAAAGAGAAGGGCCATTAGGTACATTTTTTATTTAAAAAAAAAATTGGCCTCAGGGCGCATGTGCCCTCATCTGGGGGCACATGGCCAGGTGCCCCACCCTAGGGCGCATGGCCAGGTGCCCCCGATTGGGGGCACATGGACCAAAAAATTCAAAAAAATTAGAAAAATCTCAAAAATTCAGAAATTGTTCAAAATGTTAAAAATGACTTTTTTGCTAAAGGAACCATCATCACAAACGTTGTTTTGACCTCTAAATGATGGTTCTAATAGTGAAAACTTCAGTTGTTCATTTCAGGATAATATGCTTTATATGACAATTTCTTCTGTTGGGTACTAACCAAAAATGTGCAGGCAACATTTTTAGTCCTAACAGGTGAATTGGCGAGATCAGTGTTCCCCAATAAACGTCATGCCAACCTTGCGGCGAAAAGAAAGAAAGCACCACCTAGCTGAACATTCTCATGGTGTTGTATTCCGTCAGAAGGCAAGACAAGGATGGACCAGAGATGCTGGTCGATGCACCACGCCTGAAGATTTCACTCAAATCCACATTCTCATCAATCTCACATCACATCATCACCATCACTTCATTTTTGCACTTCACATCACTCCTACTATCTGTCACCTAGTTATGTTAGGTCCATTTGATACATATTATGCATTAATGTTGAAGACCTTGAGAGTGAAAATGACTTTGCCCGAGATCCCCTTCAACAAAATCTACGACGGCTTGGTCATTTCTTCACACTCATGGATAAGCCAAAATTGAACATTGGAGGGACGATGGTTCCTAATCGGGTGTCTTGACCTCCAATAGACAATCTATATCTTCAACTATTTTCTACATAATTTTCTATGTTTTCACATCCATCTCTTTTTTTATTCTTATCATTACCAATTTTATCTCTTCATATTTTATTTCTTTCTTTTTATCCCATCATGTTTTATTCTTTCTTTTCTTTTATCCCACCGTGTCTTTTATCCCACCGTGTCATGGCAATTGTCATGCCATTGTTTCTTCTTTCCCATCATTTTATGTTAGTCTCACCATTATATATCAATCCCACTATGGCTTAAATTTTTTTTGTCGTTTTCCGAATACCGGGTTTCTGCCAGAGCGTGATTCATGGTTTTCACGATACCCAAGCAATTTTGTTATGCTTAAAACGAACCCTTTAAGAACTTGAGGTTCTTCCACTCAGAATTAAACTGAGTATTTTGGTGAAACTTGAATGAACTTGAGATTCCAAATATGATGGATTGGTATTCTTTTCATTTTAAGATCAACTTCTCTTTTAAAAACTTTAGCCCATCACAGTACAAGAACACCGCAAAGTTCGAGTTGCTGGCTGATGATGAACCTACGAATTCGAGGACTCCTCACCACGCTGAGGGTTGGCTACATCCTTTTATCCTTTATCATTTACTTTTTCATCTCTCATGCCAAGGGCATGTCTTTTACCAGTCAATTATATGAGGTTTTGATAGAACATGAAAGTGATCTAGAATACTCAGCGAGATTCATATTGCTGGATCAGGTAGATAAGCGTGTCTATATCTACACCTTGATGCCACCTTTTTAGTCCATCACCATTCCATTATGCTACATTCATCAACGTTCACTTGCATTCCATTACATTTCACTCCGAATCACTCCGCTTCGTTACATGCCACTCCCTTACAAAGCCGACATCAAGGCGAGGCAAGCTGTAGACACACCAAATTCGCCTAATTCAGAGCATAAAACTCATGTTTCATAGGGTAACATGTATGATTGACCTTAGAATGATGCCGGGTCTTTAAAAGTTGATTTGAAGCTTCGCCGAACGAAATTGGATGCCTTCCGAAGTTTTCCACAAAAAGTCGTAATTTCCGAGCGAAAGCCACCCGTAAATCGTGTAAACCCATAAATTGGCTGAATGACCAATGCCTAATGATCATGCATTGAAGGTTATGGTCATATTCACACTCCGGACAAGTTTTGTTGCGTTCCGTGCCTTTCAGGTTTGCCGTCGGAGTCATTTTGACCTGTATCGGATCTTCTGTTCACTGCCCTAACTTCCGGACAAAATTCTGAAGTTTTGGAGGGTGTTATGGCTAATATGATGCTATACAAAGCTTTTTAGGCCTGTTATCTTTCCAACACAACAAACGGCGTCGAATTCCGAGTTCGGGAGTGTTTGCAATGGCTTCCGGAAGAAGGACGCGCGAAACCAGTCTCATGCGCCCGGGTTCCTGGTCACATGCGCCCGGGACCCAGGGCACGTGCCCATGCACCCTACCAGTGAGGCACGTGACCTTGTGCCCTCACTTGAGGGCACATGCGCCCCACCCTGGAGGCACGAGGGACCCAGTTTTTCACCGAGACTCTACCACTAACCGCCGATCGGATAAGGCCTCTTTTCTCGGGATTTGTGCCCATGCACCTTCATTGGCGGGCACATGCGCCCCTCAGTGGGGCGCATGCATCCTGCACCAGGGCGCATGCGCCCAGGGGTGGGGCGCAAGGCCCCTATTTTTTAGCCTTGATAATGCTGTCCGTTCTCCTATAAATTAACTCTGATTCCGATCGTTCCAAAGGCATGAGCATGACCCCCCCAGGCATCTCAAGAAGTCCAACCACACTCCTGCATTGATTTTGTGATTTTTAGAGAGACAATTTTGAGTTTTTAGAGAGAGAAAAGTCGGTTCAAGAGAGAGGAAGGCTGTTCTGCAGGTGATCTGCCAAGTCTCTCTTCTTAGGCCTCTACAGCAGTGTATGGACGTCTTATGCCAGTGCTCTCTTTATCAAAGTTCTTCATATCCAAGTCTTCTTGAGTTTTCAATCGACGGAACTTGATTCCAAGGTCGGGGCTGGTCGTGACGAGCGCAGAAGCAAAGTCGCGCCTGGCAGATCCTGGACTGCTGCTCGGCTTTTTCGACAACACAGATTTGGCTATATCTTCCTCTATTCAACTAAGAATCTCTCAGTTCTTTTTCCTACATCTTTGTTTACTGATTATACATCATCCTATCATTTTTTTTACATTTTTTTGCATTAATTTTTTTCTGTTATTCCGAAAAAAAAAGGGTTAGAGATAACCCGAATCCGGTCAGTTTCTAGTCAATTGTGTGTTTTATGTTATTTTCCTTACATATACTCCACTTTGTCTAGTTCTAATTGTCTATTTCACTTGTTTATTTGTCTAGTTGCACAGAATATCAAGCACCCACCGCATTGAGGACTCTTCTTCATCGGCCGGCCGAAGAAGGAGAAGCTTTAACTCACATTCTTCACGCTAAGGTACACACGGTCATTTTAATTCTATAAATCGGAACCCACGGTTCCTGGCGACCACATGTCTTAATTTCTTTCTTCTCACCCTCCTCCCACATGACCCGAACCGTCTCTTTGGTGATCGAGCGACGCCAAGGGATGAAAGTTCGGGGAACAATGTGAGTGTGTGACCGAGGTGAGAGTTGCTTTCCGAGCTTTATTCCTTTCTTTCTCATCCCCTCTTGAGGTGACGATCTGGGTTCACGGACTTCTCTGAAAAGGAGAGGACCCCGTCGAATTTTCAGAGTCGACAGGTGGCGCTCCCTTTCTTTTCATCATAGGGCTGGCATGACGTTCCTTCTGGAACACCGATCTCACTAATTCACCTGTTGGACTTAAAAGGTTGCCTGCACATTTCTAATTAGTATCCAATAGTTGAAATTGTCATATTAAGTTTTTACTATTAAAACCATCATTTGGAGGTTAAAACAATGTTTTTGATGATGGTTCCTTTAGTAAAAATGTCACTCTCAACATTCTGGAGATTTTTTGATTTTTTGATATTTGTTTGAATTTTTTGAATTTTTTTCTTTATGTGCCCCCGATCGGGGCACGTGACCATGTGCCCTGGGGTGGGGCACCTGGCCATGTGCCCCCAGATCAGGGCACATGCGCCCTGAGGCTTTTTTTTTTTTTGCAAAAAAATGTACCTGATAGCCCTTCTCTTTCACTTCTTCAGCTCCTGAAAACACTTAACAAAGATGATTAAATTTTCATTATAACTCTTCCCTTTGTTTGTATATAGTTTGCCTTGATTTTGAGTCAAAGGGAGGAGCCTTCTTAACAAGGTGGAATAAAATAAATGACTTAAATGAAATGGAGGTAAGGGTTGAGAGAACTTACCTGATGTGGTGTGAATCCTCTCCTCTCCAACATTGAAATGCCTGAAACACTCAATAGAAAGGGATTAGATCTTCATCACGACTCATCCCTTTGCCTATTATGGTCAACTTTGACTTAAGTCAAAGGGAAGAGTCTTCTTAACAAGGCAATTAAAGCCAAAAATGAATATGCAATGTAGCAATAGAAATATGTATGATAGAAAAATAAACATGGATGCAATTAAGGCAATGATCATGACTGAGCATTTTTTTGGATTTTATTGAAAACAATCATTTTTTTGGATTTTCAAAATATCTAAATTTTTTGAAATATTCAATATTTTTCAATATTTTTGGATTTTTTAAATATTCAATTTTCTGGATTTTTTTTGAAATATGCAATTTTTTGCGAATAAAATGCTGGTATTTAAGACAATTTATCGGTCTTCGAAGTTTGTTAAGACTCAATTGGTAGATGCCATGTGCAAAAATAAAGTTCCCTACCTAGAATCTTTTTAACCTTCTTCCTTTGATCGGCTTGGGTTCCACCTAGATTCGGTCGGTTTACCCTACCCTAGGGGTTTAAAGAGGAAGATCATAGAGGAAGTCCTTGATAGGGTTTGGAGATGTTGAGAGGGATTTCTCTTCTCTCACTCAAATTACCCATTGGGGTTCGGCCTCTTTGGGTCTTTCCTATTTTTTTGCTCTTTTCTATGTGGCACATATTTAGATAGATTTTTGACTTGTGGGGACATTGCCCATCTTTTAGTGCCTTTCACCTTGACTATCATTCTGGGTACTCATTCAGACAGGTTGATCATTTTCTTTTTCTAACATGAGGGGTTCATTGCCTATCTTTTGGCACCCTTTTGCACCCTTCGAGATGGCCTCCTACTAGGGTGGCGAGTTTTTTCGATACTACCCCTCTCTAATATTCTCTCCCTATCTTAGACCAAGTAGAAGAGAATAGGGTAAAGGTACTCCTTCCGTTTCTAGATTTCTACCTTGCCTTTCGCAAGTGTCAAGTTGTCTGGATTCTAGGATCGGGAGGTGATGTGTGTGTAGGATGGTACCTACCCTTGACTTCTCACGAACAGCCTAGAATCGATGACTTGAGATTATACCAGTGGTTTCTCCATTTTTATAGAAAGTACTTTTTCAGTTAAACTCCATTTAAAGGATGATTTAATTTTTCTCCATCTGCATTAGTCAATTTATATGCATTGCCTGGATACTTTTCAGTGATTACAAAAGGCCCTTCCTAGTTAGGTTGCAATTTGGAGTGGAGACCCCCCAGCTTAGTGAATATGCGTTTGACTACCATCTCACCGATTTTGAATTTTCTCTCAACCACCCTCTTTTGATAAAACCTTCTAAGTTTATTATGATAAGTTCGGGCATGCTCAGCGGCAGCTAGCCTTCTTTCATCCAATAATACAAGCTGTGCAAGGAGAGATTCTCGTCTCTCATCAACAGGAATATCCCTGTCGAGCTAAACTCGGAGAGATGGAAGTAATACTTCCTAGGGGACCACTACTTTCATCTCGTATGCCAAAGCATACGGGGTTTGTCCAGTGGGAGTCCTTACAGAAGTACGATAAGCCCATAGAGTATCTACAGGCTTATCAGGCCAGTTGACAAACTTTCTAGACTTAAGATTTATTGATGATCTTGATTAAGGTTTTGTTGGTGGCTTCTGCTTGACCATTGCCTTGAGGATAGTATGGTGATGAATGATGCAATGAAATACGATACCTGTTGCGAAGATCACACAGATCTTGAGAGAGAAATTATGGCTCATTATCAGTGACGATGTTGCTGGGGATCCCAAACCTTGCAATGATGTTGTGCTTGATGAAGGAGCAGACTATTGATGCTTTAATCTCAACGAATGCTTCCGCTTCAGCCCTCTTTGTGAAGTACTCCGTTGCTGTCAAAATGAATGATTTTGAACACATTTCGGAGTTGAGGTCACTCAAGGGGCCAATGATATCAAAAGCCCACATGGAGAAAGGCCATGGGGCATGAATTGGATGGAGGGAAGATGCAGGAGAATGAATCATGTCTGCATGATGTTGACATGAATGACAGTTCCGGACAAAGATGGAGCAGTCCTCTTATAGAGTTGGTCAATAATACCCTTGTCGGATAATTTTCTTAGCAAGGGCTTTGGCATTCACATGACCACCACAAACTCTAGAATGTGCTTCATTGAGCACCAACTTAGCTTCTTCTTCATCAAGACACCTGAGTAAGATTCTGATAGAAATGTATGCCCTACAAGCCAATCATATATGATATGATTCGACATTTCTAGAAATCTCTCATTCAATTAATTAGGCAAATCTTCATTATAAGCTCTTATTAGAAGCGAATATCATAATGAAGTCCTTGATCAAATACAATGATGATTAAATCATGATGAGATCATGATAATGAGATTGATCATCTAGAGGTATTTGATCTAAATGTTCCTAGTCATAGGATACTTGAGACGGGATATCAAGGATCCGGATAGACTAGTGTATGTGATGTCTTCTCATGTGATGAGGATGACCGATCTCATTGGTCATCAGTGTGGAGACACTGAGATACACGTACAGGTGCTCATTAGTTGAATGAGTTCACTGAACTGACCGAATTAGAAACCCTGAATGGTATCTTACCGAACTGTCTATCAGGGTTTTCTATCATCACGGTTGCATGGTTGGACCTTTGACCTGAGTCGCCAAAGATGCCTTGTTGGGTGGAACTTGTGCTTTGACCATTGACCTATGGATCACAATTTAGATGGTCCTATATAGCGATGGATTGGGTACAAGGAAAATCCGATGGAGGCAATTGAGCGGACAACAAGGGATCGTCCACTCTCGGTAAGTGAGAGTGAATGTCCTATGGGATAGTACTCTAAATCCCTGGCCAGGGTAGATAGGATAATTGGAAAAGGAGTTTTCCAATTGATCCAATTCCGAGTACAGGATCCTATAGAGTCGGTACACTAAGGAGTTGACAGTTGATGCCGTACTCCTTTCCGACCGGGACATTGGATGGATGAGGGTTTATATCCATGTGGTAACTGATGATGGAAAGGCTCAATGGAGATGAGATTATCCCCATAGCCATTTGGGATCATGGGATGTGGCTTGTACCCTTCATGATCGGTAGGCCGATTAATCTGTTATCGGATAACAGATTTAATTAAATTAAATAGAATTGTTCTGTTTTATTTAGGCCTCAACCAAATAGGCTATTGGGCCTAGTGGGTCACACACAAAAGGACTTATCCACAAGTACAGGGACAAGGGCACAATTTATAGAGATTTTGGGTTTTTATGAAAAATTCCATAATACTCTATAAATACTAATGGTTTCAGCCAAACCCCATCAAGCCAAGGGTGAAAACCACGTCCCAAGCCTCCTCCCAACCTCCTCTTCTCTCTAGAAGGTGTCCATGGTCGATGGAGCTCCGTTCGGGAAGAGTTCTCGAGGCCAGCGCGAAGGGAGAACCTGCTGTGGATGAAGTTCGTGTGGATACTGCTGGAGACCGGACACTTGAACGGTTTGGAGAGCTTTAGAAGCTCATCTCCTTCCTCTCCATGGGATTATATGAATCCCTATCAGGTATATTCGAACCCGATTTGATCGGTTTTTGGTTTTCGTCGTTCGGTTCTGATTGAGACGGATTCTAAAGGAACCCATAGGAATCGTCGCTTCCGCTGCACCAAATTTTAATGGACGATTCCTAACAGATTCCACTTAGGCTTTTCTTATATAGCACCTCCTCCTAAGATTGTATACCTTTGGGATACTCTTCTAATTGCCTTCTTTTCTTTGGTGGTTGATCCAGGCGGATATGACTGATCATGGCATTACCTAGCAATCTCATCATACCAAGGTCTCTCACCTTCTTATAATTCTTCCAACTAAATTAAGGAGAGTTCTTTTTTGTGTTCCAAGTATTCCTTTCTGTTGAACCGCTCCTTAACGTTTAGAAAACGTCCATCCTCAATTGCTGGAATTGACCTCTTACAGATGTGGATAGTTCGCACTTGCCTTCCTAGTAGGACAGATAGAGATGAAGCTAGTGAAGCTAAGGCATCGGCGAGGATATTCTGAGAACGGGGGACATGGACAAAGGTGAGTTTGAAGAATAGCTTGATGTAGCAGGTGGTGAGCTCCTAGTAGGGTTTGAGGTTTGGATGGGAAGTTCGGTATTTGGATAGGACATAGCGTAGGATCAATTGACTATCACCTATCACCCTCAGTTCAGTGGCACCATGGAAATGAGCAGCCTCCAGCCCGGCCAGCAAGGCTTCATACTCAGCTATGTTGTTGGTTGCTGGAAAGTTGAGCTAAAAAGCCTATGAAATGGTGACACCTTCAGGTGATAGAAAGACAATACCTATCCCTCTACCATGAGGGTTTAGAGCCCCGTAAAAATATAATGTCCAAAGATCGGACTGACATTAGTTTGTCATTCGGGAACTTTGACCAGACTGGGTCAAAGACGAGTATGGGATGATGGGCAACGTGTTCAGTAATAGCATAGCCCTTGATTGCCTTCTGTGGAACGTAAATGATATCAAATTGGGACAATAAGCTCTACCATCGCCCTAACCGATCAGTCAAAACTGTCTTCTCTAACAGAAACTTAATAAGATTGATACAAGCAATGAGCTTGACTTGGTGAGCAAGAAAATAATGCTTGAGTTTCTGAACCATGCAAACAAGAGTAGCACAGATCTTTTCTACCATCGTGTACTTCAGCTCATAAGCATCAAACATCTTAGACAAGTAGTAAGTAGCTCGTTCTTTCTCTTCTTCATCAACTTGTGCAAGGACTACCCCAAGAGAGTTCTCAAGAACCGAAATGTAGAGGACCAAGGGCTTGTAAGGAATTGGTGGTCTAAGTACAGGGGGACTTTCCAAGTATGTTTTCAACCCATCAAACGCCTCCTGGCACTTCAAATCCCATTTAAACTCGGCCCCCGCCTTGGTTAACTCATAGAAAGGTTTACACCTTTGGGAATGTTTGTGAGATAAACCAGCGGACAAATTGTAGCCTCCCAATCAATCCACGAAGCTCTTTCATATTCTTCAGGGGAGGCATACCAATAATTTCTTTGGCCATGTTTGGGTCGATCTCTATGCCCCTTTTACTTACTATGAACCCTAGTAGCTTTCCTGATGAAACTCCAAATGTACACTTCTTAGGATTCATTTTCTGCTTGTATTCTCTACCTAACTGAAAAACTTTTCTTAGTACTTCAGAATGGTCTTCCCGACTCTTGGACTTGATAACCAAATCATCCACATATACCTCTACAAGGGTGTGCATCATGTCGTGAAAGATAGCCATCATAGCCCTCTGATATGTAGCACCAACATTTTTTAACCCAAAGGGCATGACAACATAGCAATATGTTCCCCAAGGTGTAGTGAATGAGGTCTTCTCTTGGTCCTCCTCTACTAATCAGATCTGATTGTATCCAGAATAGCCATACATGAATGAAAGCATTTCAAATCCAGCTGTGTTATTGACCAAAACATCGATTTGAGGTAAAGGGAAATCATCCTTAGGACACGCTCGGTTCAAGTCCCTGAAATCTATGCAAATCCGAACCTGTCCATCCTTCTTCATAACAGGGACAATGTTAGCCACCCATTGCAGATATAGGACGACTTTAAGGAATTTTACTTGGTGTAGTTTGACGACCTCCTTTTTCATTTTAAGTGCAATATAAGGGTGGAATCTCCTGAGCTTTTGTTTAACTGGGGCAGTTCCAGGTTTCAAGGTTAATCTATGTTCAACCAATGAATTATCTAATCCTGGCATGTCTTCATATGTCCATGCAAACGTGTCCTTGTATTCTTCCAAAACTTTGATCAAACGTTTTTCTTCTGAGGGAGTGAGGTTTGCACTGATGAGGATAGTCTTAGGATCTTCTAGGGTTCCTAAAACTTTGATCAAACGTGTCCTTGTATTCAGTCTTATGATAGTCCAGAAGCATATGCATCAGCCAAGTCCTCGATTTCATCCTCAGATTCAGGATCCTTTTCTGATACCACCTCATATACTACCAAAGTATGATCTATGTTATGCTCATCCTCATATCGGATTTCATTTAGCTGGATGGTATGCTCTAAAAAGTTTGGCAACCTCACACACTCTATGCATTTCTGTGCCAATTGTTGCAGATACCTATTTGGAACTTGTTTACCTCAAACTTTTTTATTTCCAAACCTAACCTGACCTAATAAAGCTAGAAAGGTGGTATTTACAGTGGAGGGAGGATCGACTAAATCGATCAATGATTAAGAAGAGAGGGATCCCTGATTGGGAGCACCCTTTGGCATGAGTAGAGACGTCTCCTCGATGGAAATGTGAGTTTCAGAGAAGATGTTTTTTTTGGGATTTTCAAATAAAAATATAGAATGAGTTAGAATGACTCGAGGTTTGCTAGAAGCTGACTAAATTAGCAGAGAGAAAAACTTAAGAATAAAGAGAAAAAAGGGGCTCGTGGGTCCAATGGCAACAAAAAATGGGCACATGGGCCCAAAACTAATGAAAAACGTGAATAGGTACGTGGACCTGATTTTAGAAATGGATGGGCATGTGAGCCCATGCTGGAAAGAACTCTCAGTTCTGAAGTTGATGAGGGAAGTAAATGGGCAAGCAGGCCTAGTGAGAATAGAAGGTTTAAAAGGGCACATGGGCCCAAAGTGAGAAAGTGGGCTCGGAAGCCCATCCAAAATATCTAGAAATAATGGTGTCGACTCCAGAAATGGGTTCCGGATCGGCACCTCAAGATAAGAAGGTGGAAGATAGAAGAGGGGGAAAAGGGGAGTGAATCGAAAAACACTTGGAAAGCAGTAAAAGGTCCCCACCTCGATCCCACACTCACATTGATCCCCGAACTTTCATCTCAGGGCGTCGCTCGATCACCGAAGATGGTTCGGGTCATGTGGGAGGAGAGTGAGGAGGAGATGAAATTAGCACATAAGTAAAGGGTGTTCGCCAGGAGCCGCGGGTTCCGCTTTATGTATTGAAAATAGAAAGAAGTTGACCGTGTGTACCTTAGCGTGGGAGATTGGGATGTGAGTTCAACCTTCTTCCTCTTCGGCCGGCCGATGAGGGAGAGTCCAACCGATGCTAGCTTGATGTACCTGTGCAACTAGTAGACAAAGAAGACAAGAAAACAAGTGAAGGGGGGGTTAGAACTGTGTGAAGTGTAGTAACTGTAAAAACAATAACACAAAACGGCAATTGGAAACAAACTCACCGGATTCGGGGTTAGCCCTAACCCATTTTTTTGGTTTTTTTATGATGTATGAAATGATGAAAGATTGAATAAAAATGATGCTTAAATATAAACTAAATTATTTTAATGAAGAGTTAGCAAAGAGAATATGAATGGTTAAAGACAACACAACCCAGGCGAAGTGACAACCGGGTTGGACAGATTCAATGTAAACTGCGCGGCTCTGATGTAAAGACTGTAATAGACAGCACCAATGACATAATCAAGTGCCGTTTGTTTCAAAATAAAGATAACTCACCGAGGGTGGTTTTATGTTAAGACAAGTTTTCCTGAATCTTATGATAGGTAATCTAAATTTATCTGATAAGCCGGATCTTGGACAGTGAAGTTCTAGAAACTCCCAGCACAATGTTGATGTAGGACATGCTATAGGCACCAAAGATATCCAAATTGAATGATTATTGTTTTAGATAAAATATAACTCACCTGTGAACAATTTATATGAAGGATGTATAGGCTGAATCCACCATTAAATGCACTGAAATTGACTGATAAAACAATAACTTAGAAGAGAAGACTTCGTATCTGTCTGTGCAGCGCCGGTGTTGAAGCCGTAACAAACCGAGGGAATGTCAGAATTGATCTAAGTTTGTTGGAGATGAAATATATCTTGATGAAACACACTTTTTATGAAGGAAGTCAGGCCTGAAAATTACTATAAAGATATGTAGAAGCCGATGATCAGCAGTGCAGCACGTCAGAGCTTAGATTGACTTCTTCTTCACTTTGGGATGATCTCCGGGCACCGGGACAAAGAGAGAATGATTTGGGAAGGTTGGGAAGATCCTAGGGTGGCTGGAGGACGAAGAGAGGAGTGCTGGAGGATGGGGATGCCCTTCTTAGGTCGTTCATATGAGTCTCCCTTTATAGGGGATGAGAACCAGATCAAAAAATAGCAAGTTTTGATACATCCGACCATAGGTTGGATTTCCTCCATTTATTGTTGCTGATTTTCATACTGAGGCATCTAGAAACTTAACTAAATGATTGATATATATTTTAAACCATGGATCACCTTTCCCATGTTCAAAATATGTCTCCACTTGAAGAGGAAACAAATCTAGTCTAAAAATGGCAAGTCTTGATATACAAGACAACAAGTTGGATTGCCATCATTAGATGATGCTAATTTAGACCATGAAGCTTCCAGATACTATAAAAAGTGATATGGAGGATGAAAAAGGAAGGTAAGGTCGTGAATTGGTCATATATGTTCCCAATAGGCTGGGCTTGCATGCAATTGGGCTTGATAGGTGCTGCGTGCGGACAGAACTGTACGTCTAACTTCTATAAGGCGCTGCAGACAAATGGTAGATCAGAATTGAATGCCGTTTGTTGAAATGGAAAGATAACTCAGAGAAGAATATTATTCATGTTGAATACTTTTCCATTATACTTCCATATAATCCTGTGAAAAATTTCCAAATAGAAGATATTCTGGGAAAAGCATAATATGGCACACCACCAAGAGTCTCTTGTTCAGCAAACACGGATTTGATTAGAAATTAGCAAATGATCCTCATATTTACAATAAGCACCTCAGATCATCCAAAAGGGTGGTTCATCATGATTTTGATGGTCTAAAAGATATGTTGCCAATGGAATAATGGTTTAAGCTCTAAATAAGGCCAAATTGGCGTTTCTACAGCTTGCCTCGCCTTGATGTCGGCTTTGAAAGGGAATGGCATGTAGCGTAGCGGAGTGAAATGTAGAGGAATGTAGCGAAGAGAAATGGATCGTAGTGGAATGTAGTAGAGCAAAATAGTGATGGACTGAAAAGGTGGCATCAAGGTGTAGATATAGACATGCTCAACGACCAGATTCGGCAAGATGAATCTCCTCAAGCCTCCTAGTTAACCGCCATGTTTCATCAAGTCTTCCTATATTCGATTGGTAAAAGTTGCAGTATGCCTTGACCTTTGTCAAGGGGTGTAAAGTTTTTCTTGTGCCTGAAACACTTAGAAGGAAGAGATTAGAACAACAATGCGGCTTATCCCTCTTGCAAGTTGCAGTATAGATTGTCTATGAGGTCAGGATACCCATTCGGGAACCATCGTCCCTCACTGCACAATTTTGGCTTATCCGTGAGCACAAAGAATGACCTGACCGTCTTGGATTTTGATGAAGGGGATCTCGGGCCTGGTCTTCTTTGCATTCACGGTCTTCAACATCAATGCATAAAATAAATAGTAATGCACCTAATATATGCTAAGAAAGGAAATGATAACGGTGAGTTTGCGGTGTGATGACATGCATTCTCATAAAAGAGTTCATGTGTCCTAATGAGGACACAGAGCAAAAGCTTCTCGGCAAAGTTGAGGCCGAGGTAATGATGACACCTCCTCCTGAGAATCCTCAGGGGAGGGAAGTGGCGAGCATCGCTTGCAAAAGGTTTCTCGGCAAAATTAAGGCCGAGGTTATGGTGACACCTCCTCCTAAGAATCCTCAGGGGAGGGAAGTGGCGAGCATCGCCTTATTGAAATCTTGAAAATGCTCCTCGACGAAGTTGAGGTCGAGGTCATGGTGGCACCTCCTCCTAAGAATCCTTGGGGAGGGAAGTGGCAAGCTTCGCCTTGTTGTGAAGTTCTCCTTATTTGTTCTTCGTGCCTGAAACACTAGAAAAAGGAGATTAGAATGCCAATATGGCTTATCCCCCTTGCAAGTTGCAGTATACCTTGACGTTTGTCAAGGGGTGTAAAGTTTTTCTTGTGCCTGAAACACTTAGAAGGAAGAGATTAGAACAACAATGCGACTTATCCCCCTTATAAGTTGCAGTATGCCTTGACCTTTGTCAAGGGGTATAGCCTTCTTAGGAGTGTAAAAATCAAGTAGAAAATATGCAATGAAGAATTTGAAACATGAGAGATTGAAAGTAAATATGAATGTAAAGACGAAAATTCAAACCAAGCATGGTGATAAAATATTTTAAAAAGTTTGAAAATTTTTGTTGAATTTGAAAAAGAAGTTTTCTTTTTTGTTGAAAAGATTCAATTTTTTTGGGATTTTTGAAAATGCTATTTTCTTTTTTTTGAGTTTTTGAAAATATTTATTTTTTTGGAGTTTTTGAAGATATTCAACTTTTTTTGTAGTTTTTTTTTTGAAAATATTCGACTTTTTTTGGAGTTTTTGAAATGTTCAACCTTTTTTTTGAGATTTTTTTTTGAAAATATTTTTTTTTGCAGAGAAAAATCAGTATTGACATAAGTTCTCATTACTTGGTTGTTTTTTCTAGGTTCGTTGGTAGACATCATATGCAAAATGGGGTTCCTTACCCAAAATCTTTCCGACCTTCAACCTTTGATCGGCTAGAGTTTAGCTTTGATTTGGTTGGTTCACCCACACCTTGGGGGTAAGAATGAAGAATTGAGGTAAAGTCCTTGATAGGCTTTGGAGATGTCGAGAGGGATTTCTCTACTCACACCCAATTGCCTGTTGGGGTTCGGCCTCTTCGGGTCTTTTCTTCTTTATCGACAAACCTATTTTTGTGGCACACATTCGGACAGGTGCTTTGACCTGTGGGGTCATTGCCCATCTTTTGGTGCCTTTTTTCATTTTCTGCATTTTTGGGTACTCATTCAGACAGGCCCATATTTGTTTAAACCTGTGGGGTTCATTGCCCATCTTTTGGCACCTTTTTTTTATTTGAGAAGTTGGACCTTCTGAGACGGCCTCCTACTAGGGTGGCAGATGCTTTCGATACTCTCCCCCTCTAATCCCCTTCACCTATCTTGGACCGAACAGAAGAGAGTAGGGTGAGGGTTTTCCTTCCACCTCTGAGCCTTGCCTAGCTTCTCTCAGGTGTTGGGTCATCTGGATTCTGGGATCAGGACGTGTTGTGTGTGTAGAATGGTATCTACTCTCGACTCCTAGACAACAATCTAGAACATGTGGACTTAAGTCATACTAGTAGTTCTCTCCTTTTTTTTGAGGTAGATAACATTCCATAGGTGAATCAATTGTAAACATGCCTTGCATTGTAAAAAATTCATTAGGATAAAACAAAAAGTAGTTATCATCAATCATAAATTTTTCTCAAGTAAGATTGTCATGTGAGATTAAACATCATTTTAAAAAAAATTATTGCCTTGCGGATGACATAATGATGATGAATGCAATTCCATGTAATACCTGAGAGAAGGAGAAGTTCATTGTTGATGACGGCTTCGCTTGTGCTTGCCTTGCCTTGCCTGCCATGCCTTGCCTTGCCCAACTGCTTCCACTATTGATATGCACCATATTGCATTGGATTGAAGATTCATAGTCATATGATGAAGTGAAAATGTGGAGGATCTGATTTAGCATGGCGGATTCAAAATTAATGATGTAAAAGACAAAGATTGTGGCATCACCCAGGAAATTTTTCTAACTTGATTTTTTTGTTGAAAGTAAAACTTAGAGAATGAAAGAGAATTTGAAAGGAAATAAACATGCTTGGAAATAAAAGTTAGTTAAAATGGGCTCTTGGGCCCGTGAGTTGAAAGCGGTGTTGAAGGCCTGGGAGTAGTTGGAATCAAGAGGCACGTGAGCCCAAGATTTGAATGTGGGATAGAGGGCCCGGTTGATGTTGATGGGCATGAGGGCCCAATTGGAGGTTGAGCTCGAGGGACCCAATGAAAAGAGTGGGCACATGGACCCGATTTAAATGGTTGGGAGCAAGATTGTGATTTGTGATAGGCCCGTTGGCACCATTGAAGAGTATGGATGCGTAATCCCAAAGTTGAAGAAGTGGGGGCACGGGGGCCCGATTTTGAAGAAGTATGGGCACATGGGCCCGATGGTGAAGAAATGGGGGCATACAGGCCCGAGGTTGAAGGAGTGTGCGCATGTGTGCCCAAGTTTGAGAGAAGGTGGGCACGTGGGCCCAATTTAGAAGAAATTTTGGCACATAGGCCCGGTTGCAGAAAAACATGGGCATGTGAGCTCGGTTGAGGTGAATTGCGAGCACGTGGGCCCGATTGAGGTGAATTGTGGGCACGTGGGCCCAATTTAGAAAAATTAAGGGCACATGGGCCCGATTGGGGAGAACTATGGGCATGTGGGCCCGATGGAAGGAAAGGGGCACGTAGGCCCAGTTGGGGAAAAGGAGCATATGGGACCAGTTGAAGGAAAGGGGCATGCAAGCCCGATTGATGAAAAGGGGCACATGGGCCTGGTTGAAGAAAAAAAGGGGCGTAAGAGCCCGGTTGATTAAAAGGGGCACATGGGCCCAGTTGGATAAAGGGGGCACGTGGGCCCGGCTGATGGAAAGGGGCACATGGGCCCAGTTGATGAAAAGGGGCATAAGAGCCCGATTGACGAAAAGGGGCATAAGTGCCCAATTGAGTGGGATGGGGTGTGGGCCATGGCCCTAAGATTGACAGATTTTGGACCCATGGGCCTGATTGATGGTTGTAAGAAGGATAAATAAAGAGCGGTGGCCCTAAGGTTGAGGAATTGTGGGCCCATGGGCCCAATCGTTGATTTGGAGGAGAATAAAGAAAGGGTCGTGGCCCTAAGATTGATTGATCATGGACCCATGGGCCGAATTGTTGCTTAGGAGAAGAATGGGGTAAGGGTCATAGCCCTAAGATTGATGCTAAAGGATTTTCCTGCCTGTCTGGAGGAGGTCCCAGTATTCCCTTGCTAAGGTCTACATCCTTCTGGAGGCTTGTGGATTTACTCCCTATTTCATTGACCAATTCGGTCTTCTTACTTCCCAGTTCAGGGGTCAATTCAATCTGACCATCTTCAATGATCAATTCCAATGATGGTAACAGTTGATCAATGCCTGACAAATCTTTGCCTAGTCCATCATTGGATTGACAATCAACTAAGTTTATGATTCCTTCATCTAAGCTCCCTATAGCAAGCTTCTCCTCAGGATGTTCTATGGAAGAGGGTATGCCTAGTCTAGGGGATTCCAAAAAGGTAGAAGAGTTTGGTTCAACCTCCCCTACTAGCTGACTTTGATCTTGAGATGTAGCAACGACATGATGAGAAGCTGATTCTTCTGCCATGGTAGGAGAACAAATGGTTGGAGTTATTAATTCCTCTGCCAGGGCAAGAACTTGAGGGGTCGGAGTGACTAAATCATATACCATAGCAGGAGCATGAATGATCGGAGTGACTGGTTCCTCTACCATGACAGGAGCAACAGACGAAACAAGTGGTTTGACTGACTGAGGGGGAACCCTATGTTGAGGGATTGATTGAAGTGGTGCTGGCATAGAAGTCGGTTCATGCTGAAGAGCTATTGGTGTAATTAATTGAGGAGTCAAGGCTTGGATGGTTGGCTAAGGAGTTGTTGGTGGAATAGGCTGAGAAGCCAAGGGTTGGATGATTGGCCGAGGGGTTGTTGGTTTAGAAGCCAAGGGCCAGATGATTGGCCGAGGGGTTGTTGGTGAAATAGGCTGAGAATTCGATTTTGATAATGAGGTGTTGGCACAATTGACATGAGGAGCTTGATTGTGCACAATTGATTGTGCCGTTGACACGGGTTGCATGTCCGGCCGAGATTGTGGCATGGGTGGCCTAATCAACTGGCGTCGAGGAGTTGGCTGAAGATGATGATCTAGATGAGGTTGGAGAGGGCTCCTAGGTTGGTTCATAGCATCAATGCTCCTCTCAAGTCTGGGCCTCAATTCATCAGAATATCGCATTAATTCCACATCTTCTTTTGCTTCCCCAATTATTGAATAGCCTGGCCCATATCGTTTCAAGAATTTGGCCTTGACAATTTCGAAATCCCATATCTCTACTTCGTTCAATGAAAAAAACCAATCTAGGGCTACACCCTCTAAAGATCTCCTAAAAAGAAAGGCAAGGGTCTTCTTATCATTATGCCATCCAGATGATTTGCTCAGGAAATCATTGACATGGGTGAAGGGATCACCTGAGCCATTGTAGCGATGGTAGGTTGGCATTTGTGATTGGGGGATGTAGATAGTATAGAGGGGGAATTTGTTGGTTTCTTTATCCTTGGCAACAGGTGGGGAGGAATTCACCAAGGGGTGTGCATGTGGCACCTGGATGGGAGGGAGATGGGTTGGTGTGCGAGCTGAAGAATGACCCACAATGGGGTGAGTAGGTGAAGTAACATGGCAGGGCTGCCCAGGTGGGGTTATGACAAGAGGTCGAACTGTCGATTGGGGAGGCAAAGCAGCTCTGTTGACTTTGGCTGGACCTTGATTAGCAGGCATCTTTCCCTTCACTAGAAATTGTATGAATGACAAGGTATTGGGATCAAGATGAAAAGATAGATCCTTAAGAGCTTGTTCTATACTAAATGAAGCGGACTGATGGGCATCCCCTTGCACTTCAGGTTCCATAGCAGCATTGACATGGCTCTCAGGTTGTTGTTGGAGCTTATAGATACCTTCCCCGTACTCCTGTTGCTAGAAGTTGTCTGACATCTTGACGTGGCTTCTGGACTTTAGCATCATGGGCATCATGTCGATCTTTCTACAAGGATGGTTAAAAAAAAGAGCAAGCAAAGCACACAACTGAAGATGTTTTGTTATGTTTTGTTTTGTTTGAATTTTTTTGTTTGAATTTGGTTGTTTAAAAAACAAGTTGAACACAAAATTAAAGATGTTTTTTAGGTGTTTTACAAGAAGAAATTTTTGGTTGTTTTAAATTTTTGGTGAGCAAGCAAGTTATGCAAACAAGGTTTTAAAATGACTACTCGACAATATTTGGGTTGAAACCTTAGGTTAGATAGATTGTTAGCAATTGTTCACTCAATTAGGTATGGTTCCTATTGCTTCAATCTTCAAGACCTAAGGTTATCACTCAATCACCACGAGTAGGTACTTGGGTTCTTCGGGTTTTGGGAAAGTGGTACAACCGGCCCAATCGTGCGGAGAGGAATACTCCACGGATGGGGACTTACGGAGGTCTTGATGGAAACCACCAAATAAACTAGGAAGGAATATCCCAGAAGAGAGGTAAGAATCCACCAAGAAGGTGTTTGGAGGGTGAGGGTGTGTTGGGAGAGAGAGCCCCCGCCTCGAATGCCCTACGGATCGGAGCAAGTCCAGTACCCGATGCAAAAAGCTAATGCAAAAGTAAAAATGAAGGGTAAGAGGAGAAGAAGCAATAAATATGCACAAACATAAAATGAAAAGAAGTAAGTAAATTAAGCATGCATTATGCAAACAAGATAAGCAGTCATGCAACAAAACAATCTAGTGACTAGAACTGAATTAGAATGAAACAAGTTGCACAAACAAATCAAGCTAGCACGGTTAAAGACATTGGATGTCCCACCGTGGTCGCCAAAAAGCTGTCGACTCCAGAAATGGGTTCCGGATCGGCACCTCAAGATAAGAAGGTGAAAGATAGAAGAGGGGGAAAAGGGGAGTGAATCGAAAAACACTTGGAAAGCAGTAAAAGGTCCTCACCTCGATCCCACACTCACCTCGATCCCCGAACTTTCATCTCACGGCGTCGCTCGAGCACCGAAGATGGTTCGGGTCATGTGGGAGGAGAGTGAGGAGGAGATGAAATTAGCACATAAGTAAAGGGTGGTCGCCAGGAACCGCGGGCTCCGCTTTATGTATTGAAAATAGAAAGAAGTTGACCGTGTGTACCTTAGCGTGGGAGATTGGGATGTGAGTTCAACCTTCTTCCTCTTCGGCCCGCCGATGAGGGAGAGTCCAACCGATGCTAGCTTGATGTACCTGTGCAACTAGTAGACAAAGAAGACAAGAAAACAAGTGAAGGGGGGGGTTAGAACTGTGTGAAGTGTAGTAACTGTAAAAACAATAACACAAAACGGCAATTGGAAACAAACTCACCGGATTCGGGGTTAGCCCTAACCCCTTTTTTTGGTTTTTTTATGATGTATGAAATGATGAAAGATTGAATAAAAATGATGCTTAAATATAAACTAAATGATTTTAATGAAGAGTTAGCAAAGAGAATATGAATGGTTAAAGACAACACAACCAAGGCAAAGTGACAACTGGGTTGGACAGATTCAATGTAAACTGCGCGGCTCTGATGTAAAGACCGTAATAGACATCACCAATGTCATAATCAAGTGCCGTTTGTCTCAAAATAAAGATAACTCACCGAGGGTGGTTTGATATTAAGACAAGTTTTCCTGAATCTTATGATAAGTAATCTGAATTTACCTGATAAGCCGGATCTTGGACAGTGAAGTTCTAGAAACTCCCAGCACAATGTTGATGTAGGACATGCTATAGGCACCACAGATATCCAAATTTTATAGGGGATGAGAACCAGGTCAAAAAATAGCAAGTTTTGATACATCCGACCATAGGTTGGATTTTCTCCATTTCATGTTGCTGATTTTCATACTGAGGCATCTAGAAACTTAACTAAATTATTGATATATATTGTAAACCGTGGATCACCTTTCCCATGTTCAAAATATGTCTCCACTTGAAGAGGAAACAAATCTAGTCTAAAAATGGCAAGTCTTGATATACAAGACAACAAGTTGGATTGCCATCATTAGATGATGCTAATTTCGACCATGAAACTTCCAGATACTATAAAAAGTGATATGGAGGATGAAAAAGGAAGGTAAGGTCGTGAATTAGTCATATATGTGCCTAATGGGCTGGGCTTGCATGCAATTGGGCTTGATAGGTGCTGTGTGCGGACAGAACTGTACGTCTAACTTCTATAAGGCGCTGCAGACAAATGGTAGATCAGAATTGAAGGCCGTTTGTTGAAATGGAAAGATAACTTAGAGAAGAATATTATTCATGTTGAATACTTTTCCATTAGACGTCCATATAATCCTATGAAAAATTTCCAAATAGAGGATATGCTGGGAAAAGCATAATCTGGCACACCACCAAGAGTTTCTTGTTCGGAAAACACGGACTTGATTAGAAATTAGCAAATGATCCTCATATTTCCAATAAGCACCTCAGCTCATCCAAAAGGGTGGTTCATCATGATTTTGATGGTCTAAAAGAGATGTTGCCAATGGAATAATGGTTTAAGCTCTAAATAAGGCCAAATTGGCGTGTCTACAAATGGTACAAGGTTTATACATGGGATAGTTGTATTTGGGCCTCGTGGAATGGTTTTGACTTTGTTGGTAGCCTGCTCAAAAGGATGATCCAAGATTGGTCTGCCCTTTAGTGGTTTTTGGTGCTCTTCCCCACTTGAGAACAAACGAGTCAAAGATAAGCATAGATCTTTCAAGTCTTCTTCTTCATCTGGAGCCTTCCTTCTCTTGACAGCTATCATGGAATTCTTGTCATCTTTAGCCATCATCATGGCCTCCCCTTTGATAAAGAATGTATGGAGTCCCATGGCATATCCTGACTAGAAGATCCTCTTTGGGATGGAATCCTCTTTGTATCCCAACCCCTGCCTACATGGCCTTTTCACAGATTGAATCGGCTGAGTGATCCCTTGAAGATCCTTGCCCAAACCTTTTCCAGGCTGATAACCCAATTTCATCATCATCTGCCATCTGAGTGTGTTTGGTAGAGAGGCGGTCATGCATCTAACTTCTGGTAATTCTCCCACTGAGATCTGGGGTTGTATTGACAGTCCTAAGGGTGAAGAAGCACTGTTCAGCTCGTCCCTTATAGGCAAGCTAGTCACCTTGACCACTTGTCCTTTAAAGGAAAACTTTATGTACTAGTGGTTTGTTGAAGCCACAGCTCCTATTGCCTCCAAGTATGGCCTCCCAAGTATAGCCCGAAAAGTTGGATCCAATTCTAGATCATGAAATTCCGTCGTTACCGTCCATGGTCCAAGTTTAACTTCTAGAGTGACCACCCCACGTGCAGACTTCTTGGAGTTGTCGTAGGCCGTCACCATGGCACAAGATGGCTCAATTTCTTATTCAGAAATGCTGCACAACTGCAAAGTTTCTGGCGGCATAACGTTGATAGAAGCTCCAGTGTCAACCAATCAGGATTTCACTTCAATATTACAATTAACCACAGCCACATGCAAAGCATATCTCCTGACCTCTGGATCTGCTAATTCTTCCTGAGAGAAAGTGAGTGTTGGGTGCTCACTTATAGGGGCTAACACTGTGGTGATCTTCTCAGGAGGAAGATCTTCATTCACCATGACCCTTTGCAAATACTGTTGTAGAATCTCCTGGTGCACCTTTGATCTTTTGATCAACTCAAGTATGGAAATGCGGGCTAGTGTCTTATCCAAATGCTTCAACAAATCATAGGCCATGCCCGACAAAGGTTCTTCCACTTGTTCTTCCTCCACTGGATCTTGCGGTTGATACCCAGCTTGGAGAAAGAGCCGCTGGAACATCCTCCCACTCTAAAGCATCAGGGCTATTTGGCGGTTGGGTAAAGGTGATGGGTTAACTAGGGTGAGATGTGGTGGAACAGGTGGTGTAGGTGTAGGTATGGTAGGCAATGGGATTGGTGGTTTTGGGATGATTGGGTTAGTTGGTAGAGCGGTAGGATTTGGAGGGGGTAGTGATGGTAATACTGGTGGCCTAATAAGAAGTGGTCGGGGTGTAGGAGTGGTGGTAGGTTGTGGGGTTGGTGGTATGATAGGTTGGGGTTTTGAAGTGATAGAGCTCATAGGTAGGGAGTTCAGGTTTGGTGGTGGTCAGATGAGCAAGGGTCGGTGTGTAGCAATGGTTGAGGAAGGTGCAGTCAAGGCGGAGGCTGGCCTAATGATGAGTCGGCGAGAAGAAGTGGCGGTTAGTGGTTGGGTTATTGAGTTTGGTGGTGGTTGTGGAGTAGCAGGTGCATGGATTATCTATCTAGGAGGGTTCCTAGCAGGAGGCCTAGCTGGGTTGACTGGCATGGTTGCATTGTGGTTTTCTAGTTTCCAACCTTGAGCATAGCTGAAATCTCCCTTGACAGTGGAGTGTACTAGACCAATTCCTGGGCTTGGATGTGTTGGTGCTGGTGCTGGAGAGGGAGCGTGTAATGGAAGCGGATTCTGAATAATCCCCAAGCTGGGTTGTTGTTGAGGTTGAGCCGGTGGATGTTGCCGTTGCTGCTGCCTAGCTTTCATTACCTGTATGCATCCTTCCATTTGAGCCAAATCAATGCTACCTTGGTCATTCAGATCATGGATGTAATCCTTGAATTGAAAACACACTTCTACAGTGTGACCAAGGTACCGAAGGTAATCATAGTATTGGGACATATCTACATTTGCTGGCCAAACCTCTTTTTCCTTGGACAATTCCAATTGTTTCTCTACCATGAGTACATTGAAGATGCTGGTCAAGGAGTAAGGGAGTTGTTGGTAATTCTCTTTCCTAGGACCTCCCCTTCATTGTGCCTGATTGGGTGGTGGCGGTGCCCTATTGTAGGTAGGTTGACGAGGTTGCTGGGGTTATGCTACTGGCTGAGTGGTTGTTGTGGTTGTCATGGTTGTTGTGGCCTAACCTATTGTTGAGGGGAGTGGTAGGAAAGGTTCTGTGGTGGGTTTCTGAACTAGTTTTGACGGTTCCCTCCCTGGTTCCCCACAATGTTTATAGCTTCATTGTTGACCACTCCCTCGGTTGTAGGCCTAGCTGGTGCAGAGGGGGTCTTCCTGATGTTCCTAGGTTTTGGGATCAAATGGATTTATCATGGTGACATCTTTGAAGTGGGCTTTCAAGTATCGGGCACTGTCATAGAGTTCATTCATGGTGGTAGGACAGTGCACAATCAATACATTCCTTAGAACTGGTGTGGTTTTCCCGATAAGCATCTTCACTTGTTCCCCTTCAGAAATAACATATGTCAATTTCTCTACCATTCCCCTCTAGTGATCAGCAAACTTTATAAAGTTCTCCTCGGGCTTCATCTTCTCAGCAATCAAATCTGTAATGGAGAATGATGGTGCCACCCGGTCTCTGTATCTTTGCAAAAATTTAGTCTTGACAATATCAAAGTCTCTTGCCTCAAAGGAGTCGATCGAGTAGAACCATTCCAATGCAGACCCTTCTAGTGATCGGTGGAACAAGAAAGCAAGAACCCTACGATCACTTTTCTAGAATGAGGACTCGTAGATAAAATCTTTTAGGTGGAGAAAAGGATTGCCAGTTGTAGCGTCGATAAACTAGTAGTTCAGAAGATGGCAGGTGAAGAACTAGCAAAGAAGAAATAGAGACCTCAGGAATTGACTTAGAGTCTAGGCGACATCTCAGCTCTTCATAACGTTCATTTATCTGGGTGAGCTGATTCATGATTGCAGTGAGAAAAGGTTCTTGGTTTACTGGTGGGGGCATGTGTTTAGAGGCATGATTCTGGAATTGAGAAGCATGACTTGGCAAATTCTCTGAAGAATGTCCTATGACTTGGTGGGCCAATGGAGCAACATGGTTGAAATAAGGTGGCTGGACAAATGATGGTTGAACCACAGATGGTTGAACTACAAATGGTTAAACTACAGATGGTTGTGCTAATGATGGTTGTACCAATGATGGTTGGATCATAGATTGCTGAACAATAGGTGGTTGAACAAAGGGTGATTGAATGAGTGATGGTCAGACCATAGGACAAGGAGATGAGGCAACTTGGTTGGCTTCAGCCTGATCATAGGCAATTTTGCCCTTCACCATGGATTGTATACAGGAGTAGGTTTCTGGGTCAGTATAAAGAGACAACTCCCTAAAGAGTTGTTCAACATCACGGGGAGCAGATGGTTGAGGGACCTCTTGCGCTTCTGACTCAAACAAGGGATTAACATGACCATCTGATGGAATTGGCTGGTGACCCATCTCGTGCTCTCGATGTTCAGCATGTTACACCATTCCAATGTGCCTTTCAGAAATTAATTGCATTGTCACCTTTCAACTTCAAGGAGAAGGTAAAACAAACAAGTTGGCAAAACAAACAAAGAACATTTTGGTTTTTAGTATCTTGCAAAAATATTAGAGTTTTGAATTTTTGTTTGACAAACAAGTGATGCAAAGACTTGAAAATAGGATTACACAATGATTTTGATTAAACCTTAGGTTTATGGATTTGTTAAGAATTGTTCTCTCAACAAATGAGTTAGGATCCTAACTCCAATCTCCAATGACCTAGGTTTCACACAATCTCACCACATGTAGGTAACATAGGATGCATCGGGTTTTGGGGAGTGGTACAACCAACCCGATCGTGAAGAGAAATACTCCACGTATGAGGAATTATGGAGGCCTTGATGAAAACCAACCAAGTCAACTAGGAAAGAATATTCCAGAAGAGAGGTCAGAATCCACCAAGAGGGTGTTTTGGATGGGAGGGGTAAATGGGAGAGTGAGCTCCCGCCTCAAAAAAAGTGTAAAAGAAGGGGGTAGAGAGAAGGAGCAGAGAATGCAATCAAGTAATAAAGCAAGTAATAAGCAAAACATAAACTTAAATAAACAAGCAATGACACAAGAAAAGTAACTAGAAACTAGACAAGCAACTAGAAATAAGAATCTAGACCTTGTTTCACACGGGAGCCAAATGGAGATGGTGAAAAGTGATGAAAAGAAGAGGGTTCAGACCTGATAGCCAAGCAAAAAGGGTGGTTCACATGGGGACCGATGTAGGAATAAGCTGGTTCACGTGGGAACCGGGGTAAAAAGTGAAGGTGGTTCACGCGGGAACCAGTTTTGGGTAAAAGGGTGGTTCACACGGGAACCGGTTTGAATGATTTAAAGAAGGCCACGTAGGGCCAATTAAAGGTGAATAAGGATCTGATCCAAGTGGGGATAGATCTGAAGGAAAGTGGTTTAGTTCACGCGGGAGCCGAAGTAAAGAAAGAGATTGGTTCACGCGGGAACTAGTTTAAAAGGAAAAAGGGTGGTTCATGCGGGAACCAGTTTAAATGGCAACAAGAAATAAAAGGGGGTCACGTGGTGACCAATTTGAGGGTGATAACCTTCAGCAAAAACGATAAAAATATTATTTTAATGACTGAAAAAAAATGTTGGTTTACGTGGGAACCAGTTTGTAGAAGAGAGTTAGTTCGTACGGGAACCGATTTTAAAGCAAAGGTGGGTTCACATGGGAAACTGGCTGAAATAAAATGACAAAAATTAAATGAGGTACTTAGCACTTCATATATGATGAAATATGGGTGAAATTAGAAATTTTGAGATGGCATGAAATTAAGAAAGTTGGAAAGAAGGAAAGGCTCACGCGGGAACCGGTCTAGAACTAGAACTAGTTGCAAGAAAACACTAAGCACCCACGGTTGAAGACATTGCTGGTCCCACTGTGGTCGCCAAAAAGCTGTCAAATTTTAAATTTTGATGGACCCTCTCCTTTTCATGGAAGTCCGTGAATCCGGATCGTCACCTCAAGAGGGGATGAGAAAGGAAGAAGAAAACACAGAAAGCAACTCTTACCTCAGTCCCACACTCACATTGATCCCCGAACTTTCATCCCTTGGCATCACTCTATCACCAAAGAGATAGTTCGGGTCATGTAGGAGGAGGATGATAAGTATAAAATTAAGACATATGGTCTTCAGGAACCGCGGGTTCTGATTTATGAAATAAGATTGGCCATGTGTACCTTAGCGTGAAGAGTGCGGGTCAAAGCTTCTTCTTCTTCGGCCGCCCGATGAAGAAGAGTCCTCAACATATGGGTGCTTAATTTTCTATGCAACTAGACAAAAAAAAGTGAAAAGGACAATTAGAACTAAACAAAGTAGAGTATATGTAAGGAAAATGACATGAAACACACAACTGACTAGAAACTGACCGGATTCGTGTTATCTCTAACCCCTCTTTTTTTATTTTCATATTAATAGACTAAAAATAATATAAAAAATGTAAAAAAATTATAGGAGGATGGATAATCACGAAACAAAGAGTTATAAAAAAGAACATAAAGATTCTAATAAGAATAGAGAGAGATATGGCCAAATCTGGGTTGTCAAAAAAGCCGAGCAGCAGTCCAGGATCTGCCAGGCGTGATTTTGCTTCTGCGCTTGTCACGACCAACCCTGACCTCGGAATCATGTGCCATCAATTGAAAACTAAAGAATACTTGGAGAGGAATAACTTTGATGTTGAGAGCTTGGTCAGAAGACATCCACAGGCTGCTATAGAAGCCAAAGAAGAGAGACCTTGCAGATCACCTGCAGACCAGCATTCCTCTCTCCTAAACCAACTTTAGTCTCTCTAAAAACTTGAAATTCTCTCTCTAAAAATTACAAAATGAATGCAGGAGGGATCTTGGACATCTTGAGATGCTCGGGGGGTCATGTACATGCCTCTGGAATGTAACGATCCAAGCTAAAAAATAGGGCACCTTGTGCCCTGGTCCTGGGCGCATGCGCCCTGGTGCTGGGTGCATGCGCCCTGACGATGGGCGCATGTGCCTCCAAGTGAGGACGCATGCTATCCATCCAAAAAATTAAATCTGATCCGGTCGAAAAATTCGATCCGATCCGGTTAGAGGTAGAGTCCAGGTTGAAAACTGGTTCCATCGTGCCCTTGAACGGGGGCACATGGCCTCGTGTCTCAGGGGCAGGGTGCATGGCTACGTGCCCTGGGTCCAAGGCACATGTACCCAGGGACCAGGGCGCATGGGACTATTTCTGCGCGTCCTTCTTCCGGAAGCGATTGCGAACACTCCCAAACTCAGAATTCGATGCCATTTATTGCGTTGGAAAGATAATAGGCCAAAGAAGCTCTCTATAGCATTGGATCAGCATAACACTCTCAAAAACGTCAGAATTTTATCCGGAAGTTAGGACAGTGAACAGAAGATCCGATACTGGTCGAAATGACTCCGACGGCCAACCGGAAAGACGTGGCATAAAAAAAACTTTTGTAGAGTGTGAATCTGACCATAACCTTCAATGCATGATCATTAGGCATTGGTCATTCAGCCAATTTCCGTGTTTACACGATTTACGTGTGACTTTCGCTCGGAAATTACGACTTTGTGCAGAAAACTTCGAAAAACATCTAATTTCATTCGGCAAAGCTCCAAATGAACTTTAAAAGGACCCAACATCATTATAAGATCAATCACACATGTTACCCTAAAAGACATGAGTTTTATGCTTTGAATTAGGCAAATTTGGCGTGTCTACAACGTCAAGATGTCAAACTACTTCATGAAACAGAAGTACGGGGCGGGTCTCTACCAACAACAATCCATGGTCCAACCCGAAGGCCATGTCAATGCCATTTAAGAACCAAAGGTGCAAAATCCTACCTACCAATCTACTTCACGTAGTATAGAACAAGATCTCAAGAATCTATCTCTTTCTCTTGATCCCTAGACCTTTTCAATCTTCTAATCCTCCACAAAGGGCAAGATGTTTGCTAATCAAGGTCTAGCCAAAGTCAACTGAGTTGCCGCACCCCCCCAATCAGCAGTTCGGCTTGGACAGTCCTACCGCATTACTTCACCTATTCACCCCACTATGGGTCATCCTTCAACTCGCACACCAACCCACCTCCCTCCTATCTAGATGTCGCGTGCATGCCCCCTGGTGAATTCCTCTCCACCCATTGTCAAGGATCAAGAAACCATTGAATTTTCCATCTATACTATATACATACCTCCATCACAAATGCCTACTTACCATCACTACAATGGCTCAGGTGATCCCTTCACCCATGTCAATGATTTCTTAAGCAAATTGTCTCGATGGCAGGATGATTAAAAAGCCTGTGCTTTTCTTTTTAGGTGATCATTAGATGGCACAGCCTGAGAGTCGTTTATTTCACTAGGCCCAATAGAAGCATGGGATTTTGAAATTGTCAAGACAAAAGTTTTGCAATGATATGGTCCGGGTTATTCAATAATTAGGGAAGCAAAAGAAGACAAGGAATTAATGCAATATCATGATAAATTGAGCCCCATGGCTGAGAGGAGCATTTATGCTTTGCATAAACCAAGGAGCCCTCCCCAACACACCCTCACCTTCCAAACATCGTACAACCATGCAAAAATTATGGAAGCAGATGGAAACTGGAAATGGTACCAGATTGCATGACTTTGTTGAAAATATCACCACAAAAAATATAGAAGTCCGAATGAACTCCTATTTAATTTAAAATAAAGAATATTTGCAAAGGGTTATTTAAGATGCAAAAAAATTGAATTGAATTCTATGAGAGATGATCTGAATTTACCTGATAAGTTGGGTCTTGGATAGTGATGTTTTGGAAACCACCAGTTTAACGTTGATGCAAAACATGCTATGGCCACCACAGATATTGGAATTGAATAATTCTTATTGTAAATCAAATATAGCTCACCAAGGAATAGTTTGTATGAAGGATGTATAGGCTGAATCTACCAATAATTGTATTTAAATTGACTGAGAAGATGAAGACTGAGAAGAGGAGACTCCAGATCTGCCAGCACAGTGCTAGTGTAGAAACCGTCACAAGCCAAGGTGATATCAGAATTGATCTCTGTTTGTTGGAGATGAAAGATAGATAGATAAAGAACACTTCTTTTAAAGAAAAGCTAGCTTTAAAATGATCAAGGAAATCTTTAGAATTCTATGATCAACAAAGCAACATGTCGAAGCATAGATTGGCTTCTCCTTCACTTCGTGATGATCTCTAGTCACCGGGACGAAGAAAGGATGAATTGGAGAGGTTGGAACAAACCTAAGGTGTCTGTAGGATGAGGAGAGGAATCCTGGATCATACCCCAATGGCCAAAATTTATAGAGAATCAAAATTGGTGCAAAATAGAGAAACAAACAGAGGGCGCGGTGGGCACACCCTCACTTTGAGGGTGCGTTCAACACATCATTGCTAAAAAAATTTAAAAAATTATGAAAACATGCTAAAAATCAGATTGACCAAAAGAATGTGCCCCGACCCGAGGGCGTGATCAAAATAATAAGTTTTAAGGGGGAAAACCTTCTAAAATGGGTTTGGGAAGTTAGAAATTGAGGTAGGTTTTTAGTTTCTGGAACTGAAAGCACCGTCCCGAGGGCATGTTGACTGAACCCTTGGACAGAGGGCGTGCATGTCGCACCCTCATATGGTGCGCAAGAGAGAGAACTGAGCACGCTCCAGAACTGGCAGGGTGGTCAGTGCTCCCTCATGGTGAGGGAGTGCTGACTACCCTACTAGTTCTGGAGCATGCTCAGTTCTCTCTCTTGTGTGCCATACGTCCACGAGCTGTAACTTGCAAACAGGATGTTTGTTTTGACTCTCATTTGTTGTGTCTGAAAGAGGACTTGCAAGTGTAGCTCCCCAAATTGATAAACCATCTGGTACACATCCTGAGACTTTTGTATGGGACTGTAACTTCCATTTTATCCACCCCATGGTGCCGAAGGCTAGAATGGTGACACGAAACTCAGAAAAGTTGGCGATAACACAGAAAACTTTGAAATGACCTAGTAAGTCGGTGGCAACCTCTACAACTCAGGTTGATGACTGTAAACGACAGGAGAAACCTGGGAAACTTGAAAAGGTGCTCAAAAAGGCTAGTGATGACCTGAAGAACTTGAAATGACCAAAAAAGCTGGCGAAAACTCGTACATCTCGTGTTGACTACTTGAAAAGATAGGAGGAACTCAAAAAATTAGGAGATATACTTAGAAGAGTTGGGGATGACCCAAAGAACTTGGAATGACCGAAAAAGCCAATGACAACCTGTACAACTTGAGTTGATGACCGTAAACGATGTGAGGAACCCGAAAACTCAAAAAGATACCCGAAAGAGTTGGGGATGATTCAAAGAACTTAGAATGTTCCAAAAAGTTGACAGCAACCTGTACAACACAGGTTGACGACCGAAAATGATAGGAGGAACCAAAAAAGTTGAAGAGATCTAAAAAGACAATAATTAATGACCAAGTGACTCAGAGATGCCCAACTGATTGGTCAAAAAATAGTTGGATGAATCTGGTATGCCCTGGGTCCCTCGATGCTGATTGGGATGACCTGATGGTGGCTGAGAAACTCTAATGGTAAGTAGAAAAAGCATACAATGACTTGACAAAAGGACATGACACATTGGTCCTCACTTGGCAAACACGGATTCAACCAGAGATTAGTAACTCATCCTTAAATTTTTAGAAAGCTCCTCGGCTCATCCAAAAGGGTGATTCAGATTGATTTTAAAGATCTAAAAGAGTTTTTACCAATGGAATAAGAGTTTTAAGCTCCAAATAAAGCCAAATTGGTGTGTCTACACTTGCTACTTTTGAAGGCATATTGGTTGCCAGCCTATCGGCTACCTTTTTCACCCTCTTTTCTATTTTCATGCTATTTATTTTAATCATGCACATCATGCTAGCATGGTTTAATGCATCCCAAGCATTTAGTTCACTTTAATCATCTCTAAGAAGGGTTAGGAGTTAGTCTTAATCCGGTTAGTGCAACCCCTTTTGTCACTTCGTCCTCTATTTAGATTAGTTGCTACTCTATGTTTAGTTCTAATCGATTTCTTTTATGCTTTTATTTGTGATCATTTTCAAGCAAGCAACATCTCCCCAAGACTCTTCTTTTGCGGCTGGCCGAGGAAGGAAAAGATAGAACCTACAACAATCTCTCTATTTAGAAAGGTAAACTGATCTACCACATTTTTTCCTTTTCATTTCATTTGCTTCATTCCACTCTTTCAGAGCCTTTGGCTCCTAGAAACCACACCTTCTCTTCCCCATCCAATTCTATACTGTTTTAGTTGTGTTATACACGTCACTCCCCCCTCTAGTCCTTTTCACTTCCATTCTCTTCATGAGCCGAACTGACTCTTCGATGCCCAAGTGACATCAAAATTTGAGTAGCTCGAGGATCAAGGTGAGTGGGAAGAAGAAAAGAAGGAGTGGAGGATAGATCGGTTAGCGGGAAGCATCCCCATTTGTGTCTCCAACATAATTAACATAAATTGAAACATGAAATCTTGAGGAAAAGAGCTCACACAACAAACTCCTTCTCTAGAGGAGGAAGAGACACACACCTAACTGGGGTTTGGTCTTTTCGGGTCCTTCCTTCTTGCCCATTTGTCGACTCCAAAAACGGGTTCCGGATCGGCACCTCAAGAGATGGTGAAAGATGGAATTGGGAAAGGGAGTGAATCGGAAAACACTTGGAAAGTGGTAAAGACTCCTCACCTCGGTCCCACACTCACATTGATCCCCGAACTTTCATCTCATGGCGTCGCTCGAGCACCGAAGATGGTTCGGGTTATGTGGGAGGAGACTGAGGAGGAGATGAAATTAAAACATGAAAGATGTGGTCGCCAGGAGCCGTGGGCTCCGCTTTATAGAATAAAAACAAGATATGAGTTGATTTGACCGTGTACCTTAGCGTGGGAGATAGGGATGTGAGTTCAACCTTCTTCTTCTTCAGCCGGCCGATGAAGAAGAGTCTCCAACCAATGCTAGCTTGATGTACTTGTGCAACTAGTAGACAAATAAGACAAGAAAACTAGTAATGGGAGGATTAGAACTAAGTGAAGTGTAGTAACTGTAATAAGAAGATGAGAAAGAAGCAATTGGAATTGGACTCACCGGCTTCGGGGTGAGCCTTAACCCCTTTTTTTTATTTTTGATTATGTAAAAATGATGCAAATAAACTGAAATATGCTTTAAAAAAGTAAATGAACTGAGTTAAATGAGTTGAGAAAGCTTATGGAATGGATTGGCTTGAGTTGAAGCCGAGTTGGTTGAAGAAGGCCGGTTCGGGTAGCTTTGCACCCTTCTGGCGCGACTTCGGTGCAGAGGATGCTACGGACGACCCCATTGTCATAATCGAGTTCCGTTTGTTGGACTAGACATAGAACTCAGAGAGAAAGAATTCCTTTGTTGATGATTTCCTCGAAATCCTCCTGTAGAAGTCTTTAAAAATTATGAAAGTGGGCGGATGTGGAAAACAGAACCTGGATGTGCGCCCTCAATGCAGCAATCGCCACGAACAAACGGCAAGTCGGAATTGAGTGCTGTCAGTTGGAAATGAAAGAGGACGAAGAGTGGAACGACTTCTATGTTGAAGACTTTTGCAGAAAGAGTCTCGGATTTTCTGCAGAAGTGAATGATTTTGGCTATTAAAGAACACCCGGATCGAGCCTTCTCCTTCACCTCGGGATCGATCTCTTGACTTCGGATCGCTTTTGGATGTCGGGTCAGCTTTGGAGAAGAGCTTGGACGACCTCTGGACGAGCTAGGCACCGGGGATTAACCTTGGGTCATTGAGAATGGCCCTCAATTTATAGGGGAAGGAAGCCGGTGCAAAATTTGGAAACTGGACCAACTGCGCCCCCGCTTTTCAAAGGGGACGAGGGCACTCAGGGCGCGCCCTCAAACCAAGGGCGCGCAGGGCGCGCCCCCAGTTCGGGGGCGCGGTCTGCGCGCCCCCCTGTTTCAAAGGGAGTGGGGGCGCGTTACGCGTCTCACTGATAAAAATCGACGGAAACTTCCGGAAATTTCTAAAAATCGACTTGACATACGTAACGTGCCCCCGAACCGGGGCCGCGGTACAAATAATCGAAAATCAACGTCGGAAACCTTCCAAAAATCCGGTTTAGAAGGTGCTAATCGGAGTAATTTGCGATTTAAAGAAACTGACCGCACCCCTGCTTTTCAAAGGAACCGGGGGCACGCAGGATGTGCCCCCGGTTTGAGGGCGCGCAGGGCGCGCCCCCTGTTTGAGGGCGCGCAGGGTGCGCCCTTCCCTTTCGAGCGGAGTGGGGGCGCGGTACACTCTCTCTCCTGCGCGCGTGTTCCGCGAGCCGTATCTTGCAAACGGGATGTCTGATTCGGCTCCCGTTTGTCGCGTTGGAAAGAGGGCCTTCAACCGCACCTCCTCAAGTCGGTAAACCAGCCGGCATGACTCCCGAGATGTTCGCACGGGGCTTTCTACTAGTTTACACTTTCGCAGAAAGCCGAAACCCCGGGCAAAGATCCGTAAGAGCACAGTTCCGATCGAGAATTCTCGGGTCAACTCGGGATGACTTAAAATGATGACCGAACAAGTCCGGTACGACCGGAAAACCCGAAGTCATCGAAAAATTTGATATTAATCCGTTAAACGTGAACCGAAACTCGGAAAAGCCGGGAAACCCTAAAATTGACCAAAATGGCCATATGGCCCCGGTTGATGAAAATATTCGGCTAGAATCTTCCCAGATGACCTGAAAAGACCCTGGTGATGTCCGAAAAGGCCTAACACGTGGTCAGGGATAGCCGTGTCAGCACAGATCGAAAAAGCCGTAACGAAAGCCGTCATTGACCGACGCCTACCGAAATGACTTCTCGGAAACCCTGAATGCTACGAAACACATGAGGGACTCCCGAGACCTTCAATTATAGACCATTAAAGGTTGGTCATCGAGCAGGCTTCATTTTTTATGGTTCACGCTCGGCTCTCGCTTGGAGGTTTCGGCATAATTCCGGAAATCATCGGTCCATTCTCAACTCACAAGGGGCTTCACCGATGTCCTTAGCTCATGTCCACGAGGTAATCCGGATCAGATAACGGTCAAATAAAGGATATCGCCTATGGAATAAGAGTCTGGGGCTCCGAATCAGGCCAATTTGGAGTGTCTACAGCTTGCCTCGCCTTGATGTCGGCTTTGCAAGGGAATGACATGTAGCGGAGCGAAGTGAAACGTAGAGAAAGCGTAGCGAAGCGAGATGGATCGTAGTGGAATGTAGTGGAGTGAAATGGTGATGGACTGAAAAGGTGGCATCAAGGTGTAGATATATACACGCTCAACGACCAAATTCGGTAAGATGAATCTTATCAAGTCTCCTAGTTAACCACCATGTTTCATCAAGTCTTCCTATGTTCAATTGGTAAGAGATGTGCCATTGGCACGAGAGAAGAATAGCCAACCCCCAACGCGGTGGGGATTCCCCGAAACATGGGTTCGTAGGTTCATCATCAGCTGGTAACCCGATCTTTGCGGTGTTCCTGTACTGTGATGGGCTAAAAATTTTAAAAAGAGATTTGTTTTGAAAAAGTAAAAGAATACCAATCGAGCACATTCAGGTTCTTAGATTCATTTAAGTCTTCCATGAGACAAGATTCAATTCGGAATGGAATGATCTCAAATTCCGAAAGGCAAATGTTAAAGCACATACCGTGAAGACAACAGCAATGCAAGATCTGATCGAATAGAAGGCCCTTGGCGGAAAGAATTGACTGCCACGGTTGGATGAATAGCAAGAAGGGTGTTGCAGTGGTCACAGTGGGGATAGAAATAAAAGATTTGAAGGCACAAGGTGATTACCGAACATGGTGGGATTAACAGACACGGTGGGATACTAGAAAGGTTGGTGGGACTAGAGAACACGGTGGGATTAGAAAACACAGTGGAGTACAGAATGATCGGAATTAGGATAAAATATTTAGAGACTAAGGTGGGAAGGTGAAGATTTTAAAAGAATGTATGCAATGATCATGAAAAATGCAATGCAACTAATACTATATGATGCATGCTGAGCTCAAGAAAACAAAAACAAAACTTTTCTAACAATTAGTTGAAGATATAGATTGTCTATGAGGTCAGGATACCCATTCGGGAACCATCGTCCCTCACTGCACAATTTTGGCTTATCCGTGAGCACAAAGAATGACCTGACCGTCTTGGATTTTGATGAAGGGGATCTCGGGCCTGGTCTTCTTTGCATTCACGGTCTTCAACATCAATGCATAAAATAAATAGTAATGCACCTAATATATGCTAAGAAAGGAAATGATAACGGTGAGTTTGCGGTGTGATGACATGCATTCTCATAAAAGAGTTCATGTGTCCTAATGAGGACACAGTAGCAAAAGCTTCTCGGCAAAGTTGAGGCCGAGGTAATGATGACACCTCCTCCCGAGAATCCTCGGGAGGGAAGTGGCGAGCATCGCTCGCAAAAGGTTTCTCGGCAAAATTAAGGCCGAGGTTATGGTGACACCTCCTCCTAAGAATCCTCAGGGGAGGGAAGTGGCGAGCATCGCCTTATTGAAATCTTGAAAATGCTCCTCGACGAAGTTGAGGTCGAGGTCATGGTGGCACCTCCTCCTAAGAATCCTTGGGGAGGGAAGTGGCAAGCTTCGCCTTGTTGTGAAGTTCTCCTTATTTGTTCTTCGTGCCTGAAACACTAGAAAAAGGAGATTAGAATGCCAATATGGCTTATCCCCCTTGCAAGTTGCAGTATGCCTTGACGTTTGTCAAGGGGTGTAAAGTTTTTCTTGTGCCTGAAACACTTAGAAGGAAGAGATTAGAACAACAATGCGACTTATCCCCCTTACAAGTTGCAGTATGCCTTGACCTTTGTCAAGGGGTATAGCCTTCTTAGGAGTGTAAAAATCAAGTAGCAAATATGCAATGAAGAATTTGAAACATGAGAGATTGAAAGTAAATATGAATGTAAACACGAAAATCCAAACCAAGCATGTAGAAAAAAAAAATTTAAAATTTTGTTGGAATTATAAAAGAAGTTTTGTTAAAAGATTAAAATTTTTTGGGATTTTGAAAATATTCAATTTTTTTTTAGTTTTGAAAATACTTAATTTTTTTGGATTTTTAAAAATATTCAACTTTTTTTGGGGGTTTTGAAAAAAAATTTTATTTTGGAGAGAAAATTCAGTTTTGACACAAGTTCTCATCACTTGGTTATTTTTTCTAGGTTCGTTGGTAGACATCATATGCAAAATGGGGTTTCTTACCCAAAATCTTTCCGACCTTCAACCTTTGATCGGCTAGAGTTTAGCTTTGATTTGGTTGGTTCACCCACACCATGGTGGTAAGAATGAAGAATTGAGGGAAAGTCCTTGATAGGCTTTGGAGATGTTGAGAGGGATTTCTCTACTCACACCTAATTGCCCATTGGGGTTCGGCCTCTTCGGGTCTTTTCTTCTTTATCGACAAACCTATTTTTGTGGCACACATTCGGACAGGTGCTTTGACCTGTGGGGTCATTGCCCATCTTTTGGTGCCTTTTTTCATTTTCTGCATTTTTGGGTACTCATTCAGACAGGCCCATATTTGTTTAAACATGTGGGGTTCATTGCCCATCTTTTGGCACCCTTTTTTTTATTTGAGAAGTTGGACCTTCTGAGACGGCCTCCTACTAGGGTGGCAGATGCTTTCGATACTCTCCCCCTCTGATCCCCTTCACCTATCTTGGACTGAACAGAAGAGAGTAGGGTGAGGGTTTTCCTTCCACCTCTGAGCCTTGCCTAGCTTCTCTCAGGTGTTGGGTCATCCGGATTCTGGGATCGAGATGTGTTGTGTGTGTAGAATGGTATCTACCCTCGACTCCTAGACAACAACCTAGGGCATGTGGACTCAAGTCATACTAGTAGTTCTCTCCATTTTTTTGAGGTAGATTACATTCTAGAGGTGAATCAATTGTTCGCATGCCTTGCAATGTAAAGAATTTGTTTAATAAAAACAAGGTAGCTACAAATATTGTCAATCATGACTTTCTCTCAATTAAAATTGTCATGTAAAAGTCAAAATCATTTCAAAAAATATTGCCTTGCAGATGACACAATGATGATGAATGCAATGTAATACCTGAGAGAAGAAGAAGTTCATTGCTGATGACGACTTTGTTTGTGCTTGCCTTGCCTTTCCTTGCCCAACTGCTTCCACTTTGATATGCTCCATATCGCATTGGATTGAAGATTCAGAGTCATAGGATGAAGTGAAAGATGTGGAGGATCTGATTTAGCATGGCTGAGTTAAAATTAATGATGTAAAAGGCAAAGATTGTGGTATCACCCAGGAAATTTCTCTACTCTTGATTTTTTTTTTGAAAATAAAATTTGGAAAAGAAAAGAGAATGCTTGAAAAGAAAAGTGAATTAAAGCGGGATCTTGGGCCCAAGAGTTGATAGTGGGATTGCAAGCCTGGGAAGGGTAATCAAGAGGCACGTGAGCCCAAGATTTGAATGTGGGATAGAGGGCCTGGTTGATGTTGATGGGCATGAGGGCCCGATTAGAGGTTGAGCCTGAGGGACCCAACGAAAAGAGCGGGCACACGGGCCCGATTTAGATGGTTGGGAGCAAGATTGTGATTTGTGATGGGCTCGCTGGCGCCATTGAAGAGTATGGGTGCGTAATCCCAAAGTTGAAGAAGTGGGGGCACGGGGGCCCGATTTCGAAGAAGTTTGGGCACGTGGGCCCCATGGTGAAGAAATAGGGGCATACAAGCCCGAAGATGAAGGAGTGTGGGCATGTGTGCCCGAGTTTATTGGAAGGTGGGCACGTGGGCCCGATTTAGAAGAAATTTGGGCACATGGGCCCGGTTGTAGAAAAACATGGGAATGTGAGCCCGGATGAGGTGAATTGCAGGCACGTGGGCCCGATTTAGAAAAATTAAGGGCACATGGGCCCGATCGGGGAGAATTATGGGCACGTGGGCCCGATGGAAGGAAAGGGATATGTAGGCCCAATTGGGGAAAAGGGGCATATGGGCCCAGTGGAAGGAAAGGGGCATGCAAGCCCAATTGATTAAAAGGGGCACGTGGGCCCGGTTGAAGAAAAGGGGCATAAGAGCCCGGTTGATTAAAAGGGGCACATGGGCCCGATTGGATAAAGGGGGCACATGGGCCCGGATGATGGAAAGGGGCACATGGGCCCAGTTGATGAAAAGGTGCATAAGAGCCCGAAAATGGGGCATAAGGGCCCGATTGAGTGGGATGGGGTGTGGGCCATGGCCCTAAGATTGATAGATTTTGGACCCATGGGCCTGATTGATGGTTGTAAGAAGGATAAATAAAGGGTGTTGGCCCTAAGATTGAGGAATTGTGGGCCCTTGGGATCAATCGTTGATTTTGAGGAGAATAAAGAAAGGGTCGTGGCCCTAAGATTGATTGATCGTGGGCCCATGGACCAGATTGTTGCTTAGGAGAAGAATGGGGTAAGGGTCGTGGCCCTAAGATTGATGCTAAGGGATTTGCCTGCCTAGCTGGAGGAGGTCCTAGTATCCCCTTGCTAAGGTCTACATCCTTCAGGAGGCTTGTCGATTCATTCCCTATTTCATTGACCAATTCGGTCTCCTTACTTCCCAGTTCAGGGGTCAATTCAATCTGACCATCTTCATTGATCAATTCCAATGATGGTAATAGTTGATCAATGCCTGATAAATCCTTGCCTAGTCCATCATTGGATTGACAATCAACTAAGTTTATGATTCCTTCATCTAAGCTCCCTATAGCAGGCTTCTCCTCAGGATGTTCTATGGAAGAGGGCATGCCTCGTCTAGGGGATTCCAAAAAGGTAGAAGGGTTTGGTTCGACCTCCCCTACTAGCTGACTTTGATCTTGAGATATAGCAATGACATGATCAGAAGCTAATTCTTCTGCCATGACAGGAGCACAAATGGTTGGAGTTATTAATTCCTTTGCCAGGGCAGGAACTTGAGGGGTCAGAATGACTAAATCATATACCATAGTAGGATCATGAATGATCGAAGTGACTAGTTCCTCTACCATGGCAGGAGCAACTGACTGAGGGGGAACCCTATGTTGAGGGATTGATTGAAGTGGTGCTGGCATAGAAGTCGGTTCAGGCTGAAGAGCTATTGATGTAATTAATTGGGGAGTCATGGCTTGGATGGTTGGCTGAGGAGTTGTTGGTGGACTAGGCTGAGAAGCCAAGGGCCGGATGATTGGCCGAGGGGTTGTTGGTGGAATAGGTTGAGAAGCCAAGGGCCGGATGATTGGCCGAGGGGTTGTTGGTGAAATAGGCTGTGAATTTGATTTTGATAGTGAGGTGTTGGCACAATTGACATGAGGAGCTTGATTGTGCACAATTAATTGTGCCATTGACACGGGTTGCATGTCCGGCCGAGATTGTGGCATGGGTGGCCTAAACAACTGGCGTCGAGGAGTTGGCTGAAGATGATGATCTGGGTGAGGTTGGAGAGGGCTCCTACGTTGGTTCATAGCATCAATGCTCCTCTCAAGCCTGGGCCTCAATTCATCAGAATATTGCATTAATTCCACATCTTCTTTTGCTTTCCCAATTATTGAATAACCCGGCCCATATCGTTGCAAAAATTTGGCCTTGATAATTTTGAAATCCCATATCTCTACTTCGTTCAATGAAAAAAACCAATCTAGGGCTGCACCCTTTAAAGATCTCCTAAAAACAAAGGCAAGGGTCTTTCTATCATTCTGCCATCGAGATGATTTGCTCAGGAAATCATTGACATGGGTGAAGGGATCACCTGAGCCATTGTAGTGATGGTAGGTTGGCATTTGTGATTGGGGGATGTAAATAGTATAGAGGGAAATTTAAGGGTTTCCTGATCCTTGGCAATAGGTGGGGATGAATTCACTAGGGGTGTGCATGTGCCACTCGGATGGGAGGGGGTGGGTTGGTGTGCAAGCTAAAGAATGACCCACAATGGAGTGAGTAGATGAAGTAACATGGCAGGGATGCCCAGGTGGGGTTATGGTAAGAGGTTGAACTGCCGATTGAGGAGGTGAGGCAACTCGGTTGACTTTGGCTGCACCATGATTAATAGGCATCTTGCCCTTCACTAGAGATTGTATGAATGACAAGGTATTGGGATCAAGATGAAAAGATAGATCCTTAAGAGCTTGTTCTATACTAAATGAAGTAGACTGATGGGAATCCCCTTGCACTTCAGGTTCCATAGCAGCATTGACATGGCTCTCGGGTTGTTGTTGGAGCTTGTAGAGACCTTCCCCGTACTCTTGTTGCTTGTAGTAGTCCGACATCCCAACGTGGCTTCCGGACTTTAGCATCATGGGCATCATGTCGATCTTTCTACAAAGATGGTTACAAAAAGAGCAAGCAAAGCACACAAATAAAGATTTATTGTTATGTTTTGTTTTGTTTGATTTTTTTGTTTCAATTTGGTTGTTTGGAAAACAAGTTGAACACAAAAAGTTTTTTTTTTCTTTTTTTAGGTTTTTTAAAAGAAGAAAATTATTTTGGCTGTTTTCAATTGTGGTGAGCAAGCAAGTTATGCAAACAAGGTTTTAAAATGACTACTCGACGATATTTGGGTTGAAACCTTAGATTAGATAGATTGTTAGCAATTGTTCACTCAAATGGGTATGGTTCCTATTGCTTCAATCTTCAAGACCTAAGGTTATCACTCAATCACCACGAGTAGGTACTTGGGTTCTTCGGGTTTTGGGAAAGTGGTACAACCGGCCCAATCGTGCGGAGAGGAATACTCCACAGATGGGGACTTACGGAGGTCTTGATGGAAACCACCAAATCAACTAGGAAGGAATATCCCAGAAGAGAGGTAAGAATCCACCAAGAAGGTGTTTGGAGGGTGAGGGTGTGTGGGGAGAGAGAGCCCCCGCCTCGAATGCCCTACGGATCGGAGCAAGTCCGGTACCCGATGCAAAAAGCTAATGCAAAAGTAAAAATGGAGGGTAAGAGGAGAAGAAGCAATAAATATGTGCAAACATAAAAGGAAAAGAAGTAAGTAAATCAAGCAAGCAATATGCAAACAAAATAAGCAATCATACAACAAAACAAATAATCTAGTGACTAGAACTGAATTAGAATGAAACAAGTTGCACAAACAAATCAAGCTAGCACGGTTAAAGACATTGGTTGTCCCACCGTGGTCGCCAAAAAGCTGTCAACTCCAAAAACGGGTTCCGGATCGGCACCTCAAGAGAAGGTGAAAGATGGAATTGGGAAAGGGAGTGAATCGTAAAACACTCGGAAAGAGGTAAAGACTCCTCACCTCGGTCCCACACTCACATTGATCCCCGAACTTTCATCTCACGGCGTCGCTCGAGCACCGGAGATGGTTCGGGTTTTGTGGGAGGAGAGTGAGGAGGAGATGAATTTAAAACATGAAAGATGTGGTCGCCAGGAGCCGCGGGCTCCGCTTTATAGAATAAAAACAAGAGATGAGTTGATTTTACCGTGTACCTTAGCGTGGGAGATAGGGATGTGAGTTCAACCTTCTTCTTCTTCGGCCGGCCGATGAAGAAGAGTCTCCAACCAATGCTAGCTTGATGTACCTATGCAACTATTAGACAAATAAGACAAGAAAACTAGTGAAGGGAGGATTAGAACTAAGTGAAGTGTAGTAACTGTAATAAGAAGATGAGAAAGAAGCAATTGGAATTGGACTCACCGGCTTCGGGGTGAGCCTTAACCCCTTTTTTTGTATTTTTGGTTATGTAAAAATGATGCAAATAAACTGAAATATGCTTTAAAACAGTAAATGAACTGAGTTAAATGAGTTGAGAAAGCCTATGGAATGGATCGGCTTGAGTTGAAGCCAAGTTGGTTGAAGAAGGCCGGTTCGGGTAGCTTCGCACCCTTCTGGCGCGACTTCGGTGAAGAGGATGCTACGGACGACCCCAATGTCAGAATCGAGTGCCGTTTATTGGAGTAGACAGAGAACTCACAGAGAAAGAATTACTTTGTTTATGATTTCTCCGAAATCCTCTTGTAGAAGTCTGTAAAAATTATGAAAGGGAGTGGATGTGGAAAACAGAACCTGGATGCGCGCCCTCAATATAGCAATTGTCACGAACAAACGGCAAGTCGGAATTCAGTGTTGTCAGTTGAAGATGAAAGAGAACGAAGAGTGGAACGACTTCTATGTTGAAGACTTTTGCAGAAAGAGTCTCAGATTTTATGCAAAAGTCGATGAAGTTGGCTGATGCAGAACACCCGGATCGAGCCTTCTCCTTCACCTCGGGATCGATCTCTTGACTTCGGATCGCCTTTGGACGTCGGGACGGCTTTGGAGAAGAGCTTGGACGACCTCTGGACGAGCTAGGCACCGGGGATTAACCTTGGGTCATTGAGAATGGCCCTCAATTTATAGGGAAAGGAAGTCTGTGCAAAATTTGGAAACTGGACCGACCGCGCCCCCGCTTTTCAAAGGGGATGAGGGCGCTCAGGGCGCGCCCTCAAACCAAGGGCGTGCAGGGCGCGCCCCCAGTTCGGTGGCGCGGTCTGCGCGCCCCCCCTGTTTCAAAGGGAGCGGGGGCGCGTTACGCGTCTCACTGATAAAAATCGACGGAAACTTCCGGAAATTGCTAAAAATCGACTTAACATACGTAACGCGCCCCCGAACCGGGGGCGCAGTACAAATAATCAAAAATCAACGTCGGAAACCTTCTAAAAATCCGGTTTAGAAGGTGCTAATCGGGGTAATTTGCGATTTAAAGAAACTGACCACACCCCTGCTTTTCAAAGGAACCGGGGGCGTGCAGGACGTGCCCCCGGTTTGAGGGCGCGCAGGGCGCGCCCCCTATTTGAGGGCACGCAGGGCACGCCCTCCCCTTTCAAGCGGAGTGGGGGCGCGGTACACTCTCTCTCCTGCGCGCGTGTTCCACGAGCCGTATCTTGCAAACGGGATGTCCGATTCGGCTCCCGTTTGTCGCGTTGGAAAGAGGGCCTTCAACCGCACCTCCTCAAGTCGGCAAACCAGCCGGCATGACTCCCGAGATGTTCACACGGGGCTTTCTACCGGTTTACCCTCTCGCGAAAAGCCGAAACCCGGGGCGAAGATCCGAAAGAGCACAGTTCCGATCGAGAAATCTCGGGTCAACTCGGGATGACTTAAAATGATGACCGAACAAGTCCGGTACGACCGGAAAACCCGAAGTCATCGAAAAATTTGATATTAATCCGTTAAACGTGAACCGAAACTCAGAAAAGCCGGGAAACCCTAAAATTGACCGAAATGGCCATATGGCCCCGGTTGATGAAAATATTCGGCTAGAATCTTCCCGGATGACCTGAAAAGACCCTGGTGATGTCCGAAAAGGCCTAACACGTGGTCCGGGATAGCCGTGTCAGCACAGATCGAAAAAGCCATAACGAAAGCCGTCATTGACCGACGCCTACCAAAATGACTTCTCAGAAACCCTGAATGCTACGGAACACATGAGGGACTCCCGAGACCTTCAATTATGGACCATTGAAGGTCGGTCATCAAGCAGGCTTCGTTTTTTATGGTTCACGCTCGGCTCTCGCTTGGAGGTTTCGGCATAATTCCGGAAATCATCGGTCCATTCTCAACTCACAAGGGGCTTCACCGATGTCCTTAGCTCATGTCCACGAGGTAATCCGGATCAGATAACGGTCAAATAAAGGATATCGCCTATGGAATAAGAGTCTGGGGCTCCGAATCAGGCCAATTTGGAGTGTCTACACCATTCTTATGGCCCACATTCAGACAGGTCATTTTTACCTGAGAGGTTTATTGCCCATCTTTTGGAGCATTTTTTCTCTCTTTTGGGCTTCTCTAGGCACTCATTCAAACAAGTCTTCGTTTTTTTTTGCTGACCTGAGTGGTTCATTGCCCATCTTTTAGCACCTTTCCTTTTGAAAAGTGAAACCCTCTAAGACCTCCCTCTTTTAAGATGATGGACACTTTCGATACTCCCTACTCTAGTCCCTTGAACTCACCTCTAGCCGAAGCAAGAAAAGAATAGGGTAGAGCCAATCTTTCTTGCCCAGTGTTGTCTAGTCTTTTCTCTGGCTTCACGTTGTTGAATCTAAAAAACTAGGCATGCAATATGCATGGTATGATGCTTATCCTTAATCCCTGATTGATCAGGTGTACCTAGCAGCAAGCAAAGCTCAGATGCTGACAGACTTCTACATTTTGGTTCATAATATTTTGGCATTTCCAAAGAAAATATTTCTTAAGATAGAGTTCTTTCAAGGGTGATTTAATTCTTCACCATATGCATTGACTAGCTTGTAAAAGTTTCCAGGGTAGATTTCTGAAATTACAAAGGGTCCCTCCCAGTTTGGTGGAAGTTTGGAGTGGGGTCTGCCAAGCTTTATAAAAATTCTTTTAAGCATAGCCTCTCCAATTTCAAATTTTTTTCAACCACCCTCTTCTGATAAAATCTTTTAAGCCTATTCTAATAAGTCCAGGCATGTTCAGTGGTGGCTAGCCTCCTTTTGTCCTAGAGTTTGAGCTGGGCAAGTAGAAATTTTTATCGTTCATCCATGGGGATGTCTCGATCACTCTGGACTCAGAAGGAAGAAATGAGTACTTCATATGGGACCACCGCCTCCACCTCGTATGCCAAGGCATAGTGAGTCTAGCCCGTGGGGGTCTGAATTGAAGTGTGATAGGCCCATAGAGCACCAATCTGCGAATTTGCTGGAATTACATGTTTTCTTAATGATTTTCATTAGGGTTTTGTTAGTGGCTTTTGCTTGAACATTGTCTTGTGTGTAATATGAAGACGAATGATGCAGTTTTTTAGGTACCTATTGTAGAGGTCTTGTAGTTTCTGAGAGACAAATTGGGGTATGTTGTGGGTTACGATGTCACCTGGAATCACGAATCTGGATAGCAAGTTGCGCTTGATGAAGGTGCACACTGTTGAAACTTTGATTTCTGCAAAGGCTTCTACCTCAGCCCATTTGGTGAAGTATTTTATGGTGGTTAAGATGAAAGATTTGGTTTTATTTGTAGAGTTAGAGTTGCCAAGGGGTCCAACAATGTCAAAAGCCCACAGAGCGAAGGGCCAAGGGGTGTGGATTGAATGAAAAGAATATGCGAGAGAGTGAATTGTTTTAGTGTGGAGTTGGTACTGATGACAATGTTGGACAAAAATCGAGCAGTCCTCTTCTCGTGTTGGCTAATAATACCCTTGATGAATGATTTTCTTGGTGAGAGCTTGGGCATTAAAATGACCCCCACACACCCCCAAGTGTGCATCTTTGAGTACCAATTCGGCCACACTTTCATCTACGCACCTTTATAACACTCCTGTTATGCTCCTTTTGAAAAGTGTCCCACCCAACACCACGTATTTCTGAGCAATTCTTCTTATGGCTTCCTTTCGTCGGCTGTGAGCTCAGGCAAGAAAGTCTACTCTCGACAATTTTGAGCAATCTCATAATACCATGGTCTCTCTTCTTCTTCTTCTTCTCATAACTCTTCAAGTTCAATGAGTGATAATTCCTCCTTTTGTTCAAGATATTCCTTCATTCTAAACTTCTCTTTGACATCCATAAAGTGAGCATCTTCAATAGCCGGTACCATCCTTCACCGGATAGAGATGGTCTTATCAGAGGTGCCTAGCGGAATGGATAGTGAAGATGCTAATGATGCTAAAGAGTCAGCAAGAATATTTTGAGCATAGAAAATATGAACAAATTTGATATTGGCAAAGAGTTTGATGTAAGAGGAAGTGAGTTCTTGGTAGGGTCTGAGTCTCGGATGAAATGTTTGATATCGAGATAGCACTTGCCAAAGAATCGGTTGGCTGTCACCAATTATTCTCAACTTGGAGGCACCATGAAGGCGCGCAACCTCTAATCTAGCAAAGAGAGCCTCATATTCGGCAATGTTGTTGGTGGCGGGGAAATAGAGTTGGAAAGCTTGGGGGATGATTACCCCTTTGGGTGATAGAAAAACGACTCCTATTTCCCTCCTCTGAGAATTCAAGGCACAATCAAAGTAAAGGGTCCACAATCCAGAAAGATGGAGAGACATGAGTTTTTCGTCAGGTAACTCAGAATGGACTAGATCATGAGTTGGATTGGGATGGTGAGCGAGGTGCTCATCAATGGCACACCCTTTGATTGATTTCTGTTGGATGTAAGTGATGTCAAATTGGGAGAGGAAGCTTTGCCATCTGGCGAGTTGGTCAGTTAGGATGGACTTCCTAAGTAGGAACTTTATTGGATTCTTCTGGGCAATAAAATTGACTTCATGAGCAAAAGAATAATGCTTGAGTTTCTGCACCACCCATACGAGGGAGGCACAAGTTTTCTCTGTGGTAGTATATTTCTGCTCACATGGGTCAAATACCTTGGAGATAGTAAGCAACCTGATCTTTCCCTTCCTTGTTCACTTGGGCCAGCACTACACCTAGGGATTCATCTAACACCAAGAAGTACAAAATTAAAGGCTTGCTTGGATTTGGGGGTTTGAGCATAGGAGAGTTGAAGAGGTACTTCTAAGTCATTAAATGCCTCCTGACATTTTAGATCACATTTAAACTCAGCCTTTGCCTTGGTCAACTCATAGAAAGGTTTGCACCTTTGGGAATGTTGTGAGATGAACTAGTGGATAAACTATAGCCTCCGAATTAATTCTCTAAGCTTTTTCATATTCTTTAGCGACGGCATATCAATGATGGCCTTGACTTTATCAGGATCAATCTCGATTCCCCTCTTGCTAACAATGAACCTTAGTAGTTTTTTTTGATGATACACCAAATAGACACTTCATTGAGTTTATTCTAAGCTTGTATTCTCAAGCTCTCTACAAGACCTTTCTTAAAACCTCAGCATGCTTATCTCGGGGCTAGGATTTAACCACCAAATCATCTATGCACACCTCTACAAATTTATGCATCATATCATGAAAGATTGCCATCATTGCCCTTTGATAGGTTTTTCTCAAAATTTTTAATCCAAATGGCATGACAACATAGTAATATGTTCCCCAAGATGTAGTGAATGATGTTCTTTCTTGATCCTCTTCTACTTGTCAGATTTTATTATACCCAAAATATCCATCCTTGAATGAGGGTTTCATATCCGACTATATTGTCAACAAGCACATCAATGTGGGAAGAGGGAATGATCCTTAAGATAGAGTTTATTTAGATTCCTAAAATCAATAAAGATGCGGACCTTGTTGTCTTTTTTAATTATCGGGACTATATTTGCCACCCACTGGGAGTATAGGAAAACTCTAATAAACTTGGCTTGATGCAACTTGTCGACCTCTTCTTTCATTTTCAAAGCAATGTCAAGGTGGAATCTCCTAAGCTTTTGTTTTACCAAGGTAGATCCATTCTTAAGGGTTAAACGACATTGACCAATGAATTGTCTAATCCTAGCATATCTTAATAAGTCCAAGCAAAGGCATCTCTATATTCTTGCAAGGTCTTGACCAAATCCGATTCTTGAGGGGGTGTAAGGCCAACACTGATGAGGACAACCTTGGGATCCTCTAATGTTCCAAGATTAAGATTCTTTGTGGGCTCATCAGCGAAAACCAAGGGTTCTTCAAATCTCCTCAAATTGGAAGTGTAATAATCTACCACATTTTTTTCTCTTAAGAATCAATAACCTTTCTTAAACCGACCTCGTAAACGCCCAGCGATTGATCAACATTTTTCTCATCTTTGTAAAAAAATTTTATCCAACTTGACAATTTTGCACATTCTACACTCTTACTAGCTATGTGATGTAGATACTGATTTGGCATTCTCTTACCCTTGGTTTTGACTCTCATAGACACTAATCCTAAGGGAAGAGAAGATGACGAAAAGGGACAAGGATTAGGGGAGACAATATTTATAGGTGGTGGAGGATAGAGTAGATCACTCAAGGATTCCGACCCTGAGGTCAGAGGGCCTTCAAGGGCAAAGACAGACATCTCTTTGATTGAAATGCTAGCTGTGAAGAAGATGTTTTCTTAGGTGACACCGACCATATGTATAGAGTGGGTTGCAGCAACCCTTTCAGTATGGAGTGATAGAAAGGTGAAGATCTTGGATATGCCTTGAGTAAGATCATGGCCCTCCGTGTTTGGAGGTGAATCAGTTAACCCACGAGGGGGAAAGTTTAGAAGTGAATTAGGTGGGTCATCTGGTTTGACTTGAGATTTGTTTGGCAATATCGTCAAAGAAGCAAAAGCCTCGAGTAGAGTTTTATGAAAAGGGTTTTTAGGCTTGACAACAATAGTAGTGGTAGGGGAAGAGTGTGCGTTGCACGGGCTACAAAAGGCCCAATCTAGAAGAGAATTTGGAGCCCATGGGAAAGGCTCTTTTTGGAATGGGATGTTGGTCCTAGAAAATGAGAAACTGAGAGAAGACCCTCATTGAATAGATTAGGAATTGTGGCAAGTTTACCTATTGGGGCAGTCCTCGATCTAGAGGCCCTTGGGTGGTTCCTCGCTTGGTTCTTATTTCTCAACCAAGAGTAATGAAAGTAAAAAAGGAAATAACTCATCCTCACCTTAGTTGGTTCTTTGCCTTTTTCTTGAGCAGTTGTTGATGTCATTAAGGTAGCCTAGTCCCTCTTCTTCAATTTGAATCACCTTGACTCTCAGAAAACATTTAGCAAGCCCTTCTATCACTACCTTGCGTCTAGGCCTTCTTCCATTCTAGATTGTTATGTCATATCCCAAACCTATTTTAGCTAGCCGGTTGGCAGGCCTGATTGGCTCAGTAATCCCCTGTAAGAACTTGCTCAACTCTTGACCTTATTGGTACCCCAGAATTCTTATGATGTGCCACCCTATTGGCTCTTTTGTTCTTCTTTTCCTTTACTTTGGTTGTGAATTGCTCCTTGGAGGCTCTAACAAGGTGATCACATGCTAACTTGGCAGTCTTATTGCTAGTGAAGGTGCTATATAACTGGTTACCTTCACAATTTACCATTGATGGTTCGTGGATGCCACAGCCTCGAGTGCTTCGAGATACAGATGTCCAAGAATGACCTTGTAGGTGGGATCCATCTCTAGCACGTGAAAATCAACTATAACAATTTTAAGGCCCAACTCGACATGAATAAGAATGATGCCGTAGGCTGGTCATTTCATGTTGTCAAATGTTGTCATGGTAATGTGTGAGGGCTAGATTTTTGCCTCTAAAATACTGTAGAAGCTGAAAGTTTTGGGTAGTATGATGTTCAGAGAGGCACCTATATCTACTAGACATGACTCAACCAAGGTGCCTCAAATGTTCACTGTTAGGCATAGTACACATTTCTTGACTTATGGAGCTGCTAACTCTTCATCGGTGAAAGTAAGGGTGGGGTGCTCACTCCGAGGAGCTAGATTAGTTGTAATTCTTTATGGTAGGAGGCTTTCACTAATTAAAACTCTTTATAAGTAATATTGTATAACTTCTTGATGGACCTTGGACCTCTTAATCAACTCTAAGATGGAAATCCTAGCCGGTATCTTATCAAGGTTCTTGAATAGATCGTATATGATCCCTGGTACTGGCTCTTCAATCTGTTCTTCTTTCATCTCTGGAGGTACTTGTGTTGCATCGGCCTAGGAGAATATACGTTGAACCTTGCTTCTGCTCCATAGGATAGAAACTGACAAAGGGGTAGTGTCGAGAGGTGGTTTTTGTTGGTGACAAGGGTAGGTTAGGTTGAATAGGTTTAGGTGGTGGCAGTGGACTGGCAGGGTTTCGTAGGTTCGTCAATGGGTCAGCTAGTCGAACAAGGATGGGTGGGGGTCATGGTGCATTCGATGGTATGATAGGTGTAGGTTTTGGTAGCGGTGGCGCTGGTTTGATTGTGGGTGGAGGTGGAGATGTAGAAGCTTTGGTTGTGGGTGTGTGTGGTCAGATTATAGGTTTGAGAGGGTAAGGGGTTATGGTTGCCAGCTTGGCCGAGGGTTGTAGCATGGCATGGATTATGGGTGGTAGGTTTGGGGTTGCAGGGGCTGTTGGCAAGGCGTGGGGAATGGATAGGATGACCCTATTGGGAGTTTGGTAGTCTTTTGAAGGGAATTAGGACTAGGTTAATGGGGTGGTGGTTTGGTGTGGTGATTGGGGTGGACTATTGATTTGGCAAAGGGTTTTGGACTATCCCCAAACCGAGGTTCTATTGTTGTTGTTGTTGCTGCTGCTGCTGCTTCCTGGGTTTCAATGTATACCCCCATTTGCACCCAATTGATATTGCCATGGTCATGAAGATCATGAATGTAATCTTTGAAATAGAAATATTCTTCAATCATATGACCTAGATATCGGTGATATATGCAGTATCACTCTATATTTGCGGTGCCTAGCTAGATGGGTCTCTCTTTTAAGAGCACATTTTGTTGTGCGGCCATCAAGGCATAGAACATGTCAGTGAGAGAGTAAGGTAGTGATGGGTAATTCTCCCATTGAGTCCCAATTTTTATAGGATAGATAGCCAGAGGCTGGGCTTGGTGGTAAGCTTATTGGGCCTTGGGTTGTTGAGAATGGGGTGCCATAGGCTGGGTTGTTGGTTTTGAGATCTGTATTGCTGAACTTGGAGTTGAGGGGGCCGAAAAGGGAGTTGAGGCCTTGGTTGTTGTGGTTGATGTTGGAAGGCAGGCACATTCCGGTTGGGAGGAGGGTTTTGGTATTGATGCTGGTAGTTGTTGGGCGGGTTCCCACAACGTTAAGATTTTCATTGTTCACTATGCCCTCCATCACTAGATCAGATGCAATAGGAGTGATTTTATTGGTAGTTTAGGGCTGAGGATCGAATAGATTCATGATGGGGGAGTCCCAAAGCTAGGTTTGGATGTACTACACCTTCTCATAAAGCTTGCTCATCGATGTGGGGTGGTGCAAAGCTAGCATAGTTTTCATGACCAAGGTTGCATTGGTTATGATCAACTTGACTTGTTTCGGCTCTGACATAAGGTCCATGAGTTTCTTAACCATTTCCCTCCATCTGTTGGCATATCTAATGAAGTCTTCATCAGGCTTCTTTCATTTAGCCACAAGGTTGGTGATGAAGTAAGCTATTCCCACCTGATCCTGGTACTTTTGAAAAAACTTAGCCTTAACAATATCAATGTTATCAACTTCCAAAGAATTAAGCGAGTAAAACCACTCAAGTGTCGAGCCCTCCAATGATCTTCTAAATAGAAAAGAAAGGCCTCTTAGATTGTTTTGCCATGTGATGGATTTATAGAAAAAGTCTTTGATGTAAAGGAAGGGATTACTAGATCCATTATAGCGGCAGAATACGACATCTCAGAGTGAGGTAGATAGAAAGTAGGAAAAGAAGAAAGAGAGATTTTAGGGATGACCTTTGTGCTGACGAAGCATTTGAGTTCACTCTATTGCTCCTCCATCTGATTCTAGTGGTTGATCATGACTTGATTAATGGAGGATTCACGGATGATAGGGGGAGGAGGTTGAGTGGGTGCTTAATGCACTAGGGGAGGAGTTGAATAGGCTGAGGTAGCTGGGTAGGAAGGATAGGCTGAAGGGGGAACCACCAGATGAGCAGGGTTAAGATGGTTGGAAGAGTAGATAGGCAGCCAAGAAGGTGCAGCCATGTTTGGATCCGGGTGGTTTAGGATAGCCACTGGGGGAGGGGAGCTTGGGGTGTTGGTCCGGTGTGAGAATGGCCATGTGTGGGCATGTCAGGTTTGATATAAATGTATGCCCTAAAAGCCAATCATATGTGATATGGTTTTATATTTCTTGTAATATCTTATTCAGTAATAATGGCATTATCTTCATTACTTGCACTATCTAAATGTCTATCTTAATGAAGTCCTACATTGCATGCAATGATGATTAAATCATGATGAGATCATGATAATGTGATCAATCATCTAGAAGCATACAATTTAAATGTTCCTACTCGTAGGATCCTTAAAACAAGACATCAAGGATCCGGTAAGACTAGTGTAAATGATATCTTCTCATATAATGAAGATGACCGATCTCATTGGTCAACAATGTGGGAACACTAAGAAACATGTACAAGTGTTCATTAGAAGAATGAGTTTATTGAACAGACTAGTATAGAATCACTGAATGTTATCTTACCAAACTATCGATCAGGGTATTCTATCATCACAGTTGAACGGTTGGATCTTTCACCTAAGTCGCCAAAGATGTCTTGTCGGGCATACCATGTACTTTGGCTATAGACTTATGGATCACATAGTATTGTAGTCCTATATAGTTAATGGATTGGGTATATGGGAAACCCAGTGAAGGCAATTGAGCAAACAATAGGGAATAGTCCACTCTTGGTAGGAGACAGCGAATATCCTTTAGATAGTACTCTAAATCCTTGGCCAAGGTATATAGCATAATTGAAAAAGGGGTTTCCAATTGATTCAATTACAAGTACAAGATACCATAGTAAATATACTCTAAAGGTATATTTAGGAGTTGACAATCAATGTCATACTCCTATCCGACCGGGATATTGAATAGACGAAGATTTATATCTGTATGGTAATCGATGATGAAAAGACTCTTTGGAAAGGAGTTCATCCCCAAAACCATTTAGGATCATAGGATGTGGCTTATACTTTTTATGATCGGTAGGCCATTAAATCTATTATGAGGTAATAGATTTAATTTAAAAGAAGTTTTTTTTTTAATTAGGCCTCAACCAAATGGACTCTTGGCCCTAGGAGGTCACACACATAAGGACTAATCCATAAGTTTGGGAGCATGGGTTAATTTGTAGAACAAGAAGGGGTTTTTTACGAAAAACTCTAAGTTCTATAAATAATAACGACGAGTGCACAAACCCAATCAAGTCAAGGGAGCTCTCTGTGCCCTAGCCACCCTTCTTCACCATCTCCCATCCAGTAGCCACCATTTGCTGGTGGAGTTCCTTTCGGGACGAGTGGTCGACGTCGGTGTGATGGAGAATCTGACTTTGGAGGTGGTTCGTGTGGATACGACCAGAGGTCGGGCATTTGAGAAACTTGACGAGCATGTGAATGCTCGATCTTCTCTGATCAATAGGGATTATTTGAATCCCACAAAGGTATGCATTTGAAATTGTTTCGAATACCAGTTTTGGCAATGTCGTTCAGTTCTGATCAAGACCAAGATATTGATATACGAGGAATCAAAAATTTTCCACTATGCTAATCTAATTAGATCGATTCTTTACACTTGGGATATGCTCTAACCCTATTGCTTGTTAGGGTATGGCTTCATAAGCCACTTATTTATAGAAGATGTAATTTTTCACAAAAACTCAAAACTTCTATAAAATTACGCCCATGCCCTCATCTTATTGACTAGATCTAATGTGTGTGACCTATTAAACCAAATAGTAAATTTAGTTGAAGCCATAATTAATTTAAAAGAGCAATTCCTTTAAACTAAATCAAAATCGTCATTCGATAACAGTTTTTATGAATTTCTAATCATAAAGGGTACAAGTCAATCCTATGATCCTAAATTACTTTGGGAAGTTAAATAACATCCATTGAGCCTTTCCAGCATCAAATATCACACGAATTTAAATCTTCGTTCATACAACGTCATAATCAGTCAGGGGTTTGGCACCGACTGTTAGCCCCTAAATATTTTGACTTTATAGAATCTTGTACTCGAAATTAGATCAATTAGAAAACTCCTTTTCTAATTATCATAATTACCTTGGCCAAGGATTTAGAGTACTATTCCAAAGAACATCCTCTCTCTCCTACCAAGAGTGAACGATCCTTTGTTGTCCACTCAATTGTCTTCATCGGGTTTCTCATGCACCCAATACATCAACTATACTAGACCATCAAGATGGTGATCCATAAGTCAACAATCAAAGTACAAGATACATACAGTAAGACATGTTTGGTGACTCAGGTCAAAGATCCAATCATGCTATTGTGATGTAAGAATAACCTGATAGACAGTTCGGTAAGATAACAATCAAGTTTTCTAAATTGGTCAGTTCAATGAACTAATTCCACTAATGAACACTGATGTGTGTATCCTAGTGTCCCCACACTAATGACCAATGAGATCAGTCATTCTCGTCACATGAAAAGACATCACACACACTAGTCTTTCATGATCCTTGATATCCCGTCTCAAGAATCCTATGACTAGGAAAATTTAGATCACATACCTTTAGATGATTGATCTCATTATCATGATCTCATCATAATTCAATCATCATTGCATCTGATCAAGGACTTCATTATGATATACACTTCTAATAAGAGCTAGTAATGAAGATTTGACTAATTATTTGAATGAGATATTCCTAGAAATGTCGAATCATATCATATATGACTGACTTGTAGGGCATACATTTCTATCTTTTATTTCTTAGTTGAAAAGGCACATGCCTCTTGACACTTCACAAGCGGCTAAGCCTAACATAAGAATTAATCACCCTTCTTGTTTGAGATAAGATGGGCAAAGGATAAGGGACATTGCAGACAAGATATAAGGCAACCCAACTGTCAACTCTGAAATACACAATGGGGATCTGCTTTTCAGGGTAGTCCGTGAATCTGAATCACCACCTCAAGAGGGGATGAGAAAGGAAGGAAGAAAACACGGAAAACAACTCATCCTAGGTCCAACACTCACATTGATCCCCAAACTTTCATCCCTCGATGTCGCTCGATCACCGAAGAGACGGTTCGGGTCATGTGGGAGGAGGATGAGAAGAAAGAAATTAAGACATATGTGGTCACTAGGAACTGCGGGTTTCGATTTATGAAATAAAAATGACCGTTTTTACCTTGGCAGGAAGAGTGTAGGTCAAAGCTTCTCCTTCTTCGGTCGGTTGATGAAGAAGAGCCCTCAACACATGGGTGCTTGATTTTCTATGTAACTAGACAAACAAATAGATGAAAATATAATTAGTTTAAACAAAGTGGTGTATGTGTAAATAAAATAACATGAAACACACAACTGAATAGAAACTAACCGGATTTGGGTTATCTCTAATCCTATTTTTTATTTTTCCGATTAACAGACTAAAACTAATGTAAATAAATGTTAAAAAATAATAGGAGGATGGACAATCATAAAACAAAGACATAGGAAGAAGAACAGAAAATTTATGATAAGAATAGAGAGAGATATGGCCAAATCTAAGTTGTCGAAAAAGTCGAACAACAGTCCACGATCTGCCAGGCGCGACTTTGCTTCTGCGCTTGCCCCGACCAGCCCCAATCTCAGAATCATGTATCATCAATTTCAAACAGAAGAAGACTCGAAGAGTGAGAAATTTGATGTTGAGAGCTTGAGAATAAAACATCTACACGATGGTGTATAAGCCAAATAATAGAGATATGGCAGATCACCTACAGACCAGCCTTCCTCTCTCCTAAACTGACTTCTCTCTCTCTAAAAACTCAAAATTCTCTCTCTAAAGATCACAAAATTAATGCAGGAGGGATCTTGGACGTCTTGAGATGCCCAAGGGGTCATGAACCAGCCTTTAGAATGACCAGAGTCAGAGTCTTTTTATAAAAGAAAAAACGGTCTGATTCGTGCTAAAAAATAGGGTATTTGCGCCCTGGTTCAGAGAGCATGCACCTCACTGAGGGGCGCATGAGCCCCCTAGAGGGGGCACATCTAATACTCCCTAATAAAATGGTCTGATCCGTTTGATAAATTTTATCCGATAGAGTTTCGATCAAAAATTGGTTCCCTTGTGCCCCCGATCGGGGGCACATGGCCGTGTGCCTCAGGGTGGGGGCTTATGGGACAGATTTTGCGCGTCTTTGTTCCTGAAGCCATTGCGGACACTCCCGAACTCATAATTTTATGCTTTTTGTTGCATTGGAAATATAACAAGCTAAAGAAGCTTTCTACAACAATGGATCATCTATCACACTATTCAAAACTTTTGAATTTTATCCGGAAGTTAGGATAGTGAACAAAAGATTCGATACTAATTAGAATGATTACGACAGCCAACCGGAGAGACACAACATGAAACAAAACTTGTATAGAGTATGAATTTAACCATAACCTTCAATGCATGATCATTAGGTATTGGTCATTCAGCTAATTTTTGTGTTTATACGATTTATGTGTGGCTTTCGCTCGAAAATTACGACTTTGTGCGAAAACTTTGAAAAATGTCCAATTTCATTCATCAAGGCTCCAAATCAACATTAAAAGGACCTGGCATCATTCTAAGATTAATAACACATGTTACCCTATAAAACATGAGTGTTATGCTTTGAAGTAGGCAAATTTGGCGTGTCTACAACTTGCCTCACCTTGATGTCGACTTTGTAAGGGAATAGCATGTAATGAAGTGAAGTGATTCGGAGTGAACTATAATAGAATGGAAGTGAGCATAAAGGAATGCAGCAGAATGAAATGGTGATGGACTGAAAAGGTGGCATCAAGGTGTAGATATAGATACGCTTATCTACCCAACTCAGTAAAATGAATCTCATTGAATATTCTAGGTCACTTTTATGTTCCATCAAAACATCATATAATTGATTGGTAAAAGACATGCCATTGGCACGAGTGATAAAAAATAAAAGGATAAAGGATTAGAAAACCCTTAGCGCGGTGAGGAGTCCTCGAATTTGTAGGTTCATCATCAGCCAGCAACCCTAACTTTATGGTGTTCTTGTACTGTGATGGGCTAAAGTTTAAAAGAGAACTTGATTTTAAAAATAAAAGAATACCAATCCATCATATTTGGAATCTCAAGTTCATTTAAGTTTCACCAAAATACTCAGTTTAATTCTGAGTGGAATAACCTCAAGTTCCAAAAGGGTTCATTCAAGCATAACAAAATTGCTCGAGTATCATGAAAACTGTGAATCACGCTCTGTCAGAAAACCCGGTTATTCGAAAAATGACAAAACAGACTTAAGCCATAGTGGGATTGAAAGATAACAGTGGGACTAACAAAGAATGATAAGAAAGAAGAAACAATAGCATGATAAACATGACACGGTGGGATAAAATAAAAGACACGGTGAGATAAAATAAAAGACGGTGGGATAACATAAAAGACACGGTGGGATAATAGAGTAAAACATGGTAGGACAACATTGGTAATGATAAAGAATGAAAAGAAGATGGATTTTAAAACATAGAAAATTACGTAGAAAATAGTTGAAGATATAAATTGTCTATTGGAGGTCAAGACACCTGATTAGGAACCATCGTCCCTCCAATTTTCAATTTTGGCTTATCCGTGAATGTGAAGAAATGACCAAGCCATCGTAGATTTTGTTGAAGGGGATCTCCGGCCCAGTCATCTTCACTCTCAAGGTCTTCAACATCAATGCATATAATACATATTAAATGAACCTAACATAGCTAAATGACAAATGGTAAAAAGTGATGTGCAATGATAATATGATAGATGCAGGTGATGATGTGAGGATGAGAATGTGAATCTGAGTGAAGTCTTCAGGCGTGGTTTATCAACTTACATCGATTGCCTGATTCATCAACATCATGATAATACCCGACTAGGTGGCGCTCCCTTTCTTTTCGTCGCAGGGCTAGCATGACGTTCCTTTCAGAATACCGATCTCACCAATTCACCTATTAGACTTAAAAGGTAGCCTGCACATTTCTGATTAGTACCCAACAGATGAAATTGTTATATGAAGTATATTTTTCCTGAAATGGACAACTAAATTTTTTACTATTAAAACCATTATTTGGAGGTCAAAATAATATATTTGAAGATGGTTCCTTTAGCAAAAATGTCATTTTCAACATTCTGGACAATTTTCAACTTGTATTCTCTAGCTCATTGCAAAACTTTCCTTAATACTATAGAATGATCTTCCCGAATCTTGGACTTGATAACCAAATTGTCCACATACACCTCTACAAGGGCGTGCATCATGTCATGAAAGATAGCCATCATAACCCTCTGATACATAGCACCAGCATTATTTAACCCAAAGGGCATGACAACATAGCAATATGTTCCCTAAGGTGTAGTGAACGAGGTCTTCTCTTGGTCCTCCTCGGCTAACCGGATCTGATTGTACCCAGAATAACCATCCATGAATGAAAGTATTTCAAATCTAGCTGTGTTATCAACCAAACCATTGATATGAGGCAAAGAAAAATATTCTTAGGACACGATCGATTCAAGTCCCTAAAATCTATGTAAATCAGAACCCGTCCATCCTTCTTCATAACAGGGACTATGTTAGCCACCCATTGCGGATATAGGACGACTTTAATAAATTTTGCTTGGTGTAGTTTGTCGACCTCTTCTTTCATTTTGAGTTCAATATCAATGTGGAACCTCCTGAGCTTTTGCTTAACTGGGGTAGTTCGAAGTTTCAAGGTTAACCTATGATCAACAAATGAATTATCTAGTCCCGGCGTATCTTCATATGTCCATGCAAACGTGTCCTTATATTATTCTAAAACATTGATCAAACATTTTTCTTCTAAGGGAGTGAGGTTTGCATTGATGAGGATAGTTAGGATCTTCCAGAGTTCCTAAATTAAGTTCCTTGGTTGGTTCATTCCCTATGGCTAATAATTCTTCAAATCTTCTGAGTCCTGATGCGTATGCATCAGCCAAGTCCTCGATTTCATCCTCAGATTCAGGATCCTTCTCTGATACCACCTCATATGCTCCCAAAGTATGATCTATGTTGTGCTCATCCTCATATCGGATTTCATGTAGCTGGGTGGTATTTACAGTGGAGGGAGGATCGATTTCTGTCATTTTATTTTAATTGGTTCCCACGTGAACCCACCTTTGCTTTAAAACTGGTTCCCGCGCGAACCAACTCTCTTCTACAAACTGGTTCCCACGTGAACCAACATTTATTTTCAGTCATTCAAATCATAATTTTCCACTTTGCTGCAGGTTATCAACCTCAAATTGGTCACCGCATGACCATCTTTTATTTTCAGTTGTCATTTAAACCGGTTCCCGCGTGAACCACCCTTTTCCTTTTAAGCTGGTTCCCGCGTGAACCAATCTCTTTCTTTACTTCGGTTCCCACGTGAACCAAACCACTTTTATTTAGATATTTCCCTACATGGATCAGATCCTTATTCACCTTTAATTGGCCCCACGCGGCCTTCTTTCAATCATTCAAACCGGTTCCCACGTGAACCACCCTTTTTTACCCAAAACTGGTTCCCTCATAAACCATCTTTACTTTTTACCCCAGTTCCCACATGAACGAACTTATTCTTACATCGGTCCCTGCGTGGACCACCCTTTTTCTAGGCTATCAGATCTGAACCCTCTTCTTTCCATCACTTTTTCACTATCTCCATTTGGCTCATATAAGAAACAAGGTCTAGATTCTAGTTTCTAGTTGCTTGTCTAGTTTCTAATTGCTTGTCTTGTGTGATTGCTTGTTTATTTAAGTTTATGTTTTGCTCATTACTTGCTTTATTACTTGATTGCATTCTCTGTTCCTTCTCTCTACCTCCTTCTTTTACACTTTTTTGAGGCGGGAGCTCACTCTCCCATTTACCCCTCCTATCCAAAACACCTTCTTGGTGAATTCTGACCTCTTTTCTGAGATATTTCTTCTTAGTTGACTTGGTTGGCTTTCATCAAGGCCTCTGTAATTCCTCATACATGGAGTATTCCTCTTCATGATCGGCTTGGTTGTACCACTCCCCAAAACCCGAAGCATCCTATGTTACCTACACGTGGTCAGATTGTGTGAAACCTAGGTCATTGGAGATTGGAGCTAGTATCCTAACCCATTTGTTGAGAGAACAATTCTTAAAAAAATCCATAAACCTAAGGTTTAATCAAAATCATTGCGTAATTTTTCTTTCAAGCCTTTGCATCACTTGTTTGTCAAACAAAAATTCAAACCTCTAACATTTTTTTGCAAGATACTAAAAACCAGAAAAGAGTTCTTTGTTTGCTTTGCCAACTTGTTTGTTTTACCTTCTCCTTGAAGTTGAAAGGTGACAATGCAATTAAGGTCTGGAAGGCACGTTGGAATGGCGGAACAAGCTGAACATCGAGAGCACGAGATGGGTCACCAACCAATTCCGTCAGACGGTCGTGTTAATCCATTGTTTGAGTCAGAAGCGCAAGAGGTCCCTCAACCATCTGCTCCTCGTGATGTTGAACAACTCTTTAGGGAGTTGTCTCTCTATACCGACCTAGAAACCTACGCCTGCATGCAATCCATGGTGAAGGGAAAAATTGTCTCAGATCAGGCTGAAGCCAACCAAGTTGCCTCATCTCCTTGTCCTCTGGTTCGACCACCACTCATTCAATCACCCTTTGTTCAATCACCTATTGTTCAACAATCTGTGATTCAACCATTATTAGCACAACCATCTGTAGTTCAACCATCTACAGTTCAACCATCTGTGGTTCAACCATCATTTGTTCAGCCATCTTATTTTAACCATGTTGCTCCCATGATCCACCAAGTCATGGGACAATCTTCAGTAAATTTGCCAAGTCATGTTCTTCAATCCCAGAACCATGCCTCTAACCACATACCCCACCAGTAAACTAAGAACCTGCTCTTACCCAGGCAATCATGGATCAGCTCACCCATATGAATGAACATTATGAAGAGCTGAGATGTCGCCTGGACTCCAAGTCAGTTCCTGAGATCTCTATTCCTTCTTTGCCAGTTCTCCACCTGCCACCTTCTAAACTACCAGTTTATCGCCGCTACAATGGTACTGGCAATCCTTTTCTCCACCTTAAATATTTTCTCTATGAGTCCTCATTCTGGAAAAATGATCATAGGGTTCTTGCTTTCTTATTCCGCTGATCACTAGAAGGGTCTGCATTGGAATGGTTCTACTTGCTTGACCCCTTTGAGGCAGAAGACTTTGATATTGTCAAGACCAAATTTTTGCAAAGATATAGAGACCAGGTGGCACCATCATGCTCCATTACAGATTTGATTGTTGAGAAGATGAAGCCTGAAGAGGACTTCATAAAGTTTGCTGATCGCTGGAGGGGAATGACAGAGAAATTGACAGATGTTATTTCTGAATGGGAACAAGTAAAGATGCTTATTGGGAATACTACACTAGCTCTAAGAAATGTATTGATCATGCACCGTCCTACCACCATGAATGAAGTCTATGACAGTGCCTGATACTTGCAAGCCCACTTCAAAGATGCCACCATGATAAATCCATTTGATCCCAAACCTAGGAACATCAAGAAGACCCCCTCTGCACAAGTTGGTCCTACAACCGAAGGAGTGGTCAACAAAAAAGCTATAAACATTGTGGGGAATCAGAGAGGGAATCGTCAAAACTGGTTCAGAAACCCACCACAGAACCTTTCCTATTACCCCCTTCAACAATAGGTTAGGCCACAACAATCATGACAACCACAACAACCCCCTCAGCCAGTAGCACAACCCCAGCAACCTCGTCAACCTACCTACAATAGGGCACCGCCACCACTCAATTAGGCACCACGAAGGGGAGGTCCTAGGAGAGAGAATTACCAACAACTCCCTTACTCCTTGACTGACATCTTCAATGTACTCATGGTAGAAAAATAGTTGGAATTGCCCAAGGAAAGAGAGGTTTGGCCAACAAATGCAGATATGTCTTGATACTGTGCTTACCACCGATGTCCTGGTCACACCGTAGAAGTCTGTTTTCAATTCAAGGATTACATCCACGATCTGAATGACCAAGGCAGCATTGATTGGGCTCAAATAGGGGAATACATACAAGCAATGAAGGCTAGGCAGCAGCAGCGGCAGCATCCACTGGCTCAACCTCAACAACAACCTGGCATGGGTATTGTTCAGAATCCGCTCCCATTACATGCTCCCACTCCAGCACCAGCACTAGCACATCCAAACCCAAGAATTGGTCTAGTACACTCCATTATCCAGGGAGATGTCAGCCGTCCTCAAGGTTGGCAACTAGAAAACCACAATGCAACCATGCCAGTCAACCCAGCTAGGTCTCTTGCTAGGAACCCTCCTAGACAAATAATTCATGCACCTTCTACTCCACAACTACCACCAAACTCAATAACCCAACCACTGGCCACCACTTCTTCTCACCGACCCATCATTAGGCCAGCCCCCGCCTTGACTACCCCTCCCTCAACCATTTCTACACACCGGCCCTTGCTCATCCGACCACCACAATCACCACCAAACCTGAGCCCCAAGCCTATGAGCTCTGTCACTCCAAAACCCCAACCTATCATACCACCTACCCCACAACCTACCACATTACCAACACCTTCATTAAACCCATCAACCACTCCTACACCCTGGCCTCTTCTTATTAGGCCACCAGTATCACCATCACTACCACCTTCAAATCCTACCCCTCTACCCACTAACCCAATCATCTCAGAACCACCAATCCCATTGCCTACCATACCTACACCTACACCACCTGTTCCCACCCCAGTTAACCCATCACCTCTACCCGACCGCCAAATAGCCCCGGTGCTTCAGAGTGGGAGGATATTCCAACGGCTCTTTTTTCAAGCCGGTACTCAACCACAGGATCCAGTGGAGGAGGAACAAGTGGAAGAACCATTGCCGGGCACGGCATATGATTTGTTGAAACATTTAGATAAGACACCGGCCCATATTTCCATACTTGAGTTGATCAAAAGATCAAAGGTGCACCAGGAGATTCTACAGCAATATTTGCAAAGGGTCATGGTGAGTGAAGATCTCCCACTTGAGAAGATCACTACAGTGTTAGTCCCTAGAAGTGAGCACCCAACACTCACTTTTTCTCATGAAGAATTAGTTGATCCAGGGGTCAGGAGATATGCTTTGCATGTGGCTATTATCATTTGTAATGTAGAAGTGAAATCATGTTTAGTTGATACTGGAGCTTCTTTCAACGTTATGCCGCCAGAAACTTTACAGTTTTGCGGCATTCCTGAGCAAGAAATCAAACCATATTTTGCCATGGTGACAGACTACGACAACTCCAAGAAGTCTGCACGTGGGGTGGTCACTTTAGAAGTCAAACTTGGACCATGTACGGTCACAACGGATTTTCATGTTCTAGAATTGGATCCAACTTTTCGGGCTATACTTGGGAGGCCATACTTGGAGGCAATAGGAGCTGTGGCTTCAACAAACCACCAATGCATAAAGTTTCCCTTTAAAGGACAAGTGGTCAAGGTGACTAGCATGCCTGTAAGGAACATGTTGAACGATGCTTCTTTGCCCTTAGGACTGTCAATACAGCCCCAGATCTTAGTGGGAGATTTTCCAGAAGTCAGATGCATGACCGCCTCTCTACCTGACACAGTGGGATGGCGGATGATGATGAAACTGGGCTATCAACCTGGAAAGGGTTTAGGCAAGGATCTTCAAGGGATCACTCAGCCGATTCAAACTGTGAAAAGGCCACTTAGGCAGGGGTTGGGATACAAAGAGAATTCCATCGCAAGGAGGGTCTTCCAGCTAGGATATGCCATGGGACTCCATACATTCTTTATCAAAGGGGAGACCATGATGATGGCTGAAGATGATAAGAGTTCCATGATGGCTATCTAAAGAAGGAAGGCTCCATATGAAGAAGAAGACTTGGAAGACCTATGCTTATCTTTGACTCGTTTGTTCTCAAGTGGGGAAGAGCACCAGAAACCACTCAAGGGTAGACCAATCTTGGATCATCTGGTTGAGCATATCACCCAAGTCAGAACCATTCCGCGAGGCCCAAATACAACAGTCCCATGTTTAAACCTCGTGCCGTTATTTTTAAATCTATTGGATGGACTTCCAGGCCCACTCTCTTCCACCAAACTAACCACCCACTTTGGGCCCATATGCCCTCTTAAGCCTTCTATTCTCACTGGGCCTGCTTGCCCATTTACTTCCCTCATCAACTTTAGAACTGAGGGTTCTTTCCAGCATGGGCTCACATGCCCATCTATTTCTAAGATCGGGTCCACGTACCCGTTTACTTTTTTCATCAATTTTGGACCCATGTGGCCCACGAGCCCCTTTTTCCCCTTTATCCTTAAGTTTTTCTTTCCATTAATTCAGTCATCTTCTAGCAAATCCCGAGTCATGTTGACTTATTCTATCTTTTGACTTAAAAATCCTAAAAAAAACGTCTTTTCTAAAACTCACATTTCCATCGAGGAGACGTCTCTACTCATCCCAGAGGGTGCCCCCAATCAAAGATCCCCCTCTTCTGAATCATTGATCGATTTACTCGATCCTCCCTCCACTATAAGTACCACCTTTCTAGCTTTATCTTTAATAGGTCAGGATAGGTTAGGAAATAGGAAAGTCAAAGGTAAACGAGTTCCAAATAGGTATCTGCAACAATTGGCACAGAAATGTGTAGAGTGTGCAAGGCTGCCAAACTTTTTAGAGAATACCATCCAGCTAGATGAAATTCAGTATGAGGATGAGCATAACATAGATCATACTTTGGGAGCATATGAGGTAGTATCAGAGAAGGATCCCAAATTTGAGGATGAAATTGAGGACTTGGCCGATGCGTATGCATCTAGACTTAGAAGATTTGAGGAACCATCAGCCACAGGGAATGAACCCATCAAAGAACTGAATTTAGGAACCCTGGAAGATCCTAAGACTATCCTCATTAGTGCAAACCTCACTCTCTCAGAAGAACAACTTTTGTCAATGTTTTGGAAGAATATAAGGACACGTTTGCATGGACATATGAAGACATGTCGGGATTAGATAATTCATTGGTTGAACATAGATTAACCTTGAAATCTAGAACTACCCCGGTCAAACAAAAGCTCAGGAGGTTCCACCCTGATATTGCACTCAAAATGAAAGCAAAGGTCAACAAACTACACCAAGCAAAATTTATTAAAGTTGTCTTATATCCGCAATGGGTGGCTAACATAGTCCATGTTATGAAGAAGGATGGACCGGTTCGGATTTGTATAGGTTTCAGGGACTTGAACTGAGTGTGTCCTAAGGATGATTTTCCTTTACCTCATATCGATGTTTTGGTTGATAACACAGCTAGATTTGAAATGCTTTCATTCATAGATGGCTATTACGGATACAATTAGATCCGGTTAGCTAAGGAGGACCAAGAGAAGACCTTGTTCACTACACCTTGGGGAACATATTGCTATGTTGTCATACCCTTTGGGTTAAAGAATGCTGGTGCTACATATCAGAGGGCTATGATGGCTATCTTTCACGACATGATGCACACCCTTGTAGAGGTGTATGTGAATGATTTGGTTATCAAGTCCAAGAGTCGGGAAGATCATTCTGAAGTGCTAAGGAAATTTTTGCAATGAGCTAGAGAATACAAGCTAAAAATGAACCCTAAGAAGTGCACATTTGGAGTTTCATCAGGAAAACTACTTGGGTTCATAGTAAGCAAAAGGGGCAAAGAGATCGACCCAAACAAGGCCAAAGCAATTATCGGTACGCCTCCCCCGAGGAATATGAAGGAGCTTCGAAGATTGATTGGGAGGCTACAATTTTTTCACCGGTTTATCTCACAACATTCCCAAAGGTGTAAACCTTTCTATGAGTTATCCAAGGCGGGGGCCAAGTTTAAATGGGATTCGAAGTGCCCGGAGGCATTTGATGGGTTAAAAGCATACCTGGCAAGTCCCCCTGTACTTTGACCACCAATTCCCGACAAGCCCTTGGTCCTCTACATTTCGGTTCTTATGAACTCTCTTGAGGCAGTCCTTGCACAAGTTGATGAAATAGGGAAAGAATGAGCTACTTATTACTTGTCTAATATGTTTGATGCTTGTGAGCTAAAGTACACTGTGGTAGAAAAGACCTGTGCTGCTCTTGTTTGGGTGGTTCAGAAACTTAAACATTATTTTCTTGCTCACCAAGTCAAGCTCATTGCTCGTATCAATCCCATTAAGTTTCTGTTAGAGAAGACAGTTTTGACTAATCGGTTAGGGCGATGGCAGAGTTTCTTATCCCAATTGGATATCACTTATGTCCCACAGAAGGCAATCAAGGGCTATGCTATTGTTGAACACCTTGCCCATCATCCCATACCCATCTTTGACCCAGTCCGGTCAGAGTTCCCAGATGACGAACTAATGTCAGTCCGATCTTCTAATCTTTGGACATTATATTTTGACCGGGCTCTAAACTCTCATAGTAGAGGGATAGGTATTGTCCTTGTCACCCGAAGGTGTCCCCATTCCACAGGATTTTTAGCTTAACTTTTCAAAGAACCAACAACATAGTTGAGTATGAAGCCTTGCTGGCCGAGTGGTGGCTGCTCATTTCCATGGTGCCACCAAACCGAGGGTGATAGGTGATAGTCAATTGATCCTATGCCAGGTCCTATCTAAGTACCGAACTTCCCATCCAAACCTCAAACCCTACTAGGAGCTCACCACCTGCTACATCAAGCTATTCTTCAAACTCACCTTTGTCCATGTCCCCCATTCTCAGAATATCCTCGCCGATGCCTTAGCTTCACTAGCTTCATCTCTATCTGTCCCGCTAGGCAGGCACGTGCGAACTATACACATCTGTAAGAGGACAATTCCAGCAATTGAAGATGGACGTTTTCTGAAGGTTAAAGAGAGGTTCAACATAAAGGAATACTTGGAACATAAAGAAGAAATCTCCTTAATTGAGTTGGAAGAATTAGAAGAAGGTGAGAGACCTTGGTATGACGAGATTGCGAGGTATTGCCAAGATCAGACATATCCACCTGGATCAACCACCAAGGAAAAGAAGGCAATTAGAAGAGTATCCCAGAGGTATACAATCCTAGGAGGAGTGCTCTATAAGAGGAGCTTAAGTGGAATCTTACTCAGATGTCTTGATGAAGAAGAAGCCGAGTTGCTGCTGTCGACTCCAGAAACGGGTTCCGGATCGGCACCTCAATAAAAGAAGGTGAAGATGAAATTGGGAAAAAGAGGAGTGAATTGAAAACACTCGGTAGCGGTAAAGACTCCTCACCTCGATCCCACACTCACATTGATCCCCGAACTTTCATCTCACGGCGTCGCTCGAGCACCGGAGATGGTTTGGGTCATGTGGGAGGAGAGTGAGGAGGATATGAAATTAAAGCATGAAAAATGTGGTCGCCAGGAGCCGCGGGCTCCGCTTTATGTAATGAAAATAGAAAGAAGTTGATTTGACCGGGTGTACCTTAGCGTGGGAGATTGGGATGTGAGTTCAACCTTCTTCTTCTTCGGCCGGCCGATGAAGAAGAGTCCAACCAATGCTAGCTTGATGTATTTGTGCAACTAGAAAACAATAAGACAAGAAAACAAGTGAAGAAGGATTAGAACTGAGTGAAGTGTAGTAACTTGTAAAAGTAATGACATAAAACGACAATTGGAAACAAACTCACCGGATTCGGGGTTAGCCCTAACCCCTTTTTTTGGTTTTTTATGATATATGAAATGATGAAAAATTGAATAAAATGATGTTTAAACATGAATTAAATGATATGAATGAAGATTTAGAAAAGAGAATATGAATGGTTAAAGACAACACAACCCAGGCAAAGTGGCAACCGGGTTGGATAGATTCAATGTAAACTGCGCAGCTCTGATGCAGAGATCATAACGAACAGCACAAATGTCAGAATAAAGTGATGTTTGTTTTAAAATAAAGAGGACTCACCGAGGGTAGTTTGATATGAAGAAAAAATTGCTTGAATCTTATGATAAGTAATCTAAATTTACTTGATAATTCGGATCTTGGACAATGAAGTTCTGGAAACTCCCAGCACAATGTCGATGTAGGACATGCTATGGGAACCACAGATATCCAAATTAAATGATTCTTGTTGGAGATAAAATATAACTCACCGTGAAACAATTTCTATGAATGATGTATGGGTTTAATCCACCATTAAATGTACTGAAATTGACTGAGAAGATGATGACTTAGAAGAGAAGACTTCGGATCAGTCTGTGCAGCGCCGGTGTTGAAGCCATAACAAGCAGAGGAAATGTCAGAATTGATCTCTGTTTGTTGGAGATGAAATATATATTTATGAACCACACTTCGTATGAAGGAATTCAGGCCATAAAATGACTAGAAATATCTGTATAAGCCGATGATCAGAAGTGCAGCACGTTGGAGCATAGACCGGCTTCTTCTTCACTTTGGGATGATCTCCGGGCACCGGGACGAAGATAGAACTATTTGGGGAGATTGGGAAGAGCCTAGGGTGGCTGGAGGACGAAGAGATAAGTGCTGGAGTATGGGGATGCCCTTCTTAGGTCGTTCATATGAGTCTCCCTTTATAGGGGATGAGAACCAGGTCAAAAAATAGCAAGTTTTGATACATCCGACCATAGGTTGGATTTCCTCCATTTAATGTTGCTTATTTTCATACTGAGGCATCTAGAAACTTACCTAAATGATTGAGAGAGATTGGAAACCGTGGATCACCTTCCCCATGCTCAAAATATGTCTCCACTTGAAGAGGAAACAAATCTGGTCCAAAAATGGCAAGTCTTGATATACAAGACAACAAGTTGGATTGCCATCATTTGATGATGCTAATTTCGACCATGAAGCTTACAGATGCTATAAAAAGTGATATGGAGGAGGAAAAAGGAAAGTAAGGTCGTGAATTGGTCATATATGTGCCTAATGGGCTGGGCTTGCATGCAATTGGGCTTGAACGGTGCTGCGTGCGGATAGAACTGCGCATCTGACTTCTAAAAGGTGCTGCAGACAAATGGGAGATCAGAATTGAATTCCGTTTGTTGAAATGGAAAGATTACTCATAGAATAAGATTATTCATGTTGAATGATTCTTCATTAGACGTCCATATAATCCTGTGAAAAATTTCCAAATAGAGGATATGCTGGGAAAAGCATAATCTGGCACACCACCAAGAGTCTCTTGTTCAGCAAACACGGATTTGATTAGAAATTAGAAAATCATCCTCATATTTCCAATAAGCACCTCATATCATCCAAAAGGGTGGTTCATCATGATTTTGATGGTCTAAAAGAGATGTTGCCAATGGAATAATGGTTTAAGCTCTAAATAAGGCCAAATTGGCGTGTCTACAGCTTGCCTCGCCTTGATGCCGGCTTTGCAAGGGAATGGCATGTAGCGTAGCAGAGTGAAATGTAGAGGAATGTAGAGAAGCGAAATGAGTTGTAATGGAATGCAGCGGAGAAAAATAGAGATGGACTGAAAAGGTGGCATCAAGGTGTAGATATAGACACGCTCAACGACCAAATTCGGCAAAGAGAATCTCTTCATGTCTCCTGGTTAACTGCCATGTTTCATCAAGTCTTCCTATGTTCGATTGGTAAGAGATGTGCCATTGGCACGAGAGAATAATAGACAACCCCCAACGTGGTGGGGAGTCCCCGAAACATGGGTTCGTAGGTTCATCATCAGCCGGTAACCCGATCTTTGCGGTGTTCCTGTACTGTGATAAGCTAAAGATTTTAAAAAGAGATTTGTTTTTGAAAAAGTAAAAGAATACCAATCGAGCACATTCAGGCTCTTAGATTCATTTAAGTCTTTCAAGAGACAAGATTCGATTTGGAATGGAATGATCTCAGATTCCGAAAGGCAAATGTTTAAGCATAGACTGTGAAGATAATGACGGTGCAAGTTCTGATCAAAATTGAAGGCCCTTGGCGGGACGAAATGGCTGCCACGGTGGGATAAGTAGCAAAAGAAGTTGCAATGGCCTCTGTGGTGAAAAGAATTGAAAGATTTGAGGGCAAAAAGTGGTTACCGAACACGGTGGGATTAATAGACACGGTGGGATATTAGAGAGGTTGGTGGGACTAGAGAATATGGTGAATGACACGGTGGGATTTAGAATGATCGAGAGGGTGAGAAGGTGAAGATTAGGAAATGATGTATGCAATGACAAAACAAAATTTAATGCAATTAATACTACATGATGCATGTCGGGCTCAAGAAAAAAAAACAAAACTTGTATAACAAATAGTTGAAGATATAGATTGTCTATGAGGTCAAGATACCCATTCGGGAACTATCGTCCCTCACAGCACAACTTTGGCTTATCCGTGAGCATTAGAGATGACCCGACCGTCGTAGATTTTGATGAAGGGGATCTCGGGCTTGGTCTTCTTTGCATTCACGGTCTTCAACATCAATGCATAAAATAAATAGTAATGCACCTAATATATGCTAAGAAAGGAAATGATAACGGTGAGTTTGCGGTGTGATGACATGCATTCTCACAAAAGAGTTCATGTGTCCTAATGAGGACACAGAACAAAAGCTTCTCGACAAAGTTGAGGCCGAGGTAATGATGACACCTCCTCCTGAGAATCCTCAGGGGAGGGAAGTGGCGAGCATCGCCTGCAAAAGGTTTCTCGGCAAAATTAAAGCCGAGGTTATGGTGACACCTCCTCCTAAGAATCCTCAGGGGAGGGAAGTGGCGAGCATCTCCTTATTGAAATCTTGAAAATGCTCCTCGACGAAGTTGAGGTCGAGGTCATGGTGGCACCTCCTCCTAAGAATCCTTGGGGAGGGAAGTGGCAAGCTTCGCCTTGTTGTGAAGTTCTCCTCATTTGTTCTTCGTGCCTGAAACACTAGAAAAAGGAAATTAGAATGCCAATATGGCTTATCCCCCTTGCAAGTTGCAATCTGCGTTGACCTTTGTCAAGGGGTATAGCCTTCTTAGGAGTGTAAAAATCAAGTAGCAAATATTCAATGAAGAATTTGAAACATGAGAGATTGAAAGTAAATATGAATGTAAAGACGAAAATTCAAACCAAGCATGGTGATAAAATATTTTAAAAAGTTTGAAATTTTTTGTTGAATTTGAAAAAAGTTTTCTTTTTTGTTGAAAAGATTCAATTTTTTGGGATTTTTGAAAATGCTATTTTCTTTTTTGAGTTTTTGAATTTTATTTTTTTTGGAGTTTTTGAAGATATTCAACTTTTTTTTTGTAGTTTTTTTTGAAAATATTCAACTTTTTTTTTGGAGTTTTTGAAATGTTGAACTTTTTTTTTGAGATTTTTTTTGAAAATATTTTTTTGGAGAGAAAAATCAGTATTGACACAAGTTCTCATTACTTGGTTGTTTTTTTTCTAGGTTCGTTGGTAGACATCATATGCAAAATGGGGTTCCTTGCCCAGAATCTTTCCGACCTTCAACCTTTGATTGGCTAGAGTTTAGCTTTGATTTGGTTGGTTAACCCACACCTTGGGGGTAAGAATGAAGAATTGAGGGAAAGTCCTTGATAGGCTTTGGAGATGTCGAGAGGGATTTCTCTACTCACACCCAATTGCTCGTTGGGGTTCGGCCTCTTCGGGTCTTTTCTTCTTTATTGACAAACCTATTTTTGTGGCACACATTTGGACATGTGTTTTACCTGTGGGGTCATTGCCCATCTTTTGGTGCCTTTTTCATTTTCTACTTTTCTGGGTACTCATTCAGACAGGCCCATATTTGTTTAAACCTGTGGGGTTCATTGCCCATCTTTTGGCACCCTTTTTTATTTGAGAAGTTAGACATTCTGAGACGGCCTCCTACTAGGGTGGCGGATGCTCTCGATACTCTCCCCCTTTATTCCCCTTCACCTATCTTGGATCAAATAGAAGAGAGTAGGGTGAGGGTTTTCCTTCCACCTCTGAGCCTTGCCTAGCTTCTCTCGGGAGTCAAGTCATCTAGATTCTGGGATCAGGATTTGTTGTGTGTGTAGAATGGTATCTACCCTCGACTCCTAGACAACAACCTAGAACATGTGGACTTAAGTCATATTAGTAGTTCTCTCCATTTTTTGAGGTAGATAACATTCCATAGGTAAATCAATTAAAAATATGCCTTGCATTGTAAAGAATTCATTAGGATAAAACAAAAGGTAGTTATCATCAATCATAAATTTCTCTCAAGTAAGATTAGCATGTGAAATTAAAAATCATTTAAAAAAATATTGCCTTGCAGATGACATAATGATGATGAATGCAATTTCATGTAATACCTGAGAGAAGGAGAAGTTCATTGTTGATGACAGCTTTGCTTGTGCTTGCCTTGCCTTACCTGCCATGCCTTGCCCAACTGCTTCCACTGTTGATATGCACCATATTGCATTGGATTGAAGATTCATAGTCATAGGATGAAGTGAAAATGAGGAGGATCTGATTTAGCATGGCGGAGTCAAAATTAATGATGTAAAAGGCAAAGATTGTGGCATCACCCAGGAAATTTCTCTACCTTAATTTTTTTTTGAAAATAAAATCTGGAAAAGGAAAGAGAATGCTTGAAAAGAAAAGTGAATTAAAGAGGGATCTTGGGCCCAAGAGTTGATAGTGGGATTGCACGCCCGGGAAGGGTTGGAATCAAGGGGCATGTGGGCCCAAGAGTTGAATGCGAGCCAGAGGGCCCAATTGATGTTGATGGGCTTGAAGGCCTAGCTAGAGGTGATGGGCTCGAGGGCCTAACTAAAGGTGATGGGCTCGATGGCACGATTGAAGGTTGAGCTCGAGGGACCCAACGAAAAGAATGGGCATGTGGACCCGATTTAGGTGATTGGAAGTATGATTGTGATTTGGAAGATTTGTGATGGGCTCGTGGGCACCATCGAAGAGTATGAGTGCGTAATCCCAAAGTTGAAGAAGTGGGGGCACGGGGGCCCGATTTTGAAGAAGTATGGGCACGTGGGCCCGATGGTGAAGAAATGGGGGCATACAGGCAAGAAGTTGAAGGAGTGTGGGCATGTATGCCCAAAGTTAATGGAAGGTGGGCACGTGGGCCCGATTTAGAAGAAATCTGGGCACATGGGCCCGATTGCAGAAAAACATGGGCATGTGAGCCCGGTTGAGGTGAATTGCGGGTACGTGGGCCCGAATTCAAAAAATTAAGGGCACATGGGCCCGATTGAGGAGAATTATGGGCACGTGGGCCCGATGAAAGGAGAGGAATATGTAGGCCCAATTGGGGAAAAGGGGCATATGGGCCCAGTGGAAGGAAAGGGGCATGCAAGCCCGATTGATTAAAAGGGGCACGTGGGCCCGGTTGAAGAAAAGGGGCATAAGAGCCCGGTTGATTAAAAGGAGCACATGGGCCCGGTTGGATAAAGGGGGCACATGGGCCTGGATGATGGAAAGGGGCACATGGGCCCAGTTGATGAAAATGTGCATAAGAGCCCGAAAATGGGGCATAAGGGCCCGATTGAGTGGGATGGGGTGTGGGCCATGGCCCTAAGATTGACAGATTTTGGACCCATGGGCCTGATTGATGGTTGTAAGAAGGATAAAGAAAGGGCAATGGCCCTAAGATTAAAGAATTGTAGGCCCATGGGCCCAATCGTTGATTTGGAGGAGAATAAAGAAAGGGTCGTGGCCCTAAGATTGATTGATCATGGGCCCATGGGCCGAATTGTTGCTTAAGAGAAGAATGGGGTAAGGGTCGTGGCCCTAAGATTGATGCTAAAGGATTTACCTTCCTAGTTGGAGGAGGTCCCAGTATCCCCTTGCAAAGGTCTACATCCTTTCGGAGGCTTGTTGATTCATTCCCTATTTTATGGACCAATTCGGTCTCCTTACTTCCCAGTTCAGGGGTCAATTCAATCTGACCATCTTCATTGATCAATTCCAATGATGGTAACAGTTGATCAATGCCTGACAAATCCTTGCCTAGTCCATCATCGGATTGACAATCAACTAAGTTTATGATTCCTTCATCTAATCTCTCTATAGCAGGCTTCTCCTCAGGATGTTCTATGGAAGAGGGCATGCCTAGTCTAGGGGATTCCAAAAAGGTAGAAGAGTTTGGTTCGACCTCCCCTACTAGCTGACTATGATCTTGAGATATAGCAACGACATGATGAGAAGCTGATTCTTCTGCCATAGTAGGAGCACAAATGGTTGGAGTTATTAATTCCTTTTCCAGGGCAGGAGCTTGAGGGGTCAGAGTAACTAAATCATATACCATAGTAGGAGCATGAATGATCGGAGTGACTGGTTCTTCTACCATGGCAGGAGCAACTGACTGAGGGGGAACCTTATGTTGAGGGATTGATTCAAGTGGTGCTGGCATAGAAGTCGGTTCAGGCTGAAGAGCTATTGATGTAATTAATTGAGGAGTCATGGCTTGGACGGTTGGCTGAGGAGTTGTTGGTGGAATAGGCTGAGAAGCCAAGGGCCGGATGATTGGCCGAGGGGTTGTTGATGGAATAGGTTGATAAGCCAAGGGCCAAATGATTTGCCGAGGGGTTGTTGGTGAAATAGGCTGAGAATTTGATTTTGATAGTGAGGTGTTGGCATAATTGACATGAGGAGCTTGATTGTGCACAATTGATTGTGCCATTGACACTGGTTGCATGTCCGGCCGAGATTGTGGCATGGGTGGCCTAATCAACTGACGCCGAGGAGTTGGCCGAAGAAGATGATCTAGATGAGGTTGGAGAGGGCTCCTAGCTTGGTTCATAGCATCAATGCTCCTCTCAAGCCTGGGCCTCAATTCATCAGAATATCGCATTAATTTCACATCTTCTTTTGCTTCCCCAATTATTGAATAGCCTGGCCCATATCGTTTCAAGAATTTGGCCTTGACAATTTCGAAATCCCATATCTCTACTTCGTTCAATGAAAAAAACCAATCTAGTGCTACACCCTCTAAAGATCTCCTAAAAAGAAAGGCAAGGGTCTTTCTATCATTATGCCATCGAGATGATTTGCTCATGAAATCATTGAGATGGGTGAAGGGATCACCTGAGCCATTGTAGCGATGGTAGGTTGGCATTTGTTATGGGGGGATGTAGATAGTATAGAGGGGAAATTCGACGATTTCTTTATCCTTGGCAACAGGTGGGGAGGAATTCCCCAGGGGGTGTGCATGTGGCACCTGGATGGGAAGGTGGTGGGTTGGTGTGCAAGCTGAAGAATGACCCACAATGGAGTGAGTAGGTGAAGTAACATGGCAGGGCTGCCCAGGTGGGGTTGTGGTAAGAGGTTGAACTGCCGATTGGGGAGGTGAGGCAGCTCGATTGACTTTGGCTGCACCATGATTAATAGGCATCTTGCCCTTCACTATAGATTGTATGAATGAAAAGGTATTGGGATCAAGATGAAAAGATAGATCCTTAAGAGCCTGTTCTATACTAAATGAAGCGGACTGATGGGCATCCCCTTGCACTTCAGGTTCCATAGCAGCATTGACATGGATCTCAGGTTGTTGTTGGAGCTTGTAGAGACCTTCCCCGTACTCCTGTTGCTTGAAGTAGTCTGACATCTTGACGTGTCTTTCGGACCTTAGCATCATGGGCATCATGTCGATCTTTCTACAAGGATGGTTAAAAAAAGAGAGCAAGCAAAGCACATAATTGAAGATTTTTTTTTATGTTTTGTTTTGTTTGATTTTTTTGTTTCAATTTGGTTGTTTGGAAAACAAGTTGAACACAAAATTAAAAATGTTTTTGTTTTCTTTTTTTAGGTGTTTTGTAAAAACAAAATTTTTTGTTGTTTTCAGAGAAGGATCCCAAATTTGAGGATGAAATTGAGGACTTGGCCGATGCATATGCATCTAGACTTAGAAGATTTGAGGAACCATCAGCCACAGGGAATGAACCCATCAAAGAACTGAATTTAGGAACCCTGGAAGATCCTAAGACTATCCTCATTAGTGCAAACCTCACTCTCTCAGAAGAACAACTTTTGTCAATGTTTTGGAAGAATATAAGGACACGTTTGCATGGACATATGAAGACATGTCGGGATTAGATAATTCATTGGTTGAACATAGATTAACCTTGAAATCTAGAACTACCCCGGTCAAACAAAAGCTCAGGAGGTTCCACCCTGATATTGCACTCAAAATGAAAGCAAAGGTCAACAAACTACACCAAGCAAAATTTATTAAAGTTGTCTTATATCCGCAATGGGTGGCTAACATAGTCCATGTTATGAAGAAGGATGGACCGGTTCGGATTTGTATAGGTTTCAGGGACTTGAACTGAGTGTGTCCTAAGGATGATTTTCCTTTACCTCATATCGATGTTTTGGTTGATAACACAGCTAGATTTGAAATGCTTTCATTCATAGATGGCTATTCTGGATACAATTAGATCCGGTTAGCTAAGGAGGACCAAGAGAAGACCTTGTTCACTACACCTTGGGGAACATATTGCTATGTTGTCATACCCTTTGGGTTAAAGAATGCTGGTGCTACATATCAGAGGGCTATGATGGCTATCTTTCACGACATGATGCACACCCTTGTAGAGGTGTATGTGAATGATTTGGTTATCAAGTCCAAGAGTCGGGAAGATCATTCTGAAGTGCTAAGGAAATTTTTGCAATGAGCTAGAGAATACAAGCTAAAAATGAACCCTAAGAAGTGCACATTTGGAGTTTCATCAGGAAAACTACTTGGGTTCATAGTAAGCAAAAGGGGCAAAGAGATCGACCCAAACAAGGCCAAAGCAATTATCGGTACGCCTCCCCCGAGGAATATGAAGGAGCTTCGAAGATTGATTGGGAGGCTACAATTTTTTCACCGGTTTATCTCACAACATTCCCAAAGGTGTAAACCTTTCTATGAGTTAACCAAGGCGGGGGCCGAGTTTAAATGGGATTCGAAGTGCCCGGAGGCATTTGATGGGTTAAAAGCATACCTGGCAAGTCCCCCTGTACTTTGACCACCAATTCCCGACAAGCCCTTGGTCCTCTACATTTCGGTTCTTATGAACTCTCTTGAGGCAGTCCTTGCACAAGTTGATGAAATAGGGAAAGAATGAGCTACTTATTACTTGTTTAATATGTTTGATGCTTGTGAGCTAAAGTACACTGTGGTAGAAAAGACCTGTGCTGCTCTTGTTTGGGTGGTTCAAAAACTTAAACATTATTTTCTTGCTCACCAAGTCAAGCTCATTGCTCGTATCAATCCCATTAAGTTTCTGTTAGAGAAGACAGTTTTGACTAATCGGTTAGGGCGATGGCAGAGTTTCTTATCCCAATTGGATATCACTTATGTCCCACAGAAGGCAATCAAGGGCTATGCTATTGTTGAACACCTTGCCCATCATCCCATACCCATCTTTGACCCAGTCCGGTCAGAGTTCCCAGATGACGAACTAATGTCAGTCCGATCTTCTAATCTTTGGACATTATATTTTGACTGGGCTCTAAACTCTCATAGTAGAGGGATAGGTATTGTCCTTCTGTCACCTGAAGGTGTCCCCATTCCACAGGATTTTTAGCTTAACTTTTCAGCAACCAACAACATAGTTGAGTATGAAGCCTTGCTGGCCGAGCTGGTGGCTGCTCATTTCCATGGTGCCACCAAACTGAGGGTGATAGGTGATAGTCAATTGATCCTATGCCAGGTCCTATCTAAGTACCGAACTTCCCATCCAAACCTCAAACCCTACTAGGAGCTCACCACCTGCTACATCAAGCTATTCTTCAAACTCACCTTTGTCCATGTCCCCCATTCTCAGAATATCCTCGCCGATGCCTTAGCTTCACTAGCTTCATCTCTATCTGTCCCGCTAGGCAGGCACGTGCGAACTATACACATCTGTAAGAGGACAATTCCAGCAATTGAAGATGGACATTTTCTGAAGGTTAAAGAGAGGTTCAACATAAAGGAATACTTGGAACATAAAGAAGAAATCTCCTTAATTGAGTTGGAAGAATTAGAAGAAGGTGAGAGACGTTGGTATGACGAGATTGCGAGGTATTGCCAAGATCAGACATATCCACCTGGATCAACCACCAAGGAAAAGAAGGCAATTAGAAGAGTATCCCAGAGGTATACAATCCTAGGAGGAGTGCTCTATAAGAGGAGCTTAAGTGGAATCTTACTCAGATGTCTTGATGAAGAAGAAGCCGAGTTGCTGCTGTCGACTCCAGAAACGGGTTCCGGATCGGCACCTCAATAAAAGAAGGTGAAGATGAAATTGGGAAAAAGAGGAGTGAATTGAAAACACTCGGTAAGCAGTAAAGACTCCTCACCTCGATCCCACACTCACATTGATCCCCGAACTTTCATCTCACGGCGTCGCTCGAGCACCGGAGATGGTTTGGGTCATGTGGGAGGAGAGTGAGGAGGATATGAAATTAAAGCATGAAAAATGTGGTCGCCAGGAGCCGCGGGCTCCGCTTTATGTAATGAAAATAGAAAGAAGTTGATTTGACCGGGTGTACCTTAGCGTGGGAGATTGGGATGTGAGTTCAACCTTCTTCTTCTTCGGCCGGCCGATGAAGAAGAGTCCAACCAATGCTAGCTTGATGTATTTGTGCAACTAGAAAACAATAAGACAATAAAACAAGTGAAGAAGGATTAGAACTGAGTGAAGTGTAGTAACTTGTAAAAGTAATAACATAAAACGACAATTGGAAACAAACTCACCGGATTCGGGGTTAGCCCTAACCCCTTTTTTTGGTTTTTTATGATATATGAAATGATGAAAAATTGAATAAAATGATGTTTAAACATGAATTAAATGATATGAATGAAGATTTAGAAAAGAGAATATGAATGGTTAAAGACAACACAACCCAGGCAAAGTGGCAACCGGGTTGGATAGATTCAATGTAAACTGCGCAGCTCTGATGCAGAGATCATAACGAACAGCACAAATGTCAGAATAAAGTGATGTTTGTTTTAAAATAAAGAGAACTCACCGAGGGTGGTTTGATATGAAGAAAAAATTGATTGAATCTTATGATAAGTAATCTAAATTTACTTGATAATTCGGATCTTGGACAATGAAGTTCTGGAAACTCCCAGCACAATGTCGATGTAGGACATGCTATGGGAACCACAGATATCCAAATTAAATGATTCTTGTTGGAGATAAAATATAAATCACCGGGAAACAATTTATATGAAGGATGTATGGGTTGAATCCACCATTAAATGTACTGAAATTGACTGAGAAGATGATGACTTAGAAGAGAAGACTTCGGATCAGTCTGTGCAGCGCCGGTGTTGAAGCCATAACAAGCAGAGGAAATGTCAGAATTGATATCTGTTTGTTGGAGATGAAATATATATTTATGAACCACACTTCGTATGAAGGAATTCAGGCCATAAAATGACTATAAATATCTGTATAAGCCGATGATCAGAAGTGCAGCACGTTGGAGCATAGACCGGCTTCTTCTTCACTTTGGGATGATCTCCGGGCACCGGGACGAAGATAGAACTATTTGGGGAGATTGGGAAGAGCCTAGGGTGGCTGGAGGACGAAGAGATAAGTGCTGGAGTATGGGGATGCCCTTCTTAGGTCGTTCATATGAGTCTCCCTTTATAGGGGATGAGAACCAGGTCAAAAAATAGCAAGTTTTGATACATCCGACCATAGGTTGGATTTCCTCCATTTAATGTTGCTGATTTTCATACTGAGGCATCTAGAAACTTACCTAAATGATTGAGAGAGATTGGAAACTGTGGATCACCTTCCCCATGCTCAAAATATGTCTCCACTTGAAGAGGAAACAAATCTGGTCCAAAAATGGCAAGTCTTGATATACAAGACAACAAGTTGGATTGCCATCATTTGATGATGCTAATTTCGACCATGAAGCTTACAGATGCTATAAAAAGTGATATGGAGGAGGAAAAAGGAAAGTAAGGTCGTGAATTGGTCATATATGTGCCCAATGGGCTGGGCTTGCATGCAATTGGGCTTGAACGGTCTGCGTGCGGATAGAGCTCGCGCATCTGACTTCTAAAAGGTGCTGCAGACAAATGGGAGATCAGAATTGAATTCCGTTTGTTGCAATGGAAAGATTACTCATAGAATAAGATTATTCATGTTGAATGATTCTTCATTAGACGTCCATATAATCCTGTGAAAAATTTCCAAATAGAGGATATGCTGGGAAAAGCATAATCTGGCACACCACCAAGAGTCTCTTGTTCGGCAAACACGGATTTGATTAGAAATTAGAAAATCATCCTCATATTTCCAATAAGCACCTCATATCATCCAAAAGGGTGGTTCATCATGATTTTGATGGTCTAAAAGAGATGTTGCCAATGGAATAATGGTTTAAGCTCTAAATAAGGCCAAATTGGCGTGTCTACAGCTGCTAAAGCGCATTCTGGAGTTTGTGGTGGTCATGTGAATGCCCAAGCCCTTGCTAAGAAAATCATCCGACAAGGGTATTATTGGCCAACTCTAGAAGAAGACTGCTCTATCTTTGTTTGGCACTGTCATTCATGTCAACTCCATGACGACATGATTCACTCTCCCGCATCTTCCCTTCATCCAATTCATGCTCCACGGCCTTTCGCTATGTGGGCTTTTGATATCATTGGCCCCTTGAGTGACCTCAACTCCAAAATGCGCTCAAAATCATTCATTCTGATGGCAACGGAGTACTTCACAAAGTGGGCTGAAGCGGAAGCATTCATGGAGATTAAAGCATCAACAGTCTGCTCCTTCATCAAGCGCAACATTCTAGCAAGGTTTGGGATCCCCAGCGACATCATCACTAATAATGGGCCACAATTTCTCTCTCAAGATCTGTGTGATCTTTGCAACAGGTATCGCATTTCATTGCATAATTCATCACCATACTATCCTCAAGGCAATGGTCAAGCAGAAGCCACCAACAAAATCTTAATCAAGATCATCAAGAAGTCTTTTAAGTCTAGCAAATTTGCCGACTGGCCTGATAAGCTTGTAGATGCTCTATGGGCTTATCGTACTTCTATAAGGACTCCCACTGGACAAACCATGTATGCTTTGGCATATGGGATGGAAGCAGTGGTCCCCTATGAAGTATTATTTCAATCTCTCTGAGTTCAGCTCAACAGGGATATTCCTGTTGATGAGAGACGAGAATCTCTCCTTGCACAGCTTAAACTCTTGGATGAAAAAAGACTAGCTGCCGTCGAGCATGCCCAAACTTATCAGAATAGACATAAAAGGTTTTATCAAAAGAGGGTGGTTGAGAGAAAATTCGAGATCGGTTAGATGGTAGTCAAATGCATATTTGTTAAGCCAGGGGGTCCCTACTCCAAGTTGCAACCTAACTGGGAAGGGCCTTTTGTAATCACTGAAAAGTATCTAGGCAATGCATATGAATTGACTAATGCAAATGGAGAAAAATTGAATCAACCTTGGAATGGAGTTTACCTTAAAAAATACTTTCCATAAAAATCACTGGTATAATTTCAACTCATCGATCCTAGGTTGTTCGTGAGAAGTCAAGGGTAGGTACTATCCTACACACATAACACCTCCCGATCCTAGAATCAGGACAACCCAACACTGGCTATAGGCAAGGCAGAAATCTATAAATGGAAAGAGTACCCTTACCCTATTCTCTTCTACTCGGTCCAAGATAGGGAGAGAAGGTTAGAGAGGGGTAGTATTGAAAACACTCACCACCCTAGTGGGCAAAAGGGTGCCAAAAGATGGGCAATGAACCCCTCAGGTTAGAAAAAAGAAAAATGATCAACCTGTCTGAATGAGTACCCAGAATGATAGTCAAGGCAAAAGGCACTAAAAGATGGGCAATGTCCCCACGGGTCAAAAATCTATCTAAATATGTGCCACATAGAAAAGAGCAAAAAAATAGGAAAGACCCAAAGAGGCCGAACCCCAACGGGCAATTTGAGTGAGAGTAGATAAATTCTTCTCAACATCTCCAAACCCTATCAAGGACTTCCTCTATACTCTTCCTCCTTAAAACCCATTGGGTAGGGTAAACTGACCAAATCCAGGTGGAATCCAAGCTGATCAAAGGAAGAAGGTTAGAAGGATTCTAGGTAGGAAACTTTATTTTTGCACGTGGCATCTACCACTTGAGTCTTGACAAACCCCAAAGACCGATGAACTGTCTCAAATACCAGCATTTTTGCCACAAAAAAGTGAATATTTTAAAAACACCCAAAAAAGTGAATATTTCAAAAAAACCAAAAAAAATGCATATTTCAAAAATCCAAACAAATTGCATATTTCAAAAATCTAAAAAAATTGAATATTTTTGAAAATTCAAAAAAAATGATTGCTTTCAAAAAAAATGCTCAATCATGATCATTGCCTTAGTTGCATCCATGCTTATTTTTCTGTTATGCATATTTCCATTCCTGCATTGCATATCCATTTTGCTTTAATTACCTAGTTAAGAAGGCTCTCCCCTTTGACCTAAGTCAATGTTGACCTTAATTGGCAAAGGGATGAGTCGTGGTGAAGATCTAATCCTCTTATATCAAGTGTTTCAAGCATTTCAATGTTGGGGAGGAGAGGATTCACACCATGACAGGTAAGTTCTCTCAACCCTTACCCCCATTTCATTTTAGTCATTTATTTTATTTCACCTTGTTAAGAAGGCTCCTCCCTTTGACTCAAAATCAAGGCAAACGATAAACAGGCAAAGGGATGAGTCATGATGAAATTTTAATCATCTTTGTTAAGTGTTTTCAAGAGCTGAAGAGGCAAAAAAAGAATGGCTATTAGGCAACCTTTGAAGTCCAACAGGTGAATTGATGGGATCAGTATTCCCCAAGGAACGTCATACCAACCTTGTGGTGAAAAGAAAGGAAGCGCCACCCAACTGAACATCATCGCGGTGTTGTATTCCGTCAGAAGGCAAGACAAGGATGGACCAGAGATGCTGATGAATCAGGCAGTCGATGCAGGTTGATAAACCATGCCTGAAGATTTCATCCACATTCTCATCAATCTCACATCATCACCAGCATTCTATTTTGCACTTCACATCACTCCAACCATCTATCACCTAGTTATGTTAGGTTCATTTTAATATGTATTATATGCATTAATGTTGAAGACCTTGAGAGTGAAGATGACTGGGCCCGAGGTCCCCTTCAACAAAATCTACGACAGTTTGTTCATTTCTACACACTCACAGATAAGCCAAAATTGAACATTGGAGGGACGATGGATCCTAATCGGGTGTCTTGACCTCCAATAGGCAATCTATATCTTCAACTATTTTCTACATAATTTTCTATGTTTTCATATTCATCTCTTTTTCATTCTTCATCATTATCAATGTTATCCCATCATGTTTTATTCTTTCCTTTATTTTTATCCCACCTTGTCTTTTATCTTATCTCACCATGTTTTATTCTTTCCTTTCTTTTATCCCACCATGTCTTTTATTTTATCCCACTGTGTCATGTTTGTCATGCCATTATTTCTTCTTTCCCATCATTCTATGTTAGTCCCACCATTATCTTTCAATCCCACCATGGCTTAAGTCTGTCTTGTCATTTTCTGAATACTTGGTTTTTCTACTAGAGCATGATTCATGGTTTTTATGATACCCAAGCAATTTTGTTATGCTTAAAACGAACCCCTTTTAGAACTTGAGGTTATTCCACTCAGAATTAAACTGAGTATTTTGGTAAAACTTGAATGAACTTGAGATTCCAAATATGATGGATTGGTATTCTTATCATTTTAAAATCAATTTCTCTTTTAAAACTTTAGCCCATCACAGTACAAGAACACCACAAAGTTCGGGTTGCTGGCTGATGATGAACCTACGAATTTAGGGACTCCTCACCATGTTGAGGGTTGGCTACATCCTTTATTCTTTATCATTTATTTTTCATCTCTCGTGCCAATGGCATGTCTTTTACCAATCAATTATATGAGGTTTTGATTGAACATGAAAGCGATCTAGAATACTTAGAGAGATTCATTTTGCTGGATCGGGTAGATAAGCGTGTCTATATCTACACCTTGATGCCACCTTTCCAGTCCATCACCATTCCATTCCGCTACATTCATCTACGTTCACTTGCATTCCATTACAGTTCACTCCAAATCACTCCGCTTCATTACATGCCATTCCCTTACAAAGCCGACATCAAGACGAGGCAAGTTGTAGACACGTCAAATTTGCCTAATTCAGAGCATAAAACTCATGTTTTATAGGTTAACATGTGTGATTGACCTTAGAATAATACCGTGTCTTTTAAAGTTCATTTGGAGCTTCGCCGAACGAAATCAGATGTTTTCCGAAGTTTTCTGCAAAAAGCCGTAATTTCCAAGCGAAAGCCACATGTAAATCGTGTAAACATGTAAATTGGCTGAATGACCAATGCCTAATGATCATGCATTGAAGGTTATGGTTATATTCACACTCCGGACAAGTTTTGTTTCATGTCGTGCCTTTCTGGTTTGCCGTCGGAGTCATTTTGACTAGTATCAGATCTTCTGTTCACTATCCTAACTTGCGGATAAAATTCTAAACTTTTGGAGGGTTTGATGGCTGATCCAATGCTATAGAGAGCTTCTTCAGCCTTTTATCTTTCTAACGCAACAAACAGCGTCGAATTCCAAGTTTGGGAGTGTTCGCAATGGCTTCTAAAAGAAGGACCCAAAAATAGTCCCATGTGCCCAGGTCCCTAGTCACATGCGCCCAGGACCTAGGGCACATGGCCATGCGCCCTACCCTGAGGAGTGACCTTGTGCTCTGACATGAGGGTACATGCGCCCTGATCTTGAGGCACAAGGGATCCAATTTTTCACCGGGACTCTACCTCTGAACGGATCGGATAAGACCAAAAATTTCAAATGAATTGGATGTGCCCCCATTGGGAGGCACATGCACCCCTCAGTGGGGTGCATGCGCCTTGCACCAGGGCGCATGTGCCCTAGGGTAGGGCGCAAGGTGCCCTATTTTGTAGTGTTGATAAGACTTGTCGTTCTCCAATAAATAAACTCTAATTCTGGTCATTCCAAAGGCATGTGCATGACCCCCCAGGCATCTCAAGACGTCCAATCTCCCTCCAACATCAATTTTTTGATTTTTAGAAAGATAATTTTGAGTTTTTAGAGAGAGAAGTCAGTTCAAGAGAGAGGAAGGCTGGTCTGTAGGTGATCTATCACGTCTCTCTTCTTCAGCCTCTACAGAGGCGTGTGGACGTATGCTGCCCGAGATCTCTTCCTAAAAGTTCTTCCTCCTCAAGTCTTCTTCAGTTTACCATTGATGGTACTTGATTCTGAGGTCGGGGCTAGTCGTGACGAGCGCAGAAGCAAAGTCGCGCCTGGCAAATCCTGGACTGCTGCTCGGCTTTTTTGACAACCCAGATTTGGCCATATCTCTCTCTATTCTTATCAGAATATTTATGTTCTTTTTTATATCTCTTTGTTTCGTGATTATCCATCCTCATATTATTTTTTACATTTTTTCATTATTTTTAGTCTTTTAATCCGAAAATAAAAAAGAGGGGTTAAAGATAACCCGAATCCGGTCAGTTTCTAGTCAATTGTGTGTTTCATGTTATTTTCTTTACATATACTCCACTTTGTTTAGTTCTAATTGTCTTTTTCACTTTTTTATTTGTCTAGTTGAATAGAAAATCAAGTGCCCACACGTTGAGGACTCTTCTTCATCGGCCGGCCAAAGAAGGAGAAGCTTTGACCCGCATTCTTCATGCTAAGGTACATCTTTAATTTCATAAATCGGAACCCGCAGTTCCTGGGGACCACATGTCTTAATTTCCTTCTTCTCACCCTCCTCCCACATGACCCGAACTGTCTCTTTGGTGATCGAGCGACGCCAAGGGATGAAAGTTCGAGGATCAATGTGTGTGTGGGACCGAGGTGAGAGTTGTTTTCCGTGTTTTCTTCCTTTCTTTCTCATCCCCTCTTAAAGTGACGATCTAGATTCACGGACTTCCATAGAAAGGAGAGGCCCCATCGAATTTTCGGAGTCGACAACGTCTCCTCGATGGAAATGTGAGTTTCAGAGAAGATGTTATTTTTGGGATTTTCAAGTAAGAAGACAAACTGAGCTGGAATGACTCGAGACTTGCTAGAAGTTGACAGAATTAACAAAGAAAAAAATTTAAGAATAAAAACGAAAAAGGGGCTCGTGGGCCCAATGGTAACAGAAAATGGGCACATGGGCCCAAAACTAATGAAAAAAGTGAACGGGTATGCAGACCCAATTCTGGAAATGGATGGGCATGTGAGCCTATGCTGGAAAGAGTCCTCAGTCCTAGAGTTGATAAGGGAAATAGATGGGCAAGCAAGCCCAATGAGAATAGAAGGCTGAAGAGGGCACATTGGCCCAAAGTGAGTTGTCAATTTGGTGGTAGAGAGTAGGCTTGGAAGCCCATCCAATAGATCTAAAAACAATGGCACGAGGTTTAAACATGGGATTGTTGTATTTGGGCCTCGTAGGATGGTTTTGACTTGATTGGTAGCTTGCTCGATAGAATGATCCAAGATTGGTCTACCCTTGGGTGGTTCTTGGTGCTCTTCCCCACTTGAGAACAAACAAGTCCATGATAAGCATAGATCTTTCAAGTCTTTTTCTTCATTTGGAGCCTTCCTTCTCTTGATAGCTATAATGGAACCTTTGTCATCTTCAGTCATCATCATGGTCTCCCCTTTGATAAAGAATGTATGGAGTCACATGGCATATCCTGGCTGGATGACCCTCTATGGGATGGAATCCTCTTCGTATCCCAACCCCTGCCTACAAGGCTTTTTCATAGTTTCAATCGGCTGAGTGATCCCTTGAAAATCCTTGCCCAAATCTTTTCCAGGCTGATAGCCCAATTTCATCATCATCTGCGATCCCACTATGTCTAGTAGAGAGGTGGTCATGCATCTAACTTCTAGCAACTCTCCCACTGAGATATGAGGTTGCATTGACAGTCCTAACGGCGAAAAAGCATCATTTTGATCATCCCTTACGGGCATGCTGGTTACCTTGACCACTTGTCCTTTAAAGAAAATTTTTATGCATTGATGGTTTGTTGAAGCCACAGCTCCTATTACTTCCAAGTACGGCATCCCAAGTATAGCTCAAAAAGTTGGATCTAATTCCATAACAGGAAAATCAGTTGGACCGTACATGGCCCAAGTTTAACTTCTAGAGTGACCACCCCACGTGCGGACTACTTGGAGTTGTCATAGGCTGTCACCATGGCACAAGATGGCTTGACTTTTTGTTCATAAATGCCGCACAACTGTAAAGTTTCAAGTGGCATAACGTTGATAGAAGCTCCAGTGTCAACTAGATAGGATTTTACTTTGACATTGCAGATGATAACAGCCACATGTAAGGCATATCTCCTAACCTCTAGATTGGCTAATTCCTCCTGAGAGAAAGTGACTGTTGGGTGCTCACTTTTAGTGGCTAACACTGTAGTGATCTTCTCAGGTGGGAGATCTTCATTCACCATGACCCTTTGCAAATACTACTGTAAAATTTCCTCGTGCACTTTTGATCTTTTAATCAACTCAAGTATGGAGATACGGGCCAGTGTCTTATCCAAATGTTTCAACAAATTGTAGGCCATACCTGGCAAGGGTTCTTTCACTTGTTCTTCTTCCACTGGATCCTACGATTGAGTCCCAGCTTGAGAAAACAGCCACTGGAATATCCTCCCACTCTGAAGCACTGGGGCTATTTGGTAGTTGGGTAGAGGTAATGGGTTAATTGGGGTGAAATGTGGTGGAACAGGCAGTGTAGGTGTAGGTATGGTAGGCAATGGGATTGGTGGATCTGGGATGATTGGGTTTGTAAGTAGAGGGGTAGGATTTAAAGGTGGTAGTGATGGTGATGGTGGCGGCCTGATTAGAAGAGGATGGGGTGCAAGAGTGGTGGTAGGTTGTGGGGTTGGTGGTGTGCTAGGTTGGGGTTTTGGAATGACAAAGTTTATAGGTTGGGGTTCAGGTTTGCTGGTGATTGTGGTGGCCGGATGAGCAAGGGCCGGTGTGTAGCAATGGTTGAAGGAGGTGTAGTCAAGACAGGGGCTGGCCTAATGATGAGTTGACGAGAAGAAGTAGCAGCCAATGGTTGGGTTATTGAGCTTGGTGGTGGTTGTGGAGTAGACGGTGCACGGATTATCTATCTAGGAGAGTTTCGGGCAGGTGGCCTAGCTAGGTTGACTAGCATGGCATGGTTGCATTGTGGTTTTCTAGCCACCAACCTTGAGCATGGCTGGCAACTTTCTGGACAATGTAGTGTACTAGACCAATTCCTGGGTTTGGATGTGCTGGTGTCGGTGCCAGAGTGGGAGCATGTAATGGGAGGGGACTCTGAACAATCCCCAAGCCAGGTTGTTGTTGAGGTTGAGCCGGTGGACACTGTCACTGCTGCTGTTGCCTAGCCTTCATTGCCTGTATGCATTCCCCCAATTGGGCGCAATCAATGCTGCCTTGGTCATTGAGATCGTGGATGTAACCTTTGAATTGGAAACACACTTCCACGGTGTGACCAGGGTACCGGTGGTAAGCACAGTATGAGACATATCTGCATTTGCTTGCCAAACCTTTCTTTCTTTGGGCAATTTCAATTGTTTCTCTACCATAAGTACATTGAAGATGTCGGTCAAGAAGTAAGGGAGTTGTCAATAATTCTCTCTCCTAGGACCTCCCTTTCATGGTGCGTGATTGGGTGGTGGTGGTGCCCTATTGTAGGTAGGTTGTCGAGGTTGCTGGGGTTGCACTACAGGTTGAGGGGGTTGTTATGGTTGTTATGGTTTTTGTGGCCTAACCTATTGTTGAGGGGGGTGGTAAGAAAGGTTCTGCGGTGGGTTCCTAAATTGGTTTCGACAGTTCCCTCCCTGGTTCTTCACAATGTTTACAGCTTTATTGTTGACAACTCCTTCAGTTGTAGGCCTAGCTAGTGCAGAGGGGGTCTTCCTGATGTTCCTAGATTTGGGATCAAATGGATTTATCATTGTGGCATCTTTGAAGTGAGCTTGCAAGTATCGAGCACTATCATAAAGTTTATTCATAGTGGTAGGGCGGTGCATGATCAAAACATTCGTCAGGGTAGGTTTAGTGTTTCTAATGAGCATCTTCACTTGTTCCCCTTCAGAAATAACACCTGTTAGTTTCTCTGCCATTCCCCTCTAGTGATCAGCAAACTTTATGAAGTCCTCTTCGGGCTTCATCTTCTCAGCAATCAAATCAGTAATTAAGCATGATGGTGCCACCCGGTCTCTATATCTTTGCAAAAATTTGTTCTTGACAATATCAAAATCTCCTGCCTCAAAGGGATCGAGTGAGTAGAACCATTTCAATGCAGACCCTTCTAGTGATCAACGGAACAAGAAAGCAAGAACTCTACGATCGTTCTTCCAAAATGTGAACTTGTAAAGAAAATCTTTATGGTGAAGATAAGGATTGCCAGTACCATTATAGCGGTGATAAACTGGTAGTTCAGAAGGTGGCAGGTGAAGAACTGGCAAAGAAGGAATAGAGACTTCAGGAGTTAACTTGGAGTCCAAGCGACATCTCAGCTCTTCATAACATTTATTCATTTGGGTGAGCTGATCCATGATTGCCTAGGTGAGAGCAGGTTCTTAGTTTACTGGTGGGGGTATGTGGTTAGATGCGTGATTTTGGAATTGAAGAGCATGATTTGGCAAATTCTCTGGAGATTATCCCTTGACTTGGTGGGCCAAGGGAGAAACATGGTTGAAATAAGGTGGCTGGACAAATAATGGTCGAACCACAGATGGTTGAACTATACATGGTTGAGCTAAGGATGGTTGAATCACAGATTGTTGAACAATAAGTTGTTGAACAAAGGATGATTGAATGAGTGGTGGTTGAAACATAGGATGAGGAGATGAGGCAACTTGGTTGGCTTCAGCCTAATCAGAGGTAATTTTTCCCTTCACTATAAATTGTATACAGGAATAGGTTTCTAGGTCAGTATAAAGAGACAACTCCCTAAAGAGTAGTTCAACATCACGGGGAGGAGATGATTGAGGGACCTCTTGCACTTCTGACTCAAATAAGAGATTAACATGACCGTCTGACGGAATTAGTTGGTGACCCATTTCGTGCTCTTGACGTTCAGCGTGTTCCGCCATTCCAACGTGTTGTCCAGATCTTAATTGCATTGTCACCCTTTAACTTCAAGGAGAGGGTAAATGAGTTGGCAAAACAAATAAAGAACTTTTTTCTGATTTTTAGTAACTTGCAAAAATTTTAGAGTTTTGAATTTTTGTTTGACAAACAATTGATGCGAAGACTTGAAAACAAGATTATGCAACGATTTTGATTAAACCTTATTGTCGACTCCATAAAACGGGTTCCGGATCGGCACCTCAAGAGAAGGTGAAAGATAGAATGGGGAATGAGAGTGAATCGGAAAACACTCGGAAAGCGGTAAAGACTCCTCACCTCGGTCCCACACTCATATTGATCCCCGAACTTTCATCTCACGGCGTCGCTCGAGCACCGGAGATGGTTCAAGTCATGTGGGAGGAGAGTGAGGAGGGGATGAAATTAGAACATAAATAAAAGGTGGTTGCCAGGAGCCGCGGGCTCCGCTTTATAGAATAACAACAAGATTGAGTTGTTTTGACCGTGTACCTTAGCGCAGGAGATCAGGATATGGGTTCAACCTTCTTCTTCCTCGGCCGGCCGATGAAGAAGAGTCTCCAACCGATGCTAGCTTGATAGACCTGTGCAACTAGAACAATAAACCAAGTGAAATAAAATGATTAGAACTATGGGAAATGTAGTAATTGTAGAGAGAAGATGAGAAAGAAGCAATTGGAATTGGACTCACCGGCTTCGGGGTGAGCCTTAACCCATTTTTTGTGTATTTTTTATTATGTAAAAATGATGCAAATGAACTAAAAGATGCTTTAAAACAGTAAATAAACTGAGTTAAGAGAAACTTATAGGATGAAACGGCTTGAGTTGAAGCCGAGATGAGTAAAATAAGCCGGTTCGGGTAGCTTTGCACCCTTCTGGCGCGACTTTAGTGCAGAGAATGCTACGGACGACCCCGATGTCAGAATCAAGTGAAGTTTGTTGGTGTAGATAGAGTACGGTATTTTACTGCACATCTGACTTATAATGGTAGATCGGAATTGAATGCCGTTTGTTGAAATGGAAATATAACTCAGAGAAGAAGATTATTGTTGTTAAATACTTCTTCATTGGAAGTCCACAGAATCCTGTGAAAAATTTTCAACTAGAGGATATGCTAGGAAAAGCATAATCTGGCACACCACCAAGAGTCTCTTGTTCGGCAAACACGGATTTGATTAGAAATTAGCAAATCATACTCATATTTCCAATAAGCACCTTGGCTCATCCAAAAGGGTGGTTCATCATGATTTTGATGATCTAAAAGAGATGTTGCCAATGGAATAATGGTTTAAGCTCTAAATAAGGCCAAATTGGCGTGTCTACACTTATGTTTATATATTTTTTTAGAATTGTTCTCTCAACAAATGGTTTAGGAACCTAGCTCTAATATCCAATGACCTAGGTTTCATACAATCTCACCACGTATAGATAACATGGGATGCTTTGAGTTTTGGAGAGTGGTACAACCAACCCGATCGTGAAGAGGAATACTCCACATATGAGGAATTACGGAGGCCTTGATGAAAGACAACTAATAAGTCAACTAGGAAGGAATATCTCAAAAGAGAGGTCAGAATCCACGAAGAGGGTGTTTTGGTTGGGAGCGGTAAATGGGAGAGTGAGCTCCCACCTCAAAAGGAAAAAGGTGTAAAAGAAAGAGGTAGAGAGAAGGAGCAGACAATGCAATCAAGTAATAAAGCAAGTAGTAAGCAAAACATAAACTTAAATAAACAAGCAATCACACAAGGAAAGTAACTAGAAACTAGAATCTAGACCTTGTTTCTCACTGGAGCCAAATGGAGAAAGTGAAAAGTGATGAAAAGAAGAGGGTTCAGATCTGATAGCCAACCAAAAGGGGTGGTCCACACGAGGACTGATGTAAGAATAAGCTGGTTCACATGGGAACCGGGATAAAAGTGAAGGTGGTTTACGTGGGAACTGATTTCGGGTAGCAAAGGGGTGGTTCATACGGGAACCAGTTTAAATGATTAAAGAGGGCCACATGGGGCCAATTAAAGATGAATAAGTATCTGAACCAAGTGGGGATAGATCTTAAGAAAGAGGTTTGGTTCATGCGGGAACCAAAGTAAAAAAAGAGATTGGTTCACGCGGGAACCGGTTTAAAAGGTAAAAAGGGTGATTCACGCGGGAACCAGTTTAAATGGCAAATGAAAATAAAAGAGGGTCACACAGTGACCAATTTGAGGGTGATAACCTACAGCAAAAGATGGAAAACAACCTGATTTGAATGGCTGAAAATAAATGTTGGTTCACATGGGAACCAGTTTGTAGAAGAGAGTTGGTTCACGCGGGAACCGATTTTAAAAGAAAAGGTGGGTTCACGCGGGAACCAGCTGAAACAAAATGACAGAAATTAAATGAGGTACTTGACACTTCAGATATGATAAAATATGGGTGCAATTAGAAATTTTGAGATGGCATGAAATTTAAAAAGGTAGAAAGAAGGAAAGGCTCACGCGGGAACCGATCTAAAACTAGAACTAGTTGTAAAGAAACACTAAGCACCCACAGTTAAAGACATTATGGTGTCCCACCGTGGTCATCACAAAGTTGTCGACCTTGAAAAACACAATGGTGCTCTCCTTTTCAAGGTAGTTCGTGAATCTGAATCGCCACCTCAAGAGGGGATGAGAAAGGAAGGAAGAAAACACGGAGAACAACTCATCCTAGGTCCCACACTCACATTGATCCCCGAACTTTCATCCCTCGGCATCGCTCGATCACCGAAGAGACGGTTTGGGTCATGTGGGTGGAGGATGAGAAGAAGGAAATTAAGGCATATGTGGTCACTAGGAACCGCGGGTTCCGATTTATGAAATAAAAATTACCGTGTGTACCTTAATAGGAAGAGTGTAGGTCAAAGCTTCTCCTTCTTCGGCCGGCTAATGAAGAAGAGTCCTCAACGCGTGGGTGCTTGATTTCTTGTGCAATTAGAAATAGATGAAAAGATAAATAGAATTAAATAAAGTAGAGTATGTGTAAAGAAAATAACATGAAACACAACTAATTAGAAACTGACCAGATTTGGGTTATCTCTAACCCCCTTTTATATTTTTCAGGTTAACAGACTAAAACTAATGCAAAAAAATGTGAAAAAATGATAGGAGGATGGATAATCATGAAAAAAATACATAGGAAGAAGAACAAAAATTTTTTGATAAGAATAGAGAGAGAGATATGGCCCAATTTGGGTTGTAGAAAAAGACGAACAGCAGTCTAGGATCTGCCAAGCGCGACTTTGCTTCTGCACTCGCCATGACCAGCCCCAATCTCGGAATCACATGCCGTCAATTGAAATAGAAGAAGACTTGAAGAGTAAGAACTTTGATGTTGAGAGGTCGGGCAGAAGACGTCCACATGCTATTGTAGAAGCCGAAGAAGAGAGACCTGGCAGATCACCTGCTGACCAACTTTCCTCTCTCTTGAACCGACTTCTCTCTCTCTAAAAACTCAAAATTATTTCTCTAAAAATTACAAAATTGATGCAGGAGGGAGCTTGGACATCTTGAGATGCCCAGAGGGTCGTGAACAATCCTCTGGAATGATCGGAGTCGAAATCTATTTATAAGAGAAAATTCAATCTGATACATGCTAAAAAATAGGGTATTTGTACCCTGGCCTAGGGCGCATGCACCTTGGTTCAGGGCGTATGCACTCCTCAGTTCAAATCCTGGAGGGGCTGCATCAAATCCTCCCTAAGAAAATGGTCTGATCCGATCAAAAAATTTGATCTGATAGAGTCCCAATCAAAAGTCGGTTCCTTCATGCCCCCGATCGAGGGCACATGGCCATGTGCCTCAGGATGGGGGCGCATGGCCATGTGCCCTGGATCCAAGGCACATGTGCCCAGGGACTAGGGCTCATGGGATAGATTTTACGCGTCTTTATTCTGGAAGCCATTGCGGACACTCCCGAACTTAGAATTTGACGTCGTTTGTTCATTGGAAAGATAACAAGCCAAAGAAGCTTTCTACAACAATGGATCATCCATCACACTCTCCAAAGCTTTAGAATTTTATCCGAAAGTTAGGATAGTGAACGAAAGATTCGATACTAATTGGAATGATTCTAATGGCCAACCGGAGAGACACTTGTCCGGAGTATGAATCTAACCATAACCTTAAATGCATGATCATTAGGCATTGGTCATTCAGCCAATTTCCATGTTTATACGATTTAAGCATGGCTTTCACTCAGAAATTATGGCTTTGTGTGAAAACTCCAGAAAACCTCTGATTTCATTCGGCAAGGCTCCAAATCAACATTAAAAGGACTCGGCATCATTCTAAAATCAATAACACATGTTACCCTATAAAACATGAGTTTTATGCTCTGAATTAGGCAAATTTGGCATGTCTACACCAACATGGTGTTCGTCGGAGCGGAACCTCCATGAAATATTGGGAAGTTGATGGAAATTGATAGGGAATTCCAAGTGTTAGCAACATTGTGCCAATGAGTGGGCCCTCATATATGCCCTCTGAAAGACGAATACTGCAGCCATTAACTTGCTTGAACTGCATCTTTACTTTCTATTTCAAAAATCTCTTCTTAGTGTTGCATGCCTAATTATTTCTTTTGTTGCTTTACCTGTTTAGTTATTTCTTTTTTAACATGTTTGGTTATTTCTTTCCAATTTATCACTTTTCTGAAAAGACTACACGCCCTTAATGTTTTAAAGGAAAGCCAAACTTGACTAAGCCAATCTTTCTTTGCCAAGTCAAAACAAGAGAAAGAGAGAAAAAGACAAGGCATAAACACACTGAGCAAAAAGGTATATGTCACTATGGAGCTAAAAATGTACAACAACCAATCAAGTGGCAAAGGGGACTGACACATCAGAATTTCCACCTCCCTTTGCTGCTAGCTTCTGAGGAGCTGGCTCTATAGCCAAAGGCATGGGGGATCTCTCACCCCCAGCCCAAGAAGTGGCCCCCAAAAGCACTTGGGCAGCACATCATATTCTATTAGTAGTCAGACTGGTGGGATCGGCCTGACCTCAATCCAGCCATATCCAACAACAACTCCTGCTACTCCGTTGCCCGATGTGCCTCCACTGCATAGAGCTCCTCCAAGTGTCTGACCTATAGCCAGAGGATCTGCTCACTCTCAAGTAGGGTGTGGTCCCTCAATTACTTGAGCTACAAAATAAAATAAAAGCAAGCATCAGAAACCAACAACAAAGCACAAATAAAGGACAGGCATTGGACTCCGAATAAAAAAACTCACCTCAAAAAGAAGAGTGGGGTCCGCTGTGGTGAACTATTCTCCAACATGGCCACCTAGGCCTTGAGCCAAGCAACCTAAAAAGAAGAAATGTCAGAACACCATAGTGAAACAAAAGGACAGGCTATATAGAACAGAGATGAAAAAGTTTATACATACCTGATCATGAAGGGCATGCTCGTCACCTCTACGGCCTTCTGAGCATCCAAGGGTTCAGTCACCCGGTCACACAATTCTCGGTTATGCATCAAACAAAAGTTAGAATGATACATCAAATAACAAGTACCAAAAGAAAAGGAAAATAGAACCAAAATAAACAAGTCACCTCCTCATGGAGTAGGGCCTCTGCCTTCGAAGGGCTCACGGGGGCGTGGTTGACCACTACGTCCAGTGGCTCCACGAGCTCTGCCACCAGCACCCTGTTGACTCCAAAAATGGGTTCCAGATTGGCACCTCAAGAGAAGGTGAAAGATAGAATAGGGGAAAGGGGAGTGAATCGGAAAACACTCAGAAGGCGGTAAAAGGTCCTCACCTCAATCCCACACTCACATTGATCCCCGAACTTTCATCTCACGACGTCGCTCGAGCATCGGAGATGATTCGGGTCATGTGGGAGGAGAGTGAGGAGGAGATGAACTTAGAACATGAATAAAAAAAGGTGGTCGCTAGGAGCCACGAGCTCTGCTTTATGGAATAAAAGACAAGATTAAGTTGAATTGACTGTGTGTACCTTAGCGCAAGAGATGATATGTGGGTTAAACCTTCTTCTTCTTCGGCCAGCCGATGAAGAAGAGTCCAACCAGTGCTAGCTTGATAGACCTGTGCAACTTAGAACAATAAACCAAGTGAAATAAAAGATTAGAACTATGGGAAGTGGAGAAACTATAAAAGAGGAGATGAAAGAAAGAAGCAATCGGAATCAAACTCACCGGATTGGGGTAAGCCCTAACCCCTTTTTTTGTACTTTTGGTTTTGGAAAAATGATGTCAAACTAAGTAAAAGATGTTCTAAAAATTAAATGAACTGAGTTAAGAGAAACTTATAGAATAAAATGGCTTGAGTTGAAGCCGAAATGAGTGAAATAAGCCGGTTCGGGTAGCTTTGCACCCTTCTGGCGCAACTTCAGTGCAGAGAACTCTAAGGATGGCCCCGATGTCAAAATTGAGTGCTGTTTATTTCTATGGATATAAAACTTAGAGAGGAAGATATATTCTGTTGATAACTTCTCTGTAATACGTCTATGGAAGCCTGTAAAAAATCCTAAAGTTAGAGGAAATGGAAAATAGAACCTAGATGTGCGCCCTCAGTGCAGCAATCGCCACGGATAGATAGCAAGTTAGAATCGAGTGCTGCTAGTTGCAGATGAAAGAGAATGAAGAGAGAAACAACTCATCTATTTAAGACTTTTGCAGAAGGAGCCCCATATTTTCTACAAAATCCGATGAAGTTTGATTGCTGCAGAACGCACGGACCGGGCTTCTCCTTCGCTTTGGGATCGATCTCTCGATGTCGAATCGGCTTTGGACGTCGGGATGGCCTTGGGAGAGAGCTTGGACAACCTCAATATGAGATAGGCATGGGAGATTGACCTTGGATCATTGAGAATGGCCCTCAATTTATAGAGAATGGAAACCGGTGCAAAACATGGAAACTAGACCGACCGCGCCCCCATATTTCAAAGGAGGCGAGGGCAAGGAGGCGAGGGCGCGCAGGGTGCGCCCTCACCTTGGGGGCGTGGTCTGTATGGCCCCCTGTTTCAAAGAAGGCGGGGGCGTGTTACGCGTCTCATGACTAAAAATCGACGGAACCTTCCGAAAATTGCTAAAAATTTGACTTGACAAACGTAACGCGCCCCCGACCTAGGGACGCGGTCAAAATAATCGATAATTAGCGGGGGGGACTTTCCAAAAATTTTGTTTAGAAGGTGATAATCGAGGCAATTTTTGGTTTCCAAAAACAGACCACACCCCCGCATTTCAAAGGAAGCGAGGGCGCGCCCTACCATTTCAAAGGGAGCGGAGATGTGTTACACTCTCTCTCCTGTGCGCGTGTTCCGCGAGCCGTAACTTGCAAATGGGATGTCTGATTTGGCTCCCATTTGTTGCATTGGAAAGGGAGCCTTCAACCGCACCTCCTCAAGTTGGTAAACTAGCCGGCATGACTCCTGAGGTGTCCACACAGGACTTTCTACCGGTTTACCCTCTCGTAGAAAGCCAAAAACCACGGCGGAGATCCGAAAAGGCACGGTTCTGGTCAAATAATCTTGAGTCAACTTGGGATGACTTAAAATGATGATCGAACAAGTTCGAAAAACCTGAAATTATTGGAAAATCTGAAATTAACCCATTAAACGTAAACCGAAACTCGAAAAAGCCATAAAACACTAAAATCGACTGAAATGGTCGTATGGCCCCAGTTGATGAAATATACGGCTAGGATTGACCCGGACCACTAAAAAAGACCCGGTGATGACCTGAAAGGCCTAACACATTGTCCAGGATAGCAGTGTTAGTACAGATCGAAAAAGCCATAACGAAAAGTCATTATAGACCAACACCTACTGAAATGACTTATCGAAAAACCTAAATGTTACGGAACACATGCGGGACTCCCAAGACCTTCAATTAAGGACTATTCAAGGTCGGTCATCGAACAAGCTCCGTGTTTTCACAATTTACGTGTGGCTCTCGCTTGAAGGTTACGGAATTGTTCCGAAAATCATCGGTCCATTCCCAACTCACAAGGGGCTCCACCAGCATCCTTAGCTCATCTCCACGAGGTATTCCAAATAAGATTATCGGTCAAATAATAGATATTTTCAATGGAATAAGAGTCTGGGGCTCCGAATCAGGCCAATTTGGCGTGTCTACACACCCCTATTGGCTCCTCTATTGCCGACTTCTCTACTGCCGGCTCGACTACCGCCGGACAACCGCCGGCTCCTCCATCAGAACCTCCATCAGCTCCACATCCACCTCCACTGGTGCCAAGGCCAGCTTTGGCACCCGGATGGCCTCTATGCAGGCCATGATGTCACAAAAGGCAGATATATGCATAGAAGGAGGGTTAACACTTCCAATAATGCACTATTATTTGAAAGAAAGCAATCAAAGGCATACCTATAAGTCCCTCGCAACAAGGGTGTTCTCCAACTCTACTAAGTGGCGCTTACACACCCTCCGATATGATCCAGAGGCTCCCAAATCCACCTTGTTCTAGCATAAGCCAAAAGTAGAAGGAGCAACACGCTAAAAAGAAGCAAAAAACAATGTCATATGTAGAAATAATAGCAACTAGAAGCTCAGAACAAGACAAAAAAATAGAACGTACCACTAACTTGAGCTGGGACTCTAGCTCACAGATCTGGTCATCCCACTCTGCAATTTGGTCTCAGAGGCAAGTCAACTCAGGTTGGGTGGCCTGCAACCAAAGAAATATCTCATCAAAATAGGCAAACTAAACAAAGGCAAAACATAAAAGACAATGCAAGAGTAGGCACATACCACATCACCCTCTATGAATAGATGGCAATAGAACTCGAAGAACTAATGAAGATACTATAAGATGTCAGCCATATGAGAGACCTCTAGGGTGCCACCCCAGTCCTAGATCCCCAAGGCTAGCCTACTCGCCTCCCTCCAACCCACCTTGTAGACCAGTTTGTGAGTACTCCTCCTGATTTTTGGATAAGGAGGAAGGGAAACCCACCCCTAAGGGACCCCAAGAACTGCATGGATAGCCGCATCCATAGGGGCTCAACCTCGTTCAGGTAGATCAAGTAGGTGTCCTAGCCAAAGACTGCACGGGGCTCCTCTACCCAAAGCTAGGTAGCAACATCATCCTGTAAATAAGGCCAACATACCACCTACAAGAAAGAAAGGAAGAAATCAGAACAGGCAAGGCAATAGGCAAAAATCAAACAATAGGTAGAATAGAAAAGAATGAAAGATAAGATAATCAAAAGAACTGGGTGAAAAAAGCTACCTGATCGTAGGGGAGGTGGAGGAGAATCTTCTGCAAATTCTCCACCAGGTACTGGTGAGAGAATGTAGACCGGTATGCTACCCACTACTACAGTAGTGGGTAAACGATGTCATCTATGCATCACATTGCCCATTGGATAGGCAAGTGTAGGTAACTCTAGACCAGAAAAGCAAGCATGTCAAATACACAGGTATGTAGTAAAGAAACAAAGTAAATAGACTGTATAAAGTTAATTACCTCAAGGAAGGGAGTGAAATCGGACACCCCGATCGGGCCACTTTCTTTGGCCAGAGAAAAGAAGAGGTGCACCAACATGGCGGCACCCCATGCATACTGGCCAACCTAAGGAGGGCAAGCGAGTAGTGGCAAGAATTGCGGGTTGGGTTCCTGTTCCATGCCCTCCTACCCAAACAGCTCGGCCTTCACTTTGTAGATTAGCCAAAGCTGAACCTCTTAAAGCAAGGCACCCTCCTTGAGGCAAGCTATAGACACGCCAAATTGGCCTGATTCGGAGCCCCAGACTCTTATTCCATAGGCGATATCCTTTATTTGACTGTTATCTGATCCGGATTACCTCGTGGACATGAGCTAAGGACATTGGTGGAGCCCCTTGTGAGTTGAGAATGGACCGATGATTTCTGGAATAATGCCGCAACCTTCAAGCGAGAGCCGCGCGTGAACCGTGAAAACACGGAGCTTGCTCGATGACCGACCTTGAATAGTCCTTACTTGAACGTCTCGGGGGTCCCGCATGTGTTACGTGATATTTAGGGTTTCTGAGAAGTCATTTTGGTAGGCATCGGTCAATGACGGCTTTCGTTACGGCTTTTTCGATCTGTGCTGACACGGCTATCCCGAACCATGTGTTAGGCCTTTCCGGTCATCACCGGGTCTTTTCAGGTCATCCGGGTCGATTCTAGCCAAATATTTTCATCAACCGGGGCCATATAGCCATTTCGGTCAATTTTAGGGTTCCGCGGCTTTTCCGAGTTTCGGTTCACATTTACCGGGTTAATCTCAGATTTTTCGATGACTTCGGGTTCTCCGATCATACCGGACTTGTTCGGTCATCATTTTAAGTCATCCCGAGTTGACCCGAGGTTTCTCGACCGGAACCGTGCTCTTTCGGATCTTCGCCCCGGGTTTCAGCTTTCTGCAAAAGGGTAAACCGGTAGAAAGCCCCATGCGAACATCTCAGGAGTCATGCCGGCTGGTTTACCAACTTGAGGAGGTGCGGTTGAAGGCCCTCTTTCCAACGCGACAAACGGGAGCCGAATCGGACATCCCGTTTGCAAGATACGGCTCGTGGAACACGCGCGCAGGAGAGAGAGTGTACCGCGCCCCCACTCCGCTTGAAAGGGGAGGGCGCGCCCTCAAACCGGGGGTGCGCCCTGCGCGCCCTCAAACCTGGGGCACGTCCTGCGCGCCCCTGGTTCCTTTGAAAAGCAGGGGCGCGGTCAGTTTCTTTAAATCGCAAATTACCCCGATTAGCACCTTCTTAACCTGATTTTTGGAGATTCTCGATTATTTGTACCGCGCCCCCGATTCGGGGGCACGTTACGTATGTCAAGTCGATTTTTAGCAATTTCCGAAAGTTTCCGTCGGTTTTTAGCAGTGAGACGCGTAACGCGCCCCCGCTCCCTTTGAAACAGGGGGGCGCGCAGACCGCGCCCCCGAACTGGGGGCGCGCCCTGCGCGCCCTTGGTTTGAGGGCGTGCCCTGAGCGCCCTCATCCCCTTTGAAATGCGGGGGTGCGGTCGGTCAAGTTTTTAAATTTTGCACCGGCTTCCTTCCCCTATAAATTGAGGGCCATTCTCAACGACCCAAGGTTAATCCCCGGTGCCTAGCTCGTCCAGAGGTCATCCAAGCTCTTCTCCAAAGCCATCCCGACGTCCAAAGGCAATCCAAAGTCAAGAGATCAATCCCGAGGTGAAGGAGAAGGCTCGATCCGGGTGTTCTGCATCAGCCGACTTCATCGACTTCTGCAGAAAATCTGAGACTCCTTCTGCAAAAGTCTTCAACATAGAAGATGTTCATCTCTTCGTCCTCTTTCATCTCCAACTGACGGCACTCAATTCCGACTTGCCATTTGTTCGTGGCGATTGCTAAACTGAGGGCGCGCATCCATCATCCTCTTCACCGAAGTCGCGCCAGAAGGGTGCAAAGCTACCCGAACCGGCCTTCTTCAACCAACTCGGCTTCAACTCAAGCCGATCCATTCCATAAGCTTTCTCAACTCATTTAACTCAGTTCATTTACTGTTTTAAAGCATATTTCAGTTTATTTTCATCATTTTTACATAATCAAAAATACAAAAAAGGGTTAAGGCTCACCCTGAAGCCGGTGAGTCCAAGTTCATTTGCTTCTTTCTCATCTTCTTACTACAGTTACTACACTTCCCACAGTTCTAATTGTTTTCTTTCACTTGGTTTTATTGTTCTAGTTGCACAGGTCTATCAAGCTAGCATCGGTTGGAGACACTTCTTCATCGGCCGGCCGAAGAAGAAGAAGGTTGAACACATATCCCGATCTCCCACGCTAAGGTACACGGTCAAATCTAACTAAATATTGTTTTTATTCTATAAAGAGGAGCCCGCGGCTCCTGGCGACCACCTTTCTTTTTATTCATGTTCTAAGTTAATTCACTCCTCACTCTCCTCCCACATGACCCTAACCGTCTCCGGTGCTCGAGCGATGTCGTGAGATGAAAGTTCGGGGATCAATGTGAGTGTGGGATCGAGGTGAGGAGTCTTTACTGCTTTCCGAGTGTTTTCAATTCACTCCTTTTTCCCCTATTCAATCTATATTTCACCTTTCTCTTGAGGTGCCGATCCGGAACCCTTTTTCGGAGTCGACAGCTTTTTGGCGACCACGGTGGGACAACCAATGTCTTCAACCGTGCTAGCTTGATTGATCCGTGCAACTAGTTGTTTTCCGACTTGGTTCCCGCGCGAACCGGCTTGTCCTTTACCTATTTTCATGTCAATTTACCTTTAAAAACTTGCTGATTACTCTTCCTTTAAGATTGTCCCCCATGTGGACTTGATTTCTTGTCTTTAATTTCAGCCCGGTTCCCGCGTGAATCACTTTTCTTCTTATAAACCGGTTCCCGCGTGAACCACCTTTCTTTTCCAACTCGGTTCCTGCGTGAACCAACTTACTTTCAGATCGGTCCCCGCGTGGACCACCCATTTGCAGCACCTTTAGATTGTCCCCACGTGGCTCTCTTTTCATTTTGTGAACTCTTACACTAGTTCCCGCGTGAACCACCCTTTTCTTCACAAAAACCGGTTCCCGCGTGAACCAACCCCTTTTCTAAACCAGTTCCCACGTGAACCAATCCACTTTCAGATCGGTCCCCGCATAAACCACCCCTTAGCACCACTTTAGATTGGCCCCACGTGGCCCTCCCTTCCTTTCTCCAATCAAACAAACCGGTTCCCGCGTGAACCACCCCTTTTCCTTCAAAAAATCCGGTTCCCGCGTGAACCACCTACTTTTCCAAAACTCTGCTCCCGCGTGAGCCACTTTATTTTCAAATCGGTCCCCGCGTGGACCATCCTTTTACCTTTACTTCAGATTTATCCCCACTTGGACACTCCATCACAAGCCGGTTCCCACGTGAACCTCCTTTTAGTTGCTAGTTGCTAGTTATTTGTTTTACTTTATCATTGCATGTCTTGCTTGCATTCAATTGTTTGATTTATTTAATAGCTTTCATTCATCGTTGCATATTGATTGCTTCTTCTTCTCCTACCCTCCATTTTTCATTTTTTCATTAGCTTTTTCATCGGGTACCAGACTTGCTCCAATCCGTAGGACATTCGAGGCGGGGGCTCTCTCTCCCAACACACCCTCACCCTCCAAACACCTTCTTGGTGGATTCTAACCTCTCTTCTGGGATATTCCTTCCTAGTTTATTTGGTTGTTTCCATCAAGACCTCCGTAAGTCCCCATCCGTGGAGTATTCCTCTCCGCACGATGGGCCGGTTGTACCACTTTCCCAAAACCCGAAGAACCCAAGTTCCTACTCGTGGTGATTGAGTGATAACCTTAGGTCTTGAAGATTGAAACAATAGGAACCATACCCACTTGAGTGAACAATTGCTAACAATCTATCTAATCTAAGGTTTCAACCCAAAAATTGTCGAGTAGTCATTTTAAAACCTTGTTTGCATAACTTGCTTGCTCACAACAATTGAAAACAACCAAAAAATTCTTCTTCTTTCAAAACACCAAAAAAAAAATCCCTTTTAATTTTTGTGTTCAACTTGCTTGCCAAACAACCAAATTAAAACCAAATCAAATCAAACAAACAATCATAACCAAACAAAATTCTCTTTGCAATTACACATTTCATTTGCTTTTTTTCAACCATTTTGTAAGAAAATTTGACAGGATGCCCATGACACTAAGGTCCGGAAGACACGTCGGGATGTCGGACTACTACGGCCAAGAAGAGGAGTACGAGATGGGTCACTACGAGCTTCAGCAACCCATGGTCCAACCAGATGGCCATGTTAATGCCGTGATGGAACCTGTGGTCCAGGATCCCGCTCACCAATCCGCCTCACATAGTATAGAACAAGCTCTCAAGGACCTATCTCTTCACCTTGATCCCGAGACCTTTGCAATTATCCAATCTGCCACTAAGGGCAAGATGCCCGCCAATCAAGATCCGATCGAGGGAAATCAAGCCCTCTCACCACCCCAACCGGCAGTCAGGCCCTTGATCATCTCTTCTCCTGGGCAACCATGCCGTGTCTCTACTCACCCCGTTGTGGGGCATTCACACAATTCTGCACCAGTTCCTGTTTCCAACCCACCTCTTCCAACCCAATCACCTAAACACTTTGCTCCCATGGCTCAGGAATCCAGCCTCACCCAGGCATTAATGAACAAACTCAACCAGATGGATGAGCGCTTCGAAGAGATGAGGCACCGCCTCGATTCTAAAGCCATCCCTGAAATCTCTATCCCATCCTTCCCAGTTCTACACCTTCCTCCTTCAGAGATACCAGTCTTCCAAAGTTACAATGGGACTGGTAATCCTTTCAACCATCTAAAGAGCTTTCTCTATGACTCTGCATTCTGGAAAAATGACCGCAAAGCCCTTGCCTTCCTATTCCGTCGGTCATTGGAAGGATCCACCCTGGACTGGTTCTATTTTCTTGATTCCATTGAGGCAGCAGATTTCGACATCGTCAAGGCAAAGTTTCTACAGAGGTACAAGGATCGGGTGGGACCAGCCTGCTCGATAACTAATTTAATTGCCGAAAAGATGAGGCCGGATGAGGACTTTGCCAGATTTGCTGATCGGTGGAGGGGAATGGCTGAGAGGCTAGTAGATACCATCTCAGAGGGGGAGCAGGTAAGGATGCTCATAGGGAACACCACGCCCAACCTTTGCAACCTCCTGATCATGCACCGCCCAACAACCATGAGTGAGTTGTGTGATAGCGCCCGCTACCTCCAAGCCCACTTTAAGGACGCATCCATGATCAACCCGTTCGACACCAAGCCCCGTAACACTAGAAAGCCTACACCTGTATGACCCACCACCGAAGGGGTAGTAAATAATGAGAGCATCAATGCCATGGGTAACCAGGATGGGTACCGTCAGAGCCAATACCGTAACCCACCACCCAATCAGCAATACCGCCCAGCTCCTCAACCAGCTCCTCAGCCCCAGCAGCAACTTGCATACAACTGAGCACCACCACAGCAACCCACCTACAACCGAGCGCCCCAGCAACCAAATGCCTACAACCGAGCACCTCAACAACAACATGTCTACAACCGACCCCAACCACAACAACAAGCTTACAACCAAGTGCCACCACCAGCCAACCGACCTAGGAGGGGGGGACCCAAGAGAGAGTATTACCCTCAACTGCCATTCCCCCTCACTGATATTTTCAATGCATTGATGGCTGAACAGTAGCTAGAGCTTCTAAAGGAGAGAGAAGGATGGCCGGCGAATGTTAACATGACAAAGTACTGCGCTTATCATCGGTATCCTGGGCACACGGTGGATGTCTGTTTCCAGTTTAAAGACTACATTCATGACCTCAATGATCATGGGAACATTGACTGGGCACAAATGGGGGAGTCTATTCAAGCAATGAAGGCACGTCAGAATCAACCACGGTGACAGCAAGCACAACAGCAGCCCGACCTGGGCATAGTCCAAGATCCGCTACCAGTACATGCACCCATACAAGCACCGGCACCAGCACCACCAAACCAACGACTCGGCCTCGTCCACTCCGCCATCGAGGAGTCAACCCACCATTCCCAGGGTTGGCAAGTCGAGGATCAAATTGCCTCCATGCCCGCCAGACCAACCCCACCTACAAATCGCACCATACTCTCCATACCGAGAGCTGCCCTCAGCCCACAAACTACCCAAACACCACTACCCTCACCAACCATTAACCCTCCACGGCGCTTAATCATTAGGCCACCACCAGCATCCCAACCAGCATCCCAACCAGCACCCCAACCCTCACCTATTCTACAAACCACCATCAACCCTTCTCGACGTCTAATCATTAGACCGTCACCAACACCCCAAACGTCACCCAACCCACCAGCCACCACCACTCCACGACCCTTAATCATTCGGCCATCACCACCAACACCCCAACCATCACCCAACATACCGGCCTCTACCAACCCACGACCCCTCATCATCCGATCCTAACCACCCCTACCTACCACGGGATCCTCAACCTACCAACCAACCCTACCATCACCATCATCACCACTTCCCCCTACCATGCTGGCGCCGGTACTTCGTAGTGGGAGGATGTTCCAAAGGGTCTTCCCCCAGGCCGGGATGCAACCACAGGAGCACGTAGAAGAGGAGGCAGTGGAAGAACCGTTGCCCGGCATGACATATGACCTATTGAAGCACTTGGACAAAATGCCGGCACGGATTTCAATCCTAGAGCTGATTAAGAGGTCAAAGAACCATCAGGACATCCTACAACAATATCTGCAGCGGGTCATGGTCAATGAGGACCTCCCGCCCGAGAAGATCATTACTGTCCTGACCCCGAGGAGTGAACATCCGGCACTCACATTTACACAGGAGGAGTTGGCACGGCTAGAGATCAGAAAGTACGCCTTGCACGTTGCAGTAGTCATCAGAGGCGTGGAGATCAAGTCCTGCTTGATTGACACCGGAGCATCCATAAATGTCATGCCGCCAGAAACATTGCAACTTTGCGGCATCTCCGATGAAGAAATCGAGCCTTCTGCCATCGCGGTGACTGCATATGACAACTACTGGAAGACGGCACGAGGGGTGGTTACGTTGGAAGTAGGGCTCGGGCCGTGTGCTATCACCACCGAGTTTCATGTTCTAGAACTGGACCCTACATTCAAAGCTATCTTGGGACGCCCGTACCTTGAGGCAATAGGAGCTGTTGCCTTCACTAATCATCAATGTTTGAAGTTCCCATACAAGGGCCAGGTGATCAAAGTAACCAACATCCCCATTCTGAATGACGTGGATGACCCCTCTTCTTCACTACCAATATCAAAATTTGTCCAGCCGTTGGTTTCAACTACAGAGCTACCCGAGGTCATGATGTTAACAACGCCTCCAGATACCGTTGCATGGCGGATGATGAAAGGGATGGGCTATCAGCCAGGAAAGGGGTTGGGAAAGGAGCTGCAGGGGGTTGTGCACCCCATTAAAGTCGTACAAAGACCAAAGAGACACGGGCTTGGCTATGAGCCCAGTTTCACTCCGCGGATGGTCTACCGGCCAAAAAATGCCATGGGACTCCAAAAATTCTTTATCAAAGGGGAGACCATGATGATGGCCAGGGACAAAGAAGAAGAACCAGTCAAGAGGAAGAAGGCACCAGAGCAAGAGGAGGAGGTGGACAACCTGAGTTCATCTCTGGCTCGGTTGTTCACAGAGGAGGAAGAACCAGTCGAGGGCAAGTCCATCTCTAAACAACTTGTCCACTCGAACCCACCTCCAAACAACATCCCGCGTGAGCCGTATCCTACGGTCACGTATTTCAAAATACTCACTCTATCCCTCTTGGATTCACTTGATGGGCTATCTAGCCCAATTCCCACTTCTGGGCCAAAATGGCCACCTGAACTGATCACTGGGCCTGAGAGCCCATTCAAATCTTCTTACTCCACTGGGCTTCTATGCCCATTCCAATCCAACAAACTTGGGCCCGCATGCCCACCAGTCGGGCCCACGTGCCCTTTAGATTTATTTTCTTGCTTTGGGCCCGTGTGCCCACCATTTGGGCTCACGTGCCCCTTAGATCTTTTCACTAGCTTTGAGCCTATTTGCCCATTTCTTGTCATCATCGGGCCCGCGAGCCCATTTTTCTCCCATTTGCTTAAGCTTTCTATTTCTGCTCGAGCCCCATCGGCTCATTCTCTTTTTGTTATTAAAAATACCCAAAATACCCAAAAAAAAACGTCCTCTCGCAAACTCAATTTTCCATTGAGGAGACGTCTCTACTTGTCTCGGAGGGTGCTCCCAACCAGGGACCCCTCTTCCCCAACTCACTAATCAATCTGCTAGACCCTTCACCCATTGTAAATACCACCTTTTCAATTCCATCTTCTTTAGGAGTAGTTAGGGTAGAAAAGAAGAAAATTCGAGGTAAACGTGTGCCAGAGAGATATCTCCAGCAAATAGCTCAAAAATGCAAGGAATGTGCAAGGCTGCCAAGGTTTTTGGAAAATGCTATCCAGCTTGATGAAATCCAATATGAGGATGAATTCAATGTAGATCATACACTGGGAGTTTACGAGGTCTTATCAGAAAAATATCCTCATTTCGAGGATGGAATTGAGGACTTGGCTGATGCGTATGCATCTGGACTTGAAAGATTTGAAGAACCATTAGCCACGGTGGATGAACTGACAAAAGAATTAAATCTTGGAACACTGGAAGATCCCAAGATAGTCTTCCTAAGTACAAACCTCACTCCCACTGAGGAACAGAGTTTAATTAAAATTTTGGAAGAATATAAGGACACGTTCGTATGGACATACGAAGACATGCCAGGGTTAGACAACTCGTTAGTTGAACACCGTTTAACTTTGAAACCTGGAGCTACCCCAGTCAAAAAAAAATTAAGGAGATTCCACCCAGATGTTGCACTTAAGATGAAAGAAGAGGTCGACAAGTTACATCAAGCAAAATTTATTAAGGTTGTCCTTTATCCGCAATGGGTGGAAAACATAGTTCCTGTAATGAAGAAAGATGGTCGAGTTCGGATTTGTATAGACTTCAGGGACTTGAACCGAGCGTGTCCTAAAGATGACTTTCCTCTACCTCATATTGATGTACTGGTTGATAACACTGCTGGATTCGAGATGTTGACATTCATGGATGGCTATTCTGTATATAATCAAATCCGGTTGGCCGAAGAGGACCAGGAGAAGACCTCGTTCACCACACCTTGGGGAACCTACTGCTATGTCGTCATGCCCTTTGGACTGAAGAATGCTGGTGCTACCTATCAGAGGGCAATGATGGCTATCTTTCATGACATGATGCATACCCTTGTAGAGGTGTACGTGGACGACCTGGTCGTTAAGTCCAAAAGCCGAGAAGATCACCCGGAAGTGTTGAGAAAGATCTTGCAAAGGGCTAGGGAATATAAATTGAAAATGAACCCAAAGAAATGTACGTTTGGAGTATCCTCAGGAAAGTTATTAGGGTTCATAGTGAGCAAAAGGGGCATAGAGATCGACCCAAACAAGGCCAAGGCAATCATTGGTATGCCTCCTCCAAGAAATATGAAAGAACTTCGAGGATTAATCGGGAGGCTACAGTTTGTCCGCCGGTTCATCTCACAACACTCCCAAAGGTGTAAACCTTTCTATGAGTTGACCAAGGCGGGGGTCGAGTTCAAATGGGATTCGAAGTGCCAAGATGCATTCGATGGTTTGAAAAAATACCTGGCTAGTCCCCCTGTGCTTAGACCAGCAGTCCCTGGCAAGCCCTTAGTTTTGTATATCTCAGTTTTGGAGAATTCTCTTGGGGCAGTTCTTGTACAAGTGGATGAAGAAGGAAAAGAGAGGGAAACTTACTATTTGTCAAAGATCTTTGATCCATGCGAGCAGAAGTATACTGTAGTGGAGAAGACCTGTGCTGCACTAGTTTGGGTAGTTCAGAAGCTTAAACACTATTTCTTAGCTCATGAGATCAATCTTATTACCCGCATCAATCCCATCAAATTTCTTCTGGAGAAAACTGTTCTAACTGATCATTTAAGTCATTGGCAGAGCTTCCATTCCCAGTTTGATATCACCTATGTCCCCCAGAAGGCGATTAAGGGCTATGCCATTGCCGAACATCTAGCCCATCACCCTATACCCCTCTTTGACCCGGTCCAATCGGAGCTCCCGGATTACGAACTAATGTTGATCCGATCTTCCCACCTTTGGACATTATATTTTGACGGGGCTCTGAATTCACACGGTAAGGGAATAGGAATCGTCCTTCTTTCACCCGAGGGTGTCACCATTCCACAGGCATTTCAGCTTGACTTCCCAACAACCAACAATATAGTTGAATACGAAGCATTGCTGGCCGGGCTGGAGGCCGCTCATATCTATGGTGCCACGGAATTAAGGGTGATAGGTGATAGCCAACTAATCCTTCGCCAAGTCCTAACCAAATACCGAACTTCTCATCCAAACCTCAAACATTACCAAGAACTCACCTCTTGCTACATCAAACTCTTTTCCAAACTCACTTTTGTCCATGTTCCTCAAGCTCAGAACATCCTTGCTGATGCCCTAGCCTCCTTAGCTTCATCTTTATCAGTCCCGCTAGGTAGATAGGTGCGAACTATTCATGTCCGTAGAAGGTCGATGCTAGCGATTAAGGATGGTCGATTTCTAAAAGTCAAGGAGAGATTTGGCAGGAAGGAATATTTGGAGCAGAAAGAGGAAGTTTCTCTAATCGAGTTGGAAGAGTTAGATGAGGGTGAGAGGCCTTGGTTTGATGAGATCGCAAGGTATTGTCAAGATCAGACATATCCACCTGGATCAAATGCAAAAGAAAAGAAGGCCATCAGGAGAGTATCCCAGAGGTATACCATCCTAGGAGGGGTGCTCTACAAGAGGAGCTTGAATGGGATCTTGCTTAGATGTGTTGATGAAGAAGAGGCAGAATTGGTGCTTAAGGAAGCACATTCTGGGATCTGTGGGGGCCATGTCAATGCTCAAGCTCTTGCCAAGAAAATCATCAGGCAGGGGTATTATTGGCCAACCCTAGAAGAGGATTACTCCATCTTTGTCCGGAACTGTCATTCTTGCCAACTCCATGCCGACAAGATCCATTCTCCCGCATCTTCCCTTCATCCGATTCATGCCCCATGGCCCTTCGCCATGTGGGCTTTCGACATCATTGGCCCTCTAAGTGATCTTAACTCTGAAATCCGTTCCAAATCGTTCATCTTGACGGCAACAGAGTACTTCACCAAGTGGGCAGAAGCGGAAGCGTTCGTGGAGATCAAGGCATCAACACTGTGCTCCTTCATCAAACGCAACATCATCGTCAGGTTCGGGATACCCAGCGACATCATCACTGACAACGGACCGCAATTTCTCTCTCAAGATCTATGTGATCATTGCAACAGGTACAACATTGCATTGCATCATTCATCTCCTTATTACCCGCAAGGCAATGGTCAACAGAAGCCACCAACAAAACTTTGATTAAGATCATTAACAAAACCTGTAAGTCTAGCAAGTTCGCAGACTGGCCAGATAAGCTTGTAGATGCCCTATGGGCTTATCGTACTTCTGTACGGACCCCCACTGGTCAAACCCCATATGCTCTCGCATATGGGATGGAGGCGGTGGTCCCATACGAAGTACTCCTTCCATCACTCCGAGTTCAACTCGATAGGGACATCCCTGTCGATGAGAGGCGAGAATCTCTCCTTGCACAACTTGAACTTCTAGATGAAAGAAGATTGGCCACCTCCGAGCATGCCCGGACTTATCAGAACCGATTGAAAAGATTTTATCAAAAGAGGGTGGTAGAGAGAAAGTTCGAAATCGGTGAGATGGTAGTCAAACGTATATTCGTTAAGCCGGGTGGTCCCCGCTCCAAGTTGCAACCTAACTGGGAAGGGCCTTTTGTTATAACTGAAAAATATCCAAGCAATGCATATGAGCTAACCAACGCCGATGGAGAAAATTTGAACCATCCATGGAACGGCGTTTACCTCAAAAAATATTTTCCTTAGAAGAGAAAATGGAGAATTTCTGGTATGATATTAAGTCATCGATCCAAGGGTGTTAGCTAGAAGTCAAGGGTAGGCATCACCCTGCACACACACAACACCTCCCGATCCTAGAATCTAGATAGCCCAACACTCGAGAGAAGCAAGGCAGAACCCTGAAGGTGGAAAAGAAACCTTACCCTATTCTCTTCTATTCGGTCCGAAATAGGTGAAGGGGACTAGAGGAGGATAGTATCGAAAATGCCCGCCGCCTTAGTAGGAGGCCGTCTCATAGGGTGCAAAAGGGTGCCAAAAGATGGGCAATGAACCCCACAGGTTTAAACATATATGGGCCTGTCTGAATGAGTACCCGAAAGAATAGAAAATGAAGAAAAGGCACCAAAAGATGGGCAATGACCCCACAGGTCAAAGACTTGTCTAAATACGTGCCACATGTAGAAAAGACCCGAAGAGGCCGAACCCCAACGGGCAATTTGGGCATGAGTAGAGAAACCGTCCTCAACACCCCCAAATCCTATCAAAGACTTCATCTATTATTCTTCCATCTTAAAACCCCTAGGGTAGGGTAAACTGTCCAAACTCAGGGTAATCCAAACCGATCAAGAGAAGAGGGCAAGAAAGATTCTGGTTAGGGAACCTTATTTTCACATGGTGTTTATCACTTAAATATTGATTAACACTCAAAGATTGATGAATGGTCTCAATACCGGCACATTCTCCACAAAAATCCCAAAAAAATGATGAATATTTTCAAAAATCCAAAAAAAATCAAATATTTTCAAAAATTTAAAAAAATGAATATTTTCAAAAATCCAAAAAAGTTGAATATCTTCAAAAATAAAAAATTTGAATACATTCCAAAAATCTAAAAAAATGCATCATCTAACTTGGCATAACCTTGATTTTTGCCGTTGCTAGCATTCATGTTTATCTTTATGTCTTGCATGTTTCGTTTCCTCATTGCATATTTATCTTCATTATCACCCCATTAAGAGGGCTCCTCCCTTTGACCTAAGTCAAAGTTGGCCATAATAGGCAAAGGGATGAGTCGTTGTGAAGATCTGATCCTCTTTTATCAAGTATTTTCAGGGACTTTAAAGTAAGAGGGGGAGGTTCTCTCAACGACAAGCAGACAGCAATAGGCAAAGAGATAAGCCATGGTGAAGATTTAATCCTCTTCATTAAGCGTTTCAGGATTCTGAGATCAAGAAGGGAGCGACTCTCGCCATAGCAGGTAGGCACTCTTAACTTTTACCTTGTCTGTCATTTTGTGCATTCTACCTGGTTGATAAGGCTACCCCCCTTGACATATAAGCAAGGCAAGACAACAATAGGCAAGGGGGTAAGCCATAGAGCAGATTTAACCCTTCTATTAAGTATTTCAGGAAAGAAACACAAGTCAAGGAGGGGTGAGAATCTCGCCAACAGGCATGTCTCTTAACCCTACATCTATTATTTACTTTTATTATTTGCCATCCCTTAGAAGGCTTCACCCCTTGACAAACTTGCAAGGGGCCAAGCCGGAATTTGAAACTGACTATCCTTTCGAGAAATGTCAAGTAGGTCAAACAACACTGAAGCAAGAAGTCCTATAACAAGGAAGAAAAGCAGCTACAACACCAGAAGAAGATTAAGCCTGCTACAGATATCAGTGTCTGATTGCCACTGACTCCAGGAGAATGACCACGTGGAGAAGGCATGGAAACCATACCGCCGCAACCGCCTCGTTCCGGTGATGCTCCAAAGGAGTGGCCAAGAAAATGCTCGCAGAAATGGAAGAATGGACATGGGAAACCCCCATTTCTTTCCAGCTAACATATTAGTTGTTAGTTGTGTATTATTATTCTATGCATTATTGTTGAAGACCGTGAGTGTGGAGAAGACTTGACCCGAGATCCCCTTCATCAAAATCTACGACGGTCGGGTCATCTCTAATGCTCACAGATAAGCCAAAGTTGTGCTGTGAGGGACGATAGTTCCCGAATGGGTATCTTGACCTCATAGACAATCTATATCTTCAACTATTTGTTATACAAGTTTTGTTTTGTTTTCTTGAGCCCAACATGCATCATGTAGCATTAATTGCATTACATTTTGTTTTATCATTGCATACATCATTTCCTAAACTTCACCTTCTCACTCTCTCGATCATTCTAAATCCCACCGTGTTTTCTATTTAATCCCATCGTGTTCTCTAATCCCACCATGATCTCTAGTCCCACCAACCTCTCTAATATCCCACCGTGTCTATTAACCCCACCGTGTTCGGTAACCACTTTGTGCCCTCAAATCTTTCATTTCTTTTTACCACTGTGGCCATTGCAACTTCTTTGCTATTCATCCCACCATGGCAGCTAATTCATCCCGCCAAGGGCCTTCTATTTGGTCAGAACTTGCACCGTCACTATCTTCACGGTCTATGCTTAAACATTTGCCTTTCGGAATCTGAGATCATTCCATTCCGAATCGAATCTTGTCTCTTGAAAGACTTAAATGAATCTGAGAGCCTGAATGTGCTCGATTGGTATTCTTTTACTTTTTCAAAACAAATCTCTTTTTAAATTTTAGCCCGTCACAGTACAGGAACACCGCAAAGATCGGGTTACCGGCTGATGATGAACCTACGAACCCATGTTTCGGGGACTCCCCACCACGTTGGGGGTTGGCTATTCTTCTCTCGTGCCAATAGCACATCTCTTACCAATCGAACATAAGAAGACTTGATGAAACATGGCAGTTAACCAGGAGACTTGAGGAGATTCGTCTTGCCGAATCTGGTCGTTAAGCGTGTCTATATCTACACCTTGATGCCACCTTTTCAGTCCATCACCATTTTGCTTCACTACATTCCACTACGATCCATCTCTCTTCGCTACGCTTTCTCTACGCTTCACTTCGTTCCGCTACATGCCATTCCCTTGCAAAGCCGACATCAAGGCGAGGCAAGCTGTAGACACGCCAAATTGGCCTAATTCGAAGCCCCAGACTCTTATTCCATAGGCGATATCCTTTATTTGACCGTTATCTGATCCGGATTACCTCGTGGACATGAGCTAAGGACATTGGTGGAGCCCCTTGTGAGTTGAGAATGGACCGATGATTTCCGGAATAATGCCATAACCTTCAAGCGAGAGCCGCGTGTGAACCGTGAAAACACGGAGCTTGTTCGATGACCGACCTTGAATAGTCCTTACTTGAACGTCTCGGGGGTCCCGTGTGTGTTCCGTGATATTTAGGGTTTCTGAGAAGTCATTTCGGTAGGCGTCGGTCAATGATGGCTTTCGTTACGGCTTTTTCGATCTGTGCTGACACGGCTATCCCGAACCATGTGTTAGGCCTTTCTGGTCATCACCGGGTCTTTTCGGGTCATCCGGGTCGATTCTAGCCGAATATTTTCATCAACCGGGGCCATATGGCCATTTCGGTCAATTTTAGGGTTCCGCGGCTTTTCCGAGTTTCGGTTCACATTTACCGGATTAATCTCAGATTTTTCATTGACTTCGGGTTCTCCAATCATACCGGACTTGTTCGGTCATCATTTTAAGTCATCCCGAGTTGACCTGAGATTTCTCGACCGGAACCGTGCTCTTTCGGATCTTCGCCCCAGGTTTCGGCTTTCCGCAAAAGGGTAAACTGGTAGAAAGCCCCATGCAAACATCTCGGGAGTCATGCCGGCTGGTTTACCGACTTGAGGAGGTGCGGTTGAAGGCCCTCTTTCCAACGCGACAAACGGGAGCCGAATCGGACATCCCGTTTGCAAGATACGGCTCGCGGAACACGCGCGCAGGAGAAAGAGTGTACCACGCCCCCACTCCGCTTGAAAGGGGAGGGCGTGCCCCTGCGCGCCCTAAAACCGGGGGTGCGCCCTGCGCACCCTCAAACCAGGGGCACGTCCTGGGCGCCCCCGGTTCCTTTGAAAAGCAAGGGCGCGGTCAGTTTCTTTAAATCGCAAATTACCCCGATTAGCACCTTCTAAACCTGATTTTTGGAGATTTTCGATTATTTGTACCGCGCCCCCGGTTCGGGGGCGCATTACATATGTCAAGTCGATTTTTAGCAATTTTCGGAAGTTTCTGTCGATTTTTATCAGTGAGACGCGTAACGCGCCCCCGCTCCCTTTGAAACAGGGGGACGCGCAGACCGCGCCCCCGAACTGGGGGCGCGCCCTGCGCGCCCTTGGTTTGAGGGCGCGCCTTGAGCGCCTCGTCCCCTTTGAAAAGCGGGGGCGCGGTCGGTCCAGTTTCCAAATTTTGCACCGGCTTCCTTCCCCTATAAATTGAGGGCCATTCTCAATGACCCAAGGTTAATCCCCGGTGCCTAGCTCGTCCAGAGGTCGTCCAAGCTCTTCTCCAAAGCCGTCCCGACGTCCAAAGGCGATCCGAAGTCAAGAGATCGATCCCAAGGTGAAAGAGAAGGCTCGATCCGGGTGTTCTGCATCAGCCGACTTCTGCAGAAAATCTGAGACTCCTTCTGCAAAAGTCTTCAACATAGAAGATGTTCATCTTTTCGTCCTCTTTCATCTCCAACTGACGGCACTCAATTTAGACTTGCCGTTTGTTCATGGCAATTGCTAAACTGAGGGCGCGCATCCAGCATCCTCTTCACCGAAGTTGCGCCAGAAGGGTGCAAAGCTACCCGAACCGGCCTTCTTCAACCAACTCGGCTTCAACTCAAGCCGATCCATTCCATAAGTTTTCTCAACTCATTTAACTCGGTTCATTTACTATTTTAAAGCATATTTCAGTTTATTTTAATCATTTTTACATAATCAAAAATACAAAAAACGGGTTAAGGCTCACCCCGAAGCCGGTGAGTCTAATTCCAATTGCTTCTTTCTCATCTTCTTACTACAGTTACTACACTTCCCACAGTTCTAATCGTTTTCTTTCACTTGGTTTTATTGTTCTAGTTGCACAGGTCTATCAAGCTAGCATCGGTTGGAGACTCTTCTTCATCGGCCGGCTGAAGAAGAAGAAGGTTGAACCCATATCCCGATCTCCCACGCTAAGGTACACGGTCAAATCTAACTAAATCTTGTTTTATTCCATAAAGCGGAGCCCGTGGCTCCTGGCGACCACCTTTCTTTTTATTCATGTTCTAAGTTAATTCACTCCTCACTCTCCTCCCACATGACCCGAACCGTCTCCGGTGCTCGAGCGACGCCGTGAGATGAAAGTTCGGGGATCAATGTGAGTGTGGGATCGAGGTGAGGAGTCTTTACTGCTTTCCGAGTGTTTTCAATTCACTCCTTTTTCCCCTATTCAATCTATCTTTCACCTTTCTCTTGAGGTGCCGATCCGGAACCCATTTTCGGAGTCGACAACCACTGCCAAGCGGAACCCCACCAACTTCCCAATATCCTCATGCCTCCCGAGTAGGTCGAGACCTCAATACCTAGAAGGTCCTGGTAAAAGCCAAAGTAGTCGTCATAGGTCTTGTCGATCACCAACTGGTCGTGTACATGAAGGCCCATGATCTGGACCACATCTTCTAGTGAGGGCACCATGTGCCCCACAAGAAGAAGAAGGACTAGGTGGTGTAATCCCACCACTCCCTCAAAGCCTAGATAAAGAAGAGATCCTCCCAAATCGCAAAGTAGCTTACGAAGAGGCCAAATCCCATGGCACTCAACCTTCATTGCTGGAAGGCCTGCAAGCCCTCCTATACACAGCATACAAGCTTCCAGGAGATGTGAGAATGGAGCTTGTTCTGTAACAAAAAAATAATAAAATTTGTTAGTTTTAGGTAATAAACAAGCTTTAGTGATAGAATAAAAAATAGGCAAAAGGCTTACCTTGAGGTTCAGGCATGGCCTGACCTCCAGGGCAACGAGTGGCACATTCTTCTCGATTGTAGGAGGGGACACCAGGGCTGACGTACAGACCGCCACCTAGCATTGGAAGAGCATGATCACATCACCATGTACACAAAAAATTAGGTTATATATCAAATAAACATGGCATGAAAAGGTCGGTAAAATAGGGCATGTCCAATTTCTACGGGTACCAGGCATCCCGATCCCAGGATGTTTGCCCAAGTGTCCTGAAGGGAGAGCGTTAGCCTGATGCTTAGGCATCGGGATGGCAGACCTGATGTTGCAGAGAGAGAGCATTATGGTAGCACTCTCCATTGGTGAAGCCAGGATCCTGACATCCCACCTTCAGGATGTCAAGAGAGCCGAAATTGCCCGATTTTGATTCATTCATTTCAGCTAAAAAATCTTGAAAATCTAAAAAACTTACGCAAGCGGAAGGTTAACATCCTATTCTACGAGTTTGTAGAAGGAATTGACTGACCTGGATGTGTATAGGAGGTAGGGAGCCCCAGAAGTAATGAAGAGTCTAAGTAGAATCCACACAGTAACAACGTGAAATTGAATTTTGTATAGTAACTTTTTATAAATAGAAGTGGCAAAATTTTTGGGAATAATTCAAAAATTATAAAAAATTTACCAAAAATCCCTAAAAACAAGAAAACACTAGATCCACCAACCACGACAATTTCCATCTCAAGTTGAACTGAAAATCAAGAGGAAGGTGAAGGGTCACTACAAAGCGCGTAGTTCGAAGCAGGGACACCTGGCATCCTATAGGTTGGACTTTAGGTGCGCTCATGTCGGAGCACCTACTACTCTAGTGATCGAAAAACCTATTGGCCTTAGGCATTCCTTGCTCAAGTTGAATCCCTATCATTCCTGCTCAATACACAATTTTCCAATGATGTTCATGTACACTTATTCTGCAAGGATACTAACAATAGGAAATTCAAAGTTCAAACACATAACAAAGGGAATATTGACTACAACCTAGATAAAGGGTGCGCAAGACCAACAAGCCAAAGTACAACAAACACATGGGCCACACAAGACCCGGACCACAAACACAACAGAAATACATGGCCACGCAAGGCCCCAACAACAACAAACTAAGAAGAATAAACATACAAGGCATGGCAGCTGGAGCCAGCGTCCTCCACCACCACTGAATATCACTACTGAAGCACTCGCAACATCTCAAAGTAACGGGCCCTCCTGTCGTCCTCCTCAACTATCAAGCTGGGAGAGGACACCTTGTAGGCCCTACAAAGTGCCACAATGGCCTGGCACTCCTTGGTGTCATCTAGAGTGCCGAAGTGCCGGTATTTAATGGCCAGAAGGTGAGAAAGATGGGGGACTTTGGAGCGAGGTTCACCGATCTAAGAAAAGCACTGGTGTGGGCTATAAGCGACAAATGAAGAGTTGGTGATCAACCTGAGGAAACCCTTGGAGAATAGAAAACACAAACCTCCTTCCCTACCATGGGAGGAGGAGGAGGGCATAAGAAGGTAGCATGGTTGATGGCTGAAAGGTAGACATGCCAATCCCAATAGTTCTTCACCAACCGGCAATTGTTTATGACTCATTCCTCTGTGTCCAGAATAAAAGAAATAGAATGGAGAGGATTGTGAAGGAAGTTTCGAGAAATGGGCATGTTATGGCAAGCAATGTAAAATTTAAAATGCCAATCCTCCCAGGAGGCCAAAAGAAGGAAACTGCCATGCATAGGCCTGCCAATGCAAGTTAAAGAAAGACCATCATACAAGAAACCAAGGACCAAGGTGATGACCCTCTCCCTCTGCCAAATGCCCTAAATGCTAGATAAGCAAAAAGGATGGATCCAGCCATGATCGATCATGAAAAGCAAGGCCGAAGCAAAAAGGGTGGTCGCTCTCTTGAAGCTCGAAACAAGAAGGTCAATATCATCCTCAATGCTCTCTATGATGCCTATAGACCACTTAAAGAGCCCCTCCACACATATTTTGCCCTCGAGAATGATCAAGTGAGCCTTAGTTGAGCTCATGAACTCTTCTAGAAACTCATTGGCCAAAGGTAGCTTGGATGGAATGAAGGTGAAAGCCTCTTGATCACGAGGAATGGGAGGAAGACCAAGAAGCATGACTGCTTCCTCAAGTAAGATGGTGCACTCAAACATGTCAAAGATGAAACTATGAGTCTCAGAATGCCATGACTCCAGGAGAGCTCCAGTCAGGGCAAAATCCCAATGGTATTTGTGGATGTTCTTGGCATGGACAAGAGCACCTAACAAACCCCATTCATTAAAAAGGGACTAGGTTTGAGAGCCAAGATAAGAAGTGAGATGGGGCATCCAATCTATGAAGCCAAAGTGCCTCGTACTCAAGAGGGTTGGAGCATCCTGCATAAGGAAAAGAAAACAGAATCAAAAACTGATGTCAGAGGCTACACACGCTCCGATGGGAGAATTTTTGGCATCCTGACAACAGAGTGCCTCCATGTAATCGGCAGAAATAAAAAAATGTAGAAATAGGGGTCAAAATCATAGAAATCCAGTCTCAAAAAGGTAGAAAAAAAACTTGGCAAATCAGACAAACATATATCAATGAAAGGTTATAAGCAAGGGCTCACCACTCTTGCTGAGATCATGTTCCGAATGTGTCCCAGAATCTCTGCGAACATCTTTGCCTTCGAAGAAGCCACTGATCTTTGTGGGAACAACATCTTTAAAGAACTAGGCATTGAATGTTTACAAGAAGAGCTTAAGAAAGAAGCAAGGAAGGCCAAGGCTAGAACTAGGGGTAGTCTCTCCTTGGAGGGTTGGCCATGGGCTAATAAGGGAAGGAGAAAAGAGTAGTTAACTCCCCTCTTCCTCCAAAGTAAAAGCTCCTAAATTGGAAACTGTGCAGAGTAAGTAGGCATTTTGGCAAGAAGATATCAGGCATCCCATCACTAGGACATTTTAACAAAAATCCAAAAAAATGAAAATATGCATAAAAACTCAAAAAATGGGACTCTCCCCTGAGTCCTCTTAGGACTTGCATTTTAGTTATCAAAATGATAGTATTTAAGACGTTGAAGATCACAAGTTCAAAGGGTACCAGGCTCGAGAACCCCTCCAACAAAATCAATGATGGAACGGTCACTCAATGAATTTGCGGATAGGCCAAAATCATGTGCACGAGGATGACGGTTCCTAATAGGTATCCTGACCTATCGCACAAGAGCTATATCTTCAACTATTTTTAATGCTAATTTTTCTTTAGCCCTATCATGCATTTGCATACATTTTACATATCATTCGTGATCATCTTTTACAAGAGTCATTCCTCCAGCAAGATGGACAAGTGTCCCTATTGAAACAAGCAGTTATTCCACTCAGAGCTAAGTTAATGTTCCTGTGAGAACCCCAATGAATATAAATAACTTAATCCTAGTCAATTAGAAATTCTTTTGATTTTAAATCAATCTCGGTTTAGCCCTTCTTAGTACAAGCACACCAGAAAGCTAAGCTGCTAACAGAGATGAACTCACAAGCCATGCTCGAAGGTTCCCCCCATGTGGGAGCATGCATTTTATTTTTATCTCTCATGTCCATGACACATCTCCTTTCCAATCAACCATGCAGGTAGCCCAAAAGAAATAAAGGGATGATTGTAGGACCTAAAGAAGCTCAACCTGCCTAATTAGGACATAAGGTGCTTATCTACATCTACACCTTGGCATCAGTTTTTTAGTACGCCACTGCTTCGCTCTACTACACCCCACTACGGTCATTTCCACTACACTCTGTGCCACCCCCTTGCAAAACCAACACCAAGGCGAGGCATGTTGTAGATATGCAAATTTGGCCTAATTAAGGGACCAAAACTCTTATTTTTATAAGAAACACATGTCTTTTCCAGCCGAAGAGCCCGACTTTGCATAAAAATGACAAAAATATGAAGGGCATAGCCGGTGCCCCAACCTTGCATCGCCTCGCATTGGGTCGGCAAGGCACCTGCCCTTCCACGCAATTTATTTTCCATTTTTAAATTGGCTAGTGGCATTGTAGTATCGTACGAGGTTGCAGGCATCCCACTATTGGGACGTCGGGAATCTCACCAACTAGTGTTGTTGAAGATCACGCGTGGTAGTGGGAATCTCAGATGGATCTGTCAGAGCCGATTAACAATGCTTTATAGGCGGGATACCTGACGTCTCAATCAAGGAGCGTCTAGCACCCAGCTTGACAACTAACAACCCATAGTCTGCCCAAGTTAGAGAGATATGCCTATCACTGTCAAAGTGGTTATGAACACTCTGGCAATGCGATGCCCGGTGCTCCCAGGCGGGACATCAGGCATTGCCCTATAAGAGCACCTTAGTCATCCCGCGGGCCTATAAAATAAAACTTCTCCTCAACATTTAGAAGGTTCCACCAAGAGGACACCCACGTTCAAATCAAGTAGCCAAGTGCTGAGAAGAGCTTCTAGAGAACTCCTTGAGTGTCACCAACAACTTCCCAACCCATCTAAGCAACTTTAGGACTCTCACGTCCATCTCTAAGGCAAACACAACCAACATCACAACCTTACCATCTTATCCCCTTCACACCATTGAAAAGCCATCCAAACACTCCAACACCATCAGAAGGCTACCAACCCCTCCTCACATTGCAAGGAGCCTGAAGGAGCTGTCATATCTTGCTAATGCTCTTGGTAACTCTCATTAGAGTTGGGAGAAGATTGTGCCAAAGGCTGCCTGCAGTAGTCCAAGGCACTCCTCCGATAGGATGCCAGGTGACCCCAGCCAAGAGCACCTACTACCTCCCGAGAAAGATTGGCTACTAGCCTACCAGCTATCTTCTTCATCTTCACTCTTTTCATTCTATTTATTTTAAACATGAACATCATGTTAGCATAGTTTAATGCATCCCTAGTGTTTAGTTCACTTAGATCCTCCCTAAGAAGGGTTAGAAGTTAGTCCTAATCAGGTCCGTGCAACCCCTTTTGTTACTTCTTCCTTTATTTGTATTAGTTGCTACTATATTTTAGTTCTAATAGATTTTTTTAGTCTTTTATTTATGAACTTTTGGAGGCAAGCAACGTTTCCCCAAGGCTCTTCTTCCCCGGTTGGCCGAGGAAGGAGAAGATAGAACCTACAACAATCTCCCTATTCAGATAGGTGAACAAATCTACCCCTTTTTCCCTTTTCATTTCATTTGCTTCATTCTTCTCTTTCGAAGCCTTTGGCTCTTGGCAACCTCTCTTCCACGTCCAATTCTGTAGTGTTTAGGTTGTGTTAGACATGTCACCCCCTCTCTAATCTTTTTTACCTTCCATTCTTCTTATCACCTGGACTAACTCCTTGATGCCCAAGTGACATCAAGGGTTAAGTAGCCCAAGGATCAATGTGAGTGGGGAGAAGAAAAGAAGGAGTGGAGGAAAGACCAATTTGCAGGAAACATCCCTGTTCGTGTCTTCCACGTGGTTAACGTAAACTGACACATGGAATCATAAGTAAGGGAGCACACACAACACACTTCTTCTCTAGAGGAGGAAGGGACACACATCGAAGAAGAAGAGAAAAGACCTATCCACGGGGGGCAAATGGCCATGCACCCCCGATTGAGGGCACATGGTACTGGACTCCAATTTTGATTCTAATTCTAATCTTTGGTTTAAAAGTCTTGTCCTGATAAAATTTTCTATTTTTAAGGTTTATCTTCAAATTTCTACATGCCGCAGACCGAGGGCACATGGTCATGCATCCTGACCTAGAGTACATGGCACCAGTACATGGCACCAGTCTTCAACATTGATTCTAATTATTTTTTATTTTTTTGAATTTATACAAAACATACACTTGCCTTCAGAGGAGGACACATGTGCATGTGCCCCACCCCAAGGCGCATTGTCCAGTTTTTGTTGGAATATAAGTTTGGCTTTCTCCAAAAAATTGAACCAACTTCTGACATTCCAAAGGTTGGAATGACCATACAAGCATCACAAGATGTCCTTCTACCCTCTCATTATTTATAGTGATTTTTAGAGAGAGAAATTTATGTGTTTAGAGAGAGAAATTTTGGTTTAAGCTCATCTGGTCAGGGCTGTCTTCTTCGATCTCTACAAAAACTTGGAGACCTCTGCTGCCCGAGCCATCTCAAGTAAAGTTCTTTCTCTCCAAATCTTCTTTTATTTTCAATAGATGGTACACAATTCTAACATCGGTGCTGGTCGTGGAGTGCTCTGAAGCAAAGTCACGCTAGACAGATGCCGGTTGCTATTCAGCCTTCTTGACAGACCCAGATTTTCTTATATCTTTTCTAAACGAGCTAAGATTTGATCTTTTATTCTTCCTACCTTTTTCTTTAATCATTATTCATCTATCTTCAATGTTTTACATTATTTTTGCATTAATTTTAGTCTATTATTAAAATAAAACCAAAAATAAGAGATTAGAAGTAACATGAATTTAATCAGTTATTTTTTTCTTCTTCAATTTTTGATTTTTCTTTTTCAATTGTCTAATGTTTTTTTTATTTTATTTACATTTAGTTTACCCTCCCCCCATCTAGTTCTAACTATTGTTTCACCTATTTTATTTTCTAGTTGCACAAGAAATCAAGCACTCACGCATTGAGGGCTCTTCTTCATCAATCGGCCAAAGAAGAAAAAGCTAGAACCCACCCACCCTTCCCGCTAAGGTACACACACAATCTACTTTCAATTTAATTCCATTGCATAAATAAAAATCTGTGGTTCCTGGAAACCACATTCTTATTTTATTCCATGCATTAATTCTTTTCATCTTGTCTTACCCACATGACTCTGATAGTCCCTTCAACATCCTAGTAATAGCAAAGGCCAAATATTCTGGGATCAATGTGAGTGTGGGTAATGAAGGGATCTCCTCCTCCCTCTCTCTCCATCTCTGAGGAGTGCCTACTCGAGAACCCTGTTTCTGGAGTTGATAGCATGGTCTGCTCCTTCAAGCATTAGTGGAAGCAGAGAGGTCAATGACATCCGCTCAGATGCATGTGATAGACGGAGGAGGGAGACAACAATGTGAAGCCGACAAGGAAGATGGTGGGGTGGCACCACAGTGCTACAATGGGGTAGGCAAAGGAAAGAGGGACACTGAGGTGGAAAGAGGGAGGCAATGGCAGTGGGAATAGAGGAGGACAATAGTAAGGGAGATTGAGGTGAAGGGGGTGGTGACGATGATGACAATGACGACGATGTGACACAATAGAGAAAGAGAACAGCGATGGTAGTAGAGGGCCCTGGCAGATGTGGAAGAAGGTAACAGACTTGTGGCATCTTCATGGCCGAATGAGAGTCTTGCACGTGGTCGCGGCCTCACGAGGGACACAATGGCATAACTCTGTTGCATCCTCACCAAGTAACAAAGATAGAGAGAGAGAGAGAGAGCTAGTAGTAGCAGGGCTTCAACTGTCAATTGTCAATAGGTTCCAAGTAGGTGGATCTAGATCCAAAATTATTTTTGGATCCGTGTATGGGTCTAGATCCAAAATCTAATAACTTATAGGATTTGCTATCGGATCTAGATATGTTTTATCAGATTCAGGTTCGAATCATGAAAATATCCAACCCAAAAGTGGTCCATTGATAGGTCTAATTACCACAGTCCATAGATGTCTAAAAGAGAAAACTTTCTCCATCTCCAATAAGAGAGAGCCACTTAGCACATCTAACTTAAGATGTTCTACACGATCTCGAAGGTGAAGAAGAGAAGGAATGGTTGGTCATAAATGATGTCAACACCTCATAAAAATTGTCACATTCTTATAAATGTTAACAGGTTACTTAGTGGGTCATATAGTTACTAAGGTGTGACATTTAGTCACTGAGAGGGAAATATAATTATTTAGAGACGTATAATTACTGAGGACATATAGTTAATAAGAAAAATGTATAATTACTGAAACTTGGGATATAGTTACTGAGGTGGGCAAATAATTATTGTGAGAAGATGAATAGTTACTAAGAAAATAATGTTATTGAACTAGGCATATAGTTATTGAGACGTGACATATAGTTACTAAAGCAAAACATATGATTGTTGGGAGATTTAGTTACTAAGGGAGCCTATAGTCACTGAGATATGGTATATGATTATGGAGAAGGCATATAGCTACTGAGATGAGATATATAGGTATTGAGGGGACATAGTTACAGAGGACATAGGGTCATTGAAAGGAACATACATTTAGTGAGATGTGACATATTGTTACTGAGATGAGATATTTTTTTTATTGAAAGGACATAATTATTGTGGGGATCTTAGTAAGTATATGTCCATCTCTATAAATGTATACTTCTTAATAATTATATGATTTATTTACTAAGTGAAAAAGTTAATAATTATATGAATAGTATAATAATTATACGTGTGCGTGAGTGAATTGGAAAATAATAATTATACAAATAATTTACTAAATTTAAAAATTAATAATTAGATGAGTGATTTAATAACAAATAAAAAAATGCTAACTCACGTTAATCATCCTCTTATGAAATCCCACAAAACGTGGTAAGCGATGGTGACAAGGTGGAAGAGCATTCCCTCGTCCCAAAGTATGCGGTGATCTGATAAAACGTTAATGGGGTGTTTGGTTGCATGATAATTTTTTGTACATTTTCATGATAAAAAATTGTATTAAAATAAAAAGTGAATTAACTCATGACATAAAATTATCATGTTTGGAGGGATGTGATTACAAAAAAGAGTAACTACTCCACATGACCAAACAAAGTGGGAGACCACAAGAAAAAAAGAAAGAGGTGAGACCCTCAATTTTTGTTTAAGAAGAAAATTATTTTTAAAACATAAAATTATCATGGTTATCTAACACTTTTTTTTAAGAAATTTTCTTACAATTTTTAAAAATAAAAATAAAAACCATCGTTATCATGTAACTAAACACCTCACAAACGTGTAATGTGTTTTTTCTTTTCAAACAGAATCGGAATTGCAATATCCCCGACTCGGCATCCACCTCAGTCCCGTCGCGTGAGACCCCTTTACCCATCCTGCTTTATTTAAAGGAACCGGAGGAAAGGGAGGCGAGCACACAACGAAGAGATAAGGTGGGAGGTCAGGGTGTAGACGATCAGAGAGTGAGGAAGCTGGGAGCGATGGCTAAGCCAGGTATGCTCATGTTTGCCCTCGTCCTCTCCCTGATCTCCGCCGTCGCGTTGGCGGAGGATGAGGCCGCCGAGAAGGACCTGGGGCTTGTGATGAACTTCTACAAGGACTCCTGTCCCCAAGCGGAGGAGATCATCAGGGAGCAGGTGCGGTTGCTGTACAAGCGCCACAAGAACACCGCCTTCTCCTGGCTCAGGAACATCTTCCATGACTGTGCTGTTCAGGTAATATATAAAATATATATAATGACCCTCTCCCCTTCCCGATCTACAACAATGCCAGCTCTCGTCGTTGTTAAGATCGATAGCACTGAGCTTTTTGCTGCTCCGATCTGTTCTCTCTGCTACATGTGCTGGTATAGTCGTGTGATGCCTCCCTGCTCCTGGACTCCACGAGGAGGACTCTGTCCGAGAAGGAGACTGACCGGAGCTTCGGCATGAGGAACTTCAGGTACCTGGACACCATCAAGGAGGCCGTCGAGAGGGAGTGCCCGGAGGTCGTCTCCTGCGCCGACATCCTCGTTTTGTCTGCCAGAGACGGCATTGAGGCGGTAATGTCTATTTCTATATATTGTCTTTCCTTTCCCCATCTCCGTTTCTTGTGTTTTGCCGACTTCCGCTTGCTGCTCTTGCGATCTGAAACGAGAGGTATGTCCGCACATTTTAAGAGATTTTATTTGAAAGCGATGGATATGATCTCGACTTGATCAGAGAGATGTTCTTGATCTCCAAAAACAGGATCCCGAGCCGGGATCCCTTTCTGCTTCACGTGCCTGTTCTCACATCTCTGTTGTGTATGTTTACTTCGCGTGTGTGGGTGTGTCAGGTTGGAGGGCCGTACATCCCGTTGAAGACGGGGAGGAGGGACGGACGCCACAGCCGGGCGGAGGTGGTGGAGGAATACCTGCCGGACCACAACGAGAGCATGTCGTCGGTGCTGGACAAGTTCGGAGCGATGGGGATCGACGCCGCGGGGGTGGCGGCGCTGCTGGGCGCGCACAGCGTCGGCCGCACCCACTGTGTCAAGTTGGTGCACCGCCTCTACCCGGAGGTGGATCCCGCCCTGAACCCCAGTCACCTCCCCCACATGCTGAGGAAGTGCCCCGACGCCATCCCAGACCCCAAGGCCGTCCAGTACGTCCGCAACGACCGCGGCACGCCGATGAAGCTCGACAACAACTACTACCGCAACATCCTCGACAACAAGGGCCTCCTCGGCGTCGACCACCAGCTCGCCTATGACCCCCGCACCAGGCCCTTCGTCAAGAAGATGGCCAAGTCCCAGGACTACTTCTTCAAGGAGTTCTCCCGCGCCATCCAGATTCTCTCCGAGAACAACCCCCTCACCGGCTCCAAGGGCGAGATCCGCAAGATGTGCAATGTCGCCAACAAGCACCACTGAGGTTCATATATCCTCTCTACTTATCAACTATTTATATATATATATATATATCACCAGCCGGAGTCAATCCTTCGTCTAGCTAGCTAGCAAGTGTGCGCGTCTTCTTGTTCGGTGTTTCAGACCTGAAGCCTATGCCGGTATGCCCCTCTCCGTGTCACTCCGCCCAGAGCTGGGAGCCCAGCAGACAGGCGTATTGCGCGCGCGCCGTGCTGCCTGCCGCTTCATCGTCGCCGTTCTAGTTTCCTCGGGGGCATAGATGCGAAATAATGACGCAGAGATGTTGTCTCTCGGGCATCAGTGTTACCTGTTCTGTCTTTGGCCTTCCGCTGGTAATGTTTGTAATGGTGATGGGGTATCTCCTAGACGGTGCCGGTGGATGTGCTGTGGGAGTTGATGTAGGTAGGCGACGGTGGACGGCGTTGTACGGCCGTTATATAAAAAGATCGTCGCTACTTTTCGTCTTGCCCGCTCTTCTTCCTGCTCGATGCTCCGGGTGCAAACTAACCCATACTCCGTATAAACGTGTCTTTAACTCTCTTTTGTGAAATTAAATAAGTAAATTTGAACCCAAGAAAATAGTCCAGTTTGAATATCTCTGCCCTACTCGATTATGTTCACTGATAGCTACATTGAATATTTGTTAAGTACTCTTTTAACTACTTGTCTAATTATTTAATTAAAATTTGCTTAACTTTTTAATTAAATAATGAAGTTATAATTAAAATGTATTTACAATAAAAAATTTATAAAAAAGTATAAATAATATATAGTAATATGTATCTATATAAATAAGTTATTTACTTCAGAGATAAATGTTGATCCTAAGAAATCAAATTCTGCTTTTTCTCTTTTCTCCAACTCTTTTGTCTCTTTTTCTCTCTGACGCACAGCTGCTTGCAAAGGGTCCTGGGACCACCGAACTCTGTCGTATCCCTTTATCTCCTACGTGCTGTCACCAAATGTCTCGGACCACATTAATTGGCAAACTCTGTTTTCTCCCTCGTCCTCCTCCAGCGCAAAAGGTATCGGAGGGTCCAAGGTCCCCGTTACTGTGAGCTTGCTACTGCCAGCTTTGAGCATCAAGCGAGACCGAAGGAAAAGGAGAAGTTATCTCTCTCTCTCTCTCTCTTTCTATCTTCCGCATCCCGCACGCAAAGAGCCGAATGCCGAATGGCCGAAGACTTTGTTGGGAATAAAAGCGCAATCGGAAATTTGGCTCTAGACTATATTAGATCAAAGACTAAGGATAAAAAAGAAGAGAATAAAGAGGATTACTCTTTCAACCAAATCACACAAAGAAAATGGAGAAATAATCATAAGAAATTCTCTCTCTTGAGAAGTTGCATGTGGAGGCTCAACATACGTGGAGTGTGTGTGTATACAATGGGTGAGAAAGGTCTTTTATATAGGCCTCCTTTAGGGTAACCCCAATGGGTTAATAGCTAAGTAACTCTCTCCTAGAAACTCCCATTTTAAAGTCTTTGGAAACCCACCCACGTAACACCTCCTCTCTTACAAAACTCTCTCTTTATAACCCCAACGTAACACCTCCCCAAAGATAACATCTTATTAAAATAAAAAACCTCACAAACTCCCATATTCAATTTGTAACTTCTAACATTCCCCCTCAAACTTGAATATGTTTGACTCCGAGCATTTCTCTGAGCTTTACAAATACTTTAGTAGGAAGTGCTTTTGTGAATATATCTGCCACTTGTTCTGTGGTGTTGCAATAGATCAACTGCACATTCTTCTCTTTCACATGTCCCCTGAGAAAATGAAATCTGGTGTCGATATGCTTGCTTCGACCATGTTCTATTGGATTCTTTGAAAGCTTGATGGCAGACATATTGTCAACATAAATGCTTGTGGGTTCAACTTGTGGATTATGCAGCTCATTGAGTAGATTTCTGAGCCACAAAGCTTCACTTACAGTGGATGAAGCTGCAACATATTCTGCTTCACATGTGGACAGAGCCACAATACTTTGCTTCTTCGAACTCCAAGAGAAAGCTATAGAACCAAAGTAGAAAACATAACCAGTGGTACTTTTTCTCTCATCAAGATCACCACCCCAGTCACTATCTGAATAGCCAATTAACTATGCTACTTTGCCATAGGGATAGAAGAGACCATGCTCAACTGAGCCTTTGACATACCTTAGAATTCTTTTAAGAAGAACCCAATGAGAATTCTTAGGCAATTCCATGTACCTGCTCATCAAACCAACTGCATAAACAATATCCCGTCTAGTGATGGTAAGGTACCTTAGACATCCAACCAAACTTCGATATAGAGTTGGATCTATGGTGCTTCCTTCTCCTTCCCTTGTCAACTTCAAGCTTGTAGCAACAGGTGTGCTAACAATATTACAATTCTCCATCTTGAATCTATGAAGAATTTCTTTTGCATAGTTTCTTTGAGAGATAAAGATCCCATCTTCTTCTTGCTTTACTTCAAGTCCAAGAAAATAGGACATAAGTCCACAATCCGTCATCTCGAACTCTCTATGCATGCACTCGCTTAAAGTCTTCAAACATTGTTTGGCTATTCCCCGTAAATAAGAGGTCATCCACATAAAGGCATATAACAAGCAACTCTCCATTGTCACCTTGCTTCACATAGACAAGATGCTCATAGCGGGCATTGTATGAATCCATTCCGATGTAAATAGTTGTCGATGCAAGAATTCCATGCCCTTGGTGCTTGTTTTAACCCATAAAGAGCTTTCTTCAGTCGATATACCTTGCGCTCCGAACCTTGGATGGAAAATCCTTCAAGTTGATCAATATAGACTTCTTCTTCTAGAGGGCCATGCAAGAATGCTGACTTGACGTCTAGTTGATAAATTTTCCATCTGTGATGAGCTGCAAGAGAAATCAACAATCTCACCGTGTCAAGTCGGGCAACTGGTGCAAAGACTTCATCATAGTCTATGCCATACTTCTACTTATAGCCTTTAGCTACAAGCCTTGCCTTGTGCCTTTCAACTTCACCATCAGAAGACGCTTGGTCTTATAGACCCATTTGACGCCGATAGCTTTATGTCCCTTCCGGAAGAGAAACAAGCTCCCATGTCTTGTTCTTCTCAATGGCCTGGATTTCTTCCTTCATAGCTTCTCTCCAACAAGGTTCTTCCATAGCCTCATCATATGTTAGAGGTTCATGATCTGCATATAAGCAAAAAAGATTTGTATCTCCCCCTTCTTCTGCTTGCTCATAAATCTCTTTCAAGCTCTTCATTTTAATTGGGGTTCTGCTGAAGAAGAATTCCGAGCATTGTGATGTTGGAGTGCTTTGGGTTGACGTTGCTCTTCCTCTATTAGGTGTTTGTGGAGAAGATGGCGCATGTTGCCGTCAGAGAGGTTGTTGCCACAATCTCTACTTCTTCCATTGTTATTTGTCGCCTTCATCACCCATCTCCATGATCCACCTTCATTGAAGATGACATCCCTGCTGTCCACAATTTCATTCTTAAGAGGATTATATAGACGATAAGCTTTTGACTCACCGCTATAGCCGACGAAGATGCACTTTTCTCCACGATCACTCAGCTTCTTTCTTTCTCGCCCGGTACCCGTGCATAAGCAATGCACCCAAAATGCGCAAGTGGTCAACACTTGGCTTCTCTCCACTCCATGCTTCTTGTGGAGTAATGTCCTTCAAGGCCTTTGTTGGACTTCGGTTGAGCAGTAGGCAAGATACAGCTGTTTCGCCCAAAATGATTTAGGCAGTATTCTTCTCCTTCATCATGGTCCTCACCATATCGAGAATGGTGCGGTTCTTCCTCTCGGCAACGCCATTTTGCCGTGGCGTATATGCAGTTGTAAACGCTGTTCGCTCGATGCCTTCCTGTTTACAATAATTTTTAAACATATTCGAGGTGTACTCACCACCTCGATCAAACCTAAGGACTTTAAGCCTATGACCACTCTCTAGCTCAACACGAGCTTTAAAATGTTTAAATACATCAAAATTTGCATATTTTTGCATCAAAAAATAAATCCACAATTTTCTACTATAATCATCAATGAAGGTAATAAAATACCGATTACCTCCAAGTGACATAGGCTCAAGAGGACCACATATGTCGGTGTGCACCAACTCCAATGGCACAGATGCTCTTCGAGGGTTCCCTTTGGAAAAGGATGCCGGTGTTGCTTTCCCAATGTACATGACTCACAAACGTGAGTTGGATCTTCAACTTCGTGCAAACCTTGCACCATACCTCTTGATGCTAGCTGCTTCAAGTTGTTGAAGTGGAGATGCCCATACCGCAAGTGCCATCTCCATGACTCATTCTCAATGAGTCCATAGAGACACTTCTCTGGTACAGTCTTCAAATGGAGATGGAACATTCTATTCTTCGACATTTGCACTCTTGCAATATGTCTCCCCTTTTGATCTTTTAAGATAAGCATAGATTCTTCCATGTGTACTATGTAGCCCTTTTCTAAGAGCTGCCCGATGCTAAGAATATTGCTTTTCATGTTAGGAACATAATACACATTAGAGATGTATTGGGGCATACCGTCCTTTGCAGAATTCGAACTCTTCCCTTTCCTTCTACTTGGAGCTTTGATGAATCTCCAAGACCGATGATCACTGAGCTTGGTTAGAAAGCTCCACAAAGAGCTCCTTTTTTCCACACATGTGATTACTTGCTCCTGAATCAAGGAACCACACATTTTGCTGGTCCGATATCTCCTCCCGAGCAAGGAGAAGTGTTGGGTTCTCCTCAACACCTGAAGCATCAACATAATTAGATTGCTCACCTCGATCCACCTTTTTGTTTTGACATTGTGATGCGTAGTGCCCATATCGTTGACAATTGTAGCACTTGACGTTCTTGAGAGAACGTCTGGGCTTGTCTCGCCCACGGCTTGCATCAAAATTCGGGAGAGATCATCACTTTCTCTCTTTTGTTGTTGTCCACGACCACGGCCTCTTCCACGGTTGTTGGCTCCTCCTCGGCTCCTTTTTTGGTCATTAAGAGTCAACTTAGACTCTAATGCGTGGTCAATTGTAGGGTTGAGACAACTTGTTGATTCGTTGCTCATGGACTTGCAATGAACCAACAAGCTCCTCAAGAGAAAGCGTCTCCAAGTTTTTCGACTCCTCGATGGCGACGATGACATGCTCAAACTTCGGTGTAAGTGACCGAAGCACTTTCTCGATGACGCGGATGTCCTCAATCTTTTCACCATTCCGCTTCATCTGATTCACAATAACAAGTAATCGTGAATAATAGTTAGAGATACTTTCCTCCTCCTTCATACGAGCAACTTCGAATTCAGCCCTCAAAGTTTGAAGGCGAATTCGCTTTCACTCGATCTACGCCTTTGTAGATCGTGCCTAGGCTCTCCCAGCTTGTTTGCTCGATGTCGCATCGCAATCTTCTCGAACATCGCCTCATCCAACCCTTGATAGAGAAGGAATAAGGCTTTTTTTATCCTTCTTGCGCTGGTCTCTTAGAGCACCCGTTGCTCCGGGAGTATAACCACCTGCTTCGATAGTGAGTTCAACATATCCATCGCAGACGATCTCTAATGGATCTTGCGATCCAAATAACGCCTTGATCTGGATACACCAATTCTCATAGTTGTCTTGAGTCAACTTGGGAATCAAAGGTTGTACCAAGTTTGACGCCATTACAACTAGAAAAAAAATGGTAAGATAGCCTAGAAGGATTTTGGGCTCTGATACCACTTTGTTGGGAATAAAAGGGCAATCGGAAACTTGGCTCTAGGCTATATTAGATCAAAGACTAAGGATAAAAAAGAAGAGAATAAAGAGGACTACTCTTTCAACCAAATCACACAAAGGAAATGGAGAAATAATCATAAGAAATTCTCTCTCTTGAGAAGTTGCATGTGGAGGCTCAACATACGTGGAGTGTGTGTGTATACAATGGGTGAGAAAGGTCCTTTATATAGGCCTCCTCTAGGGTAACCCCAATGGGTTAATAGCTAAGTAACTCTCTCCTAGAAACTCCCATTTTAAAGTCTTTGGAAACCCACCCACGTAACACCTCCTCTCTTACAAAACTCTCTCTTTATAACCCCAACGTAACACCTCCCCAAAGATAACATCTTATTAAAATAAAAAAACTCACAAACTCCCATATTCAATTTGTAACTTCTAACAGACTTCCCAACCAACGGTGAGAGCCGCAAAGCTCAGGAGCAATATATGGCGTCGGAGCCAAACTCTTAGGCCCTGTTTGGCATGGGGATAAACTAGGATAGACCTGGTTTATCCTCAATCCCCTGTTTGGCACACACTTAAAAATGGGTTTAGCCTGGATTAAGTTAATCCAGGTTATCCCCAAAATCAGGGATAAGTGCAGGGATAAGTCATCCCATATAATATGTGGGTTAAACTAATCCTGTAATCACATTTGGGGATACGACGTCTTGGGGGGAGAGGCGCGCGGGGAGGGGGGTCCGGGGAAGAGGCGGGGGCGAACGCCGCCGGAGGGGCCGAACGCCGGTGGGGGGGAGGCGCGCGGGGAGGGGGGTCCGGGGGCGAACGCCGCCGGAGGGGCCGAACGCCGGGCGGGAGAGGCGCGCGGGGAGGGGGGTCCGGGGGCGAACGCCGCCGGAGGGGCCGAACGCCGGGGCGGGAGAGGCGCAAGGGGAGGGGGGTCCCGGGGGCGAACCGCCGGAGGGAGGAGGGGGCCGAACGCCCGGGGGGGGGGGCGCGGCGACGCGGGCGGGGCGGGGGGGGGGGGGGGAGGCGCGCGGGGAGGGGGGTCCGGGGGCGAACGCCGCCGGAGGGGAGGAGGGGGTGTCCACGGGCGCGGGGGGAGCCGGCGGGGGGACTCCGGCCGGTCCGGCCGGCGTCTCGCGCAGGGGGCACGGGGGGGGGGGGGGCTCGTCATCCGCGGGGAGGGGGGAGGGGACGGAGCCGCCGTGGGGGGGTGGGCCCGAGCGCCGTCCGGGGAGCCGCCGCGGGGGGAGGGGGAGCGCTTCCGCGGGAGGGGGAGCCGGGAGCTCCGGGGAGAGGGGCCGAGCGCCGCCGTCCGGCGGGGAGCTGCCGCGGGGGGGCTTCGCTGGCCGATGCCGCCGCCGGAAAGGGGGGGGGTGTTTGCTGACTGCCCGCCAGGGAGTGCCGCCGCGGGCCGCCGGGTGAGCGCCGCCGCGATCCGCCGGGAAGGGGGAGCACGTTGCATCTTTTATAAATTTTTTTATTAAGTCGATTTAAACGATTTGGTTTGATTTAAATTGATTTAGAGGTTTTCCAAACCGAACCAAATTGAACGGGTCCCAAACCGAACCGAATCGAATCGAACGCGGTCCGCCTGGGGGGTGGGGGGCGTCGGTCTGCGGGGGGGCGGGGAGCGTCGGTCCGCCGGGGGGCTCGTCCGCCAATGGGGGGCCGGAGGGGCGGGAAGCGGCTCCGTGGGGAGCATCGTCGATCCGTCTGGGAGGGGGGGCGGGGAGCGGCTCCACGGAGAGCACCGCCGGTCCGTCGGGGGGTCCCTCCGCTGGGGGCGGGGGGCGGGGAGGGGAGCACCGTCGGTCCGCCGAAGAGGGAGGGCGGGGAGCGGCTCCGCAGAGAGCACCATCGGTCCGCCCTGGGGGAGGACTCTGTCCATCGAGGAAGACGTGGGGAGCACCGGCGGTCCGCCGCGGGGGTTCGTCTGGCGGGTGGAGGGGAGGGGGCGCGAGGAACACACTTGTTTCCCGTTAAAATATTCCGCCGAATAAATTACATTATTTATATTTTCAAATTTATATTTTTAAGTTTATTTTTATTTATATATTTAAATAAAATTTTAAATTTATTATATAAATATGTAAGTGGGTTAAGATGTTTATGAATATGTTATGAGTAATAAAATAAGATAATATAAATAAAGTAAAAATATAAAAATATAGGGTTATCCTCGAATTTATTGTTAACCTACCAAACATAGGATAGGGTTATCCCTAAACTTATCCTAAGTTAAACCAAACATGATGAGGATAGGGTTAACCATAAGGACTGGTTTATCCCTATCCCCATCAATTTTATCCCGATACCAAACGACGCCTTAAGTCCTGTTCTCCACCCCCGCTTCCACGGCCCTTGTTCTAGTTCTTGTTTAAGGTGAGATCGATTTTGAGTCTTAATACTAGGTAGTGATATCGAGTTCATAAACGAGTTTGAACATGATATGTATCGACTTGGAGTTATATCCTTATCTTAGTTTCAGTTCAAATTCGCCTTGTTTACCTAAACGAATGAGTTCGATCGTGAGAGCTCAAGGTAAGTCAAATATTAGAAATATGCTAAAAAAATAATTTAATATCAAGTTGAGTTGGAGCTTTGTTATATATATATTATGAGTGGCATCACGGTTAGTCGATGCCACCGGACAAATCGCCACGATGATCAATCATCCTACGGTCGAACCCGGATGTGCTCCCGCAGCAGGAGCCTCCGTGCTAGCGGGGCGGTATCACACTGCGCGTCACGCTGGCATCTACTCATACTCGCTACGCTGGTTCACACCCTTACTCCAGAACTCCAAAAAAAAGAGAACTCCAGTGTCCAATCTGATTGCTCTCGGTATGAATAGACTCTTAAGATGCCTTGAATCGCATGGTCGTAGGCGCAGGACGGTAGGAGGAATCCAAAGAGCAGGCAGATGGGGCCGTTGCATACGAGGCTGGGATGACGGTGCGTGATCTTCAGCGCTGTTACGAAGGACCTGGTCTTGGGGAAATCAAGTAGTCTATTTTCGCCACCATTTAATTCGTCTTTTTAAATTTTCACTCACTTTAGTCATGCTTTGGAGGGCGCTCGGTTTATTTGTTGGTGAAAAATTAATCACTTTTATCATCAACATTTATTTCAAATAAAACATTTGTGTCCACTAATAAGTGACTACAGAATTAGTAAAACACGAAAGAAAAATATGGATGTGATCAACAAAATAAGAAAAGGAGTTAGTAAAATATCAATGAAATGATAAAATACTATAAAGTTAACAAAAGCTGCTTGACATTTTAATGGCCATCAACGTGTAGTTTTGAGTTAAATATTGATAGTAAAAGTGTGTATTTTCAATTGAGAACTGACGATATTTTTTTTTCTAAATGATTGATAACTAAGGTTATTCAGAGTTACTATCCCCACAAAGTCAAATGATGTCGCTAAAATTATTTTACAATGATTTTTATATCAAGGTCGCAAATAAACCTATAATTAATGATCACTACAAGGAATCAACTTATTGAGGATGGATTAATGGCGATCGCTTTGAAAAGCTATCTCCAAAAGAGATATCAGCGACCGCTAAAGTCGTCACCGATAAAAACGTCACTGTTATATAGTTATATGCGACTGCTTAAGTCATCGCCAAACTAGAAATAACTTCCAAAATCCCATCCATGGCGGTAATTAGCAACAGCCTTACTAAGTCGTCACTAAATAATGTTAATAGTGACGGCTTAGGCCATCGCTAATTTTTTCATCCGACTATTCAATGGCTGGATTTATTTAGCGACGATTTTAGCCATCGCCATTATACTTTAATGTATCATTGGCGACGGCTTCAGTCGTCGTCAATAATTTGTCTGTTTTTAAAACCCTCTCTCTCTCTCTCTCTCTCACACACACACACACGCGCGCGCGCGCGTGCGCGCACGTGCAATCTCGCCGTCGCCGCCTCTGCCACTGCGCAACCGCTACAATGCAATTGCCACTGCCACCGCCAGCCTCCATCGCCATTTGCGACACCAAACTTCCGCCACCGCCTACGCCGATTTTCTTCTCCTCAAGATAATTTATACCCTAGCAACTCTTTTAAATAAATTTAGGGTTTATTATTTTTGTTAAACAATGTTAATGTTGTTAATTTTTGAGATTAGGGTTATTGTTTAGGAATTTAATGTTATCGTTTATCATGTTAACCATTGTTAAAAAATATGTTAACTATCATAAAATTATTTAAATGACGTTAAACAAATAAATTCATGAAGTAAAGCATATTAGTTTATAGTTAATCATTTTTATTTACAATTTGTCATTAAGGGAGTTAGGCATATTAATTTTGGCTTAATCTAAAAATATAAAGTCTTAATGTCACCTCTAATCTCTTAGTTGGTGGTAAAAATATTTTATTTGATTAACATACAATTTAAAGAATTTTGTTTGATAAAATATCAAAATTAATGTCTAATTAGACTAATTTCATATCAACCATAATAAATAAATAAACTTAAATGCATATCATGATATGAAAATTTGAAATTGACATTAACTTAGAATTTGGAAAATCAACCTTCCCTTGGTCAATTTGGCCAATCCAAACCGGAATTTGGCTTGAATTGGTCAAACCGATATTAATAACCAATTAAAAAAAAGAAATCAAGTTCGTTATTCTAAACCGAATCCAAACAAAGAGGTGTAGAGACGGTTTAAACCAACTCAACCCAATTTTTCGGTTGATTTGTTCCAAAGTGGCGATAGAAACCACTTAAAATCTCAAAGTAGTTTCAATTATTGTGTATCCCATGGACACCAACTCAAACTAGTTTTCCAGTTTCATTTGTCCCACAGTGGCATTAGAAATCAATTTAGGGCTTTCAAACACAATTTTATCAATTTTTATCTTATGTCGGCTTTACTTTTCATTTTCAGGTAGTTTCAAATGACATTCTCATTCAAGACTTATTTCGTTTGGAGGAGGTTCGGTTTACTTTTAACTTTATGTAATATAATTTTTACTTTTGTGTATATATTTGTTTATAACGTTAAAGACTAATTATGGAATATGGCGAGTACTTCAGATAACTCTTGGATAGATATTCCTAACAGATTAAGTCCTACCTATATTCAAGGAGTAGAAGAATTTTTAGATTTTGCTTTTCATGAATCTAGGACCCGATTTAGGCATGGAATAGATAAAAGTTTGATTCAATGTCCTTGTAAATGTTATTGTAACACATTCACTTTAAAAAGACATAGTTAAAGAATATTTAATATGTGATGGTGTATAGTCAAATTATCGAATGTGGATAAGTCACTTGGAAATAGAATAGAGTTTAAGTAGGGAACATGAAGTCCAATTAGATGAACCACAAATTGTGATTTTAAACGACAATGTGATAGAAATGATTAAAGATATCCAAAATCTTCAGGAACCATCTAGACACCATGAGGGTGAACCAATCAAGATACACACATGCATTTCTTGTTATTAAAAGATGTCGAAATACCTTTATACGAAGGTTGCACGGAAATATCTAAGTTAAAATTTATTTTAAAGTTGATTCAATTGAAGTTAGTAAATAGTTTGACTGGAAAATGTATGAATAGTATATTATCATTATTTAAGGATGTATTGCCCAATGATGTAAATGTTGCTAACACGTGGTATGAACTTAAAAAAATTATTAAGGACTTAAGACTTAGTTATGAAAATATAGATGCATATAAGAACGATTGTGTTCTCTTTTGGAAAGAGAATGCACATAGAATTATGTATCCACAATGTGAAAGTTCCAGATATAAGGATGATCATAAACATACGAGTAAGAAGGTGGCATGGAAGATATTACATTTTTTTCTTTTAAGAGATAGGTTGCAGCGTTTGTATGTATCAACGAACACTACTAAGTGGATGTTATGGCATAGTGAGCCATACTCAAATACAGCAAGTGGTGAAATGCGTCATCCTGCCGATTCTCCCTCATGGAAAAGAGTGGATGAACTTTATTCAGATTTTGTGTCAGAAAAACGTAATGTTTGCCTTGGATTGGTCGCCGACGATTTTAACCCATTCAGCAACATGTCCTCAAAGTACAGTGTGTGGCATGTCGTTATAGTGGTTTACAATTTACCACTGAGGATGTGTATGAAAGCGGCTCACACGATGATTTTGTGTTTAATACCGGGACCCAAAGCCGCCGGAAATGATATTGATGTCTACTTGCAGCCATTGGTGGATGAGTTAAGGTCTTTGTGGGAGATTAGATTGGAGACATACGATATTTTAACGAAGGAGAATTTTCTCATGAGAGCCGTCTTGCTAGGCACCATAAACGATTTTCCGAGTTATGCCAACCTATCTGGATGGAGTACCAAAGTAAAATTAGTATGTCCAATTTGTAATGAGGAAACATATTCGGTTCGACTAGTTCATAGTCGGAAACAATGCTATTTGGGACATCGGCGATTTTTACCGATAACACATCGGTGGAGAAAGAATCATTATAGACATTTTTTTGATGGCCGACAGTGTGAGAGGGGCACACCAAAGATGCTAATCGGACATGAGATTTGAAGACAACAAGAGGAGATGGACCCATTAAGATTTGAAAAACCGTTTAAGAAAGATTTAGAGAACTTAAGAAAGAATTTGGTAAAAAACAAGAATTGGAAAAAAAGTATCTTCTTTAAGCGACTACTGTATTGGACGTCTCTTATTGTCCATCATCATTTGGACGTCATGCACACCGAGAAAAATGTGTGACAATATTTTAGATATGTTCAACCTCTCAGGATTGGATAAAGACAATCTAAACTCGAGAAAAGATTTGGTAGAGTTAGGAATCCGTCTAGAGCTGCATCCATAAGAGAGTTCATCTAGGTTTTCAGATACTATTTACAGGCATAGTAACGCGCAAAAATCTCATATCCTCAATTTTGTGAAGAACATTCAACTGCCAGATGGGTATTCATCAAATTTCAGTAGGTGTGTAGATCTAAGTAGTAGAATCATTAGTGGATTAAAAAGTTATGATTGTCATGTCATGATGTAGATGATTATTTCTCTAACTTTTCAAGAGATCATACCAAGGACATATTCCACCCCATTATAGAGTTATGTCAATATTTTAAGGTCATATGTGCTAAGGTTTTAGACATTAGTATTTTAAGGAATTAGGAATCTAAGATTGCAATCACAATGTGTAAGTTGGAACAAATCTTTCCACCATCATTTTTCGATGTTATGGTCCACCTTGTTGTGCATCTAGCTTATGAAGCTAGAATGTCCAGACCAGTTCAATACCAGTGGATGTATCCAATTGAAAGATATTTAAAGAGGCTGAAAGATTATGTTGGCAATAAGGCGAAAGTCGAAGGATCCATTGCCTAGGGTTATTCGGTAGAGTAGTGCACACAATTTATTTCTTTGTACATGCGACATGACAGCGATCATAGTAGGGATCGGAACTATGATGGTGGTCCCTATGAAGATGATCAAGAAGAGAGTTCAATGTTTAAGCTAGTCGGCCGTCCACTAAGATGCACCTATGTCTCTAGAATGTTGAAGAAAAGAGAACAAGATTTAATCCACTCATATGTATTAAATCAAATTAATAATATCGATTATTTTCGTCAGAAGTAAGTGATGCTCTTATTCACAGAGAAAGTTGCCAGCAAAGTTTTTCAGTTTTGTTTAGAGCACACATGAGAAAATTAAGAAACATAAGGTCTTCCAGGTACACTAAGGACCTTGAGATTTTGTTCCTTGTCCGTCAAGATTTGCATCTTCGTTATTTAGATATATTTGCAATGGTTTTAAATTCCATACAATGGATTTAGATTCTACTAAATCGACTTAACTTTGTGGTGTCATTGTTGAGATATCGTGTGATGGATATTATGAACAAATTTTGGATATAGTTGAGATATCATTTGATAGGAATAGTCGTTTAGTATTATTTGAATGTCAATGGTGGGATGTGTATAGTAAGGACAAGGGATTTAAGGTTAATAGGGACCGATGAACCATTTGCACTTGCAAGTCAAGTGGAACAGGTTTTCTATATGGAAGATAACACGAGTAAGGGTTGGGTAATACTGGTGAAATTGCTACCCCGTAACTACTATAACTTATCGAAAGGGTGCGATGATGAGGTAGAGCCATATCAAGACAAACTTGTAAGCGTATCGAATGCATTTGGTGTGACCGACGAAGATGTAAAACTTCAAGTAACACATCCAATAGAAGAAAAAATATGAGTTGGAATACGGACGTTTGGCCGATCCAAGGCAGATTTTGGCTTAGATCGACCAAATTGGCCGTATAAATCGAAATTCGGCAAATAACCCAATCTGAAGGCCGGTTTGGCCGATCTACAGTGGATTTTGGCTTGGATTGGCCAAATCGGTCATATAAATCGAAAATCGACAAATAACCCCATCCGAAGGCCGGTTTGGCCGATCCAAGGCGGATTTTGGCTTGGATCGGCCTAACCAGTCATATAAATCGAAAATCGGCAAATAGCCCTATCTTAAGGCTGCTTTGGCTGATCTAAGCCGGATTTCTACTTGGATCAGCCAAATCGGTCGTATAAATTAGAAATCGACAAATAACCCCATTCGAAGGCCAGTTTGGCTGATCCAAGGCGGATTTTGGCTTGCATCGGCCAAACCAATCGTATAAATCGAAAATCGGCAAATAACCCAATCTTAAGGCCGGTTTGGCCGATCCAAGGCGGATTTCGGCTTGGATTGGCCAAACCGATCATATAAATCAAAAATTGGCAAATAACCCAATCTTAAGGCTGGTTTGGCTGATCCAAGCCAAAATATGCCTTGGATCGGCCAAACTGGCCTTCGGATGGGGTTATTTGCTGATTTTTTATTTATATGATCGGTTTGGCCAATCCAAGCCAAAATCTACCTTGGATCGGCCAAACTGGCCTTTGGATGGGGTTATTTGCCAACTTCTGACTTATACGGCCGATTTAGCTGATCCAAGGCAGATTTTGGCTTTGGATCGGCCAAACTGGCCTTTTAAGTTGGAAATAGGCAAATAACTCCATCCGTAGGCCAGTTTGGCCGATCCAAGGTGGATTTCAGCTTGGATTATCCAAACAGACCGTATAAGTTAGAAATCAAGTTGTTTTATGAAATTTATTATGTTGTAGATGAAGAAATTTAGAAAGCATTGTCGTACATCTAGGAGTGAGACACCCGGTGGATCCATCAATCAGTCTGCTGGATCTCAGGTCCCGTCTCAGCCTACTCCGGATGCGGTGGCATCAGCTGGACCATCTCGGGTAATTGGCACTTGCCCTACTTCGGTGACACCTCCTGTAGATAGTCCATCTTTCTCTGCCTCAGGTAAATATTTAATTGCTTCTTTTGTTGATTTGTAAATATCAAGTTCTAAAATTGTTCAAAATTTTGGCTTGTAGCTACAGTTGCTAGACATGGGAGAGGTCCTGCTAAGGCATATAATGTGCGGACATTAGCGCCTAGGTAGACCTTGAACGTTCGGATTGTGAGAGGATCAGGTGTAAGCCCGAATGGCCAGGAGTTCACCTCATACTTTAGAGTCTGCAACATGGTACATTGCAATTTATGACAACTGGACAATATCACTCTTCCAGATGAGAAGAAAGAGGACATTTTTAGAGATCTCGAGGTAAATAAAAGAAGTTTGGCTCCAATTTATTTAATTTTAGTTTTAAAATACTAATGACTACATTTTTCATGCTTACAACAACATTTTACATTTGAGCAATCTCCATCCATCAATGCAGAGATTTTAAGGCATATAGGAGAGATGTAGAGAAAACAAAGAGGTCATCTAAAGAAGAAGGTACAAATTTTAATATTTTGTTGTGTAATATACTACTACGATTTTGGTATGCAGTATTTTACAGGACGCTCACTGGAGGAGGCACTTGCCGTTGTGCCTCCACAATGCAACCCCGACCAGTGGTATCATATGTGCGAGATATGGTCGAGAGACGATAATAAGGTAAAGAATCGACCCAATTTAAAAGTTATTCACATCTTACAAAAAAAAAATTTCTAAAAAAACTAACAATTTATTTTTACTTGTTTGTAGTCAATTAATCAAAGAAATAAAACAAATAGTACTCATCTGAGCATTTCTTATAGGCGAGGAAGTACCAACGTTCATCAACCTAAGATAGATTTCGTAAGTTTGTAAAATCTTTCTTATTTACTATTGCATACATATATTAAATTAATTTTTTCTTTGAACAAACACGAAAAGAAAGGCGCCGTCCTACCCGTCCAGAGGAATTTGAGATGACCCAGACGCATGAGGCGGAGGATGGATCCCTCGAATGGCGCAACGAGGAAAGTCATCAAATGATGGTAGATAATTTAATTTATTTGTATCATTAGAACAATTTTGGTCCGATATATCAACTAACTTTTTATTTACATTATGTAGGATGACATGCGTCAGTTGATGAATGCCCCCTAGTCAGAGGAATCATATGCTTGGAATTTCGAGGATCCATTCTCTCCCGAGGATGCATTCATCACCGTGTTCGACAGGGACTAGCCAGGACGGATCTGATGTGGGGAGAGGGGACAAACCCGCAACACTTAGTATGGTGTAAGTGGTGGAGGTGCAAGTACCTTGACGACTTTGGGCTATCAGGAGTTGGCGAATAGAGTGGATAAGCAAAATGAGTTGCTTAACACTCAAGCTAGTCAAATAGAGAAGCAAAACTCTCTTATTGACTCACTCCAAAAACAACTGAATACCCAACAACAATTCCAGGAGTCGATGGAACGGCTAACATAAGAAATGTTAGCCTGATTAGACAGTAGAGTCCCCCCACTTGTAGGTCCGTCTAAGTTTGAGGCCACCTCCACCACATAGAGCCGCACGGAGAGACGATGAAGAGGAGTATGACGACGATGACGGTGAATTTGGGGAGGATGAGTGAGAGAGTTATCTCTCTACCCGTTTGTATTCATTTCTGCTAATCATTGTGTATTGAATAAATTTTAATTTTTATAATAATTATTGATGTTTTTAGATGAATGTGTGAACCTATGTTGTTTATCTTAAAATGAATGGTTTATGATTGAATGAATGTGATTCTTTATAAATGAATGAATGTGTTGATGTGTAGTGTTTTTAATTCAATGTGGTGGTGATATATGTGTTTTAATTGGAAGAGATGATGTAAATTATGATTATCCAATTTATTTGGTGATTGTAAATCTTGTATATTCATGTATGGATGTGTTCCTACATAATTTTTTTATTTTGTGTGCGTTGTATTTTTTTAACTGCAAGTTATTGGTGATGGCTTCCAAAAGTCGTCACTAATATATTTATTAGCAACGGTTATACACTTTTTGCGACGGTTAACAGCCGTCGCTAAACCAAAAGATACACTCCGCGGGACATTCACCCGGATGCAAATTTCTAGTTTGGCGACGGCTCTTCAGCCGTCGCTAATATTAAAGCTTTAGCGACGGCCTTGAAGCCGTCGCCACTGCAATTTTTTGCGACTCTTATAAGCCGTCACTATTACGTTGTTGGCGACGACCGAAAGCCGTCGCCACTAAGCTTTCTAGCGACGGCTTAAGGGTAGCCATCGCCATTTAAATTGGCGACGGGCTTATTTAGGACTGGTTTGTGACAACTTTTAAGCCATTGCTAATATAAAATGGGGATGGCTTTTTGGTTGTTTATGACGGCTATTAGCCGTTGCCATTAACCAGAATTCCTGTAGTGGATACTAGCGACTATTTGACTAAAAGTCGTCATCAATAAGAGTTATAAAGATAGTTAAGAACTATTTCAAATAAATTATCAATAACATCTTAAGTCATCGTCAGTAAGAAATATTAGCATTGCCTACAAGTAAGCCATCATCAAAGATGTTCAAAATCCCCCCCTCCAACTAGATTTTGGGGTATTTTTAACCATTGCCATGATGACTCCAAGCCATTCCCAGTACTATTTACTAGTGATGGTTTAACAAGAGCCATTGACAATGCTTATTTTAGACAATTGAAGCCATCACAAGTATTGTATCATGACAGTTTGAAGTTGTTGCTAATATGCTTTAAATAAAAAGTATTCTAAATTTTGAAATATAAAAATTTATGATTTACATAAATCATACAACACATGTATACAAAAAAATTATACAACCAAAAGAACTTGTTCATCCATTCATTTGACATGACATTCATCCATTTAATAATCATTCATCTATTCATCAAAAATAATTTTAATGCAATATTTCATCCATTCAAATATGCTGACATTCATTTAATCAAAACATTCACCCATTCAATAGCCATTCATCCATTCATTCAACCTCAAAGCACAAGTGTGACAATGAAAATTATTCAATCACATGTTTACATAATGTTAAATCAAATAGCATTCAACATATTTCATAAATACAAATGTGACAAAATCGATACAATTAATTGCCATGTCTTAAATGAAATGGGATAAGGGGTACAATCACTCATCCTTATCAAAGATCCTTCTTAATGTCGTTATCCCTGTTATCATTGCCATTGTTGTCCTCTATCTATCTCAAAGGCATCATTGACGTGGATGGAAGTTTTGGTCCTAGGAGTATTTGATTTATACTCATACATTTGAGTTAGGCATTCGATTGTTCCTTTAAACAAGTTTTGCTGATCGTTTAGCTACTACTTCTAAAAAGTAATCTCATATCGATATTAAACATTCATTTGACCTTGCTTCTCTAAGTTGTTCACGTTCTCTTCGAGTTCTCAGACCTCTTGAGTTGTTGAGGTATAATTGCCTCCATTGATCCACAATACCATATATTGCGAGTTTAGCCCTATCTATCACATCGAATCCATCCCAGTCTATCATTATTGAAGACGAACATGAATGTGTCATCAGGTTGAATGGAGATTCAAATATCCTAGCATTAGAAGAATGAGATTCATCAATTGCTACCTATTAACCTAAATTTAAAATTTGTATCAATATTTAATGTGAAAGATCATATTTAGATAACTAAATTATACATTTGCCATTATTTGGTGATTTTGTTTATTAGTTTAGATGACCGATCCATCTATCTCTTCATACATATGCATTATCTAGAAGATCTTTGAGAGTGTAGGGGTCATTCTTCCTTTTAGATATGTTCAAAAAAATTAAGAACTTTAAAATACAATGAAACTCTACTCAACAAAATAATAACAATTTAAACAAATACTTATAAATTCCCTCTCCAATTGATGAATATCCATCATTCCTTTTCTATAAGACTTTTATGGATGAGTTCTATTAACTTCATTTATTTGACTAAGTTTCTATAAAAAATTAATAAAAGTTTATAATTGATAAAACACATGCACAAATGAAAATAAATTTAAATGAAAAAGATTTGATTACCATATTTTCATCTCTGGCTTGTGTGTCGCATATATGTTGTCATTGGTTATCTTCACATTGTATAGGCACATTCTAATAAGAATGATAATTCTGTAATATACTGGATACACAAATTTCAATAGTTTTAATAGATAAGAATTTGAAAAAAAATCTATTAATACCTTTTTAATAGATTCTTTGTTTTCTTTGTATTTCACTTATGTGTCTTAAAATATCTACGTCTGTGGATGCAAACCACTTAAATGTAAAATGTGGCTATAAAAATGACTATATTTATAATCGTTAACAATACACTATTAACTATCATGTATAAATTAAAACTATGAATATAATAATATATTTATCTCAATATCTTGAAAAATGATATTTTTTTATTGATGGATGTGTGATATAATTTTGTGACAATAAATTATAATGTACTATATTGCAAACTCTAATGTAAAAGATAAATTGCTAACCATGTAAGCCTACACCTATGCCCCCTACCAATTTGATGTTCAATTTATCTTCATTGCCTAATGTTCTCACATTATATGCTCCAACCGGACCTCTCCCACACCTAAAGATGTAGCTAATTAAAAGATAATACTATATTAGAAAGTGATATGTACACCAATGATTTAAAAATTTTAGTAAAATGTATACCCGAGGTGTTAAAAGATGGACCACCTATGGATGTAGATGTCACTAGAGTAGGCCGAGAAACACTCACTCCAGGTGGCTTAGCAGGAGTAGACTAGGGTGAATCTCTTTGAGAATGAGATTCACTTGATCAACTAGTGATAGACAAAGAGATTCAGTAGGAATCGGTGGACATCTTAGGCCACTACACAATCTTAGCTCAGTGAATCTCTTTGAGAATGAGATCCACTTGATCAGCCAGTGGATCAACCTAGTTGAAATGGTGTAATAGCTTGAGATGTCCACCGACTCTTACTGAATCTCTTCATCTATGACACAATAAAAATTATATCATTATTAAGTTATAATACAATATTTAATTAATTTTTTGAAATGTATTCTGATCCATATCCAAATCTAGTAGATCTAATCTGATCCAATTTGGATCAACTATCCCCAATTTCTTTTCCCTTTCCTAGCCCCCTTATAGCCCTTAGTTCACATTGGACGATCCCAATCCAGCTACGATCTAACCAATCAGATCCTTATTAGCCAATATAGATCTGGCTGATCTGATTCCAATCTATTTTGGATTGGCCTATCTCCAATTCCCCATCCTAGCCTATTCCCATATGCCATCACATATTAATTATTCATTAACAACATGTCTTTCTAAAATAAAAGTGTTACAACATCTTTGACAATGACATTGAATTAAATTATTCTCTTAATGATGTCTAAATTGGGTCCTACCTTTATAAAAACATAGTCTAATAATTCTTCTATTCCTTGAAGATACTTATGATCTAATATATTGAGTATATATATCTAAGATTTGTCTAAATTATTCATCTCATTTATTAGAAAAATAAAATGTAAATATAAATATGTATTCAAAAAATGAAGTATGAAGTGTGAGCAACAATTTTATGCAAAACATTAAAGTTTAAAAAAACACAATATCAAATCTAACCGAATCTCCTATAGATGAAGCAAGTCTCGAACGAGAATCTCGTTCGAAACTTTCTTAAAGAAGAAGATAAAAAATGTGTTCAAATAAATATGTTTAACAAGTCTCCATCTCAAGAATATGCAACCATTTTAGTTTGAAAGGTCTTAGAATTCAAACCAAATTGGTTTACCAATTTCTTGGTTTTGTTGGAAAACACGTAAAAATCAATTCAAAACAATTAATTCAGTTTATCGGTCTTGTTTGATTTGAAAGGGCTTAGAAATCAAACCAAAGTAGCTTATTGATTTACCAATTTTGTTTAGTTTAAAAAATCTTAGAAATCAAACTAAACTTGATTATTCAGTTTATTGTTTGGTTTGAAAAGTCTTAGAAATCAAACCAAACCATTTTATTTGGTTTACTAGTTTGGTTTAATTAGAAAATACTTAGAAATCAAATAAAACCAGTTTGCAAGTTTGGTTTGATTCGAAAGGCTTAAGACATTAAACTAAATCAGCTTATTTGGTTTACCTATTTAGCTTGCTTTTAAGGGGTCTAGAAATAAAAATTTAAAGGCCTTAAAAAAATAAATTGGAATATTTAATTTACTAGTTTGGTTTAATTTGAAAGGTCTTAAAAATTATAAAAGAATCTATATCTCTTTCTACACTTTTAAAATTTCTCTTCACTTTTAAACCAATAAATGTAACAAATTAACATTCAAATAAACCCTAAATTAACAAACTAAGATTAAAAATTATAATTGAACAATTTCAAATTTTGGATTATTAAAGATGTCATCAAGTCACTTAAACCATCACTAATCTTTTATTTTGTACAAAAGGAATTATTAACTATATCCTAAGCCATACCTAATGCACTATTATTAAGCCAAATTAAAAATATCCTAAGTCATCCCTAATTTAACAAAATTGACAAACTAAGGTTCAAATCACATTAAAATAAACACTAAATTAAAAAAATAACATTAAACATTATACTCAAGCAATCTCAAATTTAACATTATTAAGATACCATAAAGTCACTTAAACAATCCCTAATCTTTTATGTTGAACATAAAAATATTATTAACTATATCCCAAGTAATCCCTAATTCAAGATATCCTAAGCCATCCCGAAATACAAAGAAATTAAGAAACTAACATTAAAATTATACTTCAACAATCCTAAATGTAGCGTTATTAAGATAAGGTCAAGTCACTTAAGCAATCCCTAATCTTTTATTTTGTATAAAAAAGAGTATGAATTATATCCTAAGCCATCCTTGATATACCATTATTAAGTCATTCCTAATTCAATGAAACTAACAAACTCACATTAAAACTACAATCAAACAAGCTCTAAATTAACAAACTAACATTAAAAATTTATAGTTAAACAATCCCAAATGAAACATTATTAAGATATTGTCAAGTCACTTAAACAATTCCTTATCTTTTATTTTGTATAAAAAAGAGTATGAATTATATCTTAAGCCATCCCTAATATACCATTATGAAGTCATCCCTGATTTAACAAAATTAACAAACTCACATTAAAATTACATTCAAACAAGCCTTAAATTAACAAACTAACATTAAAAAAATTTATACTTAAACAAGTTTAAATGTAGCATTACTAAGAGAGAGAGAGAGAGAGAGAGAGAGAGAGAGAGAGAGAGAGAGAGAGAATGCTAAAGAGTACTCAGGTGCACACGAGAGAGGGAGGGAATACATTGAGGATGTCAACTATGGCAAGTAGCATAGGTGGCGATGGTACTAGACAGGGGTGCAAGATGCCAAAGAGTAGTCGGGTGCACACGAGAGAGGGAGAGAATACGTTGAGGATGTCGACTATGGCAAGTAGTAGAGTCGATGATGGTAATGGACAAGGGTGCAATTTTCACGAGTGAAGGAGAGAGTATAAAAAGAAACGAGAAGGGAAAAAGGGGGCCACTTAGGTTAAAAACCCAAAAAGCCATTGGTGATTACTTATGGCTCTTAAGCCATCACCAATGTTACATTATAGGTAAATGGCTAAAGTTTCGGCCACCGTCACTGACATCTAACTATTCTTCTTACTATAACTAACATAGGCTTAAACTCTAGATAGTAACAAACGTTCATAATGAATTGTTTGACTCATCTTGCTTTTGTATGTGGATGACATCTTGCTTGTTACTAGTGATCTCGGTTTGTTGCATGAAACTAAGGTTTTTCTGTCTGAGAACTTTGAGATGAAGGACTTAGGTGTAGCCAAATATGTCTTGGGCATAGAGAGATCCAGAGATAGACCATCAGGCACTTTAGGTCTTTCTCAGTCTTACATCTTAAAGGTTCTAGAAAGGTTTAACATGCAGTCCTGCACTCTCGACAAGGTACCTATTATTAAAGGTGATAAATTCAGTAAGTTACAGTGTCCCAAGAATGACCTAGAAAGAAAGCAAATGGAGTTCATTCCTTATGCTTCAGCCATTGGTAGCCTAATGTACTTATAGACTTGTACACGTCCAGATATAGTTTTTATTGTGGGTATGCTCAGTAGGTTCCAAAGTAACCCAGGCATGGATCACTAGAAGGCTATCAAGAAGATCATGTGATATCTTAAAGGCACAGTAGATCTTATGCTAACTTACATGAGGTCATATTAGTTAGAGGTCATTGCATATGCTGATGAAGATTATGGTGGTTGTTTGGATACCCGAATGTCCGCTTCGAGTTATCTTTTCCTTTTAGCAAGTGGTGCTATCTATTGGTGCAGTGAGAAGCAAAGCATTATAGTTACTTCCACTATGGCGGTAGAGTTCATTACATGTTATGAGACTAGTGCACATGCTATTCAGTTGTAGAATTTGATCGGCTTTCTACCTTTTGTGGACATTGTTTTGAGACCTATACAGATCTACAACGACAATTCCGCTGTGATTTTCTTCTCTAAGAACAATAAGGCGTCTAAGAGTGGTAGAGCCTTGGACATAAAGTATTTTGCCTTTAGAGATCGTGTGAGAAATCAAAAAGTGTCTATTGAACATATCAAGATAGGTTTCATAGTAGCGGACTCTCTCACTAAGGGACTACCAACTAGCATATTTTGTAACTATGTGATTCGAATGGGTCATGTCAAATCTTTTGATATGTTGTAATTTTATTTGACACTTATTCAGTTATGAAATTGATTCTTCATCGTTGTTATATTTTGCTTATTCCATTTGTATACATTTTAGTGATGTATTTCACGTATCCAGAATGTAATTTAAAGTGGTGACCATTGAATAAACATCAGGTGTACATTTATTCGAATAGCCATATACAGTATTTGGTTATGGAAAAGTTGGTGACACGTGGTACATAGAAGGTGATACATGACTAAATGCATTTACTATCATGACCCTTGTCATTTGACCTACTATAACTTGACAATTTAGGTTCCAACTATTAGAGACAGTGTGCTGGTTTTTTGTTTTTATCGCACGTGTGCATATCGATTTTCTCATTTCAAATTTGAGCTTATGATGTCAAATCTTTTAGAATCATTTTTAAAATTATATATATTAGTATTATATGTATAGTTCAAAGAGAAAATTTGATGTATAAAGAACAAGATGGATCAAGTGGGAGAATATTGGGTTAGCTCGATATTAATTAAATGATTCACTTGTTAATAGGCTCAGTTCAGCACACTATTAGGTCTATAAGATAGAACATGATTTATTGAGCTTAATCTCCTGTAAGGCCCAAGATCCGACTATGGGCAGGATAATTCTAGTCAAACTTAAACTGGTCCCTCCTCTCTATATATGCACATGCAGGGTTGTGACTCCCCATGCAGTTATATCATACATGCTCAATAGAGAGAGAAAATTAGAGGATTGTCTGAAGTAGTCAGACGATTCTTATCCAGCAGATCTTTCTCGTTCTTATCTTTCACAGCACATTAGAATTTACACTACAGGAATTAAAGTCATTAGCGACGGCTTACCGCCGTCGCTAAAAATACAAAAGCCGTCGCCATAAGGCAGTAGCGACGGCTCTTCCGCCGTCGCAATACTGTCGCAAATAAGCCCGTCGCCAATTTTAATAGCGACGGCTCAATATAAGCCGTCGCTTTTAGTATTATTTGCGACCACCAAAGCCGTCGCAATTAAGTTATTAGCGACGCCGAAACCGTCCCTCATAAAGCGCGACGGCACTAAGCCGTCGCAAATAAATTTAAACCCTTAATAGACATTAGCGACGCGCTTATCGCCGTCGCTAATAACCACGCGCGCCCCGCGACGCCGCCGGGGTGCATTTTCCGGTTCGCGACGCTTAGGGCCGTCGCTAATATCCCCGCGGGGTGCATTTTTCGGTTTCTGCGACGGCCGAAAGCCGTCGCTAATAATTAATGCCCCCGGCGCGGTGCCCGCGGGGGTGCATTTTCTGGTTTTGCGACGGCTTAGGGCCGTCGCTAATACCCCCGCGGGGTGCATTTTCTGGTTTTGTGACGGCTGAGAGCCGTCGCTAATACCCACCCCAATTTACGGCCCGGCGACACCCGCGGGGTGCATTTTCGGTTTTGCGACGGCTTAGGGCCGTCGCTAATACCCCGCGGGGTGCATTTTCGGTTTTGCGACGGCCGAGAGCCGTCGCGCTAATACCCACCCCGGCGACACCCGCGGGGTGCATTTTTTCGGTTTTGCGACGGCTTAAGAGCCGTCGCTATTACATTCATAGCCGTCGCTTAAAATAAGTTTAGTGGGACGGCTGTTAGGAGCCGTCGCAAATAACTTACAGTTTTTAAAAAAAAATTTTCATTGCAATCAATTGTATTCTCGTAGCAAGACCTGTATACACGAATAATTTGTCGGTTTGCCCGATCAAAGCCATTAACATTCATTCATACATAATAAACACTGACATTCTTTAATAAGAAAAATTCATATTTATAAAACGTATCATTACACAACAACTATCTCAAATACAAAGAAATAATAAAATAGAGAGTAATAAACTCTCTCACTCATCGTCCCCAAAAGAACGCTCATCCGCTTCTGCGTCCTGCTCATCGTCCTCCTCCTCCTCGTCCCCCCGGGCGCCTCTGTAGCCTTGGGTTGGTCTGGTACTAGACGGATCTCACAGTGGGAGCCATCGTTTAATTGGGCTAACATTTCTTGTGTTAGCCGTGTCATCGACTCTTGAAACTCGTTGACGTTGGGCGTCCGCTTGTTGTTGGAGCGAGTCGATCATCGAGTTTTGTTTCTCGATTTGTGTAGCTTGAGTATCGACTTTGTCCACCAATCGCTGTAGCCGGACCCGCAGAGGTACTCGCACCTCCACCGCATACACCATACCAGGGTGTTGCGGGTCCGTCCTCTCCCCCACATCGGATCCGTCCCGGCCCGTCTCCGTCGAACACGGTGATAAATGCATCCTCAGAGAATGGCTGCTTCGAATTCCGAGCATCCGATTCCTCTCGATCGGGGGGCATTCATCAACCGGCGCATCTCATCCTATATAATGTAAATATAAAGTCGCTTGTTATATGAAATAAAAATTGTCTAATGTTGATACAAACAAACATATTGCGTACCATAACTTGATGACTTTCCTCGTTGCACCATACGAGGGATCCATCCTCTCGCCTCTTTCGTTCGGGTCATCTCGAAGACCTCTCGGACCCGGCAGGACGACGCCCTTTCTTTGTTTGTCCGTTAAGAGAAAACATTATGAACACATTAGTACTATTATCGAGATATACAATAGTGAATAATAATAAAAAATTATAAACTTACAAAATCAATCTGCGAGCCGATGAATGTTAGTTCTACCTCGCCTATAAGGCATGCTCAAATTAGCCCCGTTTGTTTTATTCCTTTGGCTAAGTGCCTACAAACAAGTTCATAACACATTAATTTTGTTAAGACAAGCTAATAAAATGAGTTATCAAATGTGGATTACTTTTAAATTAAATAAATTATTTACCTTATTGTCGTCCCTCTCCGCCATATCTCACACATATGACGCCACCGGTCCGATCGCATTGTGGAGGCACAACGACAAGTGCCTCCTCCAAAGGAGCGTCCCGTAAAATACCGTACGCCAAAATTGTATTAGTTACAAGACAAAATCGTTTACTAAAAAAATAAATATGAAATTTTTACCTTCTTCTTAAGATGACCCCTTTGTTTTCTTTGCATCTCTCCCATATGCCTTAAAATTTCCGCATCTATGGATGGTGACCGCTCAAATGTAAAATGTTGCTACAGGAAGAATACATAGATTAGTAATTTTAAAGTGAAAAAAAACAAATAAGCTCAAGTACTTTTATTTACCTCGAGGTCTCTAAATATCGCCTCCTTCTTGTCATCCGGAAGGGTCATGTAATCCTCGTTGCCATAAGTTGCAATGTACCCCGTTGCAAACTCCAAGATATGAGGTGAACTCTCGGCCATTCGGGCCTACACCCGATCCTCCAATGACCCGGACGTTCAATGTCTCCCTGTGCGCTAATGTCCGCACATTATACGCCTTTGCAGGACCTCTCCCACGTCTAGCAACTGTAGCTGCATGCCAAAAATTTTAACACATTTAAAAATTGATATTTATAAATCTACAGTATATAAAAAATTGATATTTACCGGGAGGCGGAAGAAGATGGATGTCAGTAGGGGCGTCGCCGTAGTAGGGCGAGTGACAACCGCCTCGGGATGGTCCACCCGATGGCATCGCATCCCGGGTAGGTTGAGATGGGCCCCGAGAACCACCGGCCTGATCGGTGGATCCACCGCCGTCCCACTCCTCGATGTACGTCGACTCTTGCTAAATTTCTTCATCTGCAATATAATCTTTAAAATTGCAATCCGGCCTCGGGGTGGGGTGTTATGCATTTTTCCAAGCTACCCGGCCGGTTTGCCCGATCCAAGCCGGAATCCGGCTTCGATCGGGCAAACCGGCCTCGGGGTGGGGTGTTATGCATTTTTCCAAGCTAACCGGCCGGGTTGGCCGATCCAAGCCGGAATCCGGCTTCGATCGGGCAAACCGGCCTCGGGGTGGGGTGTTATGCATTTTTCCAAGCTAACCGGCCGGGGTGCCCGATCCAAGCCGGAATCCGGCTTCGATCGGGCAAACCGTCTCGGGTGGGGTGTTATGCATTTTTCCAAGCAACGGCCGGTTTGCCCGATCCAAGCCGGATTCCGCTTCGGGACGGGCAAACCGGCCTCGGGTGGGGTGTTATGCTATTTTCCAAGCTTAACCGGCCGGTTTGTCTGATCCAAGCCGGATTCCGCTTCGATCGGGCAAACCGGCCTCGGGTGGGGTGTTATGCATTTTTCCAAGATGCCGGGTTTTTGCTCGATCCAAGCCGGAATCCGCTTCGATCGGGCAACCGGCCTGGGAGTGGGGTGTTATGCATTTTCCAGCATCGGGCCGGTTTGCCCGATCTGCCGGATTCCGGCTCGATCGGCAAACCGGCCTCGGAATGGGGTGTTATGCTATTTTCCGTTAACCGCCGGTTTGTCTGATCCTGCCGGATTCCGCTTCGACCGGGCAACCGGGCCTCGGGGTGGGGTGTTATGCATTTTTCCAAGCTAACCGGCCGGTTTGCCCGATCCAAGCCGGAATCCGGCTTCGATCGGGCAAACTGCCTCGGGGTGTTATGCATTTTTCCTGGGTTAACCGGGCCGGTTTGCCCGATCAAGCCGGATTCCGCTTCGATCGCAAACCGCCTGTGGGGTGTTATGCTATTTTCCAGGCTTAACGGCCGGTTTGTCGATCAAGCCGGATTCCGGCTGATCGGGCAACCGCCTCGGGGTGGGGTGTTATGCATTTTTCCAAGCTTAACCGGCGGTTTGCTCTGATCTGCCGGATTCCGGCTTCTGATCGGGCAAAACCGGGGTGGGGTGTTATGCTATTTTCCAAGCTAGGGTGTTATGCATTTTTCCAAGCTAACCGGCCGGTTTGCCCGATCCAAGCCGGAATCCGGCTTCGATCGGGCAAACCGGCCTCGGGGTGGGGTGTTATGCATTTTTCCAAGCTAACCGGCCGGGTTGGCCGATCCAAGCCGGATTCCGGCTTCGATCGGGCAAACCGGCCTCGGGGTGGGGTGTTATGCATTTTTCCAAGCTAACCGGCCGGTTTGGCCGATCCAAGCCGGATTCCGGCTTCGATCGGGCAAACCGGCCTCGGGGTGGGGTGTTATGCTATTTTCCAAGCTAACCGGCCTCGGGGTGGGGTGTTATGCATTTTTCCAAGCTAACCGGCCGGTTTGCCCGATCCAAGCCGGAATCCGGCTTCGATCGGGCAAACCGGCCTCGGGGTGGGGTGTTATGCATTTTTCCAAGCTAACCGGCCGGTTTGCCCGATCCAAGCCGGATTCCGGCTTCGATCGGGCAAACCGGCCTCGGGGTGGGGTGTTATGCTATTTTCCAAGCTAACCGGCCGGTTTGCCCGATCCAAGCCGGAATCCGGCTTCGATCGGGCAAACCGGCCTCGGGGTGGGGTGTTACGCATTTTTCCAAGCTATCCGGCCGGTTTGCCCGATCCAAGCCGGAATCCGGCTTCGATCGGCAAACCGGCCTCGGGGTGGAGTGTTATGCATTTTTCCAAGCTATCCGGCTGTTTTTCGACAATCACATTTCCACTTCTATCTGATAGGTTGTTTGTAGTTGTACATCTTCATCGGCTACACCAAATGCGACGGTACGCTCACAAGTTCATCTTGATATGGTTCTACTTCATCATCGCTTCCTTCCGATAAGTTGTAGTAGTTACGTGGAAGTGACTTCACTGGTATCATCCATCCCTTACTCATATTGTCTTCCACATAAAAAACTTGTTCGACTTGATTTGCAAGTGCAAACGGTTCATCTGTCCCCAATTGCCTTTGTGTATTCAATGAAATAAATCCATACTCATTAATCTTAAATCCTTCCGTCCTTATTGTACACATCACACCATTGACATTCAAACAATACTAACCGACTATTCCTATCAAACGATCCCTCTACTATATCTAAAATTCGTCCATAATATCCATCACAACCAGATGGAAGTTCTGAAGTTACAATGACCCCACATAGTTGAGTGGCCTTGGTTGAATCCGAATTCATTGTCCGAAATCTAAACCCATTGCAAATATACCCGGATAATGAAGAAGCGAAACGGGATGGACCAAGTGATAAAATCTCTAGATCCCTACTGTATCTAGAAGACCCTGTGTTCCTTAATTCTGTAACGTGTGCTCTAAACCAAACCGAAAAACTACACTCATTCCTACCTCCGTTAATAAGAGCATCATTATATTTTTTCGACGAAAATCCTCGATATCTTCAATTTGATTTAACACATATGAGTGGATTAAAGCTTGTTCTCTTTCCGTCAACATTCTAGGTACACGAGTGCATCTCAACGGACGTCCAACTGCCTTAAACATTGAACCCTCGCTCACGATCATCGTCATAGGGACCACCATCGTAGTTCCGATCTCGCTCATCTTCATTTTCATGTCGCATGTACAAAGAAATAAACTCGCGTGCACTCCTCTACCAAATAGCCCCGGGCAATGGAACCTTCAACTCTCGCCTTGTTGCCAACATAATCTTTCAATCTCTTTAAATATCTTTCAATCGGATCCACCCCCGGGTATTGACCGGGTCCGGATATCCTAGCTTCGTAAGCCAAATGCACAACAAGGTGAACCATAATATCAAAAAATGACGGTGGAAAGATTTGCTCTAACTTACACATTGTGATTGCAATCTTTGATTCCCAATCCCTTAAAAGACTAGTATCTAAAACCTTAAAGACAAATTACTTTAATATACTGACATAACTCTACAATGGGCTTGAGTACGTCCTTTGGTACGATCCCTTGAAAAGCAAGAGGAATAATCACTTGCATCATTACATGACAATCATGACTTTTTAATCCACTAATGATCCTACTACTTAGATCTACGCACCTACTCAAATTTGATGAATACCCATCCGGCACTCGAATGCTCTTTACAAATTCGAGTATGCGAGTTCGTGCGTTACTCGCCTTATAGATAGCATCCGGAAACCTAGATGAACTCTCATGCTGGATGTAACTCGGACGAATTCCTAACTCTACCAAGTCTTTTCTAGAGTTCGGTTGTCTTTATCCGATCCGGATAGGTTGAACATATCTAAAATATTGTCACACACATTCTTCTCGATGTGCATCACGTCTAAATGATGTCGGACAATCGGCGAATAAGCCCAATATGCGCCTTTCAAAGAAGATACTTCTTTTCTTCCAGCTTCTTATTTTTTGTCAAATTCTTTCTCAAGCTCTCCAAATGTTTCTTAAATGTTTTTCCGAATCTTACAGGGTCAATCTCCTGTTGTTGTCTCCACATCTCATGTCCGGTTAGTATCTTTGGTGTACCCCTCTCACACCGGCGACCATCAAATAGATGTCTGTAATGATTCTTTCTCCACCGATGTGATATGGGTAAGAATCGCCGATGTCCTAAATAACATTGTTTTCGACTATGAACTAGTCGAACCGAATTTGTTTTCTTCATTACATATCGGACATGCTAATTTTCCCTTAGTACTCCAAAATAGGAAAGGTTGGCATAACCCAGAGAAAATCGTTTATGGTACCCAACAATATAGCTCTCAATAGAAAAAGTCTCTTTCGCTAAAACATCATATGTCTCCAATCCGATCTCCCACAAATTTCTTAACTCTTCCACCAACGGCTGTAAGTATACATCGATATCATTTCCGGGGGCTCTTGGACCCGGTATTAGACATGAAATCATCGTGTTAGCCGCTTTCATACACATCCATGGTGGTAAGTTATAAACCAATGTAACTATAGGCCACACACTATACTTTGAAGACATGTTCCCAAATGGGTTAAAATCATCGGCGGCCAATCCAAGCCGAATGTTGCGTTTTTCTGATGCAAAATCCGGATAAAGTTCATTCACTCTTTTCCAAGCGGTGGAATCTGCTGGATGACGCATTTCACCTCTCGATATATACGAACGTTGCTCACTATGCCATGACATTCACCTCGCAGTGTTGCTCGTTGATATAAACAAACGCCGCAACCTATCTTTTAAAGGGAAGTAGTGTAATATCTTCCATGCCACCTTCTTACTCTTATGTTGTTGATCATTTTTGTATCTCGAGACTCACAATGCGGACAACTAATTCTATGTGCATTCTCTTTCCAAAAGAGAACACAATCGTTCTTACATGCATCTATCTTTTCATAACTAAGTCCTAAGTCCTTAACAATCTTCTTAAGTTCATACCAAGTGTTAGTGAACACTTGCATCCTTCTAATACATCCTTAAATAAAGACAATATACTACTCATGCATTTTCCAAATTAAACCATTTATCCGACTTCAATCGAATCAACTTTAAAATAAATTTTAACTTAGATATTTCGTGCATCCTTCATATAGTGTTTCGCATCTCTTAATAGCAAGAAATGCTTGTGTGTTTCTATACTTGGTTCACCTTCATGATGAATAGATGGTCCTTGAATATTTTGAATGTCTTCAAGCATTTCTATTACATCGTCATTTAAATTCTCATGTTGTGCTTCATCTAATCGAACTTCATTATCGATACTTAAACTAGGTTCAATTTCTCCGTGACTTATCCACGTTCGATAATTGGACCATATGCCATCACATATTAGATGTTCTTTAACTACATCTCTTTTTAAAGTAAATGTGTTACAACACCGTCTACATGGACATTGAATCAAAGTTTTGTCTAATCCATGTCTAAATCGAGTCCTACATTCATCGTAAGCATAATCTAAAAATTCTTCTACTCCTTGAAGATACCTAGGACTTAATCTGTTAGGAATATCTATCCAAGACTTATCTAAGCTCATCGTCATGTGTTAATATAAATAAAGATATATATGCACAAAAATAAACAATGAGATAAGAAAGTCTCGAAACAAAATAAACACAAACCAAACCACCTCCAAGAGAAGAAAGTCTCGAACGAGAATGTCGTTTGAAACTACCTGAAATAAGAATTAAAACCGTCATAAGATAAACATATTAATGACATTGAGTTTCATTAAAAAATTCTTATAAATTTTTTATCTTCTACTCTTGTTAAAGAAAAATCCAACTACGTAATAATATGTAACATAATATGTATTTATAATAATATATATTTACAATTGATGTAATATATGTATATATATATTTAAATGTAACATAATATGTAAATAAAGTGGGTCAAATTTTGACAAATTGGGTCAACTAGTTTACCGGTTCGGTTCGGTGTGGGGAGGTGCCGAACCGAACTAAATCGATAAAAAGTTATCGGTTCGATTTGGTTCAAAAAACCAAATAGATAACTTATCAAACCGAATCAAACTATATACATATTATTTTTCTTAATAATAATGTAATGTTTTAAACAATTCGATTCAAACAAGCTTCGGTCCGGTTTCATTCGATATGATTGACCACACAACTAACCCTAGCCGATATGAAATGAAGCATTTATCAATAAACATCCACTTTTCATAAGACTACTTAAAAAATTCAAATAGAAACTAATGAATAAACTAATTTCACTTAAAATATACCTCGAGGATAATGGCCGGACGGATGTAGCGAGGGGAGGGCGCCGGCACGCCGGCGGCGGCGCAACAAGGCGGCGGCGGCGGCGGCGCAAGGAGGCAGCGCGGCGGCGGCCGGGCGGCGGCAGCGCAGCGGCGGCGGCGCGCGCGCAGCGGCGGCGGCGGCGCGCGGCAGCGGCGGCGGGCGGCGGGCGCGCAGCGGCGGGCGGGGCCGGGGCCGGGCGCAGCGGGCGGCGGCGGGCGGGCGTTAGCCGGGCGGGCGGCAGCGGGCGGCAGCCGGCGGCGGCGGCGTGTGCGTCGAGAGCAAGGGGGCGGGCGCGCGCCGAGAGCAAAAGCGGGGGGGGGGGAAGAGGGAAGGTGCCGACGGGGTTTTTGTAAACCCCTTAATGTATGCGACGGCCCCTGGCCGTCGCATTTGGTACGTTTAGGATAACGGCGACGGCTCAGCCGTCGCAAAATTTGTCGACCGTTGAACGGCGAAAATTTATTGCGACGGCTTCTGCCGTCGCTAATACAAAGTTAGCGGCGACGGCTATCGGTAGCCGTCGCAATTAACCCGGACCGATGGGTGTTCCGGGTGCATTTTCTGGTTTAGCGACGGCTTAGGCCGTCCCTAATAAGCGATATTGCGACGGTCTCATAGAGCCGTCGCTTATATCTTTGTATTTGTCGACGGCTTTAATAGGGACGGCTTAAGCCGTCGCAATTAACTCTTATAGAGACGGCTTAGTAAAGCCGTCGCCATTAAACCGTCCCCAATAACTCTATTTCTTGTAGTGTTAGATTGTCAACGGATATTCTTAAAACTCTAGCATGTGATAAATTATTCTGGTTAAATATTGATGTGTACATATGAAATACGTATCAGATACGGTCCTAGTTCGGGTAACTAAATCAAATTAGAATATGATAGATTCTGACATAATTACAAACAAATATAACTCTCATCTTCCTCCAATATATATATATATATATATAACCCACCCGATCTGCTGTTCATGGCGCCAAAGAAGTACTACGTCTGTTCATCTCCCCGTCTGGACGTGCAGAATTATTGGAGTCCAGCGCGGCGCGGGGAGGTTCACACGTCGTCGTCGGCATGGGCACGTGACGTGAGACCCACCCGCATGGGGACCAACGTTACCTGTCATTACTAGATACCTTACCGTGTACCCCAAGGGACAGCGGCGGTAGGGTGGTAATATTAAAACCGTCCCACATAGGTACAAGTTTCGGTCGGTGTCCGTGCCCTGTTTATTTATTTATTTTTGTTATTAACTATTTACATGAAAAAAGTTAATAGAGCATATAAATGGTTAATAACAAAAAAATACATGTTAATAGTTAATAACTCAAAAAAACTCGTTGTGGAGAGAAGGCCATTGATACCAACGAAAACGTCTAATATACGTAAAAAAAGAGGTCTCCTGGCGGGTGGGAGGAGGCCTCTTTCCATCGGCACCGACGATCTGGCGTCTGCTTATCTTTTATGAACCCACCGACACGGTTTGCAATCCCAATGTCTCTCCGTGCCGCATTACTGGTTAACAGTCCACTGCGTCGCTTTCCTCACGAGTGGGGTCGGTCGATGCAGGAGCAACAAATGCGGTACAGGTAACAGGCAGAGTGTCGGTCGCGGATACACGGTAAGGTTGCAGGCAGAATTCAAGATTTTCAAGTTTTTATTGAAAAGAAGTAAAGGGATTGAAACTAGGTCCATCAAATGGACGAGTTTAACCCACTGACTCGTCAAATATTCGGACACGAGCTGGGTTCAAACCCTTCAAAGAAGTTAAACGGGCTGATCAAATAAGTTCGGCCCTCGTTTTTGTTCGATCGACGGCCCGTTGATCCGGCCCATCAAAAGCCCGTCAGTCTATCAGCCCGTCACGGGAGGTTGGAGCCCTAGAGCAGGCGCAACGGCAGCATCCCGACATAGAGCAACAGCCTCCGGTGAAAGCGGTGAGTAGCATCCAGGCAAGCCGTGAACGTCATCCCAACAAGCCGTGAACAGCACACCATAGCGCAGCTGCGCATCCTAAAAGCAGAGGGGGGAAACCCTGAGAAAAATTTTGAACTAGCACACTTTAAAATTATATTTCCGAAAGTAACACAGTGAAAATTTTTTTTCTAAAACTAGCACGGTTTCCCCGAAGTCGCTGAGTTACGTAGCGACTTCGGGGAGGGAAAGACAAAGTCGCTGAGAAAGACAGCGACTTCACTTGCCACGGCTTTAAACATTTTTTTTTTACGTAAAGGTGAAGTCGCTGGATAATCCAGCGACTTCACCTTAACTATTATATATATAATTTATATATAACCCAGCGACTTCACCTTAACTAATTTATATATATTATATAAATTATATTATATAAATATTATATATAAATGTTATATATAAATATGATAAATATAAATCAAGTATTATTTTAAAAAATATAATAAATAACTTTATAAAATATTTATTTTTAATTTTAATTTAACATATTTTATTAAATTTTAAAATTTTTTTTATTATATATAACAACATAAAATATTATGTTTATTTATTTAAAGATAATAATTGATGTATTTATTATATATTTATTAAATTTTAATTATATTTTATTTTAAAGTAACATAGTTGAATAAGTTATTTTTATTTTATTTTATTTATTTAATCATGTTAAAATACATACTAATAATTTTATTTTTTACATTTTAAATTTTAAATATTTATTTATTTAATAATATTGTGATATTTAATAATGTTGAAAAATGTACTATTTTAAAAATAAAAATTAAAATAAAAAATAAATATTTTTATAAAGTTATTTATTATATTTTTAAATAATACTTAATTTATATTTATCATATTTATATATAACATTTATATATAATATTTATATAATATAATTTATATAATATATATATAAATTAGTTAAGGTGAAGTCGCTGGGTGATCCAGCGACTTCACATTTATATATAAATTATATATATAATAGTTAAGGTGAAGTCGCTGAATTATCCAGCGATTTCACCTTTACGTAAAAAAAAATGTTTAAAGTCGTGGCAAGTGAAGTCACTGTCTTTCTCAGCGACTTTATCTCTCTCTCCCCGAAGTCGCTACGTAACTCAGCGACTTCGGAAAAACCGTGCTAGTTTTGGAAAAAAAAATTTCACTGTGTTACTTCCGGAAATATAATTTTAAAGTGTGCTAGTTCAAAAATTTTCTCGGGAAACCCTCTCTCTGCAGCGTTGCCGTTTGCATTCTTGTCGTTCCCGCGGAGGATCTCATAGGGTTTGTTTACCTGTGCTTCATCTTTTTTTGTCCCCTCATTCGCTGCTACCCATCATTATTTTGGGTTAGTTCTGTGTTTTTGCGGCATGTCTCTATCATCATCTCTCCTTTGTATCAATTTATTTCGTAGATGTTTGGTTCTCTGTCTTTTGCTTCTCCATCGATGATATGCTTAGCGACGTACAAGCTATTGACTGCGACCGTAGCTTCTTTGATCTCCTCATAAATTGTACCTTTTTATGCTGCTTAGATTGGTAGAAGAATTTAGGGAAAACGCAGCCCTCTTCTTTATTAGATTGAAGAAGCAGTCCTCCGCTCTTGATTTTGCTCAATTCTTGTTTTAAAACGTGGCGTACTGATTTAAAATGGCATTTTCTATAGCATTCCTAGTAGTTCTCTGCTCTTGGCTTTGCTCAATTTTGGTACTCAGGAGCTGCAGCCGTGATATATAGCCTCTGATTTTTTTGAAATGAACTAGTCCTATGTTGACCCACTTTTTATTCTATGATATATAACCTCTGATTGTCTGACAAATTCTATGTGCACGGCTTCACGAGCTAGGTTATATATGACCTTGGCTTGAAGCCACACCCCCCCCCCCCCCCCCCGCAAGAGGTCTTCTTGTATCCTCATAACTTAAATTCTGATGATGCTGATGATCAAATAAATGCAATGTACGTAGTATGTGCACACATATTAGGGCTAGGGTCCAAGAATGGTAATGTATTGATCCATCAAAAGAACGGTTTTGAGAGATGGGCCCAGTAGTGTGAGTCCCCTGGACCCTTTCTCACTATTAGACCAAGCCCGTTTGGGCAAATTCTTAACTTGTTAGGCATCCTTTTTTTCTTATTATAAAATAAGGTGTCCGAGACCCAGCATTTTCTATGGCATTCTTAGCATTCTTAATTCAGGAGCTGCAGCCATCACAGACGTAGATTTTGCTGTACCTAAGGAGGCACAAGAATCCAAAACAAGTGGACGTAAAGAAGGGAGGCACTTGCAGATTCTACTCGGTAACAGTTTTGGGATTGCTTTTGTAAAGAAATATTATGTAATTCTCAATAATTTCTCAAGCTTTTATAGGTCATATTCTGTATCAAGGCTGTAATGTGTACTTTTATGTTAAGTGAATTGTTCTTTAATTTATACAAAATAAAATCAAATATTCTACTAATTTTTTTTCCATACTTAAAGTGGAGAATTAAGTGCATACTAGGAATTGTTTATCTGTACTTAACAAAATAAAATCAAAGTTTATACTTAACTTAGTATAAAAGTCAAAAAGTTCAAATAATGTTAAGAAGTGTTCAAATTTTTGATTGGATGAACATGTTATTCTTCTTTTAGCCAAGCCTTATCACTAACCCATCTGTGGTCTGTCATATTTATTTAGTTTCTTTTATATTTTAGATGGAATTAAATGAGAGTTTGAATGTTGATTATAGCATAAATCTGTCAACCACTGAACCTGAGACACATTCCTCCTCATCACGTCCTCGTAAACGAATTTCAAAAGTTTGGTTGCATTTTAGTGAGAAAGTTTTAGAAGATGGGAGTAAAAGGGCGATATGTAATTATTTCAATGCCACTTTTACATCTTCAAAATCTATGGGGATAAGTCATTTGTCACAGCATACTACTCAGTGTTCTAAACGTTCTTCACAAAGCAAGAGCCCACGGACTAGTCAAATTTTGAACTTTAAATTTGATCAAGCATTTTCACGACTTGAATTAGCAAAAATGGTTATTATGTTAGAACTACCTTTCACATTTGTAGAGCGTGTGGCATTTAAAAATTTTGCTAGAAGTCTTAATCCAAAATTTGATAGTGTGTCTCGAAACACAATTAAGGCTGATTGTGAGAAGATATACGAGAATAAGAGAGAAAAATTGAGAAAAATATTGATTAATGAATGTGGAAGGTTAAGTCTTACTTCAGATTTATGGACATCAAATCAAACATTGGGATATATGAGTATCACGGTTCATTTGTTGATCTTGAGTGGAAATTACATAAGCGAGTGATTTAATTTCTGATGGTTGAATCACCACACATTGGCTCTTCACTTGCAAAAGTTCTTTTAAAATATCTTATGGATTGGGGAATTGATAAAAAAAATATTTGATCTCACTTTGGATAATGCATCTAGTAATGATGTACTTTGTAGACTAATGAGAAGAAATCTTGTAGAGAAACAATCTCTTGTTCTGAATGGAAAATATTTTCATGCGAGATGTTGTGCACATATTTTGAACTTAATTGTGCAAGATGGTTTAAATGAGGCCCGTTCTTCAATTTCTAGTGTTTGTGAGTCTGTAAAGTATGTTAAATCATCGCAAGCATGAAAACAAAAGTTTAATGAAATTGTGTAACAAGTTGGATTATCTGAGAAGAAAGATCTTCCATATGACACTCCCACCTGATGGAACTCAACTTACATGATGTTGGATGCTGCACTTTCCTACAAAAAAGCTTTTATGGCATTGGAGATTTGGGACATGGGTTTTAATTGTGCTTCCACTCTTGAAGAATGGTCAAAGGCAGAGTTTATGTGTAAATACTTAAAAGTCATTTATAATGCTACAAATGCATTTTCAATGATCGATGAACCTACTTCAAACATAGTTTTGATAGAAATTTATAATGTCAAAAAATTGTTGAGACAAGAAATGCAAAATTTACATGACTTTGTTCATGATATGATTGCCAAGATGCAAGAGAAATTTGACAAATATTGGTCAGAAATAGAAGATTCTGCATTATTATTTTCTATTGCAACGGTGCTCGGCCCTAGGTACAAGTTGATGTTTGTTACTTATACATTAATGAATCTTTTTGGCTCTGAGGCTTCTTTGAATAATTCGTATTAAACAAGGCATCTATGATCTTTTTGATGTATATTCACAACAATTTGCTTCTATAAGTATGAATGAATGCAGCCTTCAAATGAAAGAAAATGAGGATCCATCATTAAGATAAAATGAGGAAGTTGATATTTTGAGTGGGTACGACCAATTTCTTCATTCACAAATTTTATTGCAAGACTCAAAATCTGAATTGGATCAGTTGATAGAAATGTATGCCCTACAAGCCAATCATATATGATATGATTCGACATTTCTAAGAATATCTCATTCAATTAAATAGACAAAACTTTGTTACTAGCTTTTATTAGAAGTGTATATCGTAATGAAGTCCTTGATCACATGCAATGATGATTAAATCATGATGAAATCATGATAATGAGATCGATCATCTAGAAGTATGTGATCTAAATATTCATAGTCATAGGATCCTTGAGACGGGACATCAAGAATCCAGATAGACTAGTGTGTTGGATGTCTTATCATATGATGAGAATGACCGATCTCATAGGTCATCAGTGTGGGGACACTGAGATACACACACAGGTGCTCATTAGTGGAATGAGTTCACTGAACTGACCAATTTAGGAAAACCTGATCGGTATCTTACCGAACTGTCTATCAGGTTATTCTTACATCTCAATAGCACGGTTGGATCGTTGACCTGAGTCGCCAAAGATGTCTTGCCAGGCGTACTTTATACTTTGACTATTGACTGATGGATCACTTAGTATTGTGGTCCTATATAGTTAATGGATTGGGTATATGGGAAACCTGGTGGAGGCAATTGAGCAGACAATAGGAAATCGTTCACTCTCGGTAGGAGAGAGAGAATGTCCTATGGATAGTACTCTAAATCCTTGGCCAAGGTAGATAGGATAATTGGAAAAGGAGTTTTCCAGTTGATCCATTACTGAGTACAAGATTTCATAGAGTTGGAATACTTAGGGGTTGACAGTCAGTGCCGAACCCCTGACCGGCCGGGACATTGTATGAACGAGGATTTAAATCCGTGTGGTAATTGATGATGGAAAGGCTCAATGGATGTTATTTAACTCCCCAAAGTCATTTGGGATCATAAGATGTGACTTGTACCCTTTATGATCAGAAAGCCGTAAAAACTGTTATCGGATAACAGTTTTGATTTAATTTAAAGGAATTGTTCTTTAAACTTAATTAAAGCTTCAACCAAATTGGCTATTGGGCCTAGTGGGTCCCACACAATAGATATGGTCAATAAGATGAGGGCATGGACGTTATTTTTATAGAAGTTTTGGGTTTTTGTGAAAAATTCCATCTTCTATATATAAATGGCTTATGAAGCCAAACCCTATCAAGCCATAGGGCTGGAGCACGTCCCCAGCCTCCTCTCTTCCTCCTCTCTCCTTTAGAAGGCGATCTCCCATGGTCAAGCTTGGATCTGGAAGGTTTCTAGAGGCCCGAAGGAAGGGAGAACTCGTCTATTGAAGCAGATCGTGTGGATACTGCTAGAGACCGGACATTTGAACGGTTTTCAGCAAGGAGAAATGTCCTCTCTTCATCCATGGTGAGGGATTTGAGAAATTCCATGAGGTACTCTCGTTCTACTTCATATTCGGTTCCCGGTTTTACTCGTTCGGCATCGATCAAGGCAAAGATCATGGTTTTATGGAATCAAAAATTTTACGTTGTCATGTATTGATTCCTTACATCAGTATCCAGAGGATAGCGTTGTATCTCGAAGTCAAAAAGATTTTACCATTTTAGCATGGTGGAAAGATAATATGATCAAGGATCCAATACTTTCAAAAATGGCACGAGATATCTTGGGAATTCCAGCTTCTATAGTTGCTTCAAAATCCGCATTTAGCACAAGTGGAAGAATTATTGATCAATATAGAAGTTCTTTGTCTCCAGAGACGGTAAATACTTTAATCTGTGCACAAGATTGGTTAAAAAATAGCATGTAAGGTATATTAACTTCTTCGTACTATCTTTTTCATTTTTACACTAATTAACTTATTTTCTTTCTTCTAGAGCTCACATTGTCTTCAAGTAATTGAGCAGGAGTTCTGAATGAATGTCTATTTATAATCTCAAGATTTTCAGGTACATTTTGACTCTTTCTTTTATTTTGCTTTATTTAAAATATTATTTTCATAATTTACTCTTTCACCAATAATGTTGATTGTCATTATTCTAGTATTCTTGATCTTTTATTTTTAGCACACTTTTTTTGGGTTTGATATGTTATCCAAAAAACTTCAAATTGAATGCTTTTTAATGACCCTTTAGAATTCGGTTCAAATTAAATGCTTTTTAATGACCCTTCATTAGTTCAGCCTTTTAATGACCCTTCAGAATTCAATTCATGTTTTGCATATGACAAATTTCAGGTTAGCTAGCCACTCCTAATAAGATGTTTTGTTTCATTTAAACTCAAATTTCATCGTTCTGATTTGGGTTAGAAGCTAACTTGTTGCTATTCATTTGAGTTGGCGCAATATTCCCATTCATGTTCTGTTTGGGACGTCGGAATAGCCACAAACGGTTGAGTTTCAACTTTTTTTTTCCTTTCGTGTTTGTAGTGATGTTAGTAGATGTATTTTAAGCTTGATGGTAGCTCATTTCTTAAAAAACTTTAAGAACTGATCCATCCATAAAATTAGGAGTGATCTTAAAAAACCGTTGATTCTGAAGTCTATCGTTCACTGCAGGGAGTTCAATTCCACAAAATATATATATATTGTCGTATAATATTGTTTTATCTGGAATCACAGGGAGTTCAATTCCATCCAGAAAGCATCATTATGAAGGCAGACAAAACTATGGTCCTCAACTTCATCAGGCTCGTCAAAAGGTTTGAAGCCACGTCCAGGATGGCACCATGAAAGATTTTATTCATGGCAGGAGTGACCGGATGAGCTGTCTTTTAATTTTGTTAGGCAGTTGTAGTTGAAAACAGTAGAAGAGTTGGAGTCTTTGGATGTATAACTGGGCTATTCTCTGCTTCTTATGTGGTGGGCACTATGCTGAGCCGTCTTTGCATTTTTTTGTTGTTCGAGATTATTTCGGCTCATTTGTCGAATTTGATCCAACTTGTTCAAGCTGTTATACTACAATCCTGCAGTTGTTTGTGGGCAAAGGAATCATGTTATTTGTTATCCCAAACAATTGTTTCATTTATAATGCAGTTAGTTACTTTGTTAATTTGTTCAGTTAGTCATTTTACAATGATTATATAAGAGTGGTACAAGTCATTTTGTAATGAAAACAGGTGAACGAAAATTTTTGGTTGTGTCAATTTGGGTGCTAATGAAAATAGGTGAACAATCTATTTTTTTAGATTTTATATTTAGCTGAATTATGAAATTTATGGATGATTTTATAATCTCTTTGTGATTCTTAAAATTTTTCACATTTTAATTAATTTTATAATATTTTTAAAATTTTATATTTGTGATTGTTTTACAAAACTCAAGCCCGTTGGGATAACAGACTTTGGCGGGCCAAAGCCCATTTACACAATCTAAGTCCGTTGGACTTTCTACGTGGGCTTGGGCTTGGACTCTATGTATATGGGCTGAAGTGGGTTTGGGCCGAGCCAGCCCAAGCCCGACCCATTGACACCCCTACTCGAAGCTAGAATTAAATCTTTTTGATAATTTATTAAATATGGATCAGGATTTTTCTATCGATTTTAAAAATTTGATAAAAATGTTTATTCTGTATTTAAGAATTAAATTATAAAAATAATTACTTATAAAATGATAAGTGAAATTAATTAACATTTAAAGTGAAAACAATCTAATTTTACCATTTATAAGAGATTGATTATATTTTTTAGATAAAAGATAATACGTAGAATGTGTCTTAATGGATGCCAAATTTGATTATAGTTCTTATAATGGATTCGAAATGAAACCAAAATTGAAAGATGGTGATTCGGATTTAACCTCAATTGAAACCAAAATTAACAAATTATGATAATGACGACACTATTGGAAAAAAGAGTTAATGACGACAGTCGAAAGTTGTCACAATGTGAAAAGCCATCACAAAAGTATTGATGATGGCTTCAATGATGATGCCACAACATCGCAAAGAAGGTTGTCCCAGTAGTATAGGTGACAACTTGTTGTCAAGCCGTCACTACTAACTAATAAACCAATAACTATATAATTCGACGTAACTAAAAATATAAGTGACAGCATAAAAATCGTCATAAATAACCCTATAAGCAATGACTAATTTAGTTGTCTCTAGTGATACGCATAAATGGAGTGATCAGATAAGAGAGAAAAATGATAGGAAAGAGAAAAGAGGGGGTTATACTGGCGGTGAGGGGGGGGGGGTTGTTGGTCCACGGTGGCGCACAAGCATGCAGTCCATGTGGCTGGTGGCCGCGGGAGGTGGGGAGGCACTGTCGCGGGAGGCGACAGAGTGGCCTGCGGGTGGTCCCACGGCCGAGGGCAGTCAATGGGGTGGCGCTGACGGGGCTGGGCCGAGGTGCGGCTCTCGCGCGCATGGGGCGAGGCGACGAGAAGTTGCGGCTGACGTCAGCGAGGGGGAATAGCGGCCAAAGGTAACACAGTGGCGGGGTGGCACTACGAGGTGCGCTGGCATGCAGGGAGGTAGCGGCTGCCGTGGGCGGCAGTTCGACGACGGTCAACACATGGTGGCATGAAGGGGGAGCCGGGTCGAGTGGGGGTTGAGCGGCCGCGAGCAGCGGGAGGCAGCTGGACGACGACGGTGGGCAGACATGCGGTGAGGGATGGCCAGGGATGCTGTGGAGGTGATGATGTAGAGAAAAAAATGTGCAGTGGGGGAAAAACAGTGGATGCAGGAGAGGAAAAAGGGAGATGGCCATGAGGGATATTAGGACTTCAGGAAGGAGGAGAAAAAATAGTAGGGAGAGAGATTAGGAAACGGAAAGGATGGGAGAGGGAGAGAGAGGAGCACTCAATAAATATAATTAAATATTAATTATAATAAATATTATTTAATCAAATAAAAAAATCCCTAACGTTACATACTGGCCTCGATAACTCTTCCCAAACGGAGCTCTATCACCCATGGATGCCTTCTAAAGAGAGAAAGAGGTAGGGAAGAGACTGAGGATGTGATTTTCACCTGACTTGATAGGGTTTGACTGAAATAATTAGTATTTATAAATAATTCAATTTTTTTATAAAAAACTAAAATCTTTATAAATTATGCCCTTGCCCCTATATTTATGGATAAGTTCTTATATGTGTGATCCACTAGGTCCAATAACCTATTTGGTTGAAGTATAAATAAAATAGAACAAATCTATGTAATTTAATTAAATCTATTATCTGATAACTGATTAATCGATCTACTAATCATAAAGGCTACAAGCCATATCCCATGATCCTAAATAGTTGTGGGGATAATTTTATCTCTATTGAGCATTTCTATCATCATTTACTACATGGATATAAACCCTCTTCCATTCAATATCCCAGTCGAAAATGAGTATGATATCAACTATAAACTCTTTGATATACTGACTCTATATGATTCTATACTTGGAATGAAATCAATCATAAAACTCTTTTTTCAATTATCCTCTCTATCTTGGCCAGATATTTAGAGTACTATCCCATAGGATATTCACTCTCATTTACCGAGAGTGGACAATCCCTTGATGTTTGTTCAATTACCTCCATCGAGTTTTTCTTATACCCAATCCATCACTATACTGGACCATCTAAGCGTTAATCCATAAGTCAATGGTCAAAGCACAAGTTCTACCCAATAAGACATCTTTGGTGACTCAGGTCAAAGGTTCAACCATGTAACTGTGATGATAGAAAATCATGATTGATAGTTTGGTAAAATACCATTTAGAGTTTCTAATTCAATTAGTTCAGTGAACTCATTCGACTAATGGGCACCTATATGTGTATCTCAGTGTCTCCATAGTAATGACCAATGATATCAGTCATCCTCATCACATGAGATGACATAACATACACTAATCTATCTGAATTTTTGTTGTCATACTTCAAGAATCCTATGACTATGCACACTTAGATTACATATCTCTAAATGGTTGATCTCATTATCATGATCTCATCATGATTCAATTATCATTGCATGTGATCAAGAACTTCATTATGATGTACACATCTAATAAGAGCTAGTAATGAAGATTTTCTTAATTATTTGAATTAGATATTTTTAAAAATGTCAAATCATATCATATATGATTGGCTTATAAATCATACATTGCTATCAATCTCCCACTTAAACTAAAGCCAATCACTCATCTGGCTGATCTCTTTCAACTCGAGGTGAAGATCAAACAAACTTTGAGTAACTACTTTAGTTAGTGGATCTTCAATGTTATTAGTGGTAGATACTCTATATTTAATTATATCTCTATAAGTTGCAATTTCTTTGATTCTATAGTATTGCCTAGGAAGTTTTTAATTTTTGATGAGACATCAGCTATACCCCTATTATTTTCTCAAAACAAAGGTACACTTTCAAAAAAAGTCGGGACAATCCCATATCTTAGATGAACATCTTCATCTAAGCTACTTCTCAAGTAGTGTGCAACTATTATGTAATCTTTTTTACATTAGTTATAGAATTTACAGTGTTCAATCACATGGAACTCTTCCAGCTCATTGCACTACTATTATTTTGACTTATTATCAAACTTATCTGATTAGAAATTATAAAGTTTCAACTCTTATCCTCCATTAGATAGAGATATATATCCTTAGTGCTTCTCAAGTACTTAATAATACATCTCTAAACTATCCAATGATTCTCACCTAGATCCACCCGATGAATGCTCATTACATTTAGAGCACTAATCAAGTCATGCCTGTAGTAGCATCACATATATGATAGAACCTATGGTAAAAGCATAAGGGCTATACTCTTGTGCTCACTTTACCTATCAAGATGTGTATAAAGACATCTCTTTAAAGAGATCAACTCCACACTAAACAGGTAAAAAACATATTTTGGAGTTTCCCATGTCAAACTCTTTGACTATGGTGACTACGTACATTAACTGGGTAAAGCCAAACAACCTTTCAGGTCTATCTCCATAGATCTATAAGCTTAGATTATGTTTAAAGTATTAATTTGATAGTTAAGCACACTTATGATAACATCATACCTACTTTATTATTGATGAGTAGTATGCCATCCACATAAAATGTCAAGATAATAATAGCACTCCCACTTATCTTTTTGAATGCGTAAGGCTTCTCTTTATTTTTAATGAAGTCATAAGATTTAATGTCATTAAACCTTATATACCAACTAATTCCCTAAGGTTGTATCATATACACTTGTTTTTCAAAATACCTTAGATAAACACTATCTTAACATCTGATTGACATGTCTTATAATCATAGTGTGTAACAATCAAAATTTGAATGAATTAATCTATGGAATAGGTAAAAGATCTCATCATAGTCAATCATTTGACTTAGATGATATATCCTTTTCAACTATTCTCACCTTGAAGATCTCTACCTTCTAATCCACTCAAATCTATTCTTTAGTGATTCATATATACCTTATGGATACTAATTCCTCATGTGGATCTATCATGTTCTAAACTTGATTAGAATAGATAGAATTTATTTTGGATTTTATTCCCTTCCTATTTTAGAATCAATATCTCATATTGCTTATGTATAGATCTCATGATCAATATCCTTTCTATCATATGTCTCATTTCTTCTATCAAAGATATGTCCCACATATCTATTAGGTTGAATAGATATAAGAAAAGACCTATCATTTTCCCATGCGTAATTTTTAACTATCACCTTAATAGAAGTGTCCTTGGGTTGTGGAACTAAAACATCTTCCATATACCTTGCTCTTGATAGAAATGTATGCCTTACAATCCAATCATATATAATATGATTTGACATTTTTAGAAATATCTCATTCAATTAAGTAGGCAAATCTTCATTACTAGCTCCTATTATATGCAAATATTGTAATGAAGTCCTTGATCACATGCAATGATGATTAAATCATAATGAGATCATGATATTGAGATTGATCATTTAGAGGTATGTGAACTAAATATTCCTAGTCATAGGATTCTTGAGATGGGACATCAAGGATCCGAATAGACTAGTGTATGTGATATTTTCTCATGTGATGAGGATGACCAATCTCATAGGTCATTAGTGTGGAGACACTAAGATACACATACATGTGCTCATTAGTTGATGAGTTCACTAAACTGACCGAATTAGAAACCCTGAATGGTATCTTACGTAACTGTCGATAGGGTTTTCTATCATCACGGTTTCATGGTTGAACCTTTGACTTGAGTCACCAAAGATGCCTTGTTGTGCGAAACTTGTACTTTGACTATTGACTTATGGATCACCATTACAAAGAAAACATGATGAAGGCACTTGAGTAGACAACAAGCGATCATCCACTCTCGATAAGTGAGAGTGAATGTCCTATGAGATAGTACTCTAAATCCTTGGCCATGGTAGATAGGATGATTGGAAAATAAGTTTTTCAATTGATCTAATTTCAACTACAATATTCTATAGAGTCAGTATATTAAGGAGTTAACAATCGATGTTGTACCTCTTTCTAACTGGGACATTGAATGGACGAGGGTTTATATGCATGTGGTAATTGTTGATAGAAAGGCTCAATGGAGATAAGATTATCCCCATTGTCATTTGAGATCATAAGATGTTCCTTATACCCTTCACGATCAGTAGATCGATTAATCTGTTATCTAATAATAAATTAAATTAAATTAAATTAAAATTTTTATTTTATTTAGGCATCAACCAATAGGCTATTGGGCCTAGTGGGTCACACACATAAGAACTTATCTATATGTATAGAAACTAGGGCGTAAATTATAAAGAATTTAGATTTTTATGAACAATTTTAAAATTATCTATAAATATTAATGATTTCAGCCAAACCCAATTAATCCAAGAGTAAAAATCACATCTTCAGCCTTCTCCCTACTTTATTCTTTCTCTATAAGGCATCCATGGGTAATGGAGCTCCGTTCAGGAACAGTTCTTGAGACCGATGCGAAGGGAGAACCTGCTATGGATGAAGTTCGTGTGGATATTGCTGGAGATCAAGCACTTGAACAATATGAAGAGCTTTAGAAGCTCATATTCTTTCTCTCCATAGGATTATATAAATCCCTATCAGGTATCTTCAAACCCATTTTAATCAATTTTTGGTTTTATCGTTCGGTACCGATTAAGATAGGTTCTAAGTGAACCCATAGAAATTATCACTTCCACTGCACCAAATTTTTTAAGATGATACCTTACAATGATATCAGATCCTGGTTCAACTCTCGGTCGAAACTAATGTCAAATCGATGTTATTTTATGCAAATTATGTGTTCTCAAATCTATGCAAACGTCTGTCTTGAGGCCACCATAATCTATTTGTGATGCAGATATGAGATTGATTGGCACTAATAGAATCTCATGATATATGGCCTTTGAATGCCATAAACCATTTGAATTTTGGAGCTCTGTAGCATGTGTGAGAAACCCCAAAATTTGGTGTTTCTATCATTCCTAAACTAACACCCGAATTTGGGGATTTTGTGAAACCTCTGTCCATGAAAGAAATTGAAGGTGGTAAAAGGCTTTAAAAGATGGGTAATGGGATTAACAAACCTTTCCTCATGATCTCCTACTTTGAACAGTGGCAGAGGAAGAGAATTTGAGAATTTTCTGGCGAATTAGGGTTCTACTAGGTTTAACGGTGCAACCTTGTTTCTCCCTAATTTCCCACCAACATAAAATTTTTATATGAGATGATATATATATTTTTAGAAACTTCATTTGATAAGGATTCCATTTTGTATTTTTTTGGGAATTTTTTGTCTTTGGGATAAAGAGTTATCTTCATTGCAATATGGTGATTTCTACTACAAATTCTAGTCGATTGCCACCTCTTCTTTCCCATTTTCTAGTGTTTTGAGATTTCAACTGTTTTGGAATCCTCATTTGATGAGAATTCTAATGCATATTATTTTAGATTTTTTGGATCCTCGAATAAGGTGTAAGGTCTGATTTAGGTGGAGCTAATTTTTTCGGATGAACAGTGTCGATCTCACCCTTATAGGGCAGAGAAGAAGACTCTAAATAGGACCTGATTGGTGAATGGATCCGGGTCAACTCTTGATTTGACTGGGATGGCATGCAGCTGTGCGTGTGCCTAGGGAAGGGCAAATGGATGGCACCTTAGCACCGTTGTGGCCGGCAGCACACCGTGCCACGAAGGTGGTGTGGCCATGAGCGTGTGTGGGCGCACGCTAGTGCACAACATCAGGAATAAAGTTTCCAGGTGGAGTAATGTGCCGATCTTTTTTTATAATTTTAAATTATTTAAAATCATTTAAAAATATTAAAAATTGCTTTTTAGTTATGTTGGTTATATTATTAATTGGGGCCTGCGTGTGTCTCCTCTCTTTCTATACAACCTGATTGTACATTCTACATCCCTCCATTAATGTACTACCTTTGGTTAAAACCAATGTTTCTTATTAAGTTATGTACATTTGTGAGTCTAAGTAACCTTTAGCTGCTTGTAATAGTTAGAAGCCGATTTGTGGAAGGTTGGAGAGCGGGACCACTTGGAGAAGCTCCCTTCTAAAATGATAGCATTCCAACTCAAGTTTTTGAAGCAAGGATTTGCACCTATAGAGATGCCTTAGGTGCATGCTTAGGGTTAAGTTCCTAATCATCTGTTTTTTATGCATATTTGATATGTGGATGTGTGGTACAAGTTATATCTTAGTTATATGATATTCTAAAGTATTATATATACTTAGCACATAGTATTGACAAAACGAAAATAAAATCCATCCATGTAACGTGAGACAATAAGAATGACTCATGTAGCCTTCCGTTATTATGGTCTTGATGAGCCAATCTTAGATTAGATGTGTTTGTTGTGCTACCACAAGGCCCATTCTACAAGGAATTAGTGATCATGGCTAAGGCATTTGCTGAACATTGTGGTGGACCATTTGCATAGCCTTGTTGTGCTACCACAAGGGTTGTGTGAAGAATCCATTCTCATAATGTAATAAGTAGGTTTGACCTAACTAGAGTATATGGCTTGTTATGCTACCACAAGGTCATAACTCTAGAGGCTGAATGACTAAGAGTTGCAAGAGTTACAACTGACAATAGTTTCCTACCTATTAAGTATGAGATGATTTATTGTGATACCACAAGGTCATCATCATAAAGTTAAAAGGATCTTAGAGCCCAGTAGGATTTCATCGTGATATCCCATCTTTGCACAATGAGGGTTATGCACATTCGTCAAAAATTAGTGGAAGCATAAATTAGAATGAAAACCATATCATAATTTTAATGAATGCCTATAATATTATATTAATAAAATTATATCTCAGTTGTAGAATACGATGTTAAACCTCCTTAGTATGGCATACTAAATGTCAAGTATCTTAATGGCTTACACCTTTTAGACCAATTTAGAATCAAGAGAATGTTAGGAATTAATTTATGACAGTGGAAAAAATTTTTGATTCTTTAAAACCATGATCTTTGCCTTGGTCGATGTTGAACAAGAAATATCAGAAACCAAATATGAAGTAGAACGAGAGTACCTTATAGGATTTCCAAAATCCCTCACCATGGATGAAGTGAGGACATTCCTCCTTGCTGAAAACCATTCAAGGGGACGGTCTCTAGCGGTATCCACACGATCTGCTTCAATAAACTTGTTCTTTCTTTCTGTAGGACTCCAAAAACTTTCCAGATCCAAACTTGACCATGGGAGATCACCTTCTAGAGAAGAAAAGAGGGAGAGAGGCTTCTTGGGACATGTTCTATCCTTATGGCTTGTTCGGGTTTGGCTTCATAAGCCATTTATTTATAGAAGATAAAATTTTTCATAGAAACCTAAAACTTGTATAAAATTATGCCCATGCCCTCATCTTACTGACCAGATCTAATGTGTGTGACCCACATATCATCTCCCGCGCTAAGGTACACACGATCAACTCATCTCTTGATTTACATACCATAAAGTGGAGCCCGCGGCTCCTGTTGACCACCTTTTTATGTTCTAAGTCATTCTATTTCTCACTCTCCTCCCACATGACCCGAACCATCTCCGGTGCTCGAGCAACGCCGTGAGATGAAAGTTCGGGGATCAATGTGAGTGTGGGACCGAGGTGAGGACTCTTTACCACTTTACGAGTGTTTTCCGATTCACACCCCATTTCTCCTATTCCATCTTTTACCTTCTCTTGAGGTGTCGATCCGAAACCCGTTTTCAGAGTCGACAAGCCCTAGTGAGGGAGAGTCCAATCGATGCTAGCTTGATCAATCTGTGCAACTTAAGACAATAAAAAAAATGAAGAGTTTGATTAGACTTGTGAGAAGTGTAGTAACTGTAGTAAGAAGATAAGAAAGGAAGCAATTAGAATTGAACTCACCAGCTTCGGGGTGAGCCTTAACCCCTTTTTTGTGTTTTTAATTATGTAAAAATGATGTAAATGAACTAAAAGATGTTTTAAAATAGTAAATAAACTGAATGAAATGAGTTAAGAAGAACTTATGAAGTGTATGGCTTGAGTTGAAGCCAAGTTGGTTGAAGAAGGCCGGTTCGGGTAGCCTTGCACCCTTCTGGCGCGACTTTGGTGCAGAAAATGTTACGGACGACCTCAATGTCAGAATCGAGTGCCGTTTGTTTCTATGGATGGATAACTTGGATAGAAAGAGATCTTCTGTTGATAACTTCTTTGGAATCTATATGTAGAAGCCTATAAACAATCTGAAAATGGGCGGATATAGAAATTAGAACCTGGATGCGCGCCCTCAATGCAGTAATCGCCATGAACAGACGACAAGCCGGAATTGAGTGCCACTGGTTGTAAATGAAAGAGGACAAAGAGAGAAACAACTCCTCTGTCGAAGACTTTTTCAGCAAGAGTCATAGATTTTCTACAAAAGCCAATGAAGTCGGTTGCTGCAGAACGCACGGATCGGGCTTCTCCTTCGCCTCGGGATCGATCTCTCGACGTCGGATCGCCTTTGGACGTCGGGACAGCTTTGGGAGAGAGCTTGGACGACCTCAGGATGAGCTAGGCACAAGGGATTAACCTCAGTTCATTGGGAATAGCCCTTAATTTATAGAGGAGGGAAATCGGTGCAAAACATGGAAACTGAACCGACCGCGCCCTCAATCTGAGGGCGCATAGGGCACGCCCTCACCTTGGGTGTGCGGTCTGTGCGCCCCCAGTTTCAAAGAAATCGGGGGCGCGTTACGCGTCTTATTACTAAAATCCACTAGAACCTTCTGGAAATGGCTAAAAATTGACTTGACAAACGTAACGTGCCCCTGACCCGGGGGCGCGGTCAAAATAAACGATAATCAATGATGGTAACCTTCCAAAAATTCGGTTTAGAAGGTGTAAACCGAGGTAATTTACGGTTTCCAAAAACGTACCGCGCCCCTGCGTTTCAAAAGAAGCGGGGGCATGCAGTGTCCCCAAGTTGAGGGCATGCAGGGCTTGCCCCCAGGTTGAGGGTGCGGTCACCGCGCCCTCCTATTTCAAAGGGGGCGGGGGTGCGGTACACTCTCTCTCCTACGCGCGCGTTTCATGGGTCGTAACTTGCAAACGAAATGTCTGATTCAGCTCCCGTTTGTTGCGTTGGAAAGAGGGCCTTCAACCACACGTCCTCAAGTCAGTAAACCAGCTGGCATGACTCCTGATACGTTCACACGGGGCTTTCTACCAGTTTACCCTCTTGCGAAAAGCCAAAAACCGTGGCGAATATCCAAAAGAGCACGGTTCCAGTCGAGGAATCTCGGGTCAACTCAGGATGACTTAAAATGATGACCGAACAAGTTTGGTACGATTGAAAAACCTGAAGTCGTTGAAAAATCTGAGATTAACCCAGTAAACATAAACTGAAACTCGCAAAAGCCATAAAATCCTAAAATTGACCGAAATGGCCGTATGGCCCCGGTTGATGAAATATACAGCTAGGATCGACTTGGATGACTCGAAAAGACCTGGTGATGAATGGAAAGGCCTGACGCGTTGTCCAGGATAGCCGTGTCAGTACAGATCGAAAAAGCCATAACGAAAAGTTGTTATAGAACAACGCCTACCGAAATGACTTGTCGCAAAACCCGAATGTTACGAAACACATGCGGGACTCCCGAGACCTTCAATTAAGGACTATTCAAGGTCAGTCATCAAGCAAGCTCCGTGTTTTCACGGTTTACGCACGGCTCTCGCTTGAAGGTTACGGCATTATTCCGAAAATCATCGGTCCATTCCCAACTCACAAGGGGCTCCACCAACGTCCTTAGCTCATCTCCACGAGGTAATTCAGATCAGATAATCGTTCAAATAATGGGTATCGCCAATGAAATAAGAGTCTGGGGCTCTGAATCAGACCAATTTGGTGTGTCTACAGGGTCAATAGTCAATTTGGTTGAAGTCTTAATTAATTTAAAAGAAAAATTACTTTAAATTAAATCAAAACTATTATCTAATAACAATTTTTACAGCTTCTGATTATAAAGGGTACAAGTCACATCTTATGATCCCAAATGACTTTAGGAACTTAAATAACATCCATTGAATCTTTTCAACAATAATTACCACATAGATTTAAATCTTCGTTCAAACAACAGCCTAGTTGGTTAGGGGTTCGACATTGACTGTCAACCCTTAAATATTCTAAATCTATGGGATCCTGTACTCGGGTTCAGATCAACTGGAAAATTCTTTTTCCAATTATCTTAAGTACCTTGGCCAAGAATTTAGAGTACTATCCCATAGGACATTCTCTTTCTCCTATCGAGAGTGAATGATCTCCTGTTGTCTACTCAATTACCTTCACCGGATTTATCTTGCACCCAATATATCAAATATACTGGACCATCAAGATGGTTAACCATAAGTCAATAATCAAAGTACAAGGTATATTTGATAAGACATCTTTGATGACTTAGGTCAAAGATCCAACTTTGCTATTGTGATAAAAGAATAACCTGATAGACAGTTCGATAAGATATCGACCAGGTTTTCCTAAATCGGTTAGTTCAATGAACTCATTTCATTAATGAGTACCTATGTGTGTATCTCACTGCCCCCACACTAATGACCAATGAGATCAATCATCCTTATCATATGAGAAGACATTACACATACTAGTCTATCCGGATCACTGATGTCCCATCTCAAAGATCTTATGACTATGAACATTTAAATCACATACCTCTAGATGATTGATCTCATTATCATGATCCCATCATGATTCAATGATCCTTGCCTGTGATCAAGAATTTTATTATGACATTCGCATCTAATAAGAGCTAATAATGATGTTTTGCCTAATTAATCGAATGAGATATTTTTAGAAATGATGAATCATATCATATATAATTAGCTTATAGGGCATATATTTTTATCAATCTCCCACTTACACTAAAGTCAATCACCCATCTGAATGATCTCTATTAGCTCAAGGTGAAGTTTAAACACTCTTTGAGTAACTGCTTTAGTTAGTAGATCTGTAATGTTATTAGCAAAAGATACTTACTCTATCTTTAATTATATCTCTATCAGCTACATTCTCTATAATTCTATGGTATTGCCATATAAGTTTTAAACTTCTAATGAGACTTTGGCTTTACCCTATTATTTTCCCAAAATAATGATACACTTTCTGAGAAGGTTGGGACAATCCCATATTTAGATGAACATTTTCATTTAGAATGCTTCTAAAGCAGTATACAACCATTATGCAATCTACTTTAGATTGTGTTCCCTTGCATGGAACTCTTCTAGCTCACTATACCACCATTACTTAGACTTATTATCAGACTTATCTAATTAGAAGTTTGTGTTTATAAAACCACAAGACTTGAAGTCTTATTCTCTAAACTTTAGATATACATCCTCAGCACTTTTCAAGTATTCAAGGATACATCTTTTAATTATCCTATGACTCTCACATGGATTTACGTGATAAATGCTCATAACACTTAGAGCATTAATCAATTCTGTATGTAGCATCACAAATGTGATAGACCCTTTTGCAAAAACATAAGGGCACCACTCATGTACTCTCTTTATCTCTTAAGAAGTCAACAGAGACATCTTTTTAAAGAGATCAACTCCACACTACATAGGTAAGAAACCCATCTTGGAGTTTACCATGTGAAACCCTTTGACTATGGTAACTACATACATTAATTGGGTAAGGTAAAACAACCTTTTAGATCTATATATATATATAGGTCTTAAAGCACATATTCTATTTAGAGGATGAATTTGATAGCTAGGATCACTTATGATAACATACTTACTTCATTCTCAATGAGTAGTATGTCATCTGCATATAATATCAATAAGATAATAGCACTCTCATTTATCTTATTTGAATACACAAGGCACCTCTTTATTTACAACAAAGTCATAAGATTTAATCACATTAAACTTTATCTACAATCTATGGGAAGTTTTACTTTAGTCCATAAATGGATCTAATACACACACTATTTGAATGTTATTGGAACCTAATTTCCAAAGGTTGTATTCTGTTTCTCTAAGTACTATAGAGAAACATTATCTAAACATCCAATTGAAAAATCCTATAGTCATAGTGTGTAACAATAAAAAAATGAATAGATTAAATCCATGGAATAGGTAAAAGTTCTTATCATAGTCAATTATTGGACATAGATGATATCCCTTTTAACTAACCTTATCTTGAAGGTCTCTACCTTCCAATCCACTTCAATCTATTCTTTAGAGATCCATTTATACCTTTTGCATATCCTTAGGTGTATTAATCAATTTTTAAACTTGATTAGAATAGATAGAGTTTATATTAGATTTTATTGTCTCTTCCCATTTTAAAATTAATATCTTAAATTACTTCTAAATTAATCTTAGGATTATTATCCTTTTATCTTATGCTTCATTTCTTCCATTAAATATATGTCTCCACATATCTCTTAGGTTGATTGGACATAATAAAAATATATGATTTGGCCTTGTGTAATTATTAGCATGTACAATAAGAAAAGTGTCCTTAGGTTGTGGGACTGGAACACCTTCCATTTATACCTTTCTCCCACTATCTTTCTTAAGAAAGAACTCTTCTTCAAGAAATATGGTGAGATGAGTAATTTATACCCTTCTCCCTAAGGGTGGCATATATAATATCTTTAAGTTTACTTAGGATATTTCACAAGGCAACACTTCTTAGTCTTATATTCCAACTTGATAGGTTTATACTTCTTCACTAGGTCAGACATTCTGAAACCTTAACTTGCTTAAGGTCAAACTTTAACTCCTTTTCCATATTTTATATGGAATAATTTGAATGGACTCAAAAGGTACCAATTAAAGAACAAGTGCTTATATTGAGTACTAACCCCTAAATAGACAAAGAAGAATTTTGCAAAGGTTGTCATTGTTCATATTATGTTCTACACAATATGGCTTCTCATTTTAGCTACTCAATTAAGCTAAAATATATAAGAGGTGTCCATTAAAATTAGATTTTGCTATTCTTCATTTATGTCTAAATTATGTACTCAAGTATTTCCCTCCTTGATCTCATCAAAAAGTCCTAATTCTCTTTCTATTAATATCTCTACTTTATTCTTAATCTCAAATAATTTCTCAAAGGTTTTGGATTTGTACTTCATAAAGTACATGTGTCCATACCTAGAGAAGTCATCTTTGAAAATTAATGAAGTTGAAATATTATTCACTAACTTTAATAGATATGGTCTAACATGCATCTAGATGCATGAGTATTATAAACTCATTAGTCCTTTCTCCATGTCTAACAAATGAAGAGTTGTTCATTTTCCTAAATAAGATAAGACTTACATATAGTTAATGATTCCAAATCATTTACCTATATGTTTCCATCCGAATGGTACTCCATAATTTTTTCCCATTAATATGACCATATCTATATTCTACTAAAGGATAGATTGATTAATATCAATCTACTTCATCTATAAAGAATTATTCACATATATTATAAGAACATACATATTTGATATGAATAAACCCTTTATTAAGCTCCCACTAGTAAACACTTTACCAATTATTATATAACAATTATCATTTCCATACCATAGAATAAATCACCATTTATTCAACTAGGAAATGAAAACAATGTTCTTTTAGAAGGATAATTAAGACAACTCTAAAAGACTAGAAAATTTGTATCTCCCACTAGTAATGATGCAACATTTGCACCATTTCATATATAGGCCAAGAATCATCTTTAAGCCTTCATTTACCTGTTATTATCTACAACTCTTTGTAGATTTATGATGCATATTCGGTATCTCATACTATTATATGCATCCCTAGTATCATATACTATGATATACACATAGTATCTAATACTGTTGAGTGTGTATTTAAGACAAGTAAATATTAATGACTTAGATACATGAAGCTTCTCAAGCTTCACCTTTACATTATGTGCAATACACTTTGCACTTCATCTTCCACTTACCATCATCATGATAGTGGAAGAATTCTATGTCTAATTTGGGTTTTAATATCTTGTCTTACTTCTTTGACTTTTAACTATCTTCTTCAATTCATATCTAATGATCTTACTTCTTTCTATTAGTTTCACCAACAAGAAGTAATTAAGATATATTATTTTAATTTACCTTTAATTATCTCATCACTATGAGCCATGGTGGATATCATATCTATCTATCCATGTTGACACTACTATTTTTTATCTCATAGAGGCTAACATTTGATATAAGGTAAGAAATACATCTTTTCTATATTATGAGATTAGATCTTTTCTTCTCTCACATCATTAGATAGTGTAGGAGATACCTACTTCTCAAGTAGGATAGTTAATAGGTCAACTATGAGAACAATTTTCTTAGTTCCAAACTGATCTAAGAAGTGTGAGCCATTAAAATACTTAGCATCTATCATGTTACACTAATGGTGATTCATCATTATATTCTACAACTAAGATATAATTATGTTAACATTACAAACATTCATTAAAATTAAGATATGGTCTTTTATCCTAATTTATGCTCTCACTAATTTTTGATGAATTTGCATAACCCTCATTATACAAAGACATGATACCATGATGAAATCCTATTGGAGACTAAAACCCTACTAACTTTATGGTGACGACCTTGTGGGAAACACAACAAGTCATCCCATGCTTAATAGGTTGGTAACCTTTACCCATCGCAACCCATGCAACTCTTAGTCATTCAACCTCTAAAGTAATAACCTTATAGGAAACACAACAAGTTATATACTCTACTTAGGTCAAATTCGCTTGTTATGTTATGAAAATGGATTCTAAACATAACCCTTGTAAAAAAACACAACAAGGCCATGCAATGGTCTACCTCAAAGTTTGGCAAATGCCTTGGCCATGATCACCAATCCCTTGCTGAATGAGTCTTATGAGAAATATAACAAACCCATTCAATCTAAGATTGGCTCATCGTGACCAAAACAACTAAAGGCTACGTGAGTCATTCTTAATGTCTCACGTTAATCGACAAAATTAAAATGAGGAGGGTTTTTATTTTAATCTCATTAGTATAGGTGCTACATATAAATATTAATATTCCTTTGGAATATCATATATTTAAGGTATAACTTGTAGCACACAACCACATATCAAATATGAGTTAAAACACAGGTGATCATGGACTTAACCCTAAGTGTACACCTAAGCACCCCACAGGTTAAAATCCTTGCATCAAAAGCTTGAGTTGGCATGATCCCACTTCAAAAGGGTGCTTCTTCAAGTGGTCCTGCTTTCCAACCTTCCATGAACCAATTTATAACTATTATAAGTGGCTTAAGGGGTACATAGACCCATAAATGTACATATCATAATAAGAATCCTTGGTTTTAGCCAAAGGGAGTACATAAATGGGGGGAGGTAAAACGTACAATCAAATTGTATAGAGAGAGTGGAGGTACACGTAGGCTCCATTTAATAACATAACCAAGCATTATTAACTAAGCAATCACAAGCCACGCATATTTAAGTTCATGATCACCTCCATACACACACTACCATTTATCACATGAACATAGATCGCATACATAATAATTATATGAGATATATCATATATACCATCATAAATTTATATACTATACATTTGAAATTCTCAATTTCATGGTGGTCGAATTTTCATAAAATAAATAACAAGAAATACAAATAAAAATAATTTACATGCATAAGACAAGCAATATAAAACATTTTAAATAATTCATGCTTTTATAAAATTCCTCAAAGCATTAAATTAATTTATAAATCATAATTATTCAAAATGACATTTTTAGAAATAATTTAGACACTAATTTAAATAATAAAGATTTAAAATAATTTATAAAATGATTATGTGGTAACTAGAGCCCAAAATTATCTAACAAGTTCATAAATATTTTATAAACTTATTAAATATTTTTTAAAATTTATATATTAATTTATTTCATTAATTTTTATTTTAAAAAAATTTCAAAAAAACTTATTTAATAAGCTATTACAAATTTTAATAACTTATTAAATAAATTTTATAATTTTTTAGATTTTTTTAAATTTTATGATAATTTTTCAGATCAAAAATGAATTTTAAATAATTTAAAGTTATTTTTGAAAATTTGTTTTCTATCTAGGCTCAATGCCAACCAATAGGCATCGACCATGATATCACTTCGCTCGCTGCGCACTGCGCGCCGCTGCTGCGTCTCCCCTGCCGGTGGCACGTGCGTTCGTCCACCATGCGCCCGCCAGCGTTGTCGCACACCTTCAGCACCAACGTGGCGCTGCCACATACCTCGCCAGGACACGGTGACAGGCTATCATGTACCCTACTTGCCTGTGGGTCTGGATCCGATCTGAATGGTTCTTATCCTTCACCTGGTAAGGGCGGGGCACCGCACTGTAGCACCTGAAAAACCCTAGCGGAGGCCAATTTTTTTAGCCATATTTGGGGGCTAAACGGAGTCCAAAAAATATGAAAAAATACACGTTGGAATCTTGAAAGAATAAGGAATCCATTAGGATAGGTTTCAGACCATGAATAAAATCTGTCCTGATCACATTTCAGGAAGGAACAAGCCACGTCCGCATTAAACCCTAGCCGTAAATACCTCATCAAATATGGCACCTCCAAGGGCCGTTTAGTGTCCAATAACTTATGTAAACTCTAGGAAACTTAATTTCCTATCTTCCCACGCCATTAGACTTAGGTTTTTGTGTCCAAATAGATAAGTTCATCAACTCCCCTAATTTTGGCCCATTTTTCAGACATGATGATCTTAGCATCTTTTTGAACTCCTATCGGACTCTCTAGTTGGCCAAAAATCATTAAATTTGTGGCATTCGAAAGATAGCATCCACGAGAATCAATTGAAATTAACCCCACATAGTTTTGTATCCTATACACACTATGGTGATTGAATCAAAATTGCTTTGTGCACAATTTTGAGAAAGCATGAGAACACATAAAATCAAGCCATTTTCATGTCAACCTCGACCAAGGCTTAAACTTGGCTCCGATACTAGTGTTAGGAATCAATCTATGACACCAAATTTTTTTTTGATTCTTTAAAACCATGATCTTTTTCTTTATTAATATTGAACAAGAAAAATTGAGAACTGAATATGAAGTATAATGAGAGTACCTCATGGTATTTTTAAAATCCCTCACCAATGATGAAAAGAGAATGTTGCTCCTTGCTGAAAACCGTTCAAGTGGATGGTCTCTAAAGATATCCACAAAATCTACTTCAATAGATGAGTTCTTCCTTCTTTCAGGCCTCCAAAAACTATAGGAGATCACCTTCTAGAGGAGAGAAGAGGGAGAGAGACTTCTTGGGACATGCTCTAGTCCTATGGCTCGTTAGGATTTGGCTTCATAAGCCATTTATTTATAGAAAAAGAAATTTTTCACAAAACACAAAACCTTTATAAAATTATTCTCATGCCCTCTTCTTATTGATCAGATCTAATGTGTGTGACCTACTAGGCCCAATAGTCAATTTGGTTGAAGCCTTAACTAATTTAAAAGAACAATTACTTTAAATTAAATCAACATCGTTATCCGATAACAATTTTTATGGCTTTCATATCATAAAGAGTACAAGCCATATCCTATTGTCCCAAATGACTTTGGAGAGTTAAATAATATTGATTGAGAATTTACATCATCAATTACCACATGGATTTAAATCTTCATTCATAGAATGTCTCGGTTGGTCAGGAGTTCGGCACCGACAGTCAACCCTTAAATATTCTGACTTTATGGGATCCTGTACTCGGGTTTGGATTAATTGGAAAACTTCTTTTCCAATTATCCTAAGTACTTTAGTCAAGGATTTAGAGTACTATCTCATAGGACATTCTCTTTCCAACCGAGAGTGAACAATCCCTTGTTGTACACTCAATTGCCTTCACCGGGTTTCTCTTGCATCCAATATACCAACTATACTAAAACATCAAGATGATGATTCATAAGTCAATAATCAAAGTACAAGGTATATGCAATAAGACATTTTTGGTGACACAAGTCAAATATCCAACTGTGCTATTATGATGTAAAAATAACCTGATAGATAGTTCGTTAGATCAGGTTTTTTTAAATTGGTTGGTTTAGTGAACTCATTCTACTAATGAGCACCTATGTGTGTATCTCAGTGTCCCCACACTAATGACCAATGAGATCGATCATCCTCATAACATGAGAAGACATCACACACACTAGTCTTATGGATCATTGATGTCCTATTTCAAATATCCTATGACTAGGAATATTTAGATCACATACCTATAGATGATTGATCTTGTTATCATGATCTCATCATGATTCAATGATCATTGCATGTGATCAAGGACTTCATTACGAAATTTGCATATAATAAGAGCTAGTAATAAAGTTTTGCCTAATTAATTAAATGAGATATTCTTAGAAATGTCAAAACATATCTTGTATGATTGACTTGTAGGGCATGTATTTCTATCAGAGAATTATTCTCATAGTTGACCAATTAACTATCTTACTTGAGAAGTAAGTGTCTCCTAGACTATCTAATGATATGAGAGAAGATAAGATCTTATCTCATAAAATAGTATATAAAAGATGCATTGTTTGCTTTATACTAGAAGTTACCTTTATGAGATAAAAAATTATAGAGGCAACATAGATAGAAAGATATGAGATCCATCGTAGCTCATAATGATAAGCTAATTAAGAACAAGTTAGAATAACAATACATCTTAATTATTTTTTGTTGGTGAGACCAATAGAAAGAAGTGAAATCATTATATAGAAATAGAAGGAGATAGTTAAAAGTCAAAGAAGGTGGTCAAGATAATAAAAGCCCAAATAAGACATAGCATTTTTCCAATATCATGCTGATGATAAGTGGAAGAGGAAATGCAAAGTGTATTGCACATAATGCAAAAATAGATCTTGAGAAGTTTCATGCATCCAAGTCATTAACATTTACTTTTCTTAAAATATACACTTCATAGTATTGATGCTATATGTGTATATCATAGTATTAGATACTAGGGATGCAACTAACGGTATGAGATACAAGATACGTATCTCTTATCTATAAGGAGTTGTAGATGATGACAAGTAAATGAAGGCCTAATAAAGAACATGTTGACGTACATATAAAATGGTGCAAAAGTTGCATCATTACTATTGGGAGATACAATTCTTTAATAGCCTTGTAGAGATGTGATATTAATAAAGATTACTATTATATCATTCAACAAGAATATTATCTGATTTCGTGCTTAGATAAATGTTGATTTATTTTAAGTTATGAAAATGATAGATGTTCTAAAACATTGAAAGGCGAAGTGTTTGCCATTGAGAGTTTCATAAATTGTTTAATCATATTAGATATGTTAGCTCTCATGTTATGTGTGAATACTCGTCTTAAGAGAAAATGGGTTGATTTAGATCAATCTACCCTTTAGCTTAATGTAAACATGGAGAATGGATTAATGAGTTGTCAGAACTTATACATCTAGGTGTATGTTAGCCCATATCTATTAAGTCTAAAGAAGAATATTTATACTTCATTATTTTCAAAAATGATGTCTCTAGGCATGGATATATGTACTTTATGAAGTACATATTTGAGATATTTAAGAAATTATTTGAGATTAAGAATGAAGTAGTCATAATGATGAAAAGAGCATTAGAACTCTTTGATAAGATCAAAGAGAGGAATACTCTAGTACGTAATTCACACATAATTAAAGGATAATAGAATCTAATTTTAATGGATACCTCTTTACATATTTTAGATTAAATGAGTAGCTAAAATAAGAAGCCGTTATATGTAGGGCATAATATGAATAATGACAATCTTTGCAAAATTCTTCTTTGTCTATTTAAGGCTAGATACTCATTATAACCACTTGATCTTAATTGGTACCTTTTAACTCTATTCTGACTATTCTATATGGGATATGGAAAAGGTTAAAGCTTAAATTTAAGCAAGTTAAGATTTTGGAATGTTTGACTTGGTGAAGTAGTACAACCCTAACTAGTTGGAATATAAGACTAAGAAGTGTTGGGTTGTAGGATATCCTAAGGAAACTTTTGGATATTGAATATACCACCCATTTAATAAAGGTATATGTTACTTGGTTCACTATATTTTAGAGGAACAATTCCTCTTTAAGAAAGATAATGGGAGCAAGGTATATATGGAAGATGTTTTAGTCTCACAACCCAAGATTACTTCTATTAAGGTACTAATTAATAAATACATATTGAAAATTTATAGGTCTTTTCTTATGTCTATTCAACCTAAAGAGATACATGAGACATATCTTTGATAGAAGAAATGAAGCATAAGATAGTAAGGATATTGATCCTAAGATCTATATAGAAGCAATATGAGATATTGATTCTAAAATAGGAAAATAATAAAATTTGAAATAAATTCTATCTATTCTAATCAAGTTTAAAACATAATAGATCCACCTGAGGATATAGTTTCCATAAGTTATAAATAGATCACTAACGAATAGATTGGAGTGGATTAGACGATAGAGACCTTCAAGGTGAGAATAATTGAAAAGGATATCATTTAAGTTAAATAGTTGACTATGATGAGATCCTTTATCCATTCCATGGATTAATCCATTTAGATTTTGATTGTTACACACTATGACTATAAGATATGTTAATTGGATGCTAAGATAATGTTCCTCTAAGGTATTTTAAGGAACTGGTGTATATGATACAACGTTAGGGAATCAGGTCTCAATAACATCCAAATAGAGTGTGTATAAGGTCTATTTATAAACTAAAGTAAAACTTTCCATAGTTGGTGTATAATGTTTAATGAGATTAACATCGTTAAGAATGAAGAGGAGTATTGTGTATTCAAATGGATAGATAGGAGTACTATTACTTTCTTGACATGTTATGTGAATCACATATTACTCATTAAGAATGAAGTAGGTACCTAGCCATCAAACTAATCCTCCAAACATGATCTTGGTTGTAAGATCTATAGAGAGATTTAAAAGGTTGCTTACCCAGTTAATATACGTAGTCACCATAGTCAAAAAATTTGACATAGTAAACTCCAAGAAAGGCTTCTTACCTATGTTGTGTGAAGTTGATCTTTTTAAAGAGATGTCTTTATAAATATTTTAAGAGATAAAGAGAATACATGAGTAGAGCCTTTATGCTTTTATCATAGGGTCTGTCATGTATGTGATGATACGTATATGACATGATTAATGCTTTAAGTGTTATGAGCATTCATCAAGAAGATCCAGGTGAGAGTCATTGGATGTTTTAGAGACATATCAATTAGTACTTGAGAAGTACTAACGATGCATTTCTATACAATAGAGAATAGGACTTGAAGTCTTGTAATTTTATAAACACAAGCTTTTAGTTAAATAAGTTTGATAATAAGTCAAAAATAATGGTGGTGCAGTGAGTTGGAAGAGGTCCATGCAATATCACACTATAAATTCTATAACTAATTTAAAGTAGATTATATACATAATAGCTGCACACTACTTGAGAAGTAGCTTAGATGAAGATGTTCATTTGAGATATGCGATTGTTCCAATTTTCTCTAAAAATGTACCATTGCTTTGAGAAAACAATGGGTAGAGCTGATATCTCATCAAAATTTTAAAACTTCTCTTGCATTATCATAGAATTAGAGAGATTGTAGCTTATAGAGATATAATTAAAGGTAGAGTATCTACCGCTAATAACGTTGTAGATCCACTAACTAAAGTAGTTACTCAAAGAGTGCTTGAGCTTCACCTTGAACTGATAGAGATCAACCAGATGGTTGATTGATTTTAGTGCAAGTGAGAGATTTATAGAAATGTATGCCCTACAAGTCAATCATGTATGATATGATTCGACATTTCTAGAAATATCTCATTCAATTAACTAGGTAAATCTTTATTATTAGCTCTTATTAAATGCGAATATTTACTGATCATATACAATGATGATTAAATCATGATGAGATCATGATAATGGGATTGATCATTTAGAGGTATGTGAACTAAATATTCCTAGTCATAGGATTCTTGAGATGGGATATCAAGGATCCGGATATACTAGTGTATGTGATGTCTTCTCATGTGATGATGGTGACCGATCTCATTGGTCATTAGTGTAGAGACACTGAGATACATATACAAGTGCTTATTAGTCAAATGAGTTCACTGAACTGACCGAATTAGAAATCTTGAATGGTATCTTACTTAACTGTCGATTAAGGTTTTCTATCATCACAATTGAATGGTTGGACATTTGACAAAAGTTGCTAAAGATGTCTTGTTGGGAGGAACTTGTACTTTGACCATTAACTTATAGATTATCATTTTGATGGTCAAGTATATCGATGGATTGGGTATAAGAAAAACATGATGGAGGCAATTGAGTGGACAACAAGAGATCATCCACTCTCAGTAAGTGAGAGTGAATGCCCTATGTGATAGTACTATAAATACCTAGCCATGGTAGATAGGATGATTAGAAAAGGAGTTTTTCAATTGATCAAATTTCGAGTATATGATCTTATAGAGTTGGTATATTAAGGAGTTGATAGTTGATACTGTATTTCTTTCTGATTGGGACATTAAATGGATGAGAGTTTATATCCATGTAGTAACTATTGATGAAAAGACTCAATGGAGGTAAGATTATCCCAATAGTCATTTAGGATCAAGGGATATGGCTTATATCCTTTATGTTCGGTAGATCGATTAATCTGTTATCAGATAACATATTTAATTAAATTAAATAGAACTTTTATATTTTATTTAGGTTTCAACAATTGGGCCTAGTGGGTCACATACATAAGGACTTATCCATAAGTACATGGCAAGGGCGTAATTTATAAAAAATTTGGGGTTTTATGAAAAATTCTAAAATTCTCTTTAAATTTATTAATGGTTTCATCCAAACTTGATTAAGCCAAGGGTAAAAACCATGTCTTAAACCTCCTCCCTACCTTATTCTCTCTCTAGAAGGCATCCATGGGTGATGGAGCTTTGTTCATGAATAGTTCTGAAGGTCAGCACGAAGGGAGAACCTACCGTGGATGAAGTTCGTGTGGATACCGCTGAAGACCAGACACTTGAACAATTTAAGGAGCTTTAGAAGCTCATCTTCTTTATCTTCGTAGGATTATATGAATCCTTATTAGGTATATTCAAACCCGTTTTAATTGGTTTTTTGTTTTTGTTGTTCGGTTCCGATTGAGACAGATTCTAAATGAACCCATAGGAATAATCACTTCGTTGGTACCAAATTTTGTTGGATGATTCCTTATAGTGCTTACTCTTAATCTTCAGGTGATAGTGAAGGACATCACTGGCAAGCAAGGCAAAAGGATGATAATGGTCATTTCCTTCACACACACAACAAAATTAAATATTTCAAAATACAAACAAATTTTAAAGAAATCAAATATCCAAAACCCAAAAACCTTATCGTTTCCTTATCCCACCATAACCTCTTTCTAATCCCACCAAGAACCTTCATACCATAAAGACAGTCTTGTATAGCGCTTAGATAGAGTCTTGATCTTTCGGAGAATCGGTTTTTCCATTATGTTTTAACAATAATTTCATCAAAGCAAGAAGTTATTCCATTCTGAACTTGAACTAGCATTTCTGAATGAGCTTAATTAATTTAAAGAACCCAACCTTTTGATTGAATGTCTCCTCTTTACTTTTTGCAATTTACTTTTCGATGCATTGCTCCCGAGTCCAGCACAGCATGCAATTTGGGTCCTGCCTAGTGACAACTTCCCCATGTGGGATTTTAGTTATTTACTTTTAGTATTGTTTCTTTTCTAACCAATCAACTAAAGGGAAGGTTCTGATAAGACAAAAGATGACGCGGGGTTTGGTAAGGTTTTATTTCAGTCAACTAGTTCTCTGAGGGAGTGTCTAAATCTGCACCTTGGTATCACCTTTTTAGTCCATTACCACTTTATTCTGTTGCACTTCACTATGCTTCACTACATTCATCTACACTCCACTCATGTCATTCCCGTGTAAAGTCGATGCCAAGGTGAGGTAAGTTGTAGACACAATTTTAGTTTAGTTGAAGAGATTAAATTCTTGTTTTTATGAAGTACATTTGAGTATCCTTCCCATGGAACCAAATTTTCTAGAAAAATAGAGCTTCTCGTGTGATTTTAGTCCATGGTGTCTAGTGCCTCATTAATGGAGCACTTTAACCATGGTCAAAGTGCCCTACCAATAGGGCACTGGGCACCCTGTTGGTAGGGCACCTGCTCCTTGGGTTGACATCAATTTGATACATCGCATGATGCTAGCGCCCCATTAAGGGGGCGCTTTGCCATGCGGGAGATCCTTTTTCATTTCTTAAAATGGCCCTATTTTTGGTTAAGTTTTCAAGCTTCCAAGCTCTCATACCACCCCCTCTTAGCTACCACCACACATCCAACACTCCCAAGCCTTCAAACCACCTAAAAATCACCTCCCTAAAACCTAAAGATCCACAGTTTTCTTCTTTAGAAATAGGTTTTTACTCAAATTGGGAAGGTTCTATAAATCAAATCTCTTGCTTTCAAGGCTAAATCTCTCTTCCAATAGCTTCTTTAGAGTATTGACTACCTCCAAGAACCTTCTGAAAATTTTGGAAATCAGCCGACACTCCGGGGTGAAGCCAAGAAGAAGGGCCAAAAATCTACCAAAACCAAACCTAGTGGCCCATCACGGGATGCGAGGGGGGTGCTAGGGGGTAGTGTCCCATCAATGTGGTGCGAAGGGTGGAACCCCATCAAGGGGGCACCTACAACACCAGATTTTGTTTTTTGGGGTTTTTCTCCCCCCCCCCATTCGATCCCTTGCTATTCTCTTTAGTTCTAACTTTTATTAGCATGTTGTTTAACATACATTAGGCTAATCATTTGCATTGTCATGCATCTTTAAACTTATCAAAATAAGGGATGGGATCTAGTCCCAATCCAATTAGTTTTTTTTTCCTTTTACATGTTTATATTAACATTTGAGCATGATGCTATATTTTCTCTAGATCTAATGTTGCTTTAACTTGGTACATGTTTCTTATGGACATTCATAGCTTGATCCGGTTGAGGTGAAGCTTCAACTGGATTGAAGAAGAGGAACTTATTAAAACTCCCTTCTTTCAATCGACCGAGAGAGGAGAAGTTGGAATCTTATAATGTCCCTACTTCTGAAGGTACGTTGGTCATCTCCACCATCATTACCTTTCATTATCTTCTACTTTGGAGCCTTAGACTCCCGCCAACCACCACCATCACAAACTCCACCTCCAAAGTCATCAAGAAAGGCATAAATGGGAAACCTCTCAGTTTTCGCCGGTTCAGATTTCTTCTCTTTTCAGGTGTTTACAATGATCTAGTTAATGCCCTGTTTGGTAACACTATTAGGTATCTCTATCACTATCAATTTTAAAATTGACACTGATAGGAACCATTAAGAGGTGTTTGGTTAATTGTATCAATTTTAAAATTTATAGTGCAAACAAAGCATATTATGTAATACAAGTGACAACTTATATTATTTTTGATATTGATACTCCAACATTTGAAAATATTAATATCAATATTGATATAGTACCAAAAATGAAACTTTAACCAAACAGGGCATAAAGAATGAAAGTTAGAATTTTAGATATAGTTACAAATGATAAGATTTCGAACATATATATGATGTTGTGTATAATTTGTTTAAAAATTTATATTTCATCTAATATATGATAACGAATATGGATGCTTGCATATAATCTAGTCAAAGAAGAAGATCTACATGTATGATATAGATGGTTTTTTTGGATGATAGGAATTTTAGCACATATACTATGTGAGATTTATTTGATGATTTAAATAGGTGTCTAGAAAATTGAATCAACTTGATCCTCTTTGACTTGAAAAAAAATATTTAGATAGTATGAGAATATTTGAAAACTTATATTATAGATATATGCTAGTATTTTTGTATAATTGATTAGAAAACATGATAAAGAAGAAAAGCATGATTGTAAATTTGTTAATTAATGTCATATTATCAAGATTATGTTATGAATGATGGGTTATTTGTGTAGTAGATTATATGTTCTTAAAAGGTTAAATATTTTATGAATAGTATTATTAGATTTATTGATAAAGTTTATATGCATTATATGGTTGAAAATAAGAAGTTATAGTTAAGCAATAGTCATGTGATAGCAAGAAATGTTAGAAGTATGTTATTGTTTCCTTTCTTTAACATGATAAATTCTCTTGATAAATAATTTATATCCTCTACGATTTATAATAGAAGAATATGTAAGAGATGTTCATCCAGTAGTGTCATTTAAATTTTTAACGAACATATTTGGAATCTCCATCGAGTAGTGTCATTTAAAATTTTAGTTTACTTTAAAACTTCTAATCTAGAGTATGTCGATAAAATTTTATAAAAAGTAAAAAAATAAAAATCCAATGAGGCCACTTAATCCCATTAATGAAGCTCTCTCTATATAGGAGAGTGCCTGATTAGCTAAAGTCTACTGGTGTTCAATGATTATAGTAGATCACTAGAATTATCAATTCAAGAAACAAGCTGCGGCTCAAACTTAGACAACAATTTTGGCACATGTCCAACATAAATGGACTGAGCTAAAATCCTGATCCACTCCAAAATTGTATAATTTTGTTAAGACACTGAATATCCAGCTATAGATATTATTCGATTGTTAACTAGAGCAGGCACATAAATATATCCTCTACTGTGTTTAAGATGGATTTCGAATAATTTTTTTACAAATTATAAATAATATAAAATTTATATATTTAAAATTATTCTATTTAAAATTAAACTTAAATATTCTTTAATCTACACCACTGTATTCAATTGATAATAATAAATTTTATAATTTAAAATTTATTTATATTTAATTATATATTATAAATAATATTTATAAAATACAATTTAATTAAAATTTTAAAATAATTATTATTTATATATTTTTTAAATTTAGTAAAAACAATATAAATTATATTGTGTTATCCATATCTGCATCCAACTTAGACGTGAATTATTTGTTTAGCTAAATAAGGTATACGCGAAAACCTCATATCTTCTCCACCACGTACGCCCAATTTTCTACATAACAAACAATCTGCAAGATAAAGACCGGGATAACTCTCTTATGGGGTGTTTGGTTGCATGATAATTTTTTGTACATTTTCATGATAAAAAATTGTATTAAAATAAAAAGTGAACTAACTCATGACATAAAATTATCATATTTGGAGGGATGTGATTACAAAAAAGAGTAACTACCACACATGACCAAACAAAGTGGGGGACCACAAGAAAAATGAAAGAGGTGAGACCCTCTCTTTTTTGTTTAAGAAGAAAATCACTTTTAAAACATAAAATTGTCATGGTTACCAAACACCTCTTTTAACAAGTTTTCTTACAATTTTTAAAAATTAAAACAAAAACTTTCATTATCATGCAACCAAACACCCCATTAATCTTTGTTTTATTTATTGAGAATCAAAATTTATGAATAATTTCTCATTTACTTTTAGATTGTAAAATATTTCATGTAGTATTTGTATTATACCGAATGTCTAGATTCTACCTCATGATATATATGTACACACATATATATACTAGTTAAGAAAGTGCTTCATGTGTGTGCGAACAAAACAAAATATATTTATTATTAAATTATTTTAATATAAATTTAGTTATTAATATATTTAATTTTATTTTATTTCACATTTCTTATCACATTCCTCTATTACCGACATGTAAAAATGATTCTGGAATGAATCAGAATGATTGTGATCCACGTAAACATTGAATCATAATTTTTATGATATCGTATACACAATCAAAAACCCACCAGAGCGAATAATATGTATTAAACAAGTCATTTAAACTTTTTCAAATGCTAAGCACCAAACGATAGTAAAAGAGTAGATGATAAAGATTCAATGCTTGTCAAGTCATCATGTTACCCAGAATGAGAAACATTCAAGAACCCACCAGAACAAATAACCTATATTAAGCAAGCCATTTAAATTTCTCCAAAGACTAAACACCAAACTATAGTAAAAGATCACAATTCTGACAAAAAAGATCCAATTCTCGTAAAGTGAAAATTTCTAAACAATTCTTGATTTTTTTGGAACATGCTCGATCTTTTCCTCGTCATCCTACTCGGAACTGTTGTTTTCATGTCTTAGGTGATTTTGATGACCTTGGTACAAGTGTAACTAACATTACCATCTTCTTTTTTGACACACTTCACAATCATTGTACATCATTTTTTGATTAAACTCTCCATGATATTCATATACGATGACAAATCTTTTTTTTTGTAAAGAAAATAAAACCATTCATATTGATAATAAAGATGTAAACACAGAATGAGAATAATAAAGATGTAAACACTTGATAATAAATATGTAAACACAAATTGAGAATAATAAAGATGTAAACACAGAATGAGAATAAGTAATTATACCTTTTTCTCTTTTAACTAATGAACGGATATTCTAATGATTTCTTTTGCTCGACGATCGAAGAATGTAATCCGCAAATCAAATGTACTGTCTACAATATTTACTCACAATGAATATCTGTAAAATAAATATAAAATGTTAGTGTTTAATTTACGTGAAATAATAACTTATTCACATCCATCTTGATATATATTAGATTAGAATGAATAAATCGAGTTGTTATGAGATGATTTACCTTTTGATTGGTTGAATAACTACCTTGAAATATTTGGAACAAAAGTGATTATTATTTTCTTGTCTGACAAGTTTTGCACGATACAAACAAGCCAAGTACCATGGTTCTTTACTTGTTATAACATCTTGTACCCATTTAACGGTGTAGGAGAAAACCTGATAAACATATGCTTGTTAATTTTCCCAATATTGTTCAATATCATATGATTAGTTGTAATGTCTCATTTTATAAAAATGACAAACGTAGTGTTAAAAAATGAAATGAAAAAAAATACCTGTAAAGAAGAGGTATGCACATTATGAATCAATTCCTTTAGATTGATATTCTCAAATTTTAATGTAATAATATCTTCAGAGACCCCACTGATGACCCGTTGTGACAATTCATGCTCATTGTTATGCATCCTAAAAAAGTTAATTAAAATTATAAAAAGATACAACGGTGAAATATGTCAATGTGAACAATAAAAAGAATATGTATTAAGATACCAAGTCTGTAACAGTGAAGTCGTCGGCATAGTTTGATGAATGACAATCTTTGTGTTAAAGGTAGATTTAAGTCCAAAATTTCTTGACAATTGTAGAAGAATGGTTATAGGTTGATTTTTTAAGCAAAAAATATGTGATGAGTATACCTTTCAAAGAATGTGTTCTCAAGAATGTTGCAAGTATAATTGGTTTCTCATGAATGATTTGGCAAATCTTTTCACTGTCATGCTTGATGAAATTTTCCCACAAAGTATTATTGGGATTGACGTCCTAAGGATGAAGAAAAACTTAATATAGAAGAATATGAATATTGATGTAAATTATAACAATGAATAAGGTAGTACGTGTCATCCATCAATGTTAATGTCTGTCGTTCAATATTCTTCCCATCTGATTGACGAGATACAATAGTTGTATCATCTATGTTAATGACTATGCATAGCAAATCTACAAGCACAAAGAATTTACATATATTAGAATATATTAAGTTGAGTAACGTAAAGTAAAGTACTTACCAATGAGTTCATCATCAGTTATTGATTTTAATAGTTGTTCAATTGTCTGAGTTCTACTTGATTGTCCTTCATCTAGCGAAGGAATATTGACATCATCTGCTTCAATGATGGCAGTAGCTTTCGTGAAGATGATCGCAATTGGAATCGTTCTAATATTGTATCTTGAGTTGGCTAGCTTAATCTGTCTATTTGAGATCTTGTAATTTTTCCCTGTACGAGCAAATAATCAAATTTGACGATTGTTTCAAAGAACATTGTAGCCTGAATTAGAGTCCTCTGGTGAAAGAAGTTGAATACGTTGAATACATTTAAAATGAGTATGAAGTTAAATAATATGATATATAATATAAATAAAATGAATAAATTAACCTGTTCGTCCTTGAAGCACATGTTGATTACTTTTCCTGGCTTATTATTTTTTGTAAATATGTGTGGTGCTCTCTTCTCAATCAACTGACAATGAATTGTCCATTCTGCCATGTCAGTTGCTAAGTCCTTCAACATGGTGACCTTAGATTCCATGTCTTGAGAAAGAATAATGACAATGTTAGAAATAATATTAGTTACTAATTTTTAAATAAGAATTGATACGCACATGTTTCATTGTTAAAAATTTCGTTGTAGACAATATTTTGTATGTGGTGACATAATTTTCTATTGTTCAACTTGGATGGCTCAAGACCCAACTTAGGGTCCGTTTGTTTGCCAGGAGAAGTTGCTGCTTGCGCAAGTTTTCCCAAAAATCATCTCAATTCACTTATTTGTTTACATGTAAAAGAAGAATCATGTAAAATGAATTACAGACCTCTTAATGGAAATCCAGATTTTGGCATCCGCCGGTGCAAGGCGGATGCCATTTTCGGCGAACAGTCCAAATTCTTTTTAAAACTCATTAGTTAAAATATTATTAATAGATATTATCAATTTAATGAATTTATTATTTATATTTAATTTTCTTAAAGACATACGTCAGTAGATAGAAATTTTATTTTTTTCTATGTGTACCTGACAAATAAAATAACTTTATTAAAAATTATTTTATCGTTTCAATTACTCATTTAATAAATTTATTAATAAAAGTTTAACTTAAATTTTAGTTTGCTTTTGAACTATTTTTAATTAATTTTTTATATATAAATTACAACATTTTACGTTGCACTATTACGTAGTATATATTTTATTTAGTTGCCAGCGTATCGTAGGTTTCCAAAATATAAATTTTGAGTAAACAATTTATTATGAAACTTTTTAGTTTTAAAAATATTTTATCGTATACTTTAGTTGAATATATAAACTTGATATGTAGTAATTATTTATAAATATTCAATTAAATAATTGAGGATACTATGATAAAATTTTGCATGAAATTTATAAAAATAATGTAAAAATAAAAATAATAGATCTTGTTTTTCAAAAAAAATTAAACTGTAAATAAATACTTAATTTATTTTTGCATCAAAATTTTGTTATAAATAAATAATTTAATTATATAGATATTAATAAAATTATTTATGATTGATATGTTCTCAATGAAGTTTTTGATAAAATTTTCTAGAAAAGAGAACCACAGATAATCAAATGGTTAATGTTGTTTTCAATTTCCTTGAAAAAGAGCATTTGATAAAAAGTTTTTCATTGGTTTTAGTTTTACATGAAACTAAATAGACCCTAAACGATCAGAATTTTAACAAATTTTTCATCCACTCGAGGATGAACTCGAAAGTAAGATTATTAAATAATTAATTGAACTTGTAAGAGCTCAAACTTAAATTTGTTTAAAAGAAACGTACTAAGTTTTAATTACTCGACTCGACTGGACTTGTTTGTTTTGGACCCCTAAAGATGTGGTTGGTTAACGACTTTATTTGGTTGGTTGTAAAACTCTGTAAACTAGTGTTCTTATATCATTTATAGTATTTTTTAATTATTATTATAAAAAGTATTATATTCTAAAATAAATATTCTTGTTTTAAATTACATGAAAGAAAAATGAAAACCAAAAAAAAAATCTTAAATTGATCAAGTCATTTTATTTGTGTGATTTTTTTTCCTACTTTGTAAAAAATGTATAATTTGAAACAATTCAATGAAAAATTTAATACTATATCTCAAAAGTTGATAAGGTGTGCATTAGGCAAAAAAATTTATATAACTTTAAATAGGTCAATGGAATTTTTTGGAACAATATTTTAAATTTTGATAAGACGTCTATTTTCAATTTTGATTATTGATATATTTTAAAATTTTAAATAAAAAATTTATAAAAATTTTAATTTTAAAAAATATTACATTATATAATATTTTATAATGATGAATGTAATAGTCATTTGTTATGAGTAATAATGTAATTAAAATACATATTATTTTACAACTCTTATATATCATATTTTAAAATACAAAAATATTGAAAATGATTTACAAGTAACCAAATGATTGAAAAGTGTTTTCAGGAAATTGTTTTACGGACAACCAAATAAAGAATTACATTTTTGGGAAAAAGATTTACGGACAACCAAATGGTGGATTATGTTTCCAATTTCTTTGGAAAAGTTACTCCAAAGAAAATGTTTTACGTGATTTTGTTTTTACAAGGATCCAAACGGACCCTTAGTTGATGCTCTTGAAACACTACACGACAATGCGACGTATAATTGTCCATGAGAGAAAACTGGTTTGGGCAAATAGATTCTAACATTATCTATTGTTTGACATTGTACTTTATTAATAGTTATGGCAAATCCTAAACATAAAGGAAATTGTTTCTTTTTAAAATGGAATGGATATTTGCCCTGATCTGCCGAGAATAAAGGTATACGCGGAATAAAAATCTCATTTCTGGCATGTTGCCCATTTTCAATTTGTGCTTTTATGACATTTCTTTGGAAATCAATACAAACTAATCGCGTACCATTACATAGGCCATTTGGTGGGTCCAAGTTCTTTAATAACACAATCAGACAGTGTTGTTTCAACGAGAATTTTGATGGTGCCATCCTATTTGGAGTTAAACTGTTCAAAAACTCCACTTGATAATGTGTTTTTGTTTCATCAATTGCACTGTCAAAGTTATAATACACATGTTCTTCTCCTGAAAATGATTTAATAAGAATGTCATTAATTTTATCAACAAATTCATTTTTTGTTGCTAAGATGGCTCTACTTGTCATATATGTTGGATATTTATACTTTACCCCAATATCTGCATATATGATGTTGATCAACTCTCTTCTCATATCTTGGTTGTCTCTGACCTGCACACATATGTCCTTTGGAACACATATTAACCCGTTACCAATAGTCGGTTCAGTTCCATTTCTGATTCGAATAAGGAAATTTGCGAACTCTTCATCACACTTTGCTCGCATGTTCTTTGTGAGAATCAGTTTTTCAATTTTTGCCCACAAGTATGACCTGATCAAAGATCTATCAATTGTTTGTATCTTGGTGGCTTTTGGAATCACGGGCAAAACTTGTCTGAAGTCACCATAAAATAAGAATATTTTGCCACCAAATGGAAGATCAGAATCTATGATATCTTGTAGTGTTCTGTCAACAGCTTCTATAGCGTCTTTTTTGCACATGGGAGCTTCATCCCAAATCACCAACTTTGCTAATCTTATTAAACTTGCTAGGTAACTTTGCTTCTTTATGTTACACATTGATGATTGTTTAATATTCAAAGGAATCTTGAATCTGGAATGTGCTATTCTTCCTCCGGGTATCAGACAAGCCGCAACTCCACATGTTGCTGTTGCCAGAGCTATATGTCCTCTGCTTCTTATTTTGGCAAGTAATGCCCGATAAAGATATGTTTTTCCTATCCCTCCAGGTCCATCAACAAAAAAGATTTCATGTTCTTCTTTGTCCACTCGATCAATAATCAACCTGAAAGCTCTATCTTGGTCCTCGTTAAGCAAGTTGATAGACTCGATATCCTTAAGTGGATTGTTTATCAACAATTCATCTTTGATTTCTTTTAATGTGTTTGAAGGTTTAACACATTGGGGAGGGATACACGGCAAGTCAAAATCGTGAATGTTTCTACCAAAATTTTTAAGGAACCTTCTTATATCTTTCAATGTTGCTCGAAGTTGGTCCGAGTACGACATGTCTTTATTCCTCCGATAATCCTCGACCATATATGTATAGAATTTATCCCATAGTGATCTAACATTTTCTGTATCACAATAGGCTAATGTCACTGCAAATAAGCGACGTAAAGAATAAGGCATTTCATAGATGACAACCTCCTTAAAACAAGATATTATTGAATGATCACTTTCTAATAAACCACTTTTTTGAGCCGCTTCCCTAAACATTTTGTAGGTGAACCCTGTAACTATCCGTAAATCCTCAAAAGATTTTGGTCCTCTGATATTGTTCAACAATATTCGGTGATTGTGTCTCTCTTCTTCAGACGGATTTGAGGCGTTAACATGCCCAATTACTTGCCGTTGCTTTCTTTTTGTCCAACATAATCGTGACGGAGTCCATACATAATGTTCGGGAAACTCTCTGTATAAAAGCTTACGAGCTTCTATATCAACAGAGTTTGTGAAGAAAAATTTCATAAGCATTGTTTTCTTCGAATGAGACGTTTCCAAAATATAATGCAAGTTCTCATTGTTGTTGAAGCTGACAAGTTGCATATTGGGTAGATGTAAGTCAAGTTGAACAACAGTTGGATACATCTCATTAAGATTGAAATGATAAATTCTCCACATTGCTTCTAGTGGTGAAATCCATCAACCATCTTGGAAAGTTTTTGATTTCATCAACAACAACCATCCATTAGTAATTTGCACCGAAACACGTTCATGACATTTATATATATACTTGTATAGGTACTTGACTACTATTATCGATAAAAAAATTTCCACATTAATATGACAATTATACCTTTTAAGTAACAAAGGATTGTAAAGAACAACTCAGTGATTATCTAAATAGTATTGCTTGACTTTATATTTTCGCCTATCATCTCTCATTCGATATGTCGGATATGAGTTAGCACCCTTCAATGAAACCTCACAAAATGGGCGTGAATAATTACACTTACATGTACCATTTTTCATACAAGGTGATGACGTCCTCAAGGAACCACAAGGACTGTGTATTATATGTTTAAGAACCATGTCGTGTAAATCTTTATCCACAGTCGGATCCGGAATTTCTGCCGACACTATAATATCGTATGCATCAGGATGTTCTATCTTTTCACCTTCTTTCAAGACAATCAGGAAATGAGTGTGCGACAAACCTCTCTTTTAGAATTCTATGACATGTATATAAGTAGCAACATTTCCAAATAAGTTCTCCTTGAACAATAGATTTTTGAGATCTTGCAATTTTGATATAAAAATTTAGCTAACAATGTCTGGCCTATTGAAGGAAACTTTTGATGGTTGCAGTTGATTCCTTATTTCATCCCAATCTAGATTACAAGTGATTATGAGAAATATATCAGGTTTTCCAAAGTGATGTACAAGAGCCATTGCATTTAGATATCGTCTTCTCATATCTCTTGGACCACCAATAAAAGAAGCAGGTAGCATAATTCTTTTTCCAATATAATTCGAATATGTTTCTTCATCCATAACAACATCCACAACTTCTTGATAAACTTTGGATCGTATGTGTTGTTAATTTTTGTAATAAAAATTCAGCCGATCTATCTTAAATTTAACATACAAGTCAACAACAAATTACTGCAACAAACGACCTCCAAAGAGTATTGAACCAAAATATGAACTTCTGATTTGAAGGAGGTAAGCATAGTACTCACAAGCTAAAACAAATTGATCTTTTTTTCCTTGTAAAGATAAACCTGCATGTTATATTTTATTTTAACATAAGACTTTATGTAATAAATCAACATTACATGTAGTTTATTAATATATTAAATAATTACCTTCTTCTCTTTGAACCAAATCAGTGAATGTATGAATATGGTCCACTATTATATTTGAGTTGTTTGCACTATTTGAAGTATTGTTGGTTCATCTGATTCCTCTGTGCCAGCTAGTTTCTCCTCTTGGAAAGAGTAATGGATAATGAAGTGGGTCATAACAGCCAAAATAAAACTGCAATTTATGGCTTCTTCCGTCATGACCATGTACAACAATATCAGTAACATATCATCCTTCTACATCATTACCTTCGACCCAAATAGCCGCTACTTGATCAGCGGTTGGGGTGTTGTAAACTCGTTGATCCAAGCCCGGATCAATTCAAATAGAAATGACTCTTATATCAAAAGAAGGTAGGTTTTGTAGATTTCTTAAGAAAGTAGAATAAGGATTGATATGCAATATATCAATCAACTTTTTAATAATTGACTCATTTAAGTTGGGAAGATGGTAAAGTCGGTTACGAACTTCATTCTCTGTGTCATAAAAATATAACTTAAGGTATCTTACAACATTGTCATTCGGGACAAGTGATGGAATATGACAATGAAGTTGACCCAATATCCTAAAAGTGTAACACCCACTTCTCATATCTGCATCTGTTTTGTCCAAAGTAATGAAGTGAGACGCATAACGTGTCCCCACTTCCTTTGAAATAGGGGGTCGCGCAGACAGCGCCCCCGGGTTGAGGGCGTGCCCTACGCACCCCTAGTTTGAGGGTGTGCCCTCCCCTCCTTTCAAAGGCGGGGGCGCGGTCGAACCAGTTTCTATATTTTGCACCGGTTTCCATTCTCTATAAATTGAGGGCCATTCTCAACGAGCCAAGGTTAATCTCCCGTGCCTAGCTCATCCTGAGGTCATCCAAGCTCTCTCCCAAGGCTGTCCCGACGTCCAAAGTCGATCTGATGTCGAGAGATCGATCACAAAGTGAAGGAGAAGCCTGATCCGTGCATTCTGCATCAACCAACTTCATTGGCTTCTGTAGAAAATCTTGGGCTCCTGCTGTAAAAGTCTTCAACAGAGGAGTTGTTCCTCTCTTCGTCCTCTTTCATTTGCAACTGACGACATTCGATTCCGACTTGCCGTTTGTCTGTGGTGATTGCTGCACCAAGGGCATCCCCATCCTCCAGCACTCCTCTCCTCGTCCTCTAGCCACCCTAGGCTCATCCCAACCTCCCCTAATCATCTTCTCTTCATCCCGGTGCCTGGAGATCATCCCAAAGTGAAGAAGAAGCCGGTCTATGCTCCGACGTGCTGCACTGCTGATCATCGGCTTCTACAGATCTTTATAGTCATTTTCTAGCCTGACTTCCTTCATAGGAAGTGTGGCTCATCAAGATATCTTTCATCTCCAACAAACAGAGATCAATTCTGACATTCCCTTGTTATGTTACAGCCTCAACACCGGCACTGCATAGACAGATCTGAAGTCTTCTCTTCTAAGTCCTTGTCTTCTTAGTCAATTTCAGTACATTTAATGGTGGATTCAGCCTATATATCCTTCATAAAAATTGTTCCCTGATAAGTTCTCTTTTATTTACAACAATAATATTTCAATTCAGATATCTATGGTGCCCATAGCACATTCTACATTGACATTGTGCTAGGAGTTTCCAGAACTTCACTGTCCAAGATCCTGCTTATCAGATAAATTCATATTATTTATCATAAGATTCAAGAAAACTTATCTTCATATCAAACCACCCTCGGTGAGTCCTATTTATTTTGAAACAAACATCACTTTATTCTGACATTGGTGCTGTTCTTTACGGTCTCTTTATCAGAGCCACGTAGTTTACATTGAATTTGTCCAACCCGGTTGCCACTTTGCCTAGGCTGTGTTGTCTTTAACCATTCATATTATCTTTGCTAAATCTTCATTAAAATCATTTATTTCATATATAAGAATCATTTTTATTTAGTTTTGCATCATTTCATATATCACAGAAAACCAAAAAAAAAGGGTTAGGGCTAACCCAGTAGCCGGTGAGTTCGGTTTCAATTGCTAATTTCACATCTTCTTATTTTAGTTACTACACTTCACTCAAGTATAATTCATTCTTTCACTTGTTTTCATTGTCTTTAAGTTGCATAGATCATTCAAGCTAGCACTGGTTGGACTCTTCTTCATCGTCCGGCCGAAGAAGAAGAAGGTTGAACTCACATCCCAATCTCCCACGCTAAGGTACACACGGTCAAATCAACTTAATCTTGTCTTTTATTCCATAAAGTGGAGCCTGCGGCTCCTGGAGACCACCTTTTTATTCATGTTCTAAGTTCATCTCCTCCTCACTCTCCTCGCACATGACCCGAACCATCTCCGATGCTCAAGCGACGCCGTGAAATGAAAGTTCGGGGAACAATGTGAGTGTGGGACTGAGGTGAGAATTTTACTACTTTCTGAGTACTTTTCAATTCACCTCCTTTCCCCTATTCTATCTTTCACCTTCTCTTTAGGTGCCGATCCGGAACCCGTTTCTGGAGTCGACACTTACAACATGTTTGGTCAAAAATTGATATGATTCTTTAGCCTTCTTTCTTGGTGCATAAAGCAATCTTCTTCTTGTATTCTTATCTCTTCTACAGGCTTTTGTATAATTGAAGGTTAAATATAAATATAAATAAATAAATATTTATAAGAACAAGTGATGAACATGTACCTTCATTATTTGAAGTAGATGCAATTTCAGAAATGTAATGTTTTTGACTCATTCTTTAGTGAAACTGATGTAATGATGTTTGAGAATTCATGTTAGATTAAACTATATTGATTGACAAGTACTTGTCGATGTTTAAGAAAAAATAGGTTAATTTTAAAAGAACACATGTAATAGAATATAAACTTCAAGCATTTTATTTTAGTGGATTTTGAATTATTTTTAATTTTCGGTTGTGTGTTTTAAACAAGTCATACACAAAATGTTGAATGATTATCCTCAGAATTTCATGTTAATCTTAAGTTAGTGGATTGTTAAATAATTGTTCACTCTATGAGAGTATGGTAGAGAATAAATTTCAACTACTCAAAAACTAAAGTTATCATAATCTTACCATGTATCGTGTTAAATGGGTAAGTTAAATTTTAGGTAATTTGTACAACCAGCCCAATCAATGAAGAGGTAATCCTTCACGTCTGGGGACTTACGGAGGTCTCTGTGGAAACATACCTAGTCAACTGAAGAGGAATATTGCAGAAGAGAGGTTGGTAACCACCAAGAGAGTGTGTTGTATATGAAGGTAATTTGGGAGAGAGAGATACATTCTCGAATGTCCTATAGGTTGGACAAGTTCAATACCCAAATGCAATTGTTATGTAAGATTATGATAAAAAATTAAAAAATAATGATAAAACAAATAATAAACATAAATTTATATAGAAACTCACTTAATTTGAACAAACTAAGACTAGAATAAGGCCAATTGTAAACCCACTTCATGGTCTCGGCTTAATTTAAAAGAAATCCAAAAAAAGGGAAATCAAGAGGCCGGTTCTAAACCCACCTCTTGACCCTCCTTAAGGTAGACATCAAAAAGTCTATTAAAAGACCCAATGTCTTACCATACCCCAGGAGGGAGTCTTTTACCCATTATGTCATGGGGAGGTTGTGTATACTCATCATGCCAAACTATGAGCTAATGAGGAGTACCAACCATTAGGTGAGCTCCCTCAAGCTTTTCAAAATCCGGGAGTGCTCAACCTTGGACCAGTTGGGAGAGAAGTTCATATGCCTATCAAAGGCCAGAACATGTTCAATTTCAAGTGGGCAAAGAATATTCAAGTTGGTCAAAGGTCGACACATACTTGATCCTAAGTCGATGGAGTGAATGTCACAATGTTTGTCAATGACCAGAGTACTGGACTGGGAATCATGGCTGATATGCCTTCCCTCCGCTCATTTGTAATTGAATTTAGAGCAATATAGTGTCATGACTCATGTGAAGGGTGCTGTTATTGTAAGGAATCAATACATGACAACGAAAAAAATTTTGATTTCATAAAACCATGACCTTTGCCTTGATCGATGCCGAACAAGTAAAACCGGGAACCGAATATGAAGTAGAACGAGAGTACCTCATGGGATTTATAAAATCCCTCACCATGGATGAAGAGAGGACATTCCTCCTTGCTGAAAACCGTTCAAGTGTCCGGTCTCTAGCGGTATCCACACGATCTGCTTCAATAGACAAGTTCTCCCTTCCTTCGGGCCTCTAGAAACCTTCCAGATCCAAGCTTGACCATGGGAGATCACCTTCTAGAGGAGAGAGGAGGAAGAGAGGATGCTTTGGACGTGCTCCAGCCCTATGGCTTGTTAGAATTTGGCTTCATAAGCCATTTATATATAGAAGATGGAATTTTCACAAAAATCCAAAACTTCTATAAAATTACGTCCATGCCCTCATCTTATTAATAAGATCTAATGTGTGTGACCCACTAGCCCCATAGTCAATTTGGTTGAAGCCTTAATTAATTTAAAAGAACAATTCCTTTAAATTAAATCAAATAGTTATCTGATAACAATTTTTACGGCTTTCTGATCATAAAGGGTACAAGCCACATCTTATGGTCCCAAATGACTTTGGGGAGTTAAATAACATCTATTGAGCCTTTCCATCATCAATTACCACATGAATTTAAATCCTAGTTCATTCAATGTCCCGGTTGGTCAGGGGTTCGGCATTGATTGTCAATCCTTAAATATTCCAACTCTACGAGATCCTGTACTCAGGTTCGGATCAATTGAAAACTCCTTTTTCCAATTATCCTAAGTACCTTGGCCAAGGATTTAGAGTACTATTCCATAGGACATTCTCTCTCTCCTACCGAGAGTGAACGATCCCTTGTTGTCCACTCAATTGCCTCCACCGGGTTTCTCTTGCACCCAATACATCAACTATACTAGACCATCAAGATGGTGATCTATAAGTCAATAATCAAAGTACAAGATATATCCGATAAGACATCTTTGGTGACTGAAGTCAAAGATCTAACCGTGCTAATGAGATTTAAGAATAACTTGATAAATAGTTTGGTAAGATACCGATCGGATTTTCCTAAATTGGTCAGTTCAGTAAACTCATTCCACTAATGAGCACCTGTGTGTGTATCTCAGCGTCCCTACATTGATGATCAATGAGATCGGTCATTCTCATCATATGAGAAGACATCACACACACTAGTCTATCCGGATTCTTGATGTCCCGTTTCAAGGATCCTATGACTAGGAAAATTTAGATCACATACCTCTAGATGATCAATCTCATTATCATGATCTCATCATGATTCAATCATCATTGCATGTGATCAAGGACTTAATTACAATATACGCTTCTAATAAAAGCTAGTAACGAAGTTTTGCCTATTTAATTGAATGAGATATTCCTAGAAATGTCGAATCATATCATATATCTTTGGCTTGTAGGGCATACATTTCTATCAGTTATAAGGAATAAGGACAAGCCCGATGAACTTGAGAAAAATGCAAACCGAGAGATTAAGCTTACCAATACTCAGAATAAAAAAGCCAAACAAACCATAAATCCATCAAGACAAATCAGGTCACTGACCCCAACCCCAAATAACTCACAAAACTCAATTATGTTCCAAAGATAAGTTCAAGTGAATGTTAAAATAAAACAAACAATGGACATACAAGAGAAGTAAATAAATCAGATTCAAACTCCCAAGATCAATCCCCAGGTTCTGGAATGGCAATTTTGAATTCAAGGAAAATAGTCAGCCATAAAGAACTGTAGCCCCCTACCATAACTCAAATCAAAAAATAAGAACCCAGAGTTTAAGATCCCTCAAATATGAAAAAAATAAAAAAAGAACAAAAAAAGCAAAGCTGTAGCTAAAATCTGAATTCCCTGATCCAGAATCCCCAAAGCCATGGATCAAGTGGCACAAGGCAAGTTTGGTCCACCAAGAATTATACATTTTGCCATTTTGTTTACATGTCCATTTTCAGTCACAATTAGATTTTACGTTTAGTTTATTAACATTTAAATTTTATAAGGTATCATTCTAGTTTCTTTTTCTACAACTAAATAAAATCTAAATTTATAAAAACATGGCTGTGCTAAGAATAAAAGCATGTTTGTAGGAAGATGGTTATTTTTTGAGTTAGATGGAGATGATGATGGCCAAATAACATTTGAAGATCTAAAAATTGCAATGAGGAATAGAAAATACATCAGAAATATTCTCATTATTTGCATGCATTTTTGGGCAGTCATAAATAATAAGAGCTAGAGATGCATGTGGGAATGAGAAAAATTATATTGAGAGGAAAAATGGCGTACTGTAAAAGTTGAAACATACATGTAAAATTCATAAGGTATACTGTCGACTCCGAAAACGGGTTCCGGATCGGCACCTCAAGAGAAGGTGAAAGATAGAATAGGGGAATGGGGGAAAGGAGTGAATCAGAAAACACTTGGAAAGCAGTAAAGACTCCTCACCTCGATCTCACACTCACATTGATCCCCGAACTTTCATCTCACGACGTCGCTTGAGCACTGGAGATGGTTCGGGTCATGTGGGAGGAGAGTGAGGAAGAGATGAAATTAGAACATGAATAAAAAGGTGGTCGCCAGGAGCCGTGGGCTCCACTTTATGGAATAAAAACAAGATTGAGTTGATTTGACCGTGTGTAACTTAGCGTGGGAGATTGGGATGTAGGTTCAACCTTCTTCTTCTTCGGCCGGCCGATAAAGAAGAGTCCAACCTGTGCTAGCTTGATCAACCTATGCAACTAGAACAATAAACCAAGTGAAAGAAACCGATTAGAACTATGAGAAGTGTAGAAACTATAAAAGAATAGATGAAACAAAGTAGCAATTGGAATCGAACTCACCGGATTGGGGTGAGCCCTAACCCCTTTTTTGTGTTTTTTTAATTATGTAAAAATGATGCAAATGAAGTAAAAGATATTATAAGATAGTAAATAAACTGAATGAAATGAGTTAAGAAGGACTTATGAAGTGTGTGGCTTAAGTTCAAGCCAAGTTGGTTGAAGAAGGCCGGTTCGGGTAGCTTTGCACCCTTCTGGCGCGACTTTGGTGAAAAGAATGTTACGGACGACCCTAATGTCAGAATTGAGTGCCGTTTGTTTATATGTATGGATAACTCGGAGGAGAAGAGATCTTATGTTGATAACTTCTCCGGAATATGTCTGTAGAAGCCTTTAAAAAAATATTAAAGTGGGAAGATATGGAAAACAAAACCTGGATGCGCGCCCTCAGTGCAGCAATTGACACGAACAAATGGAAAGTTGGAATTGAGTGACGTTGGTTGCAGACGAAAGAGGACGAAGAGAGGAACAACTCCTATCTTGAAGACTTTTGCAGAATGAGTCTCAGATTTTCTACAGAAGTTGATGAATTTGGTTGATGCAGAACACCCGGATTGAGCCTTCTCCTTCACTTCGGGATCGATCTCTCGACGTCGGATCGGCTTTGAACGTTGGGACAGCCTTGGGAGAGAGCTTGGATGACCTCAGGATGAGCTAGTCATGGGGGATTAACCTTGGGTCATTGAGAATGACCCTCAATTTATAGGGGAAAATGCCGGTGCAAAATATGGAAACTGGACTGACTGCGCCCCCGCTCTTCAAAGGAGACAAGGGCGCACAGGGCGCGCCCTCACCATGGGGGCGCGGTCTGCGCACCCCCCAGTTTCAAAGAAACCGGGGGCACGGTACGCGTCTCACAGCTAAAAATCGATGGAATCTTCCGGAAATTGCTAAAAAATCGACTTGACAAACGTAACGCGCCCCCTAACCGGGGGTGCGGTACAAATAATCGAAAATCATTGATGGTAACCTTCCAAAAATCCGGTTTAGAAGGTGCAAACTGGGGCAATTTCTGATTTTCGAAAACTGACCGTGCCCCCGCATTTCAAAGGAAGCGGGGGCGCGCAGGGCGTGCCCCCAGTTTAGGGGCGCGTAGGGCATGCCCTCCCCTTTCAAAGGGAGTGGGGGCGCGGTAGACTCTCTCTCCTGCGCACGTGTTCTGCGAGCCGTAACTTGAAAACGGGATGTCCGATTCGGCTCCCGTTTGTTGCGTTGGAAATAGGGCCTTCAACCGTACCTCCTCATGTCAGTAAACCAGCTGGCATGACTCCTGAGACATTTGCACGGGGCTTTCTACAGGTTTACCCTCTCGCGGAATGCCGAAACCCGTGGCGAAGATCTGAAAGAGCACGGTTCCGGTCAAGAAATCTCGGGTCAACAAGGGATAACTTAAAATGATGACTGAACAAGTCCAGTACGATCGGAAAACCTAAAGTCATTGAAAAATCTGAGATTAACCCGGTAAACGTGAAGCGAAACTCGGAAAAGTCGGGAAACCCTAAAATTGACCAAACTGGCCGCATGGCCCCGGTTGATGAAATATACGGCTAGGATCGACCCAGATGACCCGAAAAGACCCGGTGATGACCGGAAAGGCCTAACGCATGGTCCAGGACAGCCGTGTCAGTACAGATCGAAAAGCCGTAACAAAGAAACCGTTATAGATTAACACCTACCAAAATGACTTGTCAGAAACCCCGAATGTTACGGAACATACGCGGGACTCCCGAGATGTTCAAGCATGGACCATTCAAGGTCGGTCATCGAGCAGGCTTCGTGTTTTTACGGTTCACACGTGGCTCTCACTTGAAGGTTACGACATCATTCCGGAAATCATCGGTCCATTCTCAACTTGCGAGGGGCTCCACCAGCGTTCTTAGCTCATCTCCACGAGGTAATCCGGATCAGATAATGGTAAAATAAGAATATCGCCTATGGAATAAGAGTCTGGGGCTCCGAATCAGTCCAATTTGGCGTGTCTACAGTATACCATTCTAAGTTTAACACACGAGAACTTCGACTACTTATTTGACAAGCTATGATGATAAGGCAAAAAAGATAGGAAGTCATACTTACTACTTTTGACAGTTGATTTAGGACCCACAAATAAAGGCTCCGAAGCACAGAAGCAGAGTTAAGACAAGAAAGCAATATGCTTATTTCAATCTAAAGCTTGCATATGGATAATTGCACATTAGAATAGCAAAGGAAAGGATCTCAATGACATGGTTATATTATTTAAGAACCATAGATAAAAGTGAAACCTTACAGAAGTTTATCCATCACATATATGTAGTAAGAGAAATTACAATATAACATAACATAAAAATGAAACCTTACGTAATATACTATGTTTTACTAGGTCTCAAGAGCAGCTAAACTCCATGTCACAATTCTTTTTTATTATCGCTTGTGCTCTGTTTATATTGTCTTTTATGCATTTTTATCTTGTTAACATTACCTTGTTACTAACAGAAAACCAGTTCAAGAGATAATTTGTAGAAAACAGCAATCACTTAAAGTTATAGCTACTTTGTAGAAAAACAATCATAATTTGATTTGAGGCTTTTCAGATTTGTTCTTCAGACTTGAAAATTTTGAGATTTTGGATTTGGATTTTTCAGATCTGAAAATTGTGTAAATTGATTTTTGGTTTTGGAAGGATTCCAAATTATAAAGTTTCTGGATAATGGTAGATTGTTGAAGTTTTAGAATTTGGGGTTCTCAAAGATTTACAGGTTCCGAGAATTTGCACCTTTCTAAAAAATTTACATACATATATACTCTCTGACAAATCATAAAGTACTATAATGTAAGACAAATTCAAGGCCCTAACCAAAACTTAATCCAAGGTGAATTAAAGACAAAATTGAACAAAAAAAAACAGACAAACAAATATTTTAGCAATCTAATTCCATTCCTATTCCAAAATAATAAATTCAGCACCCTAAATTTGAAAATATGAAACATCGATCCAAAACTCTGAACTCTCAAATAAGAATTTAAGACTCCCAAAGCTGAAATTTTAGATTCCTAAATCCTCTCAAGGTAGAAAATATATATGTAGGTGACTAAAGGTATAGCATCAAATTCAAGAATTCAAGGGCATCTAGTATCCGGCAGCAAAGCCAAACAAGTCTATCAAGTTCTTAGAAAGAATAAATTAAATTTAAGATGCATGTTCATACACTTTAAGGGAGCAAAATATCATACCACAAATAGTTACTAAATGCATGTGTCATTTGGTCCTAGGTAAATACCAAAATGAAAACTAATGGGGTGTTTGGTTGCATGATAATTTTTTGTACACTTTCATGATAAAAAAATATATTAAAATAAATAGTGAACCAACTCATGACATAAAATTATCATGTTTGGAGGGATGTGATTACAAAAAAAAGTAACTACCGTACATGACCAAACAAAGTGAGGGACCACAAGAAAAAAGAAAGAGGTGAGACCCTCTTTTTTTGTTTAAGAAGAAAATCACTTTTAAACATAAAATTGTCATGGTTACCAAACACCTCTTTTAACAAGTTTTCTTATAATTTTTAAAAATTAAAATAAAAACCTTCATTATCATGCAACCAAACATCCCATAAAGGTTTTAATTATCTTTGTGTTATCACATATTTTAAAAGAAATTTAATGGCATTGGGAACATGTACCACCAATTTCATCAGCAGGAATGCAGCATAATAAAACATAAATTCTGTAAGAAATATAATGATCCTGCCTTCAATCTTTGGTGAAGATATCTTTCTAAAAGGTCAATTAGAAATATAATGATCCTGCCTTCACTCTTTGGTGAAGATGGCTATCTAGAAGGTAAATTGGCACCCGTTTCTTATTTATCTGAAACCTCAAAAAAAGGAAACTCAGTTATATTTAGACAACCACTTTACCGTACAATTCCTAATGCCCTGTTTGGTAACACTATTAGACACCTCTATCACTACTAATTTTAAAATTGATATTGTTGGTAATCACCTTGAGGTGTTTGACTAATAGTATCAATTTTGAAATTTGTAGTGCAAACAACACATGTTATGTAATACAAGTGTCAACTTGTATCAATTTTGATATTGATACTCCATCTTCTAGAAATATCAATATCAATACTAATATAGTATCATTTTTGATACTCTAACCAAACAGGCCATAAACTTTCATTTACATTATCATGTAAATATTCTTACTTTCAAGCAAAATCTGTCATCCCAGAAAAAAATAATACATGTGCCTTAAAACAAAATTGTACCCACAACAAAGCAATGAAACTACATCAAACTTATTAGATTTCTCAATTTATGCAAAAATCTGCTTATTGTATATGCTTGTTTATAACAAGATGCACTGCTTCAAGATACAGTTCATTTCAGGAGGTAAGTGCAGAGCATGAATGATCTGGTCCAAAAAAATTTCTAATCCAAAGGAAGAACAAATAGTCAAATAACTAAAATGAGTGCAGATATTTTCCAACTTCAAAACCATGTATCGGCAAACTCAAAGCATGATAGCAATCTCTAAAATATTGAAACTAAACATAAATGGCATCCTCAAACTCTCCATACACTCGATCTTTCCTAAATTAGAAATCAAAGAATACAAATGAAATTTTGTATATGTTCTATAAACATACAAATCTAAGAGTTCGTATGTCCACTTGTCGTAAACATTTTTTGTATGATTTTTTATTTAAAAAATGTTACGTGCAAAATCCTGAGATACCTTTTTAATTTATAGGTGGTTGATGACATGTCACGTGTTGGGAAGCTGATAGTGAAAATGAGCATCATAGATGGTCTATAGGTGGTCAATGACGTGCCACAAAGGGCAGTAAGAAACCCATGCATTCTAAGTATGATTCCCCATCGGTAGGCCCTACATTCCACCCATGCTAGGCCACCATCGTAGAGCAAATATGAAACTAAAAATTATATGGCTCTAGAATTTTAGCACATGAGAATCAAATCTAAAAGATAAAAATAAGAAGTTTTAAAAGCTTTGAATTTTGATTAGAAAAATAAAAATCAAATAGATAGGGACAATCAATCCACAAATAGAAGCTTACAAAATTCACAACAAAGATGAAAGAAAACTTGAAGTTTCAAAGCCAAAGTTTAAGAACCCGAGATCATAAATATAAATGCACTTGGATAAGAAATATTGAACTCTTATTTCGAAGCATCAAAATCACTTGGATGGTAGAGTCAAGAAAATGTATCATAAATTGAAATCTATAATTGTTAAGTCCATAATCCAAAATCTAAAAAAATGGGAAATATAGTCAGAAGGTGGATACAACATAGATCAAAAATTCTGCAAATTCTATAAAATTTACAAAGTACTGAAATCTAAAAATTTCAAAAATTAGTAGAAATTTGAAACCATAGCTCAGATGTCAGAGAAAAAAGTCAGATTGCCCAGGTAGGCAAAGAGAAGATCAAAGACAAAGTCCATCTTAGGTCACGAAGTTCTAGAAAACTGAAATCCACAAGAGTTAGTGTCAAAATATGCTCGACCAGTTTGAGGAATCTGAGATAGGGTCTCAAAGCGATCAAAATAGGAGTTCAAATGTCCACAATTGAATTTCTTGTGTAGTTTTTTTTAGTGTTTCAGATTTTATTAGATTTGTGTTTTGTAATTACTATTTTCAGTTTTATTCTTTTAGGTTCAAGTTTCTTTTCTGAGTTTTGGAAGTTAACATATTTCACATTCTTGTTTGTTATCTTCTACTTGGTTTGCTGATAATATTCAAAATTGACAGGTCAATTAGTTTTTAAATGATTATACTTATATAATATTTGGTGAAAATATGTATATATCAAATAATGAATTATTGATGTGACATTTTAAGATTAGACTAAAATTACGTCAAGAATTGATGCCAGCTTACTAATAATTTAAAATTTATTAATGAAAACATATGTGGTGTGCAAAAAATATGATACTATTTGATAACAATGAACCAAGGCAATTAGTTCTTATAAAGAGGCAATGCTATTTACTTTATAAAAATGGAACTACAATGTCCTTAGTATCCATAATCAATTATTATTAAGATTTTGAGAGAGAACATGTTAACGTGTAATCCATAATACTAGATCACATTAAATTGAAATGGAATTAAGTTATGAAACCAATCTTGGGTAATCATTAGAAATACATGCCTACATCTCAACCCAATAAGTGAAAGTATCAAAAAATAGTGACAACTAATGGTATATTCAGACATTAAAGGATTTTTAAGTTTGATACATCACAACATGAAAAGAAGCCTAAGCTTAGAAGTGTAGCGCTGCTTTTTATCTTGCTCTTCCACAATGATAATGCTTGCTCAACACAATCGTCTCGTCTTCCACATTGCCACAATGCTCTCAGCCTCCTCCATGTCATACGCAGAATCAAACTGTCTCACTTTAATCGGAGGTAAGTGCGAAAGTGAAGGGACCTTGTGGCGAGGAAGCCCGACTTGTGGAAGACACTAGTAGGAATTGTACAATACAAAGGAGCTACTAGATATCAGGCGCAAATCAACGCCAGGGGTGAAGCAAGTATACAGGTCCTTGTTTAGCAAAGCCTTTGGAGCATAAAGAAATCTACTACGCTTCATGCTAGCAAAATAAGCAAGTCAATCGTTCCTTTTTTTCAACTTTGGACATTTATTAACACCTTTGTCCTCTAACCCAAGGGCAGATGCATAAGGCTACAATGGACTGCGTTTAAAAAGCCGAGACATGGTTGTATTTCCACCTATAGGGTTAAACTTGAAGTGTAAGTCTTCCCAACATGCCATCAATAGAGAACTACCAAATAGAAGTAAACCCAAACTTGAAGATGTGAGGCCACAGTATAGATAAGCAAGTACTGAAGGACCTAGTAGCTCGCCTTGCCAGATCCCCCTAATACAAGTGAGTTGTTCTGCCTGCAATAATCCGTTCTAGGTAGGAAAGAGAAACATGGCAGCCAGATACGTAGCAAAACCCTTCAACTCTCTGATCAAATGTGATTCTTCGTCTATCACATTTGTCAAGAAATTGATAGTCCATGATGCAAGCTTTTGTAAGTTGATACATTTACCCTTAACCATGTCACTTGAATGTTTAGCATCAACAAACTCTTGTAAAAACTGTAAACATGTCAACAATTAAGGAGGGATAAACATCTTGTCCTCCCCCTTTGGAATGCGTCTTAATCTTAGAAGAATTTTTGCCTCCTCTAGTACAATTGTGCATTCGAATATGTTAAATACAAATGTATTGGTGTCTGGGTGCCACAACTTGATCAACGCTCCCATCATGCCAAAGTCCAAGAATAATCATCACAATGCTTTGCATGCACCAACAATCCCCTGAGACCCCAATCAGACAGGATTGATTGAGAAGTAATGTTTAAAACCCCTAATAAATCTCCCAACCAAGAGATATGACCAAAATGTCTCGAGCCTGGAAAGTTTGGATAGTCCTAAAAAATTGAATATAATAATGTTAACATCAACACTCGAAGAGTGCACCCTGTTAAGGTCCAATTAGCTTGGTCAAATTCATGGATGTTGGTAACATGAATGGAAAACATGCACGAATGACAAGAATAAATAATAAAATATCATAATGGTTGATCTTACCAAACCAGTTGATATACGACCTCTAACATGCCCAGGTATGGTGGAGAAATTTCTCTCCATATTGGTGCGTGCCTGCTTGGCAGAAGTAGCCATTTGCAATAGATTTCACCAACTTAGTTCGAGTGTGTGAAGGATAAGAACTGTAACAAAACAACAAAAAGTACTGGACACTGATAGTTTTGGTAGGTGTTGTCAGGTTAAATAATGACAAAATATAAACAATATTTTAATTTTATATCAAACCGATAAATATGGGAACTCAAAAGTTTAATAAACTCCAAATATCAAAAAATCTGTAGATCCACAAACTGATGGGTCTGGACCAGCAAAAAATAAGATCAGAATCTTGTAATTTTGATAGTCTAAATATATATATATAAATATATATATGTTCAAACAGGGATCGAAATGTCAAAAGGAAGCAACCAAATTAGAACCCGGAATCTAAAATTGAAAACTGAAGTGTCCAAGTCAGAAATTGGAACCCAACTTAAAAAAAAGTAGATCAAATCCATGCAAGCTGTAGTTTAGGATCTCAAAATCTGAAAACCTGCCACTCCGAAAATTTGATAATGCAAACAATCAGCAGACTCATACCTCTGGGTCATCCAAAAAAATCAAATTGAAACCTAAACTCAAAAAAAAGTTGTAGACAAAACTATAACTTAATTAAAAAAAAATCTTCAGCTTAGAAAAGAAGCCAAACTTTTCTTCATCCTTGTCCACATTTATTTTAGTTTCTATTCCAGTAAGTGGAAGAAAAACTAAAGTTGTGTGATGGATTTTGCAGACAGGCACCAGTCACATTCCAGTTGAGTTTATTAGCAAGCCTATCTATTCATATCTAGTGAAGAGATTGAGAAATCTAGACCACGTAAGTGATGGTCATAACCTTTTTGTTGAAATGTGGATGATACGTGATAGAAATACATGTATGACAATGCTAGGGAAGGGAATGGGGGAGATCTATTTCCTCTCGGACTGCAGGCGTTCAGGGTGGTCTCCTCGCCGTCCTCGGCGGTCTCGGCGGTCTCCTCGCCGTCCTCGGCGGTCTCCTTCGGCGTCCTCGCCGGAACCCTCCTTTGGCGACCTCGCCAGCCCCTCGCCGTCCTTGGCGGTCTCCTTCGGCGTCCTTGCCGGTTGTGCTCCCTCGGATGGTGTCCTCACCGGCAACCCCCATTGGCATCCTCATTTCCCCCTCGCCGGTCACGACTCCCCCTTAGCGCCCCTGCCCCTTCCAGCTCCCGACTCCCCCATTGTCGCTCCCTTCCGACTAGATCCTTCCCCTTCAGATCCCCATCGGCGTACCACACCCCTACTCCCTTTATCGCTCCCCCTCTCGGCCCCTTTTTCTCCCCCTCCTCCTACTAACCAGGCTCCCCTTCCGGCTTTTCCCCCAACCTTTAGATCTCCACTCCCCTTTGCCCCCCCTGCCCCTTCCCCATCCCCGCTCGCCTTTATCGCCCCCTTCCGACTGGATCCTACCCCTTCAGATCCCCATCGACGTACCACACCCCTACTCCCCTTATCGCTCCCCCTCTCCGCCCCCTCCTCTTACTTACCCCTCTTGGGCTCCCCTTTCCGCGTTTTCCCCCAACTTCTAGATCTCGGCTCCCCTTAGCGCCCCCATAGCTCTCCCTTAGCTCCCGCCCCTTAGGCTCTCTTTCGCCCCCCTCCCCCTTCTTTTCGGCTACACCTTCCCCCTCGGCTACCCTAAACGTCCCATTCCCCCCTCCCCTCCCCTCCAGGGTCACCCCCCTCATTCGGATCGGCTAGCTCCCATCCACTCCATTGTCCATTGTCGCAGCTTGGTATTCTTCAGAAGTATTTATTTTTTCTATTTTGTAGTAATTTTTGGTTGGGAGGGAGGAATGCTTTTTCCTCCCTCCCACACTCCCATGACAGCGGTATGCCTAAACTTGTTTTAGGAATTTTGTTTCTTTTTGTCATGCCGGTGGTGTGGAGTTCGGTTTATCTACGTCGGTTATTTTTATATTTTTCTTTGTTATTGTCTGATGTTCTAGGATCGAGTTCTGTTATGATGTCTTTCCATGGTATTTTCGTAGTCACCAACTTTATTCCGAGGCTGTTAGTTTGGGCATTATTCACACCTTTTTGGTGTGATCATCCAGTCTCGTGGCAGTTGTCTAACTCAATCGATGGAGTTATTAAACCTGATGTTCGACCGTTCAAGCACTCGGGTGCGGTGGTCGATTCGTGGCTATGGACTTGTTCCTTGGATAAGTTGACTTCTTATGGAACTTTCACTTTCGTTAGTTCAGTTTTAGTTCTATGTGTCTGTCTTTTATTTTTTAAGTTTGTTTGTTGTACTGTTGTATCTGTACTCAGGTATGTTATGTAATGAATATCTAGTTTCTGTTCAAAAAAAAAAAAACAATGCTAGGGAAGGGATTTTATGTAACACAAGCAAGACACTTGAAGCTATGGATTTGATTTCTAAAATCCATGAGAAGGGGCTTTTATTGACAATCTCATGTATAACTTTGTCTTCTCAGTTTTTAGTAAATTGAATCAAACATCACATATTAATACTCTATTTGAGTAGATGAAGAAACATGGGCCACCAGCTGATGTTTTCACATTTAATATTCTTATTTCAAGCTTTGGTAAGGTAGTGTAGGTTGACACTTCAGCTTTTAAGTTTCAAGAGATTCAAGTTTCAAATTTGAAAGTTGATTTAAGATTCTTTGAGATTAGTTTCTGACTGTGCAGGTCTTAAATGTAATCAAAACATTAAACAAACTTTAAATGTAATCAAAATCACAAATAGGATATGGATTAATTTCAACTAAGCAAAAAGTATGATGGTAAACTCTCAATCATAATAAAAAGAAACTTCAAGTTTGGATAAGATAAAAAAGTCAAATGCAAACCAAATCAATTGCTAATCATCACTACATATGCTCTAGAAGAGTTATTAGGTTTTAAGACCACTCCGATATCAGATGCAAATCAAAAAATTCAGAAATATAAACAAGATCTGGATTAATTTCAACCAAGTAAAAAATATGATGGTAAACTCTCAATCATAATCAAAAAGAATTTTTAAAATGGCATCCATATGTTATTATTTGGAGCATAATTTTGAAAAATACAAGTAAATATAGCATGGTAACATCACAGTATTAAAATTTAAACTCCAATCTTTTAAAGACGAAAATTTGTCATGAACTTCATGATCATGACAAATATAAAAGAAGACAAACACATAATTTAAAAGTAAATGAAATACCTTCAAATCTGAAATCTCCTGCTTTCTTTTAGCAAATCCAACCGGAAATGCAACTTTCCTTTTCTTTGTTTTGTTAACCTAGCAAAAATACAAATAATAACACATTAAAAATCAATATGCCATGAAAATATATATTTGAATTCTTAAAGAACCAAATATGAAAATTGTGGATTCAGATTGCATCATATAACTACCAAACAGTCGAAAAAGAATTAGTAAAATCATGAATGAGTAGATTCCAAGTAACTCTTTAAATAGATACATAGTGCACAAGAAACCAACGACAGAAAGATGCAAATTTATTCAAGTAGACTTCTATAACACCGAGAACTAGTGGGGTTTCGGGACTGGCTGTTAAGGCTAGGACCTACGACTTCTAAGATGGAAGCGGACAGTGATATGGCTAGCTGTAAAACACTAATGAAAATTATCTCCAAATAAGGGTGCAAACTTGGAACCATCAGAACCTCCAATGTAATCTATAACTACAATTAAAAAAAATGCAGTCAAACTAAGGCAAACCTTCAAACAAAATCAAAAGCCATTCTATAACTTGGCCAAATTCCATATGACCATATTCAAGATCATATGAGGATCATCAATTAAACAAACTTAAAATAAATCTTAAGCCTAATCATAAATAATCAAATTTCTCAGCATATCAAACATTGAATGAGCAACTTAAAATAGGTTAGGTCCTCAATAAAACTTAAGATCAAAAGACACCAAAACAAATTCTTTCAAACACATCAAAGCGAAAGCAGAACAAATCAAGGGTAGTCAATCCTAAATATAAAATCCCAATTGGGAACTTTGTCAATTCAAATCAGAAAATTCCATAAAAGTGCTTCAGGACCCTACAATCCAACACTTCGGGAATCAAGTTGTTCCAAATAAAATTTTGTTTGATAAAATTTCCAAAGGGCATACTTAAGGCAACAAAAATATTCCAAATCAAAACATTCTTAAACAAACTTTAAATGTAATCAAAATCACAAACAGGATTTGGATTAATTTCAACCAAGCAAAAAATATGATGGTATACTCTAAGTCATCAAAATAAAAAGGAACTCCAAGTTTGGATAAGATAAACAAATCAAATGCAAACAAAATCTACTGCTAATCATCACTACATATGCTCTAGAGGAGTTGTTAGGTTTTAAGACCACTCCGATATCAGATTCAAATCCAAAAATTCTGGAATATAAATAGGACTTGGATTAATTTCAACCAAGCAAAAAATATGATGGTAAACACTCAATCATAATAAAAAAGGACTCCAAGTTTGGATAAGATAAACAATCAAATGCAAACAAAAGATTGAGGAGTATCCATTAACGAGCCTATCTAAGAAACTGCAAAAAATCCTCCACTGCAAAACATGGCAGATGTTTAAAAGCTTGTGTCGGCAAACCTTCTATGAACAATGGAGGAGTGCAACTCTAGGTATTCGAGCAGTCTTCTTCCGATGGAGTTACAAGTACATCGATCAATGAGATGTAGGCCAGGTCTTCCAGTGGCCTTATTCCGACGGGATTTTAAGAAGGTCGATGGGTGAGATGCAGATGAGCTGTCCGAGAGGTCTTCTTCGTGCGATGGGATTGTAAGGAGGTTGATGGTGGTAGAAGAGTCTAATGGTAAGTATATATCTATCCAAGTATGTAAGAAGGAGACGGGATGGAAGAGGAAACATGATATGAAGAATATGTCGGGTGAGGAGGAGACGGGATGGAGGAGGAAACATGGTAGTGAGATCATTATGTAAGAAGGAGATCCTCGAATGGAGAAGTAAATGGAGTAAGAGATCCATCGGGTGAGTGGGTGGCGAAGGCCTGAGAGCGGCGGATGCAGTAATGAAGGCAAATACATCGGGTGAGAAGGGGAGAAAGGCGACAAAAGTCAATGTAGGAGAAGGATGCGGAGGAGATGATGGAATCCGCTGGGAGGCACACCAGGGAGGTTCCATCTTCACGGATGATGCGGAGGAGAGGTCGGAGGCGGCCTGAGGGTTTGGAAGTCTCTCAAGGTAGCAGGGAGACTCGTAAAGCTGGCTGCCGTAAGGGTTGGGCAGGAAAGTTGCCAAGCCAGATGGCGTCCATACAATCAACGGAGATAAAAAAACACTCAATCATCTGATGGTCAAAAATGGAAGGATGAAAAAGCAAAGTCGGATGGTGTCCATACATTCGACGGAGAGAAAAAAACACTCGGTGATCCAACAGTCACAAATGAGAGGACGAAAAAAAGGCTACTCCCATTTATTATATTAAGTTAGATTAAGTTAGATATATATATATAGAGAGAGAGAATGATACTCATTTGAATCTATATATTCATAAAATAAATAAAATTTCCTCTCATTTGACTTAGGCCATCACTGGAACAAGATTTTCACTCCCTTGTACGTGGACATAAGACTGTCATTTAATCTACGTATTTATATAGTCGTATATCTCTCTATATCTCTTTGATAATTTCATCTCCAAAAAATAAATATATATATAGATATTTTTAATAGTGGATCATAAATAACATGTTTATTCCTGCACCATATAGCATTGGTTTTATAGCTGAATCGGTTCCAAAGAATCCTAATAGACCAACACTATAAAACATGAGTTTAATTAGATGTCATGATTCAACGAGCACAGTCAAACAATTAATAATGTGTTTTGGTTGTCGGATTAATTTATTTTTCTGTTATAATTTTATGTTTTTGTAATATAATTTGTTAAAATGTAGTTATTTATGTTCCCAACGTTTTAATTTGTTATTCTCTCTCTCTCTCTCCAAATATGACACTTTTATGTTAATTTTATGTTAATAGATTGTTCATATTTAAATGTAGTTAGCAAATTTGATACTAAAATGCATAAAATTTGTTGTGTTCAAGGACAGAGTTCATGAATATTAATCCAGCAGCATTTCAAACTGCATACGACCTTTAATGAAACTGATTGGAAGATTTGGACTTGCTCATTGTTGATGATATGACCTTTTATGTTAATGGCTTGTTCAGATTTTAATTTAGTTTAAAAATTCAACACGAAAATGATGGAACGTGCCTATCAAAATCAATATTCAGTTAGTCCACGGTACTCGGTGGAATCGTCCGGAGAAATAGGAGGCGATTATTGTTTGGGGGGGCGGAGGGGATGTTACCGCAGGCCTCAAAGAGTAGAATTCTCCCTCGTTGGTGCACAACACTGGAAAACTTCCATTGTCAGATCCCCAAAATGAAGCATCGCCTAAATCCCCTTCCTCATTCGATCTCGACACAACACTGGTATCAGAGCTACTCGTCATTGCCTCCGTGTTCCTTGGGCCACTGCTGTGAACCGAATCCGAGCGCACCCGGCCTCTGCGCGTTACCGCGGTTCACTCGTGCGCGCCCGCACACTCAAGGCCGTCCGCCGCAGTTGCTCGGCCGCCATCAGTGCATCGTTGCCCCGCCGCTGCGCGCTGCCGTGGCTTCACCCGCGAGACCTTGCCGTTTGCTGCTTTGTTCACCTGTCAGCGCCCCGTCTACATTCCTCCATCGCTGCTCACTGCGGTTGCATCCATGCAAAGGACCATTTCTAGCTGCCACACGTTGCCAAGGCTTCATCCTCGCGCGGTCATCAGAAGCGTAGTAGAACTCTGCTATTGCCGCTTCCAGAAGGTGCAGGTGCAGTCTGGCTTGTTGCTGCCTTATTATTTCATCCTTTGCTCAAGGTGAGTCGAAATAACTAATATTACACCAAGCATTCAATGCCCAATACTCCAACGCATACAGTTGATTATTTAAACTATAACGATCATTGAATAATATATATGTTACGTGTATATTTACTCATTATTTGAAATTGTATGATTTAAAGTATATATGATTGTAGAACTACATATACAGTCTTCTACCTTTTGATTTGACTGAACATTGAATTCCACCTGAACATAGTTTTTTTAAATCATATATAAATGTGTTATCACCGTATTGTTAGTGATTTAATTTAATATTATCATAGTTTAAATTTTCATAACAGCATGTTGAACTTGTTTTGCATGATGATTAGTTTAATTATTTTTGTCATCGTGCAAATTTAGATTCTTACAAATCAATTCTTCACTTATTTTAGAAACACTCTAGTCTCGTTGGCTAGTATGTTAGTTGCTATAGAATTGACAAAATTGGACACACTGAACGGAATAAATTGTAAAACATGGCATATAAAAAGTAGATATAGTTTAATTTGTGACAATATAGAAAATCGTATTGAGGACATTGCTTTGGAATTTAAAGAAACTCTCACTGAGATGGAAAAGAAAATGATTGAGCAATGGATAGTTGGTGATAAAAAGGATAGAAAAGTATGGCATACTATCGTAGAAAGATATACAATTATCACAAAAATTAAACCCAGTTCTTGTTACATAGGTATGATGCATGTACAATGCAAGAGGGAGATGTTAGAGCTAAGAATCTAGCCACTTTTGGAAGTAAGATTCTAAAGAAAATATTTATCACCACTACATTGATTAAACCTTTGCCCTCATTGAATATATTTACCACAATCTTAAGAATTACTAGTTCAGTTTTAGTTGTCCTTAAGTTGCCTTTAATGTTAGCAACAGAATTTTATATTATGGCTAGAAGGAAAGGACTAGAGGTAAATCTAATAGAGGTCAATGCAACAAATAAGAAAATAGTTGCTCAATATCAACACCACAAGAAGATTCCTGAATATGTTTTCTATAGTTATGAAAAGTTTGGTCATTTCAAAGCTAACTGTCCAAGTAAGCATATAAATGTGGGTGTCAATCTACACCCGAAAGATAAAAGAATTAGAAAAAGAGAATTTGTTGGTGTTGCTTAATGTGGTGCAGGTTTGACAAATTCACATGAGTGGTAGGTCAATTCAGGAGCTACTAGATATATTGCAAAGACAAAGAAAGGGCTTGTGTCCCTAAAGAAATTAAATGCTGGTGAACATAGGCTAAAGATGGGAAATGACACCTATATTGATGTGGAAGGTGTTGGTACTTATAGGTTGGATCTTGGGGATAATATTATGATCCTCAAGGATGTGTTTTATGCACCTAAAATCTGGTGGAATCACATATCTGTTCCAGCATTGGTGAAAAAGGGCCTCGATGTTAGATTTTGGAATGAAGGAGTGTCCATTAGAAGGAATGTGGATATATATGCAACAGGAAAGCTTTCCCCAGAACATGATCTATTTTATATTCTAATAATTGATGCTGAAAGAAATAATTTAGATGATAATTCTGAGTATTCTTTGTGTTATCAGGTAGAATGTGATCTTTGGCATTTTAGATTAGGTCATCCTGGAAAATCAAATGGAATTAATGACAAGAATGAATATGCTGCCATTGTCAAAGATAGATTTGTCTCCTTGTGAACATTGCTTAGTCGGAAAGATGACTAAGAAGCCATTCACAGTAGGACACAGATCACGGAAATTGTTAGAGTTGATTCACTCAGATATTTATGGACCTCTAAGTGTAAAATCATATGATAACAAGGAATATTTCATTACATTTATAGATGACTACTCTAGGTATGCCTATGTGTATCTTATTTCTGCTAAGTCTGAGGCACTCAGTTGTTTTAAAAGATATAGAGCAGAACTGGAAAGGCAATTGGGTAGGGATATTAAGGTGTTAAGAACTGATAGAGGTGGAGAATATAACCTAAGAGAGTTTGAGTCATATTGCCAAGAACATGGAATAAAACAACATGTAACAATGCTGTATATGCTACAACAGAATGGTGTGGCTAAAAGAAAAAATAGAACTTTATTGAATGTGGTTAGATGTATGCTATCCCATTCTAGTCTCCCAAAGAAATTTGAGGAGAAGCATTGCTCACAGCAAGGTATATACTGAATAGAATACCTACCAAGTCTATTGAATCCACACCTTATGAATTGTGGAATGAGAGAAAACCTAATCTGAGTCATCTCAAGAAATGGGGGTCAATAGCCCATGTTCTCATTTCGGAACAACTTAGAAATAAGTTAGAATCAAGAACATTGAAATGCAAGTTCATTGGATTTTGTGAAAACTCGAATGGCTATAGGTTCTTACATAAGGAAAAGGGGATCATTGAATATAGGGATGTCACATTCCTAGAAAATCTAGAGGAAAAAGAACCTCAAGAAATTGAGAAGGAACCTCTAATTTTGATAGATGATGACTATTGTAATGAAAATTCTAGAAATGATCCACCAATGGAAGAAGAACCCATGATAGTAGAACAACCTCAACAAGAAATGGTTGAGGGTCAGGATAATCCTATGATAGAAGGACCATCTGATATACCTGCAGTTGGCAACAAAAGAAATAGGACTCCTCCTACATGGATGGATAATTTTTATTTATACTCATGTGAGCCTTCATGTCTAACTGTGGACATAAATGAGGAAGATCACACAGATCCAATAAATTACATTGATTGCCATGGAATTGTGTGAATCAGAATTATGGGTAGATGCAATGAAAGAAGAAATGAACTCCATAGAAATTAATGGAGTGTGGGAATTGTGTGATTTGCCTAGAAATAGGAAGGCTATTGGGTGTAAATGGGTATTTAAAAGAAAGCTTCGAGCTGACGGGTCTATAAATAAGTATAAGGCTCGGTTAGTTGCCAAAGGGTTCAATCAAAAATCAGGTATTGATTTTAAAGAAACCTATTCTCCTGTGGCTAAGTTTGCATCTATAAGAATGCTAATGGCCATTGTCGCATATCTTAACCTAGAATTGTACTAGTTGGTTGTTAAAACTACATTCCTCAACGGAGAGTTGGAGGAAGATATATATATGCGACAATCTGAAGGGTTTCAGGTGAAAGGAAAGAAGAATATGGTATGTAAATTAAAAAAATTTGTATGGATTAAAGTAATTATCTAGACAATGGTATCTCAAATTTTATGATGTAATTATTCAACTCGGCTTTATTCTAAATTAGTTGGATAGCTGTGTGTATGTCATGAAGAGTGGCAACATGGTGATTATATTGTCCTTATATGTGGATGATATATTGCTCACCAGAAATGACATCGGAAAGTTGAATAAGATAAAGTCTGAACTCAATGAGAAATTTGAGATGAAGGACATAGGATCGTCTTATGTCCTTGGTGTCCATATTGAGAAGGACAGGAAGTCTAGATTGTTGTCCATAAGCCAAAAAAAGTACATACGGTTGAAGACACGCCAAATTGGCCTGATTCGGAGCCCCAGACTCTTATTACATAGGTGATATTCTTATTTGGCTGTTACCTGATTCGGATTACCTCGTGGACATGAGCTAAGGACATTGGTGGAGCCCCTCGCAAGTTGAGAATGGACCGATGATTTTCGGAATGATACTGTAACCTTCAAGCGAGAGCCACGCATGAACCGTAAAAACAAGAAGCCTGCTCGATGACCAATCTTGAATGGTCCATAATTGAAGGTCTCGGGAGTCCTGCATGTGTTCCGTAACATTCAGGGTTTCCGAGAAGTCATTTCGGTAGGCGTCGGTCAATGATGGCTTTCGTTACGGCTTTTTCGATTTGTATTGACACGGCTATCCCGGACCACGCGCTAGGCCTTTCCGGTGATCACCGGGTCCTTTCGGGTCATCCAGGTCGATTCTAGCCGAATATTTTCATCAATCATGGCCATACGTCCGGTTCGGTCAATTTTAGGGTTTCTCAGCTTTTCTGAGTTTCGGTTCACGTTTACCGGGTTAATCTCAGATTTTTCTATGACTTTGGGTTTTTTGATCGTACCAGACTTGTTCGGTCATCATTTTAAGTCATCCCGAGTTGACCCGAGATTTCTCGTCCGTAACCGTGCTCTTTTGGATCTTCGCCATGGGTTTTGGCTTTCCGCGAGAGGGTAAACAAGTAGAAAGCCCCATGCGAACGTCTCGGGTGTTATGCCGGCTGGTTTACTGACTTGAGGAGGTGCGGCCTAAGGTCCTCTTTCCAACGCAACAAACGGGAGCCGAATCAGACTTCCCGTTTGCAAGATACGGCTCGCGGAACGCGTGCGCAGGAGAGAGAGTCTACCGCGCCCCCGCTCCCTTTAAAAAGGGAGGGCCCCCGCAGTTCATGCCCCCGGTTCTTTTGAAAAGTGGGGGCGCGGTCAGTTTACAAAAATCGAAAATTTCCTCGATTAGCACCTTCGAAACCGGATTTTTGGAAGGTTTCCATAGATAATTTTCGATTATTTGTACCGCTCCCCTGGTTCGGGGGCGCGTTACGTATGTCAAGTCTATTTTTAGCAATTTCCGGAAGATTCCGTTGATTTTTAGCAATGAGACGCGTAACGCGCCCCCGCTCCCTTTGAAATAGGGGGGGCGCACAGACTGCGCCCCCGGGTTGAGGGCCCCCTGGTTTGAGGGCGCGCCCTGCGCGCCCTCATCTCCTTTGAAGAGTGGGGGTGTAGTCGGTCCAGTTTCCATATTTTGCACCGGCTTCCTTCCCCTATAAATTGAGGGTCATTCTCAATGACCCAAGGTTAATCCCCCGTGCCTAGCTCATCCTGAGGTTGTCCAAGCTCTTTCCCAAGGCTGTCCCGACGTCTAAAGCTGGTCCGACATCGAGAGATCGATCTCGAAGTGAAGGAGAAGGCTCAATCCGGGCGTTCTGCATCAACCAACTTCATTGTCATATGAAGGTAATCCAGAGTTCCTTCTGCAAAAGTCTTCAACATAGGAGTTGTTCCTCTCTTCGTTCTCTTTCATCTGCAACTGACGGCACTCAATTCCGACTTGCCGTTTGTTCGTGGCAATTTCTGCACTGAGGGCGCGCATCCAGGTTCTGTTTTACACATCCGCCCACTTTCATAATTTTTAAAGACTTCTACAGGGGGATTTCGGAGAAATCATAAACATAATAACTCTTCCTCTATGAGTCTTCTGTCTACTCCAACAAACGTCACTCAATTCTGACATCAGGGTCGTCTGTAGCATTCTCTACACTAAAGTCGCGCCAGAAGGGTGCAAAGCTACCTGAACCGGCTTGTTTTACTCATCTCGGCTTCAACTCAAGCCGTTTCATTTTATAAGTTTCTCTTAACTCAGTTCATTTAATTGTTATATCATATTATAGTTTATTTGCATCCTTTTACATAACCTAAAACACACAAAAAAGGGTTAGGGCTCGCCCCAATCCGGTGAGTTCTATTCCAAATGCTCCTTTGTTTCATCTCTTCTTCTATAATTTCTACACTTCCCATAGTTCTAATCGGTTTCTTTCACTTGGTTTATTGTTCTAGTTGCACAGGTCTATCAAGCTAGCATCGGTTGGAGACTCTTCTTCATCGGCAGGCCAAAGAAGAAGAAGGTTGAACTCACATCCCAATCTCCCACGCTAAGGTACATGGTCAAATTCAACTTCTTTTACTTGTCAATTCCATAAAGCGGAACCCGTGGCTCCTGGCGACCACCTTTCATTTATGCTTTAAGTTCATCTCCTCCTCACTCTCCTCCCACATGACCCGAACCATCTCTGGTGCTCGAGCGACGCCGTGAGATGAAAGTTCGGGGATCAATATGAGTGTGGGACCGAGGTGAGGAGTCTTTACCACTTTCCGAGTGTTTTTCGATTCACTCCCCCTATTCCATCCATCTTCACCCTCTCTTGAGGTGCCGATCCAGAATCCGTTTCTGGAGTCGACAATGGTCCGTACTTAGAAGATTTGGAATGCAGAATTGTAATCTAGCAAATACACCCCTAGGTTATGGAAAGAAGTTAAGCAAGGAGCAATGTCCCAAAGAGGGTCAAGGCTTGCTTAACATGCCTTATGCTCAAGCTATTGGAAGCTTAATGTATGCAATGCTTTGTACCAGGCCTAATATAGCATTTGCAATAAGCTTAGTGAGTAGGTATCAAAGTAATCCTGGACCTGCTCATTGGGAAGTTGTTAAGAGGATTACAAAGTACCTTAAGGGTACATTGCACCACAGGTTAGTATACCAAGCGGAACACTTGAAGTGCTTGGTTACTCCAATGCGGATTTCGAAGGGGATAAAGATGATGGAAAGTCCACTTCGAGACACTTGTTCATCTTTGGTGGTGCGGCTATTTCTTGGGGTAGCAAGAAACAGGGGTGTGTAACAAGATACACACAGGAAGTTGAGTATGTTGCCTATAGTATGGCTACTACTTACGCCGTCTAGATTAGACGATTTCTGATTGATTTAGGTCTCAATTTAGTTGATAGGCCAATTGAGATCTATTGTGACAATCAGGCAACCATCAGCCTGATTAACAGTGGAGTAAATAGTTCAAGAGAAAAACACATAGAAGTGCAATATCATTATATACGTGATATTGTGCAGAAAGAGGAAATAAAAATGAGTTATATCCACACTAGTGATGTGATTGTCGATCCTTTAACAAAGGGTATCTCGACAGAAACTTTCATTAAGCATGTTGGCTTAATGGGACTCAGGAACATATGGGTCATTTGTAATTTTCATGGATAATGAGATTGTATAGAAATATATATGTATCTCACGGAAAGTGAGTGCATAAGAAAATATATTTATACATCTCATAGATAGTGAAAATGCAAAGGAATATGTGTATATCTCATTGAAAGTGGGAGTATATACAAAATACTTTGACATCTCGGTAAAATTGAATTATGTTCTCATAAATAGTGAGAATGTAATTAGAAATCACTTGATTTTGATGGTCAAGTGGGAGATGTTGGAACGTGCCCATCAAAATCGGTATTCGGTTAGTGCACGGGACCCGACGGAACCATCCCGGGAAATAGGAGGTGGTTATTGTTTGGGGTGGAGGGGATGTTACGGCAGGCCTCAAACACAACAGAAAATGCATAAAATTTGTTGTGTGCAAGGAAAGAGTTCATGGATATTAATCTAGCAGCAATCCAAAGTGCATACAACCTTTAATTAAACTGATTGGAAGATTTGGACTTGCTCATTGTTGATGATATATCTTCTATATATTTAAGTATATATGTTTGTCATTTTCCCTGCATGTCTTACTTTGTGAAAGAGCTTCAAAAACATATGGCCTGCATTGTAATTATCCACCTCACCTAGCTAGAAAAAGTTAGAAGTATGATATCTTAACTATAGCTTAAATCTAAAATAAGTATATCATAGACTTTTCCCACTAAGCAAGGTTATTGATATAATTAGAGAGCAATGCATGTTAATTAATAGACAAGATATATATCTTTTCTGGCTAGATAAGCTAGTCAACTTATCCTAATTTTACAATCTCATGTGATGTACGGTAATGCAAATTAACTAGAGTGTACATATATATATATATCAAATTAATTAGACGAAGCATAGATAGAAATACAATCATTAATTACTCTCTAAGCTCATATTCACAATGTATTTAAAAGTTAGTTCTATGAAGATTTGAATAAAAGTAGATGGAAAGATTTAATCTTCTCAACAGTGATGATATAAGAGAAATATTGCTAATACATATTGAATGTGGATTACATTCAACTCCTGGAAAACATATGATGCCTCCACTGATATGGATTGATGCAAGGACTTATTCCAAAATAAGCATTATTCTCTGTTAACAATAATATGGTACGTAGCTATACCAACTGGAAAGATAAACAACAAATTTTGCTCTCCCTTGTCACTAGAGTACACACTACAAGAATATAGATTATTGGGGATGGCTTACAGCCATCCCAAAAAACCCAAAAGCTGTCGCTAATTTGTATTAGCGACGACTTACAAGCCGTTGCAAATGCGTCGCAAATAACATCGTCGCCAATATTATTAGCGATGGCTATTGTTAAGCCATCGCAAGTAACTTTATTGGTGATAGCTTTTAAGCCATTGCATTAAAGCTTAATAAGATGGGGTTCCAACTTATTGGGGACAGCTTATGAATATTGGCGACGGCTTGCGTGGCCGTCGCAAATGGTAAAGAGAAACCCCGCGGGGGCGTTTCTGGATTTTGTTTCCTAGTTTTGTGACAACTTTAAATCTTATTTGGTACGGCTTTAGCCATCCCATATAAGGTTATTGGCGACGGCTAAATGTAGTTGTCTCCAATAAATTTTTTCTGCAAAAAAAAATTTAATTGGATTGGTCGTATTCGATCAGTTCTTGGATCAAATCAAGAAAAATGATCATACCCAATAACTTCCAGAAAGACCAAAAATTGGATTGACCAATCCAAAAATTGATCTATATTAACCAATTCGGTGCCGAATTGCTCATTTCAAACCTGGAATGGGCATCGAATCAAAAATTTTATTCGTTTTGGCGAATTTGGTGCTGTATTATCCAATTCAAACCCAGAACAGGCATTGGATTGACGATTTTATTCTTTTGGCCAATCCGATGCCAGATTAGCCAATTCTAACCCGGAACATTCATCAATTGGGGAATTCGGCATCGGCTTGGGAATTTTGATATTTTTGACCAATCTGGCGCCAAATTATCCATTTCAAATCCGGAACGGATTTGGATTGGCCAATCCGGCATCGGATTGGGATTTGGAGATTTTCTTCACAATCTGATGCCGAATTGGCAAATTCAAACATATCAAGTACACATTTTTTACACATTCACATACCAAATTCAAAGGAACAATCCACATTCACATACCAAATTCAAATTCACATTCACATACCAAATTTACATTCACATTCACATACCACATTCAAATTCACATTCATACTCCAAAATGTTTTGATACATACAAATATTGACATCCAAAGAGAGTAGAAAATACATATATATCTATTCATCTTCTTCATCTTCATCTTCATCTTCACTCTCCTCGGCATCCTCGTAGTCCTCATCGTCATTGTCATTTCTGTCGTCTGTTTGTTGAGGCGGAGGATGCCCCGATGTGGATGGCACATCAGAAGCCGAGAACCTTTGAGTCAACCATTCTATAATCAGATTGAGGCGATCGAAATTTACTTGGAATGATTTCTGTTGACTGTCTAATTGTTGTTTCAATGAATTAATTTATTCTTCATAATGTTCATTGATTTCTCCTTGCCTCGCCACCTGAGCTCTAAGATCCCGAACTTCTTGAGTCTAGCTAGAAGCACCTCCACTTGACTCACCATACCAAGTGTGGCGAGTTTCACCTCGCCCACCACATCGGATCCATCCTAGTCGATCTCTACCAAATACGGATACAAAAGCTTCCTCCGCGGTGAGTGGAGCCTGTGATACCCTAGCATCCGAGAATTCAGATGCTGGGGGATTCATCAATCATTGCATATTTTTCTATGTAAATAATATGATAAAAAGTAAAATCCTTTCGTGATAAATTGTAAATTATAAAGAAAAAAACATTTTGGCAACCAATAATTACCATCATAAGACGACTTTGGTCATTGTCCTAAATGACTGCTCCATCAAGCTCCTCAAGTGTTTAACTCATCTAGAATAACTCCGGATGAGTTGAAGGATGACCTTCTTTTCGTACCTGTCCAAAAAATTTAAAAAAAGAATAAAGAATTTGGAATTAAGAATCAACTAATATGAAATTTTAAGTTTTTACTACTTACAAAATCTCTTTCTAACTGGTGTATGTTTGTTCTTCCTCTTCTGTACGGCATTGTTAATTGCCACCTATCACCGGCATTTTTTTCACTCAGTGCCTACAAATATATATATATACACAAATGAAATAAGATTTCTTGACATTAAAAAACTAATTATAAGAGAAGAGATTTGTTTGATTTACTCTGGCTTCATCTTGACTCCATAAATGGCACATATGATGCCATTGTTCCTCGTTGCATTGTGGAGGAATGTTGGCACAAGTTTCCTCATTTGATCATCCTGTAAAATACTGCAGACAAATATTGTTAACAAAAAATTGGCTATCTCAAAATTACATTATAAATTATATTTTACTTTTCTTTTCAAATGATTTCTTTGTTTTCTTCGCATATCTTCCATATGCCTTAATATTTGTGCATCGGATTGTGGATTCCGCTCAAAGGTAAAATGATGCTGCATCAATATAAAAATGATTAAAAAGTTCACAAAAATTTAAACAAGATGAAGCTACCCAAATGTTACCTCTAAATCACGGAATATGGCGTCATTTTTCTCCTGTGGTAGAGTAATGTAATTATTCTCCCACAAATCACAATGAACTCTGTTCATAACTCTTAAGTAAGAGGTAAACTCCTGCCCATGTGATCCAATGCCAGATCCTCCTACTATATCGGTGTTGTATGATTTAAGGAATCATCTATAAAAATTTGATGCAGCGGAAGCAACGATTCTTATAGGTTCCTTTAGAATCTGTCTCAATTAGTACCGAATGACGAAAATAAAAAACTGATCAGATCAGGTTCGAATATACCTGATATAGATTCAAAAAATATCATGGAGAGGAAGGAGATGAGCTTCTCAAGCTCTGCAAACCGTTCAAATGTCCGGTCTCCAACAGTATCCACACGAACTTCATTCACAGTAGGTTTTCCCTTCGCACCGGCCTCGAGAACTCTTCTCGAATGGAGCTCCATCGACCATGGATACCTTCTAGAGAGAGGAGAAGGCATGGAGGAGGCTAAGGATATGGTTAACACCCTTGGCCTGATAGGGTTTGGCTGAAAGCATTAGTAGTTATAAAGAATTTTAGAATTTTTCATAAAAATTGAAAATCTCCATAAATTATGCCCTTGCCCCTGTACTTGTGGATAAGTCCTTTTATGTGTGACCCACTAGGCCCAATAGCCAATTTTGTTGAGGACTAAATAAAATAGAGCAATTCTATTTAATTTAATTAAATTTGTTATCTGATAACAGATTAATCACCCTACAGATCATAAAGGGTACAAGCCACATCCCATGATCCCAAATGGCTATGGGGATAATCTCATCTCCATTGAGCCATTCCATCATCAGTTAACGCATGGATATAAACCCTTATCCATCCAATGTCCCAGTCGAAAAGGACTACAACATCGACTGTCAACTCTTTAGTGTACTGACTCTATAAGATCTTGTACTCCGAATTGGATAAATTAAAAACTCATTTTCCAATTATCCTATCTACCCTGGCCAGGGATTTAGAGTACTATCCCATAGGACATTCACTCTCACTTACCGAGAGGGGATGATCCCTTGTTGTCCGCTAAGATACCTCCATTGGGTTTTCCTTGTACCTGATCCATCGCTATACTAGACCATCTAAACGATGATCCATAAGTCAATGGTCAAAGCACAAGTTCCACCCAACAAGGTATCTTTGGCGACTCAGGTCAAAGGTCCAACTATGCAACCGTGATGATAGAAAATCCTGATTGACAGTTCGATAAGATACCATTCAGAGTTTCTAATTTGGTCAGTTCAGTGAACTCATTCAACTAATGAGCACCTGTATGTGTATCTCAATGTCTCCACACTAATGACTAATGAGATCGAACATCCTCATCACATGAGAAGATATCACATACACTAGTTTATCTGGATCCTTGATGTCCCATCTCAAGTATCCTATGACTAGGAACATTTAGATCAAATACCTCTAGATGATCAAACTCATTATTATGATCTCATCATGATTTAATCATCATTGTATTTGATCAAGGACTTCATTATGATATTCGTATCTAATAAGAGCTTATAATGAAAATTTGCCTAATTAATTGAAAAAGATATATCTAAAAATGTCGAATCATATCATATATGATTGGCTTGTAGGGCATACATTTCTATCAATCTCCCACTTGCACTAAAGTCAATCACCCATCTAGCTAATCTGTATAAGCTCGAGGTGAAGCTCAAACACTTTTTGAGTAGCTTCTTCAGTTAGTGGATCTACAATGTTAATAGCGGTAGATACTCTATCTTTAATTATATTTCTATAAGCTGTAATCTCTCTAATTGTATAGTTTTGCCATAAAAGTTCTAAACTTCTGATGAGACATCGGCTCTATCCCATTATTTTCTCAAAACAATGGTACACTTTCAGAGAAAATTGGGACAATCTCATATCTAGATGTAGATGAAAATGTTCATCTAGACTACTTCTCAAGTAGTGTGCAACCACTATGTAAACTTGTTTACATATGTTGTAGAATTTACATAGAACTATTCTAGCACATTGCACCACCATTTGATTAGAAGCTTGTGTTTGTAAGACTATAAAACTTCAAATCTTATCCTCCAGTGTATAGAGATGCATTTTCAGTACTTCTTAAGTACTAAATGATATATCTCTAAAGTATCTAGTGACTCTCACATGGATCTTCCTGATGAATGCTCATCACACTTGGAGCATTTATCATATCATGTACGTAGCATCACATTAATGATAGGCCCTATGACAAAGGCATAATGGCTCTATTAATGTGATATTTTTATCTATCAAGAAGTCTTCAAAGACATCACTTTAGAGAGATCAACTCCACACCACATAGGTAAGAAACCTATCTTGGAGTTTATCAAGTCAAACCCTGACTACGGTGATTACGTACATTAACTGGGTATTGCTTTTAGATCTATCTCCAAAGATCTCAAAACTCAAATTATGTTTGAAAGATTAATTTCATAGCTAAGCTCACTAATGATAACACACATACTTCATTCTTAATGAGTAGAATGTCATCAACATAAAATATTAAGAAAGTAATAGTATTCTCACTTATCTTGTTGAATACACAAGGGTCCTCTTCATTCTTAACGAAGTCATAAGATTTAATCTTATTAAACCTTATATACGATCTATGGAAAGTTTTACTTCAGTCCATAAATAAACTTAATACATATTCTTCTTGGATGTTATTAGGACTTGATTTCCTATAGTTGTATCATATACACATGTTCCTTAAAATACCTTAGAAGAATATTATCTTAACATCCAATTAGCTTATCTTATAATCATAGTGTGTAACAATCAAAATCCGAATGGATTAATCCATGGAATAGGTAAAAGATCTCATCATAGTCAACCATTTGACTTTGATGATATCCTTTTCAACTATTCTCACATTTCAAGGTCTCTACCTTCTAATCCACTTCAATCTATTTTTTAGTGATCTATTTATTTCTTATGGATACTATATCCTTAGGTGGATCTATCAAGTTCTAAACTTGATTAGAATAGATAAAGTTTATATCGGATTTTATTGTCTCTTCCCATTTATGAATCAATATCTCATATTGGTTCCATATAGATCTTAGGATCAATATCCTTCTTATCTTATGCCTCATTTCATCTATCAGAGATATGTCCCACATATCTCTTAGGTTGAATGGATACAAGAATAGATCTATAAGTTGCCAATGTGAAATAATTAACCGTTACCTTAATAGAAGTGTCTTTGGGTTGTGGGACTGGAGCATCTTCCATATATATCTTGCTCCCACTATCTTTCTTGAGAAGGAACTTTTCCTTCAGAACTATAGTGAGCTGAGTAACACATACCCTTATTCATAAGGGTGGTATATTTAATATTCATAAGTTTTCTTTAAGATATCCCACAAGCCAAGACTTCAGTCTTATATTCCAGCTTGTTAGGGTTACACTTCTTCCCCTGGTCGGACATTCCGAAACCTTAACTTGCTTAAGGTCAAGTTTTAACCCATTTCCATATCCTATATGGAATAATCAGAACAAACTTAGAAGGTACCAATTAAGATCAAGTGGTTATAATGAGTACTTAGCCAAAAATAGACAAAGAGAAATTTTGCAAAGCTTGTCATTGTTCATATTATGTTCTACATAATGTGGCTTCTCATTTTAGCTACTCAATTAAGCTAAAATGTGTAAAGAGGTGTTCATTAGATTCTATTATCCTTCAATTATATGTGATTTATGTACTTAAGTATTCCCCTCCTTGATCTCATCAAAGAGTTCTAATATTGTTTCCATTAGTATTTTTACTTCATTCTTAATCTCAGATAATTTATTAAAAGTCTTAGATTTGTACTTCATAAAGTACATATATCCATACCTAGAGACATCATCTTTGAAATAATGAAGTAGAAATATTCTTCTTTAGCCTTACAAGATATGGGCTAACATACACCTAGATGTACGAGTTCTGACAACTCATTAACCCATTCTCCATGTCTACAAAAAGCTAAAGTGTAGATTGATCTAAATCAACTCATTTCGTCTTAAAAGGAGTATTCACACATAACATAAGAGCTAACATATCAAATATGATTAAATAATTCATTAAGCTCCCACTGACAAGCACTTTGTCGTTCAATCTTTTAGAACATCTATCAATTCCCTAGCTTAGAATAAATCAACATTTATTCAAGTAAGAAATCATATAATCTTCTTGTAGAAGGATATAATAGCAATCTTAATTATTAAGACATCTCCACAAGGCTATTAAAGAATTGTACATCCTACTAATAATGATGCAACTTTTGCACCATTTCATATGTAGGTCAACATCTTTTTTATTAAGCCTTCATTTACTTGTCATCATCTACAACTCCTTGTAGATATAATATGCATATCCAGTATCTAATACCATTAGATGCATCCATAGTATCTAATATTATGATATACACATATTGTATCTAATACTATTAAGTGTATATTTAAAACAAGTAAATGTCAATGACTTGGATGCATGAAGCTTCTCAAGCTCCACATTTGCATTGTATACAATACACTTTGTACTTCCTCTTCTACTTACCATCATCATGATAGTGTAAGAATTCTGTCTTATTCTGGCTTTATTATCTTGATCACCTTCTTTTACTATTAACTATCTCCTATTTAAATCTAACGATTTTACTTCTTTCTATTTGTCTCACCAACTAGAAGTAATTAAGATGTATTGTTGTTCTACCTTTCCTTTAGTTAGCTAATCACTATGAGCCATGATAGATCTCATATCCATCTATCTATGTTGTCGCTACAATTTATATCTCATAGAGACTAACATCTAGTTTAAGGCAAACAATGCATCTTGTCTATAAGATAAGATCTTATCTAATTTTTCACATCATTAGAGAGTGTATAAGACACCTACTTCTCAAGTAGGATAGTTAATGGCCAACTATGAGAACAATTCTCTTAGTTCAAAATCGGTCTAAGAAGTGTGAGCCATTAAGCTATTTGGCATCTAATATGCCATACTAATGGTGGTTTATCATCGTATTCTACAACTGAGATATAATTTTATTAATATAACACTATAGACATTCATAAAATTAAGATATGATCTTTCATCTTAATTTATGCTCCCACTAACTTTCGACAAATTTGTATAACTCTCATTATGCAAAGATGGGATATCACAATGAAATCCTAGTGGGGACTAAGACCCTATTAACTTTATGGTGATGACCTTGTGAGAAACACAACAAGTCATTCCATACTTAATAGGTAGGTAACTTTTACCAATTGCAACTCGTGCAATTTTTAGTCATTCAGCCTCTAGAGTTATAACCTTGTGGGAAACACAACAAGCTATATACTCTAGTTAGGTCAAATCCGCTTGTTACGTTATGAGGATAAATTCTTAACATAGCCCTTGTGGGAAACATAACAAGGCCATGCAATAGTCCAACCCAAAGTTTGACAAATGCCTTGGCCATGATCACCAATCCCTTATTGAATGAGTCTTGTGGGAAACACAACAAATCCATCAAATCTAAGATTGGCTCATCAAGACCATAACAACGGAAGGCTACGTGAGTCATTCTTAATGTCGCACGTTTATTGACTTAATTAAAACAAGGAGGGATTTTATTTTAGTCTCATCAATAATATGTGCTAAGTATATATAATACCTTTGGAATATCATATATCTAAGGTATAAAAGATAGCACACAACCACATATTAAATATGCATAAAAAAGGGTGATCATGGACTTAACCCTAAGCATGCACCTAGGGCACCTTATAGGTGCAAATTCTTACTTTAGATGCTTGAGTTGGCATGCTCCCACTTCAAAAGGGTGCTTCTCCAAGTGGTCCTGCTCTCCAACCTTCCACAAACCAGCTTCTAACTTTTAGAAATTGCTTAAGGGTACGTAGACCCACAAATATAGATAACTTAATAAGAAATCTTAGTTTTAACTAAGGGGAGTACATTAATGGAGAAAGGTAGAATGTACAATCAGATTGTATATAGAGAGAGGAGGCACATGCAGGCCCCATTTAATAACATAACCAACACAATTAAAAGCAATCACAAGCTAAGCATAATTAAGTCTATGATCACCTCCATACACACTTGCATTTATCACATGAACATAGAGTGCATACGTGATAATTATATGAGATATATCATATATATTAGCATAAAATTATATACTTTATTTTGAAATTCTAAATTTCATGCATGTCGAAATTTTCATTAAATAAATAGCATGAAAATAACATGACAACAATATATAAACAATTTATATGAAATAAACATACACATCTAAACTATTTAGAACATTCATGCATTCCCAATACTCTGAAAAGTCCGAAATTAATGACCCAATTTCTATTCTGTAAAATCTCATTTTACAGAATTAATTAAGACACTAATTATTTAAGTTAAACTTTTAATACAATTTTAAAATTCAACTATGAGTGGATCTATGTAAATAGAGATTAACATCATCTAACATGTCATTAAACACTTTAAAACATGTTAAATAATAATATAGAATTTTTTATAAATTTTTGAAATTTTTTGGTAATTTTTCATATTTTCTATGATTTTAAACACTTTAAAATCAATAAAATAAAATATCTGGTGCATTGCACCGCCGCCGTTGCCGCGGCACCTGCACCGCCTATGCGCCCGCCTGGTGTGCCAAACGCCGTGCGCTGCTCGCGCGGCCGCCCCTCTGCGGCTCCGCCCGATGACACTGTTCATCAGGGAGGATTTATCTCCCTTAACTCAGACATATCTCCATATCCCATGCTCAGAAGAATCTGCAAAAATATGCGTTGGAATATTTATCAAATATGGAATCCAAAACAGTTGCCCTAATATCCAAGAAAAATCTCAACTGACCCTAAAATGAGGAAGAAGAGGCGGCGGTCACTGAGATTCCGTAGTAGAAATCACTATTTTGCAACGAGGATAACTCCTTATCCCGAAAGCTACAAATTCTCAAAAATTTCAATTTAGAATCCTAATCAAATGACATTTCCAAATATGTATATATACCTTCATAGAAAATTCTTTAACAATGGGAAAACAGGGAGAAACAGGTCAGCGCCGCCAGACTCCGTAGAACCCTAATTCGCAGGAAAAATCTAAAATTCTCTTCCTCCACCGCCGATCAAAGCTAGAGATCATGAGTAAAGGTTAGGTAATCACATTACCCATCTCATAAACCTTTTCTTAAGCTTCAATTTCGTCTGTGGAAGGAGATTTCAATTCCCAAATCCGGGTGACGGTTCGGGCATGATAGAAACACCAACTTTTGGCACTTCTCTCGAACTCTACAGATATCTAAACTTCTAACGATTTACGGCATTGGAAATCTCTATATCACAAGATTCTACCAGACCTAGCCAATATATTATCTAAGTCATACACACATTATGGTGGCCTCGTCAAAACAGACGTTTGCACAGATTCGAGAACACATAAATTACATGAAATAGTGTTGATTCGATGTCGGTTTCGATCGAGACTTGAACCTAGCTCTGATACCACTGTAAGAAATCGTCCATAAAAATTTGATGCAGTGTAAGCAACAATTCCTATAGGTTCTTTTAGAATCTGTCTCAATAAGAACCGGATCATGAAAACTGAAAATTGATCAAATTGGGTTCGAACATATCTAATAGGGATTCATATAATCTCATGGAGAGGAAGAAGATGAGCTTCTCAAGCTATTCAAACCGTTCAAATGTCTGGTCTCCAGCAGTATCCACAAGAACTTCATTCGCAGCAGGTTCTCCCTTCGCGCCGGCCTCGAGAACTCTTCTTGAATGGAGCTCCATCGACCATGGACACCTTATAGAGAGAGGAGAAGGTAAGGAGGAGGTTGAGGATGTGGTTAAAACACATGGCTTGATAGGGTTTGGCTGAAACCATTAGTATTTATAGAGAATTTTGAAATTTTTCATAAAAGTTGAAAATCTCCATAAATTATGCCTTGCCCTTGTACTTGTGGATAAGTCCCTTTGTGTGTGACACACTAGGCCCAATAGCCTATTTGGTTTAGGCCTAAATAAAATAGAACAATTCTATTTAATTTAATTAAATCTATTATCCGATAACAGATTAATCAACCTACCGATGATGAAGGGTACAAGCCAAATTCCATGATCCTAAATGGCTATGGGGATAATCTCATCTCCATTGAGCCTTTCCATCATCAGTTACTACATGGATATAAACCATCATCCATCCAACGTCCCGATCGTAAAGGAGTAAGGCATCGACTGACAACTCCTTAGTGTACCAACTCTATAGGATCTTGTACTTGGAATTGGATCAATCGGAAAACTCCTTTTCCAATTATCCTATCTACCCTGGCCAGGGATTTAGAGTACTATTCCATAGGACATTCACTCTCACTTACCGAGAGTGGACGATCCCCTTGTTGTCCACTCAATTGCCTCCATTGGGTTTTTCTTATACCTGATCCATCGCTATACTGGACCATCTAAACGGTGATCCATAAGTCAATGGTCAAAGTACAAGTTCCACCCAACAAGGTATCTTTGGCGACTCAGGTCAAAGGTCCAACCATGCAACCGTGATGATAGAAAATCATGATAGATAGTTCGGTAAGATATCATTCAGGGTTTCTAATTTGGTCAGTTCAGTGAACTCATTTAACTAATGAACACCTGCATGTTTATCTCAGTGTCTCCACACTAATAATCAATGAGATCGATGAGAAGATATCACATACACTAGTCTATCTGGATCATTGATGTCCCATCTCAAGTATCCTATGACTAGGAACATTTAGATCAAATACCACTAGATGATCAATCTCATTATTATGATCTCATCATGATTTAATCATCATTGTATTTGATCAAGAACTTCATTATGATATTTGCATCTAATAAGAGCTTATAATGAAGATTTGCCTAATTGATTGAATAAGATATATCTAGAAATGCGAATCATATCATATATGATTAGCTTGTAGGGCATACATTTCTATCATATAACTCATCAAGCCCAAGTGTTCGCACACTGATGGCAACCTTTTTCTCTAACGTAACTTCTGGATAAAATTCATCCACCCTTTTCCAAGCGGGAGAATCGGTAGGATGATGCATTTCACCAGTCAATTGATATGTTCTTGGCTGACTATGCCATGTCATCCACTTAGCCATATTGGATGATATGAATAAACGCTGCAACCTATCTGCTAATAGAAAATAATGTAAAACTTTTTGTACTATTTTTTATTTTCATTTTTAGGTTCATTTTTATATCTAGAGGTGTTACAATATGAACAAACACTTTTATCTTTATTATCTCTCTAAAATAAAATACAATTATTTTTACATGCATATATTTTCTCATAAGTAAGTCGTAATTTCTTAACTAATTTCTTAAGCTCATACCAATTATCGTGAACACATGCCCTATTAGGTAACACTTCCTTAAATAAAGATAATATCATATCCATACATTTTCTAGTGAGACCATTAATGGACTTAATTTGAATCAACTTTAATATAAATTTTAATTTAGATACATCTTTTACTCCTTCATATAGAGGTGTTTCAAAATATTTTTAATAATTTAGAATATTAAAAATTATCTTCATTGTGTTCTTCATCATTATGTCTAATAAAAGATTTATTATTTTGAATATCTGGTAACATTTCCATTACTTGTTCATCTACATAATCATCTTGTGGTTCATTTAAATTTGTAATGTCCTCATTTACCATATTGACTTCAATTTCACCATGGCATATCCATGTTTGATAATTGAACCATATGCCATCACATATTAGGTGTTATTTCACAATATTTCTTTTTAAAATAAATGTATTACAACATTTTTTTACAAGACATTGTATTAAATCGTTATGTTGTCCATGTCTAAATTGTATTATAGAATGATGAAAAGAATTGTCTAAAAAATCTTCGATCCCTTGAATATATATAGAATCTAATTTATTAGGAATATGCATCCACTATTTGTCTAAGTTACTCATCTTATTCTAATAAATTATTTAAGTATAACGAAGATATGATAATTTAATAAAGAAATCAATATATAATTGAACCTCCACCGAAAGAAGAAACTCTAAAGTGTATCAATTCGGTTTGGTTTGGTTTCTAAAAAAGAGATAAAATGACCAAAATTAGACTTGTTGTTGAACAAGAAATATTTATACATGCCAATTAAACAATTTAAGTTACTTATAGTGGTGGGCATGGTCTGGTTTGGTTTGATTTATTGAGATTTTTTCAGAAACCAAACCAAATCGAATTGAGCCTTGAAACTGAACCAAACCAAACTTCAAAATCTCCAAACTGAACCAGACCAAACCCAACTAGTTCGGTTTGGTTTAGTTTGGTCTACAGTTTGGGCCTTTAATGGGCATGCCCTACTTTATTTAATGGGCATTTTCTAATTTTAAATAAAATTGCTTGTAAACAATTTGTAAACATGACTTTTTAGAAACAAAGTTCAAATTGCAATCAAACAAAGCCTATTTAAATCTCTCCCAAACATAGACATCAAACTAAACAAGCATATAATATATTTAAATTTATCACAAACACACGAATTTAACTAAATCCAATGCATCCCAATGATTTTAACGGGTTGGTTCGGTTTAACAGGTTGGTTTGGTTTACGTGTGAAGACAAATCAAACCAAACCGTTTAACTTAATAGCCTATTTGGATACATTTTTTTTCTCATTTTTTACAACAATTTTAAAAATAGAAGAGGAGTCATGTTTGGTTACTCTCTTTTTTTTCTTTCTTTTTTTCAAAATCGGTACACTCCCCTTCGTAACTCTCTTTTGAAAACAAAACACCAAAACACATGTTTTGTTTTTGAGACAGACGCGGGCGGAGCGTGCGGTCGACCCGGGGGTGGGGAGGGAGCGCCTTCGGGGGCGGGGGGGAGCACCGCGCCGCCGGGGGGTTGGGGGGTGGGGGCTTTGCGGGCGGGGCGAGTGCCGCCGGGGTGGGGACTTCGCGGGCGGGGAGCATCGCCGGGGGAGCACCGCGCCGGAGGGGAGGGCCTTCGAGGGGGGGGTGCACCGCGCCGCCGGGGGTGGGGGGGGGGTGGGGGCTTTGCGGGCGGGGCGAGCGCCGCCGGGGGTGGGGACTTCGGCGGGCGGGGAGCATCGCGGGGGAGCACCGCGCCGGAGCGGAGGGCCTTCGAGGGCGGGGCTGTGCGGGGGGGAGGGCCTTCGTGGGCTGGGGGGGAGCACCGCGCCGCCGGGGGGTGGGGGCTTTGCGGGCGGGGCGGCGCCGCCGGGGTGGGGACTTCGCGGGCGGGGGAGCATCGCCGGGGGGAGCACCGCGCCGGAGGCGGAGGGCCTTCGAGGGCGGGGGCTGTGCGGGGAGGGGGGGAGGGCCTTCGTGGGCTGGGGGGGAGCACCGCGCCGCCGGGGGGTGGGGGCTTTGCGGGCGGGGCGAGCGCCGCCGGGGGTGGGGACTTCGCGGGCGGGGGAGCATCGCGGGGGGAGCACCGCGCCGGAGGCGGAGGGCCTTCGAGGGCGGGGCTGTGCGGGGGGGGGGGGGGGGCTTTGCGGGCGGGGCGAGCGCCGCCGGGGTGGGGGCTTCGCGGGCGGGGAGAGCATCGCCGGGGGAGAACCGCGCCGGAGGGGAGCACCGCGGACGAGGAGTCTTCTTCTTCGCTGCTGCTGCGCTTGGCGGCCCGCAACGGCGGCCCCTCCTTGAGGTCGGGCCGGAGGTAGTCGGCGGGGACCCGTGTCGACCAGGTCGCAGGGATGAAGTCGGAGATGATTGCCCCGCCGCACATGTCGACCGATCTCAGACGGAATCAATCAAACCTTGCCGCAGAACAGCAAAAGATGGGCTCGATGCTGTCGGCGCTCGGAAAGGGTGGGGGGAAGGGTCGGCCTCGTGTGACTATTGCGCGGTGTTGAAGGGATTGAAGCTCTCGTCGACAAAGAGGTGTGAGAGAATTGGGCGAAGGCAGCCGGGTCTCTTTATTGCCGGAAGAAGGAGCAGCTGAGCAGGAGGAAGGGGCGGTAAAAAGTATCGGCGGAGGCGGAGGCGGGATAAAGGACCGACCTTTGGATGGTGGTGGCGGGGCTGTGCGGCGGCGGCGAGGCTGTGGGGGAGGTGGTGGCGGACTCCAGCAGGGGGAGGCGGGGCTGTGCGGCGGGGGTGGGGAGGCGGCGGCGGACTCCGGCAGGTGGCGCGGCTGTCCGTGGGGCGGGAGTGGACGGCCACTGTCGCGGAGGGGGCAGCGGACTCCAGCGGACTCCGGCGGGGGGGTGGACAACGTCGGCAGTCGCGGAGGGGGCGGCAGACTCCGGCCGAAGGTGCCGGTGGAGCCAAACAGTACTCTATAAATTTTAAAAATTGTGACAGTTTTGCCAAACATAAAATGATTAGACACTTTTGATTTTAAAATTAAAAATAAGAAGTCAAATAATCTTGATTTTAAAAACGAGATTAACTCGAAATTAAAAGAGTTACCAAACACCCTATAAAGGGTTCGGTTCGGTTAAAATTTATACTAAGTAGTTTAAGTTATTTAGCTAGCTATCATTTTGATTTAAAAACTTGTTGAAACCAAATGAAGATGACACTTGTTTAAATAGACTAAACAACATAAATTTAAGTGATTTATAAAGAATGTAGTCATTTTACCAACAATTTAATGTATAAACTTTGATCAATTTATAGGTTTCACATCAATTAAGCCAAAAATGAGAGATTTTTGTTTGTGATAAAATTAAGAACTAGTCTAGTCTATTAAGCCAAAAAGCAACGTATATAACAAGTGTACTCTATTAATGAGATGGGACACTAAATCTAACTATATCTATTCTATATGCCTTGTGCCCTATAGGAAAAAAAAAACAAAATCCTCTTCGTTGAAGATGCATACCTCAAAGGAGGTTCGATTAACCCTAACTAGGGTTTAAATCCGACATAGAGGAAGCGGCGGCGGCGAAGACAGAAGTAGCGGCGATGCTGGTTGCGGTGCCGACGACGGGTGGGGAGCTTCGATGGCGAGCGTGCGAGAGAGAGAGAAAGAGGGGGGATCGACAGTGAGCGGCGGGGGAAGGGAAAGGAGGAGACCGAGGGTTTTTTAACATCAAATTATTGGCGATGGTTGTTTAGGCTGTCACCAATAACATGATAAGTTACATTGGCGATGGCTCGAAGTGGACTGTTGAACGGTCGATTTGGATTATTTGTGATGCCCCAAGCCATCGCCACTAATCTTACTCGCGACGGTTTCGCAAGTCGTCGCCAGTATTATAAAAATAAGCCGTGCGAGTTTCGATTTTCTAGGTATTGTGACGGCGTCGACCATCGCCAACAGTATTATTTGCGACGACTAACTTTTGCCGTCGCTATTTACCATTTATTAGCGACGGCTTTACTTTAGCCGTCGCTTTTAACATTATTAGCGACGGCTTAACAAAGCCGTCACCAATAACCCGTCGTCAATGACCTAATTTCCTGTAGTGACATGCTTGACCTTCAAAGCTTACAATCAGACCAGAAAGTCAATGACAACAAACTGTATTCGTATTAATTCTACAAGTCAGTGCACTGAGATGAAATAATATATATATCTCCCTTACTAACAATTACAACACTTGACATGGTCAAATTTTGGTCTAGTCACATCTCCTCCGCCCCTATTAATCAACTCATTCTTTGGTTTTCTTTCATTTTAAAGTTCGGATCATCTAAAATGATCAAAATTTTGGAGATTGCAAGAGAGTACTCATAGTTTCTAATAATACGAGGACACGTCGTGTCACGAAAAACGAAATATAAATATGTTTTAATAAGAACACAAATTAGATGTAATATCGTTCGGTAATAAATCAATAGAGGATCGATAATAAATCTTTAAAGGTTTGATAATTTTAATAATGAATTAATAGAGAGTCAACAGTGAGTCGTCAAAATTTAATAAAATCTCAATAGTAAATTAAATTAAACTTTTTTTTGTTCACGCAGGCCAGTTGGCCGGAGGTGCGTTGCCCATGCGCACAGCGAGCTCGATCTCCACCAGAGACCGCCCGGGGGGTGGTGGGCTTCGGCACCCATTCGAACCCTTGCCTCCGCTCCCCCAAGCGGAGGACGGTGCCGGTCGACCAGTAAATTAAATTAAACTTGATAACAAATTTTTGAAAGGTTAAAAAAATATCATGTCATTTTTAAATTACACTTTCGTTTTATCTTTTACGATATCATCTGTCTTCGTATCATTCACAATTACGAGAACTTCCTCCGCTGAAAAACTGCGACAACCCACATTCTTTATTTTAATTACGTTTTAGTTATCCATCCGTTGCTCTCCGTGTCAAAGCGTCAAACAAAACAGTGTCCTTGTGTCAAGGCTGATCGGATCGAGTGTGAAGTGCCGGTCGGATGGTCACCCTGACGGCACCCACGTGGATTGCTGACAGGAACCGCCGTAAACATCACTGCACCGGGCCACCGGCCCCTCCCGCGTGTCCGAGAGGGCAGCGGCTCGATGCCGGTTCTGACACGGGCACATGATGGGTATGACCTCGAATTTCGTGATTGAATTGATCTAAAAAATTTATAATTATTATATTTGGTTTTAAAAAGATCGATTATATTTTATTTATTTATTTTTTAACGTAATCAGAGATGATTCGCTATGTTTACTTTTTCAAAATGAAAAAACATAACTTATTCCGGAAAAAAACAATTTTCTCTTCTGCTAGTTTACTTGACGTAGGTTTTCTCTCTGTCGGTGACGTGTCCGTCATGCTCTTCAAATCTTGCTCCCGCCGAACGTGATATCGGCTCGGCACTGGTCTCAGCTTTATTGACATTTATAGTATAATTAGATTTTATTTCTTAAAAATTAAATTTAAGAAAATATTTTTCTGAACTAATATTTCTAAAAAAATTAAAAATTCCATCTTTTGTTTAGTTACATGTAGTTTATTTTCTTTGAAAATATAATCAATTATTTAAATGACTCTAAATTATTTGTTATTTTCTCAAAAATATTTTTTATTATTTGATTGTTTATAAATATATTTCAAAAAATTTATGTGTTAAAAATGGATATACAAAGTTGTAAAATAATAAAAATGAATAAGATTACTTTTTATAACTATTAACTCTCGTATTCATTTCTCTAAATATTATATAATACAACATTATCCCAAAATCAACATTTTCATAAATTTATTATTTTAAAATTTAAAATGTATCGATAATTAATGTAAAAAATATTTTTTGCAATCAACATTTGAAATGTGTAAGTAACGTTTCAAAAATTAAACAATTTTTTATCATAATATCTTAATAAGAAATCAACTTTTAAAAGAAAACTAAGAATTCACCGCATTCTAATAGAAGACCAACAAAAATCAAAGTTAATATGATAACACATTCTAATTGTTTATATATAGTCAACAATTCAACTTAATGCATAATCCTAAATAATATTTAAAAGCTTCGCACTAAAAGGTATTAACATGACCAAAGTTGTAATAGCATATACGTTCAACCCAAAAATGACCGGTAATGCCTAATATCACAAGTGCACAACTATTCCATTCACTTTTTTGCCTTCCATATATTTCCGGCACATAAAAATATGATAGTTCACTACAAGAAAATAGGTTACTAGGGACGGCTGTAAGCCGTCTCAAAAAACCAAAAAGCCGTCGCTAATATTTATTAGCGACGGCTTCAAAGCCTTCGCACACGCGTCGCAAATAACGCCGTCGCCAATAATATTAGCGACGGCTATTGTTAAGCCGTCCCTAGTACGTTTATTGGCGACGGCTCGTAAGCCGTCGCATAAGTTATTAGCAAAACGACCATTTATTGGAGACGGCTTAAACGGCCGTCGCCAATAGCACTGCGCGCGGCTTAAGCGCCGTCGCAAAAGATAAGGAGATTAGACGGCGGATGAAGTTATTTGGGACGGGTTAAGCCGTCTCAAATAATCTTATTGGCCCCGGCTAACCAGCCGTCGCCAATAAATGTATTTGCGACGGCCACGTAAGCCGTCGCAAATGGCAAGCAGAAACCCCGCACCCCAGGTCCCGGCATTTTTTTCTCTGGTATTGCGACGGCTGTATAGCCGTCGCCACTAAAGTTATTTGGGACGGCTAAAGCCGTCCCTAATATTAAAAACAGCCGTCGCAATACCAGAGAAAAAAATTTCGGGACCCGGGTTCCGGAATTTTTCTGTTATTTGCGACAGTTTTAATATTACAGACTGACTTTAGCCGTCCCAAATAACTTTATTAGCGGCTAGCTATATAAAGCCGTCGCCAATAATAAATTTACTGAAAAAAATAATAATTTGATTGGCCGGATTGGATCAATTATACGATACAATCCGGAAAATCAATCATTCTTGAAACTTTCATAAAGATCTAAAATCGGATCTACCAATCCAAAAATTGATTTATATTAATAATTTCGGTGCTTAGGATTGCTCGTTTCAAACTCGAACAGACACCGAATTAGGATGAAACAACACACATTAACATACCAAAATTGAAATTCACCAAATTTAAATTCATATTCACATACCATATTCAAAATCACATTCATACACAAAATGTTTTGATACATATGAATAACATTCATAGAGTAAAAAATACATCTTAATCTATTCATCTTCTTCATCTTCATCTTCATCATCATCTTCACTCTCCTCGGCATCCTCGTAGTCCTTGTCGTTATCGCCATTTCTGTCCTCTGTTTGTTGAGGCGGAAGGATGCCCGATGTGGATGGCACATCGGGGAGTCGGCAACCTTTGACCCAAGCCTTCACTGGTCAGATTGAGGCGATCGAAATTATCTTGGAATGATTTCTGTTGGTTGTTCAATTGTTGTTTCAATGAAGTTATTTGTTCTTCATAACGTTCATTGATTTCTCCTTGCCTCGCCACCTGATCTCTAAGCTCTCGAACTTCTTGAGTCGAGCTAGAAGCACCTCCGCTTGACTCACCATACCAAGTGTGGCGAGTTTCACCTCGCCCACCACATCGGATCCGTCCTGGTCGATCTCTACCAAACACAGATATGAAAGCTTCCTCCGCGGTGAGTGGAGGTTGCGATACCCAAACATCAGAGGATTCGGTCTTGGGGGATTCATCAATCCTTGCATATTTTCCTATAAATAATATGAATAAAAATTAAAATCCTACCGTGATGAATTGTGGATTATAAAGAAAAATAGGTTATGATAATCAATAATTACCATCATAAGACGACTTTGGTCATTACCCCAAATAGGCTTGCTTCATCGAGTTCTTCATGCGTTTGACTCATCTGGAATACCTCCGGACGAGTTGGAGGTCGACCTTCTTTTCGTACCTTACCAAAAAATTTAAAAAAAAGATAAATGTTATTACAGAATAAGAATCAACTAATATGAAATTTTAAGTTTTGACTACTTACAAAGTCTCTTTCTAACTGGTGTGTATTTCTCCTTCCTCTTCTGTACGGCATTGTTAATTGCCGCCTATTACCGGCATTCTTTTCACTCAATGCCTACATATATATATATATATATATACAAATGAAACAACATAAAAAAAATGCAAATGAAAAGAATAGGATCTAATTATAAGAGGAAATAAAATTTTGAGTTACTCTAGCATCATCTTGACTCCATAAATGGCACATATGATGCCATTGTTCCTCGTTGCACTGTGGAGGAATGTTGGCACGAGCTTCCTCATTTGATCGTCCTGTAAAATACTGTATACAAATATTGTTAACAAAAAATTGGTTATCTCGAAATTACCTTTCTTTTCAAATGATTTCTTTGTTTTCTTTGCATATCTCCCATATGCCTTAATATCTGTGCATCCGATTGAAGATTCCGCTCAAAGGTAAAATGTTGCTGCATTAATATAAAAATGATTAAAAAGTTCACCAAAATTTAAATAAAATGAAGCTACTTGAATGTTACCTCTAAATCACGGAATATGGCATCCTTTTTCTCCTGCGGTAGAGCCATGTAATTATGCTCCCCCAAATCGCAATAACTTCTGTTCATAACTCCTAAGTAGGAGGTAAACTCCTGTCCATGTGATCCAACGCCGGATCCTCCTACTAGAACGACGTTGTAGGACTCATCAGGGCCAAGTGTTCGCACACTGATGGCCTTTGCTGGACCTCTCCCACGTCTAACTGATGTAGCTAGTTAAGTATAATGTAAAAATTACAATTAGACAACGAAGATTTTTAAAGAAAACTTTTTACTAGCATTTATTCAAATATTTACCTGAAGCATGGGAAGATGGACTACTACCATCTGTAGGAGGCGTCGTCGGAACCCGGTGAGAACGAGTCTGAGATGGACTAGGCTCATGGGGTGCCTCCTAACTGGCTCGGAAGCAACACCCCTGGAGGTGGAAGGTCGATCCCTAGATGCCTGAGATTGACCCCGAGGTCCACCGCCCTCAGATGGTGTAGAAGTACGAGATGTCCTACGACTTTTCTTGAAAATTCTCTTCATCTGTCACATAAAAATATTAGGCAGCAATCCCGGCTTCTAATTGTGCAATAAAAAAATTTTAGCGAATCCGAGGCCGGATTGCCCAATCCGAGGCCGGATTGCCCAATCCGAGACCCGTTCCGGGTTCCAATCGGGCAATCCGGCTTCGGATTGAGAAACTTAGATTTTTTGGCCAATCCGAGGCCGGATTGCCCAATCCGAGGCCCGTTCCGGGTTCCGATCGAGCAATCCGGTTTCGGATTGAGAAACTTAGATTTTTTGGCCAATCTGAGGCCGGATTGCCCAATCCGAGGCCCGTTCCGGGTTCCGATCGGGCAATCCGGCTTCGGATTGAGGGACTTAGATTTTTTGGCCAATCCGAGGCCCGGGATTGCCCAATCCGAGGCCCGTTCCGGTTCCGATCGGGCAATCCGGCTTCGGATTGAGAAACTTAGATTTTTTGACAATCCGAGGCCGGATTGCCCAATCCGAGACCCGTTCCGGGTTCCGATCGGGCAATCCGGCTTCGGATTGAGAAACTTAGATTTTTTTGGCCAATCCGAAGCCGGATTGCCCAATCCGAGGCCCGTTCTGGGTTCCAATCGGACAATCCGGCTTCGGATTGAAAAACTTAGATTTTTTGGCCAATCCAAGGCCGGATTGCCCAATCAGAGGCCCGTTCCGGGTTCCGATCGGGCAATCCGGCCAGTTGAGAAACTTAGAGTTTTGGCCAATCCGAGGCGGATTGCCCAATCCGAGGCCCGTTCCGGGTTCCGGTCGGGCAATCCGGCCCGGATTGGGAAACTTAGATTTTGGCCAATCCGGCGGATTGCCCAATTGAGGCCGGTCAGGGTTCGATTGGCAATCCGGTTTCAATTGAAACTTAGATTTTGGCCAATCCGAGGCGGATTGCCCAATCCGAGGCCCGTTCCGGTTCGGCGGGCAATCCGGTTTGCCAGATTGAGAAACTTAGATTTTTTGGCCAATCCGAGGCCGGATTTCCCAATCGAGGCCGTTAAGTTCGATCGGGCAATCCGGCCAGTTGAGAAACTTAGAGTTTTTGGCCAATCCGAGGCGGATTGCCCAATCCGAGGCCCGATTCGGGTTCGGTCGGGCAATCCGGCCGGATTGAGAAACTTAGATCTTTTTGCCAATCCGAGGCCGGATTGCCCAGTGCGAGGCCCGTTCCGGGTTCGGATCGGGCAATCCATTTCCAGTTGAAACTTAGATTTTTGGCCAATCAGAGGCGGATTGCCCAATCGAAGGCCCGTTCCGGGTTCCCGTCGGGCAATCCGGCCAGTTGAGAAACTTAGATTTTTGGCCAATCCGAGGCGGATTGCCCAATCAAGGCCCGTTCAGGTTCCGTCGGGCAATCCGGCCAGTTGAGAAACTTAGAGTTTTTGGCCAATCCGAGGCCGGATTGCCCAATCTGAGGCCCGTTCCGGGTTCCGATCGGGCAATCCGGCTTCGAATTGAGGAACTTGGAGCTTTAGATTAACTTTCTACTTGTATAGGCTGAGTTTCTTGAAGTTGTACATCTTCGTCGATTACTCCAAATGTTATAGGTACGTTAATAAGTTGTTCTTGATACGGTTCATTTTCATCTTCACTCTCATTTCCGGAAATGTTGTAATAGTTACGAGGTAGTGATCGTCTTTGGTAACACCCAATCCCTTATTAGAGTTATCATTTACATAAAAAACCTGTTCCACTTGGCTTGCTAGTGCAAACGGTTCATCCGTTCCTAATCTTCTTTGTGTGTTTAATGATATAAAACCATATTCATTAACCTTAAAACCTCGATCATTATCATGTACATCCCACCATTCACATTTTAAAAGTGTTAAACGGCTATTCCGATCGAACGATATCTCAATTATATCTAATATTCGTCCATAATAACCGTCACAACCAGATTGAAGATGGTCATTTACAATAACACCACTTAGTTGAGTTGATTTGGTTGAATCGGATTCCAATGTTCAAAATCTAAATCCATTACATATATAACCATTTAATGACGAGGCAAATCTCGACGGACTGAGTGATAAAATCTCCAGCTCCTTGGTATATCTAGAAGAACCTATATTTCTTAACTCTTGAATGTGTGTTCTGAACCACACGAAGAAGTTTTCTTCCGTAGTTGATCTATTTTAAGAGCATCACTATGAGATTGACGAAAATAATCGATGTCATCAACTTGATTTAACACGTATGCATGTATTAGCTTGTTCTCTTTCGTCAAAATTTTAGGCACACCTTTGCATCTCGAAAGGCGACCAATTGGTTTGAATATTGAACTATCATCCGTATCAACTTCTTCGAACCACCGTCATAGTTCCGATCTCTACTATATTCACTCGTATCACGCATATATGTTGAAATAAGCTTGCGTACACTCCTCAACCAAGTAGCCCTGGGCAATAGAACCTTCAACTCTCGCCTTGTTGCCCACATAATCTTTGAGCCTCTTTAAATATCTTTCAATTGGATACATCCATCGGTATTGAAGCTGGTCGAGACATTCTTTCCTCATAAGCCAAATGCATAACTAGGTGAATCATTACATCAAAGAATGATGGTGGAAAAATTTGTTCCAACACCTGATATTCTGCAATCTTTGTCTCCCAATCTCTCAAAATGTTACTGTTCAAAACCTTAGTGCAGATGATCTTAAAATATTGGCATAACTCTACAATAGGATTCAGTACATCCTTCGGCACGTTTCCTTGAAATGCCAAAGGAATAATTATTTGCATCATCACATGACAATCATGACTTTTTAAACCACTAATTGTTCGGACACTTAAATCTACACATCTACTAAAATTCGACGAATAACCATCCGGCACTTTCGAACATTCTTAATGAAATCAAGTATTCTAGACTTTTGATCGTTGCTAAGTTTATAAATTGCATGCGGAAACTTTGATGAACCCTCGTACGGATGTAACTCGGGACGAATATTTAAATCTACTAAATCTTTCCGTGAGTTCAAATTGTCCTTGTCAATTCCTGACAAGTTAAACATCTCTAATATATTGTCGCACACATTCTTCTCAATATGCATGACATCCAAATGGTGCCGAATGATAAGAGATGACCAATATGGGAGTTTCTCAAAAAATATACTCTTCATCTTCCAATTTTTATTCTTTGACAAATTTTTCCTTAAGTTCTCTAAATCTTTCTTAAACGGTTTTCCGAACCTAATAGTGTCCATCTCCTTTTGTTGCCTCCATAGGTCATATCCCGTAAGTATCTTTGGTGCTCCCTTCACACATCGTCGACCATCAAAAAGATGCTTATCTTGGTTCTTTCTCCACCGATGTGCTACTGGTAAGAACCGACGATGACCAAGGTAGCATTGTTTTCGACTATGGGTAAGTCGAATGGAATGTGTTTCTTCGTTACATATAGGACACGCCAATTTTCCTTTAGTACTCCATCCATATAAATTTGCATATCCCGGAAAATTATTTATCGTACTAAAAAGTATGACTTTCATTATGAAAATCTCTTTCTTTTCGGCGTCATAAGTCTTCAATCCAATCTCCCACAAATCTTTTAGCTCTTCCACCAATGGTTGTAAGAATACATCAATATCATTTTAGGAGCTCTCGGACCGGGTATTAATAATGATATCATTGTGTATGTGGCTTTCATACACATCCACAGTGTTAAGTTGTACACCATTGTAACAACAAGCCACACACTATATTTTGAAGACATTTGACCAAATGAATTAAAGCCATCTGAAGCCAATCCAATCCGAATGTTTCGTTTCTCTAACGCAAATTCTGGATAAAGTTCATCCACCCTTTTCCAAGTGGGAGAATCGGCAGGATGACGCATTTCACCTCTCAATTGATATGATCGTGATTGACTGTGCCATGTCATCCACTTAGCCGTATTGGATGATATGAATAAACGCTGCAACCTAACTCCTAATGGAAAATAATGTAAAACTTTTTGTGCTATTTTTTATTTTGATTTTTAGGATCATTTTTATATCTGGAGGTGTTACAATATGGACAAACATTTTTATCTTTATTCTCTTTCCAAAATAGAATACAATCATTTTTACATGCATGAATTTTCTCATAAGTAAGTCCCAATTCCTTAACTAATTTCTTAAGCTCATACCAATTATCGGGAACACATGCCCCATTAGGTAAGACTTCCTTAAATAAAGATAATATCATATCCATACATTTTCTAGTGAGACCATTAATGGACTTAAGTTGAATCAACTTTAATATAAATTTTAATTTAGATACATTTTTAACACCTTCGTATAGGGTGTTTCAGAATCTTTTAATAATTTGGAATATTTAAAATTATCTTCATTGTGTTCTTCCTCATTATGTCGAATAGAAGATTCGTTATTTTGAATATCTTGTAACATTTCCATTACCTCATCATCTACATAATTATCTTGTGGTTCATTTAAAATTGAAATGTCCTCATCTATCATATTGACTTCAATTTCACCATGGCATATCCATTTTTGATAATTTAACCATATACCATTGCATATTAGGTGTTCTTTGACAACATTTCTTTTAAAAATAAATGTATTACAACATTTTACAAGGACAACGTATTAGATCGTTATGTTGCTTACATGTCTAAATTGTATTCTAGAATCATGAAAAGAATAGTTTAAAAATTCTTCGATCCCTTCAATATATCTAGAATCTAATCTATTAGGAATATGCATCCATGATTTGTCTAAGTTACTCATCTTAATTTGTTAAAAGATTGAAATACAATGAAGAAATGTTAATTTAATAAATAAATCAATATATAATCGAACCTCCACCGAAAGAAGAAACTCTCAAGTGTATATCTCGATTGAAGTTTCCTGAAAAAGAGATAAAATGATCAAAATTAGACTTGTTGTTGAACAATAAATGTTTATACATACCAATTAAATATTTTTATCACAAACGAAGAGTTAGACATGAAAACTAAGAATTCGAGATTTGTTATATTAAGTTAAAACAGAAACAAAAAATTATACATTTTTAGCTTTTTTATTTTTAGATCTCATCCCCTTTTGAGGACAAAAATAAGAAGGAATGCACACGTTATAATCTTTATTGGTCCGTGCCCACCGATGAGGCTAGTGATTGTCCTGGATTTTTATTGTCGGTATCTGGTTGAGGGGGAGGTTTCGAGATAAAGCCAAAGAGAGGTTCTAGAGGTGATATAAAAGGCTCTCTTGCAAAGTCCCAAGAGAGGTTCCACTGGACCTCATCTTGCACTCCTTTAAAGAAGAAAGTAAAAACAAATAGCTAGAAGTGTCTATCTTATAAGATAGGCCCTACGTTATTTTTACCTCCCACATAAAGGGGAAAATTGACAAAAGCGATAGTTAGAAGGGTCTAGCCTTCAAAGCCGCACCCTATCTTTGTCCAACTCCAAACTACTATTTATGATGAGTTATCCATGTTCGATCATGCCAATAAATTCAAATAATACATTATAGTCTTCTAATAATATTCTAAACATATTAGTTATGTAAAATAATTATTATTACGAAATTTTATGGGTTAAATATGATTTAATGCTACCAAGCTCTAAAAATGTCAGTAAAATTAAAGGGAATTTATATGCAAAGGGGCATTACCCTTGTGTATTTCTCTCAAATGCATTATGAAATATTATTCTAAGGCTCATTCCATGATTAAATAAATTATGCACCGATCTACCTTTGTTCTATCTCCTAAATAATTAAAGTGATCAAGGTGCTACATAATCGGTTTGAGGAGGTCCTAACCTATTAATTTGTTAGGGCTATTTGGCACATTTCTATTGCATATATGCTTTGTGATGTATATAAAAAAAATTAAACAAAAATTCGTTTGTTGAAGATGTATACCTCAAAGGAGGTTCGATTAACCCTAAGTAGGGTTTAAATCGCACAAAGGAGGCGGCGGCAAAGGCGGCGGCGGAGCCGGCAGCACCCGCGGCGGTGACGGAGGTAGCTCTCCCCTCGGGTGCCCTACGCGGGGAGGGCCAAGCCGGCGGCGGTGGCGGCGGCGGCGGCGGCGCGCCGGCCACGGTGGCGGCGACGGGCGGCGGCGACCGGCGGCGGCGGCAGGATGAGACGGTGAGCGTGCGCATGAGAGAGAGAGAGGGGGGAGTGAGCGGCGGGGGGAAGAAAGGAGGGGGTCGAGGGTTTTTTTAGCCAAACTTATTGGCGACGACTTAAAAAGCCGTCGCCAATAACAGGATAAGGTACATTGGCGACGACTTCCGCCGTCGCCAACAAAAGGCGACCGTTCAACGGTCGGCTTGGATTAGTGGCGACGGCAGGCGTCGCCCCTTCTGTGAGGAACGGCGTATCAAGCCGTCGCCGATTCTCCGTGGAAAAAACGCACGGGGTCCGTTTTAGGTATTGCGACGGCTTCGACCGTCGCCAAAAATATTATTAGCGACGGCGTATCAAGCCGTCGCCAGTTCTCCGTGGAAAAAAACGCACGGGGTCCGTTTTCTGGGTATTGCGACGGCTTCGACCGTCGCCAAAAATATTATTTGCGACGGCTAGATTTAGCCGTCGCTATTTATTAATTATTAGCGACGGCGTTAGTTTAGCCGTCGCTTTTATCATTATTGGCGATGGCTTAACAAAGCCGTCGCCAATAACCCGTCGCCAATGACCCAGTTTCCTGTAGTGGTTAAAACACAAGAATGTGTTCTAAACAACAGGAAATATTCTACCTCCAAGTAATGCAAACATACCAATAGTGCCACCTGGAACATATTAAAGTGATATAGCACATAGGACATATGCCTAGAAATTATAAAGAATAATATAACCAATGTGGATGGAAGCAATAATACGACAAAAGAGTGTAGAATAATATAAAAGTCTTATGTCCAAAGGTAATTGAGAGAGATACGCAGAACATATAAATATCCAAGAAGTAAGCGTAGTATAAATGATGAATAAGGTAAAAATATAACAAATATCGTCATAAAATTTTGCATAAGCGGTATAAGCAATTAAGACAATTGTCGGGTATGTATCAACAATATTGATATAACATGAATTGACAATTATATAAATAGTGTATGAAGCATTAGATTTGTAAACAAATACGTCAGATTTGGATCAAATCCATAAAAATTAGAATCCAAATCATAAAACCATCATTTAGATTTGAATCTACTCAAAGTGAACTCCCCAATCCTAAAATTTTTGGTGCCGGGCAAGGTTGTACCAGATCCTCTATTATAATGGAAATCAAAACCAAGGTTTTGGTGGTTCTGGCTCTTTCTTCTATCCGAGATGAGCTGCTGGACCCATCATAGAATCACTTCCGTGCCATCTCCATGCCCCATTTGCTATGAAGACTTGCATCTCACATATTCCAACTTTCTTCCTTGCCCCTAAGCTTTCCACCTCTGTCTTTATATCATAACAAGATTCTCAAAGTTGATGGCCATTGTCCTAGATGCAAGATTGATAGAAATGTATGTCCTACAAGTTAATTATATGTGATATAGTTTTATATTTCTTGTAATATCTTATTCAGTATTAATGACATTATCTTCATTACTTGCACTATCTAAATATGTCTATCTTAATGAAGTCCTAAGTTGCATGCAATGATGATTGAATTATGATGAGATTATGATAATGAGATCGAGTATCCAAAAGTATATACTCTAAATATTCCTAGTCGTAGGATCATCAAGACGAAACATCAAGGATCTGATAAGATTAAGTATATATGATATCTTCTCATATGATGAGGATGACCGATCTCATTAGTCATTAGTGTGGGGACACTAAGATACATGTACATGTGCTCATTGGAGGAAGAAGTTCGCTAAACTGACTAGTATAGAATTCCTAAATGGTAACTTATCGAACTGTTGATCAATGTATTCTATTATTACGGTTGCACGATTAGATCTTTAACTTGAGTCACCAAAGATGTATCGCCGGGTGTATCATGTGCTTTGACTATTGACTTATGGATCACTTAGTATTATGATTCTATACAGTTAATAGATTGGGTATATGGGAAACCCGATGGAGGCAATTGAGTAGACAATAGGGGATCATTCACTCTTGGTAGGAGAGAGAAAATGTTTTATGGATAGTACTCTAAATCCTTGGCCAAGATAGATAGAATAATTGAAATTTTTTTTCTAATTGATCCAATTACGAGTACAAGATTCCATAGTGTCAGTATATCTAGGAGTTGATAATCGACTGAGGCATTGAATGAATGAAAATTTATATTCGTGTGGTAATTGATGATGGAAAGGCTCTTAGGAGAGGAGTTCATCCCTAAAGCTATTTGGGATCAAAGGATGTAGCTTGTACCCTTCATCATCAGTAGGCCGTTAAATCTATTATGAGAGAATAGATTTAATTTAAAAGAAGTTGCTCTTTTAATTACGCCTCAACCAAATGTGTTCATGTGCCTAGGAGGTCACACACATAAGGACTAATACATAAGTTTGGGGACTTGGGTTAATTTATAGAACAAGGAGGGGTTTTTGTGAAAAACTTCGAGTTCTATAAATAATAGCAATGAGAGCACAAACCCTATCAAGCTAAGGGAGCTCTATGCGCCCTAGCCACCCTCCTTCACCGTCTCCCACCCAAGCAGCCGCCATTTGATGGTGGAGTTCCATTCAGGATGAGTGGTCGACGTCAGCATCGAGGAGAACTCGACTTTGAAGATGGTTTGTGTGGATACGACTAGAGGCCGCACACTTAAGTGGTTTGAAAGCTGTGTGAGTGTTAGGAATCAATCAATGAATTTAAAATAATTTTGATTTCTTGGATCCAAGGTCTTAGCCTTAATTGAAACCAAAATGACAAAACTGGGAACCGATTAAGAAGGAGATCGAATATACCTTCTTGGGATTTTAAAATCTCTCACTAGAGATGAAGAGTGGATGTTCCTTGCTGCTTCAAACCATTCAAATGGACGGCCTCTAGCGGTATCCACACGAACTTTTTCTAAGGACCGACTCCTTCACTCCAAGCTTGAAAACTCTTTCAGAATGGAGTTGGACCATGCGGGGTCTCCTTCCTGAGAAGAGAGGAGAGAGGGAGGCTTCCAAGGGCATTCTCCCACCCTTTGGCTTGATAGGGTTTAGCTTCCTAAGCCTATAATATATAGAAGATGCAATTTTTAACAAAAACCCAAATCTTCTATATACTTACATCTTTGCCCCTATCCTTAGAATTAGTTCTAATGTGTGTGACCCACTAGGTCCAATAGTCAATTTGGTTGAAGCCAAATTTAAAAATAACAATTCTTTTAAATTAAATCAAATATATTATCCGATAACAGATTTAACAGCTTTACGATCATAAAGGGTACAAGCCACATCTTATGATCCCAAATGAGTTTGGGGAGTTAAATAACATCCATTAAGTCTTTTCATCATCAGTTACCACACGGATATAAATCCTCGTCTATGCAATGTCCTGGTCGGTCAGGGGTTCGGCACTTACTATCAACTCCTTTAATAATCCGACTCTATGAAATCTTGCACTCAGGAATGGATCAACTAGAAAACTCTTTTTTTCAATTATCCTATCTAGCTTGGCCAAAGATTTATAGTACTATTCTATAGGATATTCTCTCTCTCTTACCGAGAGTAAACGATCCCTTGTTGTTCGCTCAAATGTCTCCACCGAATTTTTCTTGCACCTGATCCATTAACTATACTGGACCATCATGGAGGTGATCCATAAGTTAATAATCAAAGTACAAGATACACCCAGCAAGACTTCTTTGGTGACTCAGGTCAAAGATCCAATCGTTCCACAGTGATGATAGAATACCCTGATAGACAGTTCAGTAACATACTAATCAAGGTTTCTATGATGGTCAGTTCAGTGAACTCATTATACTAATGAGCACATATATATATCTTAGTGTCTCCACACTAATGACTAATGAGATCCGTCATTCTCATCATATGAGAAGATATCACATACACAAGTCTATCCGGATCCTTAATGTCCTATCTCATGGACCTATGACTTGGAACATTTAGATCACTAGCATCTAGAAGATTGATCTCATTATCATGATCTCATCATGATTCAATCATCATTGCATGTGATCAAGGACTTTATTATGATATGCATACCTAAAGATAGATGGTAATGAATAAATATTTTTTATTATGAATAAGATGATACAAGAAATGTCTAATCATATCATATATGATTGCCTTGTATGGCATACATTTCTATCAATTTCCCACTTGCACTAAATCCAATCACCTATATGCTTGATCTCCATCAATTCAAGGTGACTCTCAAACACACTTAGAGTCAAAGCCTTAGTTAGTGGATATGCAATGTTATTAGCTGAAGATACTCTATCTATCTCTATATCTCCTCGATCTACTATCTCTTTGATCAAATGATATCGCCGCAGAATGTGCTTCAACTTCTAATGAGACATCAGCTCCTTTGCTTGAGCAATTGCCCCATTGTTGTCAGAAAACAATTGGGCAATCAAAGATAGTAGGGACAACCTCTAAATATGAGATGAACTTCTTCATCCATACAGCTTCTTTAGCAGCATTTGTAGCAGCTATGTACTCTGCTTCAATTGTACAATCTGCAGTCGTCTCTTGCTTGGAACTCTTCTAGCTAGCTGCACCACCATTCAAGGTAAATACATACCTTGATGTTGATTTACTGCCATCTATATCTGATTGGAAATTTGAGTCTATGTAACCTCGAAGTCTCAAGTCTACTCCTCCATAAACTAGAAATGCATACTTAGTTCTTCTCAAGTACTTGAGGATGCACTTCGCTGCTATTCAGTGATCCTCACTTGGATCTGCCTGATATCTGCTCGTAACACTTAGAGCATATGCTACATCAGGTCGTGTACATAGCATGGCATACATGATGGATCCTATGGCTGAGGCATAGGGTACCCTACTCATGTATTGTCTCTTCAGAAGTTTTAGAAGATAACTCCTTAGAAGGATAAACTCCATGTCTCATAGGTTAGAGACCTCTCTTGGAGTTTTCCATACCAAATCTTTTGACAATGGTGTCAATGTACATTGATTGGGTCAAGCCAAGCATCCTATTGGATCTATCTCTATAGATTTTAATCCCCAAAACATAGGATGCTTCACCCAAATCTTTCATGGAGAAGTTCTTTGACAACCAGGCTTTCACTGATGATAACATACCTACATCATTCCCAATTAGTATGTCATCTACATATAGTACCAAGAAAACTATAGCACTCCCACTATCCTTCTTATATACACAGGGTTCATCTTCATTTTGAAAGAAGTCATAAGATTTGATAGTCTCATCAAACCTTTTATTTCATGTCCAGGAAGCCTATTTTAGTCTATAAATGGACCTTAACAACTTGCATACTTTGTTTGGATGTTCTTGAGATTCAAATCCCTGAGGTTGTATCATATACACCTCTTCCTCAAGATTATCATTGAGGAACGCTATTTTAACATCCATTTGCCATATTTCATAGTCATAGTATGCAGCAATCGCAAGCAAAATCCAAATGGACTTAACCATAGCAATTGGTGAAAAGGTTTCGTCATAGTCAACACTTTTCCTCTGACAATATCCTTTAGCAACCAATCTTTCTTTGAAGGTCTCCACCTTCCCATATACTCCAATTTTCCTTTTATAGATCCATTTACACCCAATAGGTATAACACCCTTAGATGGATCTACCAAGTTCCAAACTTGGTTGAAATACATGGAGTCCATTTCAGATTTCATTGCTAATTTCCAATCCTTAGAGTCAATATCGGATATTACATTTTCATAGGTCTTAGGATCATCATCCTCAATATATTGCACCTGCCTCCTTCCATCAAATATATGTCCCAAATATCTATCAGGTTGGATGGGCACACATGTAGACCTACGAGGTACCTGTGTATTATCCTTAGCAAGTACCCTAGCAGAAGTGTCCTCTAGTTGTGGATCTAGAACCTCTTCTAGTTCTACCATGCTCCCACTGCCTTCCTTAAGGAGAAACTCTTTCTTTAGAAATACAACTCTTTTAGCAATAAAAACCCTTTGTTCATCAGGGTGGTAGAAGTAGTATCCATAAGTCTTCTTAGGATACCTCACAAATCTACACTTCTCAGTCTTGGATTCCAACTTATCAGGGTTATGTCTTTTTATGTGGGCTAAGCAACCCCAGACCTTTGATAGAAATGTATGCCCTATAAGCCAATCATATATGATATGATTCGACATTTTTAAATATATATCATTCAATTAATTAAGCAATTCTTCATTATAAGCTCTTACTAGATGCGAATATCATAATGAAATCCTTGATCAAATAAAATGATGATTAAATCATGATTAGATTATGATAATGAGACTGATCATCTAGAGGTAATTGATCTAAATATTCTTAGTCATTGGATACTTGAGATGGGACATCAAGGATCCGGATAGATTACTGTATGTAATGTCTTCTCATGTGATGAGAATGACTGATCTCATTGGTAATTAGTGTGGAGACACTGAGATACACATATAGGTGTTCATTAGTTGAATGAGTTCACTGAACTCACCGAATTAGAAAGCCTGAATGATATCTTAGTGAACTGTCAATCAAGATTTTCTATCATCACGGTTGCATGGTTGGACCTTTGACTTGAGTCACCAAAGATGCCTTCTTGGGTGGAATTTGTGCTTTGACCATTGTCTTATGGATCACCATATAGATGGTCTAGTATAGCAATGGATTGGGTACAAGGAAAACCCAATAGAGGTAATTGAGCGGATAATAAGGGATCGTCCACTCTCAGTAATTGAGAGTGAATGTCCTATGGGATAGTAATCTAAATCCCTGGCTAGGGTGATTGGAAAAAGATTTTTCTGATTGATCCAATTCTGAGTACAAGATCCTATAGAGTCAGTACATTAAGGAGTTGATAGTCGATGCCATACTCCTTTCCGACCGATACATTAGTTGGATGAGGGTTTATATCTATGCGGTAACAGATGATGGAAAGTCTTAGTGGAGATGAGATTATCCCCATAGCCATTTGGGATAATGGGATGTGGCTTATACCCTTCATGATCGGTAGGCTGATTAATCTGTTATCGGATAATGGATTTAATTAAATTAAATAGAATTGTTCTATTTCATTTAGGCCTCAACCAAATAAACTATTGGAGCTAGTGGGTCACACACAAAAGGACTTATCCACAAGTATAGGGGTAAGGGCGTAATTTATGAAGATTTTGGGTTTTTATGAAAATTTTAAAATTCTCTATAAATACTAATGGTTTTAGCCAAACCCTATCAATCCAAGGGTGTTAACCATGTCCTCAGCCACTTACTTACCTTCTCCTCTCTCTAGAAGGTGTCCATGGTTAATGGAGCTCTGTTCGAGAATAGTTCTCGAGACCAGCGCGAAGGTAGAACCTGCTGTTGATGAAGTTCGTGTGGATACTGCTGGACACCGGGCATTTGAACGGCTTAAAAAAATTTAGGAACTCATATCCTTTCTCTCCATGGGATTATATGAATTCCTATCAGGTATATTCAAACCCGATTTGATCGGTTTTCAGTTTTCGTCGTTCGATTCTGATTAAGACAGATTCTAAAGGAACTCAAAGAAATCGTCGCTTCCGCTGCACCAAATTTTTATGGATAATTTCTTACAATGGTATAAGAGCCAGGTTCAAGTCTTGATCGAAATCGACGTCGAATCGACATTATTTCATGTTATTTTTGTTCCTGAATCTGTGCAAATGTCTGTTTTGTCAAGGTCACCATAATCTGCATGTGATTCAAATAAGATATTGGTTGGCTTCTGTAGAATCTCATGATATAGGTCTTTCTAATGCCACTAATCGTTCAAAGTTTCGATCTCTGTAGAGTTCGGGAAAAGCCCCAAAATTTGGTGTTTTTGTCATGCTCGAACTGTCACCGGATTTCGAGATTTTGTGAAATCTCCATCCATAGATGAAATTGATGCTTGAAAAAGGTTTTAAGATATGGGTAATGTGATTACCTAACATTTTATCTTGATCTCTAGCTTTGAATGACGGTGAAGTGAGAGAATTTTAGATTTTTCCTGTGAACTAGGGTTTTGCAGAGTCTGGCAGCGCCAACCTGCTTCTCCCTATTTTCCCATTGTCGAAGAATTTTTATATAAATGTATATATATGTATTTTTAAAGTTAATTTGACGAGGATTCTAAATTGTATTTTTGGAGAATTTTTGGCTTCCCGGATAAGGAGTTATTTTCGTTGCAAAATGCTGATTTATGCTACGGAATCTCGGTAACTGCTGCCTCTTTTTCCTTATTTTATGGTCGGTTGAGATTTTTCTGGAGATGAGGCTGATTTTTTTGGAATCCTTATTCTATTAGGATTCCAACGCATATTTTTTCAGTATTTTCGGACTCCTAAATAAGGAGATATGTCCAATTTAAGGGGGACATATCCTCCCGATGAACAGTCTCATTGGGGTAGGAGTCGGGCCCGCGAGCGGCGCATGCGATGGTGCATCGACGGTGGTGCAGCACCCGTCGACGGTTGGTTCACCCAGCAGCGTATGCGGGCGCATGCCGAACGGGCGCAGTGCGCTGGCAATGCGGCTCAATGTGCCGATTTCTTTTTCTTATTGATTTTAAAGTGTTTATAATCAAAGAAGAATCTAAAAAATTGCCATAAAATTTTTGGAAAATTCTATAATATTATTTAACATGATTTAAAGTGTTTAGTGACATGTTAGATGATGTTAAGCTCTATTTACATAGATTCACTCATGGTTAAACTTTAAATTTGTTTTAAAGGTTTAACTTAAGTAATTAGTGCCTTAATTAATTCTATAAAATGAGATTTTATAGAATAGAAATTGTGACATTAATTTTTGACTTTGCAAAGTATTGAGAATGTATGAATGTTTTAAATAGTTTAGATGTGTATGTTTATTTCATATAAATTGTTTATATGTTGTTGTCATATTATTTTCATGTTATTTATTTCATGAAAATTTGACATGCATGAAAATGAGAATTTCAAAAATATAGTATGTAATTTTATGCTGATATATATATGATATAACTCATATGATTATCACGTATGCGCTCTATGTTCATGTGATGAATGTTAATGTGTGTATGGAGGTGATTATGGACTTAATTATGCTTGGCTTGTGATTGCTTTTTAATTGTGTTGGTTATGTTATTAAATGGGGTATGCGTGTGTCTCCTCTCTCTATACAATCTGATTGTACATTCTACCTCCCTCTATTAATGTACTCCCCTTAGTTAAAACTAAAGTTTCTTATTAAGTTATGTACATTTGTGGGGGAAATTTTTTTTTAAGTAACACGGTTGAAAATCTTATTTCCAGAAATGACATAGTAAAATTTTTATTTATGGAACTAACATAATTTGACGAAAGTTGCTAGAGCCGATAGCGACTTCATGCCGAGAAGGGAGAAGTCGTTGGACTGCCCAGCGGGTGTGGCAAAGTTGTTGGGGAGCCCAACGACTTTAAAGTTTTTTTTTTTTAAATACTTAGAGTGAAAGTCATTGGTGTTAATTTTAATATTATACTTTAACTAAATATAAATAAAAAATTTAATTTAAATATTATATTATATAATTGATAAATATTAACTATATATGTTATAAATCTTAATTATACATAAATTATATAAATAAATTTTTTTTAAATATATATAATTCAATTAATTATATAATTTTAATATTTTTACTTTAAATAAATATAAATAAAAAACTTAAAGTAATTTAATATAATATTTTACTTCAAAATAGTATATTTATTACAATTATTAAATATAAATGTAATTTATTTATTTTATATTAATTAACTTAGTATTATATATTATATATTATTATATGTTATTAATATTAATATATATTAACATATGATAACTTATTTGAAAATAATTATAAATATTAACTTTATAATATATATTAACATGTATTAATATATTAACATAATAATATAAGAGTGAAAGTCATTAGTAACACCAACGACTTTCACTCCAAGTATTTTAAAAAAATGTTGAAAGTCGTTGGGCTCTCAGCGACTTCGCCAAACCCGTTGGGCAACCCAGCGACTTCTCCTTTCTCAGCCTGAAGTTGCTATCGTCTCTAGTGACTTCTCCCTTCCTGGCATGAAGTTGCTATTGGCCCTAGTGACTTCCGTGAAACTTTGTTAGTTCCGAAAATAAAAGTTTTACTATGTCATTTCTTGAAATAAGATTTCCAACCGTGTTACTTTAAGAAATTTTCTCATTTGTTGGTCTGCATACCCTTAAGCCACTTGTAAGAGTTAGAAGCTAGTTCGTGGAAAGTTGGAGAGCAGGATCACTTGGAGAAGCACCCTTCTGAAGTGGGAGCATGCCAACTCAAGCATCTAAAGCAAGGATTTTCACCTATAGGGGTGCCTTAGGTGCATGCTTAGGGTTAAGTCCATGATCACTTGTTTTTATGCATATTTGATATGTAGATGTGTGCTATAAGTTATACCTTAGATATATGATATTCCAAAGGTATTATATATACTTAGCACATATTATTGATGAGACTAAAATAAAATCCCTCATTGTTTTAATTAGGTCGATAAACGTGTGACATTAAGAATGACTCACGTAGCCTTCCGTTGTTATGGTCTTGATGAGCCAATCTTAGATTGGATGGGTTTGTTGTGTTTCCCATAAGACTCATTCAGCAAGGGATTGGTGATCATGGCTAAGGCATTTGCCAAACTTTGGGGTGGACCATTGCATGGCCTTGTTGTGGTTCCCACAAGGGCTATGTTAAGAATCCATTCTCATAATGTAACAAGCGGATTTGACCTAACTAGAGTATATAGCTTGTTGTGTTTCCCACAAGGTTATACCTATAGAGGCTAAATGACTAAGAATTGCATGAGTTGCAATTGGTAAAAGTTACCTACCTATTAAGTATGGAATGACTTGTTGTGTTTCCCACAAGGTCATCACCATAAAGTTAATAGGGTCTTAGTCCCCATTAGGATTTCATTGTGATATCCCTTCTTTGCATAATGAGGGTTATAAAAATTTGTCGAAAGTTAGTGGGAGCATACATTAGGATAAAAAACCATATCTTAATTTTATCAATGCTTATAGTTTTATATTAATAAAATTATATCTTAGTTGCATAATACGATGATAAACCACCATTAGTATGGCATACTAGATACCAAATAGCTTAATGGCTCACACTTCTTGGACTGATTTTGAACTTAGAGAATTGTTCTCAAAGTTGGCCATTAACTATCCTACTTGAGAAGTAGGTGTCTCCTACACTATCTAATGATGTGAAAAATTAGATAAGTTCTTATCTCATAGACAAGATGCATTGTTTGTCTTATATTAGATGTTAGTCTCTATGACATATAAAATTTTGTAGAGGCAACATGGAAAGATGGATATGGGATTCATCATGGCTTATAGTGATGAGCTAACTAAGGGCATGTTAGAAGAACAATACATCTTAATTACTTCTTGTTAGTGAGACCAATAGAAAGAAGTAAAATCATTAGATAGAAATAAAAGATAGTTAAAAGTAAAAGAAGGTGGTCAAGATAATAAAGCCAGAATAACACAGAATTCTTCCACTATCATGATGATGATAAATGGATGAGGAAGCACAAATTGTATTGTTTATAATGCGAAGGTGGAGCTTAAGAAACTTCACGTATCCAAGTCATTGATATTTACTTATTTTAAATATACACTTAATAGTATTAGATACTATATGTCTATATCATAATATTATATACTATGGTTGCATCTAATGGTATGAGTTACCGGATATGGATCTTATGTCTACAAGGAGTTGTAGATGATGACAAGTAAATGAATGCTTGATAAATAAGATGTTTACCTACATATGAAATGGTGCAAAAGTTGCATCATTACTAGTGGGAGGTACAAATCTTTAATAGTCTTATGGAGATGTCTTAATAATTAAGATTGCTATTATATCCTTCTATAAGAACATTATATGATTTTCTGCTTGAATAAATGAGTATTTATTCTAAGCTATGAAATTGATAGATGTTCTAAAAGATTGAATGACAAAGTGTTTGCCAATGGGAGCTTAATAATTTGTTTAATCATATTTGATATCTTAGCTCTCATGTTATGTGTGAATACTCATTTTAAGATGAAATGGGTTGATTTAGATCAATCTACACCTCAACTTTATGTAGACATGGAGAATGGGTTAATGAGTTGTTAGAACTCGTATATCTAGGTGTATGTTAGCCCATATCTAGTAAGGCTAAAGATGAATATTTCTACTTCATTATTTCAAAGATGATGTCTCTAGGTATGGATATATGTACTTTATGAAGTACAAATCTAAAATCTTTGAGAAATTATCTGAGATTAAGAATGAAGTAGAGATACTAATGGAAAGAGTATTAGAACTCTTTGATGAGATCAAAGAGAGAAATACTTAAGTGCATTACTCACATATAATTGAAAGATAATAGAATCTAATGGAAACATATTTACACATTTTAGCTTAATTGAGTAGCTAAAATTAGAAGCCATATTATGTAAGACAAATATGAACAATGACAAGCTTTGAAAAATTTTTCTTTGTCTATTTTTGGCTAAGTACTCTTTATAACCACTTTGTTCTTGATTGGTATTTTCTAAGTCTTTTCTGATTATTCCATATAGGATATGGAAAAGGGATTAAAACTTGACCTTAAGCAAGTTAAGGTTTCGGAATGTCCGACATAGTGAAGCAGTATAACCCTAACAAGTTGGAATATAAAACTATGAAGTGTTGGCTTGTGGGATATCCTAAGGAAACTTCTAGATATTAATATACCACCCTTATGTATAAGGGTATGTGTTTCAGTCCCACAACCTAATGACACTTCTATTAAGGTACCAGTTAATAATTACACAATGACAGTTCATAGGTCTTTACTTATGTCCATTCAACCTAAGAGATATGTGGGACATATCTCTGATGGAAGAAATGAGACATAAGATAATAGGGATATTAATTCTAAGATTTATATAGAACCAATATAAGATATTGATTTATAAATGGGAAGAGACAATAAAATCCAATATAAACTTTATCTATTTTAATCTAATCAAGTTTAGAACTTGATAGATCCACCTAAGAGTATAGTATCCATTAGGATTAAATGGATCACTAAAGAATATATTGGAGTGGATTAGAAGGTAGAGACCTTCAAAAGTGAGAATAATTCAAAATGATATCATCGAAGTCAAATGGTTGACTATGATGAGATCTTTTACCTATTTCATGGATTAATCCATTCGGATTTTGATTGTTACACACCATGGTTATAAGATAAGCTAATTGGATGTTAAGATAGTTCTCCTCTAAGGTATTTTGAGGAATAGGTGTATATGATACACCTATAGGGAATTAAGTACCAATAACATCCAAGAAGAGTATGTATTAAGTTCATTTATGGACTAAAGTAAAACTTCTCATAGATCATATATAAGGTTTAATAAGATTAAATCTTATGACTTCGTTAAGAATGAAAAGGAGCCTTGTGTATTCAACAAGATAAGTGGGAGTGTTGTTACTTTCTTTACATTTTATGTGGATAACGCACTACTCATTAAGAATGAAGTAGGTTTGTTATCATCAGTGAGCCTAGCTATCAAATTGATCCTTCAAACATAATTTGGGTTTTGAGATCTATAGAGATAGATCTAAAATCAATGCCCAGTTAATGTACGTAGTCACCATAGTCAAAGGGTTTGATATGATAAAACTCCAAGATAGGTTTCTTACCTATGTAGTATGGAGTTGATCTCTCTAAAGTGATATCTTTGAAGACTTCTTAAGAGAAAAATAGATCACATTAATAGAGCCCTTATGCCTTTGTCATAGGGTCTATCATTAATGTGATGCTACGTACATGATGCGATAAATGCTCTAAGTGTTATGAGCATTCATCAAGAAGATCTAGGTGAGAGTCACTGGATAGTTTAGAGATATATCATTTGGTACTTGAGAAGCACTAAGAATGCATCTCTATACATTGGAGAATAAGACTTGAAGTCTTGTAGTTTTACAAACACAAGCTTCTAATAAAATAAGTTTGATATTAAGGCAAAATAATGATGGTGCAGTGAGCTGGAAGAGTTCAATGCGTTAGAACATTGTAAATTTTACAACATATGTAAAAAAGTTTACATAGTGGTTGCACACTACTTGAGAAGTAGTCTAGATAAAAATTTTCATCTATGACATGGGATTCTCCCAATTTTCTCTAAAAGTGTACCATTATTTTGAGAAAACAATGGGATAGAGCCGATGTCTCATCAGAAGTTTAAAACTTCTGTGGTGATACCATAAAATAAGAGAGATTGCAACTTATAGAGATATTATTAAAGATAAAGTATCTATCGTTAATAACATTGCAGATCCATTAACTAAAGCAGTTACTCAAAGAGTGTTCAAGCCTCACCTCGAGCTGATACAGATTACCAGATGGGTGATTAGCTTTAGTGCAAGTGAGAGATTTATAGAAATGTATGCCCTACAAGTTAATCATATATGATATAATTCGACATTTTTAGATATATCTCATTCAATTAATTAGGTAAATCTTCATTATAAGCTCTTATTAGATGCAAATATCATAATGAAGTCCTTGATCAAATGCAATGATGATTAAATCATGATGAGATCATGATAATGAGATTGATCATGTATAGGTAATTGATTTAAATATTCCTAGTCATATGATACTTGAGATGGGACATCAAAGATCTGGATAGACTAGTGTATGTGATGTCTTCTTATGTGATGAGGATGACTGATCTCATTAGTCATTAGTGTGGAGACACTGAGATACACATACAAGCGCTTATTAGTGGAATGAGTTCACTGAACTGACTGAAATAGAAAACCTGAATGGTATCTTACCAAACTATCAATCAGGGTTTTCTATCATCACAGTTGAATGGTTGGACCTTTGACCTGAGTCGCCAAAGATGCCTTCTTGGGTGAAACTTGGGCTTTGACCATTGTCTTATGTATCACCATATAGATGGTCTAGTATAGCGATGGATCAGGTACAAGGAAAACTTGATGGAGGCAATTGAGTAGACAACAAGGGATCGTCCACTCTCGGTAAGTGAGAGTTAATGTCCTATGGGATAGTACTCTAAATTCCTAGCCAGGGTAGATAGGGTGATTAGAAAAGGAGTTTTTCAATTGATCCAATTCCAAGTACAAGATCCTATAGAGTCGGTACATTAAGGAGTTGACAATCGATGCCATACCTCTTTTAGATCGGGACATTGGGTGGATGAGGATTTATATCTATGCGGTAACTGATGATGGAAAGGCTCAAAGGAGATGGGATTATCCCCATAGCTATTTGGGATCATGGGATGTGGCTTGTACCCTTCATGATTGGTAGGCTAATTAATCTGTTATCGGATAATAGATTTAATTAAATTAAATAGAATTATTCTATTTCATTTAGGCCTTAACAAAATAGGCTATTAGGCCTAGTGGGTCACACACAAAAGGACTTATCCACAAATACAGGGGCAAGGGCATAATTTATGGAGATTTTTGGTTTGTATGAAAATTTTCAAAATTCTCTATAAATACTAATGGTTTCAGCAAAAACCCTGTCAAGTCAAGAGTGTTAACAACATCCTCAGCCTCCTCCCTACCTCTTCTCTCTATAAGATGTCCATGGTTGATGGAGCTTCGTTTGTGAATAGTTCTCAAGGCCGGCGCGAAGGGAGAACCTGCTGTAGATGAAGTTCGTGTGGATATTGCTAGAGATTGAGCATTTGAACAATTTGAAGAGCTTGAGAAGCACATATCATTCCTCTCCATGGGATTATTTGAATTCCTATCAGGTATATTCGAACCCAATTTGATCAATTTTTGATTTTCGTCGTTCGATTCTGATTGAGACAGATTCTAAAGGAACCCGTAGGAATCGTCGCTTCCATTGCACAAAATTTTTATGGATGCTTCCTTATAGTCTTAACATGCTTAAGGTCAGGCTTTTTCCTTTTCCATATCTCATATGTAGTAGATGGAACTGACTTGGATGGTACTTTGTTCAAGATATATGTGGCAATTTTGAGTGCATATCCCCAAAGAGGCAAAGGTAACTTAGCAAAAGATGTCATTGCCCGTACCAAGTCTAATAATGTATGGTTTCTCCTTTCAGCTACTCCCTTAAGCTGAGGAGTGTATGGATGTGTCTTTTGGAATAGTATCCCATTGTCCTTCATGAACTGTGTGAATTTAGTACTTAAGTATTCTCTTTCTTAATATGATCGAAGAGTCTTAATACTCTTTCCTAGTTGCTTCTCTACTTCATTCTTATATTCTTGAAATTTATCAAAGGCTTCATATTTTTACTTCATTAAGTACACATACCCATACCTAGAGAAATCATCAATGAAAGTAGTAAAGTAGGAGTATCCTCCTTTGGCATGAGTTGACATAGGGTCACATACATCTGAATGTATCAGTTTCAACAACTCAGTAGCTCTCTTTCCATGTCCACTAAATGAAGAGTTGGTCATCTTACCCATGAGACAAGACTCTCAAGTGGGTAATGATTCAAAATCATTTATCTTTATGCATCCATCCTTATGGAGCTTTTTGAGTCTTTCCTCATCGATATGACCAAGCCTATGGTGCCATAATAAGGTTTGATCTACATCAACCCTTTTCCTCTCAGGAGGTGCATTCACACACAACCATTGATAAAACTTCCATTGGCAAACAATTTACCATTCATAGTTATCAAACAACTTTCATTTCCAAAGCTCACAATAAATCCAAATTTATTTAAGCATGAAATAGAAACAATGTTCTTACCTATTGAAGGAACATAATAACAACTATCTAATATTAAGACATCTCCTGAAGGTAACTTGAGGTGAGCTTGTCCCTGTCGACTCTGAAAATTCGATGGGGTCCTATCCTTTTTAGGGAAGTCCGTGAATCCAGATCGTCACCTCAAGAGGGGATGAGAAAAGAAAGAAATAAAACTAGGAAAGCAAATCTCACCTCGGTCCTACACTCACATTGATCCCCGAACTTTCATCCCTTGGCGTTGTTCGATCACCAAAGAGATGGTTCAGGTCATGTGAGAGGAGTATGAGAAGAAAGAAATGTGGTCGCCAGGAACCGTGGGTTCCGATTTATAGAATTAAAATGACCGTGTGTACCTTAGCGTGAGGAATGTGAGTTAAAGCTTCTCCTTCTTCGGCCGGCCGATGAAGAAGAGTCCTCAACGTGTGGGTGCTTGATATTCTGTACAAATAGACAAACAAACAAGTGAAATAGACTATTAGAACTAAACAAAGTGGAGTATATGTAAAGAGAATAACATGAAACACACAACTGACTAGAAACTAACCGGATTCGGGTTATCTCTAACCCCTCTTTTTCTATTTTCGTATTAACAGAGTAAAAGTAATGCAAAAAAATGTAAAAAAATAATGGGAGGATGGAGAATCACGAAACAAAGAGATATGAAAAAAAACAAAATGATTCTGAGTTGAATAGAGAAAGATATGGCCAAATCTGTGTTGTCGAAAAAGCCGAGCAGCAGTCCAGGATCTGCCAGGCGTGACTTTGCTTATGCGCTCGTCACGACCAGCCCCGATCTCGGAATTTAGTTCCGTCGATTTAAAACTAAATAATACTTGGATATTAAGAACTTTGATGAAGAGATATTGGATATAAGATGTCCACACACTGCTGTAGAGGCTGAAGAAGAGAGACCTAGCAGATCACCTGCAGAACAGCCTTCCTCTCTCTTGAACCGACTTTTCTCTCTCTAAAAACTCGAAATTCTCTCTCTAAAAATAACAAAATAAATTCAGGAAGGTTCTTGTATGTCTTTAGATGCTTGGGGGGTCGTGCTCATGCCTCTGGAACGACCAAAATCAGAGTCAATTTATAGGAGAACGAACGGCGCGATCTATACTAAAATATAGGGCTCCTTGCGCCCTACCCCTGGGCACATGCGCCCTGGTGCAGGGCGCATGCGCCCCACTGAGGGGAGCATGTGCCTCCCAGTGTGGGCGCATGGCACTATTCCCGAAAAAAATGGTCTTTATCCGGTCGATCGGTTCAGTGGTAGAGTCCCGGTGAAAAACTGGTTCCCTCGTGCCTCAAGGGTAGGGCGCATGTGCCCTCAAGTGAGGGGACGAGGTCACGTGCCTCACTAGTAGGGCGCATGGGCACGTGCCCTGGGTCCCGGGTGCATGTGACCAGGAACCCGGGCGCATGGGACTGTTTTTGCGCATCCTTCTTCCGGAAGCCATTGCGAACACTCCCGAACTTGGAATTCGACGCCGTTTGTTGCGTTGGAAAGATAACAGGCCGAAGAAGCTTTCTGTAGCATCGGATCAGACATCACACCCTCAAAATATTCAGAATTTTGTCCGGAAGTTAGGGCAGTGAACAGAAGATCCGATACAGGTCAAAATGACTCCGACGGCAAACCTGAAAGGCACGGTATGCAACAAAACTTGTCCGGGGTGTAAATATGACAATAACCTTCAATGCATGATCATTAGGCATTGGTCATTCAGCCAACTTCCATGTTTACACGATTTACGTGTGGCTTTCGCTCAGAAATTATGGCTTTTTGCAGAAAACTTCAGAAAACATCCGATTTCGTTCGGCGAAGCTCCAAATCAACTTTTAAAGACCCGGCATCATTATAAGGTCAATCACACATGTTACCCTATAAAACATGAGTTTTATGCTCTGAATTAGGCGAATTTGGCGTGTCTACAGTCCCATGGCCAATGTTGCAACCTTTGCAACATTTTCCATGCGCATATCAACCTCTCCTCTTTGAAAACTTCTACTACTTGTCAACACCAGCAAGTCATTGCAGATATGAGAAGCACATCCAGTATCTAATACCCATGATGTAGATTTATAAGACAAATTGACATCAATGACAAAAATAGCTAAAGCTTCTCCTAGCTTTTCTTTTGCCTTTTATGCAAGGTACAACTTGCAATTCCTCTTCTAGTGGCCATCTTTATGGCAATGGAAACATTGTCCTTTGTCCCTTTTGGGCTCTATCTTCTTGGCTACTTTATTGACTTTAACTTTGCCCTTCTTCCCCATCTGATAGCCTTCCTTTTCTTGTTGGTCTTACCAACAAGTAGCACCGGAGGTTTCCCATTGTTTAGTGTGCCTTTAGCAGTCTTCAACATATTTAGAAGCTTTGCTAGAGAGCAGTCTAACTTATTCATGTTGAAGTTCATGATGAACTGGGAAAAGGAGGATGGTAAATATTGGAGCATACGGTCAACTGCTAGCACCTTGTTCATAGAGAACCCAAGCTCAGCTAACCTCTCCACCCACTCTATCATTTTAAGAACATGTGTCTGCATAGATGTTCCCTCAGACATCCTTGTCCTAAACAGATTCTTAGATATCTCATATCTTTCTGTCCGACTATGCGCTCCAAATAGCTCCTCAAGATGAGCCAAGATGGATATGGCATCCATCTTTTCATGTTGCCTTTGCAACTCATTGCTCATAGAGGCTAACATGTAGTACTGGACAAGGGATGCATCCTCTTTGTGCTTTTGGAAGGTGACGATCACATCATCACTAGCATCATCAGATTGTTCATCTAGCAGTGGCTTCTCAAATTTCTATTGGCTCAGCAGTGAAAGATTTCTCAAATTTCTAAGCTAGTCAGAGAAGTTAGGACTAGGGAGCCTGTTGGCATCGAGTATGCCGCACAACGGGTGGTTCGCCATTGAAATCTATAGGAGATATAATTAAAATGAGATAACATTGCAAATATTCATTAAAATTATGATAATGTATTTTATCTTAATTTTTTGCTCTCACTAATTTTGCTAAATTTGTATAACCCTCAGTATGCAAAGACGGGACATCTTGTTGATGTCCTAGTATAGACTAATATCCCATTAACCTTATGGTGATGACCTTGTGGTAGCACAACAAATCATCCCATTCTAAATAGGTAGGCAACTCTTGCCAAATGTAACTATTACAATTCTTAGTCATGTTTAGCCTCTAGAGTCATGATCTTGTGGTAGCATAACAAATCATGTACTCTAGCTAGGTCAAATCCACTTGCTACGTTATGAGAATGGATTCTTCACATAGCCCTTGTGGTAGCACAACAAAGCTATGTAAGTGATCCACCTCAAGGTTCAGTTAAAAACCTTGGATATGGTCTCTAATCCCTTGCTGAATGAGCCTTGTGGTAGCACAACAAACTCATCAAGTCTAAAATTAGCTCACCAAAGCCATAGCAATGGAAGGCTACGCGATTCGTTCTTAATGTCCCACGCTAATCAACCTAATTTGAAATAAAGAGGGACTTTATTTTATTTTTAGTCTCATCAGCATATGTGTTATATATAAATATAAGTATACCTTTAGAATATCATATATTTAAGGTATAAGTAGTAGCACACATCCACATATCTAATATGCATTGATAAAAATAGGTGATTATGGACCTATCCCTAAGCATGCACCATAAACACCCTTAATGGTGAAAAATTAAAAGGCTTGCATCAGAGGCTAGAAGTGGTATGTCTCCACTTCAAAAACTTCTTCTCCAAGTGGTCCTCACCCTCGCTATCTTCCATAAGTCATCTTCTTGTCATTACAAGCAGTTCAGTGTATGCAAACCCAATGAATGTACATCTCATTATAAGAAACCTTGGTTTTAACCAAGGGGAGTACAAACTTGGAGAAATATAGAATTTACAATCAGATTGTAGAGAGAGAGAGGAGGCACACACAGGCCCCATTTAATTACATTACCGAAATCAATAACCAATGCAAGATAATTAAAACTAAGTCCATGATCACCAACCACACACATAAGAGATCATCACATGACCAAAGTGCGTATACATGGTAATTATATGATATAAAATTTATATCATAAAATTATAAAATGTAGTTTTTGAATTCTCAATTTCATGCTTATTGTATTTATCATGAAATAAATAACATGAAAAGAATGCATAAACAATTTGCATGCATTAAGATAAACCCATTCAAGCAAATAACCACATCAAGGCATTTCCAAACTTGTGCAAACCAAAGAAATAATGATATAAATATAAAACTGTCAAATCATATTTTCCAGAATTAATTTAATCACTAATTCTGTGAGATGCCCCCACAGATTCTAGAATGTGCTTCCTTAAGCACCAATTCTGCCTCTTCTTCATCAATGCATCTCAATAAAATTCCGCTCAGGCTCCTCTTGTAGAGCACCCCTCCTAGGATGGTATATCTCTGGGATACTCTCCTGATGGCCTTCTTTTCTTTTGCATTTGATCCAGGTGGATATGTCTGATCTTGACAATACCTTGCGATCTCATCAAACCAAGGCCTCTCACCCTCATCTAACTCTTCCAACTCGATTAGAGAAACTTCCTCTTTCTGCTCCAAATATTCCTTCCTGCCAAATCTCTCCTTGACTTTTAGAAATCGACCATCCTTAATCACCGGTATCGACCTCCTACGGACATGGATAGTCCGCACCTGTCTACCTAGCGGGACTGATAAAGATGAAGCTAAGGAGGCTAGGGCATCAGCAAGGATGTTCTGAGCTCGAAGAACATGGACAAAAGTGAGTTTGGAAAAGAGTTTGATGTAGCAAGAGGTGACTTCTTGGTAAGGTTTGAGGTTCGGATGAGAAGTTCGGTATTTGGTTAGGACTTGGCGAAGAATTAGTTGGCTATCACCTATCACCCTTAATTCCGTGGCACCATAGAAATGAGCGGCCTCCAGCCCGGCCAGCAAGGCTTCGTATTCAGCTATATTGTTGGTTGCTGGGAAGTCAAGCTGAAATGCCTGTGGAATGGTGACACCCTCAGGTGATAGAAGGACGATTCCTATTCCCTTACCGTGAGAATTCAAAGCCCCATCAAAATATAATGTCCAAAGGTGGAAAGATGGGATCAACATTAGTTCGTCATCCGGGAGCTCCGATTGGACCGGGTCAAAGAGGGGTATAGGGTGATGGGCTAGATGTTCGGCAATGGCATAGCCCTTAATCGCCTTCTGGGGGACATAGGTGATATCAAACTGGGAAAGGAAGCTCTGCCAACGACCTAAACGATCAGTTAGAACAGTTTTCTCCAGAAGGAATTTGATGGGATTGATGCGGGCAACAAGGTTGTCCTCATGAGCTAAGAAATAGTGTTTAAGCTTCTGAACTACCCAGACTAGTGCAGCACAGGTCTTCTCCACTACAGTATACTTTTGCTCACATGGATCAAAGATCTTTGACAAATAGTAAGTTGCCCTCTCTTTCCCTTCTTCATCCACTTGTGCAAGAACTGCCCCAAGAGAATTCTCCAAAATCGAGATATACAAAACTAAGGGCTTGCCAGGGACTGGTAGTCTAAGCACAGGGGGACTAGCCAGGTATTTTTTCAAACCATCGAATGCATCCTGGCACTTCGAATCCCATTTGAACTCGGCCCCCACCTTGGTCAACTCATAGAAAGGTTTACACCTTTGGGAGTGTTGTGAGATGAACCGGCAGACAAACTGTAGCCTCCCGATTAATCATCGAAGTTCTTTCATATTTCTTGGAGGCATACCAATGATTGCCTTGGCCTTGTTTGGGTCGATCTCTATGCCCCTTTTGCTCACTATGAACCCCAATAACTGATAGAAATGTATGCCCTATAAGCCAATCATATATGATATGATTCGACATTTCTAGAAATATCTCATTCAGATTAATTAGGCAAATCTTCATTATAAGCTCTTATTAGAAGCGAATATCATAATGAAGTCCTTGATCAAATACAATGATGATTAAATCATGATGAGATCATGATAATGAGATTGATCATCTAGAGGTATTTGATCTAAATGTTCCTAGTCATAGGATACTTGAGACGGGACATCAAGGATCCGGATAGACTAGTGTATGTGATGTCTTCTCATGTGATGAGGATGACCGATCTCATTGGTTATTAGTGTGGAGACACTGAGATACACATACAGGTGCTCATTAGTTGAATGAGTTCACTGAACTGACCGAATTAGAAACCCTGAATGGTATCTTACCGAACTGTCTATCAGGGTTTTCTATCATCACGGTTGCATGGTTGGACCTTTGACCTGAGTCGCCAAAGATGCCTTGTTGGGTGGAACTTGTACTTTGACCATTGACTTATGGATCACAATTTAGATGGTCCTATATAGCGATAGATCGGGTACAAGGAAAATCCGATGGAGGCAATTGAGCGGACAACAAGGGATCGTCCACTCTCGGTAAGTTTGTGTGAATGTCCTATGGGATAGTACTCTAAATTCCTGGCCAGGGTAGATAGGATAATTGGAAAAGGAGTTTTCCAATTGATCCAATTCCGAGTACAGGATCCTATAGAGTCAGTACACTAAGGAGTTGACAGTCGATGCCGTACTCCTTTCCGACCAGGACATTGGATGGATGAGGGTTTATATCCATGTGGTAACTGATGATGGAAAGGCTCAATGGAGATGAAATTATCCCCATAGCCAATTGGGATCATGGGATGTGGCTTGTACCCTTCATGATCGGTAGGACGATTAATCTGTTATCGGATAACGGATTTAATTAAAATTAAATAGAATTGTTCTATTTTATTTAGGCCTCAACGAAATAGGTTATTGGGCCTAGTGGGTCACACACAAAAGGACTTATCCACAAGTACAGGGGCAAGGACGTAATTTATAGAGATTTTGGGTTTTTATGAAAAATTCCATAATTCTCTATAAATACTAATGGTTTCAGCCAAACCCCATCAAGCCAAGGGTGAAAACCACGTCCCAAGCCTCCTCCCTACCTCCTCCTCTCTTTAGAAGGTGTCCATGGTCGATGGAGCTCCGTTCGTGAAGAGTTCTCGAGGCTGGCGCGAAGGGAGAACCTGTTGTGGGTGAAGTTCGTGTGGATACTGCTGGAGACCGGACACTTGAACGGTTTGTAGAGCTTGAGAAGCTCATATCCTTCCTCTCCATGGGATTATATGAATCCCTATCAGGTATATTCGAACCCGATTTGATCGGTTTTTCATTTTTCGTCGTTCGGTTCTGATTGAGACGGATTCTAAAGGAACCCATAGGAATCATCGCTTCCGCTGCACTAAATTTTAATGGACGATTCCTTACAATAACTTTCCTGAGGATACTCCAAACGTACATTTCTTTGGGTTCATCTTCAATTTATATTCCCTAGCCCTTTGCAAGATCTTTCTCAACACTTCCGGGTGATCTTCTCGGCTTTTGGACTTAACGACCAGGTCATCCACGTACACCTCTACAAGGGTATGCATCATGTCATGGAAGATAGCCATCATTGCCCTCTGATAGGTAGCACCAGCATTCTTTAGTCCAAAGGGCATGACGACATAGCAGTAGGTTCCCCAAGGTGTGGTGAATGAGGTCTTCTCCTGGTCCTCTTCGACCAACCGGATTAGATTATATCCAGAATAGCCATCCATGAATGACAACATCTCGAATCCAGCAGTGTTATCAACCAATACGTCAATATGAGGTAGAGGAAAGTCATCTTTAGGACACGCTCGGTTTAAGTCCCTGAAGTCTATACAGATCCGAACTCGGCCATCCTTCTTCATGACAGGGACTATGTTTGCCACCCATTGCGGATAAAGGACGACCTTAATGAATCTTGCTTATGTAACTTGTCGACCTCTTCTTTCATCTTAGGTGCAACATCAGGGTGGAATCTCCTTAATTTTTGTTTGACCAGGGTAACACCAGGTTTCAAAGTTAGACGACGTTCAACTAACGAGTTGTCTAACCCCGGCATGTCCTCGTATGTCCATGCAAACGTGTCCTTATATTCTTCCAAAATTTTAATTAAACTCTGTTCCTCAGTGGGAGTGAGGTTTGCGCTTAGGAGGATTGTCTTGGGATCTTCCGGTGTTCCAAGATTCAGTTCTTTTGTCGGGTCATCCACCGTGGCTAATGGTTCTTCAAATCTTTTAAGTCCAGATGCATACGCATCAGCCAAGTCCTCAATTCCATCCTCGAAATCAGGATCTTTTTCTGATAAGACCTTGTAAACTCCCAGTGTATGATCTACATTGAATTCATCCTCATATTGTATTTCATCAAGCTGGATAGCATTTTCCAAAAACCTTGGCAGCCTTGCACATTCCTTGCATTTTTGAGCTATTTGCTGGAGATATCTCTCTGGCACACGTTTACCTCGAATTTTCTTCTTTCTTACCCTAACTACTCCTAAAGAAGACGGAATTGAAAAGGTGGTATTTACAATGGGTGAAGGATCGAGCAGATCGATCAGTGAGTTGGAGAAGAGAGGTCCCTGGTTGGGTGCACCCTCCGAGACAAGTAGAGACGTCTCCTCGATGGAAAACTGAGTTTGCGAGAGGACATTTTTTTTGGGTATTTTGGGTATTTTTAATAACAAAAAGAGAATGAGCCGATGAGGCTCGAGCAGAAATAGAAAGCTTAAGCAAATGGGAGAAAAATGCGCTCGCGGGCCCGATGATGACAAGAAATGGGCAGATAGGCCCAAAGCTAGTGAAAAGATCTAAGGGGCACGTGGGCCCGAATGGTGGGCATGCGGGCCTAAAGCAAGAAAATAAATCTAAAGGGCACATGGGCCCGACTGGTGGGCACGCGGGCCCAAGGTTGTTGGATTGGAATGGCCATAGAAGCCCAGTGGAGTAAGAAGATTTGAATGGGCTCTCAGGCCCAATGATCAGTTCAGGTGGCCATTTTGGCCCAGAAGTGGGAATTGGGCTAGATAGCCCATCAAGTGAATCCAAGAGGGATAGAGTGAGGATTTTGAAACATGTGACCGTAGGATACGGCTCATGCGCAGACGCCGTGGCTGAGGTGGCGGCGCAATGCGCCAGCGCCCGCGGCGCATTGGCGGCGCACGCCGGACGGGCGCAGTGCGCCGCCATACGCGGTGCATTGCGCCAGACACCATTTATATGTTTTTAAAGTGTTTAAAATCATAGAAAATTCCGAAAAATTGCCAGAAAAATCCATAAAAATTCTGAAAAATTCTATAATATTATTTAACATGTTTTTAAAGTGTTTAATGACATGTTAGATGATGTTTAGTTCTATTTACATAGATTCACTCATGGTTAAACTTTAAAATTGTTTTAAAGGTTTAACTTAAATTATTAGTGTCTTAATTAATTCTGTAAAATGAGATATTATAGAATATAAATTGGGACATTAATTTTTGACCTTGCACAATATTGGGAATGCATGAATGTTCTAAATAGTTTAGTTTTGTATGTTCATTTCATATAAATTGTTTATATGTTATTGTCATGTTATTTTCATGTTATTTATTTCATGAAAATTCGACATACATGAAATTGAGAATTTCAAAAATAAATTATATAATTTTATGCTGATATATATGATATATCTCATATAATTATCACGTATGCGCTCTATGTTCATGTGATGAATGTTAGTGTGTGTATGGAGGCGATCATGGACTTAATTGTGCTTGGCTTGTGATTGCTTTTAATTGTGTTGGTTATGTTATTAAATGGGGCCTGCGTGTGCCTCCTCTCTCTCTCTATACAATCTGATTGTACATTCTACCTCTTTCCATTAATGTACTCCCCTTGGTTAAAACCAAGGTTTCTTATTGAGTTATGTACATTTGTGGGGTCTGCATACCCTTAAGCCGCTTGTAAGAGTTAGAAGCCGGTTCGTGGAAGGTTGGAGAGTAAGACCACTTGGAGAAGCACCCTTCTGAAGTGGGAGCATGCCAACTCAAGCATCTGAAGCAAGGATTTGCACCTATAGGGGTGCCTTAGGTGCATGCTTAGGGTTAAGTCCATGATCACCTGATTTTGTCCATAGTTGATATGTGGATGTGTGCTACTGGTTATACCTTAGATATATGATATTCCAAAGGTATTATATATACTTAGCACATATTATTGATGAGACTAAAATAAAATCCTTCCTTGTCATAATTAGGTTGATAAACGTGTGACATTAAGAATGACTCACGTAGCCTTCCGTTGTTATGGTCTTGATGAGCCAATCTTAGATTGGATGGGTTTGTTGTGCTACCACAAGACTCATTTAGCAAGGGATTGGTGATCATGGCTAAGGCATTTGCCGAACTTTGGGGTGGACCATTTGCATGGCTTTGTTGTGCTACCACAAGGGCTGTGTGAAGAATCCATTCTCATAACGTAACAAGCGGATTTGACCTAACTAGAGTATATGGCTTGTTGTGCTACCACAAGGTCATAACTTTAGAGGCTAAATGACTAAGAGTTGCAAGAGTTGCAACTGGCCATAGTTGCCTACCTATTAAGTATGGGGTGATTTGTTGTGCTACCACAAGGTCATCACCATAAAGTTAATAGGGTCTTAGTCCCCACTAGGATTTCATCGTGATATCCCGTCTTTGCATAATGAGGGTTATGCAAATTCATCGAAAATTAGTGGGAGCATAAATTAGGATGAAAGACCATATCTTAATTTCATGAATATCTGCAATGTTATATTGATAAAATTATATCTCAGTTGTAGAATACGATAATAAACCACCATTAGTATGGCATATTAGATGCCATATAGCTTAATGGATCACACTTCTTAGACTGGTTTAGAACTAAGAGAATTGTTCTCATAGTTGACCAATTAACTATTCTACTTGAGAAGTAGGTGTCTCCTAAATTATCTAGTGATATGAAAGAAAGATAAGATCTTATCTCATAGACAAGATGCATTGTTTGCCTTAAACTAGATGTTAGTCTCTATGAGACATAATTATAGAGACAACATGGATAGATGGATATGAGATCCATCATGGCTCATATTGATGAGCTAACTAAAGGGCAACTTAGATCAACAATACATCTTAATTACTTCTTGTTGGTGAGACCAATAGTAAGAAGTAAAATCATTAGATAGAAATAGGAGAGAGTTAATAGTAAAAGAAGGTGGTCAAGATAATAAAGCGAGAATAACGCATGATTCTTACACTGTCTTGATGATGATAAGTGGAAGAGGAAGTACAAAGTGTTTTGTATATAATGCAAAGGTGGAGCTTGAGAAGCTTCATGTATTCAAGTCATTGGCACTTACTTGTTTTAAATATACACTTAATAGTATTAGATACTATATGTGTATATCATAATATTAGATACTATGGATGCATCTAATGGTATGAGATACCAGATATGCATCTTATATCTACAAGGAGTTGTAGATGATGACAAGTAAATGAAGACTTAATAAAGAAGATGTTGACCTACATATGAAATGGTGCAAAAGTTGCATCATTATTAGTGGGAGGTGCAATTCTTTAATAGCCTTATGGAGATGTCTTAATAATTAATATTGCTATTATATCCTTCTACAAGAACATTATATGATTTCCTACTTGAATAAATGTTGATTTATTCTAAGCTATGGAATTGATAGATGTTCTAATAGATTGAATGGCAAAGTGTTTGCCAGTGGGAGCTTAATGAATTGTTTAATCATATTCGATATGTTAGCTCTCATGTTATGTGTGAATATTCCTTTTAAGAGGAAATGGGTTGATTTAGATCAATCTACACTTTAGCTTTATATAGACATGGAGAATGGGTTAATGAGTTATTAGAACTCGTACATTTAGATGTATGTTAGCCCATATCTAGTAAGGCTAAAGAAGAATATTTCTACTTCATTATTTTAAAGATGATGTCTCTAGGTATGGATACATGTACTTTATGAAGTACAAATCTAAGACCTTTGAGAAATTATCTGAGATTAAGAATGAAGTAGAGATACTAATGGAACTAGTATTAAAACTCTTTGATGAGATCAAAGAGAGGAATACTTAAGTACATAATTCACATATAATTGAAGGATATTAGAATCTAATGGACACCTCTTTACACATTTTAGCTTAATTGAGTAGCTAAAAGGAAAAGCCATATTATGTAGGACATAATATGAACAATGACAAGCTTTGCAAATTTCCTCTTTGTCTAATTTTGGTTAAGTACTCGTTATAACCACTTGATTTTAAAAGGTACCTTCTAAATCATTACGACTATTCCACATAGGATATGGAAAAAGGGTTAAAACTTGACCTTAAGCAAGTTAAGGTTTCGGAATGTCCGACCTGGTGAAGAAGTATAACTCTAACAAGTTAGAATATAAGACTATGAAGTGTTGGCTTGTGAAATATCCTAAGGAAACTTTTGGATATTAAATATACGACCCTTATGTATAAGGGTATGTGTTGCTCAGCTCACTATATTTCTAAAGGAAAAGTTCCTTCTTAAGAAAGATAGTGGGAGCAAGGTATATATGGAAGATGCTCCGGTCCCACAACCCAATAACACTTCTATTAAGGTGCTAGTTAATAATTACACAAGGACTAATGATAGGTCTTTACTTGTGTCCATTCTACCTAAGAGATATGTGAGACGTATCTCGATAGATGAAATGAGGCATAAGATAATAAGGATATTGATCCTAGGATCTATATAGAACCAATATGAGATATTGATTCATTAATGGGAAAAGAGAATAAAATCCGATATAAACTTTATCTATTTTAATCAAGTTTAGAACTTGATAGATCCACCTAAGGATATAGTATCCATAAGGAATAAATGGATCACTAAAGAATAGATAGGAGTGGATTAGAAGGTAGATACCTTCAAAGGTGAGAATAGTTGAAAAGGATATCATTGAAGTCAAATGGTTGACAATGATGAGATCCTTTATCTATTCCATGTATTAATCTATTCGGATTTTGATTGTAACACTCTATGATTATGAGATAAGCTAATTGGATGTTAAGATAGTGTTCCTCTAAAGTATTTTGAGGAACAGGTGTATGTGATACAACTATAGGGAATCAAGTCCCAATAACATACAAGAAGAGTGTGTATTAAGTTCATTTATGGACTGAAGTAAAACTTCCCATAGATCATATATAAGGTTTAATGAGATTAAATCTTTTGACTTCGTTAAGAATGAAGAGGAGCCTTGTGTATTCAACAAGATAAGTGGGAGTGCTGTTACTTTCTTGACATTTTATGTTGATGACATACTACTCATTAAGAATGAAGTAGGTGTGTTATCATAAGTGAACCTAGCTATCAAATTGATCCTCCAAACACAATTTGGGTTTTAAGATCTAGGAGATAGATCTAAAATCAATGCCCAGTTAATGTACGTAGTCACCATAGTCAAAGGGTTTGACATGATAAACTCCAAGATAGGTTTCTTACCTATGTGGTGTGGAGTTTATCTCTGTAAAGTGTTGTCTTTGTAGACTTCTTGAAAGATAAAGAGATCACATAAATAGAGCCCTTATGCCTTTGTCATAGGGTCTATTATTTATATGATGCTATGTACATGATGTGATTAATGCTCTAAGTGTTATGAGCATTTATCAAGAAGATCCAAGTGAGTCATTGGATAGTTTAGAGATATATCATTTGGTACTTGAGAAGCACTGAGAATGTATCTCTATACACTGGAGGATAAGACTTGAAGTCTTGTAGTTTTACAAACACAAGCTTCTAATAAAATAAGTTTGATATTAAGTCAGAATAATGGTGGTGTAGTGAGTTGAAAGAGTTCTATGTGATAGAACACTGTAAGTTCTACAACATATGTAAACAAGTTTACATAGTAGTTGCACACTACTTGAGAAGTAGTCTATATGAAGTTTTTCATCTACATATTTGATATGGGATTGTCTCAATTTTCTCTGAAAGTGTATCATTGTTTTGAGAAAACAATGGAGTAGAGCCGATGTCTCATCAGAAGTTTAGAACTTCTGTGGCGATACCATACAATTAGAGAGATTTCAACTTGTAGAGATATAATTAAAGATAAAGTATCTACCGTTAATAACATTGCAAATCCACTAACTGAAGCAGTTACTCAAAGAGTGTTTGAGCTTCACCTCGAGCTGATATAGATCGGGGGATGGGTGATTGGCTTTAGTGCAAGTGGGAGATTGATAGAAATGTATGCCCTACAAGCCAATCATATATGATATGATTCGACATTTCTAGAAATATCTCATTCAGATTAATTAGGCAAATCTTCATTATAAGCTCTTATTAGAAGCGAATATCATAATGAAGTCCTTGATCAAATACAATGTTGATTAAATCATGATGAGATCATGATAATGAGATTGATCATCTAGAGGTATTTGATCTAAATGTTCCTAGTCATAGGATACTTGAGACGGGACATCAAGGATCCGGATAGACTAGTGTATGTGATGTCTTCTCATGTGATGAGGATGACCGATCTCATTGGTCATTAGTGTGGAGACACTGAGATACACATACAGGTGCTCATTAGTTGAATGAGTTCACTGAACTGACCGAATTAGAAACCCTGAATGGTATCTTACCGAACTGTCTATCAGGGTTTTCTATCATCACGGTTGCATGGTTGGACCTTTGACCTGAGTCGCCAAAGATGCCTTGTTGGGTGGAACTTGTGCTTTGACCATTGACTTATGGATCACAATTTAGATGGTCCTATATAGCTGTAGACACGCCAAATTCGCCTAATTCAGAGCATAAAACTCATGTTTTATAGGGTAACATGTGTGATTGACCATATAATGATGCCGGGTCTTTTTAAGTTGATTTGGAGCTTCGCGGAACGAAATCGGATGTTTTCCGACGTTTTCCGCAGAAAGCCGTAATTTCCGAGCGAAAGCCGCACGTAAATCGTGTGAACAAGGAAATTGGCTGAATGACCAATGCCTAATGATCATGCATTGAAGGTTATGGTCATATTCACATCCCGAACAAGTTTCATTGCATTCCGTGCTTTTCCGGTTTGCCGTTGGAGTCATTTTGACCTGTATCGGATCTTATGTTCACTGCCCTAACTTCCGGATAAAATTCTGAAGTTTTGGAGGGTGTGATGGCTGATCCGATGCTATATAAAGCTTCTTCGGCCTGTTATCTTTCCAACGCAACAAACGGCATCGAATTCCGAGTTCGGGAGTGTTCGCAATGGCTTCCGGAAGAAGGACGCGCAGAGCCAGTCCCATGCGCCCGGGTTCCAGGGCACATGCGCCCGGGACCCAGGGCACGTGCCCATGCGCCCTACCAGTGAGGCACGTGACCACTTGAGGGCACATGCGCCCCACCCTTGAGTCAGTCTTTCACCCGGACTCTGCTGCTGAACAGACGGAAGAGATAAGATCGAATTTTTCGGAGATGATAAGATATGCCCCCCCTGGGGGGCGCATGCGCCCTTCAGTGGATCGGTTTTTGATTTTTCGTCGTTCGGTTCTGATTGAGACGGATTCTAAAGGAACCCATAGGAATCGTCGCTTCCGCTGCACTAAATTTTAATGGACGATTCCTTACAATAACTTTCCTGAGGATACTCCAAACGTACATTTCTTTGGGTTCATCTTCAATTTATATTCCCTAGCCCTTTGCAAGATCTTTCTCAACACTTCCGGGTGATCTTCTCGGCTTTTGGACTTAACGACCAGGTCATCCACGTACACCTCTACAAGGGTATGCATCATGTCATGGAAGATAGCCATCATTTCCCCCTGATAGGTAGCACCAGCATTCTTTAGTCCAAAGGGCATGACGACATAGCGATAGGTTCTCCAAGGTGTGGTGAATGAGGTCTTCTCCTGGTCCTCTTCGACCAACCGGATTAGATTATATCCAGAATAGCCATCCATGAAGGACAACATCTCGAATCCAGCAGTGTTATCAACCAGCACGTCAATATGAGGTAGAGGAAAGTCATCTTTAGGACACGCTCGGTTTAAGTCCCTGAAGTCTATACAGATCCGAACTCGGCCATCCTTCTTCATGACAGGGACTATGTTTGCCACCCATTGCGGATAAAGGACGACCTTAATGAATCTTGCTTATGTAACTTGTCGACCTCTTCTTTCATCTTAGGTGCAACATCAGGGTGGAATCTTCTTAATTTTTGTTTGACCAGGGTAACACCAGGTTTCAAAGTTAGACGACGTTCAACTAACGAGTTGTCTAACCCCGGCATGTCCTCGTATGTCCATGCAAACGTGTCCTTATATTCTTCCAAAATTTTAATTAAACTCTGTTCCTCGGTGGGAGTGAGGTTTGCGCTTAGGAGGATTGTCTTGGGATCTTCCGGTGTTCCAAGATTCGGTTCTTTTGTCGGGTCATCCACCGTGGCTAATGGTTCTTCAAATCTTTTAAGTCCGGATGCATACGCATCAGCCCAAGTCCTCAATTCCATCCTCGAAATCGGGATCTTTTTCGATAAGACCTTGTAAACTCCCGAGTGTATGATCTACATTGAATTCATCCTCATATTGTATTTCATCAAGGCTGGATAGCATTTTCCAAAAACCTTGGCGACCTTGCACATTCCTTGCATTTTTGAGCTATTTCTTGGAGATATCTCTACGGCACACGTTTACCTCGAATTTTCTTCTTTCTTACCCTAACTACTCCTAAAGAAGACAGAATTGAAAAGGTGGTATTTACAATGGGTGAAGGATCGAGCAGATCGATCAGTGAGTTGGAGAAGAGAGGTCCCTGGTTGGGAGCACCCTCCGAGACAAGTAGAGACGTCTCCTCAATGGAAAACTGAGTTTGCGAGAGGACATTTTTTTTTGGGTATTTTGGGTATTTTTAATAACAAAAAGAGAATGAGCCGATGGGGCTCGAGCAGAAATAGAAAGCTTAAGCAAATGGGAGAAAAATGCGCTCGTGGGCCCGATGATGACAAGAAATGGGCAGATAGGCCCAAAGCTAGTGAAAAGATCTAAGGGGCACGTGGGCCCGAATGGTGGGCATGCGGGCCTAAAGCAAGAAAATAAATCTAAAGGGCACATGGGCCCGACTGGTGGGCACGCGGGCCCAAGGTTGTTGGATTGGAATGGCCATAGAAGCCCAGTGGAGTAAGAAGATTTGAATGGGCTCTCAGGCCCAATGATCAGTTCAGGTGGCCATTTTGGCCCAGAAGTGGGAATTGGGCTAGATAGCCGATCAAGTGAATCCAAGAGGGATAGAGTGAGGATTTTGAAACATGTGACCGTAGGATACGGCTCATGCGCAGACGCCGTGGCTGAGGTGGCGGCACAACGCGCCAGCGCCCGCGGCGCATTGGCGGCGCACGCCGGACGGGCGCAGTGCGCCGCCATACGCGGTGAATTGCGCCAGACACCATTTATATGTTTTTAAAGTGTTTAAAATCATAGAAAATTCCGAAAAATTGCCAGAAAAATCCATAAAAATTCTGAAAAATTCTATAATATTATTTAACATGTTTTTAAAGTGTTTAATGACATGTTAGATGATGTTTAGTTCTATTTACATAGATTCACTCATGGTTAAACTTTAAAATTGTTTTAAAGGTTTAACTTAAATTATTAGTGTCTTAATTAATTATGTAAAATGAGATTTTACAGAATATAAATTGGGACATTAATTTTTGACCTTGCACAGTATTGGGAATGCATGAATGTTCTAAATAGTTTAGTTTTGTATGTTCATTTCATATAAATTGTTTATATGTTATTGTCCTGTTATTTTCATGTTATTTATTTCATGAAAATTCGACATACATGAAATTGAGAATTTCAAAAATAAATTATATAATTTTATGCTGATATATATGATATATCTCATATAATTATCACGTATGCGCTCTATGTTCATGTGATGAATGTTAGTGTGTGTATGGAGGCGATCATGGACTTAATTGTGCTTGGCTTGTGATTGCTTTTAATTGTGTTGGTTATGTTATTAAATGGGGCCTGGGTGTGCCTCCTCTCTCTCTCTATACAATCTGATTGTACATTCTACCTCTTTCCATTAATGTACTCCCCTTGGTTAAAACCAAGGTTTCTTATTGAGTTATGTACATTTGTGGGGTCTGCATACCCTTAAGCCGCTTGTAAGAGTTAGAAGCCGGTTCGTGGAAGGTTGGAGAGTAAGACCACTTGGAGAAGCACCCTTCTGAAGTGGGAGCATGCCAACTCAAGCATCTGAAGCAAGGATTTGCACCTATAGGGGTGCCTTAGGTGCATGCTTAGGGTTAAGTCCATGATCACCTGATTTTGTGCATATTTGATATGTGGATGTGTGCTACACGTTATACCTTAGATATATGATATTCCAAAGGTATTATATATACTTAGCACATATTATTGATGAGACTAAAATAAAATCCCTCCTTGTCATAATTAGGTTGATAAACGTGTGACATTAAGAATGACTCACGTAGCCTTCCGTTGTTATGGTCTTGATGAGCCAATCTTAGATTGGATGGGTTTGTTGTGCTACCACAAGACTCATTTAGCAAGGGATTGGTGATCATGGCTAAGGCATTTGCCGAACTTTGGGGTGGACCATTTGCATGGCTTTGTTGTGCTACCACAAGGGCTGTGTGAAGAATCCATTCTCATAACGTAACAAGCGGATTTGACCTAACTAGAGTATATGGCTTGTTGTGCTACCACAAGGTCATAACTTTAGAGGCTAAATGACTAAGAGTTGCAAGAGTTGCAACTGGCCATAGTTGCCTACCTATTAAGTATGGGGTGATTTGTTGTGCTACCACAAGGTCATCACCATAAAGTTAATAGGGTCTTAGTCCCCACTAGGATTTCATCGTGATATCCCGTCTTTGCATAATGAGGGTTAAGCAAATTCATCAAAAATTAGTGGGAGCATAAATTAGGATGAAAGACCATATCTTAATTTCATGAATATCTGCAATGTTATATTGATAAAATTATATCTCAGTTGTAGAATACGATAATAAACCACCATTAGTATGGCATATTAGATGCCATATAGCTTAATGGATCACACTTCTTAGACTGGTTTAGAACTAAGAGAATTGTTCTCATAGTTGACCAATTAACTATTCTACTTGAGAAGTAGGTGTCTCCTAAATTATCTAGTGATATGAAAGAAAGATAAGATCTTATCTCATAGACAAGATGCATTGTTTGCCTTAAACTAGATGTTAGTCTCTATGAGACATAATTATAGAGACAACATGGATAGATGGATATGAGATCCATCATGGCTCATATTGATGAGCTAACTAAAGGGCAACTTAGATCAACAATACATCTTAATTACTTCTTGTTGGTGAGACCAATAGTAAGAAGTAAAATCATTAGATAGAAATAGGAGAGAGTTAATAGTAAAAGAAGGTGGTCAAGATAATAAAGCCAGAATAAGACATGATTCTTACACTGTCATGATGATGATAAGTGGAAGAGGAAGTACAAAGTGTTTTGTATATAATGCAAAGGTGGAGCTTGAGAAGTTTCATGTATTCAAGTCATTGGCACTTACTTGTTTTAAATATACACTTAATAGTATTAGATACTATATGTGTATATCATAATATTAGATACTATGGATGCATCTAATGGTATGAGATACCAGATATGCATCTTATATCTACAAGGAGTTGTAGATGATGACAAGTAAATGAAGACTTAATAAAGAAGATGTTGACCTACATATGAAATGGTGCAAAAGTTGCATCATTATTAGTGGGAGGTGCAATTCTTTAATAGCCTTATGGAGATGTCTTAATAATTAATATTGCTATTATATCCTTCTACAAGAACATTATATGATTTCCTACTTGAATAAATGTTGATTTATTCTAAGCTATGGAATTGATAGATGTTCTAATAGATTGAATGGCAAAGTGTTTGCCAGTGGGAGCTTAATGAATTGTTTAATTATATTCGATATGTTAGCTCTCATGTTATGTGTGAATATTCCTTTTAAGAGGAAATGGGTTGATTTAGATCAATCTACACTTTAGCTTTATATAGACATGGAGAATGGGTTAATGAGTTATTAGAACTCGTACATTTAGATGTATGTTAGCCCATATCTAGTAAGGCTAAAGAAGAATATTTCTACTTCATTATTTCAAAGATGATGTCTCTAGGTATGGATACATGTACTTTATGAAGTACAAATCTAAGACCTTTGAGAAATTATCTGAGATTAAGAATGAAGTAGAGATACTAATGGAACTAGTATTAGAACTCTTTGATGAGATCAAAGAGAGGAATACTTAAGTACATAATTCACATATAATTGAAGGATATTAGAATCTAATGGACACCTCTTTACACATTTTAGCTTAATTGAGTAGCTAAAAGGAAAAGCCATATTATGTAGGACATAATATGAACAATGACAAGCTTTGCAAATTTCCTCTTTGTCTAATTTTGGTTAAGTACTCGTTATAACCACTTGATTTTAAAAGGTACCTTCTAAATCTGTTCTGACTATTCCACATAGGATATGGAAAAAGGGTTAAAACTTGACCTTAAGCAAGTTAAGGTTTCGGAATGTCCGACCTGGTGAAGAAGTATAACTCTAACAAGTTGGAATATAAGACTACGAAGTGTTGGCTTGTGAAATATCCTAAGGAAACTTTTGGATATTAAATATACGACCCTTATGTATAAGGGTATGTGTTGCTCAGCTCACTATATTTCTAAAGGAAAAGTTCCTTCTTAAGAAAGATAGTGGGAGCAAGGTATATATGGAAGATGTTCCAGTCCCACAACCCAATAACACTTCTATTAAGGTGCTAGTTAATAATTACACAAGGACTAATGATATGTCTTTACTTGTGTCCATTCTACCTAAGAGATATGTGAGACGTATCTCTGATAGATGAAATGAGGCATAAGATAATAAGGATATTGATCCTAGGATCTATATAGAACCAATATGAGATATTGATTCATTAATGGGAAAAGAGAATAAAATCCGATATAAACTTTATCTATTTTAATCAAGTTTAGAACTTGATAGATCCACCTAAGGATATAGTATCCATAAGGAATAAATGGATCACTAAAGAATAGATAGGAGTGGATTAGAAGGTAGATACCTTCAAAGGTGAGAATAGTTGAAAAGGATATCATTGAAGTCAAATGGTTGACAATGATGAGATCTTTTACCTATTCCATGGATTAATCCATTCGGATTTTGATTGTAACACTCTATGATTATGAGATAAGCTAATTGGATGTTAAGATAGTGTTCCTCTAAAGTATTTTGAGGAACAGGTGTATGTGATACAACTATAGGGAATCAAGTCCCAATAACATACAAGAAGAGTGTGTATTAAGTTCATTTATGGACTGAAGTAAAACTTCCCATAGATCATATATAAGGTTTAATGAGATTAAATCTTTTGACTTCGTTAAGAATGAAGAGGAGCCTTGTGTATTCAACAAGATAAGTGGGAGTGCTGTTACTTTCTTGACATTTTATGTTGATGACATACTACTCATTAAGGATGAAGTAGGTGTGTTATCATAAGTGAACCTAGCTATCAAATTGATCCTCCAAACACAATTTGGGTTTTAAGATCTAGGAGATAGATCTAAAATCAATGCCCAGTTAATGTACGTAGTCACCATAGTCAAAGGGTTTGACATGATAAACTCCAAGATAGGTTTCTTACCTATGTGGTGTGGAGTTGATCTCTGTAAAGTGTTGTCTTTGTAGACTTCTTGAAAGATAAAGAGATCACATAAATAGAGCCCTTATGCCTTTGTCATAGGGTCTATTATTTATATGATGCTATGTACATGATGTGATTAATGCTCTAAGTGTTATGAGCATTCATCAAGAAGATCCAAGTGAGTCATTGGATAGTTTAGAGATATATCATTTGGTACTTGAGAAGCACTGAGAATGTATCTCTATACACTGGAGGATAAGACTTGAAGTCTTGTAGTTTTACCAACACAAGCTTTTAATAAAATAAGTTTGATATTAAGTCAGAATAATGGTGGTGCAGTGAGTTGAAAGAGTTCTATGTGATAGAACACTGTAAGTTCTACAACATATGTAAACAAGTTTACATAGTAGTTGCACACTACTTGAGAAGTAGTCTATATGAAGTTTTTCATCTACATATTTGATATGGGATTGTCTCAATTTTCTCTGAAAGTGTATCATTATTTTGAGAAAAAAATGGAGTAGAGCCGATGTCTCATCAGAAGTTTAGAACTTCTGTGGCGATACCATACAATCAGAGAGATTGCAACTTGTAGAGATATAATTAAAGATAAAGTATCTACCGTTAATAACATTGCAGATCCACTAATCAAGACGATTACTCAAAGAGTGTTTGAGCTTCACCTCGAGCCGATATAGATCGGCCGGATGGGTGATTGGCTTTAGTGCAAGTGGGAGATTGATAGAAATGTATGCCCTACAAGCCAATCATATATGATATGATTCGACATTTCTAGAAATATCTCATTCGTATTAATTAGGCAAATCTTCATTATAAGCTCTTATTAGAAGCGAATATCATAATGAAGTCCTTGATCAAATACAATGTTGATTAAATCATGATGAGATCATGATAATGAGATTGATCATCTAGAGGTATTTGATCTAAATGTTCCTAGTCATAGGATACTTGAGACGGGACATCAAGGATCCGGATAGACTAGTGTATGTGATGTCTTCTCATGTGATGAGGATGACCGATCTCATTGGTCATTAGTGTGGAGACACTGAGATACACATACGGTGCTCATTAGTTGAATGAGTTCACTGAACTGACCGAATTAGAAACCCTGAATGGTATCTTACCGAACTGTCTATCAGGGTTTTCTATCATCACGGTTGCATGGTTGGACCTTTGACCTGAGTCGCCAAAGATGCCTTGTTGGGTGGAACTTGTGCTTTGACCATTGACTTATGGATCACAATTTAGATGGTCCTATATAGCTGTAGACACGCCAAATTCGCCTAATTCAGAGCATAAAACTCATGTTTTATAGGGTAACATGTGTGATTGACCATATAATGATGCCGGGTCTTTTTAAGTTGATTTGGAGCTTCGCGGAACGAAATCGGATGTTTTCCGACGTTTTCCGCAAAAAGCCGTAATTTCCGAGCGAAAGCCGCACGTAAATCATGTGAACAAGGAAATTGGCTGAATGACCAATGCCTAATGATCATGCATTGAAGGTTATGGTCATATTCACATCCCGAACAAGTTTCATTGCATTCCGTGCTTTTCCGGTTTGCCGTTGGAGTCATTTTGACCTGTATCGGATCTTCTGTTCACTGCCCTAACTTCCGGATAAAATTCTGAAGTTTTGGAGGGTGTGATGGCTGATCCGATGCTATATAAAGCTTCTTCGGCCTGTTATCTTTCCAACGCAACAAACGGCATCGAATTCCGAGTTCGGGAGTGTTCGCAATGGCTTCCGGAAGAAGGACGCGCAGAGCCAGTCCCATGCGCCCGGGTTCCAGGGCACATGCGCCCGGGACCCAGGGCACGTGCCCATGCGCCCTACCAGTGAGGCACGTGACCACTTGAGGGCACATGCGCCCCACCCTTGAGTCAGTCTTTCACCCGGACTCTGCTGCTGAACAGACGGAAGAGATAAGATCGAATTTTTCGGAGATGATAAGATATGCCCCCCCTGGGGGGCGCATGCGCCCTTCAGTGGGGCGCATACACCCTATTTTTTAGCTCCGGATAAGACCGCTCGTTCTCCTATAAAAGGACTCTGATTCTGGTCGTTCCAGAGAGAGGAGCACGACTCCCCAGGCATCTCAAGACGTCCTAGCACCCTCCTGCATCGATTTTATGATTTTTAGAGAGAGAATTTCGAGTTTTTAGAGAGAGAAAAGTCGGTTCAAGAGAGAGGAAGGCTGTTCTGCAGGTGATCTGCCAAGTCTCTCTTCTTCGGCCTCTACAGCAGTGTGTGGACGTCTGCTGCCTAAGCTCTCTTCATCAAAGTTCTTCCTCTCCAAGTCTTCTTGAGTTTAAAATCGACGGCACTTTATTCCAAGGTCGGGGCTGGTCGTGACAAGTGCAGAAGCAAAGTCGCGCCTGGCAGATCCTGCACTGCTATTCGGCTTTTTCGACAACACAGATTTGGCCATATCTTTCTCTATTCAACTCAGAATCTTTCAGTTCATTTTCCTATCTCTTTGTTTCGTGATTCTCCATCATCCTATCATTTTTTTTACATTTTTTTGCATTACTTTTACTCTGTTAATCCGAAAATAAAAAAAAGGGGGTTAGAGATAACCCGAATCCGGTCAGTTTCTAGTCAATTGTGTGTTTTATGTCATTCTCTTTACATATACTCCACTTTGTCTAGTTCTAATTGTCTATTTCACTTGTTTACTTGTCTAGTTGCACAGAATATCAAGCACCCACACGTTGAGGACTCTTCTTCATCGGCCGGCCGAAGGAGGAGAAGCTTTAACTCACATTCTTCACGCTAAGGTACACACGGTCATCTTTCAATTTTAATTCTATAAATCGGAACCCACGGTTCCTGGCGACCACGTTTATTTCTTCTCACCCTCCTCCCACATGATCCGAACCGTCTCTTTGGTGATCGAGCGACGCCAAGGGATGAAAGTTCGGGGATCAATGTGAGTGTGGGACCGAGGTGAGAGTTGCTTTCCGAGCTTTATTCCTTTCTTTTCTCATCCCCTCTTGAGGTGACGATCTGGGTTCACAGACTTCCCTGAAAAAGAGAGGACCCCGTCGAATTTTCAGAGTCGACAGCTTTGTGGCGACCACGGTGGGACAAGCAATGTCTTCAACCGTGGGTGCTAAGTGTTTAGTTTGCAACTAGTTCTAGACCGGTTCCCACGTGAGCCTTTCCTTCCTTCCACCTTTCTTAACTCCATGCCATCTCATAATTTCTGATTTCACCCATATTTCATCAGATCTGAAGTGCCAAGTATGCCATTTAATTTCTGCATTTTATTTAAACCGGTTCCCACGTGAACCACCCTTTTCCTTTTAAACCGGTTCCCACGTGAACCAATCTCTTTCTTTACTTCGGTTCCCATGTGAACCAAAAACCCTTTTTTCCAGATCTATCCCCACTTGGATCAGATCTTTATTCACCTTTAATTGGCCCCACGTGGCCCTCTTTTGATCATTCAAACCGGTTCCCACGTGAACCACCCCTTTTTTCCCAAAAACCGGTTCCCACGTGAACCACCTTTACCTTTTACCCCAGTTCCCACATCGGTCCCCACGTGGACCACCCTTTGGCTTGGCTATTAGATCTGAACCCTCTTCTTTCCATCACTTTTCACTATCTCCATTTGGCTCACATAAGAAACAAGTCTAGATTCTAGTTTCTAGCTGCTTGTCTAGTTTCTAATTGCTTGTCTGGTGTTGATTGTTTGTTTATTTAAGTTGATGTTTTGTTACTTGCTTTATTACTTGATTGCATTCTCTGCTCCTTCTCTCTACCTCATTCTTTTACACTTTTTTTGAGGCGGGAGCTCACTCTCCCATTTATCCCTTCCATCCAAAACACCCTCTTGGTGGATTCTGACCTCTCTTCTGGGATATTCATTCCTAGTTGACTTGGTTGGCTTTCATCAAGGCCTCCGTAATTCCTCATACGTGGAGTATTCCTATTCACGATCGGGTTGGTTGTACCACTCCCCAAAACCCGAAGCATCCTACGTTACCTACACGTGGTGAGATTGTGTGAAACCTAGGTCATTGGAGATTGGAGTTAGGATCCTAACCCATTTGTTGAGAGAACAATTCTTAACAAAATTCATAAACCTAAGGTTTAATCAAAATCATTGCGTAATCTTGCTTTCAAGTCTTTGCATAACTTGCTTGTCAAACAAAAATTCAAACCTTTAACTTTTTGCAAAATACTAAAAAAAACCAAAAAAAAAATCTTTGTTTGTTTTACTTTCTTCTTGAAGTTCAATGCAACTAAGGTCTGGAAGGCACGTTGGAATGGCGGAACAAGCTGAACATCGAGAGCACGAGATGGGTCACCAACCGATACGATCGGAAGTACAAGAGGTCCCTCAACCATCTGCTCCCCGTGATGTTGAACAACTCTTTAGGGAGTTGTCTCTCTATACTGACCCAGAAACCTATGCCCGTATACAATCCATGGTGAAGGGCAAAATTGCTTCAGATCAGCCGAAACCAATCAAGTTGCCTTATCTCCTCGTCCTCTAGTTCAACCACCAGTCATTCGGTCACCCTTTGTTCAACCACCTGTTGTTCAACAATCTATGATTCAACCACCGTTGTTCAACAATCTATGATTCAACCACTGTTGTTCAACAATCTATGATTCAACCATCTGCATTTCAACCCTCTCTAGTTCAACCATCTGTGGTCCAACCCTCATTTGTTCAGCCATCTTATTTCAACCATGTTGCTCCCTTGACCCATCAAGTCATGGGACAATCTTCAGTGAATTTGCCAAGTCATGTCTCTAACCACATACCCCCACCAGTAAACCAAGAACCTGCTCTCACCAGGGCAATCATGGATCAGCTCACCCAGATGAATGAGCGTTATGAAGAGCTGAGATGTCGCATGGACTCCAAGTCAGTGCCTGAAATCTCCATCCCTTCTCTGCCAGTACTACACTTGCCACCTTCTGAGCTACCAGTTTATCGCCGCTACAATGGTACTGGCAACCCTTTTCTCCACCTTAAGGATTTTCTCTACGAATCCTCATTCTGGAAAGATGATCGTAGGGTTCTTGCCTTCTTGTTTCGTCGATCACTAGAAGGGTCTGCATTGGAATGGTTCTACTCACTCGACTCCTTTGAGGCCGGAGACTTCGACATTGTCAAGACCAAATTCTTGCAGAGATACAGAGACCGGGTGGCACCAGCGTGCTCCATTACAGACTTGATTGCTGAGAAGATGAAGCCCGAAGAGGACTTCATAAAGTTTGCTGATCGCTGGAGGGGAATGGCAGAAAAATTGATAGATGTGATTTCTAAAGGGGAACAAGTGAAGATGCTCATTGGCAACACTACACCTGCCTTGAGGAATGTCTTGATCATGCACCGTCCTACAACCATGAATGAACTCTATGACAGTGCCCGATACTTGCAAGCCCACTTCAAGGATGCCACCATGATAAACCCTTTTGATCCTAAAACTAGAAACTTCAGAAAACCCCTACGCACCGGTGGGCCTACAACCGAAGGAGTGGTCAACAATGAAGCTGTAAATATTGTGGGGAACCAGGGAGGGAACCGTCAAAATCAGTACAGAAACCCACCACAGAACCCTTCCTATTACCCCCCTCAACAATAGGTTAGGCCACCACAACCACGACAACCACAACAACCACCTCAGCCAGTAGCACAACCCCAGCAACCTCGTCAACCTACCTACAATAGGGCACCGCCACCACCCAATCAGGCACTACGAAGGGGAGGTCCTAGGAGAGAGAACTACCAGCAACTCCCTTACTCCTTGACCGACATCTTCAATGTACTCATGGCGGAGAAACAGTTGGAATTGCCCAAGGAAAGAGAGGTTTGGCCAACAAATGTTGATATGTCCCGATACTGTGCTTACCACCGATGTCCTGGTCATACTGTAGAGGTGTGCTTTCAATTCAAGGATTACATCCACGATCTGAATGACCAAGGCAGCATTGATTGGGTCCAAATGGGGGAATGCATACAAGCTATGAAAGCTAGGCGACGACGGCGGCGGCGTCCACCGGCTCAACCTCAACAACAACCTCGGCTTGGGGATTGTCCGTAATCCGCTCCCATTACATGCTCCCGCTCCAAAGACCGGCACCAGCACATCTAAACCCAGGGATTGGTCTAGTACACTCCATTGTCCAGGGAGATGCCGATCGTGCTCAAGGTTGGCAACTAGAAAGCCACAATACAACCATGCCTGTCAACCCGGCTAGGTCTCCTACTAGGAACCCTCATAGACAGATAATCCGTGCACCTGCTACACCACAACCACCACAAAGCTCAATAACCCAACCACTTGCCGCCACCTCTTCTCGCCGGCCCATCATTAGGTCAGCCCCCTCTCTAACTACACCTCCTTCAACCATTGCCACACACCGGCCCTTACTCATCCGACCACCTCAATCACCACCATACCTGAACCCCCAACCTATGAGCTCTACCACTTCAAAACCCCAACCTATCATACCACCAACACCACAACCTATCATGCCACCACAACCTTCATTAAACTCATCAACCACTCCTGCACCCCGGCCTCTTCTTATTAGGCCACCGGTATCACCATCACTACCACCTCCAAATCCTACCCCTCTACCAACTAACCCCATCATCCCAGAACCATCAATCCCATTACCTATCATACATGAACCTACACCACCTGTTCCACCAGAACCCACCCTAGTTAACCCGTCACCTCTACCCGACCGCCAAATAGCCCCGGTGCTTCGGAGTGGAAGGATGTTCCAGCGGCTCTTTCCCCAAGCCGGAACTCAACCGCAGGAGCCAGTGGAGGAGGAACAAGTGGAAGAACCATTGCCAGGCACGGCGTATGATCTGTTAAAGCATTTAGATAAAACACCGGCCCGTATTTCCATACTTGAGTTGATCAAAAGATCAAAGGTGCACCAGGAGATTCTACAGCAGTACTTGCAAAGGGTCATGGTGAATGAAGATCTCCCACCTGAGAAGATCACTACAGTGTTAGCCCCTAGAAGTGAGCACCCAACACTCACTTTCTCTCAGGAGGAATTAGCAGATCCAGAGTTTAGGAGATATGCTTTGCATGTGGCCGTGGTTATCTGTAATATTGAAGTGAAATCATGTTTGGTTGACACTGGAGCTTCCATCAACGTTATGCTGCCAGAAACATTGCAGTTGTGCGGTATTTCTGAGCAAGAAATCAAGCCATCTTGTGCCATGGTGACGGCCTACGACAACTCCAAGAAGTCTGCACGTGGGGTGGTCACTCTAGAAGTCAAACTTGGACCATGTACAGTTACAACAGATTTTCATGTTCTAGAATTAGATCCAACATTTCGGGCTATACTTGGGAGGCCATATTTGGAGGCAATAGGAGCTGTGGCTTCAACAAACCACCAGTGCATAAAATTTCCCTTTAAAGGACAAGTGGTCAAGGTGACTAGCATGCCTATGAGGGATGAGATGAATGATGTTTTTACATCACCCCTAGGTCTGTCAATACAACCCCAGATCTCAGTGGGAGAATTGCCAGAAGTCAGATGCATGACCGCCTCTCTACCAGACACACTGGGATGGCGGATGATGATGAAATTGGGCTATCAGCCTGGAAGAGGTTTAGGCAAGGATCTTCAAGGGATCACTCAGCCAATTGAAAATGCGAAAAGGCCACGTAGGCAGGGGTTGGGATATGAAGAGGGTTCCATCCCAAGGAGGATCTTCCAGCCAGGATATGCCATGGGGCTCCACACCTTCTTTATCAAAGGGGAGACCATGATGATGACTGAAGATGGCAAAAGTTCCGTGATAGCTGTCAAGAGAAGAAAGGCTCCAGATGAAGAAGAAGAAATGGAAGACTTATGCTTATCTTTGACTCGTCTGTTCTCAAGTGGGGAAGAGTACCAGGAACCACTCAAGGGCAGACCAATATTGGATCATCTGTTTGAGCATACCACCCAAGTCAAAACCATTCCACGAGGCCCAAATATAACAATCCCATGTTTGAACCTCGTACCTTTATTTCTAGATCTTTTGGATGGGCTTCAGGGCCCACTTACTCATTTTGGGCCCATGTGCCCTCTTCAACCATCTACTCTTACTGGGCCAGCTTGCCCATTTGCTTCCCTCATCAACTTCGAGACTGGGGGCTTTTCTCAACATGGGCTCACATGCCCATTTATTTCTGAAATCGGGTCCACGTACCCGTTTACTTTTTTCATCAATTTTGGACCCATGTGTCCACTTTCTGTTACTATTGGGCCCACGAGCCCCTTTTTCCCCTTTATTCTTAAATTTTTCTCTCTATTAATTCAGTCATCTTCTAGCAAGCCTCGAGTCACTCAGACTCATTCTATCTTTTTACTTGAAATTTCCAAAACATCTTCTCTGAAACTCATATTTCCATCGAGGAGACGTCTCTACTCATCCCAGAGGGTACTCCCAATCAGGGATCCCCCTTTTCTGAATCATTGATCGATTTGCTCGATCCTCCCTCCACTGTAAATACCACCTTTCCAGCTTTATCTTCAGTAGGTCAAGTTAGGTTAGGAAATAGGAAAGTCAGAGGTAAAGGAGTTCCAAACAGATATCTGCAACAATTGGCACAGAAATGTGTATAGTCTTGACTGATCGGTTAGGGCGATGGCAGAGTTTCTTATCCCAATTTGATATCACTTATGTCCCACAGAAGGCAATCAAGGGCTATGCTATTGCTGAAAACCTTGCCCATCATCCCATACCTGTCTTTGACCCAGTCCGGTCGGAGCTCCCGGATGACGAACTAATGTCAGTCCGATCTTCCAATCTTTGGACATTATATTTTGACGGGGCTCTGAACTCTCATGGTAGAGGGATAGGTATTGTCCTTCTGTCACCTGAAGGTGTCACCATTCCACAGGCTTTTCAGCTTAACTTTCCAGCAACCAACAACATAGCTGAGTATGAAGCCTTGCTGGCCGGGCTGGAGGCCGCTCATCTCCATGGTGCCACCGAACTGAGGGTGATAGGTGATAGTCAATTGATCCTACGCCAAGTTCTATCCAAGTACCGAACTTCCCATCCAAACCTCAAGCCCTACCAGGAGCTCACTACCTGCTACATCAAGTTATTCTTCAAACTCACCTTTGTTCATGTCCCCCGATGCCTTAGCTTCACTAGCTTCATCTCTATCTGTCCCGCTAGGCAGGCAAGTGCGAACTATCCACATCTGTAAGAGGACAATTCCAGCAATTGAGGATGGACGTTCGAAGGTTAAGGAGAGATTCAACGAGAAAGAATACTTGGAACATAAAGAAGAAATCTCCTTGATTGAGTTCGAAGAATTAGAAGAAGGTGAGAGACCTTGGTATGACGAGATTGCGAGATATTGTCAAGATCAGTCATATCCACCTGGATCAACCACCAAGGAAAAGAAGGCAATCAGAAGAGTATCCCAGAGGTATACAATCCTAGGAGGAGTGCTCTATAAAAGAAGCCTAAGTGGACTCTTACTCAGGTGTCTTGATGAAGAAGAAGCTGAGTTGGTGCTGAAGGAAGCACATTCTGGAGTATGTGGTGGTCATGTGAATGCCCAAGCCCTTGCTAAGAAAATCATCCGACAAGGGTATTATTGGCCAACTCTAGAAGAAGACTGCTCCATCTTTGTCCGGCATTGTCACTCATGTCAACTCCATGCCGACAAGATTCACTCTCCCGCATCTTCCCTTCATCCAATTCATGCCCCATGGCCTTTCGCCATGTGGGCCTTTGATATCATTGGCCCCTTGAGTGACCTCAACTCCGAAATGCGCTCAAAATCGTTCATTCTGACGGCAACGGAGTACTTCACAAAGTGGGCTGAAGCGGAAGCATTCGTGGAGATTAAAGCGTCAACAGTTTGCTCCTTCATCAAGCGCAACATCTTGGCAAGGTTCGGGATCCCCAGCGACATCGTCACCGATAATGGGCCACAATTTCTTTCTCAAGATCTGCGTGATCTTTACAACAGGTATTGCATTTCATTGCATCATTCATCACCATACTATCCTCAAGGCAATGGTCAAGCAGAAGCCACCAACAAAACCTTAATCAAAATCATCAAGAAATCTTGTAAGTCTAGCAAGTTTGCCGACTGGCCTGATAAGCTTGTAGATGCTCTATGGGCTTATCGTACTTCTGTAAGGACTCCCACTGGACAAACCCCGTATGCTTTGGCATATGGGATGGAAGCAGTGGTCCCTTATGAAGTATTACTTCCATCTCTCCGAGTTCAGCTCGACAGGGATATTCCTGTTGATGAGAGACAAGAATCTCTCCTTGCACAGCTTGAACTATTGGATGAAAGAAGGCTAGCCGCCGCCGAGCATGCCCGGACTTATCAGAATAGACTCAAAAGGTTTTATCAAAAGAGGGTGGTCGAGAGAAAATTCGAGATCGGTGAGATGGTAGTCAAACGCATATTCGTTAAGCCAGGGGGTCCCCGCTCCAAGTTGCAACCTAACTGGGAAGGGCCTTTTGTAATCACTGAAAAGTATCCAGGTAATGCATATGAATTGACTAATGCAGATGGAGAAAAATTGAATCATCCTTGGAATGGAGTTTACCTCAAAAAGTACTTTCCATAAAAATGGAGAAACCACTGGTATAACCTCAAGTCATCGATCCTAGGTTGTTCGTGAGAAGTCAAGGGTAGGTACCATCCTACACACACAACACTTCCCGATCCTAGAATCCGGACAACCCGACACTTGCGAAAGGCAAGGCAGAAATCTAGAAATGGAAGGAGTACCCTTACTCTATTCTCTTCTACTCGGTCCAAGATAGGGAGAGAAGATTAGAGAGGGGTAGTATCGAAAACACTCGCCACCCTAGTAGGAGGCCGTCTCAGAGGGTACAAAAGGGTGCCAAAAGATGGGCAATGAACCCCTCAGGTTAGAAAAAAAAATGATCAACCTGTCTGAATGAGTACCCAGAATGATAGTCAAGGCAAAAGGCACTAAAAGATGGGCAATGTCCCCATGGGTCAAAAAAACCTGTCCAAATATGTGCCACATAGGAAAGAGCAAAGAAAAGAAAAGAAAAACCCAAAGAGGCCGAACCCCAATGGGTAATTTGAGTGAGAGTAGAGAAATCCCTCTCAGCATCTTCAAACCCTATCAAGGACTTCCTCTATACTCTTCCTCCTTAAACCCCTTGGGTAGGGTAAACCGACCAAATCCAGCTGGAATCCAAGCCGATCAAAGGAAGAAGGTTAGAAGGATTCTAGGTAGGGAACTTTATTTTTTGCACGTGGCATCTACCACTTGAGTCTTGACAAACTCCAAAGACCGATGAACTGTCTCAAATACCAGCATTTTCTCCACAAAAAAAGATTGCATATTTCAAAACCCAAAAAAAAGTTGCATATTTCAAAAACCAAAAAAGTTGCATATTTCAAAAACCCCAAAAAATGCATATTTCAAAACCCACAAAAAATGCATATTTCAAAAACCCAAAAAATCGAATATTTCGAAAACCCAAAAAAAATTGAATATTTCAAAAATTCAAAAAAAGCACATATTTCAAAAATCTAAAAAAAATTTTTTTTTTGAATACTTTTGAAAATCCAAATGATTGTTTTCAAGAAAATCCAAAAAAAAAAAAAAATGCTTAGTCATGATCATTGCCTTAGTCGCATCCATGCTTATTTGATTGTCATGCATATTTTCATTTCTGCATTGCATATCCATTTTTACTTTAATTACCTTGTTAAGAAGGCTCTTCCCTTTGACCTAAGTCAAAGTTGACCATAATAGGCAAAGGGATGAGTCCTGATGAAGATCTAATCTCCTTTTGTCAAGTGTTACAGGCATTTCAATACAGGAGAGGAGAGGATTCACACCATGACAGGTAAGTTCTCTCAACCCCCCATTTCATTTTAAGTCATTTGTTTTATTCCACCTTGTTAAGGAGGCTCCTCCATTTGACTCAAAATCAAGGCATACGACATACAGGCAAAGGGATGAGTAATGATAAAAATTTAATCATTTTCATTGAGTGTTTTCAGGAGATGAAGAAGCAAAAGAGAAGGGCAATCAGGTACAATTTTTTTCTGAAAAAAAAAAAAAAATTTGGCCTTAGGGCGCATGTGCCCTCATCTGGGGGCACATGGCCATGTGCCCCACCCCCTGGGCGCATGGCCAGGTGCCCCCGATCGGGGGCACATGGACAAAAAATTCGAAAAATTCATAAAAATCTCAAAAATTCAGAAATTGTTTATGATGTTAAAAATGACATTTTTTCTAAAGGAACCATCATCAAAAACTTTGTTTTGACCTCCAAATGATGCTTCTAATAGTAAAACCTTCAATTGATCATTTCATGAACAATCTGATTCATATGACAATTCTGTCTGTTGGGTACTAACCAGAAATGTGCAGGCAACATTTTTTAGTCCTAACAGGTGAATTGGTGAGATCAATGTTCCCCAAGGAACGTCATGCCAACCTTGCGGCGAAAAGAAAGGAAGCACCACCTAGCTGAACATTCTCATGGTGTTGTATTCCGTCAGAAGGCAAGACAAGGATGGACCAGAGATGCTGAAGAACCAGGCGGTCGATGCAGCTTACCTGAAGATTTCATCCTCAGCTTCTCATCAATCTCACATCACATCACCACCATCACTTCATTCTTGCACTTCACATCACTCTTACTATCTGTCACTTAGCTATGCTAGGTCCACTTTATACATATTATATGCATTAATGTTGAAGACCTTGAGAGTGAAGATGACTGGGCCCGAGATCCCCTTCAACAAAATCTACGATGGCTTGGTCATTTCTTCACACTCACGGATAAGCCAAAATTGAACATTGGAGGGACGATGGTTCCTAATCGGGTGTCTTGACCTCCAATAGACAATCTATATCTTCAACTATTTTCTACATGATTTTCTATGTGTTCACATCCATCTCCTTTTCTTTCTTCATCATTACCAAAATCTTATTTCATCATGTTTTCTCTTTCTTTTATCATGTTTTATTCTTTCTTTTATCCCTTTATGTTTTATTCATTTCTTTTTGTTCCACCATGTTTTATTCTATCATTTCTTTATCCCACCGTGTCTTTTATTTTTTACCTACCGTGGCAATTGTCATCCCATTGCTATTCTTCTTTACCATCATTTTATGTTAGTCCCACCATTGTCTTTCAATCTCACTATGGCTTAAATCTGTCTTGTCGTTTTCCGAATATCGAGTTTTCTGCTAGAGCGTGATTCATGGTTTTCACGATACTCGGGCAATTTTGTTATGCTTAAATAAATCCTTTTAGAACTTGAGGTTCTTCCACTCAGAATTAAACTGAGTATTTTGGTGAAACTTGAATGAACTTGAGATTCCAAATATGATGGATTGGTATTCTTTTCATTTTAAGATCAACTTCTCTTTTACAAACTTTAGCCCATCACAGTACAAGAACACCGCAAAGTTCGGGTTGCTGGCTGATGATGAACCTACGAATTCGAGGACTCCTCACCACGCTGAGGGTTGGCTACATACTTTTATCCTTTATCACTTACTTTTTCATCTCTCGTGCCAAGGGCATGTCTTTTACCAGTCAATTATATGAGGTTTTGATAGAACATGAAAGCGATCTAGAATACTCAGAGAGATTCATTTTGCTGGATCGGGTAGATAAGCGTGTCTATATCTACACCTTGATGCCACCTTTTCAGTCCATCATCATTCCATTTCGCTACATTCATCTATGTTCACTTGCATTCCATTACAGTTCACTACGAATCACTTCGCTTCATTACATGCCACTCCCTTACAAAGCCGACATCAAGGCGAGGCAAGCTGTAGACACGCCAAATTCGCCTAATTCAGAGCATAAAACTCATGTTTTATAGGGTAACATGTGTGATTGACCATATAATTATGCCGGGTCTTTTTAAGTTGATTTGGAGCTTCGCGGAACGAAATCGGATGTTTTCCGACGTTTTCCGCTAAAAGCCGTAATTTCCGAGCGAAAGCCGCACGTAAATCGTGTGAACAAGGAAATTGGCTGAATGACCAATGCCTAATGATCATGCATTGAAGGTTATGGTCATATTCACATCCCGAACAAGTTTCATTGCATTCCGTGCCTTTCCGGTTTGCCGTTGGAGTCATTTTGACCTGTATCGGATCTTCTGTTCACTGCCCTAACTTCCGGATAAAATTCTGAAGTTTTGGAGGGTGTGATGGCTGATCCGATGCTATATAAAGCTTCTTCGGCCTGTTATCTTTCCAACGCAACAAACGGCATCGAATTCCGAGTTCGGGAGTGTTCGCAATGGCTTCCGGAAGAAGGACGCGCGAGCCGGTCCCATGCGCCCGGGTTCCGGGGCACATGCGCCGGGACCCAGGGCACGTGCCCATGCGCCCTACCGGTGAGGCACGTGACCATGTGCCCTCACTTGAGGGCACATGCGCCCCACCCTTGAGTCGATCTTTCACCCGGACTCTGCTGCTGAACAGACGGAAGAGATAAGATCGAATTTTTCGGAGATGATAAGATATGCCCCCCCTGGGGGGCGCATGCGCCCTTCAGTGGGGCGCATGCGCCCTGCACCAGGGCGCATGCGCCCAGGGGTGGGGCGCATACACCCTATTTTTTAGCTCCGGATAAGACCGCTCGTTCTCCTATAAAAGGACTCTGATTCTGGTCGTTCCAGAGAGAGGAGCACGACTCCCTAGGCATCTCAAGACGTCCTAGCACCCTCCTGCATCGATTTTATGATTTTTAGAGAGAGAATTTCGAGTTTTTAGAGAGATAAAAGTCGGTTCAAGAGAGAGGAAGGCTGTTCTGCAGGTGATCTGCCAAGTCTCTCTTCTTCGGCCTCTACAGCAGTGTGTGGACGTCTGCTGCCTAAGCTCTCTTCATCAAAGTTCTTCCTCTCCAAGTCTTCTTGAGTTTAAAATCGACGGCACTTTATTCCAAGGTCGGGGCTGGTCGTGACAAGAGCAGAAGCAAAGTCGCGCCTGGCAGATCCTGCACTGCTACTCGGCTTTTTCGACAACACAGATTTGGCCATATCTTTCTCTATTCAACTCAGAATCTTTCAGTTCATTTTCCTATCTCTTTGTTTCGTGATTCTCCATCATCCTATCATTTTTTTACATTTTTTTGCATTACTTTTACTCTGTTAATCCGAAAATAAAAAAAGGGGTTAGAGATAACCCGAATCCGGTCAGTTTCTAGTCAATTGTGTGTTTTATGTCATTCTCTTTACATATACTCCACTTTGTCTAGTTCTAATTGTCTATTTCACTTGTTTACTTGTCTAGTTGCACAGAATATCAAGCACCCACACGTTGAGGACTCTTCTTCATCGGCCGGCCGAAGGAGGAGAAGCTTTAACTCACATTCTTCACGCTAAGGTACACACGGTCATCTTTCAATTTTAATTCTATAAATCGGAACCCACGGTTCCTGGCGACCACGTTTATTTCTTCTCACCCTCCTCCCACATGATCCGAACCGTCTCTTTGGTGATCGAGCGACGCCAAGGGATGAAAGTTCGGGGATCAATGTGAGTGTGGGACCGAGGTGAGAGTTGCTTTCCGAGCTTTATTCCTTTCTTTTCTCATCCCCTCTTGAGGTGACGATATGGGTTCACGGACTTCCCTGAAAAGGAGAGGACCCCGTCGAATTTTCAGAGTCGACAATAGCGATGGATCGGGTACAAGGAAAATCCGATGGAGGCAATTGAGCGGACAACAAGGGATCGTCCACTCTCGGTAAGTGAGTGTGAATGTCCTATGGGATAGTACTCTAAATACCTGGCCAGGGTAGATAGGATAATTGGAAAAGGAGTTTTCCAATTGATCCAATTCCGAGTACAGGATCCTATAGAGTCGGTACACTAAGGAGTTGACAGTCGATGCCGTACTCCTTTCCGACCAGGACATTGGATGGATGAGGGTTTATATCCATGTGGAAATTGATGATGGAAAGGCTCAATGGAGATGAAATTATCCCCATAGCCATTTGGGATCATGGGATGTGGCTTGTACCCTTTACGATCGGTAGGCCGATTAATCTGTTATCGGATAACGGATTTAATTAAAATTAAATAGAATTGTTCTATTTTATTTAGGCCTCAACCAAATAGGTTATTGGGCCTAGTGGGTCACACACAAAAGGACTTATCCACAAGTACAGGGGCAAGGACGTAATTTATAGAGATTTTGGGTTTTTATGAAAAATTCCATAATTCTCTATAAATACTAATGGTTTCAGCCAAACCCCATCAAGCCAAGGGAGAAAACCACGTCCCAAGCCTCCTCCCTACCTCACCCTCTCTTTAGAAGGTGTCCATGGTCGATGGAGCTCCATTCGGGAAGAGTTCTCGAGGCCGGCGCGAAGGGAGAACCTGCTGTGGGTGAAGTTCGTGTGGATACTGCTGGAGACCGGACACTTGAACGGTTTGTAGAGCTTGAGAAGCTCATCTCCTTCCTCTCCATGGGATTATATGAATCCCTATCAGGTATATTCGAACCCGATTTGATCAGTTTTTGATTTTTCGTCGTTCGGTTCTGATTGAGACGGATTCTAAAGGAACCTATAGGAATCGTCGCTTCCGCTGCACTAAATTTTAATGGACGATTCCTTACAATAACTTTCCTGAGGATACTCCAAACGTACATTTCTTTGGGTTCATCTTCAATTTATATTCCCTAGCCCTTTGCAAGATCTTTCTCAACACTTCCGGGTGATCTTCTCGGCTTTTGGACTTAACGACCAGGTCATCCACGTACACCTCTACAAGGGTATGCATCATGTCATGGAAGATAGCCATCATTTCCCCCTGATAGGTAGCACCAGCATTCTTTAGTCCAAAGGGCATGACGACATAGCAGTAGGTTCCCCAAGGTGTGGTGAATGAGGTCTTCTCCTGGTCCTCTTCGACCAACCGGATTAGATTATATCCAGAATAGCCATCCATGAATGACAACATCTCGAATCCAGCAGTGTTATCAACCAGTACGTCAATATGAGGTAGAGGAAAGTCATCTTTAGGACACGCTCGGTTTAAGTCCCTGAAGTCTATACAGATCCGAACTCGGCCATCCTTCTTCATGACAGGGACTATGTTTGCCACCCATTGCGGATAAAGGACGACCTTAATGAATCTTGCTTATGTAACTTGTCGACCTCTTCTTTCATCTTAGGTGCAACATCAGGGTGGAATCTCCTTAATTTTTGTTTGACCAGGGTAACACCAGGTTTCAAAGTTAGACGACGTTCAACTAACGAGTTGTCTAACCCCGGCATGTCCTCGTATGTCCATGCAAACGTGTCCTTATATTCTTCCAAAATTTTAATTAAACTCTGTTCCTCAGTGGGAGTGAGGTTTGCGCTTAGGAGGATTGTCTTGGGATCATCCGGTGTTCCAAGATTCAGTTCTTTTGTCGGGTCATCCACCGTGGCTAATGGTTCTTCAAATCTTTTAAGTCCAGATGCATACGCATCAGCCAAGTCCTCAATTCCATCCTCGAAATCAGGATCTTTTTCTGATAAGACCTTGTAAACTCCCAGTGTATGATCTACATTGAATTCATCCTCATATTCGATTTCATCAAGCTGGATAGCATTTTCCAAAAACCTTGGCGACCTTGCACATTCCTTGCATTTTTGAGCTATTTGCTGGAGATATCTCTCTGGCACACGTTTACCTCGAATTTTCTTCTTTCTTACCCTAACTACTCCTAAAGAAGACGGAATTGAAAAGGTGGTATTTACAATGGGTGAAGGAACGAGCAGATCGATCAGTGAGTTGGAGAAAAGAGGTCCCTGGTTGGGAGCACCCTCCGAGACAAGTAGAGACGTCTCCTCAATGGAAAACTGAGTTTGCGAGAGGACATTTTTTTTGGGTATTTTGGGTATTTTTAATAACAAAAAGAGAATGAGCTGATGGGGCTCGAGCAGAAATAGAAAGCTTAGGAAAATGGGAGAAAAATGCGCTTGTGGGCCCGATGATGACAAGAAATGGGCAGATAGGCCCAAAGCTAGTGAAAAGATCTAAGGGGCGCGTGGGCCCGAATGGTGGGCATGCGGGCCTAAAGCAAGAAAATAAATCTAAAGGGCACATGGGCCCGACTGGTGGGCACGCGGGCCCAAGGTTGTTGGATTGGAATGGCCATAGAAGCCCAGTGGAGTAAGAGGATTTGAATGGGCTCTCAGGCCCAATGATCAGTTCAGGTGGCCATTTTGCCCCAGAAGTGGGAATTGGGCTAGATAGCCCATCAAGTGAATCCAAGAGGGATAGAGTGAGGATTTTGAAACATGTGACCGTTGGATATGGCTCACGCGGGATGTTGTATGGAGGTGGGTTCGAGTGGACAAGTTGTTTAGAGATGGGCTTGCCCTCGACTGGTTCTTCCTCCTCTATGAACAATCGAGCCAAAGATGAACTCAGGCTGTCCACTTCCTCCTCTTGCTCTGGTGCCTTCTTCCTCTTGACTGGTTCTTCTTCTTTGTCCCCAGCCATCATCATGGTCTCCCCTTTGATAAAGAATTTTTGGAATCCTATGGCATTTTTTGGCCGGTAGACCATACGCGGATTGAAACTGGGCTCATAGCCAAGCTCGTGTCTCTTTGGTCTTTGTAAGGCTTTAATGGGGTGCACACCCCCCTGCAGCTCCTTTCCCAACCCCTTTCCTAGCTGATAGCCCATCCTTTTCATCATCTGCCATGCAACTGTATCTGGAGGCGTCGTTAACATCATGACCTCGGGCAGCTCTGTAGTGGAAACCAATGGTTGGACAAATTTTGATAATGGCAGTGCAGAAGAGGGGTCTTCCACGTCATTTAGAATGTGGATGCTGGTTACTTTGATCACCTGGCCCTTGTATGGGAACTTCAGACACTGATGATTAGTGGAGGCAACAGCTCATATTTCCTCAAGGTACGGGCGTCCCAAGATAGCTTTGAATGTAGGGTCCAATTCTAGAACGTGAAACTCGGCGGTGACAGCACACGGCCCGAGCCCTACTTCCAACGTAACCACCCCTCGTGCCAGCTTCCGGGAGTTGTCATATGCGGTCACCGTGACGGCAGAAGGCTCGATTTCTTCATCGGAGATGCCGCAAAGTTGCAATGTTTCTGGTGGCTTGACATTTATTTATGCTCCGGTGTCAATCAAGCAGGACTTGATCTCCACGCCTCGGATGACTACTGCGACACGCAAGGCATACTTTCTGATCTCTGGCCATGCCAACTCCTCCTGTGTAAATGTAAGTGCCGGATGTTCACTACTCAGGGTCAGGACAGTAATGATCTTCTCAGGCAGGAGGTCCTCATTGACCATGACCCGCTGCAGATATTGTTGTAGGATGTCCTGATGGTTCTTTGACCTCTTAATCAGCTCTAGGATTGAAATTCGTGCCGACATTTTGTCCAGATGCTTCAATAGGTCATATGTCGTGCCGGGCAACGATTCTTCTACCACCTCCTCTTCTGCCTGTTCCTATGGTTGCATCCCGGCCTGGGAAAAGACCCTTTGGAACATCCTCCCGCTACGAAGTACCGGCACCAGCGTGGTAGGGGGAAGTGGTGATGACGGTGATGGTAGGGTTGGTTGGTAGGTTGAGGAGCCCATGGTAGGTAGGCGTGGTGAGGATCGGATGATGAGGGGTCGTGGATTGTGGAGGCCGGTATGTTGGGTGATGGTTGGGGTGTTTGTGGTGATGGTCTAATGATGAGGGGTCGTGGAGTGGTGGAGGCCAGTATGTTGGGTGATGGTTGGGATGTTGGTGGTGATGGTCTAATGAAGAGGGGTCGTGGAGTGGTGGAGGACGGTATGTTGGGTGATGGTTGGGATGTTGGTGGTGATGGTCTAATGATGAGGGGTCATGGGGTGGCAGTGACTGGTAGGTTAGGTGACGTTTGGGGTGTTGGTGACGGTCTAATGATTAGACGTCGAGGAGGATTAATGGTGGTTGGTAGGTTAGGTGATGGTTGCTGTGCTGGTTGGGATGTTGGTGGCAATCCAATGATTAGGCGCCGTGGAGGGTTGATGGTTGTTGGGGGAAGTGGTGTTTGGGGAGTTTGTGGGTTGGGGGCAACTCTTGGTATGGAGAGTATGGTGCGGTTTGTAGGTGGGGTTGGTATGGCGGGCATGGAGGTGATTTGATCCTCGACCTGCCAACCCTGGGAATGGTGGGTTGACTCCTCGATGGCAGAGTGGACGAGGCCGAGTCGTTGGTTTGGTGGTGCTGGTGCCGATGCTTGTACGGGTGCATGTACCGGGAGAGGATCTTAGACTATGCCCAGGCCGGGCTGCTGTTGTGCTTGCTGTCGCCGTGGTTGATTCTGACGTGCCTTCATCACTTGTATGGATTCTCCCATCTGTGCCCAGTCAATGTTCCCTTGATCATTAAGGTCATGGATGTAGTCTTTAAATTGGAAACATACATCCACCGTGTGCCCAGGATACCGATGATAAGCGCAGTACTTGGTTGTGTCAACATTGGCCGGCCATCCTTCTCTCTCCTTTGGAAGCTCCAATTGTTGTTCCGCCATCAATGCATTAAAGATATCGGTGAGGGGGAATGGCAGTTGAGGATAGTATTCTCTCTTGGGTCCCCCCCTCCTAGGTCGGTTGGCTGGTGGTGGCACTTGGTTGTAGGCTTGTTGTTGTGGTTGGGGTCGGTTGTAGACATGTTGTTGTTGAGGCACTCGATTGTAGGCATTTGGTTGCTGGGGCGCTCGCTTGTAGGTGGGTTGCTGTGGTGGTGCTCGGTTGTATGCAAGTTGCTGCTGGGGCTGAGGAGCTGGTTGAGGAGCTGGGCGGTATTGTTTATTGGGTGGTGGGTTACGGTATTGGCTTTGGCGATACCCACCCTGGTTACCCATGGCATTGATGCTCTCATTATTTACTACCCCTTCGGTGGTGGGTCCTATAGGTGTAGGCTTTCTAGTGTTACGGGGCTTGGTGTCGAACGGGTTGATCATGGATGCGTCCTTAAAGTGGGCTTGGAGGTAGAGGGCACTATCACACAACTCACTCATGGTTGTTGGGCGGTGCATGATCAGGAGGTTACGAAGGTTGGGCATGGTGTTCCCTATGAGCATCCTCACCTGCTCCCCCTCTGAGATTGTATCTACTAGCCTCTCAGCCATTCCCCTCCACCGATCAACAAATCTGGCAAAGTCCTCATCCGGCCTCATCTTTTCGGCAATTAAATCAGTTATCGAGCATGCTGGCCCCACCCGATCCTTGTACCTCTGTAGAAACTTTGTCTTGACGATGTCGAAATATGCCGCCTCAATGGAATCAAGAGAATAGAACCAGTCCAGGGCGGATCCTTCCAATGACCGACGGAATAGGAAGGCAAGGGCTTTGCGGTCATTTTTCCAGAATGCGGAGTCATAGAGAAAGCTCTTTAGATGGTTGAAAGGATTACCAGTCCCATTGTAACATTGGAAGACTGGTATCTCTGAAGGAGGAAGGTGTAGAACTGGGAAGGATGGGACAGATATTTCAGGGATGGCTTTAGAATCGAGGCGGTGCCTCATTTCTTCAAAGCGCTCATCCATCTGGTTGAGTTTGTTCATTAATGTCTAGGTGAGGCTGGATTCTTGAGCCACAGTAGCAAAGTGTTTAGGTGATTGAGTTGGAAGAGGTAGGTTGGAAACAGGAACTGGAATAGTGTTATGTGAATGCCCCGCAACGGGGTGAGTGGAGACACAGCAGGGTTGCCCAGGAGAAGAAATGATTAGGGGCCTGACTGCCGGTTGGGGTGGTGAGGGGGCTTGATTTCCCTCGATCGGAGCTTGATTAGCGGGCATCTTGCCCATAGTGGCAGATTGGATAATTGCAAAGGTCTCGGGATCAAGGTGAAGAGATAGATCCTTGAGAGCTTCTTTTATACTATGTGAGGCGGATCGGTGAGCGGGATCTTGGACCTCAGGTTCCATCATGGCATTAACATGGCCATCTGGTTGGACCATGGGTTGCTGAAGCTCGTAGTGACCCGTCTCGTACTCCTCTTCTTGGCCGTAGTAGTCCGACATCCCGACGTGTCTTCCGGACCTTAGTGTCATGGGCATCCTGTCAAATTTTCTTAAAAAAATGGTTGAAAGAAAGCAAATGAAAGGTGTAAATGCAAAGAGACTTTTTTTTTGTTTGGTTATGATTGTTTGTTTGATTTGGTTTCACTTTGGTTGTTTGGCAAGCAAGTTGAACACAAAAATTAAAGGGATTTTTTTTATTTTACTTTTTGTTTTAGGTGTTTTGAAAGGAGAGAATTTTTTTTTTGTTGTTTTCAATTGTTGTGAGCAAGCAAGTTATGCAAACAAGGTTTTAAAATGACTACTCGACAATTTTTGGGTTGAAACCTTAGATTAGATAGATTGTTAGTAATTGTTCACTCAAATGGGTATGGCTCCTATTGCTTCAATCTTCAAGACCTAAGGTTATCACTCAATCACCATGAGTAGGTACTTGGGTTCTTCGGGTTTTGGGAAGTGGTACAACCGGCCCAATCGTGTGGAGAGGAATACTCCACGGATGGGGACTTACGGAGGTCTTGATGGAAACAACCAAATCAACTAGGAAGGAATATCCCAGAAGAGAGGTTAGAATCCACCAAGAAGGTGTTTGGAGGGTGAGGGTGTGTTGGGAGAGAGAGACCCCGCCTCGAATGCCCTACGGATCGGAACAAGTCCGGTACCCGATGCAAAAGCTAATGCAAAAATGAAAAATGGAGGGTAGGAGGAGAAGAAGCAATCAATATGCAAACATGAATGAAAGCTATTAAATAAATCAAGCAAGTGAATGCAATCAAGACAAGCAATGAAAAAGTAAACAAGTAACTAGCAACTAGCAACTAAAAGGTGGTTCGCGCGGGAACCAGCTTGTGTTGGAGTGTCCAATTGGGGACAAATCTGAAGTAAAGGTAAAAGGATGGTCCACGTGGGGACCGATTTGAAAATAAAGTGGCTCACGCGGGAGCTAAGTTTTGGAAAGGTAGGTGGTTCACGCGGGAACCAGTTTTTTTGAAGGAAAAGGGGTGGTTCACGCGGGAACCGGTTTGTTTGATTGGAGAAAGGAAGGGAGGGCCACGTGGGGCCAATCTAATTGGTTCAAAGGGGTGGTCCACGCGGGGACTGATCTGAAGGTGAGTTGGTTCACGCGGGAACCGGTTTAGAAAAGGGTTTGGTTCACGCGGGAACCAGTTTTAATGAAGAAAGGGGTGGTTCACGCGGGAACCGATGTAAGAGTTGACAAAATAGAAGGAGGGCCACGTGGGGCCAATCTAAAGGTGCTGTAAAGAGGTGGTCCATGCGGGGACCGATCTGAAACTAAGTTGGTTCACGCGGGAACCGAGTTGGAAAAGAAAGGTGGTTCACGTGGGAACCGGTTTATAAGAAGAAAACTGGTTCACGCGGGAACCGGGTTGAAATGAAAGACAAGCAAATTAAGTCCACATGGGGGACAATCTTAAAGAAAGAGTAAATAGCAAGTTTAAAGGTAAATTGACATGGAAGATTTAAGACAAGCTGGTTCACGCGGGAACCAAGTTGGAAAACAACTAGTTGCACGGTTGAATCAAGCTAGCACGGTTGAAGACATTGGTTGTCCCACCGTGGTCGCCAAAAAGCTGTCGACTCCAGAAACGGGTTCCGGATCGGCACCTCAAGAGAAGAAGGTGAAAGATAGAAGAGGTGGGAAAAAAGGGGGGGAGTGAATTGAAAACACTTGGAAAGCGGTAAAATGTCCTCACCTCGATTCCACACTCACATTGATCCCCGAACTTTCATCTCACGGCGTCGCTCAAGCACCGGAGATGGTTCGGGTCATGTGGGAGGAGAGTGAGGAGGAGATGAAATTAAAACATGAAAGATGTGGTCACCAGGAGCCGCGGGCTCCGCTTTGTAGAATAAAAACAAGAGATGAGTTGATTTGACCGTGTACCTTAGCGCGGGAGATCGGGATATGGGTTCAACCTTCTTCTTCCTCAGCCGGCTGATGAAGAAGAGTCTCCAACCGATGCTAGCTTGATAAACCTGTGCAACTAGAACAATAAACCAAGTGAAAGAAAATGATTATAACTATGGGAAGTGTAGTAACTGTAGAGAGAATATGAGAAAGAAGCAATTGGAATTGAACTCACCGGATTGGGGCGAGTCCTAACCCCTTTTTTTGTATTTTTGATTATGTAAAAATGATGCAAATAAACTGAAATATGCTTTAAAACAGTAAATGAACTGAGTTAAATGAGTTGAGAAAGCTTATGGAATGGATCGGCTTGAGTTGAAGCTGAGTTGGTTGAGAAAAGGCCGGTTCGGGTAGCTTTGCACCCTTCTGGCGCGACTTCGGTGTAGAGGATGTTGCGGACGACCCTGATGTCAGAATCGAGTTCCGTTTGTTGGATTAGACGGAGTACTCAGAGAGGAAGAGTTTCTATGTTTATGACTTCTCCGAAATCCTCCTTTATAAGTCAGTAAAAATTCTGAAAGTGGGCGGATATCAAAAACAGAACCTGGATGCGCGCCCTCAGTGTAGCAACCGCCACGAAAAAACGGCAAGTCGGAATGGAGTGCCGTCAGTTGGGAACGAAAGAGGACGAAGAGAGAAACAATTTGTATGTTGAAGACTTTTGCAGAAGAAGCCTCAGATTTTCTGCAGAAGTCGATGAAGATGGTTGATGAAGAACACCCGGATCGAGCCTTCTCCTTCACCTCGGGATCGATTTCTTGACTTCGGATCGCCTTTGGACGTCGGGACGGCTTTGGAGAAGAGCTTGGACGACCTTGGGACGAGCTAGGCACCGGGGATTCACCTTGGGTCATTGAGAATGGTCATCAATTTATAGGGGAAGGGAGACGGTGCAAAATTTAGAAACTGGACCTAACGCGCCCCCGCATTTCAAAGGAGACGAGGGCGCGCAGGGCGCGCCCTCAAACCAAGGGCGCGCCCCCAGTTCGGGGGCGCAGTCTGCGCGCCCCCCTATTTCAAAGGGGGCGGGGGCGCGTTACGCATCTCACTGCTAAAAATCGACGGAAACTTCCGGAAATTGCTAAAAATCGACTTGACATACGTAACGCGCCCCCGAACTGGGGGCGCGGTACAAATGATCGAAAATCCTCCCCGGAAACCTTCCAAAAAAACCGGTTTAGAAGGTGCTAATCCGGGTAATTTGCGATTTAAAGCAACTGACCGCGCCCTCGCCTTTCAAAGGGACCGGGGGCGCGCAGGGCGCGCCCCCAGTTTGAGGGCACTCAGGGTGCGCCCTCAGGTTGAGGGCGCGCAGGGCGCGCCCTCCACTTTCAAGCGGAGCGGGGGCACAGTACACTCTCTCTCCTACGCGCGTGTTCCGCGAGCCGTATCTTGCAAACGGGATGTCCGATTCGGCTTCCGTTTGTTGCGTTGGAAAGAGGGCCTTCAACCGCACCTCCTCAAGTCGGTAAACCAGCCAGCGTGACTCCCGATATGTTCGCACGGGGCTTTCTACCGGTTTACCCTCTCGCGGAAAGCCGAAACCCGAGGCGAAGATCCGAAAGAGCACGGTTCCGATCGAGAAATCTCGGGTCAACTCGGGATGACTTAAAATGATGACCGAACAAGTCCGGTACGATCGGACAATCCGAAGTCATCGAAAAATCTGAGATTAACCCGGTAAACGTGAATCGAAAGCCGTAAAAGCCGCGAAACCCTAAAATTGATCGAACCGGATGTATGGCCCCGGTTGATGAAAATATTCGGCTAGAATCGACCCGGATGACCCGAAAAGACCCGGTGATGACCGGAAAGGCCTAATACATGGTCCGGGATAGCCGTGTCAGCACAGATCGAAAAAGCCGTAACGAAAGCCGTCATTGACCGACGCCTACCGAAATGACTTCTCGGAAACCCTGAATGTTACGGAACACATGCGGGACTCCCGAGACCTTCAATTATGGACCATTCAAGGTCGGTCATCGGGCAGGCTTCGTGTTTTTACGTGCGGCTCTCGCTTGAAGGTTACGGCAATATTCCGGAAATCATTGGTCCATTCTCAACTAACAAGGGGGGCTCCACCAATGTCCTTAGCTCATCTCCACGAGGTAGTCCATATCAGATAACGGTCAAAAAGATATTGCCTATGGAATAAGAGTCTAGGGCTCCGAATCAGGCCAATTTGGCGTGTCTACACTCCCTTGCAAAGCCGACACCAAGGCGAGGCAAGCTGTAGACACGCAATTTTGGTCCAGTTGAAAAACTTAAATTCTAGTTTTCATGAAGAATATTTGAGTAACCTTTCAAGGGAACTGAGTTTTACAGAAAAATCAAGTTTTTCGGCACAATTGAAAGAAGATCGATAGGGCATTAACCAGGGTCAAAGTGCCCTATATACAAGGCACCAAACACCCTGTATATAGGGCACCAGGCGCCCTACGTATAGGGCACCAGGCACGCTACTTATAGGGCACCAGGCACCCTATAAATGGTGTACCAGGTGCCCTATAAATGGTGTACCAGGCGCCCTATAAATAGGGTACCTAGCACCCGGTCGAATTGATTCAAAACAATAAATAAAGATGCTTTAAAACAATAAATAAACTGAGTTAAGGTAGTTGAGAAAGCTTATGGAATGGATCGGCTTGAGTTGAAGCCGGGTTGGTTGAAGAAGGCCGGTTCGGGTAGCCTTTGCACCCTTCTGGCGCGACTTTGGTACATAGGATGCTACGGACGACCCTGATGTCAGAATCGAGTTCCATTTGTTGTAGTAGACATAGGACTCAGAGAGGAAGAGTTCTTATGTTGATGACTTCTCTGAAATCCTTTGTAGAAGTCAATAAAAATTCTGAAAGTGGGCGGATATAGAAAACAGAACCTGGATGCGCGCCCTCAGTGTAGCAATCGCCACAAACAAACGGCAAGTCAGAATTGAGTGCCGTCAGTTGGAGATGAAAGAGGACGAAGATATGAACATCTTATTTGTTGAAGACTTTTGCAGAAGGAGTCTCAGATTTTCTGCAGAAGTAGATGAAGTTGGCTGATGCAGAACACCCGGATCGACCCTTCTCCTTCACCTCGGGATCGATCTCTTGACTTCGGATCGCCTTTGGACGTCAGGACGGCTTTGGAGAAGAGCTTGGACGACCTCTGGACGAGCTAGGCACCAGGGATTAACCTTGGGTAGTTGAGAATGGCCCACAATTTATAGGGGAAGGAAGTCAGTGCAAAATTTGGAAACTGGACCGACCGCGCCCCCGCTTTTCAAAGGGGACGAGGGCGCGCCCCCAGTTCGGGGGCGCGGTCTGCGCGCCCCACTGTTTCAAAGGGAGTGGGGGCGCGTTACGCGTCTCACTGCTAAAAATTGACGGAAAGTTCCAGAAATTGCTAATAATCGACTTGACCGACGTAACGTGCCCCCGAACCGGGGGCGCGGTACAAATAATCGAAAATCAACGCCGGAAACCTTCCAAAAATCCCGTTTAGAGGTGCTAATCGGGGTAATTTCTGATTTTTGGAAACCGACCGCTCCCCCACTTTTCAAAGGAACCAGGGGCGCGCAGGGCGCGCCCCCAGGTTGAGGGCGCGCAGGGTGCGCCCTCCCTTTTCAAGGGGAGAGGGGGCGCGTTAGACTCTCTCTCCTGCGCGCGTGTTCCGCGAGCCGTATCTTGCAAACGGGATGTCCGATTCGGCTCCCGTTTGTTGCGTTGGAAAGAGGACCTTAAGACGCACCTCCTCAAGTTGGTAAACCAGTCGTCATGACTCCCTAGATGTTCACATGAGGCTTTCTACCGGTTTACCCTCTCACGGAAAGCCAAAACCCGGGGCGAAGATCCGAAAGAGCACGGTTTCAATCGAGAAATCTCGGGTCAACTTGGGATGACTTAAAATGATGACCGAACAAGTATGGTATGACCGGAAAACCCGAAGTCATCGAAAAATTTGATATTAACCCGGTAAACGTGAACCGAAACTCGGAAAAGCTGGGAAACCCTAAAATTGACCGAAATGGCCATATGGCCCCGGTTGATGAAAATATTCGGCTAGATTCGACCCAGATGACCTGAAAAGACCCGGTGATGATCGGAAAGGCCTAACATGTGGTCCGGGATAGCCGTGTCAGCACAGGTCGAAAAAGCCGTAACGAAAGCCGTCATTGACCGACGCCTACCGAAATGACTTCTCGGAAACCCTGAATGTTACGGAACACATGCGGGAATCCTGAGACCTTCAATTATGGACCATTCAAGGTCGGTCATCGAGCAGGCTTCATGTTTTTATAGTTCACGTGCGGCTCTCGCTTGAAGGTTACGGCAATATTCCAGAAATCATTGGTTCATTCTCAACTTGCGAGGGGTTCCACCCATGTCCTTAGCTCATGTCCACGAGATAATCCGGATCAGATAACGGTCAAATAAAGGATATCGCCTATGGAATAAGAGTCTGGGGCTCCGAATCAAGTCAATTTGGCGTGTCTACAACCCTAGAATGTGCTTCCTTAAGCACCAATTCTGCCTCTTCTTCATCAACGCATCTAAGCAATATTCCACTCAAGCTCCTCTTGTAGAGCACCCTTCCTAGGATGGTATACCTATGGGATACTCTTTTGATGGCCTTCTTTTCTTTTGCATTTGATCCAGGTGGATATGTCTGATCTTGACAATACCTTGCGATCTCATCAAACCAAGGCCTCTCACCCTCATCTAACTCTTCCAACTCGACCAGAGAAATCTCCTCTTTCTGCTCTAAATATTACTTCCTGCCAAATATCTCCTTGATCTTCAAAAATCGACCATCCTTAATCGCCGGCATCGACCTTCTACGGACATGGATAGTCCACACATGTCTACCTAGCGGGATTGATAGAGATGAAGCTAAGGAAGCTAGGGCATCAGCAAGGATGTTCTGAGCTCGAGAAACATGGACAAAAGTGAGTTTGGAAAAGAGTTTGATGTAGCAAGAGGTGAGTTCTTGGTAAGGTTTGAGGTTTGGATGAGAGGTTCGGTATTTGGTTAGGACTTGTCAAAGGATTAGTTGGCTATCACCTGTCACCCCCAATTCCATGGAACCATAGAAATGAGCGGCCTCCAGCCCGGCCAGCAAGGCTTCGTATTCAGCTATATTGTTGGTTCCTGGGAAGTCAAGCTGAAATGCCTGTGGAATGGTGACACCCTCGGGTGATAGAAGGACAATTCCTATTCCCGTACCATGTGAATTTAGAGCCCCGACAAAATATAATGTCCAATTGTGGGAAGATCGGATCAACATTAGTTCATCATCCGGGAGCTCCGATTGGACCGGGTCAAAGAGGGGTATAAGATGATGGGCTAGATGTTCGGCAATGGCATAGCCCTTAATCGCCTTCTGGGGGACATAGGTGATATCAAACTTGGAAAGGAAGCTCTGCCAATGACCTAACCGATCAGTTAGAACAGTTTTCTCTAGAAGGAATTTGATGGGATTGATGTGGGCAATAAGATTGACCTCATGAGCTAAGAAATAGTGTTTAAGTTTCTGAACTACCTAGACTAGTGCAACATAGGTCTTCTCCACTACAGTATACTTCTGCTCACATGGATCAATGATATTTGACAAGTAATAAGTTACCCTCTCTTTCCCTTCTTCATCCACTTGTGCAAGGACTGCCCCAAGAGAATTCTCCAAAACTGAGATATACAGAACTAAGGTCTTGCCAGGGACTGGTGGTCTAAGCACAGGGGGACTAGCCAGGTATCTTTTCAATCCATCGAATGCATCCTGGCACTCGAATCCCATTTGAACTCAGCCCCCACCTTGGTCAACTCATAGAAAGGTTTACACCTTTGGGAGTGTTGTGAGATGAACCGGCGGACAAACTGTAGCCTCCCTATTAATCCTCGAAGTTCTTTCATATTTCTTGGAGGAGGCATACAAATGATTGCTTTGGCCTTGTTTGGGTCGATCTCTATGCCCCTTTTGCTTACTATAAACCCCAATAACTTTCCTGAGGATACTCCAAACGTACATTTCTTTGGGTTCATTTTCAATTTATATTCTCTAGCCCTTTGCAAGACCTTTCTTAACACTTCAGGATGATCTTCTCGGCTTTTGGACTTAACGACCAGGTCATCCACGTACACCTCTACAAGGGTATGCATCATGTCATGGAAGATAGCCATCATTGCCCTCTGATAGGTAGCACCAACATTCTTTAGTCCAAAGGGCATGACGACATAGCAGTAGATCCCCAAGGTGTGGTGAACGAGGTCTTCTCCTGGTCCTCTTCGGCCAACCAGATTTGGTTATATCCAGAATAGCCATCCATGAATGACAACATCTCGAATCCAGCAGTGTTATCAACCAGTACATCATTATGAGGTAAAGGAAAGTCATCTTTAGGACACGCTCAATTTAAGTCCCTGAAGTCTATACAGATCTGAACTCGTCCATCCTTTTTCATTATAGGGACTATGTTTGCCACCCATTGCGGATAAAAGACAACCTTAATGAATTTTGCTTGACGTAACTTGTCGACCTCTTCTTTCATTTTAAGTGCAACATCTGGGTGGAATCTCCTTAATTTTTTTGACCAGGGTAGCTCCAGGTTTCAAAGTTAGACGATGTTCAACTAAAGAGTTGTCTAACCCCGGCATGTCCTCGTATGTCCATGCGAACGTGTCCTTATATTTTTCCAAAATTTCAATTAAACTCTGTTCCTCAGTGGGAGTGAGGTTTGCGCTTAGAAGGATTGTCTTGGGATCTTTCGGTGTTCCAAGATTCAGTTCTTTTGTCGGTTCATCCACCGTGGCTGATGGTTCTTCAAATCGTTTAATTCCAGATGTATACGCATCAGCCAAGTCCTCAATTCCAACTTCGAAATCAGGATCTTTTTCTGATAAAACCTCGTAAACTCCCAGTGTATGATCTACATTGAATTTATTCTCATATTGGATTTCATCAAGCTGGATAGCATTTTCCAAAAATCTTGGCAGCCTCGCACATTCCTTGCATTTTGAGCTAATTGTTGGAGATATCTCTCTGGCACACGTTTACCTCGGGTTTTCTTCTTTCCTATCCTAAGTACTATTAAAGAAGATGGAATTGGAAAAGCGGTATCAACAGTGGGTGAAGGATCGAGCAGATCGATCAGTGAGTCAGAGAAGAGGGGTCCCTGGTTGGGAGCACCCTCCGAGACAAGAAGAGACATCTCCTCAATGGAAAACTTAGTTTGTGAGAAGACATTTTTTTTGGGTATTTTGTGTGTTTTCAATAACAGAAAGAAAATGAGCCGGTGGGGCTCGAGTAGAAGTAGAAAGCTTAAGTAAACATAAGAAAAATGGGCTCGTGGGCCCAACAACGACAAGAAAGGGGCAGATAGGCCCAAAGCTAGCGAAAAGATCTATGGGGCACATGGGCCCAAGTGGTGGGCACGTGGGCCCAAAGCTAGAAAAGAAATTTAAAGGGCACGCGGGCCCGATTGGTGGGCACGCGGGCCCAAGGTTGTTGGATGGGCATAGAAGCCCAGTGGAGTAAGAAGATTTGAATGGGCTCTCAGGCCCAGTGATCATTTCAGGTGGCCATTTTGGCCCAGAAGTAGGAATTGGGCTAGACAGCCCATCGAGTGAATCTAAGAGGGAGAGTGTGAGGATTTTGAAATACGTGACCGTAGGATACGGCTCACGCGGGATGTTGTTTGGAGGTGGGTTCGAGTGGACAAGTTGTTTAGAGGTGGACTTTCCCTCGACTGGTTCTTCTTCCTCTATGAACAACTGAGCCAGAGATGAACTCAGGTTGTCCACTTCCTCCTCCTACTCTGGTGCCTTCTTCTTTTTGACTAGTTCTTCTTCTTCGTCCCCGTCCATCATCATGGTCTCCCCTTTGATAAAGAATTTTTGGAGTCCCATGGCATTTTTTGGCCGGTAGACCATCCTCGAAGTGAAATTGGGCTCGTGGCCAAGCCCGTGTCTCTTTGGTCTTTGTACGTCTTTAATGGGGTGCACAACCCCCTGTAGCTCCTTTCCCAACCCCTTTCCTGGCTGATAGCCCATCCCTTTCATCATCCGCCATGCAACTATATCTGGAGGCGTCGTTAACATCATGACCTCGGGCAGCTCTGTAGTAGAAACCAACGGCTGGACAAATTTTGATATTGGTAGTGCAGAAGAGAGGTCATCCACGTCATTTAGAATGGGGACGTTGGTTACTTTAATCACCTGGTCCTTGTATGGAAACTTCAGACATTGATGATTAGTGAAGGGCAATAGCTCCTATTGCCTCAAGGTACGGGCGTCCCAAGATAGCTTTGAATGTAGGGTCCAGTTCTAGAACATGAAACTCAGTGGTGATAGCACATGGCCCGAGCCCTACTTCCAACGTAACCACCCCTCGTGCCGGCTTCCGGGAGTTGTCATAGGCTGTCACTGTGATGGCAGAAGGCTCGATTTCTTCATCGGAGATGCTGCAAAGTTGCAATGTTTCTGGCGGCATGACATTTATAGATGCTCCGGTGTCAATCAAGTAGGACTTGATCTCCACGCCTCGGATGACTACTGCAACACGCAAGGCGTACTTTCTGATCTCTGGCCATGCCAACTCCTCCTTTGTAAATGTAAGTGCCGGATGTTCACTCCTCGAGGTCAGGACAGTAATGATCTTCTCGGGCGGGAGGTCCTCATTGACCATGACCCGCTGCAAGTACTGTTGTAGAATGTCCTGATGGTTCTTCGACCTCTTTATCAGCTCCAGAATTGAAATCCGTGCCGGCATTTTGTCCAAGTGCTTCAATAAGTCATATGCCGTGCCGGGCAATGGTTATTCCACTGTCTCCTCTTCTACTTGCTCTTGTGGTTGCATCCCGGCCTGGGGAAAGACCCTTTGGAACATCCTCCCGCTACGAAGTACCGGCGCCAGCGTGGTAGGGGGAAGTGGTGATGATGGTGATGGTAGGGTTGGTTGGTATGTTGAGGAGCCTGTGGTAGGTAGGGGTGGTGAGGATCGGATGATGAGGGGACATGAATTGGTGGAGGCCAGTATGTTGGGTGATGGTTGGGGTGTTGGTGGTGATGGTCTAATGATGAGAGGTCGTGGAGTGGTGGCGACTGGAATGTTGGGTGACAGTTGGGGTGTTGGTGGTGATGGTCTAATGATGAGGGGTCGTGGAGTGGCGGTGATCGGTAGGTTAGGTGATGGTTGGGGTGTTGGTGGTGATGGTCTAATGATTAGCCGCCGAGGAGGAACGATAGTTGATAGGTTACGTAGGGGTCTTGGTTGGGGTGTTGGTTGGGATCTTGGTTGGGATGCTGGTGGCGGTCTAATGATTAGGCGACGTGGAGGGTTGATGGTTGTTTCGGGCAGTGGTGTTTGGGTAGTTTGTGGTCTGGGGGCAGCTCTCGGTATGGAGTGTATGGTGCGGTTTATAGGTGGGGTTGGTCTAGCGGGCATGGAGGTGATTTGATCCTCGACCTGCCAACCCTGGGAATGGTGGGTTGACTCCTCGATGGCGCAGTGGACGAGGCCGAGTCGTTGGTTTGGTGGTGCTGGTGCTGGTGCTTGTACGGGTGCATGTACCGGGAGCGGATCTTGGACTATGCCCAGGCCGGGCTGCTGTTGTGCTTGCTGTCGCCATGGTTGATTCTGATGTGCCTTCATCGCTTGAATGGATTCTCCCATATGTGCCCAGTCAATGTTCCCTTGATCATTGAGGTCATGAATGTAGTCTTTAAACTAAAAGCATACATCCACTGTGTGCCCGGGATACCGATGATAAGCGCAGTACTTGGTTGTGTCAACATTGGCCGGCCATCCTTCTCTCTCCTTTGAAAGTTCCAACAGCTGTTCATCCATTAGTGCATTAAAGATATCGGTGAGGGAGAACGGCAGTTGAGGATAGTACTCTTTCTTAGGTCCCCCCCTCCTAGGTCGGTTGGCTGGTGGTAGCACTTGGTTGTAAGCTTGTTGTTGTGGTTGTGGTCGGTTGTAGACAGGTTGTTGTTGAGGCGCTCGGTTGTAGGCATTTGGTTGCTGGGGCGCTCGCTTGTAGGTGGGTTGCTGTGGTGGTGCTCGGTTGTATGCAAGTTGCTGCTGGGACAGAGGAGCTGGTTGAGGAGCTAGGCGGTATTGTTGATTGGGTGGTGGGTTACGGTATTGGCTTTGGCGATACCCACCCTGGTTACCCATGGCATTGATGCTCTAATTGTTTACTATCCCTTCGGTAGTGGGTCCTACAGGTGTACGCTTTCTAGTGTTACGGGGCTTGGTGTCGAATGGGTTGATCATGGATGCGTCCTTAAAATGGGCTTGGAGGTAGCGGGCGCTATCATACAACTCACTCATGGTTGTTGGGTGGTGCATGATCAAGAGGTTGCGCCGGTTGGGCGTGGTGTTCCCGATGAGCATCCTCACCTGCTCCCCCTTTGATATGGTATCTACTAGCCTCTCAACCATTCCTCTCCACCGATCAGCAAATCTGGCAAAGTCCTCATCCAGCCTCATCTTTTCGGCAATTAAATCAGTTATCGAGTAGGCTGGCCCCACCCGATCCTTGTACCTCTGTAGAAACTTCGCCTTGACAATGTCGAAATCTGCCGCCTCAATGGAATCAAGAGAATAGAACCAGTCCAAGGAGGATCCCTCCAATGACCGACAGAATAGGAAGGCAAGGGCTTTGCAATCATTTTTCCAGAACGCGGAGTCGTAGAGAAAGCTCTTTAGATGGTTGAAAGGATTACCAGTCCCGTTGTAATGTTGGCAGACTGGTATCTCTAAAAGAGGAAGGTGTAGAACTGGGAAGGATGTGACAGAGATTTCAGGGATGGTTTTAGAATCGAGACGGTGCCTCATCTCTTCAAAGCGCTCATCCATCTGGTTAAGTTTGTTCATTAATGCCTGGGTGAGGCTGGATTCCTGAGCCATGGGAGCAAAGTGTTTAGGTGATTGGGTTGGAAGAGGTAGGTTAGAAACAGGAACTAGAATAGCATTATGTGAATGCCCCACAACGGGGTGAGTGGAGACACGGTAGGGTTGCCCAGGAGAAGAGATGATTTGGGGCCTGACCGCCGATTGGGGTGGTGAGGGGGCTTGATTTCCCTCGATCGGATCTTTATTGGCGGGCATCTTGCCCTTCATCAAGGATTGCACAAGCGAAAAAGATTCAGGGTCTAGATGAAGAGATAGACCCTGGAGGAGTTGCTCCATGCTAAGTGAAGCAGGTTGATGAGTAGGATTTTGAATTTCTGGCTCCCTGACGGCGTTGACATGGCCCTCTGGTTGGACCATGGGTTGTTGCAACTCGTAGTGGCCCGTCTAGTACTCCTCTTCTTAGCCGTAGTAGTCCGACATCCCGATGTGTCTTCCGGACCTTAGTGTTATGGGCACCCTGTCAAATTTTCTTAAAAAATGGTTAAAAGAAAGCAAATGAAAGGAGTAAATGCAAAGAGACTTTTTTTGTTTCGTTATGATTGTTTGTTTGATTTCATTTGGTTTCACTTTGGTTGTTTGGCAAGCAAGTTGAACACACAAATTAAAAGGATTTTTTTTCTTTCTAGTTGTTTTGAAAGAAAAAAAATTTAGTTGTTTTCAATTGTTGTGAGCAAGCAAGTTATGCAAACAAGGTTTTAAAAATGACTACTCGACAATTTTTGGGTTGAAACCTTAGATTAGATAGATTGTTAGCAATTGTTTACTCAAGTAGGTATGGTTCCTATTGCTTCAATCTTCAAGACCTAAGGTTATCACTCAATCACCACGAGTAGGTACTTGGGTTCTTCGGGTTTTGGGAAGTGGTACAACTGGCCCAATCGTGCGTAGAGGAATACTCCACGGATGGGGACTTATGGAGGTCTTGATGGAAACAATCAAATCAACTAGGAAGGAATATCCCAGAAAAGAGGTTAGAATCCACCAAGAAGGTGTTTGGAGGGTGAAGGTGGGGAAAAATCTGAAGTAAAGGTAAAAGGATGGTCCACGCGGGACCTATTTGAAAATAAGTGGCTCACGCCGGAGCCGGGTTTTTTGGAAAGGTATGTGGTTCACGCGGGAACAGGTTTTTGAAGGAAAATGGGTGGTTCACGCGGGAACCGGTTTGTTTGATTGGAAAAAGGAAAGGAGGGCCACGTGGGGCCAATCTAAAGTGGTGCAAAAGGGTGGTCCACGCGGGGACCGATCTGAAAGTGAGTGGTTCACGTGGGAACCGGTTTAGAAAAGGGGTTGGTTCACGCGGGAACCGGTTTTTGTGAAGAAAATGGTGGTTCACGCGGGAACCGGTGTAAGAGTTGACAAAATAGAAAGAGGGCCACGTGGGGCCAATCTAAAGGTGCTGTAAAGAGGTGGTCCAAGCGGGGACCGATCTGAAAATAAGTTGGTTCACGCGGGAACCGAGTTGAAAAAGAAAGGTGGTTCACGCGGGAACCAGTTTATAATAAGAAAAGTGGTTCACGCGGGAACCGGGTTGAAATTAAAGACAAGTAACTCAAGTCCACATGGGGGACAATCATAAATAAAGCTATTAAATAAATCAAGCAAGTGAATGCAATCAAGACAAGCAATGATAAAGTAAACAAGTAACTAGCAACTAGCAACTAAAAGGTGGTTCGCGCGGGAACCGGCTTGTGTTGGAGTGTCCAAGTGGGGACAAATCTGAAGTAAAGGTAAAAGGTTGGTCCACGCGGGATCCGCTTTATGGAATAAAAAACAAAAGATGAGTTGATTGGATCGTGTACCTTAGCACGGGAGATTAGGATATGGGTTCAACCTTCTTCTTCTTCGGCCGGCCGATGAAGAAGAGTCTCCAACCGATGCTAGCTTGATAGACCTATGCAACTAGAACAATAAACCAAGTGAAATAAAACAATTAGAACTATGGGAAGTGTAGTAACTGTAGAGAGAAGATGAGAAAGAAGCAATTGGAATTGGACTCACCGGCTTCGGGGTGAGCCTTAACCCCTTTTTCTTATATTTTTGATTATGTAAGAATGATGCAAATGAACTGAAATATGCTTTAAAACAGTAAATAAACTGAGTTAAATGAGTTGATAAAGCTTATGGAATGGATCGGCTTGAGTTGAAGCCGAGTTGGTTGAAGAAGGCCGGTTCGGGTAGCTTTGCACCCTTCTGGCGCGACTTTGGTGCAGAGGATTCTATTGACGACCCCGATGTCAGAATCAAGTGATGTTTGTTGGAGTAGACAGAAGACTTGGAGTGAAAGAGTTCTTATGTTTATGATTTTTCCTAAATTCTCTTGTAGGAGTCTGTAAAAATTATGAAAGTAGACGGAGGTAGAAAACAGAACCTGGATGAGCGCCCTCAGTGCAGCAATCACCACGAACAAACGGCAAGTTGGAATTGAGTGACATAAGTTGGAGATGAAAGAGGACGAAGAGAGGAACAACTTATATGTTGAATACTTTTGCAGAAGAAGTCCCAGATTTTCTTCAGAAGTCAATGAAATTGGTTGATGCAGAACGCCCGGATCGAGCCTTCTCCTTCACTTCGGGATCGATCTCTCAATGTCGGATAGCCTTTGGATGTCGGGACAGCTTTGGAGAAGAGCTTGGACGACCTCTGGACGAGCTAGGCACGGGTGATTAACCTTGGGTCGTTGAGAATGGCCCTCAATTTAGAGGGGAAGGAAGCCGGGGCAAAAAATGGAAACTGGACCGACTGCGCTCCCACTCTTCAAAGGAGACGAGGGCGAGCAGGGCGCGCCCTCAAACCAAGGGCTCGCAGGGCGCGCCCTCACTTCGGGGGCGCGGTCTGCGCGTCCCCCTGTTTCAAAGGGACTGGGGGCGCGGTACGTGTCTCACTGCTAAAATTCGTCGGAAACTTCCGGAAATTACTAAAAATTGACTTGACATATGTAACGTGCCCCCGAACCGGGGGCGCGGTACAAATAATTGAAAATCAACGCCGGAAACCTTCCAAAAATCCGGTTTAGAAGGTGCTAATCGGGAAAATTTCTGATTTTCGGAGACCGACTGCACCCCCACCTTTCAAAGGAAGCGGGGGCACGCAGGGCGCGCCCCCAGGTTGAGGGCGCGCAGGGCGCGCCCTCCCTTTTCAAAGGGAGCGGGGGCGCGGTAGAGTCTCTCTCCTCCGTGAGTGTTCCACGAGCCGTATCTTGCAAACGGGATGTCCGATTCGGCTCCCGTTTGTTGCGTTGGAAAGAGGACCTTCAACTGCATCTCCTCAAGTCAGTAAACCAGCTGGCATGACTCCCGAGACGTTCGCACGGGGCTTTCTACCGGTTTACCCTCTCACGGAAAGCCGAAACCCGTGGCAAAGATCCGTAAGAGCGTGGTTCCGGTCGAGAAATCTCGGGTCAACTCGGTATGACTTAAAATGATGACCGAACAAGTCCGGTACGATCGAAAATCCCGAAGTCATTGAAAAATCTGAGATTAACCCGGTAAACGTGAACTGAAACTTGGAAAAGCCGGGAAACCCTAAAATTGACCAAACCGGACATATGGCCGTAACGAAAGCCGTGTCATTACAGATCGAAAAAGCCATAACGAATGCCATCTTTGACTGACGCCTAGCAAAATGACTTCTCAGAAACCCTGAATGTTACGGAACACTGCGGGACTCCCGAGACCTTCAATTATGGACCATTCAAGGTCGGTCATCGAGCAGGCTTCGTGTCTTTACAGTTCACGCGCGGCTCTCACTTGAAGGTTTTGGCATCATCATTGGTCCATTCTCAACTTACAAGGGGCTCCACCAATGTCCTTAGCTCATCCACGAGGTAATCTGAATCAGGTAATGGTCAAATAAGAATATCGCCTATGGAATAAGAGTCTGGGGCTCCGAATCCGGCCAATTTGGCGTGTCTACAGATAGTCCAATTTCATCATCATCCGCCATCCCACTGTGTCTTATAGAGAGGCGGTCATGCATCTGACTTTTGGTAAATCTCCCACTGAGATCTGGGGTTGTATTGACAGTCCTAGGGGTGTTGTAAAAGTAGCATCATTCATCTCATCCCTTACAGGCATGCTAGTCACCTTGACCATTTGTCCTTTAAAGGGAAACTTTATGCACTGGTGGTTTGTTGAAGCCACTGCTCCTATTGCCTCCAGATAAGGCCTCCCAAGTATAGCCCGAAAATTTGGATCCAATTCTAGGATATGGAAGTCAGTTCTAACCACACATGGTCGAAGTTTAACTTCTAGAGTGACCACCCCATGTGCAGATTTCTTGGAGTTGTCATAGGCCGTCACCCGGCACAAGATGGCTTGATTTCTTGCTCAGAAATACCGCACAACTGCAAAGTTTCTGGTGGCATAACGTTAATTGAAGCTCCAGTGTCAACCAAACATGATTTCACTTCGACATTGCAGATGATAATAGCCACATGCAAAGCATATCTCCTAACCTCTGGATCTGTTAATTCTTCATGAGAGAAAGTGAGTGTTGGGTGCTCAATTCTAGGGGCTAACACTGTAGTGATCTTCTCAGGTGGGAGATCTTCATTCACCATGACCCGTTGCAAATACTGCTGTAGAATCTCCTGGTGCACCTTTGATCTTTTGATAAACTCAAGTTTGGAAATACGGGCCAGTGTCTTATCTAAATGTTTTAACAAATCATAGGTTGTGCCTAGCAATGGTTCTTCTACTTGTTCTTCCTCCACTGGATCCTGCAGTTGATTACTAGCTTGGGGAAAGAGCCACTGGAACATCCTCCCACTCCGAAGCACCGGGGCTATTTGGTGGTTGGGTAGAGGTGATGGGTTAACTAGGGTGGTAATAGGTGGTGTAGGTGCAGGTATGGTAGGCAATGGGATTGGTGGTTCTGGGATGATTGGGTTAGTGGGTAGAGGGGTAGGATTTGGAGGTGGTAGTGATGGTGATACTGGTGGTCTGATAAGAAGAGGCTGGGGTGTAGGAGTGGTTGATGGGTTTAATGAAGGTGTAGGTTGTGGGTTGTATGATAGGTTGGGGTTCTGGAGTGGCAGAGCTCATAGGCTGGGGTTCATGTTTGGTGGTGATTGTGGTGGTCGGATAATCAAGGGCCAGTATGTAGCAATGGTTGAAGGAGGTGTAGTCAAGGAGGGGGCTGGCCTAATGATGAGTCGGCGAGAAGAAATGGCGGCCAGTGGTTGGGTTATTGAGCTTGGTGGTGGCCATGGAGTAGCAGGTGCACGGATTATTTGTCTAGGAGGGTTCCTAGCAGGAGGCCTAGCTGGGTTGACCGGCATTGTTGGATTTTGGTTTTCTAGTTGCCAACCTTGAGCATGGTCGGCATCTCCCTAGACAATGGAGTATACTAGACCAATTCATGGGTTTGTATGTGCTGGTGCCGGTGCTGGAGAGGGAGCATGTAATGGGAGCGGATTCTGAACGATCCCCAAGCCAGGTTGTTGTTGTTGTTGAGGTTGAGCAGGTGGACACTGCCACTGTTGCTGCCTAGCCTTCATTGCCTGTATGCATTCCCCCATTTAGGCCCAATCAATGCTGCCTTGGTCATTCAAATCATGGATGTAATCCTTGAATTGAAAACACACTTCTACGGTGTGACCAGGACACCGGTGGTAAGCACAATATCGGAACATATCTGCGTTTGTTGGCCAAACATCTCTTTCCTTGGGAAATTCCAACTGTTTTTATGCCATAAGTATATTGAAGATGTCGGTCAAAGAGTAAGGGAGTTGTTGGTAGTTCTCTCTCCTAGGACCTCCTTTTCGTAGTGCCTGATTGGGTGGTGGCGGTGCCCTATTATAGGTAGGTTGACGAGGTTGCTGCGGTTGTGCTACTGGCTGAGTGGGTTGTTGTGGTTGTCGTGGTTGTGGTGGCCTAACCTGTTGTTGAGGGGGGTAATAGGAAAGGTTCAGTGGCGGGTTTCTGAACTGGTTTTGACAGTTCCCTCCCTGGTTCCCCACAATATTTATAGCTTCGTTGTTGACCACTCCCTCGATTGTAGGCCCAACTGGTGCAGAGGGGGTTTTCATGAAGTTTCTAGGTTTAGGATCAAAAGGGTTTATCACGGTGGCATCCTTGAAGTGGGCTTTCAAGTATCGGGCAACGTCATAGAGTTCATTCATGGTGGTAGGACGGTGCATGATCAATACATTCTTCAAGGCAGGTGTAGTGTTTCCGATAAGCATTTTCACTTGTTCCCCTTCAGAAATAACATCTGTCAATTTTTCTACCATTCCCCTCCAGTGATCAGCAAACTTTATGAAGTCCTCCTCGGGCTTCATCTTCTTAGCAATCAAATCCATGTTGGAGCATGATGGTGCCACCCGGTCTCTGTATCTTTACAAAAATTTGGTCTTGACAATATCAAAGTCTCCTGCCTCAAAGGGGTCGAGCGAGTAGAACCATTCTAATGCAGACCCTTCTAGTGATCAGCGGAACAAGAAAGCAAGAACCCTACGATCATTTTTCCAGAATGAGGATTCATAGAGAAAATCTTTAAGGTGAAGAAAAGGATTGCCAGTACCATTGTAGCGGCGATAAACTGGTAGTTCAGAAGGTGGCAAGTGGAGAACGGGCAAAGAAGGAATAGAGATATCAGGAACTGACTTGGAGTCCAGGCGACATCTCAGCTCTTCATAACGTTCATTCATCTGGGTGAGCTGATCCATGATTGCCTGGGTGAGAGCAGGTTCTTGGTTTATTGGTTGGGGTATGTGGTTAGAGGCATAGTTCTGGAATTGAGGAGCATGACTTGGCAAATTTACTGAAGATTGTCCCATGACTTGATGGGCCAAGGGAGCAACATGGTTAAAATAAGATGGATGAACAAATGATGGTTGAACCACAGATGGTTGAACTATAGAAGGTTGAACTACAGATGGTTGAATCACAGATTGTTGAACAGTAGGTGGTTGAACAAAGGGTGATTGAATGAGTGGTGGTCGAACCATAGGACAAGGAGATGAGGCAACTTGGTTGGCTTCAGCCTGATCTGAGGCAATTTTGCCCTTCACCATGGATTGTATGCGGGCGTAGGTTTTTGGGTTGGTATAGAGAGACAACTCCCTAAAGAGTTGTTCAACATCACGAGGAGCAGATGGTTGAGGGACCTCTTGCGCTTCTGATTCAAACAATGGATTAACAAGACCGTCTGACAGAATTGGTTGGTGACCCATCTCGTGCTCTCGATGTTCAGCTTGTTCTACCATTCCAACGTGCCTTCCAAACCTTAATTGCATTGAATAAGTTGGAAAAATAAACATGGAACTTTTTTCTGGTTTTTTAGTATCTTGCAAAAATGTTAGAGGTTTGAATTTTTGTTTGACAAACAAATGATGCAAAGACTTGAAAGCAAAATTGTGCAATAATTTTGATTAAACCTTAGGTTTATGGATTTTGTTAAGAATTGTTCTCTCAATAAATGGATTAGTATCCTAACTCCAATCTCCAATGACCTAGGTTTCACACAATCTCACCACGTGTAGGTAACATAGGGTGCTTCGGGTTTTGGGGAGTGGTACAACCAACCCGATCGTGAAGAGGAATACTCCACGTATGAGGAATTACGGAGGTCTTGATGAAAGCCAACCAAGTCAACTAGGAAGGAATATCCCAGAAGAGAGGTCAGAATCCACCAAGAGGGTGTTTTGGATGGGAGGGGTAAATGGGAGAGTGAGCTCCCACCTCAAAAAAGTGTAAAAGAAGGAGGTAGAGAGAAGGAGAAGAGAATGCAATCAAGTAATAAAGCAAGTAATAAGCAAAACATAAACTTAAATAAACAAGCAATTACACAAGACAAGCAATTAGAAACTAGACAAGCAACTAGAAACTAGAATTTAGACCTTGTTTCTTATGTGAGCCAAATGGAGATAGTGAAAAGTGATGAAAAGAAGAGGGTTCAGATCTGATAGCCAAGCAAAAAAAAGGGTGGTCCACACAGGGACCAATGTAAGAATAAGATGGTTCATGTGGGAACAGGGGTAAAAAGTAAAGGTGGTTAACGTGGGAACCGACTTTGGGTAAAAAAGGGTGGTTCACGTGGGAACCGGTTTGAATGGTCAAAAGAGGGCCATGTGGGGACAATTAAAGGTGAATAAGGATCTGATCCAAGTGAGGATAGATCTGAAGGAAAGTGGTTTGGTTCACGTGGGAACCGAAGTAAATAAAGAGATTGGTTCACGCGGGAACCGGTTTAAAATAAAATGATAGAAATTAAATGGCATACATGGCACTTCAGATCTGATGAAAGATGGGTGAAATCAAAAATTTTGAGATGGCATGAAATTAAGAAAGGCGGAAGGAAGGAAAGGCTCACGTGGGAACCGGTCTTGAACTAGAACTAGTTGCAAACAAAACACTAAGCACCCACGGTTGAAGACATTGCTTGTCCCACCGTGGTCGCCACAAAGCTGTCGACTCTGAAAATTCGATGGGGCCTATCCTTTTTAGGGATGTCTGTGAATCCAGATCGTCACCTCAAGAGGGGATGAGAAAGAAAGAAGAAAGCATGGAAAACAACTCTTACCTCGGTCCCACACTCACATTGATCCCCGAGCTTTCATCCCTTGTCGTCGCTTGATCACTAAAGAGATGGTTCGGGTCATGTGGGAGGAGGGTGAGAATAAATAAATTAAGACATGTGGTCTCCAGGAACCGCGGGTTCAGATTTATAGAATTAAAGATGACCGTGTGTACCTTAGCGTGAAGAGTGTGAGTCAAAGCTTCTCCTTCTTTGGCAAGCCGATGAAGAAGAGTCCTCAACGCGTGGGTGCTTGATATTCTATGCAACTAGACAAACAAACAAGTTAAAGAGACAATTAGAACTAAACAAAGAGGAGTATATGTAAATAAAATAACATGAAACACACAACTGACTAGAAACTGACCGGATTCGGGTTATCTCTAACCCCTCTTTTTTTATTTTCGGATTAACAGACTAAAAATAATTAAAAAATGTAAAAAATAATAGGTGGATTAAGAATCACGAAACAAAGAGATAGGAAAAAGAACAGAAGGATTCTGATAAGAATAGAGAGAGATATAGTCAAATCTGGGTTGTCGAAAAAGTCGAGCAGCAGTACAGGATCTGCCAGGAGCGACTTTGCTTCTGCGCTCGTCACGACCAGCCCTGACCTCAGAATCAAGTGCCATTAATTGAAAACTGAAGAAGACTTGGAGAGGAAGAACTTTGATGAAGAGAGCTCAGGCAGAAGATGTCCACACACTGCTGTAGAGGCCGAAGAAGAGAGACCTGGCAGATCACCTGCAGACCAGCCTTCCTCTCTCTTGAACCGACTTATCTCTCTCTAAAAACTCGAAATTCTCTCTCTAAAAATCACAAAATCAATGCAGAAGGGAGGTTGGAAGTCTTGAGATGCCTGTGGGTCATGCTCATGCCTTTGGAACGACCAGAATCAGACTCAATTTATAAGAGTACAACAGATCTTATCAAGGCTAGAAAATAGGGCACATTGCACCCTACCCCAGGGCGCATGCACCCCACTGAGGGGCGCATGCGCCCCCTGGATGGGGCGTATCTTATCTTTTCCGAAAATTTTGGTCTTATCCACTTGATCCATTCAGCGGTAGAGTCCCGGTGAAAAACTGGTTCCCTCGTGCCTCAAGGGTAGGGCGCATGTGCCCTCAAGTCAGGGCACGAGGTCACATGCCTCAATGGTAGGGCGCATGGGCACGTGCCCTAGGTTCCGGGCGCATGGGACTATTTTTACGCGTCCTTCTTCCGAAAGCCATTGCGGACACTCCCGAACTCGGAATTCAACACCGTTTGTTGCGTTGGAAAGATAACAGACCGAAGAAGCTTTATATAGCATTAGATAAGCCATCACACCCTCCCAAACTTCAGAATTTTGTCTGTAAGTTAGGGCAGTGAACAGAAGATCCGATACTGGTCAAAATGACTCCGACGGCAAACCAGAAAGGCACAGTATGCAACAAAACTTGTCCAGGGTGTGAATATGACCATAACCTTCAATGCATGATCATTAGGCATTAGTCACTTAGCCAATTTCCATTTTTACATGATTTACGTGTGGCTTTCGCTCAGAAATTATGGCTTCTTGCGAAAAACTTCGGAAAACATCCGATTTCGTTTGGCGAAGCTCCAAATAAACTTTAAAAGGAACTGGAATTATTCTAAGGTCAATCACACATGTTACCCTATAAAAATGAGTTTTATTCTCTGAATTTGGTGAATTTGGCGTGTCTACTACTACAGGCATAGCAGTCAACCCGGTGGGGTGGTCAACACTAAAGGGGTGGTGTCACTAGTATTGGACAATGGTGCTAGCTTGGCTGATCATGTACTTTGACTATTAATTTATAGATCACTTAGTATTGTGATTATATAGTTAATAAATTAGATATATAGGAAACCCTATACAGGTAATTGAGCAGTCAATAAGTGATCATCCACTCTCTATAGGGGTGAGAGAGAGAGAGAGAGAGAATGTCATATGACTAGAATATAAATCCTTAGCTAAGGTAGATAAAATAATTAGAAAAAGGTTTTCTAATTGATCCAATTTCTATTACAAGATTTTGTAGTATCGAAATATCTAGGAGTTGACAACTAATGTTGCACTCCTATCTAACCAAGATATTAGATGGATGGGGGTTTATATCCACATGGTAATATTTGATAGAAATGCTCTTTAGAGAAGAGTTCATCCTTGAAGCCATTTATGATCATAGGATGTGACTTGTACCATTTTTGATGTACAGGCTGTTAAATCTATTATGAGATAATAAATTTAAATTAAAATAAGTTGTTATTTTAATTAGGTCTCAACCAAGTAAGCTATTGGGCCTAGTAAATCACATACTTATGAACTAGTCCATATATTTTGGGTGCGGGCATAATTTATAGAATTGCTGGGGTTTTTGTGAAGAGATCACAAACCCTAGCAAGACAAGGGTTCTCATTTCTTCCCTATCCACCTTCTTCATCATTTCTCACTCTAGTAGCTACCATTGGATGGTAGAGGTTGGTCGATGTTGGTGCAGAGGAGAACTCGACTTCGGAGGTGGTTTGAGTGGATATGACTATAAGCCACACACTTAAGTGGATAGAAGAGCGTGAGAATGCTTTTTTTCTATGATCAATATATATTATTTAAGTCCCACAAATGTATGTGTTCAAAATCATTTTGAGTACTAGTTCCTCATTGTCATTTAGTTTTGATCAAAACCATAATAGTGATATTTGAGGAATCACAATTTTTTCCACTACACCAATTTGATTGGACCAATTTCTTATTTAAAGTTAACTGCCTAAGCATGGCTCCTATAAAGCTGGAGGATCCTTGTCTTTGAAGAGATGCTTTAGACTGCTACTACCAGAAGACTAGGGAAGGTCAAAAGATAGTGTGTTGGGTGGAGGTCTTCTATTCCAAACTTCTCAATCAAGGATAGAACAAATATTGCGAAGGCTTTGAAATTGTACATGTGAATTGAAATTACATAAATTTATTTCTGAAATTAGGAAGTCTCATGTATCATAGAATAAACAGAAACATAAGTTTAAGTTTTTATGTGTTATTGTTTAATCCATATTTTATATGATAGTCCTAGTTTAATATGTTTGTATGTACTGTTGCAAAAGAAATGTCGACTTTGAGTTTTGACTATGAGCAAAGATTTTGATTGTATAGAAACTCTAGCATACTTTAGCCTACTTCACAAGGTAGGCCAAGTTTTTACATTATTTGTAACTTATAGTTCCTACTTCTCACTAGTACTTGTCACTACCCTACAAGAGCATCTTGACAAACTTATATCTTATTTAGCAATGTATCCTTCAACCAAATTGTAAGGAATCATCCATAACAATTTTGATGCAGCAGAAGCAATGATTCCTATGAATTGCTTTAAAATTTGTCTTAATCGGAACTGAACAACAAAAACCAAAATTGATCAATTCGAGTTCTAATATACCTGATAGGTATTTATATAATCTCAATGAGAGGAAGATATGAGACTCTCAAGCTCTTCAAACCATTCAAATGTCTGGTCTCCAACATTATCCACATGAACTTCATCCACAACAGGTTCTCCCTTCGCGCCAGCCTTGAAAACTGTTTCTGAATGGAGCTCCATTGCCCATGGACACCTTCTAGAGAAATAAAGAGGAAGTGAGGAGGCTAAGGATGTGATTAACATCCTTGGCTTGATAGGGTTTGACTGAAACTATTAGTATTTATAGAGAATTTTAATTTTTTTTATAAAAATTCAAAATCTTTATAAATTATGCCCTTGCCCCTATACTTATGGATATGTTCTTTTATGTGTGACTCACTAGGCCCAATAGCCTATTTGGTTGATGCCTAAATAAATAGAACATTTCTATTTAATTAAATTAAATCCATTATCTGATAATAGATTAATCGGTCTACCGATCATGAAGGGTACAAGCCACATCCCATGATCCCAAATGGCTATGGGTATAATCTTATCTTCATTAAGCCTTTCCATCATCAATTATCGCATGGATATAAACCCTCATCCATCCAATGTCCCAATCCAAAAGGAGTACGGCATCGACTGTCAACTCCTTAGTGTACTAACTCTATAGAATCATGTACTCGAAATTGGATCAATTAAAAATTTTCTTTTCCAATTATCATATCTACCCTGGCCAAGGATTTAAAGTACTATCCCATAGAACATTCACTCTCACTTACCGAGATTGGACGATCCCTTGTTGTCCACTCAGTTGCCTCCATCGGGTTTTTCCTTGTACCCGATCCATCGCTTCACTAGACCATCTAGACGGTGATCCAAAAGTCAATAGTCAAAGCACAAGTTCCACCCAACAAAGTATCTTTGGCAACTCAGGTCAAAGGTTCAACCATGCAACCGTGATGATAGAAAATCCTGATTGACAGTTCCGTAAGAGACCATTCAGGGTTTCTAATTCAGTCAGTTCATTGAACTCATTCAAGTAATGAGCACCTATATGTGTATCTCAGTGTCTCCTCACTAATGAGCAATGAGATCGGTCATTCTCATCATATGAGAAGATATCACACACTAGTCTATCTGGATCCTTGATGTCCCATCTCAACTATCCTATGACTAAGAACAATTATATCAAATACCTCTGGATGATCAATCTCATTATCATAATCTCATCATGATTTAATCATCATTATATTTGATCAAGAACTTCATTATGATATTCACATCTAATAAAAGGTTGTAATGAAGAATTTGTCTAATTATTTGAATGAGATATTTCTACAAATGTCGAATCATATTATATATGATTAGCTTGTAGGGCATACATTTAGATCACAAATATCTGGAAGTTTTCATTCAAGTCAAAATAATCACCATTTATCAATGTATGTAGCTATCACTTTGGTGTCACATCACAGACATGTTTAGTTCATTTATATATGTTTGTCTCTCTTTGCCTCCTAATGTATGAAAAAGAATTTTGTACATTAAGTTGTATGCTTTTTATCTCTATAAGTCTATTTCTAAGCCTTTGGGCTTGTAGAAACTTAATTGATACTTCCATGGAGCTCAAGATAAGCCCCTTCACTAGATAGTAACTATACTTTTATCAGACGTCCAGTGTAATGATGTTTGTGCATATTTTTCTCTATAAGGCAAAGATGAGATTTTTTTTATGAAGTTGACTTATATCATTTAATTTATGCTTGTTCAATTTAGAATGTTGATTTTTGATCATCCTCATTTTAGAACTAACATGAACAGTTGTCACTTGTCATAAACTTAAATCATGCTTGTTCAATTATACTCATAGGAGATTTCTAACTGTTGTAGTAAACAGGTTAAAGTTGATATGTTGCACATAAAAGCCATTTGATTCAATTAAGCTAGCATCTATTTCATACTTTTGATTCATGTGCAATTGTCTTGTCAAGCAATCATGAATGTAGGCTGAAATGTAATCTAGATGCATAAATTTCCAAGTGCATGTTCTGTGGCCTGCTCTATCTTTGGGTTAATAATTTTGCTCAACTTCTTTTAGTTGTAAAAAATGGTAAAACAAATTAAAAGTTTGTGGTGACATCACATGTGGCTTCATTTGTAGATAGGGAACAGTATCAAAACCATGTAATTGTCTTCTCCCATGCCTTATACTATGTTGAATCTTCTAGATGAGATAGTAATGTTTTGTATTTAAGGTAACAACAATACATAGTGTGTCTTGATAATTAAATTTGTATATCTTATAAAGAAATAGTTTGTTCTAGTCATGTTTGATTATCCTAACTTCAAGTTCATACTATCTAGGCTGAGATTGTATGAACTTGTCACCATTTGCTTACTATCCTTTTTATTGTATTTATGAACATGTCTTTTGATCAAAGGAATCACACAATTCACATTGTACCTGGAACTTGTGTAGGTACTATATCATCTTCATCTATGCTACCAAGAAGAACTTGTGCTTTAGAGAAACTATTAAAGAGATCTTTTACTGGTGATAGGATAAATAAGTATAGGAGTTGCAACAAGAGTGAATAACCTGCTACACTTGAAAAAACTCCTCTTAGAGCATTGGCAAGTGATGATAGTTCTATACGAGGAAGCAAGCTATTAAATGTTAGTACATCTAAGTTGGTTGGTGAGTACTTTATTTCGCCTTGCCAACGCATGCATGCTTGGATGTTTACATTCTCTCCTCTCAATACATATAAATCATATAGGTACCGTTAATATGAGCATAATTGGAGATTGGTATAATTGTGGTTAATAATAATTTTTTTATTTACTTTTTACCTTGAATTTTTTTTATGACTAACTTTAGGATGTTTTTGATGGAGTTAAAAACAACCGTTGGATTGGTCATATGGTTTTCTCAGTTGGTAAGCGCCTTTGTTGCTCAGTGGATTTTCAAGATTCTTTGCCACCTCAACTGATCGGGCCCTTTTCCCCATTGGCCCTCTATCCTTGTTGTTTACCTCACTTTCTTTCTCCAACCCCCATCTATCAGCCAACTTGATAAGAGGAATATGAAAGCCTTTTCTTGAGTAGTTGCTTGATTTATCTATGGAATTAACCTTAGTAGAACTTAAAAAATTAACAACAACTAAGATTTATCTCTGTTTAAATATTACTATTTTTTGGAAAATAAAGGCCCTAAGTTAAGGAAGAATAAAGCCAATTATATAATTTTACAGGAGTTAGAGTCAAATTGTCAATATAATATTATTTATTGACTTTTTGATACTTCTTATTAGCATCATCTTAGATGCAAGTTTGCATTATTTTGTTGTCTCAATTCTTGAGTCAATGCACTCGACCAACTTATTTTTATTTATACCATGTGATTTTACCATACACACATTGTCCGTTTTATGGTTGCTATTATAATCCTTTGGTCAATCGTTTTAGACAAGCATGAGATTTCAAAATAATGACAGATTCTTATGCTTTATTAGTCATAGCTAAAATATAAAGAAGCCATTTTGATATGCCATTTCCAAGTTTAACCCTTTTATACAGTTGGAATATTTGATAGCCCTCTACTTGCAGGTTGTAGGTTTGACTTGTATCAATTTTGGATAAGTATAAGCTTACAGGTTAACAGAAGAAAGAGAAAAAGAAATGATTATGGGTACTTGATGAAGTCTGCCATTCTTCAACATATTGTAATGTGCATAATTTTCTGAGGATGTACCCTTTTACTTTGGATGTTTGTGAAACTCCAATAAGAAATCTCAATTCCAATTTTAATATATTGTGTGATATGTAGTGTTTGAACGTTGAAACATGTTGTGACAATATTGTATAGTTATGACTAATGAGAGTATTGTGTGGTATATTGTGTTTGGATGTTAAAACAAGTGTTGGATGAGTATTGTATTCGCATGTTGTGAAAAGGTTTCTTATAGCTGATCAAGCTTAGCTCGAACGGCACCACCCCTGCTCCTGGGGGAGCAGGGGCAGCATTCGCATCTCGGCGGCGACATTGCCGGGACACCCCGGAGGGTGTACCTATTGGGATTGAGCTGGGGCTCGATCCCACGTTTGCGCGTGGAGCTGTGCGCTCGCTGGCCATTGGGCCATATGACTAAAAAAAAAAGAAAGAAAAGCTTTCTTATATATAAGGAATGTAAATTAAACAAGTATGTGAATAGTTAAAAATGTATGCATTTACTTATAGATACTCCTCCTATTGGTAAACGTAATGCTTATGGGTTATTAAAAAATATATTTTTTGATAAACCATGATTTATTTATGGGATCATTAGTAAAAATAGACAAGATTGTTCATAGGTATAAACTCTAGAAGATGTGTAGGTAAACAACTTTACCTATGGAGACACCTATAGAACAGCCTATAAGGCTTGTACAAGTAAAAGTTTTATCTATGGACATTGAACCATAGGTATAGGTCGATACTTTACCTATAGGAGTATGTTAATTTGTAGATAAAATATATGTTATATACCTACAGATCCATCCATAGATAAAACATTTGTTTACTTGTACTAGCAATGTAGACTATTCCATAGGTAATTACATAGGTAAAGTTGTTTACCTACAAGAAAATGGTCTACACCTATGGATTTTCCCCATTGGTAATGCCCAGATTTCTTGTAATAAAACTACTAAATTTTTTTTACGCTCATGTAGTCAACAATTTTGTTTTAACTTGCTTACAAGTTCATAGATCTTTATAAATAGTAGAACAAAACCTCATTGTCAAGTTCATGACCAATGCACATGACCTAGACAAAACCAACATAAGACTACTATCTAGCAATGTAACCAGGAAAATAATTCTTTAAAATACATCAGTTTGAGAATAGAACATATAACATTGAGTTGATAATCAAAATACTACGTTAGATTCAAAAATAACTCAAGCACTTGTTGATCCTTCAATTAAATTTTTATTTTTGATCCACTATGTTTTTGTTGTGCTAACTTTGGATCTATTTGGGAAATCAAGAGAAGTATTTCTTTGTGAAGTACCTTCGTGAAGAAGGCACTTCACGGAGAAGTACTTCTCTAGTACAGAAGTGAAAGTTGATTGGTGCTATTATTTCTCATGAAAATATTTCTATCATGATAAATAAGTTTATTTCATTTGTAAAGTAAATTATAATCAATGTCTACATTTTCTTATATGTACTTAAATAAAACATAGCTTGATGAATATCTCATTAATTCTGAGTCCCAATCTTCGAAATAGTGTTGTTTCTCTCTATACTAACATGAAATGTTAGAAAACACCTTTTTGCTTAAGTAGATGTATGAGAAAAAAATTAAAAGATGAACAAGTCTCATAGTGCAAATAAAATAAGAATAAACCTCTTTAGAACAAAAAAAAACAAGTGTTTTGTTATTATGAATATCATGTTATGTTTTTTATCAAACAAGTAAAAATAAATCATATTTTAAACTCAACCAACCCAAATTGATTTTGAACTAAGATCCATTCTTATTATTGATAATTAAAATAAGTCTTTATCTAGCATAAAAATAAGAAATATAATTTAAATTAAATATTTTCTTTAACTAAGAATTAAACTTCATATAATATACATGTAACCACTGAGGAAGCTAGTATGAACTTTTATGCTTTGTTGCCAACCTGTAATATGCATCCCAACAGTTCAATCATATATTTCAACAAACTAGAATTAAATCAACAAACTAGTACATTCATCTCATAGTTCAATAAATTGCATAAAATTAACTTCATATAATATACATTTGAGTTATTGGGTAATAGATAAAGAAAAAAATGACTTGCAATATGTAATTTCTGACTGACACGACATTTGACATGAGAAGATAAAGATAAATAGAGGGTGTACATGGCTGATGGAGAAGTCTAGCAACATAGGAGCTTAGTGGTGTGCACCGATGTGGGAGCTCAATGGTGCAATAAGGAGAGTAGCACAGCGAGGCCATGCCAGAGCTCAACAATGCACAACAACATGGAAGCTCGACAGTGCAATGAAGATGAGATGTAATATATTCAAAACACAAAGAAGTACAGGAACAACATTACATGGACCGAAACATGAGAAAACACAAGGCAAGGAGATGGCGGCAACGCAAGGCAAGGAGAAGACTGATGATGGTAGCAACACAGGTGGCATCATGACTATGATAGATAGATAGATAGATAGACAGGGTGTACCTAGGTTGAAGAAGAAGTCTAGTGGCATTGATGCTTAGCAATGCGGTGATGAGGAGGAGCCAAGCAATGATAGCAATGGTAGCTCTAGACAAAGAGAAGACTATAATAGCAACATCATAGGTGGCAATGGCAGCAAAATCAGTGGTAGTGGGACTTCTAAGACTAGTGACATGTAAAAAAGATGCCTACTTTAAAAAAAAAAGATGATGATACTTTCAAGATCACTTTTCAATCACGAAAGAAAATTTTTTCTCTTTTGGGCTTCTTCCACCTCGAGAAGGAGAAGTACACGCCATTAGGTAACCAAATGAAGCCATAAAAATAATAAAGTATTAATGGAGAAGTTAATGTGAAAAAGAAGTCCTTCCAATTGATTCTCAAATAGACCCTTTGATTACCTAGAAAATTTGAGAATAACCAGAATGAGTCACACATGACTTGGTAAATGTTAACCCTTCTCTCATCTCAACCGTAAAAATATATATGCATGCATAGATGACTATTATCTAAAGATATCTACGCACATCACATCTAATGAGTTAGAATCTAGTTTTATTACATCTCAAATTCTCTTTCATCAAGTATATATCAAGCAGATTCATTAAGCACATACTAAATCTCAAGTAATTACCCATGTATACAACAATAATCAAGCAAGTTAGCCATGATGAGTATATGTAGTCATGCATTGAACACATAATCAAATCATACCATGACCAGGGGTAGTCACACATTGCGTATCTAATTAAATTATACCATGAACATGAGTAATTATGCATTGCTATCGTTCACCAAGTAAGTGAGCAAGTGAGAACAAATAAGCAACATATATGCATGAGGCATGCATCAAGCATATGTATCATAACAAGTAAACATGCACCATACACATACGTCAATCATGTATCAAAAAATGTAGGCATGCATCATGTTATGACCCAAATTTGGCATGCATAGTGGAATACAATCCGATGATGTAATTAGAAAAAATAACTCCTAAAATACATTGGTTTGGAACAAGAGAAGATAAAATCAAATCCAAATTGATAACTCTAATAATTCTATCCAAATTGTTCACCATGAAGTTTCAATCTAAACAATTTTATTACCAACATCGATCAAGCAATCAACTAACTCCTTAGATTCTGAATGACCGCCATACTTCTGTTGCATTAAACCTGATTTCCAAAAACATATTAAAGATTGGAGTATGGTGAGTTACAAATGACTCAAAAGGACTTACACTCAAATCACCCTACTATACTAGTACAATTTTTACTAATAAAGATAATAAGCCCCAAAAATTCAGATTATAACATGTAAAGATAATGATAATTATTAAAGTTTAATTAATTAAGTGAGATGTTTTTCCAAACATCTAGTTGACTAGCATGATTCTAAATATAAACTACTCTAATCATAGCATGACAACATGAACATAACTCTACATGCACATACCAGTTAGACTTGACATAACATGATGAACTACATTCAACAAATCATTACATTACATGACATAATGCAAAACTAAATCATTTGTCTAAGTAGAATATATGCTTCACTTGGACATTATAGCTATATCACAGAACTACCATCAATTCTAAATATGTATATCAGTAACATATAGTAAGCTAGATCCTGTAGTGTATCCAGGTAAGGTTGCATTTAGGATGATCCTCATTATCCAGGATCAAAGTATGCTCCAAACTATTCTAACTCATCGCTACCCACATACCACTATCAAGGTCTAGTGAGATGAAATTTCATTAGAGAATGTAGCACACTGTATCAACTACATCTCACAAACTAAAATCATATAATACTCAAGCATTCACCAATTTATATGTATACAAGATAATATACGATGAATTAACATGTACCATGCAATTATTAACATACACTAATTGCAACATATTTATATTAAGCCAATCTAGGTTTCATAATTAACACTTAGTAATTTGGATGGATCTTAGCAAGAATCAGGATATACATACAAGACAATATACTACAAGCTGGATAACAAAATTAAATAGCACTCAAGCTATTTGAAAATGATATCAGATATAAATAATTAAATAACTAGGCATGGATCACATAATTAATCTCTAACTAATACTATGCATATAATTAAATATATAAATAACTACTAATCACATTTCACTAACCAAAATTAACTTTATATTTTAACATATTAATTAGTATTATTGAGATGATATGATTAGACGAGATGTCTACCATGATGGCATCGATGATTAACCGAAGTCCAAGGAGAGTCAACTAGACATCGAGCAAGAAGTGGCAGCGAGCGACGATGGCAAAACCAATTTGGGTGCTTATTGTCGACTCCAAAAACAGGTTCCAGATCGGCACCTCAAGAAAAGGTGAAAGATGGAATAGGGGAAAGGGAGTGAACCGGAAAACACTCAGAAAGCAAGTAAAATTCTCATCTCGGTCCCACACTCACATTGATCCCAGAACTTTCATCTCACGACGTCGCTAGAGTGCGAGAGATGGTTCGGGTCATGTGGGAGGAGAGTGAGGAATGAATTGACTTAAAGAATGAATAAAAGAGGTGGTCGCCAGGAGCTACGGGCTCCACTTTATAGAATTGAACAAGAGATTAAGTTAGATGGACGTGTGTACCTTAGCATGGGAGATTGAGATGTGAGTTCAACCTTCCTCCTTTTCAGCCGGCCGATGAGGGGTGTCGACTCCAGAAACAGGTTCCGGATCGGCACCTCAAAAGGAAGGTGAAGATGGAATTGGGAGAAAAGGGGGAGTGAATCGGGAAACACTCGGAAAGCGGTAATGATTCCTCACCTCGGTCCCACACTCACATTGATCCCTGAACTTTCATCTCACGGCGTCACTCGAGAACCGGAGATGGTTCGGGTCATGTAGGAGGAGAGTGAGGAATGAATTAACTTAGAACATGATAAGAGGTGGTCGCCAGGAGCCGCGGGCTCCGCTTTATGGAATGTAAATCAAGAGATGAGTAGAATTTGACCGTGTGTACCTTAGCATGGGAGATTGGGATGTGAGTTCAACCTTCTTCTTCTTCGGTCGGCCGATGAAGAAGAGTCCAACCGATGCTAGCTTGATGTACCTGATAATCCGAATCTTGGACAATGAAGTTCTGGAAACTCCCAGCACAATGTCGATGTAGGACATGCTATGGGAACCACAGATATATGAATTAAATTATTCTTGTTGTAAATAAAAGAGGACTCACCGGGGAACAATTTCTATGAAGGATGTATGGGCTGAATCTACCATTAAATGTACTGAAATTGACTGAGAAAACAATGACTTAGAAGAGAAGACTTCGGATCTGTCTGTGCAGCACCGGTAATGAAGCCGTAAAAAACCGAGGGAATGTCAGAATTGATCTCCGTTTGTTAGATATGAAATATATCTTGATGAAACACACTTATTATGAAGGAAGTCAGGCCTGAAAATGACCATATAGATCTGTAGAATCTGATGATCAACAATACAGCACGTTGGAGCATAGACCGGCTTCTTTCTCACTTTGGGATGATCTCCGAGCACCGGGACGAAGAGAGAAAGATTTGAGGAGGTTGGGACGAGCTTAGGGTGGATGGAGGATGAGGATAAGAGTGCTGGAGGATGGGTATTCCTTCCTTAGGTCGTTCATATGAGTCTCCCTTTATAGGGGATGAAAAATAGGTCAAAAAATAGCAAGTTTTGATACATCCGACCATAGGTTGGATTTCCTTCAATTAATGTTGCTAATTTTCATCCTGAGGCATCTATAAACTTACCCAAATGATTGAGAGGTATTGGAAATCGTGGATCACCTTTCCCATGTTCAAAATATGTCTCCACTTGAAGAGGAAACAAATCTGGTCCAAAAATGGCAAGTTTTGATGTATAAGACAACAAGTTGGATTGCCATCATTAGATGATGCTAATTTCGACAATGAAGCTTCCAGATACTATAATAAGTGATATGGAGGAGGAAAAAGGAAGTTAAGGTCGTGAATTGGTCAGATATGTGCCCAATGGGCTGGGCTTGCATGCAATTGGGCTTGATAGGTGCTGCGTGCGGACAGAACTGCACGTCTGACTTCTAAAAGGCGCTGCAGACAAATGGTAAATCGGAATTGAATGCCGTTTGTTGAAATGGAAAGATATCTCAGAGAAGAAGATTATTCATGTTGAATACTTCTTCATTATACATCTGTATAGTCATTTGAAAAATTTACAAATTGAGGATATGCTGGGAAAAGTATAATCTGGCACACCACCAAGAGTCTCTTGTTCGGCAAACACAGATTTTATTAGAAATTAGAAAATCATATTCATATTTCCAATAAGCACCTCATCTCAACCAAAAGGGTGGTTCAACTTGATTTTTATGGACTAAAAGAGATGTTGCCAATGGAATAATGGTTTAAGCTCTAAATAAGGCCAGATTGCGTGTCTACAGCTTGCCTCGCCTTGATGTCGGCTTTGCAAGGGAATGGCATGTAGCGTAGCGGAGTGAAATGTAGAGGAATGTAGCAAAGAGAAATGAGTTGCAATGGAATGCAGTGGAGTAAAATAGCGATGGATTGAAAAGGTGATATCAAGGTGTAGATATAGACATGCTCAACGACCAGATTCGGCAAGATGAATCTCCTCAAGTGTCCTGGATGACTGCCATGTTTCATCGAGTCTTCCTATGTTCGATTGGTAAAAGATGTGCCATTGGCACGAGAGAAGAATAGCCAACCCCCAATGCGGTGGGGAGTCCCCGAAACATGGGTTCGTAGGTTCATCATCAGCCGGTAACCCGATCTTTGCGGTGTTCCTGTACTGTGATGGGCTAAAGTTTAAAAAAAGATTTGTTTTGAAAAAGTAAAAGAATACCAATCGAGCACATTCAGGCTCTTAGATTCATTTAAGTCTTCCAAGAGACAAGATTTGATTCGGAATGGAATGATCTCAGATTTCTAAAGGCAAATGTTGAAACACGGACCGTGAAGTTAGTGACGGTGCAAGTTCTGATCGAATAGGAGGCCCTTGGCGGGACGAATTGACTGCCATGGTGGGATGAATAGCAAAAGAGTTGCAATGGCCACAGTGGGGATAGAAATAAAAGATTTGAAGGCACAAAGTGATTACGAGGCATGGTGGGATTAACGGACACGGTGGGATATTAGAAAGGTTGGTGGGACTAGAAAACACGGTGGGATTAGAAAACACAGTGGGACTAGAAAACATGATGGGATTCAGAATGATCAGAATTATGATACAAGAGGGTGAGAAGGTGAAGCTTTTGAAAGGATGTATGCAATGATAATAAAAAATGCAATGCAACTAATACTATATGATGCATGCTGGGCTCAAGAAAACGAAAACAAAACTTGTCTAACAATTAGTTGAAGATATAGATTGTCTATGAGGTCAAGATACCCATTTGGGAACCATCGTCCCTCACTGCACAATTTTGGCTTATCCGTGAGCACAAAGAATGACCCGACCGTCGTGGATTTTAATGAAGGGGATCTCGAGCTTGGTCTTCTTTGCATCACGGTCTTCAACATCAATGCATAAAATAAATAGGAATGCACCTAACATATGCTAAGAAAGGAAATGATAACAGTGAGTTTGCGATGTGATGACATGCATTCTCACAAAAGAGTTCATGTGTCCTAAAGAGGACACAGAGAAAAAGCTTCTCGACAAAGTTGAGGCCGAGGTAATGATGACACCTCCTCTTGAGAATCCTCAGGGGAGGGAAGTGGCGAGTGTCGCCTACAAAAAGGTTTCTCGGCAAAATTAAGGCCGAGGTTATGGTGACACCTCCTCCTAAGAATCCTCAGGGGAGGGAAGTGGCGAGCATCGCCTTGTTGTGAAGTTTTCCTCATTTGTTCTTCGTGCCTGAAACACTAGAAAAAGGAGATTAGAATGACAATGCGGCTTATCCCCCTTGCAAGTTGCAGTATGCCTTGACCTTTGTCAAGGGGTGTAAAGTTTTTCTTGTGCCTGAAACACTTAGAAGGAAGAGATTAGAACAACAATGTAGCTTATCCCCCTTGCAAGTTGCAGTATGCCTTGACCTTTGTCAAGGGGTATAGCCTTCTTAGGAGTGTAAAAATCAAGTAGAAAATATGCAATGAAGAATTTGAAACATGACAGATTGAAAGTAAATATGAAGGTAAAGACGAAAATTCAAACCAAGCATGGTGATAAAATAGTTTAAAAATTTTGAAAATTTTTGTTGAATTTTAAAAAGAAGTTTTTTGAAAAGATTCAAACATTTTTTTTGAGATTTTTAAAATATTCATTTTTTGGAGTTTTAAATTTTTTTTTTAGTTTTGAAGATATTCAACTGTTTTTTGGAGTTTTTTGAAAATATTTTTTTTGGAGATAAAATTCAGTATTGACACAAGTTCTCATCACTTGGTTGTTTTCCTTGGTTCACTGGTAGATACCATGTGCAAAATGCAGTTCCTTACCCAGAATCTTTCCGACGTTCAACCTTTGATTAGCTAGAGTTTAGGTTTGATTTGGTTGGTCCACCCACACCCTGGGGGTAAGAATGAAGAATTGAGGGAAAGTCCTTGATAGGCTTTGGAGATGTTGAGAGGTATTTCTCTACTCACACCCAATTACCTGTTGGGGTTCGGCCTCTTCGGGTCTTTTCTTCTTTATTGACAAACCTATTTTTGTGGCACACATTCGGACAGGGAGCTTTGACCTGTGGGGTGATTGCCCATCTTTTGGTGCCTTTTTTCATTTTCTACATTTTTGGGTACTCATTCAGACAGGCTCATATTTGTTTAAACCTGTGGGGTTCATTGCCCATCTTATGGCACCCTTTTTTTATTTGAGAAGTTGGACCTTCTGAGACGGCCTCCTACTAGGGCGGCGGATACTTTCGATACTCTCCCCCTCTAATCCCCTTCACCTATCTTGGACCGAACAGAAGAGAGTAGGGTGAGGGTTTTTCTTCCACCTCTGAGCCTTGCCTAGCTTCTCTCAGGTGTTGGGCCATCCGGATTCTGGGATCAGGACGTGTTGTGTGTGTAGAATGGTATCTACCTTCGACTCCTAGACAACAATCTAGAACATGTGGACTTAAGTCATACTAGTAGTTCTCTCCATTTTTATGAGGTAGATAACATTCCATAGGTGAATCAATTAAAAATATGCCTTGCAATGTAAAGAATTTGTTTAATAAGAACAAGGTAGCTACAAATATCGTCAGTCATGAATTTCTCTCAATTAAAATTGTCATGTGAAATTCAAAATCTTTTTTTTTAAATATTGCTTTGCGGATGACACAAAGATGATAAATGCAATGTAATACCTGAGAGAAGAAGAAGTTCATTGCTGATGACGACTTTGTTTATGCTTGCCTTGCCTTTCACTTATTGCATCCACTTTGATATGCTCCATATCGCATTGGATTGAAGATTCAGAGTCATATGATGAAGTGAAAGATGTGGAGGATATTATTTAGCATGGCGGAGTCAAAAGTATTGATGTAAAAGATAAAGATTGTGGTATCACCCAGGAAATTTCTCTACCCTTGATTTTTTTGTTGAAAGTAAAACTTGGGAAAAGAAAGAGAATTCAAAAAGGAAAGAAACATGCTTGGAAATAGAAGTGAGTTAAAATGGGATATTGGGCCCATTAGTTGAAAGTGGGCTTGAAGGCCCAGGAGTAGTCGGAATCAAGAGGCACGTGAGCCCAAGATTTGAATGTGGCATAGAGGGCCCGGTTGATGTTGATGGGCATGAGGGCCCGATTGGAGGTTGAGCCTGAGGGACCCAATGAAAAGAGTGGGCACTTGGACCCGATTTAAATGGTTGGGAGCAAGATTGTGATTTGTGATGGGCTCGGCGGCGCCATTGAAGAGTATGGGTGCGTAATCCCAAAGTTGAAGAAGTGGGGGCACGGGGGCCCGATTTTGAAGAAGTTTGGGCACGCGGGCCCGATGGTGAAGAAATGGGGGCATACAGGCCCGAAGTTGAAGGAGTGTGGGCATGTGTACCCGAGTTTGTTGGAAGGTGGGCACGTGGGCCCGATTTAGAAGAAATTTGGGCACATGGGCCCGGTTGCAGAAAAACATGGGCATGTGAGCCCTGTTGAGGTGGATTACGGACACGTGGGCCCGATTGAGGTGAATTGTGGGCATGTGGGCCCGATTTAAAAAAATTATGGGCACATGGGCTCGATTGGGGAGAATTATGGGCACGTGGGCCTGATGGAAGGAAAGGGGCATGTAGGCCCAGTTGGGGAAAAGGGGCGCATGGGCTCAGTTGAAGGAAAGGGGCATGCAAGCACGATTGATTAAAAGAGGCACGTGGGCCCGGTTGAAGAAAAGGGGCATAAGAGCCCGGTCGATTAAAAAGGGGCACATGGGCCCGATTGGATAAAGGGGGCACGTGGGCCCGGATGACGGAAAGGGGCACATGGGCCCAGTTGATGAAAAGGGGCATAAGAGCCCGATTGATGAGAAGGGGCATAAGTGCCTAAAAATGGGGCATAAGGGCCCCATTGAGTAGGATGGGGTGTGGGCCATGGCCCTAAGATTGAAAGATTTTGGACCCATAGGCCAGATTGTTGGTTGTAAGAATGATAAAGAAAGGGCAGTGGCCCTAAGATTGAGGAATTATAGGCCCATGAGCTTGATCGTTGATTTGGAGGAGAATAAAGAAAGGGTCGTGGCCCTAAGATTGATTGATCGTGGGCCCATGGGCCGGATTGTTGCTTAGGAGAAGAATGGGGTAAGGGTCGTGGCCCTAAGATTGATGCTAAGGGATTTACCTGCCTAGCTGGAGGAGGTCCTAGTATCCCCTTGCTAAGGTCTGCATCTTCCATCTGTAGGTTTATAGATTCCTTTCCCATTTCACTGACCAATTCGGTCTCCTTACTTCCCAACTCAGGGGTCAATTCAATCTGACCATCTTCATTGATCAATTCCAATGATGGTAACAGTTGATCAATGTCTGACAAATCCTTGCCTAGTCCATCATTGGATTGACAATCAACTAAGTTTATGATTCCTTCATCTAAGCTCCCTATAGCAAGCTTCTCCTCAGGATGTTCTATGGAAGAGGGCATGCCTAGTCCTGGGGATTCCAAAAAGGTAGAAGGGTTTGGTTCGACCTCCCCTACTAGCTGACTTTGATCTTGAGATATAGCAACGACATGATGAGAAGCTGATTCTTCTGCCATGGCAGGAGCACAAATGGTTGGAGTTATTAATTCCTTTGCCAGGGCATGAGCTTGAGGGGTCGAGGTGACTAAATCATATACCATAGCAGGAGCATGAATGATCGGAGTGATTGGTTCCTCTACCATGGCAGGAGCAACAGACGAAACAAGTGGTTTGACTGATTGAGGAGGAACCCTATGTTGAGGGATTGATTGAAGTGGTGCTGGCATAGAAGTCGGTTCAGGCTGAAGAGCTATTGGTGTAATTAATTGAGGAGTCATGGCTTGGATGGTTGGCTGAGGAGTTGTTGGTGGAATAGGCTGAGAAGCCAAGGGCCGGATGATTAGCCGAGGGGTTGTTGGTGGAATAGGTTGAGAAGCCAAGGGCTGGATGATTGGCTGAGGAGTTGTTAGTGGAATAGGTTGAGAAGCCAAGGGCCGGATGATTGGCCGAGGGGTTGTTGGTGAAATAGGCTGAGAATTCGATTTTGATAATGAGGTATTGGCACAATTGACATGAGGAGCTTGATTGTGCACAATTGATTGTGCCATTGACACGGGTTGCATGTCCGGCCGAGATTGTGGCATGGGTGGCCTAATCAACTGGCGTCGAGGAGTTGGCTGAAGATGATGATCTAGATGAGGTTGGAGAGGGCTCCTAGGTTGGTTCATAGCATCAATGCTCCTCTCAAGTCTGGGCCTCAATTCATCAAAATATTGCATTAATTCTACATCTTCTTTTGCTTCCCCAATTATTGAATAGCCTGGCCCATATCGTCGCAAGAATTTTTCCTTGACTATTTCAAAATCCCATATCTCTACTTCGTTCAATGAAAAAAACCAATCTAGGGCTACACCCTCTAAAGATCTCCTAAAAAGAAAGGCAAGAGTCTTTCTATCATTATGCCATTGAGATGATTTGCTCAGGAAATCATTGACATGGGTGATGGGATCACCTGAGCCATTGTAGCGATGGTAGGTTGGCATTTGTGATTGGGGGATGTATATAGTATAGAGGGGGAATTCGATGGTTTCTTTATCCTTGGCAACTGGGGGAGGAATTCATCAGGGGGTGGGCACGTGGCACCTGGATGGGAGGGAGCTGGGTTGGTGTGCGAGCTGTAGAATGACCCACAATGGGGCGAGTAGGTGAAGTAACGTGGGAGGGCTGCCCAGGTGGGGTTATGACAAGAGGTCAAACTGTCGATTGGGGAGGTGAGGCAGCTCAATTGACTTTGGTTGGACCTTGATTAGCAGGCATCTTTCTCTTCACTAGAGATTGTATGAATGACAAGGTATTGGGATCAAGATGAAAAGATAGATCCTTAAGAGCTTGTTCTATACTAAATGAAGCGGACTGATGGGCATCCCCTTGCACTTCAGGTTCCATAGCAGCATTGACATGGCTCTCAGGTTGTTGTTGGAGCTTATAGAGACCTTCCCCGTACTCCTGTTGCTTGAAGTAGTCTGACATCTTGACGTGTCTTTCGGACCTTAGCATCATGTGCATCATGTTGATCTTTCTATAAGGATGGTTAAATAAAAGAGCAAGCAAAGCACATAATTGAAGATTTTTTGTTATGTTTTGTTTTGTTTGATCTTTTTTTGTGTCAATTTGGTTGTTTAAAAAATAAGTTGAACACAAAATTGAAGAGGTTTTTTTTTGTTTTTTTAGGTGTTTTGAAAGAAGAAAAATTTTTTGGTTGTTTTCAATTGTGGTGAGCAAGCAAGTTATGCAAACAAGGTTTTAAAATGACTACTCGACAATATTTGGGTTGAAACCTTAGATTAGATAGATTGTTAGCAATTGTTCACTCAAATGGGTATGGTTCCTATTACTTCAATCTTCAAGACCTAAGGTTATCACTCAATCACCACGAGTAGGTACTTGGCTTCTTCGGGTTTTGGGAAAGTGGTACAACTGGCCCAATCGTGTGGAGAGGAATACTCCACGGATGGGGACTTATGGAGGCCTTGATGGAAACCACCAAATCAACTAGGAAGGAATATCCCAGAAGAGAGGTAAGAATCCACCAAGAAGGTGTTTGGAGGGTGAGGGTGTGTTGGGGGAGAGAGCCCCCGCCTCGAATGCCCTACGGATCAGAGCAAGTCTGGTACCCGATGCAAAAAGCTAATGCAAAAGTAAAAATGGAGGGTAAGAGGAGAAGAAGCAATAAATATACGCAAACATAAAATGAAAAGAAGTAAGTAAATCAAGCATGCATTATGCAAACAAGATAAGCAATCATGCAACAAAACAAACAATCTAGTGTCTAGAACTGAATTATAATGAAGCTAGTTGCACAAACAAATCAAGCTAGCATGGATAAAGACATTGGTTGTCCCACCGTGGTCACCAAAAAGCTGTCGACTCCAGAAACGGGTTCCGGATTGGCACCTCAAGATAAAGGTGAAGATGGAATTGGGAGAAAAGGGGGAGTGAATCGGGAAACACTCGGAAAGTGGTAACGATTCCTCACCTCGGTCCCACACTCACATTGATCCCTGAACTTTCATCTCACGGCGTCACTCGAGCACCAGAGATGGTTCGGGTCATGTGGGAGGAGAGTGAGGAATGAATTAACTTAGAACATGATAAGAGGTGGTCGCCAGGAGCCGCGGGCTCCGCTTTATGGAATGTAAATCAAGAGATGAGTAGAATTTGACTGTGTGTACCTTAGCATGGGAGATTGGGATGTGAGTTCAACCTTCTTCTTCTTTGGTCGGCCGATGAAGAAGAGTCCAACCGATGCTAGCTTGATGTACCTGATAATCCGAATCTTGGACAATGAAGTTCTGGAAACTCCCAGCACAATGTCGATGTAGGACATGCTATGGGAACCACAGATATATGAATTGAATTATTATTGTTGTAAATAAAAGAGGACTTACCGGGGAATAATTTCTATGAAGGATGTATGGGCTGAATCTACCATTAAATGTACTGAAATTGACTGAGAAAACAATGACTTAGAAGAGAAGACTTCGGATCTGTCTGTGCAGCGCCGGTGATGAAGCCGTAAAAAACCGAGGGAATGTCAGAATTGATCTCCATTTGTTGGATATAAAATGTATCTTGATGAACCACACTTCTTATGAAGGAAGTCAGGCCTGAAAATGACCATATAGATCTGTAGAATCAGATGATCAGCAATGCAGCACGTTGGAGCATAGACCGGCTTCTTTCTCACTTTGGGATGATCTCCGAGCACCGGGACGAAGAGAGAACGATTTGATGAGGTTGGGAAGAGCTTAGGGTGGCTGGAGGATGAGGATAAGAGTGCTGGAGGATGGGGATGCCCTCCTAAGGTCGTTCATATGAGTCTCCCTTTATAGGGGATAAAAAACAGGTCAAAAAATAGCAAGTTTTGATACATCCGACCATAGGTTGGATTTCCTTCAATTAATGTTGCTAATTTTCATCCTGAGGCATATATAAACTTACCCAAATGATTGAGAGGTATTTAAAATCGTGTATCACCTTTCCCATGTTCAAAATATGTCTCCACTTGAAGAGGAAACAAATCTGGTCCAAAAAATGGCAAGTTTTGATGTATAAGACAACAAGTTGGATTGCCATCATTAGATGATGCTAATTTCGACCATGAAGCTTCCAGATACTATAATAAGTAATATGGAGGAGGAAAAAGGAAGTTAAGGTCGTGAATTGGTCAGATATGTGCCCAATGGGCTGGGCTTGCATGCAATTGGGCTTGATAGGTGCTGCGTGCGGACAGAACTGCACGTCTGACTTCTAAAAGGCGCTGCAGACAAATGGTAAATCGGAATTGAATGCCGTTTGTTGAAATGGAAAGATATCTCAGAGAAGAAGATTATTAATGTTGAATACTTCTTCATTATACATCTATATAGTCTTGTGAAAAATTTACAAATAGAGGATATGCTGGGAAAAGTATAATCTGGCACACCACCAAGAGTCTCTTGTTCGGCAAACACATATTTGATTAGAAATTAGCAAATCATCCTCATATTTCCAATAAGCACCTCGGCTCAACCAAAAGGGTGGTTCAACTTTATTTTGATGGTCTAAAAGAGATGTTTCCAATGTAATAATGGTTTAAGCTCTAAATAAGGCCAAATTGCGTGTCTACAAGGGGGAGTCCAACTGATGCTAACTTGATCAATCTATTCAACTATTAAACAAAGAAACAAGTGAAGGGATGGATTAGACTTGTGGGAAGTGTAGTAACTATAAAGAGAAGATAAGAATGGAAGCAATTGAAATCGAACTCACCGGCTTCGGGGTGAGCCTAAATCCTTTTTTTTGTGTTTTTGGTTATGTAAAAATGATGCAAATAAATAGACTGAATGACATGAGTTAAGAAGAACTTATGACGTGAATTGGCTTGAGATGAAGCCGAATTGGTTGAAGAAGGCTGGTTCGGGTAGCCTTGCATTCTTCTGGCACGAATTTGGCACAGAGAATTCTACGGATGACCCCGATGTCGGAATTGAGTTCTATTTGTTTCTATGGATGGAGAACTCAGAGATGAAGATATCTTTTATTGGTGACTTCTCTGAAATATATCCGTAAAATCCTATAAAAAATCTTAAAGTAGACGGATATGGAAGAACAGAACCTAGATGTACGCCCTTGGTGCAGCAACCACCACGGATAGACGGCAATCAGAATCGAGTGCCTCTGATTACAAGCGAAAGAGGACAAAGAGAAGAACAACTCTTCTATTGAAGACTTTTGCATCAGGAGCCCCGGATTTTCTACAAAAGCCGATGAAGTTTGGTTGATGTAGAACACACGGATCGAGCTTCTCCTTCACTTAGGGATTGATTCCTCGATGTCAGACTGGATTCAAACATTGGGATGGCTTCGGGGCAGAGCTTGGATGACCTCAGGATGAGCTAGGCATGGGTGGTTAACCTTGGTTCGTTGGGAATAGCCCTCAACTTATAGAGCTGGAAAATCGGTGCAAACGGGGGAAACTGGCTGACCACGCACCCGTGTTTCAAAGGAGGTGAGGGCGTGTAGGGCGCACCCTCCATCTGAGGGTGCACAGACCATGCCCTCACCCTCAGGGCGCGGTCTATGCGCCTCCCCTTTTAAAGCGGAGCTAGGGCGCGTTATGCGTTTGATTGCTAAAAATCGCCAAAACCTTCCGAAAATTTCTAAAAATCAGACTTGATAAGATGAAGGCGCCGCTGACCCAGGGCGCGGTCAAAATAAACGATAATTAGTGGGGGAAACTTTTTAAAAATTGATTTAGAAGGCACTAATCGAGGTAATTTTTAGTTTTTAAAAATAGATCGCACCACCGTATTTCAAAGGGAGTGAGGGCGCACAGGGCGCACCTCCTATGTGAGGGAATGGTGATCGCGCCCTCCCATTTCAAGCAGGACGGGGGCACGGTACACTCTCTCTCTCCTGCGCGTTCATTCTGCGGGCCGTAACTAGCAAACAGGATGTCCAATTTTGGCTCTCGTTTGTTGCGTTTTAAAGAATGCATTAAATAACAGCTCCTCAAGTCAGTAAACTAGCTGGCATGACTCTTGAGACATTTGCACAGGGCTTTCTACTGGTTTACCCTCTCGCAGAAAGTGAAAAAATCACGGCAGAGATCCGAAAGGGCACGGTTCCAGTCAAGGAATCTCGGGTCACTTTGGAATGACTTAAAATGATGACCGAACATGTCCGGTACAGTCAAAAAACCTAAAATTATCAAAAAAATTGAGATTAACCCGATAAATGTGAAGTGATGCTTGGAAAAGCCAAGAAACCCTAAAATCGACCGAAACGGCCGTATGGCCCCAGTTGATGAAATATACGGTTAGGATTGACTTGGATGACCCAAAAAGACCCAGTGATGACCGGAAAAGCCTAGCACATGGTACGGGATAGCTGTGTCAGTACATATCGAAAGGCCATAACGAAAGTCGTTTATAGAGTGACGACTGCCAAAATGACTTGTCGAAAACCCTGAACGTTACGGTTCACGTGTGGCTCTTGCTTGAAGGTTACGGTATTATTCCAGAAATCATCGGTCCATTCCAAACTCAGGAGGGGCTCCACCAACATCCGTAGCTCATATCCACGAGGTAATCTGGATCAGATAATGGTCAAATAAAGGATATCACCAATGGAATAGGAGCCTGGGACTCCGAATTAGGCAAATTTGGCGTATATATAGCTTGCCTTGCCTTGATGTTGGCTTTTTAAGGGAATGGCATGTAGCAAAGCAAAGTGAAACATAGAAAAAGCATAGCGAAGCGAGATGGATCGTAGAGGAGTGAAATGGCAATGGACTAAAAAGGTGGCATCAAGGTGTAGATATAGACAAACTCAATGACCAGATTCGACAAGATGAATGTCCTCAAGTCTCTTGGTTAACCATCATGTTTCATCAAGTCTTCCTAGGTTCGATTGGTAAGAGATGTGCCCCGGGCATGAGAGAAGAATAGCTAACCCCCAACGCGGTGGGGAGTCCCTGAAACATGGGTTCATAAGTTCATCATCAGCCGGTAACCAGATCTTTGCAGTGTTCCTGTACTATGATGGGCTAAAATTTGAAAAGAGATTTGTTTTAAAAAGTAAAAGAATACTAATCGAGCACATTTAGGCTCTCAGATTCATTTAAGTCTTTCAAGAGACAAGATTTGATTCGGAATGAAATGATCTTGAATTCCAAAAGGCAAATGTTAAAACTTAGACCGTGAAGATAATGCAGGTTCTGATCAAAGAGGATGCCTTGGCAGGACGAATTGACTGCCACGTTGGAATGAATAGCAAGAAGTGTGTTGCAGTGGCCACAATGGTGATAGAAATGAAAGATTTGGGGGCACAAGGTGATTATTGAACACAGTGGGATTATTAGACATGGTGAGATTAGAAAGCATGGTGGGATAATAGAAAGATTAGAATCGGGGTAAATGATGGGAGAACATTCCTGGTAGGGTTTAGAAATATCTTGATAGAGGTGGAAGATCATGAATCGATGTATGCAATGATAACAAAAAATGCAATGCAACTAATACTACATGATGCATGCTAGGCTCAAGAAAACAAAATAAGACTTGCTTAACAAATAGTTGAAGATATAGATTGTCTATGAGGTCAAGATACCCATTCGGGAACCATCGTCCCCTACAACACAACTTTGGCTTATCCACGAGCACGAAAGAGGACCTGACCATCGTAGATTTTGATGAAGGGGATCTCAGGTCAAGTCTTCTCCGCACTCATGGTCTTCAACAATAATGCATAAGATAATAATACACAACTAGTGACATATATGCTAGCCGGCAAATTATGGGGGTTTCCCATGTCGATTCTTTCATTTCGATCAATTCCTATCTTTCATCAAAATTGTTAGTCCCGAATGGACAATGATGTCCACTCAATCTCAATAAATACAAAACATAAACAAATTTGATTAACAAATTTTTCTAATTTTTTTATGAATTTTTATAAGTTTTTTTGAATTTTTAGTGATTTTTTAAAGAATTTGACCAAATGCGCCCCCGAATCAGAGGCGCGGCCACCACCAGAAGGGGCAGAGTCAAAGTCACATGAGTGCGGTGCTTCTGCATTCTTGGCCACTTCTTCATAACGTTGCCGCAATGAGGCGGCTGCAGCAACTTTAGCGGACATGGTTACTATGCTTCCTCCATGTGGTCGTTCCCCTGGAGAGGGTAGTAGCAGGCATTGATATCTGTAGCAGGCTTAGTTCTCCTTTGTTGTTGTATCTACTTTTCTTCATTGTTGTAGCATTTGATGATGTATCCAGATCATTCTTTTTAAGAGTCATTTGCATTGTTCTTTTCTGCTCAACATCACTCTAAAGGGTAGTTAGTATCACATTTCGGCTTGGCCCCTTGCAAGTTTGCCAAGGGGCGGAAGCCTCTTAAAGATGGTAAATGTTAATAATAAAGAAGATAGTATATGTATGGTTAAGAAACTTACCTATTGGTGAGGCTTCCCCCTGCTTGACTTGTGTTTCTTTCCTGCTATGGCGAGAGTCACTCCCTTCTTGATCTCAGAATCCTAAAACACTTAATAAAGGAGATTAAATCTTCACCATGACTCATCTCTTTGCCTATTTCTATTTGCCTTAACTTAGGTCAAAGAGAGGAGCCTCCTTAACAAGGTGTAAAAATAAACTAAATGACCGAAATGAAATGGTTAAGATAATTTACCTGTCGTTGAGAGAATCTTCCCCTCCTCCTTTAAAGTCCTTGAAAACACTTGATAAAAGAAGATCAGATCTTCACAATGACTCATCCCTTTGCCTACTACGGACAACATTGACTTAGGTCAAAGGGAGGAGCCCTCTTAACGGGGTGATAATAAAGATAAACATGCAATGCAAAAATAAAACATGCAAGACATAAAGATAAACATGAATGCTAGCAAAGGCAAAAATCAAGGTTATGACATGTTAATGATGCATTTTTTTTGGATTTTTAAATATTATCATTTTTCGAATTTTTTAAAAACATTCATATTTTTTTGGATTTTTGCAAATATTCAATTTTTTTGGATATTGAAAATAATCAATCTTTTTTTAGATTTTAAAAGTATTCAATTTTTTTGTATTTTTGTGGAGAATGTGCCGGTATCGAGACAATTCATTGATCTTTGAGTGTTAATCAAGATTCAAGCGGTAAACACCACGTGAAAATAAGGTTCTATGCCCAGAATCTTTCTTGCCCTCTTCTTTTGATCAGTTTGGATTCTGCCTGAGTTTGGATAGTTTACCTTACTCTTGGAGTTTAAGATGGAAGAATAATAGAGGAAGTCTTTGACAGGATTTGGGGGTGTTGAGGAGGGTTTCTCTACTCATGCCCAAATTGCTCGTTGGGGTTCAGCCTCTTCAGGTCTTTTCTATATGTGGCACTCATTTAGACAAGTCTTTGACATGTGGGGTCATTGCCCATCTTTTGGTGCCTTCTTTTCATTTTCTACTCTTCTGGGTACTCATTCAAATAGGCCCATATTTGTTTAAACCTGTGGGGTTCATTGCCCATCTTTTGGCACCCTTTCGCACCCTATGAGACGGCCTCCTACTAAGGCGGCGGTTATTTTCGATAATATTCTCCTCTAGTCTCTTTCACCTATCTTGGACTGAATAGAAGAGAATAGGGTGAGGGTTCTTTTTCGCCTTCAGGGTTCTGCCTTGCCTTTCTCGAGTGTCGAGCTATCTGGATTCTGGGATTGGGAGGTGTTGTGTGTGCAGGGTGATGTCTACCCTTGTCCTCTAGTGAACACTCTGGGATCGATGACTTAATATCATACCAGAAATTCTCCATTTTTTTAAGAAAAATATTTTTTGAGGTAAACGCCATTCCATGGATGGTTCAATTTTTCTTCATCGGTGTTGGTTAGCTCATATGCATTGCCTAAATATTTTTCAATGATAACGAAAGGCCCTTCCTACTTAGGTCGCAACTTGAAGTGGGGACCACCCAGCTTAACGAATATGCATTTAACTACCATCTCACCAATTTTGAACTTTCTCTCTACCACTCTCTTTTGATAAAACCTTTTTAATCTGTTCTGATAAGTCTGGGCATGCTCGGAGGTGGCCAACATTCTTTCATCTAGGAGTTCAAGTTGTGCAAGGAGAGATTCTCATCTCTCATCGATAGGGATGTCCCTATCAAGCTGAACTCGGAGTGATGGAAGGAGTACTTCATATGGGACCACCGCTTCCATCCCATATGTGAAAGCATACGAGGTTTGACCAGTGGGGATCCGTACAGAAGTACGATAAGCCCATAGGGCATCTACAAGCTTATTTGGCCAGTCTGCAAACTTGCTAGATTTATAGGTTTTCTTAATATTTTTGATCAAGATTTTATTGGTGGCTTCTACTTGACCATTGCCTTGCAAATAGTATGGAGATGAATGATGCAATGCAATGCGGTACCTGTTGCAAAGATCGCGTAGATCTTGAGAGAAAAATTGTGGTCCGTTGTCAGTGATGATGTCGTTAAGGATCCCGAACCTGGCGATAATGTTGCGATTAATGAAGGAGAACAATGTTGATGCCTTGATCTCCACGAATGCTTCCGCTTCTGCCCATCTGGTGAAGTACTCGATTGTTGTTAGGATGAACAATTTGGAATGAATTTTAGAGTTAAGATCACTTAGAGGGCCAATGATATTGAAAGCCCACATGGCGAAGGGCCATGGGATATAAATCAGATGAAGGGAAGATGTGGGAGAATGGATCTTGTTGGCATGGATTTGGCAAGAATGACAGTGCCAGACAAAGATGGAGCAATCCTCTTCTGGGGTTGGCCAATAATACCCCTGCCTGATGATTTTATTAGCAAGAGCTTGAGCATTGACATGGCCCCCACAGACCTCAGAATGTGCTTCCGTAAGCACCAACTCTGCTTCTTCTTCATCAATGCATCTCAGTAAAATTCTGCTCAGGCTCCTCTTGTAGAGCACCCCTCCTAGGATGATATACCTCTGGGATACTCTGTTGATTTCCTTTTTTTCTTTTGCATAGAATCCAGGTGGATATGACTAATCTTGACAATACCTTGCAATCTCATCAAACCAAGGCTTCTCACCCTCATCTAACTCTTCCAACTTGACTAGAGAATCTCCTCTTTCTGCTCTAGATATTCCTTCCTGCCAAATCTCTCCTTAACCTTCAAAAATCAACCATCCTGATTCACCAGCATCGACCTTCTACAGACATGGATAGTCCGCACCTGTCTACCTAGCGGGACTGATAGAAATGAGGCTAAGGAGGCTAAGGCATCAGCAAGAATATTTTGAGCTCGATAAAATGAATAAAAGTGAGTTTGGAAAAGAGTTTGATGTAGCAGCAGGTGAGTTCTTGGTAGGGTTTGAGGTTTGGATGAGAGGTTCGATATTTGGTTATGACCTGGCAAAGGATTAGTTGGCTATCACCTATCACCCTCAATTCCGTGGCACCATAAAAATGAGCGGCCTCCAACCCGGCCAGCAAGGCTTCATATTCAGCTATGTTATTGGTTGTTGAGAAGTTGAGCTGAAATGCCTGTGGAATGGTGACTCCCTCGGGTGATAGAAGGACGATTTCTATTCCCTTATCATGTGAATTCAGAGCCCCATCAAAATATAATGTCCAAATTTTGGAAGATCGGATCAACATTAGTTCATCATCCGAGAGCTCCGACTGGACCAGGTCAAAGAGGGGTATAGGGTGATGAGCTAGGTGTTCGGCAATGACATAGCCCTTAATCGCCTTCTAGGGGACATAGGTGATATCAAACTATGAAAGGAAACTCTGTCAATGACCTAACCGATTAGTTAGAACAGTTTTCTCAAGGAGGAATTTGATGGGATTGATGTGGGTGATAAGATTGACCTCATGAGTTAAGAAATAGTGTTTAAGCTTTTGAACTACCCAGACTAGTGCAGCATAGGTCTTTTCCACTATAGTATACTTCTACTCACACGAATTAAAAATCTTTGACAAATAGTAAGTTGCCCTCTCTTTCCCTTCTTCATCCACTTGTGCAAGGACTACCCCAAGAGAATTTTTCAAAATCGAGATGTACAGAACTAAGGGCTTGCCAAGGACTGGTGGTCTAAGCACAAGGGGACTAGCCAGGTATCTTTTTAAACCATCGAATGCATCCTGACACTTCAAATCCCATTTAAACTCGGCCACCTTGGTCAACTCATAGAAAGGTTTACACCTTTGGAAGTGCTGTGAGATGAACCGGTGAACAAACTGTAGCCTCCTGATTAATCCTCGAATTTCTTTCATATTTCTTGGAGGAGGCATACCAATGATTGCTTTAGCCTTATTTGGGTCAATCTCTATGCCCCTTTTGCTCACTATGAACCCCAACAATTTTCCTGAGGATACTCCGAATGTGCATTTTTTTGGGTTCATTTTCAATTTATATTCTCTAGCCCTTTGTAGGACCCTTCTTAGCACTTCAGAATGGTCTTCTCGACTTTTAGACTAAACGACTAGGTCATCCATGTACACCTCTACAAGATGCATCATGTCATGAAAGATTGCCATCATGGCCCTCTGATACATAGCACCAGCACTCTTCAGTCCAAAGGGCACGATGACACAGCAGTAGATTCCCCAATGTGTAGTGAATGAGGTCTTCTCCTAGTCCTCTTCTGCTAACCGGATCTTATTATACCCAGAATAGCCATCCATGAATGACAACATTTCGAATCCAGTAGTGTTATCAACCAACACGTCAATATGAGGTAGAGGAAAGTCATCTTTAGGACACGCTTGATTCAAGTCCCTGAAGTCTATGCAGATCCGAACTCGTCCATCCTTTTTTATGATAGGGACTATATTTGCCACCCATTGTGGATAAAGGATGACCTTAATGAATCTTGCTTGATGTAACTTGTCGACCTCCTCTTTCATCTTAAGTGCAACATCAGAGTGGAATCTCCTTAACATTTATTTGACCCGGGTAGCTCCAAGTTTCAAAGTTAGACGATGTTCAACCAATGAGTTGTCTAACCCTAGCATGTCTTCATATGTCCATGCGAACGTGTCCTTATATTCTTCTAAAATTTTAATTAAGCTATGTTCCTCAGTGAGAGTGAGGTTTGCACTTAGGAAGATTGTCTTAGGATCTTCCAGTGTTCCGAGATTTAATTCTTTTGTTGGTTCATCCATCGTGGCTGATAGTTCTTCAAACCTTTTAAGTCTAGATGCATACGCATCAGTCAAGTCCTTAATTCCTTCCTCAAAATCAGGATCCTTTTCTGATAAAACCTCGTAGACTCCCAATGTATGATCTATATTGAATTTATCCTTATATTGCATTTCATCAGCTAGATAGCATTTTTCAAAAAACTTGGCAGCCTTGCACATTCCTTGCATTTTAGAGCTAGTTGCTGGAGATACCTCCCTAGAACTCGTTTACCTCATTTTTTTCCCTTAACCTAACTACTCTTAAAGAAGATGGAATTGAAAAGGTGGTATCTACAATGGGTGAAGGATCGAGTAGATCGACCAGTGAGTTGGAGAAGAGGGGTCCCTGGTTGGGAGCACCCTCCGAGACAAGTAGAGACATCTCCTCAACGGAAAATTGAGTTTGTGAGAAGACAATTTTTTTGAGTGTTTTCAATAATAGAAAGAAAACGAGCTGGTGGGGCTCCAGCAGAAGTAGAAATCTTAAGTAAAAGAGAGAAAAATGAGCTCGCAAGCCCCACAATGGCAAGAAACGGACGCATGGGTCCAAAGCTAGAAAAGAAATCTAAGAGGCACGTGGGCCCAATTGATGGGCACGTGGGCCCAAAGTTAAGGAAAAATTTAAAGGGCACGAGGGCCCAATTTGTGGGCATGCAGGCACGGTGTTGTTAAAGTGATGTGGGCATAGGGGCCCAGTGGAGTAAGAAGATTTAAATGGGCTCTCAGGCCCAGTGATCAGTTCAGGTGGCCAAGCCGGCCCAGAGTTAGAAATCGTGCTAGAAAGCCCATCAAGTGCATCCAAGAGGGAGAGCGTGAGCATTTTGAAGTATGTGACCATAGGATACGACTTACGCAGGATGTTGATTGGAGGTGAGTTTAAGTGGACGAGTTGATTAGGGATGGACGCACCCTTGCCTGGTTCTTTCTTCTCCATAAATAACCGAGGCAAAGATGTATTTAGGTTGTCCACTTCTTCCTCTTGCTCTGGTGTCTTCCTCCTCTTGGTTGGTTCTTATTATTCATCCCCGGCTGTAGACACGCAATTTTGGTCTAGTTGAAGAGCTTAAATTCTTGTTTTCATAAAGAATATTTGAGTAACCTTTCAAGGGAACCGAGTTTTCAGGAATAATCAAGTATTTCTGCGCATTTAGAAGAAGATTGATAGAGCGTTAACAAGGGTCAAAGCGCTCTATATACAGGGCACTAGGTGCCCTGTATATAGGGCACCAGGCGCCCTACTTATAGGGCACCAAGTACTTTATAAATGGGGCACCAGTGGCACCCAGTCGAATCGATTTGACCGATTGATTCGACCACTCACTGGGACTCATCTTATCGATCTGACATGGCTCATGTTGCTAGTGCTCCATATATAGGGCACTTTGCCGCATGGAACTAGTTTTCAGATTTCACCAAAGTTCCCTCTTTTTTGCTATAAATAGGCACCCATTTGAAGCTTTGAAGAAATTCCAACTCTGTCCAATCACCCAGCTCATCCAATACTACGAATCCAAGCCCTCAGCACACTCTCTAAGCCCTCAAATCATATCAAAACTCTCTCCCAAAAACCCTAAAAGCCTATAGTTTCAGCCACCCATAAATACAGTTTTCTTCTGACTTTGAAAGCCTTTACTCACCATTCCTCTTACTTCTAATGACCAAACACCCTACCATTTGCATCATTTGCATATTGTCTATAAGGAGGAGCTCCCATTTCATCTTGGAAGTCTTCCTACACTCCAGGGCAACGCCGCGAAGAAGGGAAGAAAATATGTTGAAACCAGTCCCTGGTGCCCCATAAATAGGGCACTTTGACTTTGGTCAACGTGCCCCATATATGAGGAATTAGCAGGGGCAGAGCCTGTTTTGCATTTTTTTTGAGTTTGTTTACCTTTTTGGTTGATCCTTTACTCCCCCTTTCATTTTAACTTTCATTAACATGTCATTTAGCATGCATTAAGCCACACCTTTGCATCTTCATACCTCTTTAAAAGCCTATCAAAAATAGGGGTTGGGATTTAGTCCCAATCTGGTCAGTTCTATCTCTTTTGCATGTTTAAGTTTGAATTTGAGCATGATTCTACACTTTCACTAGAACTAATGATCTTTTCACTTGTTTCTATGTTTTCTTATGGACATTTGTAGGTAAATTCGGCTGAGGTAGAGTTTCAACCAGATCAAAGATAAAGGACTCACTAAGCTCTCTTCCTTCGGCCAGCCGAGAGAAGAGAAGTCGAAACCCAACAATCTCCCCATTCCAAAGGTACGACGGTCATTTTTATTCTCCCTTTCATTTCTTTTCATTCTACTATATTTTGGAGCCTTTGGCTCATGGCGACCACAAACACTAACATCCCATCCACCCAGTCTCCAAAGAAAGCATAAGGGCTGAAAAGGGAGATCTACGGATCCCGTTTTGGGTGCTCACCTTTTGGCGACCACGGTGGGACCGACTTTGCTTTAGTGAGTTCTTCTTTCCTTTCCTAAGAATGTCCACTTGAAAACATGCTTATTTTTGCTCTAATTCTCATTTAAGCCATTTCCAATTCTTTGCATTGCTATTTACTTGCTTACATGCTTGTTTGTTTCCTTGGAGTGTCATCAAGTTTCTTTCGATTTACCTACTTTTCGTTGGTCCTTTTAAAAGCATACAATCTAATTTCTAGCTTTGTTTATCAACTTATTTCACCTTAGCATCTTAGATATCATCTTCTTTAATTCTTTGTTAAGTATGCTTTCTTATTTCCTTCTAAGTCTAGTTCTTCTTTAGTAAATTTTCCAAGCATGCTTAGTCCAAATTAGTTCTCTCTTTCACCTTAGTTTGATTTCATATCATTGTCATGTTTACCTGCTTCCTACAGCATCTTGTTAATCATTGTATGCTTTTATTTTCTTCTTGCTTGCTTATTATTTCTTGACATTTCACTTGCAATTAGTTTGCATTGGAGTTTCGGGTTTACCCGTCTCCTTAGGACATCCGAGAAGGGAGGCTCTCTCCTCCAAAAGCCCTACACATCCAAACACCACTCTTGGTGGTTGCCAACTTCTCCTCTGGGGATTCCCTCTCAGAAGGACTGAGTAGCTTCCATCAAGACCTCCGTAAGTCCCCAGACGTGAAGGATTCCTTCTTCACTGATCGGGCTGGTTGTGCCCTTTTTACCCCGAAACCCAGAGTACCTATTACCTATCATTGTGAAAAGAGTGAAAACCTTAGATTGCCCGGCATTGTGAGAGCATAGGGTCCTACCCATTTATTTGAGTGGACAATAATTCTCTTAACAAGCCCTTAATTTAAGATTGAAACAAAAAAAATGCATTAATCATTCCAAGTCTTTGCTATTACTTGTTTGCAAACAAAAACTGAAAAATAAACAAAAATTCCAAAATCACCTAAAAAACAAAACAAAAAAATTGCTTGAGGTTAATTTGCTTGATAACTTGCTTGTCCGACAAAAGAAAATCAAAACAAAAAAGGGTCAAAAATCGAAACCAAAAAAATCCTTGAGCTTTTGTTTGTCAACCTTCTTTTTATATTGTGTTTATGAATTTAAAGTCAGGACGAGTTATCAAAATGGTGGATCAAAGATACGAGCAATTGCAGTTGGAGTATGACCAGTCTTATTTCTACCCTGATGCCGTATGTGCTGTTAATGAACCTGAGGTTCTCCCCTAACCTAGTCAAACTTCTCCTCAACCTAATCCAAATTCACTTTGGGCGGCATTGTCTTATGCTGACCCTACCCAATTTTAGACTATCGAAGCCATCCTCAAGGGCAAGTCGCTCGCTGACCACATTCCTCCTTAAGGTGGTCTTCACATATCTACCCCTCTGTCAGTGGCACGTCAACCCAATGTACCCATTCATGGCCATTCTTATACTGGGCTCATAGCCCCAACTTCTCCTCATCCGGTGGCTAATCTATCCCGATCCGAATGATGTTGTTCCTTCTAGGCCACCAGTTTATTCTTCTAATCATCTCAACCCTACTCAACCTTTGGTGAATCCCCCAATGTACCATTCTTATCCGGCCACTTCGGCCCATCCAATCCCAATTTCGGTGCACCAAACACCCACTCCTCCTCCTCCTCTTGGGGAACCTTCTATTGATATGGCTATGATTAACAAAATCAATCACATGGATGAGCAATATAGAAAGCTTAGACGTCTAATTGACACAAAGGCAGCCCCTGAAATTTCTCTCCCTTCCCTCCCTACTTTTCATCTACCTCTCTCTGAGATGCTGGTATACCACTGTTACAACGGAACCGGTAATCCCTGCATTCATATCAAGGATTTTCTTTATGAGTTAGTAATGTGGCAAAATGACCCAAGGGCCCTTGCTTTTCTTTTTAGAAGATCATTAGAGGGTTCAGCTTTAGAGTGGTTCTACTCGCTTGACTTCTTGGAGGCGAGTAACTTTGAAACTATTAAAGCTAAATTCTTGTAGAGATATCAAGATAGGGTCGGACCAACGTATTCCATCACTGACCTCATGGCTGAGAGAATGAGGAATGATGAAGACTTTATCAAATATGCTGATAGATGGTGGTCAATGGCAGAAGGGCTTACTAATTCCATTTCAGAACTAGAGCAAGTAAAGATGATCATCACCAATGCTACTCCAGCCTTAAAGAATATGCTGGCTTTGCATCACCCCACCTCCATGAGTGAACTCTATGAGAGGTCACGGTACATTCAAACACAGCTTAGAGACTCACCTATCATGAACTTGTTTGATCCCAGACCCCGAGCTATCAAGAAAACCACTTTTACTACAACCGGCCCAGTGACTGAGGGCGTAATGACAAATGAAAACCTCAATATTATAGGGGACCCACCTAGAAATTATCAACACCAGTTTAAGAATCCTCAACAAAATCAACTATTTAGAAACCCTCGTCAACCTCAGCCTCACTTTCAACCTCAGTTCCAGCCCCGTCAGCAACAAGCTCCAATCCTTCAACGGCCACGACAACCAGCCATACAAGCTCCAGTTCCCCAACCACCACGGCAACAACAGGCCAACTAGAAACAAGCACCCCCTCCAATGGCCTACGAACCCCAAAAAGTTGGACCCAAGAGGAACCATTACTCATCTTTGTCGTACTCTCTTGTGGACATCTTTAATGCACTCATGGCAGCAGGGCAAATTGCATTGCCAAGGGAGAAGCTGGAGTGGCCTCAAAATGCCAACACAAAGTGATACTGCCTGTTTCATAGATATACTAGGCACACCATAGAAAATTACTTTCATTTCAAAGACTACATCCATGACCTTAATGAGCAAGGTAGTATTGATTGGGACCAGATGGGGGAATACATCAAAAAGTGAAAGATCAACCTCAACGGCAACACGCACCAGCTCAGCAGCAACAACAACAGAATCCCGGCTTAGGGATTATCCAAAACCGTCTACCTCTACATGCACCCGCACCTGGGAATCAACACGTTAATCCCATTTCTGAGGAGTATCATCATCGAGGCCAGAATTGGCAAGCTGAGGGAGCCACCTCAGCCATGCATGTCAACCGAACCATCCATTCTATACCCCGAGCTACATCACCCAACCCCATTAGTCTCAACTGGCCACCCATCATCCAAGCACCATCACGACACATTGTAAGACCACTAGCCATACAACTCTAACTAGGACGGACCCTAATATGCCAAGTTGATCCACCATAAACATCACCACCACTAGGACCCATCATCATCCTGCCTCGAGCAACTATACCTTCACAACCTACCTACACTACCATGCCTCAAACCACCATCATTACACCCATCGCAAGAGCTCCCATCATTCAACCTAACCCACCACCCGCCATTACCACCCCAACTATGACTTCTCAACTTGCCACAATACTTAGGAGTTGGCGCATGTTCCAAAGGGTCTTTCCCCAGGCCAGTCAATCAGGGTTGGTACCAAAAGTAGAAGAAGAACACATCGAAGAGTCGTTGCCTGGGACACCCTATGACTTGTTTAAACATCTTGATAAAACTCCGGCACATATCTATATCTTAGAGTTGATCAAAAAATCCAAAGTCCATCGAGAGGTTCTTCAACAATACTTACAGCAGGTGATGGTGAATGAGAGCTCCCCCCAGAAAAAATCTCATCAATTCTCGTCCCGAGAAGTGAGTACCCAGCCCTTACATTCACAAAGGAAGAGTTGGCCAACCAAGAAATGAGGAAATGTGCCTTATGCATCACAGTCCACATCAATGGAGTAGGCATTAAGTCATGTTTGGTCGATACCGAAGCCTCCATTAATGTTTTTCCACCAGAAACATTACATCTTTGTGAAATTTCTGAAGAGGATGTTCGGGCCATCTCAAATAACAATGACCGCATATGACAATTTGAGAAAGCCTGCCAATGGCATGATTACATTAAATGTGAAGCTTGGACCCCGAATAGTCACTGTTGACTTCCACATACTTGAGATGGATCCGACATACAAAGCTATTTTGGGATGTCCCTATTTGGAAGCACTAGATGCAGTCACCTCCACCAATCACCAATGTCTCAAATTCCCTTACAAGGGACAAGTAATTAAAGTGACTAGCATGCCCCTAGATCATCCACCTTCTCCTCCACCACCCCTCGGGTTGCCAAACAAGTAGATTTTGACAATTCTAGATCTTCCAGAAATAAGTAGGCAGCCCAGGCAAGTGTGGAGAAGGAAAAGAGAGAAAAATGAAACTGTTGGTTAGCACATAATGAAGAGTTTGGGATACCAGGAGGGCCAAGGACTAGGCAGAGAATTACAAGGCATAGTTGAGTCAATCAATCCAATGAGGTTACAACCAAAGAGTGGGGTTGGGTATGACGGAACGACTGCCAATTGTCAGAATCTCAAAAGCAAATACTTTTTTTGGATGCTTACAAAAGTTTTTCACCAAGAAAGAAATCATTCAACTAACTGAGAACAAGGAAGAGCAAGAGCTGGAACATGACAAAAGAAGAAGAACTGGCGACCCTGAAGATGATGTGTATCCTGAAATATCTCTTTTGTTTTCCACCAACGAAAAAGGGTCAAGCAATGAACCACTCCAGGCCAAACCACCTGTTAACACACCCAAGGGTCATATTACCAAACCAACTCAAGGAAAAGTCCAACCAACTCCAAGAGGGTCTTCCCTAATTATCTCCTATTTTATACCCCAACTCACTGTGATGCTTTCCCTGGGCTTCTTGGCCCGATCCCTATTTCTGGGGCCCCAGGCCCAACTTATAGGTCTGCGTACCCACTTGTTACTCTTGGGCCATCAAGCCCCTCTATTAAATTCTGGCCTTTGTGCCATTTTCTCCAACTCTTGGGCCCTCAAGCTCATCTCCTAAACCCGAGTCCTCGAGCCCACATCCTCCTCTTATTGGGTTCATAAACCCACCTTCTTCCATGATCATCTGGTCTACTGGCCCATCACCTCTTTCTATCAACATTGGGCCAAAATCCCCCTCTATCAAACATTGCTCGAAGTCTTCCCCTCTTTATCAATATCTCTGCCTATTTCGGCTCCCATAGTTGATCTCACCCCAAATTGGGCACCTGAAGCCCATTCTATTTTTATGTTTAAAACTTTTCAAAAAAAAAACATCCTCCTCAAAACTCAAATTTCGATCAAGGAAACATCTCAACTTGCCCTGGAAGGGCATTCGACCCAAGGAGCCACCAAATCCTTGATTGACCTTCTTTGCCCTCCATCCTCTCCAATAAATTCCACTCCCTCCACCTCCTCTTCCTTCCCTTATTTACCTTCTTCTTCTTTAGGTTTAGTTTCCAATAAAAAGTAGGATAAAAATCAGAGGTAGGAGAGTTCTAGAAAGATACATGCATCAGTTAGCTCGGAAAAGCATAGAATGTGCCAAGCAACCGAAATATCTAGAAAATGCAATCTAGTTGGATGAAATCCGATATGAGAAGAAGGACAACATTGATCTAACTTTAGGGGTCAATGAGGTTGTGTCGGAAAAGGATCCTGACATTGAGGACGAAGAAGAGGATTTGGCTAATGCTTATGCATCCGGTTTAAGAAGATTCGAAGAACCATCAGCCACGGTGGATGAACCAACTAAGGAACTTAATCTTGGAACACCGGAAGATCCTAAGAATATCGTTATCAGTGCCAACCTCACTCTTTTGGAAGAGAAAAATCTAATATGAGTATTACAAGAATATAAGGACACGTTTGCTTGGACATATGAAGATATGTCGGGGTTAGACAAGTCATTGGTAGAGCATCGATTAACTTTAAAACCTGAAGCTACCCCAGTCAAACAAAAGTTAAGGAGATTCCACCCAGATGTAACTCTGAAGATGAAGGAAGAGGTCGATAAGCTACACTAAGCAAAATTCATTAGAGTCATCCTCTATCTACAATGGGTAGAAAATATAGTCCCGATCATGAAAAAGGATGGAAAGGTTTGAATTTGCATTGACTTCAGGGACTTAAACCGAGAGTGTCCAAAAGATGATTTCCCCCTTCCTCATATCGATGTTCTTGTTGATAACACAGCTGGATATGAAACCCTATCGTTCATGGATGGATATTCAGGGTATAATTAAATCCGGTTAGCAGAAGAAAATCACTACACCTTGGGGAACTTATTGCTACGTCGTCATGCCCTTTGGATTAAAGAATGCCGGAGCAACTTATCAAAGGGCCATGGTGGCAATATTTCATGATATGTTGCATAAATTTATGAAGGTGTATATGGATGACCTAGTGGTCAAATCACAGACCCGAGATGAGCATGCTAAGGTGTTAAAAGGGGTTTTGCAACGAGCCATGAATTATAAGCTTAAAATGAACCCCAAGAAGTGTGTGTTTGGAGTATCATCTCAAAAGCTACTAGGGTTCATCATTAGAAAAAGAGGCATTGAAATTGATCCTAATAAGGCCAAAGCCATCATTGACATGCCTCCACAAAGGAACTTGAAAGAGTTGAGAGAGTTGATTGGTAGACTACAATTTGTTCGCCGGTTTATCTCACAACACTTCCAAAGGTGCAAACCTTTCTATGAGTTAACCAAGGCGAAGGCCAAATTCAGATGGGATTCAAAATGTCAGGAGGCATTCGATGGTTTAAGAAAGTACTTGTCAAGCCCACCTGTGCTCAAACCTCCAGTTCCCGGCAAACTCTTAATCTTATACGTCTTAGTTTTGGAAGGATCCCTTGGAGCAGTATTAGCACAATTAGATGATGAAGGGAAAGAGTGCTATATGTTTAAAATCTTTGATCCTTGTGAACAGAAGTACACACCCATGGAAAAAACTTGTGCCACCCTGGTTTAAGTGGTCTAGAAGCTTAAACATTACTTTCTGGCTCACGAGGTTAATCTCTTTGCTCGCATGAATTCCATCAAGTTTCTCCTTAAAAAATATGTCTTGACTGACCAATTAGCACACTGGCGAAGCTTTCTTTCTCAATTTGACATCACCTACATCCAACAGAAGACAATCAAGGGCTATGCGATTGCTGAACATCTGGCCCATCATCCCATCCCAATCTTTGAACCTATCCAATCAGAGTTCCCCGATAAAGAATTGATATCTATTCGATCTTCTAATTTATGGACTTTATATTTCGATGGGGCATTAAACTCTCAGGGTAGAGGGATAGGGATTGTTCTTCTATCACCCGAAGGTGTCACCATTCCACAGGCTTTTCAGCTCCATTTTCTAGAAACGAACAACATAGCTGAATACGAAGCCTTGCTGGCCAGACTGGAGGCCGCTCACTTCTATGGTGCCATCGAGCTAAGGGTGATCGGTGATAGTCAGCTAATTCTCCACCAAGTACTTGCTAAATACCGCACATCTCATCCTGGGCTCAGACTGTACCAAGAACTCACCACATGTTACATCAGGTTGTTCTCCAAACTTGAATTCATTCATGTTCCTCATGCTTAAATATTCTTGCTGATGCTCTTTCCTCCCTAGCATCTTCACTATCTTTCCCACTAGGCAGACAGGTTAGGACGATCTATGTCCGCTGACGTACCATTCCAGTAGTGGAAGATGCACAATTCTTAAAGGTTAAAGAAAAGTTTGAAAGGAAGAAATATATTGAGCAAAAAGAAGAAGTATCTTTGGTTGAGTTGGAAGAATTAGAAGAATGTGAGAAACCATGGTATCATGAGATTGTGAATTATTGTCAGAATCAGACATATCCACCAGGTACAACTGCTGAAGAAAAGAAAGCTATCAGAAGGGTCTCCCAGAGATACACCATCTTAGGTGGAGTACTTTACAAAAGGAGCTTGGCCGGCGTGCTATTAAGATGTGTGGATGAAGAAGAGGCTAAATTGGTACTTAAAGAAGCACATTATGGAGTGTGTGGAGGTCACGTAAACACCCAAAATCTCGCCAAGAAGATCATTAGGCAAGGGTATTATTGGCCTACTCTGGAAGAAGATTGCTCAATCTTTGTCCAGCACTGTCATCAATGTCAACTTCATGCCGACAAGATTCACTCTCCCACATCCTCCCTTCGCCCGATTCATGCCCCATAGCCTTTTGCTATGTGGGCTTTTGATGTTATCGGACCCCTTGGTGACCCGAACTCCACAAACAAAACCAAATCTTTCATCCTAACGGCAACGGAATACTTCACCAAGTGGGCAGAAGAGAGAGCATACGTGGAGATCAAGGCATCGACAGTCTACACCTTCATCAAACGCAACATCATTGCCAGGTTCGAGATCCCTAGCGACATCATCACCGACAACGGACCTCAATTCATCGCTCAGGAGCTGCAAGATCTTTGTAACATGTATTGCATAAAATTGCATCATTCATCTCCATATTATCCTCAAGGCAATGGTCAAGCAGAAGCCACAAATAAAACTCTGATAAAAATCATTAAGAAAATGTGTAAGTCTAGCAAGTTCGCAGATTGGCCAGATAAGTTAGCTGATGCTCTATGGGCCTACCGCACTTCTATTCGAACCCCAATGGGTCAAACTCCCTATGCCTTGGCATTTGGGATGGAGACAGTAGTCCCATATGAAGTACTCATTCCTTCCCTTCGAGTCTAGATCGATCAAGACATCCCGTTGGATGAATGCCGAGATTCCCTTCTTGTGTAACTCGAACTCTTGGATGAAAGGAGGCTTGCAACTGCCAAATATACTAGGTCTTTCCAGAATAGAAGTAAAAGATTTTATCAGAAGAGGGTGGTAGAGAGAAAATTTGAAGTCAGTGAGGTTGTGCTTAAAAGAATATTTGTTAAGCCGGGCGGTCCCCGCTCCAAACTACAACCTAATTGAGAGGGCCCATTTGTAATCTCAGCTATTTACCTTGGTAATTTATACAAGCTAACTAATGCAGAGGGTGAAGAACTAGCTCATCCCTGGAATGGTGTATACCTCAAAAAATATTTCACTTAAAAGAAAAACAAAATTCACAAAAGAATCTGTAAAATCCAAAGGTGTGAAGAATGGTAGTAACATCTAATGCTTGCTTGTTCGATGCCCCAACTTGTCATTTAGGGAAATAAGGATAGGCATCATACTACACACATTACATGCCTAGATTTTGGGATCCAATGATTGGAAGTCAAAGAGAAAGCTAGGCAACACTTGGCAAAAGAAGGTTGACCATATCCTATTCTTTTCTTATTTCGGTTCTAAATGGATGAAAAGGATTAGAATGAGGAGTATCAAAAGTGCTCATTGCTTTAGTAGGAGAACGCCTCTAAAGGTCTGACTTCTTAAAAGAAAAGGTGTCAAAAGATGGGCAATGACCCCTCAGGTTGGCAAAAGAATAGACCTGCCTGAATGTGTACCAACAAAAGTCCAGAAAAGAAAAGGCTCCAAAAGATGGGCAATGAACCCCTCAGGTCAAAATCAAGCAAAAGAGAAAACATGTTTGAATGTGGGCCATCAAAGAAAACGAGCTAGAAGGAAGGACTCGCGGAGGTCAAATCCCAACAGGCAATGTGGGCACTAGTAGAAAAACAAGTTCAACATCCCTGAACCCTACTAAGGACTTACCACCAATCCTCTTCCTTCTTTAACCTTAGGGGCAGGGTCGACGAACTAGGTCCAAGAAGAGCCATAGCCTATCAAAGGTAGAAGGTCAGAAGATTCCGAACAAGCCACTTTTTCACACGTGATGCCTACTCTTAACCCTTAGATAACGATGAGGGACACTTACAACAAGCAAGGCAAAGGATGAGATGGTTGTGTCCTTCACACCGAACAAAAAAAATTTGAATATTTAAAAAACACCAAACAAATTCACAAAATCAAAAACTCTTAAAAATTAAATATCTAAAACACCAAAAAAATATTAAAAATACAAAAATACCAAAAACATTATCAAAAATTTCTAAAAACACCTAAAAATTTTGCTTTCTAAAATTGAATAGTTGCCTTTGCATTCATGTTTAATTTCAGTGTTGCATATTTCCTTTTATGCATACTTATGTTTTTCCGTTATCTTTACCTTGATAAGGCCTATGTCCCTTGACAAAAGATCAAGGCAACTTTGCCCTCTCCTCGCAAGGGACTAAGCCAATAAAGTTCTAATATCTTCTCTCAAGTGGATGCAGGAACAGGAGAAGGCATGCCAGCTTCATATCCCCAAACACTTGGAGGAAGCAAAAACAACAAAAGAAATCAAAAATTGAAAAACTAAAAGTGGACGACCTCGACCCCTATTTGGACTTCATTTAGTATTGCATTTATTAAAATAAATAATATTTAAGATGTTGAAGACCTCAAGTCTAGAGGGGGCTGAGCCTGAGAACCCCTTCAACAAAATCAGTGAAGGTTCGGTCATTCCCTAGGCTTGTGGATAGGCCAAAGTTGAATATGCGGGGACGACGATTTCTTCATGGATGTCCTGACCCGCTATGTTCAACCTATATCTTCAACTATTTTCTTATACTTATTTATATTTCTTTAAACCCAGCATGCATCATTTCATACACCATCATGCATCATCCCACCACAACCATTCCCTGCTTCCTAATCCTACTATAACCTCCTTCTAGTCAGATCATGAACCCTTTTAAAGATGGTCTTTTATAGCTCCTAGAAGAAGTTTTGTTTTTTCAGAGAATTGGTTTCCAACATGTTTCAATGATGATTTCATCAAAATAAGAAGTTATTTCATTCCTAACTGCATTGGTATTTCTGAGTAAATCTCATGAATTTAAAGAACCTAACCTTGGTTGATTTGTTGTCTCTTTTTTACTTTTCGCAATTTACTTTTCAATGCATTTCTACCTAGTCCAGCACACCATGCAGTTTGGGTCCTGGTCGATAACAATTCTCCCCCACGTGGGATTTTAGTTATTTACTTTCAGTACTATTCTTCTCCTTAACCAATCAACTAGAGGGAAGGTTTCGATAAGACAAAGGGTGATCTCAAAGTTCGGTAAAGTTTTATTCCACTCAACTAAGATAATGAAGGCGTGTCTAAATCTACACCTTGGCGTCACCTTTTCAGTCCGTTACCACTTCACTCCACTATGCCTTACAACGCTTCACTACATTCGCCTACACTTCATTCATGTGCCTCCCTGTCGACTCCGAAAACGGGTTCCGGATCGGCACCTCAAGATAAGGTGGTGAAAGAAGAATTGGGGAAAAAGGGGGAGTGAATTAAAAGACACTCGGAAAGCGGTAAAGACTCCTCACCTCGGTCCCACACTCACATTGATCCCCGAACTTTCATCTCACGGCGTCGCTCGAGCACCGGAGATGGTTCGGGTCATGTGGGAAGAGAGTGAGAAGTGAGATTAACTTAAAGCATGAATAATAGAAGAAGTGGTCGCCAGGAGCCGCGGGCTCCGCTTTATAGAATAACAACAAGATTGAGTTGTTTTGACCGTGTACCTTAGCGCGGGAGATCGGGATATGGGTTCAACCTTCTTCTTCTTCGGCCGGCCGATGAAGAAGAGTCTCCCAACCGATGCTAGCTTGATAAACCTGTGCAACTAGAACAATAAACCAAGTGAAAGAAAACGATTAGAACTATGGGAAGTGTAGTAACTGTAGAGAGAATATGAGAAAGAAGCAATTGGAATCGAACTCACCGGATTGGGGTGAGCCTTAATCCCTTTTTTTTTGTATTTTTGATTATGTAAAAATGATGCAAATAAACTGAAATATGCTTTAAAACAGTAAATGAACTGAGTTAAATGAGTTGAGAAAGCTTATGGAATGGATCGGCTTGAGTTGAAGCCGAGTTGGTTGAGAAAAGGCCGGTTCGGGTAGCTTTGCACCCTTCTGGCGCGACTTCGGTGTAGAGGATGTTGCGGACGACCCTGATGTCAGAATCGAGTTCCGTTTGTTGGATTAGACGGAGTACTCAGAGAGGAAGAGTTTATATGTTGATGACTTCTCCGAAATCCTCCTTTATAAGTCAGTAAAAATTCTGAAAGTGGGCGGATATCAAAAACAGAACCTGGATGCGCGCCCTCAGTGTAGCAACCGCCACGAAAAAACGGCAAGTCGGAATGGAGTGCCGTCAGTTGGGGACGAAAGAGGACGAAGAGAGAAACAATTTGTATGTTGAAGACTTTTGCAGAAGAAGCCTCAGATTTTCTGCAGAAGTCGATGAAGATGGTTGATGAAGAACACCCGGATCGAGCCTTCTCCTTCACCTCGGGATCGATTTCTTGACTTCGGATCGCCTTTGGACGTCGGGACGGCTTTGGAGAAGAGCTTGGACGACCTTGGGACGAGCTAGGCACCGGGGATTCACCTTGGGTCGTTGAGAATGGTCATCAATTTATAGGGGAAGGGAGACGGTGCAAAATTTAGAAACTGGACCTAACGCGCCCCCGCATTTCAAAGGAGACGAGGGCGCGCAGGGCGCGCCCTCAAACCAAGGGTGCGCCCCCAGTTCGGGGGCGCAGTCTGCGCGCCCCCCTGTTTCAAAGGGGGCGGGGGCGCGTTACGCGTCTCACTGCTAAAAATCGACGGAAACTTCCGGAAATTGCTAAAAATCGACTTGACATACGTAACGCGCCCCCAAACCGGGGGCGCGGTACAAATGATCGAAAATCCTCCCCGTAAACCTTCCAAAAAAACCGGTTTAGAAGGTGCTAATCGGGGTAATTTGCGATTTAAAGCAACTGACCGCGCCCCCGCCTTTCAAAGGAACCGGGGGCGCGCAGGGCGCGCCCCCAGTTTGAGGGCACTCAGGGTGCGCCCTCAGGTTGAGGGCGCGCAGGGCGCGCCCTCCACTTTCAAGCGGAGCGGGGGCACAGTACACTCTCTCTCCTACGCGCGTGTTCCGCGAGCCGTATCTTGCAAACGGGATGTCCGATTCGGCTTCCGTTTGTTGCGTTGGAAAGAGGGCCTTCAACCGCACCTCCTCAAGTCGGTAAACCAGCCAGCGTGACTCCCGATATGTTCGCACGGGGCTTTCTACCGGTTTACCCTCTCGCGGAAAGCCGAAACCCGAGGCGAAGATCCGAAAGAGCACGGTTCCGATCGAGAAATCTCGGGTCAACTTGGGATGACTTAAAATGATGACCGAACAAGTCCGGTACGATCGGACAATCCGAAGTCATCGAAAAATCTGAGATTAACCCGGTAAACGTGAATCGAAAGCCGTAAAAGCCGCGAAACCCTAAAATTGATCGAACCGGATGTATGGCCCCGGTTGATGAAAATATTCGGCTAGAATCGACCCGGATGACCCGAAAAGACCCGGTGATGACCGGAAAGGCCTAATACATGGTCCGGGATAGCCGTGTCAGCACAGATCGAAAAAGCCATAACGAAAGCCGTCATTGACCGACGCCTACTGAAATGACTTCTCGGAAACCCTGAATGTTACAGAACACATGCGGGACTCCCGAGACCTTCAATTATGGACCATTCAAGGTCGGTCATCGAGCAGGCTTCGTGTTTTTACGTGCGGCTCTCGCTTGAAGGTTACGGCAATATTCCGGAAATCATTGGTCCATTCTCAACTAACAAGGGGGGCTCCACCAATGTCCTTAGCTCATCTCCACGAGGTAGTCCATATCAGATAACGGTCAAAAAGATATTGCCTATGGAATAAGAGTCTAGGGCTCCGAATCAGGCCAATTTGGCGTGTCTACACTCCCTTGCAAAGCCGACACCAAGGCGAGGCAAGCTGTAGACACGCAATTTTGGTCCAGTTGAAAAACTTAAATTCTAGTTTTCATGAAGAATATTTGAGTAACCTTTCAAGGGAACTGAGTTTTACAGAAAAATCAAGTTTTTCGGCACAATTGAAAGAAGATCGATAGGGCATTAACCAGGGTCAAAGTGCCCTATATACAAGGCACCAAACACCCTGTATATAGGGCACCAGGCGCCCTACGTATAGGGCACCAGGCACGCTACTTATAGGGCACCAGGCACCCTATAAATGGTGTACCAGGCGCCCTATAAATGGTGTACCAGGCGCCCTATAAATAGGGTACCTAGCACCCGGTCGAATTGATTCAACCAATTGATTCGACCGCTCACTGGGACTCGTCTTATCAATCTGACATGGCTTATGATGCTAGTGCCTCATATATAGGGCCCTTTGCCGCGTGGAACTGGTTTTCATATTTAACCAAAGTGCCTTCTTTTTTACTATAAATAGGCACCCATTTGGAGCTTTGAAGAGATTCCAGCTCCATCCAAGCACCCAGCCCATCCAATACCACGAATCTAAGCCCTCAAGTAATCTCAAAACTCTCTCCTAAAAACCCAAAAACCTTCAGTTTCAGCCACCCAGAAATACAATTTTCTTTTGACTTTGAAAGCCTTTACTCACCATGCCTCTTACATCCAATGACCAAACACCCTACCATTTGCATCATTTGCATATTGGCTATAAGGAGGAGCTCTCATTTCATCTTTGAGGTCTTCCTACACTCCAGGGCAACGCCGCGAAGAAGGGAAGAAAATATGCTGAAACCAATCCCTGGTGCCCCATAAATAGGGCGCTTTGACTTTGGTCAACGCACCCCATAAAGGGGACACCAGCAGCAGGCGCCCCATATATGGGGCACTAGTAGGGGTAGATCCCGTTTTGCATTTTTTTGAGTTTGTTTACCTTTCTGGTTGATCCTTTACTCACCCCTTTCACTTTAACTTTCATTAACATGTCATTTAGCATGCATTAAGCCACACCTTTGCATCTTCATACCTCTTTAAAAGCCTATTAAAAATAGGGGTTGGGATTTAGTCCCAATCCGGTCAGTTCCTTCCCTTTTGCATGTTTAAGTTCGATTTTGAGCATGATTCTACACTTTCACTAGAACTAATGATCTTTTCACTTGTTTATATGTTTTCTTATGGACATTTGTAGGTAAATCTGGCTAAGGCAGAGCTTCAACCGGATCAAAGACAAAGGACTCACTACGCTCTTTTCCTTCGGCCGGCCGAGAGAGGAGATGTCGGAACCCAACAATCTACCCATTCCAAAGATACAACGGTCATTTTTATTCACCCTTTCATTTCTTTTCATTACAAACACTAACATCCCATCCACCAAGTCTCCAAAGAAAGCATAAGGGACAAAAAGAACAGATCTACGGATCCCATTTTGGGTGCTTACACTGGCTATCATCATGGTCTCCCCTTTGATAAAGAATCTTTGGAGTCCCATGGCATTTTTTTGGCCAGTAGACCATCCTCGGAGTGAAACTGGGCTCATAACCAAGCCCGTGTCTTCTCGGTCTTTGTACAGCTTCAACGGGGTGCACAACCCGCTGCAGTTCCTTTCCCAGCCCCTTTCCTAGCTGATAGCCCATTCCTTTCATCATTTGCCAAGCAACTATTTCTAGAGGTGTTGTCAACACCATGACCCCAGGCAGCTCTGTAGTTGAAACCAACGGTTGGACAAGTTCTGATTTTGGCAGTGCAGAAGAGAGATCATCCACGTCGTTCAGAATGGGGATGTTGGTTACTTTCATTACCTAGCTCTTGTATAGGAACTTCAGATATTGATGATTAGTGGAGGAAACAGCTCCTATTGTCTCAAGATACGGGCATCCCAAAATAGCTTTGAAAGTGGGGTCCAGTTCTAACCTATGGAACTCGGCAGTGATAGTACATGGCTCGAGCCCTACTTCCAATGTAACCACCCCTCGTGCCAGCTTCTAGGAGTTGTCATATGTTGTCACTGTGATGGCAGAAGGCTCGATTTATTCATCAGAGATGCTGCAAAGTTGCAATGTTTTTAGTGGCATGACATTTATAGAAGCTCTGGTGTCAATCAAGCAAGACTTAATCTCCACTCCTCTGATGACTACTGCAACATGTAAGGTGTACTTTTTGATCTCAGGTCGTGCCAACTCCTCCTGTGTAAATGTAAGTGTCGGATGCTCACTCCTCAAGGTCAAGACAATAATGATCTTCTCGGGCGGGAGGTCCTCATTGACCATGACCCGCTACAAGTATTGTTGTAGGATGTCCTGATGGTTATTTGAGCTTTTTATAAGCTCCAAGATTGAAATCTGTGCCAAAATTTTGTCCAGATGCTTCAATAGGTCATATGTCATGCCGGAAAACGGTTCTTCTACCACATCTTCTTCTACCTATTCCTGTGGTTTCATCCCAACCTAGGGGAAGACCCTTTGGAACATCCTCCCTCTATGAAGTATTGGTGCTAGCATGGTAGGGGAGAGTTGTGTAGGTGGTGATGGTAGGATTGGTTGGGATGTTGAGGGGTCCGTGGTAGGTAGGGGTGGTGAAAATTGAATGATGAGCGGTCATGGGGTGGTGGAGGCCGGTATATTGGGTGATGGTGGGGCGTTGGTGGTGATGATCGAATGATTAAGGGTTGTGGAGTGGTGGCAATCGGTAGGCTGGGTGACGGTCGGATAATGAGAGGCCAAGAGGTAGTAGAGACCGGTAGGTTAGGTGATGTTTGGGGTGTTGGTGGCAGTCTAATGATTAGACGCCGAGGAGGAATGATGGTTGATGGGTTAGGTTGGGGTGATGGTTGGGGTGCTGGTTGGATGTTGATGGCGGTCTAATGATTAGGCACCATGGAGGGTTAATAGCTAGTGAGGGCAGTGTTGGTGAGATTGGGCTTTGTGGTGTTTGGGTAGTTTGTAGGCTAGGAGCAGCTCTTGGTATGGAGAGTATGGTGCGATTTGTTAATAGGGTTGGTCTAACGGGCATGCAGGCGGTTTGATCCTCAACCTGCCAACCCTGGGAGTGGTGGGTTGACTCCTCGATGGCAGAGTGGACGAGGCCGAGTCACTGGTTTAGCAGTGTTGGTGTTGGTGCTTAAGCGGGTGCATGTACTGGGAGCTGATCTTGGACTATGCCCAAGCCGGGCTACTACTGTGCTTGTGGCTACTGTCGTCGTGGTTGATTCTGTCGTGCCTTCATAGCTTGTATGGATTCTCCCATCTGTGCCTAGTCAATATTCCCCTGATCATTGAGGTCATGATATAATCTTTAAATTGGAAGCAAACTTCCACCGTATGTGTAGGATACCGATGGTAGGGGTAGTACTTTGTCATATCCGCGTTCGCCGGCCATCCTTCTCTCTCCTTTAAGAGATCCAACTGCTGCTCAGCCATGTAGACACGCCAATTTGGCCTTATTTAGAGCTTAAACCATTATTCCATTGGCAACATCTTTTTTAGACCATCAAAATCATGATGAACCACCCTTTTTGATGAGCCGAGGTGCTTATTGTAAATATGAGGATTTCTAATCAAATCCGTGTTTGCCGAACAAGAGACTCTTGGTGGTGTGCCATATTATGCTTTTCCCAGCATATCCTCTACTTGAAAATTTTTCACAGTATTATATGGACGTATAATGAATATGTATTCAACATGAATAATCTTTCACTATGAGTCCACTTTTCAATGCAACAAACGGCATTCAATTCTGATCTCCCATTTGTCTGCAGCGCCCTTTGGAAGTCAGATGCGCAGTTCTGTCCGCACGCAGCACCTATCAAGCCCAATTGCATGCAAGCCCAGCCCATTGGGCACATATCTGACCAATTCACGACCTTACCTTCCTTTTTCCTCCTCCATATCACTTGTTATAGTATCTGGAAGCTTCATGGTCGAAATTAGCATCATCTAATGATGGCAATCCAACTTGTTGTCTTGTATATCAAGACTTGCCATTTTTAGACTAGATTTGTTTCCTCTTCAAGTGGAGGCATATTTTGAGCATGGAGAAGGTGATCCACGGTTTTCAATCTCTCTCAATCATTTAGGTAAGTTTCTAGATACCTCAGGATGAAAATCAGCAACATTAAATGGAGGAAATCCAACCTATGGTCGGATGTATCAAAACTTGCTATTTTTTTGACCTGGTTTTCATCCCCTATAAAGGGAGACTCATATGAACGACCTAAGAGGGCATCCCCATCCTCCATCACTTCTCTCTTCGTCCTCCATCCACCCTAGGCTCATCCAAACCTCTTCAAATAGTTCTATCTTCGTCCCGGTGCCCGGAGATCATCCCAAAGTGAAGAAGAAGCCGGTCTATGCTCCAACGTGCTGCACTGCTGATCATCGGCTTCTACAGATCTTTATAGTCATTTTATGGCCTGACTTCCTTCATACTAAGTGTGGTTCATCAAGATATCTTTCATCTCCAACAAACAGAGATCAATTCTGACATTTCCTCTGCTTTTTATGGCTTCAACACCGGCGCTGCACAGACAGATCCGAAGTCTTCTCTTCTAAGTCATTGTTTTCTCAGTCAATTTCAGTACATTTAATGGTAGATTCAGCCCATACATCCTTCATAGAAATTGTTCCCCGGTGAGTTATATTTTATCTCCAACAAGAATAATTCAATTTGGATATCTGTGGTGCCCATAGCATGTCCTACATAGACATTGTGCTGGGAGTTTCCAGAACTTCACTGTCCAAGATCCGTCTTATCAGGTAAATTCAGATTACTTATCATAAGATTCAGGAAAACTTGTCTTCATATAAAACCACCCTCGGTGAGTCATCTTTATTTTTAAACAAACATCACTTGATTCTGACATTGGTGCTGTTTTTTACGGTCTTTGCATCTGAACCGTGCAATTTACATTGAATCTGTCCAACCCGGTTGCCACTTTGCCTGGGTTGTGTTGTCTTTAACCGTTCATATTCTCTTTGCTAACTCTTCATTCATATCATTTAATTCATATTAAAGCATCATTTTATTCAGTTTTTCATCATTTCATATATCATAAAAAATCAAAAAAAAGGGGTTAGGGCAACCCCGAATCCGGTGAGTTTGTTTCCAGTTGTTGTTTATGTTATTGTTTTTACAAGTTACTACACTTCACTCAGTTCTAATCCTTCTTCACTTGTTTTCTTGTCTTTTTATCTTCTAGTTGCACAGGTACATCAAGCTAGCATCGGTTGGACTCTTCTTCATTGGCCGGCCAAAGAAGAAGAAGGTTGAACCTACGCACACTTTCTCCCACGCTAAGGTACACACGGTCAACTTCTTTCTATTTTCAATACATAAAGCGGAGCCCGCGGCTCCTGGCGACCACTTCTTATCTTATTCATGCTTTAAGTAAATTCATTCCTCACTCTCCTCCCACATGACCCGAACCATCTCCGGTGCTCGAGCGACGCCGTGAGATGAAAGTTCGGGGATCAATGTGAGTGTGGGACCGAGGTGAGGAGTCTTTACCACTTTTCGAGTGTTTTCTGATTCACTCCCTTTTTCTCCTATTCCATCTTTCACCACCTTATCTTGAGGTGCCGATCCGGAACCCGTTTCTGGAGTCGACAGCTTTTTGGCGACCACGGTGGGACCACCAATGTCTTCAACCGTGCTAGCTTGATTGATCCGTGCAACTAGTTGTTTTCCGACTTGGTTCCCGCATGAACCGGCTTGTCCTTTACCCTTTTCCATGTCAATTTACCTTTAAAAAACTTGCTGATTACTCTTCCTTTAAGATTGTCCCCCATGTGGACTTGATTTCTTGTCTTTAATTTCAGCCCGGTTCCCGCGTGAACCACTTTTTCTTATAAACCGGTTCCCGCGTGAACCACCTTTCTTTTCCGACTCGGTTCCCGCATGAACCAACTTACTTTCAGATCGGTCCCCGCGTGGACCATCCATTTGCAGCACCTTTAGATTGGCCCCACGTGGCTCTCTTTTCATTTTGTCAACTCTTACACCGGTTCCCGCGTGAACCACCCCTTTTCCTTCAAAAACCGGTTCCCGCGTGAACCACCTTTCTTTTCCAACTCGGTTCCCGCGTGAACCAACTTACCTTCAGATCGGTCCCCGCGTGGACCACCCCTTTGCACCAATTAGATTGGCCCCACGTGGCCCTCATTTCCTTTTTCCAATCAAACAAACCGGTTCCCGCGTGAACCACCCATTTTCCCTTCAAAAACCGGTTCCCGCGTGAACCACCTACTTTTCCAAAACTCGGCTCCCGCGTGAGCCACTTTATTTTCAATTCGGTCCCCGCGTGGACCATCCTTTTACCTTTACTTTAGATTTGTCCCCACTTGAACACTCCAACACAAGCCGGTTCCCGCGCGAACCACCTTTTAGTTGTTAGTTGCTAGTTACTTGTTTACTCTATCATTGCTTGTCTTGCTTGCATTCACTTGTTTGATTTATTTAATAGCTTTCATTCATGTTTGCATATTGATTGCTTCTTCTCCTTCTACCCTCCATTTTTCATTTTTGCATTAGCTTTGCATCGGGTACCGGACTTGTTCCGATCCGTAGGGCATTCGAGGTGGGGGCTCTCTCTCCCAACACACCCTCACCCTCCAAACACCTTCTTGGTGGAATCTTACCTCTCTTTGGGGATATTCCTTCCTAGTTGATTTGGTGGTTTCCATCAAGACCTCCGTAAGTCCCCATCCGTGGAGTATTCCTCTCCGCACGATTGGGCCGGTTGTACCACTTTCCCAAAACCCGAAGAACCCAAGTACCTACTCGTGGTGATTGAGTGATAACCTTTGGTCTTGAAGATTGAAGCAATAGGAATCATACCTACTTGAGTGAACAATTGCTAACAATCTATCTAATCTAAGGTTTTAACCCAAAAATTATTGAGTAGTCATTTTAAAACTTTGTTTGCATAACTTGCTTGCTCATAACAATTGAAAACAACCAAAAAATTCTCTCCTTTCAAAACACCTAAAACAAAAACAAAAAAAAATCCCTTTAAATTTTGTGTTCAACTTGCTTGCCAAACAACCAAATTGAAACCAAATCAGATCAAACAAACAACCATAATCAAACAAAAACTCTATTTGCATTTACACCCTTCATTTGCTTTCTTTCAACCATTTTGTAAGGAAATTTGACAGGATGCCCACTCTAAGGTCCGGAAGACACATCGGGATGTTGGACTACTACGGCCAAGAAGAGGAGTATGAGACGGGTCACTACGAGCTTCAGCAACCCATGGTCCAACCAGATGGCCATGTTAATGCCGTGATGGAACCTGAGGTCCAAGATCCTGCTCACCGATCCACTTCACATATTATAGAACAAGCTCTCAAGGATCTATCTCTTCACCTTGATCCCGAGGCCTTTGCAATTATCCAATATGCCACTAAGGGCAAGATGCCCACCAATCAAGCTCCGATCGAGGGAAATCAAGCCCCCTCACCACCCCAACCGGCAGTCAGGCCCTTAATCATCTCTTCTCCTGGGCAACCTTGCCGTGTCTCTACTCACCCCGTTGTGGGGCATTCACACAATTCTGCACCAGTTCCTGTTTCCAACCCACCTCTTCCAACCCAATCAAGTAAATACCTTGCACCGGTGGCTCAGGAACCCAACCTCACTCAAGCATTCATGGACAAACTCAACCAAATGGATGAACACTTTGAAGAGCTGAGGCACCGTTTGGACTCGAAGGCCATCCCTAAAATATCTGCTCCATCTTTCCCAGTCCCACATATCCCTCCATCACAAATGCCAACCTACCATCGCTACAATGGCTCAGGTGATCCCTTCACCCATGTCAATGATTTCCTGAGCAAATCATCTCGATGGCATAATGATAGAAAGACCCTTGCCTTTCTTTTTAGGAGATCTTTAGAGGGTGTAGCCCTAGATTGGTTTTTTTCATTGAACGAAGTAGAGATATGGGATTTCGAAATTGTCAAGGCCAAATTCTTGAAACGATATGGGCCAGGCTATTCAATAATTGGGGAAGCAAAAGAAGATGTGGAATTAATGCAATATTCTGATGAATTGAGGCCCAGACTTGAGAAGAGCATTGATGCTATGAACCAACCTAGGAGCCCTCCCCAACCCCATCCAGATCATCATCATTGGCCAACTCCTCGACGCCAGTTGATTAGGCCACCCATGCCACAACCTCAGCCGGTCATGCAACCCGTGCTAATGGTGAAACCAACTGTGCACAATCAAGTTCCTCTTGTTGCTTGTGCAAATACTTTGTTACCTAAACTGGTTCCCCAGCCTTTGACTCCAACAACATTTCCAAAGGCCCCTCGCCCAATCATTCGGCCCTTAGCTTCTCAGTCTACTTCACCAACAGCTCCTCGGCCAACCACACAAGCCTTGGCCCCTCAACCAATTTCAGCAATAGCTCCCCAGCCTGAACTGACTTCTATGCCCGCACCACTTCAATCAATCCCTCAACATTGGGTTCCCCCTCAGTCAGTCAAGCCAGTTGTTTCTTCTGTTGCTCCTGCCATGGCAGAGGAACTAGTCACTCCTATCATTCATGCTCCTGCCTTGGCAGAGGAACTAATCATTCCCGCTCCTACTATGGTAGATGATTTAGTCACTTCAACCATTCATGCTCCCGCCTTGGTAGAGGATCCAGTCAATCCGATCATCCATGCTACTACCATGGTAGACGATTTAGTCACTTTGACCCTTCGTTCTCCCCGCAGCGCAGGAATCAATCACTCCAACCATTTGTGCTCCTGCCATGGCAGAAGAATCATCTTCTCATCATGTCATTGCTATATCACAAGATCAAAGTCAGCCAGTAGGGGAGGTCGAACCAAACCCTTCTACCTTTTTGGAATCCCCTAAACTAGGCATGCCCTCTTCCCCAGAACAACCTGAGGAGAAGCCTACTGAAGGGAGCTTAGATGAGGGGATCACAAATTCAGTTGATTGTCAAGGACTAGGCAAGGATTCACCAGGTATAGATCAACCATTACAATCATCGAAATTAATCCCTGATGTTGGTCAGATTGAATTTACCCCTGAACTGAGAAGTAAGGAGACCAAATTGGTGAATGAAAGGGAGAAGGAATCAACAAGCCTCCAGAAGGGCATAGACCTTAGCAAGGGGATACTAGGACCTCCTCCAGCTAAGCAGACAAATCCTTTAGCATCAATCTTAGGTCCACGACCCTTACCCCATTCTTCTCCTAAGCAACAATCTGGCCCATGGGCCCACGATCAATCAATCTTAGGGCAACGACCTTTTCTTTATTCTTCTCAAAATCAACGATTGGGCCCATGGGCCCACAATTCCTCAATCTTAGGGCCATTGCCCTTTCTTTATCCTTCTTACAACCATCAATTAGGCCCATGGGTCCAAAATCTGTCAATCTTAGGGCCATGGCCCACACCTCATCCCACTCAATTGGGCCCTTATGCCCCATTTTCGGGCACTTATGCCCCTTTTCTTCAATCGGGCTCTTATGCCCCTTTTCATCAAATAGGCCCATGTGCCCCTTTCCATCAGCCGGGCCCACGCGCCCCCTTTATCCAACCGGGCCCATGTGCCCCTTTTAATAAATCGGGCTCTTATGCCCCTTTTCTTCAACCGGGCCCACGTGCCCCTTTTAATCAATCGGGCTTGCATGCCCCTTTTCTTCAATTGGGCCCATATGCCCCTTTTCCCCAACTGGGCCTACGTGCCCCTTTCCTTCCATCAGGCCCATGTGCCCATAATTCTCCCCAATCGGGCCCATGTGCCCTTAATTTTTTGAAATCGGGCCCACATGCCTGCAATTCACCTCAACCGGGCTCACATGCACATGTTTTTTTACAACCAGGCCCATGTGCCCAAATTTATTCTAAATCGGGCCCACGTGCCCACCTTCCAACAACCTCGGGCACACATGCCCACACTCCTTCAACTTCGGGCCTATATGCCCCCATTTCTTCACCATCGGGCCCGCGTGCCCATACTTCTTCGAAATCGGGCCCCCGTGCCCCCACCTCTTCGAATTCGGGTTTGCGCACCCATACTGTTCAATGGCGCCAGCGAGCCTATCAGAAATCACAATCGGGTCCATGTGCCCACTCTTTTCGTTGGGTCCCTCGGGCTCAACCTTCAATCGGGCCTTCGAGCCCATCACATCCAATTGGGCCCTCATGCCTATCAACATCAACTGGGCCCTCTGGCCCGCATTCAACTCTTGGGCCCACATGCCCCCTGATTCCAACCCTTCCCGGGCTTTCAAGCCCACTATCAACTCTTCGGCCCAAGAGCCCACTTTAGCACACTTTTGTTTTCAAAACATGTTTTTTTTCTTTTTGCATTCTCTTTCCTTTTCCAAATTTTATTTTCAAAAAAAAATCAAGGTAGATAAATTTCCTGGGTGATACCACAATCTTTGCCTTTTACATCATTAATTTTGACTCCGCCATGCTAAATCAGATCCTCCACATCTTTCACTTCATCATATGACTATGAATCTTCAATCCAATGCAATATGGTGCATATCAACAGTGGAAGCAGTTGGGCAAGGCAAGGCAAGGCATGGCAGACAAGGCAAGGCAAGCACAAGCAAAGTCGTCATTAGCAATGAACTTCTTCTTTTCTCAGGTATTACATTACATTCATCATCATTATGTCATCCGCAAGGCAATATTTTTTTGAAATGATTTTGAATTTCACATGACAATTTTAATTGAGAGAAATTCATGATTGACGATATTTGTAGCTACCTTGTTCTTATTAAACAAATTTTTTACATTGTAAGGCATGTTTTCAATTGATTCACCTATGGAATGTAATCTACTTCAAAAATGGAGAGAACTACCAGTATGACTTGAGTCCACATGTGGTTTTTCTCTAGGAGTCGAGGGTAGATACCATTCTACACACACAACACATCCCGATCTCAGAATCTGGATGACTTGACACCCGAGAGAAGCTAGGCAAGGCTCAGAGGTGGAAGGAAAACCCTTACCCTACTCTCTTCTGTTCGGTCCAAGATAGGCAAAGGGGACTAGAGGGGGAGAGTATCGAAAGCATCCGCCGCCCTAGTAGGAGGCCGTCTCAGAAGGTCCAACTTCTCAAATAAAAAAAAGGGTGCCAAAAGATGGGCAATGATCCCCACAGGTTTAAACAAATATGGGCCTGTCTGAATGAGTACCCAAAAATGTAGAAAATGAAAAAAGGCACAAAAATATGGGCAATGACCCCACAGGTCAAAGCACCTGTCCGAATGTGTGCCACAAAAATAGGTTTGTCGATAAAGAAGAAAAGACCCGAAGAGGCCGAACCCCAACGGGCAGTTAGGTGTGAGTAGAGAAATCCCTCTCGACATCTCCAAAGCCTATCAAGGACTTTCCCTCAATTCTTCATTCTTACCCCCAAGGTGTGGGTGAACCAACCAAATCAAAGCTAAACTCTAGCCGATCAAAGGTTGAAGGTCGGAAAGATTCTGGGCAAGGAACCCCATTTTGCACATGGTGTCTACCAACGAACCTATAAAAACAATCAAGTGATGAGAACTTGTGTCAATACTGATTTTTCTCTCCCAAAAAAAAATATTTTCAAAAAAAAAACTACAAAAAAAAGTTGAATATCTTCAAAAACTCCAAAAAAATAAATATTTTCAAAAATTAAAAAAAAACTCAAAAAAAGAAAATAGCATTTTCAAAAATCCCAAAAAAATTGAATCTTTTCAAAAAAAAATAAAACTTCTTTTTCAAATTCAACAAAAATTTTCAAACTTTTTAAAATATTTTATCACCATGCTTGTTTTGAATTTTCATCTTTACATTCATATTTACTTTCAATCTCTCATGTTTCAAATTCTTCATTGCATATTTGCTACTTGATTTTTACACTCCTAAGAAGGCTACACCCCTTGACAAAGGTCAAGGCATACTGCAACTTGCAAGGGGATAAGCCATATTGGCATTCTAATCTCCTTTTTCTAGTGTTTCAGGCACGAAGAACAAATGAGGAGAAATTCACAACAAGGCGAAGCTCGCCACTTCCCTCCCCAAGGATTCTTAGGAGGAGGTGCCACCATGACCTCGACCTCAACTTCGTCGAAGAGCATTTTCAAGATTTCAATAAGGCGATGCTCGCCACTTCCCTCCCCTGAGGATTCTCAGGAGGAGGTGTCATCATAACCTCGGCCTCAACTTTGCCGAGAAACTTTCACTCTGTGTCCTCATTAGGACACATGAACTCTTTTGTGAGAATGCATGTCATCATATCGCAAACTCACAGTTATCATTTCCTTTCTTACCATATATTAGGTGCATTACTATTTATTTTATGCATTGATGTTGAAGACCGTGAATGCAAAGAAGACCGGGCCCGAGATCCCCTTCATCAAAATCCACGACGGTCAGGTCATTCTTTGTGCTCACGGATAAGCCAAAATTGTGCAGTGAGGGACGATGGTTCCCAAATGGGTATCCTGACCTCATAGACAATCTATATCTTCAACTAATTGTTAGACAAGTTTTTTTTTGTTTTCTTGAGCCCAGCATGCATCATATAGTATTAGTTGCATTGCATATTTCATAATCATTGCATACATTCTTTCAAAATCTTCACCTTCTCACCTTAGTCTCTAAATCTTTTATCCTAATTCTGATCATTCTGAATCCCATCATGTTTTCTAATCCCACTGTGCTTTCTAATCCCACCGTGTTTTATAGTCCCACCAACCTCTCTAATATCCCACCATGTCTATTAATCCCACCGTGTTCGGTAACCACTTTGTGCCCTCAAATCTTTCATTTCTTTTCACCAATGTGGCCATTGCACCTTCTTTGCTATTCATCCCACCATGGCAGCTAATTCATCCCACCAAGGGCCTTCTATTTGGTCAGAACTTGCACCGTCACTATCTTCACGGTCTATGCTTAAACATTTGCCTTTCGGAATCTGAGATCATTCCATTCCGAATCGAATCTTGTCTCTTGAAAGACTAAAATGAATCTAAGAGCCTGAATGTGCTCGATTGGTATTCTTTTACTTTTTCAAAACAAATCTCTTTTTTAAACTTTAGCCCATCACAGTACAGGAACACCGCAAAGATCGGGTTACCAGCTGATGATGAACCTACGAACCCATGTTTCGGGGACTCCCCACCGCGTTGGGGGTTGGCTATTCTTCTCTCGTGCCAATGGCACATCTCATACCAATCGAACATAGGAAGACTTGATGAAATATGGCAGTTAACCAGGGGACATGAAGAGATTCTCTTTGCCGAATTTGGTCATTGAGCGTGTCTATATCTACACCTTGATGCCACCTTTTCAGTCCATCTCTATTTCGCTCCGCTGCATTCCATTACAACTCATTTCGCTTCTCTACATTCCTCTACATTTCACTCCGCTACGCTACATGCCATTCCCTTGCAAAGCCGACATCAAGGCGAGGCAAGCTGTAGACACGCCAATTTGGCCTTATTTAGAGCTTAAACCATTATTCCATTGGCAACATCTTTTTTAGACCATCAAAATCATGATGAACCACCCTTTTTGATGAGCCGAGGTGCTTATTGTAAATATGAGGATTTCTAATCAAATCCGTGTTTGCCGAACAAGAGACTCTTGGTGGTGTGCCATATTATGCTTTTCCCAGCATATCCTCTACTTGAAAATTTTTCACAGTATTATATGGACGTATAATGAATATGTATTCAACATGAATAATCTTTCACTATGAGTCCACTTTTCAATGCAACAAACGGCATTCAATTCTGATCTCCCATTTGTCTGCAGCGCCCTTTGGAAGTCAGATGCGCAGTTCTGTCCGCACGCAGCACCTATCAAGCCCAATTGCATGCAAGCCCAGCCCATTGGGCACATATCTGACCAATTCACGACCTTACCTTCCTTTTTCCTCCTCCATATCACTTGTTATAGTATCTGGAAGCTTCATGGTCGAAATTAGCATCATCTAATGATGGCAATCCAACTTGTTGTCTTGTATATCAAGACTTGCCATTTTTAGACTAGATTTGTTTCCTCTTCAAGTGGAGGCATATTTTGAGCATGGAGAAGGTGATCCACGGTTTTCAATCTCTCTAAATCATTTAGGTAAGTTTCTAGATACCTCAGGATGAAAATCAGCAACATTAAATGGAGGAAATCCAACCTATGGTCGGATGTATCAAAACTTGCTATTTTTTTGACCTGGTTTTCATCCCCTATAAAGGGAGACTCATATGAACGACCTAAGAGGGCATCCCCATCCTCCATCACTTCTCTCTTCGTCCTCCATCCACCCTAGGCTCATCCAAACCTCTCCAAATAGTTCTATCTTCGTCCCGGTGCCCGGAGATCATCCCAAAGTGAAGAAGAAGCCGGTCTATGCTCCAACGTGCTGCACTGCTGATCATCGGCTTCTACAGATCTTTATAGTCATTTTATGGCCTGACTTCCTTCATACTAAGTGTGGTTCATCAAGATATCTTTCATCTCCAACAAACAGAGATCAATTCTGACATTTCCTCTGCTTTTTATGGCTTCAACACCGGCGCTGCACAGACAGATCCGAAGTCTTCTCTTCTAAGTCATTGTTTTCTCAGTCAATTTCAGTACATTTAATGGTAGATTCAGCCCATACATCCTTCATAGAAATTGTTCCCCGGTGAGTTATATTTTATCTCCAACAAGAATAATTCAATTTGGATATCTGTGGTGCCCATAGCATGTCCTACATAGACATTGTGCTGGGAGTTTCCAGAACTTCACTGTCCAAGATCCGTCTTATCAGGTAAATTCAGATTACTTATCATAAGATTCAGGAAAACTTGTCTTCATATAAAACCACCCTCGGTGAGTCATCTTTATTTTTAAACAAACATCACTTGATTCTGACATTGGTGCTGTTTTTTACGGTCTTTGCATCTGAACCGTGCAATTTACATTGAATCTGTCCAACCCGGTTGCCACTTTGCCTGGGTTGTGTTGTCTTTAACCGTTCATATTCTCTTTGCTAACTCTTCATTCATATCATTTAATTCATATTAAAGCATCATTTTATTCAGTTTTTCATCATTTCATATATCATAAAAAACCAAAAAAAAGGGTTAGGGCAACCCCGAATCCGGTGAGTTTGTTTCCAGTTGTTGTTTATGTTATTGTTTTTACAAGTTACTACACTTCACTCAGTTCTAATCCTTCTTCACTTGTTTTCTTGTCTTTTTATCTTCTAGTTGCACAGGTACATCAAGCTAGCATCGGTTGGACTCTTCTTCATTGGCCGGCCAAAGAAGAAGAAGGTTGAACCTACGCACACTTTCTCCCACGCTAAGGTACACACGGTCAACTTATTTCTATTTTCAATACATAAAGCGGAGCCCGCGGCTCCTGGCGACCACTTCTTATCTTATTCATGCTTTAAGTAAATTCATTCCTCACTCTCCTCCCACATGACCCGAACCATCTCCGGTGCTCGAGCGACGCCGTGAGATGAAAGTTCGGGGATCAATGTGAGTGTGGGACCGAGGTGAGGAGTCTTTACCACTTTTCGAGTGTTTTCTGATTCACTCCCTTTTTCTCCTATTCCATCTTTCACCACCTTATCTTGAGGTGCCGATCCGGAACCCGTTTCTGGAGTCGACAAGCCATCAATGCATTAAAGATATCGGTGAGGGGGAATGACAGTTGAGGATAATACTCTCTCTTGGGTTCCCCCTCCTAGGTCGGTTGGCTAGTGGTGGCACTTGGTTGTAGGCTTGTTGTTGTGGTGGTTGTGCTTGGTTGTAGACAGGTTGTTGCTGAGGCACTTGATTATAAGCATTTTGCTACTGGGGCGCTCGATTGTAGGTGGGTTCTGTGGTGGTGCTTGGTTGTATGAAAGGTGTTGTTGGGGTTGAGGAACTGGTTGAGGAGCTGGCCGATATTGTTGGTTGTGTGGTTGGTTACGATATTGGCTTTGGCGATACCCACCCTGGTTTCCCATGGCATTGATACTCTTGTTATTGACTACCCCTTCGGTGGTGGGCTATACAAGTGTAGGCTTTCTAGTGTTATGGGGTTTGGGATCGATTGATCATGGATGCATCTTTGAAGTGGGCTTGGAGGTAATGTGCGTTATCACAAAGCTCACTCATGGTTGTTGGGCGGTGCATGATCAGGTGGTTGCAAAGGTTAGGCATGATATTCCCAATGAGCATCCTCACTTGCTCCCCCTCTGAGATGGTATCAACTAGCTTCTCAGCCATTCCCCTCCACCTATTAGCAAACCTGGCAAAATTTTCACATCTTTTCAGCAATTAAGTCTATTATCGAGTAGGTTGGCCCCACCCGGTCCTTATACCTCTGTAGAAACTTTGCCTTGACAATGTCGAAATTGGCCACCTCAAAAGAATCAAGAGAGTAAAACCATTCAAGGGTGGATCCCTCCAATGACCAACGGAATAGAAAGGTAAGGGCTTTGCGGTCATTTTTCCCAAGGGCAGATTCATATAAGAAATCCTTCAGATGGGTGAAAGGATTAATAGTCCCGTTGTAATGTTGAAAAATCGATATCTCTGAAGGAGGAAGGTGTAGAACTAGGAAGGATGGGATTGAGATTTCAGGAGAAGTCTTGGAGTCCAAATGGTGCTTTAATTCTTCAAAATGCTCATCCATTCGATTGAGCTTTCATAGGAAAGCTTGAGTGAGATTGGGTTCCCGAACCACTGGTGCTAGCACGTGAGTTGCAGGAGAGTTAGAAGGAAATGGAAGTGGTGTGTTAGAGGGAGGAACCGGCATAGGATTTGATGGGTGCTCTATGGTTGGGTGAGTAGAGACACGGCAGGGTTGCCCAAGAGAGGAGATGATAAGAGGCCTAGTTGTCGATCAAGGTGGCATGGGGACTTGGTCGCCCTCAATCTATTTGACGGGCATCTTGCCCTTAGTGGCGGATTGGATGATTGCAAAGGTCTCAGAATCGAGGTGAAGAGATAGAACCTTGAGAGCCTGTTCTATACTATGTGAGGTGGATCGATGAGTGGGATCTTGGAACTCAGGTTCCATCGCGGCATTAACACGGCCCTCTAGTTGGACCATGGGTTGCTGAAGCTCATAGTGACCCGTCTCGTATCCTCTTCTTGCCTGTAGTAGTCTGACATCCCGACGTGTCTTCCAGACCTTAGCATCATGGGCATCCTGTCAAATTTTCTAACAAGATGGTTGAAATAAAGCAGGTGAAAGGTATAAATGCAAAGAGAATTTTTGTTTGTTATGTTTGTGTTTGTTTTGTTTGATTTGATTTGGTTTCAATTTTGTTGTTTGGCAAGCAAGTTGAACACAAAAATTAAAAGGAGTTTTGTTTTGTTTTCTTATATGTTTTGAAAAAAAGAACTTTTTGGTTGTTTTCAATTGTAATGAGCAAACAACTTCTTAAAATGACTACTTGACAATTTTTAGGTTGAAACCTTAGATTTATATAGATTGTTAGCAATTGTTCACTCAAGTAGGTATGGTTCATATTGCTTCAATCTTCAAGGCCTAAGGTTGTCACTCAATCACCACGAGTAGGTACTTGGGTTCTTCGGGTTTTGGGGAAGTGGTACAACCGGCCCAATCATATAGAGAGGAATACTCCATGGATGGGGACATATGGAGGCCTTGATGGAAACAACCAATCAACTAGGAAGGAATATCTCATAAGAGAGATTAGAATCCACCAAGAAGGTGTTTGAAGGGTGAGGGTGTGTCCGAAGGTACCAAGTCCGGTACCTGATGCATAAAGCTAATGCAAAAGTAAAATTAGAGGGTAAGAGGAGAAGAAGCAAACAATGTGCACAAGCATGAAAATGAAAGAAAGCTATTAATTAAATCAAGCAAGAGTATGCAGGCAAGACAAGCAATGATAAAGTAAAATAAATAACTAGCAACTAGCTACTAAAAAGGTGGTTCGCGCGGGAACCAGCTTGTGATGAAGTGTCCAAGTTGGGACAAATCTGAAATGAAGGTAAAAGGGATGGTCCACGTGGGGACCGATTTGGAAATAAGGTGGCTCACGCGGTAGCCGAGTTTGGGAAAGGTAGGTGGTTCACGTGGGAACCAATTTTTAAAGTAAAAAGAGTGGTTCACGCGGGAACCAGTTTGTTTGATTGGAAAAAGAGAAGGAGGGCCACGTGGGGCCAATCTAAAGTGGTGTAAAGGGGTGGTCCACGCGGGGACCGATCTAAAAGTGGGTTGGTTCACGTGAGAACCGATTTTTATGAAGAAAAGGGTGGTTCACGAGAACCGGTGTAAAAGATGACAAAATGGAAAGAGGGCCACATGGGGCCAATTTGATGGTGCCACAAAGAGGTGGTCCACGTGGGCACTGATCTTAAAATAAGTTGGTTCATGCGGGAATCGAGTTGAAAAGAAAGGTAGTTCACGTGGGAACCAGTTTATAAGAAGAAAAGAGTGGTTCACGTGGGAACTAAGTTGAAATTAAAGACAAACAAGTCAAGTCCGCATGGGGGACAATCATAAAGAAAGAGTAAACATAAAGCTTAAAAGTAAATTGACATGGAAAAGGTAAAGGAAAAGCTGGTTCATGCCGGAACCAAATCGGAAAATAACTAGTTGCATGGTTGAATCAAGCTAGTACGGTTGAAGACATTGGTTTCCCACCGTGGTCGCCAAAAAGCTATCGACTCTAAAAATGGGTTTCGGATCGGCACCTCAAGAAAAGGTGAAAGATGGAATAGGGGAAACGGGTGAATCAGAAAACACTCGGAAAGCGGTAAAATCTTCACCTCAGTCCCACAGTCACATTGATCTCGGAACTTTCATCTCACGACGTCGCTTGAGCACCAAAGACAATTCAGGTCATATGGGAGGAGAGTAAGGAATGAATTGACTTAAAGCATGAATAAAAGAGGTGGTCGCCAGGAGCCGCAGGCTCCACTTTATGGAATTGAACAAGAGATTAAGTTAGATGACTATGTGTACCTTAGCGCGGGAGATTGAGATGTGAGTTCAACCTTTCTCCTCTTCGGCCAGCCGATGAGGGGGAATCCAACCGATGCTAGATTGATTAATCTGTGCAACTATTAAACAAAGAAACAAGTGAAGGGATGGATTAGACTTGTGGGAAGTGTAGTAACTATAAAGAGAAGATAAGAAAGGAAGTAATTGAAACCAAACTCACCGGCTTCGGGGTGAGCCTTAACCCCTTTTTTGGTGTTTTTGGTTATGTAAAAATAATTAAAACTAAACTAAAAAATTTTCTAACAAATAAATAGGCTGAATGAAATGAATTAAGAAGAATGTATGAAGTGAATTGGCTTGAGTTGAAGCCGAGTTGGTTGAAGAAGGCCGGTTCGGGTAGCCTTGCACCCTTCTGGTATGACTTTGGTGCAAAGAATTCTATGAATGACCCGTTGTTAGAATCAAGTGTCGTTTGTTTCTATGAATAGAGAACTCAGAGAGGAAGATATCTCCTGTTGGTGACTTCTCTGAAATCTGTTCGTAAAATTCTGTAAAAAATCTAAAAGTAGAAAGATATGGAAGAATAGAACTTGGATGTACGCCCTCGGTGCAGCAATCGCCACGGACAGACAGAAAGTCAGAATCGACTGACACCAGTTGCAAACAAAAGAGGATGAAGAGACTTATGTGAAGACTTTTGCAGCAGGAGCCTCGGATTTTCTACATAAGCCTATAAAGTTTGGTTGCTGTAGAACGCACGGATCGGGCTTCTCCTTCACTTCGGGAACAATTCCTCGACGTCGGACTGGATTTGAACATCGGGATGGCTTCGGGATAGAGCTTGGACAACCTCAGGACAAGCTAGGCATGGGTGGTTAACTTTGGTTCATTGGGAATAGCCCTCAATTTATAGAGATGGAGAACCGGTGCAAATGGGGGAAATTGGCTGATCGCGCCCCCGACTTTCAAAGGAGGTGAAGATGCACAGACCGCGCCCTCACCCTGGGGGCGCGGTCTGTGCCCCCCCCCCTTTCAAGTGAAGCGAGGGCGCGTTACGTGTTTCATTGCTAAAAATCACTGGAACCTTCCGAAAATTGCTAAAAATCGGACTTCATAAGATGAACGCACCCCCGACCCAGGGACGCGGCCAAAATAAACGATAATTAGTTGGAGAAACTTTTCAAAAAATCAATTTAGAAAGCACTAATCAAGGTAATTTCTAGTTTCCAGAAATAGACTGTGCCCCCATCTTTCAAAGGGAGTGAGGGTGCACAGGGCACACCCCTGGACTGAGGGCGCAGGGCGTGCCCCCAGTGTGAGGGCATGGTGACCGCGCCCTCCCATTTCAAGCGGGGCGGGGGTGCGGTATACTCTCTCTCCTATATGCGCGTTCCGTGGGCCGTAACTTGCAAACAAGACATCCAATTTGGCTCCCATTTGTTGCGTTGGAAAGAGAGCATTAAACTGCAGCTCTCAAGTCAATCCAGTCGGCATGACTCTCGAGACGTTTGCACGGGGATTTCTACTGGTTTACCTTCTCGCAGAAAGCCAAAAATCGCGGCACAGATCCGAAAGGGCACGGTTCTGGTCAAGGAATCTATGGTCAACTCGAAATGACCTAAAATGATGACCGAACCAGTCCGATATGGTTAGAAAACCTGAAATCATCAAAAAATCCAAGATTAACCCGGTAAACGTGAACCAAAGCTCGGAAAAGCCTGGAAACCCTAAAATCGACCGAAACAGCCGTATGGCCCTAGTTGATAAAAATATATGGCTAGAATCGACCTGGATGACCTAAAAAGACCCAATGATGACCGAAAAGGCCTAACACATGGTCTGAGATAGTCGTGTCAACACGGATCGAAAAGCCATAACGAAAAGTCGTTATAGACCAACGCCTACTGAAATGACTTCTCGTAAATCTTGAATGTTACGGAACACACGCGGGACTTCCAAGACCTTCAAGTATGAACCATGAACCATTCAAGGTCTGTTATTAAGCAGGCTTTGTGTTTTCTCGGTTCACGCATAGCTCTCGCTTGAAGGTTATGGCATTATTCTAAAAATCATCGGTCAATTCCCAACTCACGAGGGGCTCCACCAACATCCTTAGCTCATCTCCATAAGATAATCTGGATCAGATAACGGTCAAATAGAGGATATTGCCAATGGAATAGGAGTATGGGACTCTGAATCAGGGCAATTTGGCGTGTCTACACTTATCTCCTCTTCTTGCTACCAAAAAGAAGAAGAAAATTATGATATGAGAGAGATAGAGATGATATGAGATAAAAGTTGTAGGAGAGAGATAGATAAGAGAGAGAGAGAGAGAGAGAGAGAGAGATCACATTGGCAGGCCAATAGATGCTAGGGTGCCAGTAGTCAATGACCAATAGGGTCAAACAGTTGAGCAGCGACCAATCAAAGGCACTAGCAGCTATGGTCACATGGGGGCATGTGTAGGCGTAGCTGGCTGAGGTGGGGACGCAATAGTGGGTGATGTCAAGCACATAGTCAACGTGCACCAGCAACAGAGGGGTCAACAGGCTGGCAGATGCAGCCAAAGGTAGTTGGCAATGCTAGAAACATGGCCCTAGCGTATGGGAACACTAGCAGATAGGAGGCAACATGACCACGATAGGTAGCATATGACACACAAGGCGGTGTCCATGCAAGCGCATGGTCACATGGGCCACTTGATAATTTTAACTTAATGAGGTCACTAAATTATGTAATTAATAATAATTTATAAAATATATATTTATATAAACATCAAAAAAAATTAAATAAAGAAAATAGTTTTGATACAACATTTTTCCTTACAAATGATCTCGATGAACTTACGTATTTTGAAATGTTCAATAATATAACTATTACTTACATTCTAAAATATATCTTTCTCAATATATGTCACTAGACAATCATTCATCTATTTATCACACATCCAATTCCGTATCTTGTTCTTGATATATGTCATTGAAGAGAAAACTCCTTCAACACTTGCAGTAGCCATCGGTAATAGTAAAGCCAACTTTATAAGCAAATATACCATTGGATACACAATATATTTTTTGTCTCCATCAATTTCCTTGCAAGTTCTTCAATGCCAAGTACATTGGAAAATCTTTCTTGTGATCTTATATGATAAATGTAGTTCTCAAGCTGATTATAGAGTAATAAAAGATCATTCATCCTAGAAAACTTAACATGATAAAATTTAGCTAATTTTACCAACTTATCTTTATCAAATTCTAAAAATGAAATTGTAGGATTTAAACAAGTAACATAGATGAGCAACTCAGTATTTCTTTTAGTTGAAATGAGTGTTTAGCTCCTACTTGCATATCCAAAATAGCGCAGAATAATTCAACTTGATAATGATGAAAACTTGTGACACAAGGAGCTCTACGTTGAGATTTTCCTAGAATATAATATTTATCCTTCATCTTTGCTATAATAATTTTTTCTTTCTCGAAAAATGAGTAAACTTCATGAAGAATATTATTTCATCCTTCATCTCTCATAATTTGTAATCTTTGCTTAGAAAGTGCTACAAAAGACATGGCATTGACAATATCTTGATCTTTTCTTTGTAATGCCAATGATAATTCATTTGTAATAGTTAACACCTTTGTCATTAAATGCAAAAGAAAGACAAAATTAAATGACTTTAATGTGTGTAGTAAACTATGGGCTTTACCTTTTTGTTCTAGAGTTCCCATGTGATAAATATCATCAAGTATCTCAACCATAGAATAAAACATGGCAGTCAAATTAATGAGATTGTCATAATGAGATCCCCAACAAGTATCACTGGGTATTTTAAGACTCAATTCTTGATTTAAGCATTTACCCCTTAGAAGTTCTCATTGGCTCAAAGCATTTGCAACATTGGCATCATATTTTTCTTTAAGTGAATGACGACATTTACTTCCAACTACATGTATAACCTATGCAACGACTATAAAAAACAAAGATACATCACCATGATTTTTAGCAATAGCTACAAGTGTGAGTTGGAGTTGATGAGCAAAACAATGAATGCAATATGTAGGGTTGTTCTCACTCAATATCAAAGCTTTAAGGCCATGAAACTGGCCTTGTATGTTACTTGCTCTGTCATAACCTTGACCATGAATTCTAGATAAACTCAGCTCATATTTTGTGAGAATAAACTCAATTGTAACTTTAAGTGACAAAGTTGTAGTATCAATGATATGAACAATATTCAGAAATCTCTCAACAATAAAACCTCTTTGAACTAGGTAACGTAAAATTATAGCCATTTGTTCTTTACTAGATACATCTCGGGCTTCATCTACTAATATTGCAAATACATCATCTCCACAATCTCTAATGATTTCATTTATGTGTCAATTGCACATGCACTAAGAATACACAAGAAGCAATCATTTGTAAACTTTTAAAAGCATTGTGCAACACAACATGATCGATAGATTTATTATGATCCGTAAGAAACTTCAAAAGTTTAAAAAATTTTCCTTTGTTAACAGATTTCTTAGATTCATCATGACCATGAAATGCCAACCCTTGTTGTAATAGAAATTTTATGCAATATATTGAAGCTTGCAGTTGAACACTATAATTATCTTGCATTTAACTTGGTTCTTTGGAGAAAGCTGATTGAAAACTTTGTTTTAAATCAACAAATCTTGACATTTCTTTAAATCTATATTGTGTAAATTGTTATGACCACCAACATGCACTTCAAGTCTTTCTTATTCCAAATAGAAGAACCCTCACAAACAAAAGAATCACCACCAGCATGTTTACCATGATCTACTTTAAATAGATAACAAGGGAAGCAAAATACAACATCTTTTGCAATGCTATATTCTAACCAAGCTTCATACTCATCAAACCAAGTAGATACAAATCTATGTACTTTTCCACTCATGAGTTTTAAAGAAAATTTGTTATTGCGATGTTGGCAAGGATCCTTTAATAAATATGCCCTTGTAACATCATCTTGCCATTGTGATGAAAATTTGATATTCTTTCTTAATCCTAGATCTGATTCTTATCTACTTAAACTTAGTTGAGTTGATCTTTATCTTTCAAATCTAACTACACATTTTCAATCGAAACATTACTCGGATGAATGAACTACATTGTCTAGATGTTAATTTCATAAAGTAACGCTCCATTCTAATAAATACAAGTATACATCAATTAAAATATGAATATATAGTATATCTAAAATTTATAATGATATATATGAATGATAAATAAAAAAATAAAAATTCACTTAATGATAGTCTTTCAACTTAGTTGAAATTTATTTAATTTATATGTGACAACCTATATGAATAAGATAGAAAAAAGATGTCATGCATGTTAAATAAATAAGTCATTTGACTTAAAATTAATAGACCATTTATATAGTGATTACTCTAACATACAGAGCAAGGATCGATTAGCAATATATAGTTGGTTCAAAGCTACATTAATTTTCATATATACATATATATATCTAAAATAAGATCGAAGACTTGAAGAAGATTCACTGTGGAGATTTCTCTTGGCGTAGTTCTAGAATTGCTTCACCTATTTGCACTTGCTCTCTATGTCCCGCTCTTGCAACACTTGTATAATGAACGAATTGATGAAGAATCTAATAGAAGCTTAGCAGTGAACAGTCGAGCTCTTCCCTTGGGTGGGCTCGTGGTGCTTTCAATTGTAATTATCCATCACAATGCTAGTGATTACGAAATTAGGTAAGGCAATAAAGCATCACAGTAGCCCTTTTAACATTTACAGGAGATTAAAGGGAATTGATAAGAAAGTTTAATGGGGCCATGTGACCCCACAAGGCATAACGTGGGTCCACCACTACATGGGCAGGTGGTTGATGCAAAGGCCGTTGTTGCGAGGTGAGGGCAACGTGGCAGCATATAGATGAGGACAGGTGGCGAAGGCATGTGGGCACTGGTTAGCAGCTGGTCAACACCAAGGATAAGGGAGGCCCATGATGGCATGCTAGCATGAAGAGGGGGCCGGTGACCAGGTGGGGGTGGCCATGCGGCGAGGCATCATGCAAGTAAAGTTGGCGGAGAAAAAAATTTATGTATCCAATGGTAGATTTGATTATAAAGTTGGCTTTACTATTATTGGAGCTACTGCAAGTGTCAAAAGAGTTTTCTCTTCAATGACATATATCAAGAACAAGCTACAAAATTGGATGTGTGATGAATGGATGAATGATTAACTAGTGACATATATTAAGAAAGATATATTAGATCATTTAAGTAACAATTGTATTGTTGAGACATTTCAAAATATGAAAACTTGTCGAGTTCATTTGTAAGAAAAAACATGTATCAAAAGTATTTTCTTTATCTAAAAATTTGTTCTGATGTTTATATAAATATATATATTTTATAAATTATTATTAATTACTTAATTCAGTGACTCCATTAAGTTAAAATCCTAGATCTGCCACTAGTTAGCGGGTGATGTCCATGCAATAGAGAGAAAAAGAGGGTGCAGTAGTGTGAGAAGAAAAAGAGAGAGATAGAGAGAGTGGTGTAGATGGTTAGGGTAAAAGGAGGGAGGGTTTTTATGGGACATAAAAAAGAAAAAAATTTAACTAAATAATAAATTTATTATTTTTTAAAATAAAATTTAAATATTATAATCTACCCTCTTTAAATAAAATCATCCTTCAAATTTGAACATCCCCACCAAATATTCAAGATGACTTTGTTCTTCCAAACTCCTTATTTTGATTCCTTAAATATATTATAGTTTACATGATTCAAATGTCGAGATTATTATAGTTTCCTTTTGTTCACCGTATCGTGCTCTCCAAAGAGCAACTCTTCTCAAAAACCAAAAAAGTTTGGGTAGAGCCGGATCAGAATCTTTCTTAATGCATAACGAAAATAAAACTCTTTATACTTCTAGATCTATTCTACACCTGATAAGTAACAATACGCAATGGGAAATTGGTTTCATTTTTGGAAGGGAAGAACGTGAAATTCCTTTTCCTTTTCATAGGGACTAGGAGATTGGATCTATTTTAATTAAAATTATTATTTATTATTTTATACTGACATTTTAGAATATATTTGATTTATTCAGAGCTATTAGAGCGGGATCTACTTTTTGGGGAATATGAGTCAAAGCAATAATACGTAATCCTTTGTAAGACGCTGAGGCGGACGGACACAGGATTATCCTTATAGTGACAGTACATCTCTTCAAAGTAGAATTCATTCTTTGTTTTTCCTTTTCTAAGTCATGATCCCAGGTGAATACTTGACATGTCCACCCACCTTCTAAGCCCATCACAACAGAAAGTAAATGGATCAATTTGAAAATAAATGAGCTTTTAGTGGTAGAATATTATTCTTGATAGACTTGATCTTCAATCGAATTATGTAATCGATCAAACACCACTTGAAAATGTTTCCTCAGCTTAATAGTCAAACAAGTAAGTAATGTTGGGGTGAACCAAAAAAGTTTGAGTAGAGTCGGATCTAAGTGTTGGCTATCTTTCATATACTAGGGGATTTCACTTGGAAAAGAAAATGTTCCATACTAAAAGATTCGTTCGATACATATACTTTACTTTTCCAAATAATCTAAGAGCAATACCAAAGTGTTTCAAAGAAGGGTTACTTTGACGTAGGGCTCTTTATTTTGGTGGTGTATATGATACCTGGGATCTATAGTCATTGGGGACCTCATAAAAGGATTGTGCAGGCCTCCCGATGGGAGGCCTGCTATGCCAAAAGTGAGAGAAACCCCATCTCTCACTCTCTTTTTTTTACATCCTCATGTCCCTTATACCCTAGGCGACACATGTCCTACAATGGCCAAGACAAAGGGTCGCAATCCTACGAGGTGAGCTAACCCCAAAAACCAATCCTCAGTTCAGATTGCAGGCTGCAACTCACCTGCATGAAACTGGAATCACTAGTAATTGCCGGTCAGCCATATGGCAGTGAATTTGTTCCCTGGCCTTGTACGCATCACCCATCACGAACTCTAAACTCAAGGATGTAGAAGAAAAAATAATGAAGAATTGAATGAAAAATGGGTTTAAAATTAAGAAATGCAATGACTAGAATCATATGCATATAGATTTACAAAAACCCCATCATGTATAAGAATTAAAAATGAAATTTCTAAGTATTTTTGATGTCGAACTATCTGATTGCATCACTAACCATTTATTCTTATTTTTTGTGAGGAGCTTACCATGAATCCACTGATTTTTGCTATAGTGACTGTTTTGGGGTATCTTAACAATACGAAGCCATAAGCTGGTTTTCCCATTGAGGCCGAACCTAAACCTGTTCTCGAGAGATAGCTGTCCATACACTGATATCCTCACCAACTAGCTAATTAGACACAAGCCCCTCCTTGAGTGGATCATATGGACTTGCGAAGCATAATTTTTTTTTTGAGTTGATTTAACTTTTCCAATAAAAACCCACTCTCCGAAGATCTCTTTCTTCTCTTTGGGATTGGGCTGATATCATCAACCATGCTAACTTTGATATAGAAGTAATGCATGAACGTAATGCTCACAACTTCCCTCTAGATCTAGGACCATATTCTTCTCCAATCTGAGTTTTACTCATGTCCCGATTGAATTCAAGGATATATTTGAAGAAATTCTAACTATTGGACAGAATGGTTTGTGGATTCCAAACAGCTATGGTAACTAAACATAATAAGATAGCAATTACTACCCAAGAAGTGATAAGTACTTGGGCATGGACTTGTATCATACTCAAGTATTAGTTTTCAAACATCAATCATTGTTATACATCAAACAAAATCTAGATTCTCAATGAAGCATTTACACACATCATACGTGATTGAAGTTTCTTATCGAATGCATTCATATCAATATTCTAGACCTCCATTAAACTAGATCACAGTGAGACATTTATATTTCATCACTCATATACCAATTATACTCTAAATCTCCAAGATTATCCTTACTTGATTCTTTGGTGTTATTCTTATTTTAACTAAAAATGTTATCATGTTATCATGTATATGTCAGTATTCTCTTCAATCAATAATACCATTCATATTAAAATTCTAAATCATTTTTTCTATGTAAATCATACTTATTCACTAATTATCATACATCAACTATGGTGTAAAATCACATAATTATTATCTATAAGAAATCAAGAAAAGATTCTCTCATCCATTTTTTTATGATAACCCTCCAATACCATTTAAGTATACTTTAGTTATCCAAACATCATAAGAAAAAGTTGGACTATAGTTGCACCTCCTCTAATAAATCTAATAATCATCACCCTAATACCATTCTAAAAGAGACATCGCTATAAAGCTGAACTTCTCTTTCCAATTCATTTATTCTCAGCATACATTTTTTTCCAAAGTAAACTCTTATCTAAAAATAATTTCTAATAAATTGTGGTCTAACTAATTCTTATATTCCAATTAATCACAATCTTAAAGTCAATTCATCCTCACTACTCAAGTCTAATTTTGAATATAAAGAATTCACACTTAACTAAGTTTGTAACTCAATATTTAAAAAGATTTTGAGTTATTAATCAGATGTGTCATACATGGATTGTGATAGAATAATTTCTTGACTTCTAGATAGACAGGTAAAGGTTGAAAATCTAGAAGATATGATCATACTCTAAATTAAATTGCCAGAAACTTAAAGCTAATTATAATCATGTCTAACCTTTAAGGTTTCTATCTGATCTTTTATAAATCTCATTCTCAATATAAAAAGATTAAAAATCCAATGATAATGTCTATATTTTTATAATTATATTCTAAAGTTCATATTGATAATTTGTTTCTAAACCTGATATCTTATCATCTTACTCATACAAAGCTACAATAGTTTCATTCAAATTATTTTCCAATTTAGAATAGATTGATTTCAATGGTTTGTTTCTATTTTATCTCTTAGCTAAGCCTCTCAAAGGAATGATACTTTATGGCCTGTTTGGTTAGAGTATCAAAATTGATACAATACCAATTTTGATATTGATATTTTAAGAAGATGTAATATCAATATCAAAAATGATAGTATTAAGTTTAAAAACGTTTGGTAATGTTATATCAATATTAAAATTGATATTAGATATTTGATAATACAATACCAAGGGCAAGGGGGGGTGGTTTCTCTCCGCAGCGGGTCCGCGTGATAATTCGGAGGGATGTGAACTCCCGGGGGGGGGGGGGGGTCTCCGCGGCTTCTCTTCGCAGCGGGGGCGGCGGGGGACTCCGCGGGGGGAGGGGGGTCTCTCCGGCGGGGGCGACGGGGGACTCCGGCGGGGGGCGTCTCGCTGCGGGGGCGGGGGGCGGGGGTTCTCTCCGCAGCGGGGGGCGACGGGGGACTCCGGCGGGGCGTCCGCTGCGGGGGCGGGGGGCGGGGGGCTCTCTCCGCAGCGGGGGGGCGACGGGGGACTCGGCGGGGGCGTCCGCTGCGGGGGCGGGGGGGGGGGGGGGGTTCTCTCCGCGGCGGGGGGAGAGCGAACGAGGTGCGGTTGGCCCTGCGGTCGGCGGTAGCCCCGTCGCGCCGCTCCGATGGGCTCGCCGGTCATCGTGCTCCCGGGAGGAAGAGGAGGATGAAGAGGGGGAGGACGAGGAGGAGAGCGAAATGTCCAAGATCGCTAAGAAGAAGGTGCTGGAGCGGAGCCGAGAGATCCTTCCCCGCCGGGCCTCCGCTTCGCCACCGTCGCCGCAGCTCTCCGCCGCCGGGACGCCAAGACTACAAGGGGGGCCTTCGATCAAGGTTTGGGATCCCCGCAACGTGCTTGCGCGCCGCCGGCGTGGTCCGGGAGGGGGTGCGGCACTGCAGAGGTGTTCGGGGACGGCGGGGGCGATCGGATAACCGAGGTGTTCCTGATCAATCACGGGGAACGCAGTGGGGAGTTGCATAGGGGGAGCTCTCTCCGCCGTCGCTGGTCTGCTTCCATGGCGGTTGAGGGGGAGCCGGAGGAGCTATCTCCGCAGGGAGAGCCGCAGCCGGAGGAGCCGCCGCAGGGAGAGTCACAGCGAGGAGGGGTAAGCAGCGGACGAAAATATCAATTTTAAAACAGGTGTCTACCTGTATTGATTCTGAAGACTCTCTTCACTACTAATTTTAAAATTAAAAGTGTTACCCAAACACCTATTAACAACTTATATTAATACTAGTTTTAAATTAACAGTGATACAAGTGTTTGATACAGTTACCAAACAGGCCGTTAAGATGTAGTATATCTCAAAATTATTATCATCCACTTATCCAATCAATGTAATTATTTTTAGCCTCTATCATACATATGCATATGATCCAAAATCTAATTACTTCATACCACCAATATTATATAAGTCCTCAAGATGACCAAATATCTAACTTCCATTAAAATAATTTAAATGAGTTTATTACCTTAGTCATTATTAACATCACTTAAACAATAATTATTCTCTTAGTATCTCTTTCATTCAAACTTTAATCAATTATATCAAGCACAATATCTCTTTGTCTAAAGTGTTTGTTATCTAATTATCATCAAAGAATTTTTCTCTAACCTCCATCATATGAATAATATCTATTTGTAATCACATATAGTTAGCAAATGATCCTCATCCTTGAGAAATTTCTTAATTTTTTTGTAAGTATCTTCCAATCTGCATGACTCTTACATGATATAAAACTATTTCATTCTTAAAATAAGGTTACAACTCTAATTTTAGTTACTTCTAAACAACTAACAACATACATCTCAACTATTCCTTTAATTTCATCTAATCTAAGAGAACACCTCTAATGAACTAAGGTCCAAACTCTTTTTTTTTCAAATATAAAGTCATCTTATGATTAGACAACCTATAATTAAAATTATCTAAAGTAAAGATTTGGTTAAATTGATTAGAAAAGATATATAGAGATAACGAGTTCAAAAATTGATAATGGAGATAGAAGATCGTAATTCTAGAGAGTATATTTGTATTATCAATTAGCTACTAGTAACTTACAACACGTAACTATAATCCTACTCAAACCATCTTTAATTCTCAAACTTATACTAGATCATCTAAATATCTTATCCTAAACATGATAAAATTATCTTAATTTTTACTCTAAAATTTCGTATTGATAATCTCATTCCCATATCTTATTTAATTTCCATTTAAATCCATATACTCAAGTAATGCTTCAATCACCATTTCACTTCACGTATAAGGTAGATCTAATACCAAATTCTAAATAACGCATGTCATCCTATCCTCATACCACACATAAGCATCCTTCTAGATTACTTACAATAATAAATCAGATTAATTCCATAGTGACAAAATGAATCATTCTAATTATTTTACATAGGTTATCCAATTAGGTATTTCTAAAGATCCATCAATCTCTTTATCTATTTGTCAATCATATGATACCATCATGATTCTAATAGTACTTATTAGATTCACTATTGATCCAAATTATGAAGTATGTTAAATCTAGATATTCATATTCAAAGTATAAACCAATCTAATAATAATCAACCAAATCTAAAAATTGATCATCATATATTAATAATTCAATCTAAAACTCTAATGACCTAACACCATTTAATGTTAAAACCCAACAAATCCAAATTGATAATTTTATCTTATTAGCATAAATCCCAACTTCAAGATCCATTAAACTAAAAATTGAATCATCATAAAATGATACCATTACATTTCCAATATAAACACCTCCAATAATCTAATCATTATCCAATATCAAATCTAATTGATCCAAGTCGGTAATCTAAATATCAACTCTACCACACCAAAACAATATCATACAACCAAGTAAGTCATAACAGACCTTTTGGCTAGGTTAGTGCTCTGATACCAACTTGACATGACTATGATTAGACATGCATAGCGAAAAACAATCCGGTGACATAACTAGGGAAAATCCCCTAAAATACATTAATTTGGAACAAGAAAAGACAAAATCAAACCCAAATTGATAACTCTAATAATTCTATCCAAATTATTCACCATGAAGTTTCAATCTAAACAATTTAAATACCAACATCGATCAAGCAATCAACTAACTCCACAAATTCTAAATCACTACTATGCTTCTATTGCACTAAACGTGATGTCATAAAATTTATTAAATATTGGAATAGGGTGAGTTACAAATGACTTTATAGGACTTACACTCAAATTATCCTATTATATTAGAAAAATTCTACTAATAATAGAGATAATAAGCCTAAAAAATCATATTACAACATGCACAGGTAATGCTAATTATGAAAGTTCAATTGATTAAATGAGATACTTTTCCAAACAACATTAACATAACGGATAGAAATGTACGCCCTACAAGCAAATCATATATGATATGATTCAACATTTCTAAGCATATCTCATTCAATTAAATAAGCAAAACTTCGTTACTAGCTTTTATTAGAAGTGTATATCATAATGAAGTCCTTGATTACATGCATTGATGATTGAATCATGATGAGATCATTATAATGAGATCGATCATCTAAAGGTATGTGATCTAAATGTTCCTAGTCATAGGATCCTTGAGACGGGTCATCAAAAATCTGGATAGACTACTATGTGTGATGTCTTCTCATGTGATAAGAATGACCGATCTCATTGGTCATCAGTGTGGGGACACTGAGATACACACACAGGTGCTCATTAGTAGAATGAGTTCACTGAACTGACCAATTTAGGAAACCATGATCGGTATCTTACCGAACTATCTATCAGGTTATTCTTACATCTCAATAGCATGGTTGGATCTTTGACTTGAGTCACCAAAGATGTCTTATCGGATATATCTTGTACTTTAATTATTGACTTATGGATCACTATTTTTATGGTCTAGTATAGTTGATGTATTGGGTGCAAGAGAAACCCGGTGGAGGCAATTGAGTGGACAACAAGGGATCGTTCGCTCTCGGTAGAGAGAGAGAATATCCTATGGAATAGTACTCTAAATCCTTGGCCAAGGTACTTAGGATAATTGGAAAAAGGAATTTTTCAATTGACCCGAACCTGAGTACAGGATCTCGTAGAGTTGGAATATTTAGGGGTTGACAGTCAATGCCGAACCCCTGACCGATCGGGACATTGTATGAACGAGGATTTAAATCCGTGTGGTAATTGATGATGGAAAGTATCAATGGATGTTATTTAACTCCCCAAAGTCGTCTGGGATCATAAGATGTGGCTTGTACCCTTTATTATCATAAAGTCGTAAAAATTATTATCGGATAAAGATTTTGATTTAATTTAAAAGAATTGTTCTCTTAAATTAATTAAGGATTCAACCAAATTGACTATTGGGCCTAGTGGGTCACACACATTAGATGAGGGCATGGGTGTAATTTTATAGAAGTTTTGGAGTTTTGTGAAAAATTCTATCTTCTATATATAAATGGCTTATGAAGCCAAACCCTAAGAAGCCATAGGGTTGGAGCACGTCCCAAGCATCCTCTCTCCTCTAGAAGGCGATCTCCCATGTTAAAGTTTGGATCTAGAAAGTTTTTGGAGACCCGAAGGAAGGGAGAACTCATCTATTGATGCAGATCGTGTGGATACTGCTAGAGACCGGACACTTGAACAATTTTTAGCAAGGAGGAATGCCCACTCTTCATCCATGGTAAGAGATTTTATAAATCTCATGAGGTATTCGGTTCCCGATTTTACTAATTCGGCATCGATCAAGGCAAAGTTCATGGTTTTATGGAATAAAAAAAATTTCGCTATCATGTATTGATTCCTTACAGTGGTATCAGAGCCAGGTTGAAGCCTTGGTCGAAGTTGAATCGAAATTGGCTTGATTTCATGTGATTTCTTGCTTTCTCGGAAATGTATACAAAGTAGTTTTGATTTGATCACCATAGTTCGTATGAGATACCAAACTATGTGTGGTTAGTTTCAATTGATTCTCGTGGATGAGATATTTTGAATGCTGCAAATCTCATGAATTTTGGCCATCCGAAGAGTCTGTAAGGAGTTCGGAAAGTTGCTAAGATCATCGTGTCCGAAAATCCAGACGAAATTAGAGGAGTTGATGAACTTACCTATTTGGACTCAAATACCTCTGTATAATGACATGGAAAGGTAGGAAATTAAGTTTCCAAGAGTTTCCATAAGTTATTGGACACTTAACGGTCCTTGGAGATGCCGGATTTGAGAGGTATTTACGGTTTGGGTTAATTGCGGCCGTGGCAACTTCCTCCATAAACTGTGCGTTGTATAGAAGTTTTAGTGAGATGAAACTTCCCGAAATAGAATCCTTATTCTATAAGGATTCCAACGCATATTTTTTCATATTTTTTGGACTCCGTTTGACCACCCCCCCCCCCAAATAAGGCCCGAAAGTCGGGCATTTTCTAGGGTTTTCGCGCAATCCGCCCCGCCCTTATCGGGCGAAGAAGACGTTGAGTCCGGATCGGATCCGGACCCGCCAGTGGGCGGGGGTACGTGGCAGCTGCACGGGGGGATCGTGGCCGGCGCTAATTGGCCAGCGCAATGCACCGCGAGTTAATATAAATCGAAAATAATTTAAAATAATTTAAAATTCATTTTTGATTTGAAAAAATGCACCGCCAGTTATTAAATAGAGTTTTACTATTTTATCATTGAATTCTATTATTTTGATTTTAAAATTATTTTAAGATTAAAATTAATGAAATTAATGATTATATAAGTTTTGATAAATTATTTAATAGGTTTATAAAATGTTTATGAACTTGTTAAATAGTTTTGGACTTTGGTTGCCATAGAATCATTTTATAAATGATTTTAAAATCTTTATTTATTAAATTCGTGTTCAAATAAATTCTAAAAACTATGATTTTGAAGAATTATGATTTGGACATTAATTTAATGCTCTGAGAAATTTTAGAAAAGCATGAATCATCTGAATATTTTATATTGCTTGTCTTATGCATGTAAATTGTTTATATGTGCATTTCATGTTATTTATTTTATAAAAATTTGACAAGCATGAAATTTGGAATTTCAAAATTACAGTATATAATTTTATGATGGTATATATGATATATCTTATATAATTATCACGTATGTGCTTTATGTTCATGTGATGAATGTTGGTGTGTGTATGGAGGTGATCATGGACTTAAATTTGCTTTGCTTATGATTGCTTAGTTAATTATATTGGTTATGTTATTAAATGGGGCTTGCGTGTGCCTCCTCTCTCTCTATACAATTTGTGTACTCCCCTTGGTTAAAACCAAGGTTTCTTATTATGAGTTGTACATTTGTGGGTCCGTGTACCCTTTAGCTACTTGTAATGGTTAGAAGCCGGCTCGTGGTAGAAAGGAGAGCAGGACCACTTGGAGAATCACCCTTCTAAAGTGGGAGCATGCCAACTCAAGCTTCTAAAGTAAGGAATTGCACCTATAGGGGTGCCTTAGGTGTATGCTTAGGGTTAAGTCCATGATCACCTATGTTTTAATGCATATTTGATATGTGGTGTGTGCTACAGATTATACCTTAAATATATGATATTCCAAAGGTATATTAATATTTATATGTAGCACCTATCTTGATGAGACTAAAATAAAATCCCTCCTCATTTTAATTAGGTTGATAAATGTGAGACATTAAGAATGACTCACGTAGCCTTCCGTTGTTATGGTCTTGATGAGCCAATCTTAGATTGGATGGGTTTGTTGTGCTACCACAAGGCCTATTCAACAAGGGATTGGAGATCATGGCCAAGGCATTAGCCGAACTTTGGGGTGGACCATTTGCAATGGCTTTGTTGTGCTACCACAAGGGCTGTGCGAATAATCCATTCTCATAACGTAACAAGCGGGTTTGACCTAACTAGAGTATATGGTTTATTGTGCTACCACAAGATCATAACTATAGAGGCTAAATAACTAAGAGTTGCAAGAGTTGCAATTGGCAATAGTTGCCTACCAATTAAGTATGGGATGATTTGTTGTGCTACCACAAGGTCATTACCATAAAGTTAGTAGGGTCTTGGTCCCCACTAGAATGTTATCATGATATTAATGAGGGTTATACAAATTCGTCCAAAATTAGTGGGAGTGTAAATTAGGATGAAAGACCATATATTAATTTTAATGAATGTCTGTAATGTTGATATAATTACATCTCTGTTGTAGAATATTATAAACCACTATTAGTCTAGCAAGCTAGATGCTAAGCATTTTAATGGCTCACACTTCTTATATTGGTTTGGAACTAAGAGAATAGTTCTCATAGTTGACCTATTGACTATCCTACTTGATAACTAGGTATCTCTTACACTATCTAATGATGTGAGAGAAGATAAGATCTTATCTTACAATATTGAAAAGATATATTGATTGCCTTATATCATATGTTAGCCTCTACCAGATAAAAATGATAGTGGCAACATAGATAGATGGATATGATATCCATCATGGCTCATAAAAATGAGCTAATTAAAGGTAAATAAGAATAATACATTTTTAATACTTCTTATTGGTGAGACTAATAGAAAGAAGTAAGATCATTTAGATAGAGATAGATGGTGACAGTTAAAAGTCAAAGAAGTGAGTCAAGATATTATAACCCAAATTAGACATAGCATTCTTCTACTATCATGATAATGGTAAGTAGAAGAAGAAGTGCAAAGTGTATTGCACATAATGTATAGGTGGAGCTTGAGAAGCTCCATGTATCTATGTCATTAATATTTACTTGTCTTAAATACACATTTAATAGTATAAGATACTATATATGTGTATTCTAGTATTATTAGAGATGCATATTGTCGACTCCAGAAATGGGTTAAGGATCGGCACCTCAAGATAAGAAGGCGAAAGATAGAAGAGGGGGAAAAAGGGGGGAGTGAATTGAAAACACTCGGAAAGCGGTAAAATGTCCTCACCTCGATCCCACACTCACATTGATCCCCGAACTTTCATCTCACGGCGTCGCTCGAGCACCGGAGATGGTTCGGGTCATGTGGGAGGAGAGTGAGGAGGAGATGAAATTAAAACATGAAAAATGTGGTCGCCAGGAGCCGCGGGCTCCGCTTTATGGGATGTAAATTAATAAGTTGACCGTGTGTACCGTAGCGTGGAAGAAAGGGATGTGAGTTCAACCTTCTTCTTCTTTGGCCGGCCGATGAAGAAGAGTCCACAACTGATGCTAGCTTGATCAACCTGTGAAACTAGAACAATAAACCAAGTGAAATAAACTGATTAGAACTACGGGAAGTGTAGAAACTATAGAAGAAGAGATGAAACAAAGGAGCAATTGGAATAGAACTCACCGGATTGGGCGAGCCCTAACCCCTTTTTTGTGTTTTTTTAATTATGTAAAAATAATGAAAATGAAGTAAAAAATGTTCTAAGACAGTAAATAAACTGAATGAAACGAGTTAAGAAGGACTTATGAAGTGTGTGGCTTAAGTTGAAGCCAAGTTGTTTGAAGAAGGCCGGTTCGGGTAGCCTTTGCACCCTTCTGGCGCGACTTTGGTGCAGAGGATGCTAAGGACAACCCCGATGTAGAATTGAGTGCCGTTTGTTGGAGTAGACGGAGGACTCAGATAGGAAGAGTTCCTATGTTGATGACTTCTCCTAAATCCTCCCTTAGAAGTCAGTAAAAATTATGAAAGTGGGAGGATATAGAAAACAGAACCTGGATGCGCGCCCTCAGTGTAGCAATCTCCACGAACAAACGGCAAGTCGGAATTGAGTGCCGTCAGTCGGAGATGAAAGAGGACGAAGAGATGAACATCTTCTATGTTAAAGACTTTTTCATACGGAGTCTCTGATTTTCTGCAGAAGTCGATGAAGTTGGATGATTCAGAACACCCGGATCGAGCCTTCTCTATCACCTCAGGATCGATCTCTTGACTTCGGATCGCCTTTGGACGTCGGGACGGCTTTGGAGAAGATCTTGGACGACCTCTGGACGAGCTAGGCACCGGGGATTAACCTTGGGTCATTGAGAATGGCCCTCAATTTATAGGGGAAGGAAGCCGGTGAAAAATTTGGAAACTGGACCGACCGCGCCCCCGCTTTTCAAAGGGGACGAGGGCGCGCAGGGCGCGCCCTCAAACCAAGGGCGCGCAGGGTGCGCCCCCAGTTCGGGGGCGCGGTCTGCGCGCCCCCCTGTTTCAAAGGGAGCGGGGGCGCGTTACGCATCTCACTGCTAAAAATCAATGGAATCTTCCGGAAATTACTAAAAATCGACTTGACATACGTAACGCGCCCCGAACCGGGGGTGCGGTACAAATAATCGAAAATCAACGCCGGAAACCTTCCAAAAATCCGGTTTAGAAGGTGCTAATCGGGGCAATTTCCGATTTAAAGAAACTGACCGTGCCCCCGCTTTTCAAAGGAACCAGGGGCGCGCAGGACGTGCCCCCAGTTTGAGGGCGCGCAGGGCGCGCCCCCGGGTTGAGGGCGCACAGGGCGCGCCCTCCTCTTTCAAAGGGAGCGGGGGCGCCGTAGACTCTCTCTCCTGCGCGCGTGTTCCGCGAGCCGTATCTTGCAAACGGGATGTCCGATTCGGCTCCCGTTTGTTGCGTTGGAAAGAGGACCTTAAGCCGCACCTCCTCAAGTCAGTAAACCAGCCAGCATGACTCCCGATATGTTCACATGGGACTTTCTACCGGTTTACCCTCTTGCGGAAAGCCGAAACCCGGGGCGAAGATCCGAATAAGCACGGTTCCGATCGAGAAATCTCAGGTCAACTCGAGATGACTTAAAATGATGACTGAACAAGTCCGGTACGACCGGAAAACCCAAAGTCATCGAAAAATTTGATATTAACCCGGTAAACGTGAACCAAAACTCGGAAAAGCCGAGAAACCCTAAAATTGACCGAAATGGCCATATGGCCCCGGTTGATAAAAATATTCGGCTAGAATCGACCCGGGTGACTTGAAAAGACCCAGTGATGACCGGAAAGGCCTAACATGTGGTCCGGGATAGCCGTGTCAGCACAGATCGAAAAAGCCGTAACGAAAGCCGTCATTGACCGACGCCTACCGAAATGACTTCTCGGAAACCCTGAATGTTACGGAACACATGCGGGATTCCCAAGACCTTCAATTATGAACCATTCAAGGTCGGTCATCGAGCAGGTTTCGTGTTTTTACAGTTCACGTGCGGCTCTCGCTTGAAGGTTACGGCAATATTCCGAAAATCATTGGTCCATTCTCAACTTGCGAGGGGCTCCACCCATGTCCTTAGCTCATGTCCACGAGATAATCTGGATCAGATAACGGTCAAATAAAGGATATCGCCTATGGAATAAGAGTCTGGGGCTCCGAATCAAGCCAATTTGGCGTGTCTACACATATAATAGTATGAGATACCAGATATGCATCATATATCTACAATGAGTTGTAGATAATAGCAAGAAAATGAAGGTTTAAAGAACATTGTTGACCTACATATGAAATTATACAAAATATTGTATCATTACTAGTGGGAGATACAAATTTTCTATAGCCTTCTAGAGTTGCCTTAATTATCCTTACATAAGAACATTATTTTTCATTTCCTAGTTGAATAAATGATGATTTATTGTATGGTATGGAAATGATAGTTGTTCTATAATACCTGCTAAAGTATTTACCAGTGGGAGCATAGTAAAGAGTTTATTCATATCAGATATGTATGCTCTTATAATATGTGTGAATAATCCTCATTAGGTAAAGTAGATTGATATTGATCAATCTATAGTTTAGTAGTACAGTCATATTTATAAGAAAAGACTTAAGGAGTACTATTTGGATAGAAACATATAGTTAAATGATTTAGAATCATTAACTATATGTAAGTCTTATCTTATTAAGCAAAATGACCAACTCTCCATTTGTTAGACATGGAGAGAGGGCTAATGAGTTTATAGAACTCATACATCTAGATTCATGTTAGCCCATATCTATTGAAGTTAGAGGATAATATTTCAACTTCATTAATTTTCAAAGATGACTTCTCTAAGTATGGACATGTGTACTTTATGAAGTACAAATCCAAAACCTTTGAGAAATTATTTGAGATTAAAAATGAAGAGGAAATATTAATGAAAAGAGTATTAGAACACTTTGATGAGATCAAAGAGGGTACATTTAAATAATAATTCACACATAAATGAAAAATAGTAAAATCTAATTTTGATGGACACCTCTTATACATTTTAGCTTAATTGAATAGTTAAAAAGAGAAGTCATATTGTGTAAGACATAATATGGACAATGACAACCTTTGCAAAATTGTTCTTTGTCTATTTAGGGGTTAGCACTCAATATAGGCATTGATTCTCAAATTGGTACCTTCTAAGTCTATTACAATTATTCCATATCAGATATGGAAAGGGGTTAAAGCTTGACCTTAAACAAGTTAAGGTTTCAGAATGTCTGGCTTGGTAAAGAAGTATAACCCTGTCAAGTTGGAATATAAAACTATATAGTGTTGGCTTGTGGGATATCTTAAGGAAACTTAAGGATATTAATGTCTCTCTTAGGGAGAAGGGTATGAGTTGCTCATCTCACCATATTTCTAAAGGAAGAGTCCCTCCTTAAGAAAAATAGTGGGAGCAAGGTATAAATGGAAGGTGTTCTAGTCTCACAATCCATAGGCACTTTTATTAAGGTACTAGCTTATATTTACACAAGGACAAATCATAGATCTTTTCTTGTATTCAATCGACCTAAGAGATATGTGAGACATATCTTTCATGAAAGAAATGAGACATAAGATAAAAGGATGATCCTAAGATCTATATTGAAGTAATATGAGATATTGATTCAAAATGGGAAGAAACAATAAAATTTGATATATATTTATTTTAATCAAGTTCAAAACTTGATTGATCTGCCTAAGGATTTAGTATCTATAAATAGATCACTAAATAATAGATTGAAGTATATTAGACGGTAGAGACCTTCAAAGTAAGGATAGTTAAAAGGGATATCATTTAAGTCAAATAGTTGACTATGATAAGACCTTTTACCTATGCCATGGAATTAATCCATTTGGATTTTGATTGTTCCACACTATGACTATAGGATATGTCAAATGGATATTAAGATAGTGTTTCTCTATGTTATTTTGAGAAACAGGTGTATATGATACAACCTTTGGGAATCAGGTTCCAAAATATTCAAATAGTGTGTGCATAAGGTCCATTTATAGACTAAAGAAAAACTTCTCATAGATGGTAGATAAGGTTTAATGAGATTAAACCTTATCTACCATTGATAACTAAGATGTGCCTTGTGTTTTCATATAAGATAAGTGAGAGTGCTATTATCTTCTTATCATGATCTATGCATGACATACTACTCAATAAGAATGAAGTAAGTATGTTATCATAAGTGAGCCTAGTTATCATTTAATCCTCCAAACTTAATATGGGTTTTAAGATCTATGGAGATATATCTAAAAGGTTTCTTGGTCTTACCCAAGTCATGTGCGTAGTTACCATAGTCAAAGAGTTTGACATGGTAAACTCCAAGATAGGTTTCTTACCTATGTAGTGTGGAGTTGATCTCTTTAAAGAGATGTCTTTGTAGACTTCTTAAGAGATAAAAAGATCACATTAGTATAGCCCTTATGCTTTTACAATAGGGCCTATCATATTTGTGATGCTACGTGTAGACACGCCAATTTGGCCTTATTTAGAGCTTAAACCATTATTCCATTGGCAACATCTCTTTTAGACCATCAAAATCATGATGAACCACCCTTTTGGATGAGACAAGGTGCTTATTGGAAATATGTGGATCATTTTCTAATTTTTAATCAAATCCGTGTTTACCGAACAAGAGACTCTTGGTGGTGTGCTAGATTATGCTTTTCCCAGCATATCCTCTATTTGGAAATTTTTCACAGGATTATATGGACGTCTAATGAAAAAGTATTCAACATTAATAATCTTATTCTATGAGTTATCTTTCCATTTCAACAAACGGCATTCAATTCTGATCTCCCATTTGTCCGCAGCGCCTTTTAGAAGTCAGACGTGCAGTTCTGTCCGTACGCAGCACCGATCAAGCCCAATTGCATGCAAACCCAGCCCATTGGGCACATATCTGACCAATTCATGACCTTACCTTCCTTTTTCCTAATCCATATCAGTTTTTATAGTATCTGGAAGCTTCATGGTCTAAATTAGCATCATCTAATGATGGCAATCCAACTTGTTGTCTTATACATCAAAACTTGCCATTTTTAGACTAGATTTGTTTCCTCTTCAAGTGGAGACATATTTTGAACATGGGAAAGGTGATCCATGGTTTCCAATCCCTCTAAATCATTTGGGTAAGTTTATAGATGCCTCAGGATGAAAATTAGCAACATTAATTGAAGGAAATCCAACCTATGGTCGGATGTATCGAAACTTGCTATTTTTTGACCTGTTTTTCATCCCCTATAAAGGGAGACTCATATGAACGACCTAAGAGGGAATCCCCATCCTCCAGAACTCTTATCCTCGTCCTCCAGCCACCCTTGTCTCATCCCAACCTCCCCAAATCGTCCTCTCTTCATCCCGGTGCCCGGAGATCATTCCAAAGTGAAGAAGAAAGCCGGTCTATGTTCCAACGTGCTGCACTGTTGATCATTGGATTCTACAGATCTTTATAGTCATTTTACGGCCTATATTCCTTCAGAATAAGTGTGGTTCATCAAGATATCTTTCATCTCCAACAAACATAGATCAATTCTGACATTCCCTCTGCTTGTTACGGCTTCAACACCGGCGCTGCATAGACAGATCCGAAGTGTTCTCTTCTAAGTCATTGTCTTCTCAGTCAATTTCAGTACATTTAATGGTAAATTAAGCCTATACATCCTTCATATAAATGGTTCCCTGGTGAGTCATATTTTATTTACAGTAAGAATCATTCAATTCATATATCTGTGGTTCCCATAGCATGTCTTACATCAACATTGTGCTGGGAGTTTCTATAACTTCACTGTCCAAGATCCGGATTATCAGGTAAAATCAGATTACTTATCACAAGATTCAAGAAAACTTGTCTTCATATCAAACCACCCTCGGTGAGTCCTCTTTATTTTGAAATAAACATCACTTTATTCTAACATTGGTACTGTTCGTTACAGTCTCTGCATCAGAGTCGCGCAGTTTACATTGAATTTGTCCAACCCGGTTGCCACTTTGCCTAGGTTGTGTTGTCTTTAACCATTCATATTCTCTTTGCTAACTATTCATTCAAATAATTTAGTTCATATTTAAGCATAATTTTATTATACTTTTCATCATTTCATATATCACAAAAAACCAAAAAAAAGGGGTTAGAGCTAACCCCGAATCCGGTGAGTTTGTTTCCAATTGCCGTTTTATGTTATTGTTTTTACAAGTTACTACACTTCACTCAGTTCTAATCTTTCTTCACTTGTTTTATTATCTTATTGTCTTCTAGTTGCAAAAATACATCAAGCTAGCATCGGTTGGACTCTTCTTCATTGGCCGGCCGAAGAGGAAGAAGGTTGAACTCACATACTCTCTCCCATGCTAAGGTACGCACAGTCAAATCAACTCAATTTTGTTTTTATTCCATAAAGTAGAGCCCGCGGCTCCTGGCGACCACCTTTTTATTCATGTTCTAAGTTCATCTTCTCCTCACTCTCCTCCCACATGACCCGAACCGTCTCTGGTGCTCGAGCGACGCCGTGAGATGAAAGTTCGAGGATCAATGTGAGTGTGGGACCGAGGTGAGGACTCTTTACCGCTTTCCGAGTGTTTTCCAATTCACTCCCCTTTTTCCCCCATTCTATCTTTCATCTTATCTTGAGGTGCCGATCCGGAACCCGTTTTATGGAGTCGACAGCTTTTTGGCGACCATGGTGGGACAACCAATGTCTTTAACCGTGCTAGCTTGATTTGTTTGTGCAATTAATTTTATTCTAATTCAGTTCTAGTCACTAGATTGTTTGTTTTGTTGCATGATTGCTTGTCTTGTTTGCATATCGCATGCTCTATTTACTTCATTTCATTTCATGTTTTTGCACATTGATTGCTTCTTCTCCTCTTACCCTCCATTTTTACTTTTGCATTAGCCTTTTGCATCGGGTACCGGACTTGCTCCGATCCGTAGGGCATTCAAGGCGGGGGCTCTCTCTCCCAACACACCCTCACCCTCCAAACACCTTCTTGGTGGATTCTTACCTCTCTTCTGTGATATTCCTTCCTAGTTGATTTGGTGGTTTCCATCAAGACCTCCGTAAGTCCCCATCCGTGGAGTATTCCTCTCCGCACGATTGGGCCGGTTGTACCACTTTCCCAAAACCTAAAGAACCCAAGTTCCTACTCGTGGTGATTGAGTGATAACCTTAGGTCTTGAAGATTGAAGCAATAGGAACCATACCCATTTGAGTGAACAATTGCTAACAATCTATCTAATCTAAGGTTTCAACCCAAATATCAACCCAAATATTGTCGAGTAGTCATTTTAAAACCTTGTTTTCATAACTTGCTTGCTCACCAAAAATTGAAAACAACCAAAAATTTCTTATTGCAAAAACACCTAAAAAAACAAAACAAAAGCCTCTTTAATTTTGTGTTCAACTTGTTTTCCAAACAACCAAATTGAAACAAAAAAATTTCAAACAAAACATAACATAACAAAAAAAAATCTTCAATTGTGTGCTTGGCTTGCCCTTCTTTTTTTAACCATCTTTGAAGAAAGATCGATAGGATGCCCATGACGCTAAGGTCCAGAAGACACATCGGGATGTCGGACTACTATGGCCAAGAAGAGGAGTACAAGACGGGCCACTACGAGCTGCAACAACCCATGGTCCAACCAGAGGGCCATGTGAACGCCATCAGGGAGCCAGAAATTCAAAATCCTACTCATCAACCTGCTTCACTTAGCGTGGAGAAACTCCTCCAGGGTCTATATCTTCATCTGGACCCTGAATCTTTTTCGCATGTGCAATCCTTGACGAAGGGCAAGATGCCCGCCAATCAAGATCCAATCAGGGGAGATCAAGCTCTCTCACCACCTCAATCAGCAACTAGGCCCCTCATCATCAACTCTCCTACACAATCTTGCCGTGCTACCTTGCCTACTCACCCTGTTGTGGGTCACCCACCTGATTCCATGCTAGTTCCTACTTCCAACCCACCTCTTCTAGCCCATTCATCCAAATACCTTGCATCGGTGGCTCAGGAATCCAACCTAACTCAAGCATTCATGGACAAACTCAACCAAATGGATGAGCACTTTGAAGAGCTGAGGCATTGTTTGGACTCGAAAGCCATCCTTAAAATATTTGCTCCATCTTTCCCAGTCCTACATATCCCTCCATCACAAACACCAGCCTACCATCGGTACAATGGCTCAGGTGATCCCTTCACCCATGTCAATGATTTCTTGAGGAAATCATCTCAATGGCTAAATGATCGAAGAGCTCTTGCTATTCTTTTTAAGCGATCATTAGATGGTGCAGCCCTAGAATGGTTCTTTTCACTAGGGGAAATAGAAATATGGGATTTTGAAATTGTTTAGGAAAAATTTTTGCGACGATATGGGCTGGGCTATTCAATAATTGGGGAAGCAAAAAGAGACATGAAATTAATGCAATATTCTGATGAATTGAGGCCCAGAATTGAGAGGAGCATTGATGCTATGCACCAACCTAGGAGCCCTCTCCAACCTCATCCAGATCATCATCTTTAGCCGACTCCTCGATGCCAGTTGATTAGGCCACCCATGCCCCAACCTCGGCCGGTCATGCAACCTGTACTAATGGCGAAACCAACTGTGCACAATCAAGTTCCTCTTGTCGCTTGTGCAAATACTTCGTTACCTAAACCGGTTCCCCAGCCTTTGACTCAACCAACATTTCCAAAGGCCCCTCAGCCAATCATTCGGCCCTTAGCTTCTTAGTCTACTTCACCAACAACTCCTCGGCCAACCATACAAGTCTTGGCCCCTCAACCAATTTCACCAGTAGCTCCCCAGCCTAACCCGACTTCTATGCCAGCACCATTTCAATCAATCCCTCAACATAGGGTTCTCCCTCAGTTAGTCAAACCAGTTGTTTCTTCTATTGCTCCTGCCATGGTAGAGGAACTAGTCACTCCTATCATTCATGCTCCTACCCTAGCAGAGGAACCAATTAATCTGATCATCCCTACTCCTACTATAGTAGATGATTTATTCACTTCAACCCTTCATGCTCCTGCCATGGTAGAGGAACTAGCCACTCCGATCATTCATGCTCCTGCCATAGTAGATGATTCAGACACTTCGACCCTTCAAGCTCCTGCCCTGGCAGAGGAATTAATAATTCCAACCATTTGTGCTCCTGCCATGGTAGAAGAATCAGCTTCTCATCATGTCGTTGCTATATCTCAAGATCAAAGTCAGCTAGTAGGGGAGGTAGAACCAAACCCTTCTACCCTTTTGGAATCCCCTAGACTAGGCATGCCCTCTTCCATAGAACATCCTGAGGAGAAGCCTGCTATAGGGAGCTTAGATGAAGGAATCATAAACTTAGTTGATCGCCAATCCAATGATGGACTAGGCAAGGATTTGTCAGGCATTGATCAACTGTTACCATCATTGGAATTGATCAATGAAGATGGTCAGATTGAATTGACCCCTGAACTGGGAAGTAAGGAGACCAAATTGGTTAGTGAAATGGAGAATGAATCGACAGGCCTCCTGAAGGATGTAGACCTTAGCAAAGGGATACTAGGACCTCCTCCAGCTAGGCAGGCAAATCCCTTAGCATCAATCTTAGGGCCACGACCCTTACCCCATTCTTCTTTTAAGCAACAATTCGGCCCATGGGCCAACGATCAATCAATCTTAGGGCCACGACCCTTTCTTTATTCTCCTCCAAATCAACGATTGGGCCCATGGGCCCACAATTCCTCAATCTTAGGGCCACTACCCTTTCTTTATCCTTCTTACAACCATCAATCAGGCCCATGGGTCCAAAATCTGTCAATCTTAGGGCCATGGTCCACACCCCATCCCACTCAATTGGGCCCTTATGCCCCATTTTTGGGCCCTTATGCCCCATTTTCAGGCACTTATGCCCCTTTTCGTCAATTGGGCCCTTATGCCCCTTTCATCCAACCAGGCCCATGTGCCCCTTTCCATCAGCCGGGCCCACGTGCCCCCTTTATCCAACCGGGCCCATATGCCCCTTTTAATCAACTGGGCTCTTATGCCCCTTTTTCTCAACCAGGCCCACGTGCCCCTTTTAATCAATCGGGCTTGCATGCCCCTTTCCTTCAACTGGGCCCATATGCCCCTTTTCCCCAACTGGGCTTACGTGCCCCTTTCCTTCCATCGGGCCCACGTGCCCATAATTCTCCCCAATCGGGCCCATGTGCCCTTAATTTATCGAAATCAGGCCCATGTGCCCGCAATTCACCTCAACCGGGCTCACATGCCCATGTTTTTCTGCAATCGGGCCAATGTGCCCAAATTTCTTCTAAATCGGGCCCACGTGCCCACCTTCCAACAAACTCGGGCACACATGCCCACACTTCAACTTCGGGCCTGTATGCCCCCATTTCTTCACCATCAGGCCCACATGCCCATACTTCTTCAAAATTGGGCTCTCGTGCCCCCACTTCTTCGAATTCGGGTTTGCGCACCCATACTCTTCAATGGCGCCAGCGATCCCATCACAAATCACAATCTTGCTCCCAACCATTTAAATCGGGTCCATGTGCCCACTCTTTTCATTGGTTCCCTCAGGCTCAACCTCCAATCGGGCCCTCATGCCCATCAACATCAACCGGCCTCTCTAGCCCACATTCAAATCTTGGGCCCATGTGCCCCCTGATTCCGACTACTCCTGGGCCTTCAAGCCCACTTTCAACTCATGGGCCCAAGAGCCCATTTTAACTCACTTTTGTTTCCAAGTATGTTTTTGTCCTTTTTGAATTCTCTTTCTTTTTCCAAGTTTTACTTTCAACAAAAAATCAAGGTAGAGAAATTTCCTGGGTGATACCACAATCTTTATCTTTTACATCAATACATTTGACTCCGCCATGCTAAATAAGATCCTCCACATCTTTCACTTCATCATATGACTTTGAATCTTCAATCCAATGCGATATGGAGCATATCAAAGTGGAAGCAGTTGGGCAAGGAAAGGCAAGGCAAGAACAAACAAAGTCGTCATCAGCAATGAACTTCTTCTTCTCTCAGGTATTACATTGCATTTATCATCTTTGTGCCATCCGCAAAGCAATATTTTTAAAAAATGATTTTGAATTTCACATGACAATTTTAATTGAGAGAAATTCATGACTGACGATATTTGTAGCTACCTTGTTCTTATTAAACAAATTCTTTACATTGCAAGGCATGTTTTCAATTTATTCACCTATGGAATGTAATCTACCTCAAAAATGGAGAGAACTACCAGTATGACTTGAGTCCACATGTCCTAGGTTGTTTTCTAGGAGTCGAGGGTAGATACCATTCTACACACACAACACGTCCTGATCCCAGAATCCGGATGACCCAACACCTGAGAGAAGCTGGGCAAGGCTTAGAGATGGAAGGAAAACCCTCACCATATTCTCTTCTGTTCGGTCCAAGATAGGCAAAGGGGACTAGAGGGGGAGAGTATCGAAAGCATCCACCGCCTTAGTAGGAGGCCGTCTCGAAAGGTCCAACTTTTCAAAAGAAAAGGGTGCCAAAAGATGGGCAATGAACCCCACAGGTTTAAACAAATATGGGCCTGTCTGAATGAGCACCCAGAAAAGTAGAAAATGAAAAAAGGCACCAAAAGATGGGCAATGACCCCACAGGTCAAAACTTGTCTAAGTGAGTGCCACATGTAGAAAAGACCCGAAGAGGCTGAACCCCAACCGGCAATTGGGTGTGAGTAGAGAAATTCCTCTCAACATCTCCAAAGCCTATCAAGGACTTCCTTATCAATTCTTCATTCTTAACCCCCCAAGGTGCGGGTAGACCAACCAAATCAAAGCTAAATTCTAGCCGATCAGAGGTTGAAGGTTAGAAATATTCTGGGCAAGGAACCCCATTTTGCATATGGTGTCTACCAACGAACCTAGAAAAACAACCAAGTGATGAGAACTTGTGTCAATACTGATTTTTCTCTCCCCAAAAAAATATTTTCAAAAAAAATCAAAAAGGTTGAATATTTTCAAAAACTCCAAAAAAAAGTTGAATATCTTCAAAAACTCCAAAAAAATTAATATTTTCAAAAACTCAAAAAAAAGAATATTTTCAAAAATCCCAAAAAAACTTTAATCTTTTAACAAAACTTCTTTTCAAATTTAGACAAAATTTTCAAAAAACTTTTTTTTACCATGCTTGGTTTGAATTCTTGTCTTTACATTCATATTTATTCTTAGTCTCTCATGTTTCAAATTTTTCATTGCATATTTGCTGCTTTATTTTTTTACACCCTTAAGAAGGCTATTACCCCTTGACAAAGGTCAAGGCATACTACAACTTGCAATGGGGATAAGCTACATTGTTGTTCTAATCTCTTCCTTCTAAGTGTTTCAGGCACAAGAAAAACTTTACACCCCTTGACAAAGGTCAAGACATACTGTAACTTGCAAGAGGGATAAGCCATATTGGCATTCTAATCTCCTTTTTCGAGTGTTTCAGGCACGAAGAACAAACGAGGAGAACTACACAACAAGGCGATGCTCGCCACTTCCCTCCCCTAAGGATTCTTAGGAGGAGGTGTCACCATAACCTCGGCTTCAACTCTACCGAGGAGCTTTCTTTGCAAGACTTCAATGAGGCGATGCTCGCCACTTCCCTCCCCTGAGGATTCTTAGGAGGAGGTGTCACCATAACCTCGGCCTTAACTTTGCCGAGAAACTTTTTGCAGGCGACACTCGCCACTTCCCTCCCCTGAGGATTCTCAAGAGGAGGTGTCATCATTACCTCGGCCTCAACTTTGTCGAGAAGCTTTTTCTCTGTGTCCTCATTAGGACACATGAACTCTTTTGTGATAATGCATGTCATCACATCGCAAACTCACTGGTATCATTTCCTTTCTTAGCATATGTTAGGTGCATTCCTATTTATTTTATGCATTGATGTTGAAGACCGTGATGCAAAGAAGACCAAGCCCGAGATCCCCTTCATCAAAATCCACGACGGTCGGGTCATTCTTTGTGCTCACGGATAAGCAAAAATTGTGCAGTGAGGGACGATGGTTCCTGAATGGGTATCTTGACCTCATAGATAATCTATATCTTCAACTAATTGTTAGACAAGTTTTGTTTTTGTTTTCTTGAGCCCAGCATGCATCATATAGTATTAGTTGCATTGCATTTTTCATTATCATTGCATACATCCTTTCAAAAGATTCACCTTCTCACCCTCTTGTATCATAATTCTGATCATTACGAATCCCATCATGTTTTCTAATCCCACTGTGTTTTCTAATCCCACCGTGTTTTCTAGTCCCACCAACCTTTCTAATATCCCACCGTGTCTGTTAATCCCACCATGCTCGGTAATCACCTTGTGCCTTCAAATCTTTTATTACTATCCCCACTGTGGCCATTGCAACTCTTTTGCTATTCATCCCACCGTGGCAGTCAAATCATCCCGCCAAGGGCCTCCTATTAGATCAGAACTTGCACCGTCACTATCTTCACGGTCTGTGTTTCAACATTTGCCTTTCGGAATCTGAGATCATTCCATTCCTAATCAAATCTTGTCTCTTGGAAGACTTAAAAGAATCTAAGAGCCTGAATGTGCTCGATTGGTATTCTTTTACTTTTTCAAAACAAATCATTTTTTAAACTTTAACCCATCACAGTACAGGAACACCGCAAAGATCGGGTTACCGGCTGATGATGAACCTATGAACCCATGTTTCGGGGACTCCCCACCGCGTTGGGGGTTGGCTATTATTCTCTCGTGCCAATGGCACATCTTTTACCAATTGAACATAGGAAGACTCGATGAAACATGGCAGTCATCCAGGACACTTGAGGAGATTCGTCTTGCCGAATCTGGTCGTTGAGCGTGTCTATATCTACACCTTGATGTCACCTTTTCAGTCTATCGCTATTTTACTCCGCTGCATTCCATTACAACTCATTTCGCTTCGCTACATTCATCTACATTTCACTTTGCTTCACTACATAACATTCCCTTACAAAGCTGACATCAAGGCGAGGCAACCTGTAGACACGCCAATTTGGCCTTATTTAGAGCTTAAACCATTATTCCATTGGCAACATCTCTTTTAGACCATCAAAATCATGATGAACCACCCTTTTGGATGAGACAAGGTGCTTATTAGAAATATGAGGATTATTTGCTAATTTTTAATCAAATCCGTGTTTACCGAACAAGAGACTCTTTGTGGTGTGCCAGATTATGCTTTTCCCAGCATATCCTCTATTTGGAAATTTTTCACAGGATTATATGGACGTCTAATGAAAAAGTATTCAACATTAATAATATTCTTCTATGAGTTATCTTTCCATTGCAACAAACGGCATTCAATTCTAATCTCCCATTTTTCCGCAGCGCCTTTTATAAGTTAGACGTGCAGTTATGTCCGTACGTAGCACTGATCAAGCCCAATTGCATGCAAACCCAGCCCATTGGGCACATATCTGACCAATTCACGACCTTACCTTCCTTTTTCCTCCTCCATATCATTTTTTATAGTATCTGGAAGCTTCATGGTCGAAATTAGCATCATCTAATGATGGCAATCCAACTTGTTGTCTTATACATCAAAACTTGCCATTTTTAGACTAGATTTGTTTCCTCTTCAAGCGGAGACATATTTTGAACATGGGAAAGGTGATCCATGGTTTCCAATCCCTATCAATCATTTGGGTAAGTTTCTATATGCCTCAGAATGAAAATTAGCAACATTAATTGAAGGAAATCCAACCTATGGTCGGATGTATCGAAACTTGCTATTTTTTGACCTGTTTTTCATCCCCTATAAAGGGAGACTCATGTGAACGACCTAAAAGGGAATCCCCATCCTCTAGCACTCTTATCCTCGTCCTCCAGCACCCTTGTCTCATCCCAAACTCCCCAAATCGTCCTCTCTTCATCCCGGTGCCCGGAGATCATTCCAAAGTGAAGAAGAAAGCCGGTCTATGTTCCAACGTGCTGCACTGTTGATCATTGGATTCTACAGATCTTTATAGTCATTTTACGGCCTATATTCCTTCAGAATAAGTGTGGTTCATCAAGATATCTTTCATCTCCAACAAACATAGATCAATTCTGACATTCCCTCTGCTTGTTACGGCTTCAACACCGGCGCTGCATAGACAGATCCGAAGTGTTCTCTTCTAAGTCATTGTCTTCTCAGTCAATTTCAGTACATTTAATGGTGGATTAAGCCTATACATCCTTCATATAAATTGTTCCCTGGTTAGTCCTATTTTATTTACAATAATAATCATTCAATTCAGATATCTGTGGTTCCCATAGCATGTCCTACATCAACATTGTGCTGGGAGTTTCCAAAACTTCACTGTCCAAGATCCGGATTATCAGGTAAAATCATATTGCTTATCACAAGATTCAAGGAAACTTGTCTTCATATAAAACCACCCTCGGTGAGTCCTCTTTATTTTGAAACAAACATCACTTTATTCTGACATTGGTACTGTTCGTTACAGTCTCTGCATCAGAGTCGCGCAGTTTACATTGAATCTGTCCAACCCGGTTGCCACTTTGCCTGGGTTGTGTTGTCTTTAACCATTCATATTCTCTTTGCTAACTCTTCATTCAAATAATTTAGTTTATATTTAAGCATCATTTTATTCTATTTTTCATCATTTCATATATCACAAAAAACCAAAAAAAAGAGGTTAGGGCTAACCCCGAATCCGGTGAGTTTGTTTCCAATTGCCATTTTATGTTATTGTTTTTACAAGTTACTACACTTCACTCAGTTCTAATCTTTCTTCACTTGTTTTATTATCTTATTGTCTTCTAGTTGCACAAATACATCAAGCTAGCATTGGTTGGACTCTTCTTCATCGGCCGGCCGAAGAGGAAGAAGGTTGAACTCACATACTCTCTCCCACGCTAAGGTACACACGGTCAAATCAACTCAATTTTGTTTTTATTCCATAAAGCGGGGCCCGCGGCTCCTGGTGACCACCTTTTTATTCATGTTCTAAGTTCATCTTCTCCTCACTCTCCACCCACATGACCCAAACCGTCTCTGGTGCTCGAGCGACGCCGTGAGATAAAAGTTCGGGGATCAATGTGAGTGTGGGACCGAGATGAGGACTCTTTATCGCTTTCCGAGTGTTTTCCAATTCACTCCCCTGTTTTTCCCCATTCTATCTTTCATCTTATCTTGAGGTGCCGATCCGGAAGCCGTTTTCTGGAGTCGACACTACGTACATAACTTCATTAATGCTCAAAGTGTTATGAGCATTCATCAAGTAAATCCATGTGATAGTCACAGGATAATTTAGAGATGTATCCTTGAGTACTTGAGAAGCACTAAGGATATATCTTTAATGTATAGAGGATAAGACTTGAAGTCTTGTAGTTTTATGAACACAAGTCTCTAATCAGATAAGTCTGATAATAAGTCAATATAATGGTGGTGCAGTGAGCTGGAAGAGTTCCATGTAAGAGAATACTACTAATTCTACGACTAATCTAAAGTAGATTGAATAATGACTGTATATTGCTTGAGAAGGTGACTAGATGAAGATGTTCATCTGGCTTATAGGATTGTCCCAAACTTTCTCTGAAAGTGTATCATTTTTTTAGGAAAATAATGGGATAGAGCCAAAGTCTCATTAGAAGTTTCAAACTTCTATGGCAATACCATAGAATCAGAGAGAATGCAGTTGATAAAGATATAATTAAAGATAGAGTATCATCCGTTAATAACATTACAGATCCACTAACTGAAGCAGTTACTCAAAGAGTGTTTGAGCTTCACCTTGAGATGATAGAGATCAACCAGATGGGTGATTGGCTTTAGTGCAAGTGGGAGATTGATATAAATGTATGCCCTACAAGCCAATCATATATGATATAATTCAACATTTCTAGGAATTTCTCATTCAATTAAATAGGCAAAACTTCGTTACTAGCTTTTATTAGAAGTGTATATCGTAATGAAGTCCTTGATTACATGCAATGATGATTGAATCATGATGAGATCATGATAATGAGATCGATCATCTAGAGGTATGTGATCTAAATGTTCCTAGTCATAGGATCCTTGAGACAGGACATCAAGAATTCGGATAGACTAGTGTGTGTGATGTCTTCTCATGTGATGAGAATGACCGATCTCATTGATCATCAGTGTAGGGACACTGAGATACACACAGGTGCTCATTAGTGGAATGAGTTTACTGAACTGACTAATTTAGGAAAATGTGATCGGTATCTTACCAAACTATCTATCAGGTTATTCTTACATCTCAATAGCACGGTTAGATCTTTGACTTGAGTCACCAAATATGTCTTATCGAATATATCTTATACTTTGATTATTGACTTATGGATCACCATCTTGATGGTCTAGTATAGTTGATGTATTGGGTGCAAGAGAAACCCGGTGGAGGCAATTGAGTGGACAACAAGGGATCGTTCACTCTCGGTAGGAGAGAGAGAATGTCTTATGGGATAGCACTCTAAATCCTTGGCCAAGGTACTTAGAATAATTGGAAAAAGGAGTTTTCCAATTGATCCGAACCTGAGTACAGGACCCCGTAGAGTTGGAATATTTAGGGGTTGACAATCAATGCCGAACCCCTGACCGATCGGGACATTGAATGAATGAGGATTTAAATCCGTGTGGTAATTGATGATGGAAAGGCTCAATAGATGTTATTTAACTCCCCCAAAGTCATTTGGGACCATAAGATGTAGCTTGTACCCTTTATGATCAGAAAGCCGTAAAAATTATTATCGGATAACGATTTTGATTTAATTTAAAGGAATTGTTCTTTTCAATTAATTAAGGCTTCAACCAAATGGACTATGGGGCCTAGTGGGTCACACACATTTGATCATATTAATAAGATGAGGGCATGGACGTAATTTTATAGAAGTTTTGGATTTTTGTGAAAATTCCATCTTCTATATATAAATGGCTTATGAAGTCAAATTCTAACAAGCCATAGGGCTGGAGCACATCCCAAGCATCCTCTCTTCCTCCTCTCTCCTCTAGAAGGAAATCTCCCATGGTCAAGCTTGGATCTGGAAGGTTTCTGGAGGCCTGAAGGAAGGGAGAACTCATCTATTGAAGCAGATTATGTGGATACCGCTAGAGACCGGACACTTGAACGGTTTTCAGCAAGGAGGAATGTCCTCACTTCATCAATGGTAAGGGATTTTAGAAATTCCATGAGGTACTCTCGTTCTACTTCATATTCGGTTCCTGGTTTTACTAATTCGGCATCGATTAAGGCAAAGATCATGGTTTTATGGAATCAAAATTTATCGTCTGTCATGTATTGATTCCTTACAATAACTACTCTAGTAAATTAGTATGTTTCTAAATGTAAGCTACTCTAACCATAGCATGACAACCTGAACATAACTCTACATGCACATACCACTTAGACTTAACATAACATGATGAACTACATCCAACAATTCACTACCTTACATGACATAATGCAAAACTAAATCATTTGTCTAATTAGAATATATGCTTCACTTGGACATTGTAGCTATGTCACAGAACTACCACTATATTTAAATATATATATATATATAGTTGTAACATATAGTAAGTTAGATCCCAAAGTGCATCTAAGCAGGGGTGCACTTAGGATGAACTGTGGTATCTACGATCAAAGAATGCTCCAAAATATTCTAACTCGTTGTTGCACCTAGGCCACTACCATAGTTTGGTGAAGTACAATTTCATCATAGAATGCATTGCACTATACCAACTACATCTGACAAAGTAAAAACATATAATACTCAGACATTCACCAATTTGCCAAACCAAACATGTAATAAGCAATCCAGATATGAAACATAAAACTAAGGACAACATTATGCAACAATTAACATACTTATAGAATTCTATAACTTACAAGTCAATCATTATTGATATGATCTTACATTTCTTATAATATGTTATTTAGAAATAATGATATTATCTTCATTATTTGCATTATCTGGATGCGTCTATTGTAATGAACTCCTAGGTTACATACAATGATAATTGAATCATAATGAGATCAATCATTTAGAGGTATATGACCTAAATGTTTTTAGTCGTAGGATCTTTAAGATGGGATATCAAGGATCCGACAAGACTACTATATACAGGTCGTGCTCATTAGAGAAATGAATTCACTAAAATGACCAGTGTAGAGTCCTTAAATGGTGTTATCAAATTGTTAATCAGGGTATTCTATCATCACCATTGCACAATTGGATCTTTGACCTGAGTCACCAAAGATATCTTATAGGGTGGACTATGTACTTTGACTATTGACTTATGGATCACTTAGATTTGTGATCTTGTATAGTTAATAAATTAGGTATATAGAAAATCCGGTGGAGGTAATTGAGCGAACAATAGGGATTATCCCACTCTCGTTAGGAGAGAGAGAATGTCCTATAGATAGTACTTTAAATCCTTAGCTAAGGTAAATAAGATAAATGTAAAAAAGTTTTCCAATTAATCTAATTTCAAGTACACTATTCATAATGTCGGAATAACTAGGAGTTGATAGTCGATGTTGTACTCCTATCCAACTGGAACATTGCATAGACAAGAATTTATATATGTGTGGTAATTGATAATGGAAAGGCTCTTTAGAGAAGATTTTATCCCTGAAGCCATTTGAGATTATGGGATGTAGCTTGTACCCTACATGATCAATAGGCTATTAAATCTATTATAAGATAATGAATTAAATTTGAAATAAGTTGTTCTATTAATTGGGTCTTAACCAAATAGGCTATTGGGTCTAGTAAGTCACACACATATTGATAGAAATGTATGCCTACAAGCTAATCATATGTGATATGATTAAACATTTCCTATATCATCTTAGTCAAAATAAAAGGCATTTATTTATTACCATCTATCTTTAGATATGCATATCGTAATGAAGTCCTTGATCAATGAAATAATGATTCATAAGATCATGATAATGAGATCAATCATCTAGATACTAGTGATCCAAATGTTCCAAGTCATAGGTACTTGAGATAGGACATTAAGGATCAGGATAGACTTGTGTATATGTTATCTTCTCATATGATGAGAATGATCGATCTCATTGGTCATTAGTGAGAAGTCACTAAGATACACATACAGTTACTTATTAATAGAATGAGTTCACTGAACTAAACATTTTAGAAACCCTAATTGGTATCTTATTGAACTGTCTATCAAGGTATTCTATCATTAATGTGGCATTGTTGGATCTTTGACCTGAGTCACCATAGATGTCTTGTTGGATGTACCTTGTACTTTGATTATTAACTTATGGATCACCACCTGATGGTCCAGCAAAGTTAATGTATTGGTAGCAAGAGAAACTGAATTGAGACAATTGAGCAGATAACAAGAAATAGTTCACTCTCGGCAAGAGAGAAAGAATGTCATATGGAATAGTACTCTAAATCCTTGGTCAAGATAGATAGGATAATTAAAAAAATATTTTTCAATTGATCCATTCCTGAGTACAGGATTTCATAGAGTTAGAATATTAAGGGGTTTGACAGTTAGTGCCAACATTGAGAATGGCCCTTAATTTATAGGAGAAGCAGACTCGATGCAAAGTATAGAAAGAAACAGACCATGCCCCCAGGTTGGGGACACGTAGGCAACCCCCTCAACATGGGGCGTGCAGGCCACGCCCTCAAGTTGAGGGCATGGTGAGCGCGCCCTCACTTCGAGGGCACGTTCAGTGCATTATTGCTAAAAAACTTTGAAAATTTCCAAAAAATTGCTAAAAATTGGGTTGACAAAATGAACGTGCCCCCGACTCAGGGGTGCAGTCAAAATAAATGTTTTTAAGAGGAGGAAACTTCCTAAAAATCGATTTGGAAAGAAAGTCGAAAGTGGGGAAAGTTTTTGGTTTCTGGTAACAACCATGCCCTCAAATCGGGGGTGCACTAACAGTGCCCTTAGTCTGAGGGTGCGCAGACCATTCCCTCACAGTGAGGGCACGCTGACTGCGCCCCCGGTTTGGGGGCACGTTCAATTCTCTCTCCTGTGTGCCCTACGTCTGCGAGCCGTAACTTGTAAATGGGATGTCCATTTCGACTCTCGTTTGTTGCATATGAAAGAGGACTTGTAAACATAGCTCGCCAAATTGGTAAACCAGTTGGCACACATTCCAGAACCTTTTTATGAAATTTTAATCTCTGGTTTACAATTCCGAGGATTCCAAAGGCCAGAGCGGTGATCCAAAAAGACAGGTTTCAATCAAGGAGCCGAGGGTCAGCTTAGAATGACTTTAAACAATGACCAAACAAGTCTGGTATGATTGGAAAACTCTGAATCATTGAAAAAGTCAAGAATAACCCAATAAATGCAAAACAAACCTTAGAAAAGCCAAGATTAACCAGGAAAGCCTAAAATCGACCGAAATGATTGTACAGCACCAGTTGGTGACAATAAACGGCTAGGGTTGACCCGGAGGATATGGAAAGGCCCGGTGATGATTGGAAAGACATAACACATGATCCAGAATAGTTGTAACAATATGGATCAGAAAGTCAAGATAAAAGATGATATAGACCCACGACTACCGAAATGACTTGCTGGAAACCCAAATGTTCCAGAATTCACACGGGACTTTCGAGACCTTCAATTGGGGATCATCAGTTGGCTTCATGTTTCCACAATTAATGCACAGCTCTCGCTTGAGATTACGGCATTGCTTCAGAAATCTTCGGTACATTCTCAACTCACGCAGCTCTCCACTGACGTCCTGGGCTCATCTCCATAAGGTGATTTTGATCAGATGATGGTCAGATAAAAAGTTTTGTCAATGGAATAAGAGTTTGGAGCCTCGAATCAGTTCAATTTGGTGTGTCTACAACTAAGCTAGTTAACATAATTAAATAGCATTCAGGCTATTCGAATATGAAATCATACATAACTAATCAAATAATTAGGCATAGATCACATAATTAATCTATAAGTAATACTATGCACACAATTAAACATTATACAAACTACTAATCACAATCTATTAACCAAGATTAAATAATCATATTTTAACACATTAATTAGTATTATTGAGTTGATATGAGAAGCCGAGATGTCTACCTTGATAGTGTGGATGACTAACTGAAGTTCAAGGAGAGTTGGCTAGACAACAAGCATGGAGTGGCAATGACAATGACAAAACCAAATCAGGTGTTAGTCTCTTCTTCCTACCAACAAAAAGGAAGAAAAGAAAATATAGAATATGAGAGAGATGGAGATGATATGAGAGAGAGGATGCTGAAGAGAGATAGATAAGAGAGAGAGGGAGAGAGAGAGAGAGATCACATTGGCAGGTCAAAAGATTCTATGCCGTTGGCGGTCAATGGACTAGGAGTCAAATGGCTAGATAGCAACTAGTCAAAGGCATCAGCAACTATCACTACAAGAAAATAGGTTACTATGAATGACGGTAAGCCGTCTCAAAAAATTGAAAAGCCGTCGCTAATAAATATTAGCGACGGCTTCAAAGCCGTCGCAAATGCGTCGCAAATAAAGCCGTCGCCAATAATATTAGCGACGGCTATTGTTAAGCCGTCGCTAGTACGATTATTGGCGACGGCTTGTAAGCCATCGCATAAGTTATTAGCAAAACGACCATTTATTGGGGACGGCTTAAACAGCCGTCGCCAATAACTTTACTGGCGACGACTTAAGCCGTCGCAAACGGTAAGGGGATTAGACGGCGGATGAAGTTATTTGGGACGGGTTAAGCCGTCTCAAATAATCTTATTGGCCACGGCTAACCAGCCGTCACCAATAAATTTAGTTGCGACGGCCACGTAAGCCGTCGCAAATGGCAAGCAGAAACCCCACATCGCGGGTTCCGGAATTTTTTCTCTGGTATTGCGACGGCTGTTTTTAATATTCGGGACGGCTTTAGCCGTCCCAAATAACTTTATTGGCGACGGCTATAGAAAGCCGTCGCCAATAATAAATTTCTGAAAAAAAAAATAATTTGATTGGCCGGATTGGGTCAATTATACGATCCAATCCGGAAAATCAATCATTCTTGAACCTTTCATAAAGATCTAAAATCGGATCTACCAATCCAAAAATTGATTTATATTAATAATTTCGGTGCCGGATTGCTCGTTTCAAACTCGGAACGGACACCAAATTAGGATGAAACAACACACATTAACATACCAAAATTGAAATTCACCAAATTTAAATTCATATTCACATACCATATTCAAAATCACATTCATACACAAAATGTTTTGATACATATGAATAACATTCATAGAGAGTAAAAAATACATCTTAATCTATTCATCTTCTTCATCTTCATCTTCATCATCATCTTCACTCTCCTCGGCATCCTCGTAGTCCTCGTCGTCATCGCCATTTCTGTCCTCTGTTTGTTGAGGCGGAGGATGCCCCGATGTGGATGGCACATCAGGAGTCGGGAACCTTTGAGTCAAGCCTTCAATGATCAGATTGAGGCGATCGAAATTATCTTAGAATGATTTCTGTTGGTTGTCCAATTGTTGTTTCAATGAAGTTATTTGTTCTTCATAACGTTCATTGATTTCTCCTTGCCTCGCCACCTGATCTCTAAGCTCTCGAACTTCTTGAGTCGAGCTAGAAGCACCTCCGCTTGACTCACCATACCAAGTGTGGCGAGTTTCACCTCGCCCACCACATCGGATCCGTCCTGGTCGATCTCTACCAAACACGGATATGAAAGCTTCCTCCGCGGTGAGTGGAGGCTGCGATACCCCAGCATCCGAGGATTCAGATGCTGGGGGATTCATCAATCCTTGCATATTTTCCTATAAATAATATAAAAAAAATTAAAATCCTACCGTGATGAATTGTGGATTATAAAGAATAATAGGTTATGATAATCAATAATTACCATCATATGACGACTTTGGTCATTATCCCAAATGACTGCTCCATCGAGTTCTTCATGCATTTGACTCATCTGGAATACCTCCGGACGAGTTGGAGGTCGACCTTCTTTTCGTACCTTACCAAAAAATTAAAAAAAAGATAAAGGTTATTACAGAATAAGAATCAACTAATATGAAATTTTAAGTTTTGACTACTTACAAAGTCTCTTTCTAACTGGTGTATATTTGTTCTTCCTCTTCTGTACGGCATTGTTAATTGCCGCCTATTACCGGCATTCTTTTGACTCAATGCCTACATATATATATACAAATGAAACAACATTAAAAAAATGCAAATGAAAAGAATAGTATCTAATTATAAGAGGAAATAAAATTTTGAGTTACTCTAGCTTCATCTTGACTCCATAAATGGCACATATGATGCCATTGTTCCTCGTTGCACTGTCGAGGAATGTTGGCACGAGCTTCCTCATTTGATCGTCCTGTAAAATACTGTACACAAATATTGTTAACAAAAAATTGGTTATCTCGAAATTACATTCTAAATTATATTTTACCTTTCTTTTCAAATGATTTCTTTGTTTTCTTTGCATATCTCCCATATGCCTTAATATATGTGCATCCGATTGTGGATTCCGCTCAAAGGTAAAATGTTCTTTGCATTAATATAAAAATGATTAAAAAGTTCACCAAAATTTAAATAAGATGAAGCTACTTAAATGTTACCTCTAAATCACGGAATATGGCATCCTTTTTCTCCTACGGTAGAGCCATGTAATTATGCTCCCACAAATCGCAATGAACTTTGTTCATAACTCCTAAGTAGGAGGTAAACTCCTGTCCATGTGATCCAACACCGGATCCTCCTACTAGAACGACGTTGTAGGACTCATCAGGGCCAAGTGTTCGCACACTGATGGCCTTTGCTGGACCTCTCCCACGTCTAACTGATGTAGCTAGTTAAGTATAAATTAAAAATTACAATTAGACAACGAAGATTTTTAAAGAAAACTTTTTACTTGAATTTATTCAAATATTTACCTGAAGCATGGGAAGATGGACTTCTACCATCTGTAGGAGACGTCGTCGGAACCCGGTGAGAACGAGTCCGAGATGGACTAGGCTCATGGGGTGCCTCCCTAACTGGCTCGGAAGCAACACCCCTGGAGGTGGAAGGTCGATCCCTAGATGCCTGAGATTGACCCCGAGGTCCACCGCCCTCAGATGGTGTAGAAGTCTGAGATGTCCTACGACTTTTGCTGAAAATTCTCTTCATCTGTCACATAAAAATATTAGGCAGCAATCCCAGCTTCTAATTGTGCAATAAAAAAATTTTAGCGAATCTGAGGCCGGATTGCCCAATCCGAGGCCCGTTCCGGGTTCCGATCGGGCAATCCGGCTTCGGATTGAGAAACTTAGATTTTTTGGCCAATCCGAGGCCGAATCTCTACTATATTCACTCGTATATTCACTCGTATATTCACTTATATTTTTTGGGCAATCCGAGGCCCGTTCCGAGTTCCGATCTCTACTATATTCACTCGTATCACGCATATATGTTGAAATAAACTGCGTACACTCCTCAACCAAGTAGCCCTGGGCAATAGAACCTTCAACTCTCGCCTTGTTGCCCACATAATCTTTGAGCCTCTTTAAATATCTTTCAATTGGATACATCCATCGGTATTGAACTGGTCCAGACATTCTTGCCTCATAAGCCAAATGCACAACTAGGTGAATCATTACATCAAAGAATGATGGTGGAAAAATTTGTTCCAACTTGCACAATGTTACTGCAATCTTTGTCTCCCAATCTCTCAAAATGTTACTGTTCAAAACCTTAGCGCTGTAGATCTTAAAATACTGGCATAACTCTACAATAGGACTCAGTACATCCTTCGGCACGTTTCCTTGAAATGCCAAAGGAATAATTATTTGCATCATCACATGACAATCATGACTTTTTAAACCACTAATTGTTCGGACACTTAAATCTACACATCTACTAAAATTCGACGAATAACCATCCGTCACTCGAACATTCTTAATGAAATCAAGTAGTCTTGACTTTTGATCGTTGCTAAGTTTATAAATTGCATCCGGAAACTTTGATGAACCCTCGTACGGATGTAACTCGGGACGAATATTTAAATCTACTAAATCTTTCCGTGAGTTCAAATTGTCCTTGTCAATTCCTGATAAGTTAAACATCTCTAATATATTGTCGCACACATTCTTCTCAATATGCATGACATCCAAATGGTGCCGAATGATAAGAGATAACCAATATGGGAGTTTCTCAAAAAATATACTCTTCTTCTTCCAATTTTTATTCTTTGACAAATTTTTCCTTAAGTTCTCTAAATCTTTCTTAAACGGTTTTCCGAACCTAATAGTGTCCATCTCCTTTTGTTGCCTCCATAGGTCATATCCCGTAAGTATCTTTGGTGCTCCCTTCACACATCGTCGACCATCAAAAAGATGCTTATACTGGTTCTTTCTCCACCGATGTGCTACTGGTAAGAACCGACGATGACCAAGGTAGCATTGTTTTCGACTATGGGTAAGTCGAATGGAATGTGTTTCTTCGTTACATATAGGACACGCCAATTTTCCTTTAGTACTCCATCCAAATAAATTTGCATATCCCGGAAAATCATTTATCGTACTAAAAATTATGACTTTCATTATGAAAATCTCTTTCTTTTCGGCGTCATAAGTCTTCAATCCAATCTCCCACAAATCTTTTAGCTCTTCCACCAATGGTTGTAAGAATACATCAATATCATTTCCGGGAGCTATCGGACCGGGTATTAATAATGATATCATTGTGTATGTGGCTTTCATACACATCCACGGTGGTAAGTTGTACACCATTGTAACAACAGGCCACACACTATATTTTGAAGACATTTGACCAAATGGATTAAAGCCATCTGAAGCCAATCCAATCTGAATGTTGCATTTCTCTAACGCAAATTCTGGATAAAGTTCATCCACCCTTTTTCAAGCGGGAGAATCGGCAGGATGACGCATTTCACCTCTCAATTGATATGATCGTGATTGACTGTGCCATGTCATCCACTTAGCCGTATTGGATGATATGAATAAACGCTGCAACCTACCTCCTAATGGAAAATAATGTAAAACTTTTTGTGCTATTTTTTTATTTTGATTTTTAGGATCATTTTTATATCTGGAGGTGTTACAATATGGACAAACATTTTTATCTTTATTCTCTTTCCAAAATAGAATACAATCATTTTTACATGCATGAATTTTCTCATAAGTAAGTCCCAATTCCTTAACTAATTTCTTAAGCTCATACCAATTATCGGGAACACATGCCCCATTAGGTAAGACTTCCTTAAATAAAGATAATATCATATCCATACATTTTCTAGTGAGACCATTAATGGACTTAAGTTGAATCAACTTTAATATAAATTTCAATTTAGATACATTTTTAACACCTTCATATAGAGGTGTTTCAGAATCTTTTAATAATTTGGAATATTGAAAATTATCTTCATTCTGTTCTTCCTCATTATGTCGAATAGAAGATTCATTATTTTGAATATCTTGTAACATTTCCATTACCTCATCATCTACATAATTATCTTGTGGTTCATTTAAAATTGAAATGTCCTCATTTATCATATTGACTTCAATTTCACCATGGCATATCCATTTTTGATAATTTAACCATATACCATTGCATATTAGGTGTTCTTTGACAACATTTCTTTTAAAAATAAATGTATTACAACATTTTTTACAAGGACATTGTATTAGATCGTTATGTTGTCCATGTCTAAATTGTATTCTAGAATCATGAAAAGAATAGTTTAAAAATTCTTCGATCCCTTGAATATATCTAGAATCTAATCTATTAGGAATATGCATCCATGATTTGTCTAAGTTACTCATCTTAATTTGTTAAAAGATTGAAATACAATGAAGAAATGTTAATTTAATAAAGAAATCAATATATAACCGAACCTCCACCGAAAGAAGAAACTCTCAAGTGTATATCTCGATTGAAGTTTCCTGAAAAAGAGATAAAATGATCAAAATTAGACTTGTTGTTGAACAATAAATGTTTATACATACCAATTAAATATTTTTATCACAAACGAAGAGTTAGACATGAAAACTAAGAAAAAATTAAGTCATTTTAGGTCATTTAATGTCATTTAGGTCATTTAGGTCATTTAATGTCATTTATGTCATGTAATGTAAACATCTAAGAAAAAATTAAGTCATTTTAGGTCATTTAGGTCATTTAGGTCATTTAGGTCATTTAATGTAATCATTTAAAAAAATTAAGTTCTAAGGATATTGCATTAAGTTAAATTAAGTGACAACTAAAAGTTTATATTTTCACATTAAGCCCATAAAAAATTTCTCTTAGTTTTCCTTTTAATATCTAACTTTTCAGCAAAATCGGTATTAAACTTAGTGATAATCTAATTGAAACTCTATGCACATATCTACTTTTGTTCTATCTCCTAAATAATTAAAGTGATCAAGGTGCTACATATTTGGTTTGAGTAAGTCCTAACCTATTAATTTGTTAGGGATGTTTGGCACATATCTATTGCATATATGCTTTGTGATGTATAGGAAAAAAATTAAACAAAAATTCGTTTGTTGAAGATGTATACCTTAAAGGAGGTTCGATTAACCCTAAGTAGGGTTTAAATCCGGCACAAAGGAGGCGGCGGCGGTGGCGGCGGAGCCGGCGACACCCACGGCGGCTTCCTCGTAGCTCTCCCCTCACGGTGCCCTACGGCGCAGGGAGGGTGCAGAAATGCTGGCGGCGGCGGCGACGACGGCGGCGACAGCGGCAGCCACGGCGGTGGCGACCGGCGGCGGCAGCAGAGCGTGCGCGAGAGAGAGAGAGAGAGAGAGAGCGGGGGGAGTCAGCGGCGGGGGGAAGAAAGGAGGGCGTCGAGGGTTTTTTTAAGCCAAACTTATTGGCGACGGCTTTTGAAGCCGTCGCCAATAACAGGATAAGTTACATTGGCGACGGCTTCCGCCGTCGCCAACAAAAGTCGACCGTTCAACGGTCACCTTGAATTAGTGGCGACGGCTTAAGCCGTCGCCACTAATATTATTAGCGACGGCGTATGAAGCCGTCGCCACTTTTCCGAGGAAAAAAACCGCACGGGTCGTTTTCTGGGTATTGCGACGGCTTCGACCGTCGCAATACCAAGAATTTGCAACGGCTATATTTAGCCGTCGCTATTTACCAATTATTAGCGACGGCGTTAATTTAGCCGTCGCTTTTAACATTATTGGCGACGGCTTTAAAAAGCCGTCGCCAATAACCCGTCGCCAATGACCCAATTTCCTGTAGTGTATGGTCACATGGGAGTTCGATTCAACTCAATCCAGCACAAAGGAGCAACTATAGTCTCCAATGAGAGACTACCATGACTCCCCTCATTTGGTGGACCCACATGATGTTTTTTTTAAGAAAAGAAAGAGCCACAACATGGGAGCTGCGACAGTCTACCATTGGAAACTGCGGTTGCTCCCTTAGCCACTGGACTAAGTCAAAATGAACTTGTCGCATGGAGGCACATGCGGGTGTGGATGGCTAATGCGGGGATGCACGCCTGGTCGATGTGCGCTGGCGACGGATGTGTCAACAGGTTGGAGGCTGTGGCTGAAGGTTGTTGATAGTGCTGGAGACGTGGCCTAGCATGCAAGTGGGGAGGAGGCATTGTGGCCACAATGGTGGCAGACGACACATAGGAACGCAGGGTGAGGTGGTGTCCATGCAAGCACATGGTCACGTTGGTTGGTAGCCGATGCAGTGACCGCGATTGCGAGGTGAGGGCAATGTGGCAGCCAACAGATGATAGTGGACGGCGAAGGTGCATGGGCACTGGTTTGTCAGCGAAGGTGCAGGGATGGCCATGTGGCAAGGCTTCTTGCCCTACTGTGTGGTGCTGGGGGGAGATGTCCATGCAACATAGAGAAAGAGAGGGAGAGCGGCACAGAGGGTTTGGGGGCAGGTTTTCAATGGGTTTAAAAGGGAAAGAGAAAAATTTTAAAAATTTAAATATTACACATCAAACATATATCAAATAGATGGACATACTCAAACACATACCAAACATGAACACAGCACTTGTCATCCAATTGAAAAAAGTAAAGAGAAGCAAATGGACATGCTTGCTCAGGTGGTTTATGTAATGAAAGAGAAAAGGTGCTTCTGCCGTGTATGGTGGCGTGGGGCTTATGCACCCGTAACATGAAGAGGGAAAGGGAGAAAGATGCCCTAGCTGGGGATATTAAATAGGATATAAGTTTTTATTGGATTCTATTCTCACTTGATTTCTGCAATACGTCAGTAAGAGATACGATAAACTCATCGTGAGAGAGAGAGAGAGAGAGAAAGAGAGAGAGAAGATAGTGGATACAGTTGGTTTCTTACTTAGGTAAAGGGAGAGAGAGATATTCTTAATTCAAATCAAGATAAGATTTTATCATTAAATTTAGATAAGATTTTTTATTCTTATCCTCTAATCGCTTTAACTTTAGCCCTGTTTGATTGGGTTGGCTACGAGACTAAACCTTCATTTGATCAGAGCTTGTGTTTCTAAATGTTTGGTAAAATATTTAATCAATATTTGAATTAACCTCTTAAGTCTTAAAAAACTCTGAATAATTCAGATCACTGCCGTAACTTTTTTATATTCAGACCGAGATAGTGGTATCGCTCTCGCGGCATCTCTCTCTCTCTCTCTCTCTCTCTCTCTCTCTCCACCGAACACATATTCAGTGGCAGGAAATGAACTACTGGGAAGAGGGCGTGGAGGAATGGTTTGTGCACAACATCAGAGGGTCTTCACCGATAGATCAAAGCTTGTTTCTCCCTAGTTCTTTTATGCGCCCGCCGTCATACATATTTCCCTTGATGGTGCTGCTTTTTAGTGGATTGTCCCTCTAGATGTGATTTTCTTCGAGATTTTTGATTCACGACCTGATTTCGACTTGGTTGTGTGAATTTGTTCTTGTGCTAAGATGATTTGACGATTCTGTTTCATCAACTTGCTTTTTAGCTTTGCTATATGGAATATAAAGAATTTCTGGATATTATGAGTGATATCGAAATCTCTGTATTTTAATTTATCACTCTATGGTTTTGGGGGCTTCTCGGACATAAATCTGTTGGAAGCGCTGGTCCATCTAGAGGGGCTGCAAGTAGGGGTGGGCACAAAAAGGTTCAAACCGAGAAAGAAAACTAAACCAGTCCATTCGATTCGGTTTGGTTCGGTTTGGATCCCATTTCGGTTTGGTTCGGTTTGGAAAATCTCCAAACCAATTTAAACCAAACCAAACTGTTTAAACCGATTTAATCAAAAAAATATAAAAAAATTTATTTTAGTATTAATAAAAATGATATTATTATAAATTTTATAATAAAATAATATTTATTTTCATTATTTTTAACATAAAAATTAGTATATATGTAAAAAAAATTAATTTAAATATTTTTATTTATTTTCGGTTTAAATCGAACCAAACCGAATTGATTCGGTTTGGTTCGGTTCGGTTTGGAAGGGTGATTCGGTTTGGTTCGATTTGAAAAAAAAAATTAGTCCAAACCGGACCAAACCGAACCGTGCCTACCCCTAGCTGCAAGTCACCAATGTCTTAGGATTCCAAAAGTTGTCTTTCCTTAGCCAATGGAAGTTCAAAGGCCTCACCCTAGCTGCCTCCTTGCGCCGCCGCGGCTTCCGCCTCCTTGCGCCGGCGCCGGCGCCTTGTTGCGCCGCCGCCAGTCTGCCGGCGCCCTCCCCTCGCTACATCCGTCCGGGCATTATCCTCCAAGGTATATTTTAACTGAAATTATTTTATTCATTAGTTTCTATTTGAATTTTATTTAAAGTCTTATGAAAAGTGGATGTTTATTGATAAATCTTTCATTTCATATCGGCTAGGGTTAGTTGTGTGGTCAATCATCTAGCACTCGTGTGTTTTGAGACCATGTAATTTTTTTAGGAAATCATGATATATGCCAAATTAAGTAGAAAGCATTTTAGTGTAATAAATTGTTTAGAAAAATAGTCGTATTGTAGTGTATTAAGCCTTTTATAATTGGATTATTCTGATTTCTTTAAATTATACGTCAGCATGAATCAAAAAGATCACTCGTATAGCTAAACGATCCGGCTTCTTCGGCTCGGTGTGAACCCCTGTTTCGATTTCATCGATTCGGAAGGCTCACAAATCGAATGAAACCGGACCGAACTGCTTGAAACGAATTGTTTAAAACATTACATTATTATTAAGAAAAATAATATGTATATAGTTTGATTCGGTTTGATGAGTTATCTATTTGGTTTTTTGAACCAAACCGAACCGATAACTTTTTATCGATTTAGTTCGGTTCGGCACCTCCCCAAACCGAACCGAACCGGTAAACTAGTTGACCCAATTTGTCAAAATTTGACCCACTTTATTTACATATTATGTTACATATTTAAATATATATATTACATCAATTATAAATATATATTATTATAAATTTAAGTTAATTAGTATAAAGATATAATTATATATTATAAATAAAGTATTACTTTTCGTATTAATCTTAAGTAATTATTATAATGTATATTTTATTTTATTTTATTTTATTTTATTTATTTAAATATACATTAAACCGATGAACCGAACCAAACCAAACCGAACCACAATCGGTTCAAAGTTCATTGAACCGATACGATCCGGTTCGGTTCCCCTTATCGGTTCGGTTTTGGTTTGGAAAAAAAGACTAAACCGAACCGAACCGAACCGTTTACATCCCTAGTCGCGGGGCTCTGAAATTGGAAGTCTGCGCGCCATTCATTGCTGCGGCTCACCATCTGATGGGGTTTATGTAGTTGGATTTTTGTTTAACAAGAGTAGAAGATAAAAAATTTATAAGAATTTTTTAATGAAACTCAATGTCATTAATATGTTTATCTTATGACAGCTTTAATTCTTATTTTCAGGTAGTTTCAAATGACATTCTCGTTCGAGACTTTCTTCTCTTGGAGGTGGTTCGGTTTGTGTTTATTTTGTTTCGAGACTTTCTTATCTCATTGTTTATTTTTGTGCATATATATCTTTATTTATATTAACACATGACGAGGAGCTTAGATAAGTCTTGGATAGATATTCCTAACATATTAAGTCCTAGGTATCTTCAAGGAGTAGAAGAATTTTTAGATTATGCTTACGATGAATGTAGGACTCGATTTAGACATGGATTAGACAAAACTTTGATTCAATGTCCATGTAGACGGTGTTGTAACACATTTACTTTAAAAAGAGATGTAGTTAAAGAACATCTAATATGTGATGGCATATGGTCCAATTATCGAACGTGGATAAGTCACGGAGAAATTGAACCTAGTTTAAGTATCGTTAATGAAGTTCGATTAGATGAAGCACAACATGAGAATTTAAATGACGATGTAATAGAAATGCTTGAAGACATTCAAAATATTCAACAAGCATCTATACATCATGAAGGTGAACCAAGTATAGAAACACACAAGCATTTCTTGCTATTAAGAGAAGCAGAAACACCATTATATGAAGGATGCACAGAAATATCTAAGTTAAAATTTATTTTAAAGTTGATTCAGTTGAAGTCAGTAAATGGTTTGATTTGGAAAATGCATGAGTAGTATATTGTCTTTATTTAAGGATGTATTACCGAAGGATGCAAGTGTTCCTAACACTTGGTATGAACTTAAGAAAATTGTTAAGGACTTAGGACTTAGTTATGAAAAGATAGATGTATGTAAGAACGATTGTGTTCTCTTTTGGAAAGAGAATGCACATAGAATTAGTTGTCTACATTGTGAATCTCCCAGATACAAAGATGATCAACAACATAAGAGTAAGAAGGTGGCATGGAAGATATTACACTACTTCCCTTTAAAAGATAGGTTGCAGCGTTTGTTTATATCAACAAACACTGCTAGGTGGATGCCATGGCATAGTGAGCAACGTTCGTATATATCGAGAGGTGAAATGCGTCATCCAGCATATTCCCCCGCTTGGAAAAGAGTGGATGAACTTTATCCGGATTTTGCATCAGAAAAACGCAACATTCCGCTTGGATTGGCCGCCGATGGTTTTAACGCATTTGGCAACATGTCTTCAAAGTATAGTGTGTGGCCTATAGTTACATTGGTTTATAACTTACCACCATGGATGTGTATGAAAGTGGCTAACACGATGATTTCATGTCTAATACCGGGTCCAAGAGCCCCCGGAAATGATATCGATGTATACTTACAGCCGTTGGTGGAAGAGTTAAGATATTTATGGGAGATCGGATTGGAGACATATGATGTTTTAGCGAAAGAGAATTTTCTATTGAGAGCTATATTGTTGGGTACCATAAACGATTTTCCGGGTTATGCCAACCTTTTCGGCTGGAGTACTAAGGGAAAATTAGCATGTCCGATATGTAATGAAGAAACAAATTCGGTTCGACTAGTTCATAGTCGAAAACAATGTTATTTAGGACATCGGCGATTCTTACCCATATCACATCGGTGGAGAAAGAATCGTTACAGACATCTATTTGATGGTTGCCGGTGTGAGAGGGGTACACCAAAGATACTAACCGGACATGAGATTTGGAGACAACAACAGGAGACTGACCCTGTAAGATTCGGAAAAACATTTAAGAAAGATTTGGAGAGCTTGAGAAAGAATTTGATAAAAAATAAGAACTGGAAGAAAAGAAGTATCTTCTTTGAAAGAGTGCCATATTGGGCATCGCTGATTGTCCGACATCATTTAGACGTGATGCACATCGAGAAGAATGTGTGTGACAATATTTTAGATATGTTCAACCTATCCGGATCGAATAAAGACAACCTGAACTCTAGAAAAGACTTGGTAGAGTTAGGAATCCGTCCAGAGTTACATCCACATGAGAGTTCATCTAAGTTTCCAGATGCTATCTATAAGCTGAGTAACGCACAAAAGATTCGCATACTCGAATTTGTAAAGAGCATTCGAGTGCCGGATGGGTATTCATCAAATTTGAGTAGGTGCGTAGATCTAAGTAATAGGATCATTAGTGGATTAAAAAGTCATGATTGTCATGTAATGATGCAAGTGATTATTCCTCTTGCTTTTCAAGGGATCGTACCAAAGGACGTACTCAAGCCTATTGTAGAGTTATGTCAGTATTTTAAAGTCATTTGTGCTAAGGTTTTAGATACTAGTATTTTAAGGGATTGGGAATCAAAGATTGCAATCACAATGTGTAAGTTAGAACAAATCTTTCCACCGTCATTTTTTGATATTATGGTTCACCTTGTTGTGCATTTGGCTTACGAAGCTAGAATGTCCGGACCAGTTCAATACCGGTGGATGTATCCGATTGAAAGATATTTAAAGAGATTGAAAGATTATGTTGGCAACAAGGCGAGAGTTGAAGGTTCCATTGCCCAGGGCTATTTGGTAGAGGAGTGCACGCAGTTTATTTCTTTGTACATGCGACATGAAAACGAAGATGAGCGAGATCGGAACTACGATGGTGGTCCCTATGATGATGATCGTGAGCAGGGTTCAATGTTTAAGGCAGTTGGACGTCCGTTGAGATGCACCCGTGTACCTAGAATGTTGACGGAAAGAGAACAAGCTTTAATCCACTCATATGTGTTAAATCAAATTGAAGATATCGAGGATTTTCGTCAAAAATATAATGATGCTCTTATTAACGGAAGTAGGAATGAGTGTAGTTTTCCGGTTTGGTTTAGAGCACACGTTACAGAATTAAGGAACACAGGGTCTTCTAGATACAGTAAGGATCTAGAGATTTTATCACTTGGTCCATCCCGTTTTGCATCTTCATTATCCGGGTACATTTGCAATGGGTTTAGATTTCGGACAATGAATTCGGATTCAACCATGGCCACTCAACTATGTGGGGTCATTGTAACTGCAGAACTTCCATCTGGTTGTGATGGATATTATGGACGAATTTTAGATATAATAGAGGTATCGTTTGATAGGAATAGTCATTTAGTATTGTTTGGATGTCAATGGTGGGATGTGTACAATAAGGACAGAGGATTTAAGATTAATGAGTATGGATTTATTTCATTGAATACACAAAGGCAATTAGGGACAGATGAACCGTTTGCACTTGCAAATCAAGTCGAACAAGTTTTTTATGTGGAAGACAAAATGAGTAAGGGATGGATGATACCAGTGAAGTCACTTCCACGTAACTATTATAACTTATCGGAAGGAAGCGATGATGAAGTAGAACCATATCAAGATGAACTTGTGAGCGTACCCGTCGCATTTGGTGTAGCCGATGAAGATGTACAACTACAAACAACCTATCAGATAGAAGTAGAAATGTGATTGTCCGAAAACCCCGAGGCCGGTTTGCCCGATTAGCTTGGAAAAATGCATAACACCCCACCCCGAGGCCGGTTTGCCCGATTGAAGCCGGATTCCGGCTTGGATCGGGCAAACCGGCCGGTTAGCTTGGAAAAATGCATAACACCCCACCCCGAGGCCGGTTTGCCCGATTGAAGCCGGATTCCGGCTTGGATCGGGCAAACCGGCCGGATAGCTTGGAAAAATGCATAACACCCCACCCCGAGGCCGGTTTGCCCGATCGAAGCCGGATTCCGGCTTGGATCGGGCAAACCGGCCGGATAGCTTGGAAAAATGCATAACACCCCACCCCGAGGCCGGTTTGCCCGATCGAAGCCGTATTCCGGCTTGGATCGGGCAAACCGGCCGGATAGCTTGGAAAAATGCATAACACCCCACCCCGAGGCCGGTTTGCCCGATCGAAGCCGGAATCCGGCTTGGATCGGGCAAACCAGCCGGTTAGCTTGGAAAAATGCATAACACCCCACCCCGAGGCTGGTTTGCCCGATCGAAGCCGGATTTCGGCTTGGATCGGGCAAACCGGCCGGATAGCTTGGAAAAATGCATAACACCCCACCCCGAGGCTGGTTTGCCCGATCGAAGCCGGATTCCGGCTTGGATCGGGCAAACCGGCCGGATAGCTTGGAAAAATGCATAACACCCCACCCCGAGGCCGGTTTGCCCGTTCGAAGCCGGAATCCGGCTTGGATCGGGCAAACCGGCCGGATAGCTTGGAAAAATGCATAACACCCCACCCCGAGGCCGATTTGCCCGTTCGAAGCCGGAATCCAGCTTGGATCGGGCAAACCGGCCGGTTAGCTTGGAAAAATGCATAACACCCCACCCCGAGGCCGGTTTGCCCGTTCGAAGCCGGAATCCGGCTTGGATTGGGCAAACCGGCCGGATAGCTTGGAAAAATGCATAACACCCCACCCCGAGGCTGGTTTGCCCATTCGAAGCCGGAATCCGGCTTGGATCGGGCAAACCGGCCGGTTAGCTTGGAAAAATGCATAACACCCCACCCCGAGGCCGGTTTGCCCGATCGAAGCCGGATTACGGCTTGGATCGGGCAAACCGGCCGGATAGCTTGGAAAAATGCATAACACCCCACCCCGATGCCGGTTTGCCCGATCGAAGCCGGATTCCGGCTTGGATCGGGCAAACCGACCGGATAGCTTGGAAAAATGCATAACACCCCACCAGCAGGCCGGATTGCCCGATCGAAGCCGGATTCCAGCTTGGATCGGGCAAACCGGCCGGATAGCTTGGAAAAATGCATAACACCCCACCCCGAGGCCGGTTTGTCCGTTCGAAGCCGGAATCCGGCTTGGATCGGGCAAACCGGCCGGTTAGCTTGGAAAAATGCATAACACTCCACCCCGAGGCCGGTTTGCCTATTCGAAGCCGGAATCCGGCTTGGATCGGGCAAACCGGCCGGATAGCTTGGAAAAATGCATAACACCCCACCCCGAGGCCGGTTTGCCCGATCGAAGCCGGATTCCGGCTTGGATCGGGCAAACCGGCCGGATAGCTTGGAAAAATGCATAACACCCCACCCTGAGGCCGGTTTGCCCGTTCGAAGCCGGAATCCGGCTTGGATCGGGCAAACCGGCCGGTTAGCTTGGAAAAATGCATAACACCCCACCCCGAGGCCGGTTTGCGGGCAAACCGGCTAGTTAGCTTGGAAAAATGCAGAACACCCCACCTCGAGGCCGGTTTGCCCGTTCGAAGCTGGAATCCGGCTTGGAACAGGCAAACCGGCCGGATAGCTTGGAAAAATGCATAACACCCCACCCCGAGTCCGGTTTGCCCGTTCGAAGCCGGAATCCGGCTTGGATCGGGCAAACCGGCCGGTTAGCTTGGAAAAATGCATAACACCCCACCCCGAGGCCGGTTTGCCCGTTCGAAGCCGGAATCCAGCTTGGATCGGGCAAACTGGCTGGTTAGCTTGAAAAAATGCATAATACCCCTCCCGATTAAATTTTAAAGATTATATTGCAGATGAAGAAATTTAGCAAGAGTCGACATACATCGAGCAGTGGGATAGCCGGTGGAACCACCGATCAGGCCGGTGGTTCTCAGGGCCCTTCTCAACCTACCCAGGATGCGATGCCATCAGGTGGACAATCCCGGGCGGTTGACACTCGCCCTACTACGGCGACGCCCCCTACAGACTGTCCATCTTCTTCCGCCTCCGGTAAATATCAATTTTTTATATTTTGTAGATTTATAAATATCAATTTTTAAATGTGTTTAAAATTTTGGCATGCAGCTGCAGTTGCTAGACGTGGGAGAGGTCTTGCAAAGGCGTATAATGTGCGGACATTAGCACCTGGGGAGACCTTGAACGTCCGGGTCATTGGAGGATCGGGTGTAGGCCCAAATGGCCAGGAGTTCACCTCATATCTTGGAGTTTGCAACAGGGTACATTGTAATTTATGGCAACAGGATTACATGACCCTTCCAGATGACAAGAAGGAGGCGATATTTAGAGACCTCGAGGTAAATAAAAGTACTTCAGCTTATTTGTTTTTTTTCACTTGAAAATTACTAATCTATATACTCTTCCTGTAGCAACATTTTACATTTGAGCGGTCTCCATCCATAGATGCGGAAATTTTAAGGCATATGGGAGAGATGCAAAGAAAACAAAGGGGTCATCTGAAGAAGAAGGTAAAAATTTCATATTTATTTTTTTAGTAAACGATTATGTACTATAACTAATACAATTTTGGCGTACAGTATTTTACAGGACGCTCACTGGAGGAGGCACTTGTCGTTGTGCCTCCACAATGCGATCCAGACCAGTGGCGTCATAGGTGTGAGATATGGCAGAGGGACGACAATAAGGTAAATAATTTATTTAATTTAAAAGTAATCCACATTTGATAACTCATTTTATTAGCTTGTCTTAACAAAACTAATGTGTTATGAACTTGTTTGTAGGCACTTAGCCAAAGGAATAAAACAAACAGGGCTAATTTGAGCATGCCTTATAGGCGAGGTAGAACCAACATTCATCAGCTGCAGATAGATTTTGTAAGTTTATAATTTTTTTCTTATTCACTATTGTATATCTCGATAATAGTACTAATGTGTTCATAATGTTTTCTTTTAACAGACAAACAAAGAAGGGCGTCGTCCTACTCGTCCAGAGGTCTTCGAGATGACCCAGACGAAAGAGGCGGAGGATGGATCCCTCGTATGGCGCAACGAGGAAAGTCGTCAAGTTATGGTACGCAATATGTTTATTTGTATCAACATTAGACAATTTTTATTTCATATAACAACTGACTTTATATTTACATTATGTAGGATGAGATGCGCCAGTTGATGAATGCCCCCCAGTCAGAGAAATCAGATGCTCGGAATTCCGAACATCCATTCTCTCCCGAGGATGCATTCATCACCGTGTTCGGCAGAGACAGGCCGGGATGGATCCGATGTGGGGGGAGAGGACAGACCCGCAACACTTGGTATAATGTATGCAGTGGAGGTGCGAGTACCTCTGCGGGTCCGGGCTACCAAGAGTTGGTGGACAAAGTCGATGCTCAAGCTAAACAAATCGAGAAACAAAACTCGATGATCGACTCGCTCCAACAACAACTGGACGCCCAACGTCAACAGTTCCAAGAGTCAATGACACGGCTAACACAAGAAATGTTAGCTCAATTAAACAGTAGGCTCCCACCTGCAGATCCATCTAGTTCGAGGCCATCCCAATGCCGTATAGGCGCACGGGGAGGCGAGGAGGAGGACGACGACGACGACGAGGAAGCGGACGATGAAGAGCGTTCATTTGGGGAGGATGAGTGAGAGAGTTGTTTACTCTCTATTTTATATTTTCTGATTTTGTATTTGAGGCACTTGTTGTATATATAATACATTTTATAAATATGAAATTTTCTTATTGAAGAATGTGTTTCTTGTGTATGAATGAATGTAATGGCTTTAAGATTGTATATTCACGTATGTATGTGTTACTACGTGAATACAATATTGTGCAAAAAAAAAAAAATTTTAAAAACTGTAATTTAATAGCGACGGCTCCCTTAAGCCGTCGCTAAAGTACGTTTAAGCGACGGCTGTTCATGTAATGGCGACGGCTCTAAGCCGTCCCAAAACCAGAAAATGCACCCCCGCGGCTATCGGCGAGGCCAAAAATGGTTTTTAGCGACGGCTCCATAAGCCATCACTAAAAGTTACTTTAAGCGACGACTGTGTATGTAATAGCGACGGTTCCAAGCCGTCGCAAAACCAGAAAATGCACCCCGCCGGGGCCGAAAAATGGGTTTTAACGACGGCTAGTAGCCGTCGCTTATAATTACTGTCCTTTACTAGCGACGGCTTCAGGTAGCCGTCGCAAAAAAGATTTAGAGCGACGGCTTGTGCGCCGTCGCAAAACCAGAAAACTACTCCCCGGCGGTGCAAAAACTGGAGTTTTGGCGACGGCGAGAAGCCGTCGCTAATGTCATTTACGGGTTTAAGTTTATTTGCGACGGCTTGGAGCGGTCGCTAAAAACTTTATGAGGGACGGTTGCAGCCGTCTCTACTAACTTAATTGCGACGGCGTTAGTCGTCGCCAATATTGCTAAACGCGACAGCTTGTTGTTAGCCGTCGCAATTAAAATTGGCGACGGGCTTATTTGTGACAGCATGGCGACGGCTGAACAGCCGTCGCGATTGGCCTCTGGCGACGGCTCTTGTATTTTTGGTGACGGCGGTCAGCCGTCGCTAATGAGCTTCTTTCCTGTAGTGAATGATCTTTGTTTCTCATTGACAACTTTCCTACAAAATCATCCATCCTCACATCCAGTTGCCGATCGAGAAGGGTCGTCTATCTCCGGCTATATTTCCTGCTAGAAGGGGTTTGGTCGGATGGGCGACATGCACTAATGGTAAACTATCTGTGATAAGCTTTTGCCGGAGGTTCATCCAGGGAGAATTGTGTCAAGATTTAGCTATTCATGGAGACATCTAGAACTATTATTAATCGTTTGTTGTGATTTAATTGATGTCTAACCACTAAATCAGTCAAACATTAATTAGACATCGAAATTTTTGACAAAACATTTGAATACAATACTAACTTCTTGGTAACCCACTAAATTTTAAGTAGTTTTGTTATAGTTTTTGTTTTCAAAAATGAATAATTAAAATTTTATAAAAATTAAATTAAAATTTTAGACATTCTAGTAAGTCAAATCAAATGTCACCTCAATCTAATAATTTTCAGACCGAGAGTAGAAACAGCTGGCTTCTTTAAACAAGACTACCAATATAACTTGTTAATAACCTGAACACATCCTCTTGCTAAATAATGTAATAACGAGATAACAATACTCAGTTCAGTACGTTTAAACTAAATCTAATTCAATTCTAGAAATGAAAATAATAGCGTTACATAATTCAAAATAGTATTGATTTTCTGCACATGAAAGAACATGATGCAATATCGTCACAAGAGTGGGTAGTATAACATCACCAAACTAAGAAAAATCCAGATAACAATACTCAGTTCAGTTTACACTGAATCTAATTCAATTCTAGAAATGAAAATAATAGCATTACATAATTCAAAATAGTATTGATTTTCTGCACACGAAAGAACATGATGCAATATCGTCACGAGAGTAGGTAGTATAATATTACCATACTAAGAAAAATAAAAGTTAAAATGAAGAGAAAGAAATTGAATTGTTATCACTACAAGTTTAATATATTGCCACCGATAATATCTTATCCCATTCTTTTCTTTTTCCCACCGTACTTTAGTAACATCTATTTCCTACTTCCCTCCACGTATTCCCGCAGTCTACCCGCCTGCGTACAAGTCAAAGAGGTGGAATTTGCATAGTTTTTACTTGCACATCCAAAAAGGTACATTTGTTGAAGTCTGCTATGATCCAAAGAAAGAATGGACATTCCAGTGTGAGAATATTTCATTTTATATAACAGGTCATTACACATATTTCTTGTGAATGGTATTCTAGATCCTTCCATCTATACGTGGCACCAATTATAGTTTTGGCATCATTTCCTAATTTGGAAGTATGGGCAGATTGTAAATAAGTTGTTGTCTTATTAATATAAATAGAATGGATGATGGGGCTGGATCATTTGATTTATGCCAAGTTAGATAATGTAACGCCGGGGAAAAAATAGGAATTGGAAAAAAAAAAAATGGAGATCCTCACCTCTCGCAACGTACCCCCCCCCCTCCACTGCCTCTCCGTTGCCGCCTTCCCGTCCCATTTTCTTCCGCCGGACGCTGCCTCACCGCCTCGCCGTCGCTGTCACTGTCGCCCTGTGTCCCCGCCGGCCCGGCTCCTCTTCTTCTTCGTTTCTTCTTCTTCATCCTCTTCTTTCGCCGTAGCGGGTGTTGCCGGGAGCCACCATCGACGTCATCGCTGTCACCCGCTGCCGCCGTCGCCGCGGTTGTCCCCTCTCTCTTTCCCGCCGCGGCTGTCCCCTCTCTCTTTCCAACTGCGGCTATCTCCGCCGCGACTACCTCTCCTCCTCTTCTTCTCCTTCTTCTTCTCTTTTCTCCCTGGCCGGGGACGTCGCCGCCGTCGCGACCGGAGCCGCGTCCCGCTCGCACCCCCCCCGGTCGCTCCTCTTCTTCTTCTTCTTCTTCTTCTTCTTCTTCTTCCGCCGTCGCAGCGTCGCCGAGGGCCGCCGTCGACCGCCGCCGCCGCCGCGCTACCCCCTCCGCTGCTGCGCTCCTCTCTCTGGCTCTCCCTCCCGCCGTGGTCGCAACTATCGCTGCCACGCTCTCTCTCCCTCTCCCGCGTTTCCCCCTTCGGCCGCCGCGGCCGACGTCACCCCCGCCTCCACCGCTCGCACCCCCTCCTCTCGCTCTCTCTCTCTTCTCTCTCCCGGCACACTCGGACTCTCTCTCTCCTCCCTGTCCCGCGCCCTCGCGCTCTCTCCCTCTCTCCCTTCTCTCTTCCTCCCCCCGTCGGTTTAACCGCACCGCGCGCGGTACGCGCGCGGCGACCGCATGCACCACCGCGCATGTGGCTGCGCCGCGAGGGGGGCGGCGCTTTGCGCTGCCTCCCGTCTCTCTCCTCCCCCCTGCCACACTCTCTCTCCTCTCTCTCTTCCCTCCTCTTGCTCGCTCTCTCTCTCTCGCACACTCTCTTTCTCTCTCCTATCTTACTCTCTCTCTCTTTCTAATTATTTTATTAATTTAATTGAGTGAGTTAATTAACCCTTTTATCATTTTTAATGCCAATAGGATTGGAGGATACCCCGGAGCCGCAATCGACTCGGTTACCTCGTGATTAAACCGACTTGGGTTTCCTGGATTCAAAAATTATCAACCTCATCGAGGTAGGCATCCCAACTTATCCTTAGCACATGATATTGTAATTAATGTGTTAAAATATGATTATTAGATTATTAGTTTGAAAATGATGAACAAATGATGGTTATGTATTTAATTGTCTGCATGTGATTAGTTAGATATTTATCATGTCATTCATGCATAGTTTCATGATTTGCATTAGTTAGATGCAATTTTTAAATTAATGTGGTTTATAAAATTATTAAATTAGATATATTGTGTTGATTAATTAGATTTGTTGTATTAATTCATAAAAAATGAAATATGACCTATTATGATTATAATTATACCTGATTTATGGTATGAATGACATGAATTGTTATAAGGAAATGGTTTGTGACCTTTCATGATTATAATTATATCTGATTCATGTTTAGAATAATCTTAAATCATTAATATTTATATTAGAATGGAAATTGATAGCATGATAATTATGGAACGTGGTTAATTAATATTATTAGTTGTCTGATCATGTAAAGTACATTATTTGATTAATTGTTTTGGAATTGTGATTAATTGAAATTAATATGCCCAATTATTTTGCATATTCCTTTCTGATTGGGTCAATTGCATAAATTGGTGTAAAATTGAATTATGTGAATGATATGATATTGCATATTCTATTCTGATTGGGTCTATTGCATGAATTGTTGGTATAATGAAGTGGTTGTGCATGACTTGATAATTGACATATCTGGTTGATTGAATTGGTTTTGTCTAAGTAGATATATGGCTTTTACTTGTTGAGGTCCTCCAGCCTACTTTAGTGGTCCTGGGGCAGCAGATGACGTAGTGAAATCCGGTGCATCCTTTGATCCCGGATACCGCGGTTTATCCTAAGTACGCCCTACATAGGTGTACTAAGGATCTAGCTTACTATATGGTACTTCTTATATATATTTAGTGCTGGAGTTGAGAGGTCCAAGTATGGCATATGATTTACTCAGACACATGGAATGGAAATGGCATTAAAGTATGCATAGTTGGCTCATACAGGTCTAGATGGCATAAACATGTAGTTTAGCGTAGTTGGTAGCCAAGTTCATGTAGAGACATGTTTAATTGATAATTTAGTGAAAGAAATCACATTTAAATAAATAAACACAATAAATAGCCTATATGATATTATAGTAATTGGTGGATCTGATTTATGCATAAAATTAGCAGTTAGATTTGTTAATATATTAGGAAAGTTGGGTATAAGTCCTACTGAGTCTGCATGACTCATTCCAAATCTTTTAACATTTTTCGGGAAATCAGGTAGCGCAGCAGAAGCATAGTTAATCAGGATTAGTGCAGAAGAGGTTCAGAGAATTTGGTTTATGAATTGTTTATATTGAAATCAAAGTATGATTTATTTGTGGAATTGAATCATTTGTTTTATTAATTGGGACCTGTTATTTCTTTAATTTTTCCCAAACTGACATAGTTTAGGGGTTAATTCCCCGGTCTCGTACCCGGATTTATTCCGCTGTGTGTTAGGAAATCCGGGGCGTGACAGATAAAGCTCCTACTCCTTTGCTTCTCTCTATTTCTCTTTGTTGTCCTCTAGCTTCCGCAAATTATTAGATCTCATTTTTTCACTTAGTATCAAAGCAAGTTGAAAAACAATAGAAGGTGATGATGGATCAACGATGAAAGGAATGGAGCATAGTAGTGACTTCAACACAAAGTCAGTGGTCTATATCATCTTTGTTCCTCTGATAGTCTAAGATCCATTCTTATTTTAATTTTACTGATTGGTGAGGATTACATTTACCGGCAAAGAGGTATGTCAGTAGTATTATCATCAAAAAATAAACTCCACTTTGTTGATGGTTCAATTAAGAAGCCTATAGATTCAAATCCTTCTTATTAGTCTTGGCATCATGTTAATAGTATGGTTGTTTTGTGGATAATAAATTCTATTTTGGATGAAGTTGCTTTCAGGAGAGATTGGAAATATAAAACCTTCTACTTCCTTCATTTGTCCTAAAGCAAAACAAACCCGTTTGCCTTTTCATTATAGCAAGAATAGAAGTAAATTTCCTTTTGAACTTTTGTTAATTGATGTATGGGGGCCTTACCATGTTCCCTTTACAAAGGATGCTAAATACATTTTGAGTATGGATCCATATGTTGAGTCTTAAATCTCAAGTATCCAATTCAATTAAGAATTTGGTTTCTTTTGTAGAAAGGAAATTTAGTGTGCACATTAAAGCCATCAGTATAAATTGTTAGGAATCAATACATGACAGTAGAAAAACTTTGATTCCATAAAACCATGATCTTTGCCTTGGTCGATGCCGAATGAGTAAAATCGGGAACCGAATATGAAGTAGAACGAGAGTACCTCATGAGATTTCTAAAATCCCTCAACATGGATGAAGAGAGGACATTCCTCCTTGCTAAAAATCACTCAAGTGTCCAGTCTCTAGCGGTATCCACACGATCTGCTTCAATAGACGAGTTCTCCCTTCCTTCGGACCTCCAGAAACCTTCCAGATCTAAGCTTGACTATGGGAGACCACCTTTTAGAGAAGAGAGAAAGAAGAGAGGATGCTTGGGACGTGCTCCAGCCTTATGACTTGTTAGGGTTTGGCTTCATAAGTCATTTATATATAGAAGATGAAATTTTTCACAAAAACCCAAAACTTCTATAAAATTACGTCCATGCCCTCATCTTATTGACCAAATCTAATGTGTGTGACTCACTAGGCAAAATAGTCAATTTGGTTAAAGCCTTAATTAATTTAAAAAATAATTCTTTTAAATTAAATCAAAATCGTTATCCGATAACAGTTTTTATGACTTCTGATCATAAAGAGTACAAGTCACATCCTATGATCCCAAATGACTTTGGGGAGTTAAATAACATCCATTGAGCCTTTCCATCATTAATTACCACATGGATTTAAATTCTCGTTCATACAATGTCTCGGTCGGTCAGGGGTTCGGCACTGACTGTCAACCCCTAAATATTCCAACTCTATGGGATCATGTACTCAGGTTTGGATCAATTGGAAAACTCATTTTCTTATCCTAAGTACCTTGGCCAAGGATTTAGAGTACTATCCCATAGGACATTCTCTCTCTCTTATCGAGAGTGAACGATCCCTTGTTGTCCACTCAATTGTCTCCACCGGATTTCTCTTACACCCAATACATCAACTATACTGTACCATCTTGATGGTGATCCATAAGTCAATAATCAATGTACAAGATATATCCGATAAGGCATCTTTGGTGACTCAGGTCAAAGATCCAACCGTGCTAGTGAGATGTAAAACTAACCAAATAGACAGTTCGGTAGGATACCGATCAAGTTTTTCTAATTGGTCAATTCAGTGAACTCATTCCACTAATGAGCACCTATGTGTGTATCTTAGTGTCCCCACATTGATGACCAATGAGATCGGTCATTCTCACCACATGAGAAGACATCACACACACTAATCTATCCAGATTCTTGATGTCCTATCTCAAGGATCCTATGACTAGGAACATTTAGATCACATACCTCTAGATGATCGATCTCATTATCATGAGCTCATCATGATTTAATCATCATTTCATGTGATCAAGGACTTCATTACGATATATGCTTCTAATAAAAGCTAGTAACGAAGTTTTGCCTATTTAATTGAATGAGATATTCCTAGAAATGTTGAATCATATCATATATAATTGGCTTGTAGGGCATATATTTCTATCAATCTCCCACTTGTACTAAAGTCAATCACCCATCTCGTTGATCTCTATTAGCTCAAGGTGAAGCTCAAACACTCTTTGAGTAACTGTTTCAGTTAGTGGATCTGTAATATTATTAGCAGAAGATACTCTATCTTTAATTATATCTCTAACAACTGCATTCTCTCTGATTCTATGGTATTGTCATAGAAGTTTGAAACTTCTAATGAGACTTTGGCTCTACCCCATTATTTTTACAAAACAATAATACACTTTCAGAGAAGGTTGGGACAATCTCATAAGCCAGATGAACATCTTCATCTAGTCTGCTTCTCAAGCAATATACAGTCATTATGCAATCTACTTTAGATTAGTGGTAGAATTAGCAGTGTTCTCTTGCATGGAACTCTTCCAGCTCACTGCACCATCATTACTTTGTCTTATTTCATACTTATCTGATTAGAAGCCTGTGTTCATAAAATCACAAGACTACAAGTCTTATCCTCCATACATTAGAGATACATTCTTAGTGCTTCTCAAGTACTCAAGGACACATCTCTAAATTATCATGTGACTCTCACATGGATTTAGTTGATGAATGCTCATCACACTTAGAGCATTAATGAAGTCATGTACGTAACATCGCAAATGTGATAGGCCCAATTGCAAAAGCATAAGGGCTATACTAGTGTGATCTCTTTATCTCACAAGAAGTCTGCAAAGACATCTCTTTAAAGAGATCAACTCCACACTACATGGATAAGAAACCTATCTTAGAGTTTATCATATCAAACTCTTTGACTATGGTAACTACGCACATGAATTAGGTAAGGCTAAGAAACCTTTTAGATCTATCTCCATAGATCTTTAAATTCTTGTTTAGTTTGGAGGATTAATTTGATAATTAGGCTCACTTATGATAACATACTTACTTCATTCTTAATGAGTAGTATGCAATGCATATATCATGTCAAGAAGATAATAGCACTCTCATTTATCTTATATGTATACACAAGGCATATTTTCGTTCTCAATGAAGTCATCAGATTTAATCTTATTAAACCTTATTTACCATCTATGAAAAGTTTTACTTTAGTCCATAAATGGACCTTATGCACACACTATTTGGATGTTTTGGAACTTGATTCCCAATGGTTGTATCATATACACACATTTCTCAAAATAACATAGAGAAACTATCTTAACATCCATTTGACATATCTTATAGTCACAGTGTATAACAATCAAAATCCGAATGGATTAATTCCATGGCATAGGTAAAAGGTCTTATCATAGTCAACTATTTGACTTAAATGATATCCCTTTTAACTATCCTTACTTTGAAGGTCTCTACCTTCTAATCTACTTCACTCTATTCTTTAGTGATCAATTTATACCCTATGGATATGTTGGCATCAAATTTTTCTGCTTAGCTTGCTTGAAACATATTTCAGCAATGCCAAAGTCGGCACTAAAAATCTGACCTAGATTCGAAAAATTCAAGAATAGATGATGCAAACAGGCTCTGGAAATACCTTGGCATGGCTTTACATGCTACAAATGGCCAAGATAATGTGCTCATTGCATAGCCCCAATCGAGAGCTTCGCAACGGTGCCCAAAACATGGAAAACGGACACCGGAAGGCCGAAATGACCATTTTGCCCCCGACGCTTTGGGACAAGTTGGGACTCTAACATGGAATTCCAACTTTACCACATTCTCAAGGTTGGATAGAGCTAGGCAACGCTCAAAATGAATCGAAAATCCAACCCCCGGTTGAAGAGATATGCAAGAAAGATCAAATCTGGACGGAAAGCCGTATGTCGTCGCACCAGGGGCATAATGGTCCGATCAGCTCCTGAATCGACCCATGGGCTGAAATTTTCAATTTTCATGGCCCAAAACATTAATCTCATGAATATTTATGCATGAAAAATAAATTTGGCCAAGGGGAGGAGGTAATTGCATTGAATTACAGTTTCTGGCATTATCGACGACCGAGATCGCACCGATCAAAGAAATCGGTAAAATCAGAGATCCTAGGCAATTTGGGAGATCTCAGCCACACATTTGGATGGATCATAATATCAATGGTCATCAATTATTGTCCCATATTTATCTGATTTAATTTTGGCTGTGTTTAATCAGTTTTCGGCCAAAATTAATGGTAGCCATCGAATCGGGAGTCTTTTAGATGAACGGTCTAGATTGGATCATTCTCTCTCTCTCTCTTCCCTCTACTTGGCTGGCTGAAATCCTCCCCATCTTCCATGTGCACAATCCCCTACAAGTTAGGGAGCTGGCCGAATTCCCCATATGTGGGATGGCTAGCAACTTTGGCTTATCTTCCTCAACCACCTCAACAAGCTCAACAACCCCCATGGTTTATCATTACCCCTCTCAAACAACCCATGGCCTATCCCCATCTGATGGCTGGCTGAACCAGCCTTCCCACTCCCTTGTGCATTCAATCCTCTAGAAGATAGGGACTGGCCGAACCAGCCCTCCCACTCCCTTGTGCGTTCAATCTCCTAGAAGATAGGGGCTGGCCGAACACCCTTCTCTCCCTCTCTTTCTAGTTGGCGCACAACCTCAACCATCTTGCCTTACTCCACTCAACAACCTCAACCATCTTGCCCTACTCCACTCATCAACCTCAACAACTCTAGCCTTATCCCCATCTACAGATGGCGCCCCTCAGCCTCTATAAAAGCCCCTCAGCTGGCCTTGTTCGACCAAGGCAGATCACCCTGCAGAAGCTCTGCCTCTCCTACCCCTCACCAACTCTAGTTGAACCAGGCTCCTCCTCCTCTTGTGTGGATGTCTTCAACAGCAATTTAGCAAGCTTTTCTTATTCTCTTTGGTGTTCCAAGTGAAGGAGAAGAAGGGTGAATCAAGCTAGCTCCTGCAGGTGCGCCAGAGGCAAGTGCAGACAGCCAACAGCAACATGCTTCATCATTTAGTGGAGCTCTCTTCATCCCTTTGCTCCCTCCATCAATATCAGCAAGAAGAAGACTCCTTTTATCATCCAACAGCAAGAGAAGAAGGGTTTGGTGGCACATTCAGCCCATCACCTTCATCTTCACCTACAGTGCAAGAGAGAAGAAAAAAATGGTAAGTAGGAGAAGCGTGCTCCGATGTAGTCCTTTAATTTTATTCTTCCCCTTATCTTCTCTACCCCTATCCATGGTGGCATACCCTATGAGTAATGCCCATTCATCCCCTTTAATCCCTCCATGATGGTCTACTGAAAGCCATCTTTTAGCCCTAAGGGTACCCTCTATTTGGCCATCACAAAAATAGCCCCTTGCTATCCCCAAAAATAGGCCTCTGAACCAGCCCCTTGTGCACCCTTTTGGCCCTCCATGTCGGCACCTAAACCTTCCACTATTATGCCTGGTTCGACCCCACTGATGGTCACTTGAACATGCACCTCCTGCCTCCCCCAATCAGGTCCCGAATGGCATCCAAACCAGGCCCCCTTGCTGGCCCAAGTTCTGCCCCCCTTGTGAGCACCCATGTCAGGCCCCTTTGATGGTGACCTAGTTTGCCCTATATGTAACACACCCAATACAAATCCTACATCACCCCCAAACAAACCAATTATTCTCTTTGATGTGTGGAAGGAGGGGGGACAGCCGAGGTCTCTTGGAATCTGCCAGACGTGCCAAGAGCTAAGCCAGGTGCCCCTGATTTCTACATATCAAAATGCCTTTGTGCTACCCCTAAATCAAACCCCATGTGTCTTGTTCTCCTTCCCCTTAGAGTATAGGATGAAGGTCGATGCTTTGAGACTCTCAGAATCTGCCGGACGGGCCGAGACTACTCGGGCGGGCCTTCAATTCTCATACCCTTTGTGCATTCCTAAACTAGTCCTAGTTCACACCTAAACCTGCCCTTTGTGCAGTCCTAGCAAAAGCCCCACCTAAATAGCACCTTAGCCAACCCATTCCAGTCCCTCTGAGGCTCACCTATCCTCCTGCTACAGCAAGATGTCAAGGTACACATGGAGTGCAAATCAGGCCAACCGGGCCATGGAGGTGCAAATCAAGCCCATTGGGTCATGAAGCTCAAAACAAGCTGCCAAGGCCCATGAAGCTCATGATTTGGCCAACCGGGCCAATATGATATGAAGCTGGCCTTCTTAGGCCATGAGACATGAAGACCAGCCCATTGTGCTGATGAAGCTGGCCTATTGGGCCTTGGACATTAAAAATCACATTTAACTAAATCTGAGGGCGAGATGCCAAAATTAAATAAGGAATTAGCACCACCACGTGGGCGCTCCACCTTGGGCAGCTAGCCCGAACACGTATCCGGTATATTGACCCATGCGTAGGCATGGGACACGCTTCCCACTGTAGATGAACCCTTCCCACTACTTGGAAAGTGAAATGACTATGCCTTGTAGGATGAGTAAAATTCCACACTGATTGGAAAATAAGGTGGCATGCTACCAAAATTTTCCCAATCAAGTGGATTTTACACCAAGGGAAGGACATTCACACATTTGCACCATTGACAGCATTGAACATGGCATATGAATTGCCACATCTGATGTACATTGACGTGGAATACTTTGAACATGAACATTTCAAGTGCCAAGTTGATTGCATGTGACTAGGCATCAACATCAGCTCGACAGACCGGATGTGATGCAAACCAAACAAGAGTTAACCAAATCTGAAGTTAACTTAATTAAATCTGAAAATATATTCAAATCAACCTTAAAACATGCTTAAAATATATCATTAAATCTTTAACATTCAACAAAAATCAAATTTAATACAATCTAGAATAATTGATTCAATACACTTAATCCATTGGAATTCAAATGCTTAAACAAGTGCACATCAAATAATTTACAACCAACTGAATAAAGCACATTTAAAACACATTAAAGCATCTAAAACACATCTTAAAACATGCAAATCAGATTCATTAACAATCTGAAGTTCAAGTTTAATTAATTTGAACCAAACTTTAAAACATCTAAAACATACCAAACACACCCGAATCGGTACTAAAATACTAACCAATATAAGAAAACCACATGAAAATGACTCAACACATGTCAACTAAACATAAACAAGCCAAATTGATCAACACATCTAAAATTCAAAACTGAAAACAAAATAAAATAAATATCAACAAATTGAAGTAAAACAAGCCAAATAATTCAAACAAGCTCAAAACAAATAACATTCAAATTTAAATCAAATTGAAATATGAAATTAACATTTCAAATCACATCAAAATCAATTCATAAATCAACATAAGTCAACTTCAAACCAAATCTAATCAAACTTGTTTGCATCTCATCGAGCCCGAAAGGTTGGGGCCCTTTGTGTTCTTTATACGTTGTGGATGTGCACGTTCTTGTCAAACAAGATCGCTATGGCAGCTAATCAAGGGTGTTCGAGTGTTTGCTCAATGTAAATGAACATTGGATATTCACACCATCCGTTAGAGAGAAATCAAAAAATATTTTCACAGAACCCGAACCTCGATTCGATACTCTTCTAATATCACCTGGACTATCTAGTATTTTTATGGTTTATCACCTACTTTACTAGAAAATTTGGGTACGATATTTTAACATTCAAAAAAAATCTTTTAAACATTTTTTTAAACAAAAGAAATGATTTCCAAGGTTCCCATAGGATCCTAAATCCTTAGTTGGATCATTTAAGTTATGAACTTGATTAGAATAGATAGAGTTTATATCAAATTACATTATTTATTCCCATTTTGAATCAATATCTTATATTGCTTCAATATAGATCTTAGGATCATTATCCTTTTATCTTATGTCTCATTTCTTCCATCAAAGATATGTCTCACATATCACTTAGGTTGATTGGACACAAGAAAATATCTATGATTTTCCCTTGTGTAAATTATAAACTAATTTCTTAATTAAAGTGTCCATAGATTGTGAGACTGGAACTCCTTCCATTTATACCTTGCTCCCACTATCTTTCTTAAGGAGGGACTCTTCCTTTATAAATATGGTGAGATGAGCAACTTATACCCTTCTCCCTAAGGGTGGCATTAATACCCTTAAGTTTTCTTAGAATATCCCACAAGCCAACACTTTATAGTCTTATATCCCAACTTGATAGGGTTATACTTCTACACCAGGCCAGACATTCTGAAACCTTAACTTGCTTAAGGTCACACTTTAACTCCTTTCCATATCTGATATGGAATAATTGGAATAGACTTGGAAGGTACCAATTAGAGAATCAATGCCTATATTGAGTGCTAACCCCTTAATAGACAATGAAGAATTTTACAATGGTTGTCATTGTCCATATTATGTCCTACACAATATGGCTTCTCATTTTAGCTACTCAATTAAGCTAAAATGTATAAGAGGTGTCCATCAAAATTATATTCTACTATCTTTCATTTATGTGTGAATTATTACTTAAGTATCCCCTCTTTGATCTCATCAAAGAGTTCTAATACTCCTTTCATTAATATTTCCACTTCATTCTTAATTTCCAATAATTTCTTAAAAGTTTTTGATTTGTACTTCATAAGGTACATATGTCCATACCTAGAGAAGTCATTTGAAAATTAATGAAGTTGAAATATTATTCTATATCTTTAATAGATATGGGTTAACATGCATCTAGATGCATGAGTTCTATAAACTCATTAGCCCTCTCTCTATGTCTAACAAATAGAGAGTTGGTCATTTTTCTTAATAAGATAAGACTTACATATAGTTAATGATTCCAAATCATTTACCTATATGTTTCTATCCAAATAGTACTCCTTAAGTCTTTTGTTATAAATATGACCATACTACTAAACAATAGATTGATCAATATCAATCTACTTCACCTAATGAGGATTATTCACACATATTATAAGAGCATACATATCTGATATGAGTAAACTCTTTATTATTCTCCCACTAGTAAAGTGTTTACCAATTATAACAGAACAATTATCATTTTCATACCATAGAATAAATCACCATTTATTCAACTAGGAAATAAAAACAATGTTCTTTTGGAAGGATAATTAAGACAACTCTGGAAGGCTATAGAATATTTGTATCTCCCACCAATAATGATGCAACATTTTGTACCATTTCATATATAGGTCAACAATCTTCCTTAAACTTTCATTTACTTGCTATTATCTACAATTCATTGTAGATATATGATGCATATTCGGTATCTCATACTATTATAGCATCCCTAATATCTTATACTAGAATACACATATATAGTATCTTATACTATTAAATGTGTATTTAAGACAAGTAAATATTAATGACTTAGATGCATGAAGCTTCTCAAGCTCCGCCTTTGCATTATGTGCAATACACTTTGCTCTTTATCTTCTACTTACCATCATCATGATAGTAGAAGAATACTATGTGTCAAATTTGGGTTGTAATATCTTGACTTAGTTCTTTGACTTTTAACTATCAACTTTTATCTCTATCTAATGATCTTACTTCTTTCTATTAGTCTCACCAATAAGAAGTATTTGAGATGTATTTGATAGAAATGTATGCCCCACAAGTCAATCATATATGATATGATTCAACATTTCTAGGAATATCTCATTTAATTAAATAAGCAAAACTTTGTTACTATCTTTTATTAGAAGCGTATATCGTAATGAAGTCCTCGATCACATATAATGATGATTGAATCATGATGAGATCATGATAATGAGATCTATCATCTAGAGGTATGTGATCTAAATGTTCCTAGTCATAGGATTCTTGAGACGGGACATCAAGAATCCGGATAGACTAGTGTGTGTATTCTCATGTGATGAGAATGACCAATCTCATTGGTCATCAGTGTGGTGACACTGAGATACACACATAGGTGCTCATTAGTAGAATGAGTTCACTGAACTGATCAATTTAGGAAAACCTGATTGGTATCTTACCGAATTGTTTATCAGGTTATTCTTACATCTCAACAGCATAGTTGGATCTTTGACCTGAGTCACCAAAGATGCCTTATCGGATATATTTTGTACTTTGATTATTGACTTACGGATCACCATCTTGATGGTCCAGTATAGTTGATGTATTGGGTGCAAGAGAAACCTAGTGAAGACAATTGAGGAGACAATAAGGGATCGTTCACTCTCGGTAAGAGAGAGAGAATGTCCTATGGGATAGTACTCTAAATCCTTGGCCAAGGTACTTAGGATAATTGGAAAAGGCGTTTTCCAATTGATCTGAACCTGAGTACATGATCCCATAGAGTTGGAATATTTAGGGGTTGACAGTCAGTGTCGAACCTTAACCAACCGGGACATTGTATGAATGAGGATTTAAATCCATGTAGTAATTGATGATGGAAAGGCTCAATGGGTGTTATTTAACTCTCCAAATTCATTTAGGATCATAGGATGTGGCTTGTACTCTTTATGATCAGAAAGCCATAAAAACTATTATCGGATAACAATTTTGATTTAATTTAAAGGAATTATTCTTTTAAATTAATGAAGGCTTCAACCAAATTGACTATTGGGCCTAGTGTGTCACACACATTAGATCTGGCCAATAAGATGAGGGCATGGACGTAATTTTATAGAAGTTTTGGGTTTTTGTGAAAAAATCCATCCTCTATATATAAATGGCTTATAAAGCCAAACCCTAACAAGCCATAGGGTTGGAGCACGTTTCAAATATCCTCTCTTCCTCCTATCTCCTCTAGAAGGCGTTCTCCCACGGTCAAGTTTGGATCTGGAAGGTTTTTGGAGGCCCGAAGGGAGGGAGAACTCGTCTATTAAAGCAGATCGTGTGGATACCACTAGAGACCGAACACTTCAACGGTTTTTAGCAAGGAGGAATGTCCTCTCTTCATCCATGGTGAAGGATTTTATAAATTCCATGAGGTACTCTCGTTCTACTTCATATTCGGTTCTCTGTTTTACTCGTTCGGCATCAACCGAGGCAAAGATCATAGTTTCAAGGAATCAAATATTTTTTCGCTGTCATGTATTGATTCCTTACAGTATTATTCTTACTTACTTTTAATTAGCTCATCATCATGAGCCATGATGGATATCATATCTATCTATCTATGTTGCCACTACTATTTTTATCAAATAGAGGCTAACATCTGATATACAGCAATCAATACATCTTTTTAATGAGATAAGATTTATCTTCTCTCACATCATTAGATAGTGTAGGAGATACCTACTTCTCAAGTAGGATAGTTAATAGGTCAACTATGAGAACTATTCTCGTAGTTTAAAAGCAATATAAGAAGTGTGAGCCATTAAAATACTTACCATCTAACATGCTAGACTAATGGTGGCTTATAATATTCTACAATAGAGATATAATTATATCAACATTACAGATATTCATTAAAATTAAGATATGGTCTTTCATCCTAATTTATACTCCCACTAATTTTTGACGAATTTGTATAACCTTCATTATGCAAAGATGGGATATCACAATAACATCGTAGTGGGGACCAAGACCCTACTAACTTTATGGTGATGACATTGTGGTAGCACAACAAATTATCTCATACTTAATAGGTAGGCAACTATTGCCAATTGCAACTCTTGCAACTCTTAGTCATTTAGCCTCTAGAGTTATGATCTTGTGGTAGCACAACAAACCATATACTCTAATTAGGTCAAACCCGCTTGTTACATTATGAGAATGGATTTTTCACATAGCCCTTGTGATAGCACAACAAAGCCATGCAAATGTTCCACCCCAAAGTTTGGCTAATGCCTTGGCCATAATCTCCAATCCCTTGTTGAATAGGCCTTAAGGTAGCACAACAAACCCATCCAATCTATGATTAGCTTATCAAGACCATAACAACGGAAGGCTACGTGAGTCATTCTTAATGTCTCACATTTATCGACCTAATTAGAACAAGGAGGATTTTTATTTTAGTCTCATCAACATAGGTGCAACATATAAATATTAATATACGTTTTGGAATATCATATATTTAAGGTATAATCTATAGCACACACCACATATCAAATATGCATTTAAATATAGGTGATCATGGACTTAACCCTAAGCAAACACCTAAGGCAACCCTATAGGTGCAAACCGTTGCTTTAGAAGCTTGAGTTGGCATGCTCCCACTTCAGAAGGGTGCTTCTCCAAGTGGTCTCACTCTCCATTCTTTTACGAGCCGACTTCTAACCATTACAAGCGGCTAAAGGGTACAATGACCCACAAATGTACAACTCATAATAAGAAACCTTGGTTTTAACTAAGGGGAGTACACAAATGGAGGGAGGTAGAATGTATAATCAGATTGTATAGAGAGAGAGGAGGCACACGCAGGCCCCATTTAATAACATAACCAACTTAATTAACCAGGCAATCATAAGAAAAGCATATTTAAGTCCATGATCACCCCCACACACACACCAACATTCATCACATGAACATAGAGTGCATACTTGATAATTACATGAGATATATCATATATATCATCATAAAATTATATACTGTAATTTTGAAATTCCAAATTTCATGCTTGTCGAATTTTCATAAAATAAATAACATGAAAAATACATATAAACAATTCAAATGCATAAGACAAGTAATATAAAACATTGAAATGATTCATGTTTTTCCAAAATTTCTCAGAGCAATAAATTAATTTCCAAATAATAATTCTTCAAAATCATATTTTTAAGAATTTATTTGAACACTAATTTAATCAATAAAAATTTTTAAAACAATTTTTAAATCATTTATAAAATGATTTTGTGGTAACCAAAGTCTAAAACTATCTAACAGGTTCATAAATATTTTATAAACCTATTAAATAATTTACCAGAACTTATATAATCATTAATTAATTTTGATTTTAAAACAATTTTAAAATAAAACTAATAGAATTCAATGAAAAAATAGTAAAAATTTATTTAATAAGTCATTAAACACTTTAATAACTCATTAAATAAATTCTACAATTTTTCAAAAATTTTCTAGAATTTTTTGGTAAATTTTCAAATCAAAAATAAATTTTAAATAATTTAAAATCATTTTGGAAACAAATTAACTGGCGGCACATAGCGCCAACCAATCAGCGCTGGCCACGACCCCGGTGGGCTCAACGCGGCTATGCCGCATACCCCCCGCGGCTGTGCTAAGCTTCCAACAGCAGCGCGCCGCTTGTTGCACGCCCCTGGGGCAAACGCGGCACTGCTGCACACCCCATCCGGACGTGGCTGTGCTTCTACTGTGTACCCCTACCGACTGCCGAGTTCGGATCCTATCTGGACTCGTCTCCTCTACCCGATAAGGGCGGAGGAGTATTGTAGCACCGCAGAAACCCTAGAAAATGCCCGACTTTAGGGCCAATTTTGGAGGGCCAAACGGAGTCCAAAAAATCCGTAAAAGTATGCGTTGGAATCCTTAAATAATAAGCATTCTATTGAAAGAAGTTTCATCTCATGAAAAATTTTATGCAATGTGCAGTTCAAGGAGGAAGTTGCCACGGCCGCAATTAACCCTAACCACAAATACCTCTCAAATCCGGCACCTCCAAGGGCCATTAAGTGTCCAATAACTTATGGAAACTATAGGAAACTTAATTTCCTACCTTCCCACGTCATTTTACAGAGGTATTTGAGTCCAAATAGATAAGTTCATCAACTCCCCTAATTTCGGCTAGATTTTCGGACATTATGATCTTAACAAATTTTCGAACTCCTTCCGGACTCTTCGGATGGCCAAAATTCATGACGTTTATGGCATTGAAAAGATATCATCCACGAGAATCAATTGAAACTAACCATACACAGTTTGGAATCTCATACGAACTGTGGTGATCAAATCAAAACTACAATGTATATTATTTTGGGAAAACAAGAAATCACATGAAATCAAGCCAATTTCAATTCAACTTCGACCAAGGCTTCAATCGGGATTTGATACCACTGTTATAAATCATACATGATATAGGAAAAACTTTGATTCCATAAAATCATGATCTTTGCCTTGGTCGATGCTGAACGAGTAAAATCAGGAACCGAACATGAAGTAGAACGAGAGTACCTCATGGGATTTCTAAAATCCCTCACCATGGATGAAGAGAGGACATTCCTCCTTGCTGAAAACTATTCAAGTGTCCGGTCTCTAGCGGTATCCACACGATCTGCTTCAATAGACGAGTTCTCCCTTCCTTCGGGCCTCTAAAAACCTTCTAGATCCAAGCTTGACCATGGGAGATCACCTTATAGAGAAGAGAGAAGGAAGAGATGATGCTTAGGACGTGCTACAGCCCTATGGCTTGTTATGGTTTGGCTTCATAAGCCATTTATATATAGAAGATGGATTTTTTCACAAAAACCCAAAACTTCTATAAAATTACGTCCATACCCTCATCTTATTGACCAGATCTAATGTGTGTGACCCACTAGGCCCAATAGTCATATTGGTTGAAGTCTTCATTAATTTAAAAGAACAATTCCTTTAAATTAAATCAAAACCGTTATCCGATAACAGTTTTTATGGCTTTCTGATCATAAAAGGTACAAGCCATATCCTATGATCTCAAATGACTTTGGAGAGTTAAATAACATCCATTGAGCCTTTCCATTATCAATTACCACACGAATTTAAATCCTAGTTCATACAATGTCCCGGTAGGTCAGGGGTTCGACACTGACTGTCAACCCCTAAATATTCTAACTCTATGGGATCTTGTACTCAGGTTCAGATCAATTGGAAAACTCCTTTTCCAATTATCCTAAGTACCTTGGCCAAAGATTTAGAGTACTATCCCATAGGACATTCTCTTTCTTTTACCGAGAGTGAACGATCCCTTGTTGTCCACTCAATTGTCTCCACCAGATTTCTCTTGCGCCCAATACATCAACTATACTGGACCATCAAGATGGTGATCCATAAGTCAATAATCAAAGTACAAAACATATCCGATAAGGCATCTTTGGTGACTTAGGTCAAAGATCCAACCGTGCTATTGAGATATAAGAATAACCTGATAAACAGTTCAGTAAAATACCAATCATATTTTCCTAAATTGGTCAGTTCAGTGAACTCATTCCACTAATGAGCACCTATGTGTGTATCTCAGTGTCCCCACACTGATGAACAATGAGATCAGTCATTCTCATCACATGAGAAGACATCACACACACTAGTCTATCTGAATTCTTGATGTCCCATCTTAAGAATCCTATGACTAGGAACATTTAGATCACATATCTCTAGATGATCGATCTCATTATCATGATCTCATCATGATTCAATCATCATTGCATGTGATCAAAGACTTCATTACAATATACGCTTATAATAAAAGCTAGTAACGAAGTTTTGCCTATTTAATTGAATGAGATATTCCTAGAAATGTTGAATCATATCATATATGCTTGACTTGTAGGACATACATTTCTATCACAAACAATGGTACAGAGTTTTTCAATAATGATTTACAAAGTTTTCTTACTTCTATGGGCATTGAGAATTAACACACTTGTACCTACACTTCTCAACAAAATGACATAGTATAAAGAAAACATAAGCATATTTTGGAGGTAGCTAAAGCACTTTAGTTTCAAAGCAAACTACCAAAGAAATTATGGAATTATTGTATGCTAATAGCTGAATATCTGATAAATAGAATTCTTTCAAAAAAAATAAATGAAAAGACACCATATGAAGTTCTTTTCAATAGTTCACTAGATTATGATAGACTGAAAGTATTTGGGTGTTCATGCTATTCATCCACTTTACATTTACAAGGAGACAAGTTTGAGGTAAGAGCTAGGTCATGTATATTTGTTAGCTATCCTTCTCACCAGAAAGCATATCTTCTTATGGATATGGAAACAAGACACGTTTTTCTAGTAGAGATGTAATATTTCATGATAAAATAATTCCTTACAAATTTTGAAATGATGGGAATGATAATGTACTTGCTACACCAATGTCTACCGAAGAAATTGAAAATAAAAGAACACAAGCTGAGCACAAAAGAATATGCAATTTTTTTATGAGAATCTTAATTCACAGTCTATTCTAGATAAGCATGTAGATATTGGAGAGCATGGATCTGATGAGTAGTTTACAATTCCTCGACAATCATAAAATAGAACATAGCCTACTAGAAATAAAAGAAGACCTACTTATCTAGAAGATTATTTAACTAGTTTTAATTTAGAAATTAGTCAAAGGAACCTTTGTCTCACTCTCATTATATCTCAAATGAAAGTTTTACAAAGGATTATCAAACTTTCCTTACATCCATTAAGAATAACTTTGAGCCAAGGACATATGAAGAAGCTTTTCCTCATCATTGTTGCAAGAAGCTATGAAATCTGAATTAAATGATTTAGAGCAAAAAAATACTTGGAAATTAATGCAGTTGCTTGATGATAAAAAATCAATAGGATCCAAGTGGGTTCTAAAAATCAAGTGTAATTCAGATGACTCTATTGTTAGGTATAAAATAAGGCTTGTGGAAAAGCGATACATATAACTAGAGGCATAGATTATCATGACACTTTTTCTCTGGTGGCAAAATTGGTAACAATAAGAAGTTTGCTTTCAATTGCTTCTATACGTAATTGACATATATTACAATTGGATGTAAATGATGCATTTCTTCTTGGAGATCTTGAAGAAGAAAACATGGATCTTCCTTCGAGATATAGTAAACAAGGGAAGAGGTTGGTAAGTAAATTGATGAAATCTTTATATGGCTTAAAACAAGCATCACCGAATTGGATTGCAAAACTGAGCTAAGCCTTAATCTCTTTTGATTTTGAACAATCAAAATCAGATGATACTCTTTTTACCAAGAGATGTTATGGTTCTTACATAGATGTTCTTGTATACGTAGATGACATTTTCATAGCCAGTAATGAAGAAGAAAAACTGTAAAAACTAAAAGAAAACTTACTCAAAATCTTTCATATGAAAGATTTGGGAAAACCAAGATATTTTCTTGGAATTGAATTAGCCAAGTCTTCTAGAGGCATTTTCTTAAATCAAAGAAAATATACTTTAGACATTTCTAGATATTAGGTTTTGGGTGCAAAGCTGGTCAGGATGCCTATATGGCGAAACCATCAAGTTTTTGAAGATAGTTCAGAACTGGATGATCCAAGAATTGTTAGAAGGTTGATTGGATGATTGATGTACTTAACAGTGACAAGATCAGATATCACTTATGTGGTAAATCTTCTCTCTGAGCTTATAAATATACCATGCCAAAAACATTTGCGCAACATATCATGTTGTTAGATACTTGAATAATAATCTTGGAACTGGTCTTTTTAATAACAACGAATCTATTACTGACATATACATTTTATACTGATGTTGATGGGAGATCATGTCCCATTAGTAGATCTACATGATATGCTTGTTTCATTGGAAATCATGTTGTTTCTTGAAAAATACAAAAACAACGAACTGTCTCTAAGATCTAAGTATAGCAACCAGACCGGTTAAAATGTTTTGTGATGGCAGCCTTTATACAGCAAAAAAATCTTGTTTTCACCAAAGGACAAAACATATTGAAATGGACTGCCATTTCATCAAGGAGAAGGTACAAAATAGACTCTGAACATCAAAACTGTAGACATTCACCAAAACCATCCAGAAGAGAATTCTACTGTCATTCTTTCGAGGTTCATTCATTACTGGCCACAACATGAGGAGGCATCACAACTTAAGAGGATGTGAGAATATTTCATTTTATATAACTGGTCATTACACATTTCGTGTCTGATATTCCAGATCTTCTATCTATACGTGGCACCTATTATATTTTGGTGTCATTTTCTAATTTTCAACTATGGGTAGATTGTATATAAACTGTTGTCTTATTAATATAAATAGAATGGATGAAGGGGCTGGATCGATTTGTTTCATGCCTAAATAGATAAAGATCCCGCTCCCCTTCTCTCTCTCTTCTTTTGTCTAGCTTACGCAAATCATCGGATCTGGTTTTTCCGCTCACAGAGACGTGCCAACCGAGGTGTGACTCCCACAGAGAAAATAACAAGAGGAAGATAACTGTCATACGAGGTGAAGTCCTCAACTGAGAAACATCAAGTTTAGAATTAGTACACATTGTTGGTGCATTCCTCAAAGAGGAAAAATACAGGTTCAGAATAATTACATACTGATGCTACTACAGTACTACTAAGCCATCTTCATGTGTGCGTCAGGATCCATCGGAATCGTGTGAAACCCAGGTAACTTGATGGACCCAATTTGCTTTACTCAAGGGAAAAAATACAACAGTGATTCTTCATTAAACAGATACCGCCCAACAGTGTTTTTTCAAGTAGACGGCCATAATCAATGAAAAACAAAAAAAAAAGATTTTCGGCGAGCAATAAACTCCAATACTGTCAATTAGGCTCGGCATCACCAGAATCATCAGGTTTAGGCTGAGAACCCTTGCATCTCATTATCTGCTGACAGGACCTGTAGAACATGCAACCAGGCTGAATGAACTCCATGGTAGAATGGTATCAAACATAAAGCAATAGGTTCAAAAAGAACCACAAAGAGAAATTCGAAGCCTACGTGTGTAGAGTCTCTATCTGGTTTTTAATATCAGAAGACCACAATATTGGGTCAGCATTCCTAGGAGATGAATCTTGTAGCTGAGTTTTCTCACGCAGCCATTGTTCAGCTTTATTGCACTCTTCAAGGACCTGAAATACATAAGAAATGTAAGATACAAGACCAATAATAGATATTATTCCTCCTCAAGTAATTGAGCACCAAAAACTTTACCGCATCTCTTTCAGAAGCTGGAAAGGACTTCACAGCAATCCTATAATCAACAATACAATTCAAAAGTTCTCGCACCTCATGGGCCCTAGCTTCTTCCTCCATAAAGCGTTTTTCTACAGGATCAACAAGCTACTCACAAGGACAAAAGGGAAATAAGAACTGATAGAATATATATATACATATATATGTAACATAAAGAGAAACATGTTGCATCTACATTTTTCAGTTCGCGGAGTTTGTTGCTGTAGACACTTTCAGCTTCATCATCTCCATCATCATAAAGCCACTCTTCTGTCTGCTGTAGGTTCTTGGATATCTCTTCCCTTTCTAAATCATTTGCGAAACTTCGGTACTTGTCAAAAAGCTATCATGAAAAGTATGGCAGAAACAGAAATCAGGAAAATAAGATGCAGCAAAAAGATGATCTGCTAATCTAACTATACCTTGTTTCGTATTTCATAAACATATGCCTCCAGTGCATTTTTTTGATCCTTTGTTCGCTCCACCATTCTGTCTTGGTTTGCTAAATGAATTTCCTGTGATTGGGCTTCTGATAACTCCTCCCTAGACATCCCACCATAAATAGTTTCACTAACTGGTATCTCAGATCTCCCTGGTTGCCCGGGTTTTGATCCATCTTGTTGCTACAGAAGACAATTTTTGATGACTTTGGGATGACATTAGGATGTAAACCCGACTAGATTGTAGATTGCATGGGGAAATGAAATGATGATAATAAGGCCCCATATTCATTTCACATATTCGTGATCATAGCATTCCAATAAAAGTAAGAATTTATACAACTGTGAAACCTAATGTTGTATGATATTGAATGTTGGACAATAAAAAACAAGATTACAAAATAAGTGTTGCTAAAATGAAAATGTTAAGATGAATATGTGGTCATACTAAATTAGATAAAATACATAAATTACTATGTTGGAGAAAATGTGTTTGTAGCAGCAATCATATACCAAATTGAATAAAAAAAAGAGTTTGAGATAGTTTGGACATATTAAACATAGACCTAAAACACTTCTATAACAATTATAAAATACCAAAATAATAGTCATAAAAAATAACACGGTAGACCTAAGTTAATCTAAAGGAGAGTAATTCAATATGATTTCAATAATTTAAATATCTTCGAAGAAATAACTTGAAATGGACAAGTGGAAAAAATATAATCCATATGGCTGATCCTTAATAAGCTAGAATCAAGGTTAGAGCTGAGTTGTGTTGAATTTATTGGTTTCAAAAAGACATGATAGAGTTACAATGTAAGTTTTGTAGTAGATAGTGAAGTGAACAATAGTGCTCATCAAGTACATATAAATGATAAAAAATACGTTTGATGGAGTAACTACTATTGTTTGTACGATTGGAGAGGTAACAAGATTAACATTAGTCATGAATAAATTGACAAAAAATATACAAGATGACATACCATGTTGCATGATGTCATAGATGATATTGTATTAATAGATGAGACACGAGTTCATAGAGATGAGACACGAGTTCATAGGAACCATAACTTCAGAGAAACATTTTAGAGCGCAAGGGTTTCATGATAAACAAAACTAAGATAAAATATATGCATTGTAAATTTAAATAAAGTCACAATAAAAAGATGAGACAGTTAGTTTAAATAGAGTATGATTATCTCAAAATATTTTAATTTAAATATATTGATTTAATTATTCATAAAATATAAAACTAATAAAAACATTTATCATAAGATTAAAGTATGATAGATGAAGTGGAGATTGGCAGTAGAAGACTTAAGTGATCACAAGATTTTACTAAATTTGAAATAAAAATTTTATCATGCAACTAATAAGATAAGCAATGCTATATGATAGTAAATGCTACACAATGAAAGAAAAATATGTTTCAAATTAAGTGTTTCTGAAATGGAATGTTAGATGGATGTATATTATATGGTCTTACTAGATAGATATAATACGAAACAGACATATTAAAGAAAATGCAGACATAGGGGCAATTGTAGATAAATTGAAAGCAAAAATATTAAGTTGATGTGGACATATTGAACACAAACATAAATAAATTTCAATCAGAAAAGTGAAAATAGCAAAATAGTAGAAATAAAGAAGACAGTAGACCTACGTTAACTTGGAAGAGAGTAATTTAATAAGATTATAATATTGTAAACATCTCTGAAAAAATAACTCAAAATTAACATGAGAGGAGAAAGAGAAGTAATATGGCCAACCCCAAATACTTTAGATTAAAGTTAGCATTGAGTTGAGTTGTGACTCTCAAATACAGAACTAACATATGTTATGAGTATGCATTCTTGACCCAAGGCAATCTAACTGATGTAGGCACTCTGTTTCAAGTGATTTTTCAAAGGAACATCTTAATTTTCAATATAACTTCTCTTCCAGCTAGTGTAGACTAAAAGACCCTCACAGATTCAAAACTCAGGATTTTGGCAATGGATCTAGTCATGGAATACCAGATCAGGTCAATTCAGCTAGAACTGACCCAACCCTATCGGATTTGGCCCCGATCAATCCTGTCGGCTAGATGGGCCAGGTCAGAGTGGGTCAGCCTGCCTGGGTGACCCAAGTTACCCCAGGTCGCCCAATGCTAGGACCTGATTTTTGATTCAATCCAGGTCAAATTGGTCCCGGATTGGATAGGGCCAACCGATGCCCAACCAACAATCCTTCCTTATCTAGTCATTAAGAAGCCATTAGAAAACCATGCCCAAACATGGTCAAGAGTATCAAATCAGATACAGAAGTTTTGAATGACCATAAGCAAAAGATCACAGGCCACCTCTTTGCTATGAAGAAAACCTCTATATAACAAACACAACCACTCTTGTTGAAAGAACTTAAATGAAAACCCATCAGAACCAGAAGATTTATTTGCCTCCACTTGAATAACCACCTCACACCTCACCAGCCAAAAAAGCTGAAGCTTCTTGTCTTCTCCGGGGGCAAATACCCTCCACAAAAGATGTTGTCCCATGTGCCCATTAATAATAACAATATGAGCGAAATAATTAAAACAGAAAAAGAATAAAATACATATTCCTAACAAAAGGGTTCAAAAAATAGCCAGCCCAAAAGCAATAAAAATACAGAAACAGAACTAGAATAAAAAAGAGAAACTAAAACTGAAACTGAAATGCATAAACAGGATTAAATAAGAAAAGAGAGACAGAGTACAAAAAACAGAATAAAAAAAGACTGAAGCCGAACTGTAATACAAAAGAAAAAAAAAGATGTAAGATGAAACTGAACTGAAAATAAAACGTGGAAAAAAAAGAATTCCAAAACCGAATCAGAATTGAAAACTGAAACAAAATTGAAAAAAAAAACTGAACATAAACAGAACTCCAAATCTGTAATTGAAATTAAAAAAAATACAAACAAGACCAAACAAAAATGATGACAAATTAAAGACTGAAACAGAAAATACACAGTAAAAGAGAAACAAAAAACAACAGCAGAAATAAAAAATTGATGAATAAACCAAATTTGAAATAAAAGTCAGAATCAGTCACCAATAAACACCAGAATACAAAATAAGTTCAAAGAGGAAACAACAAAAAAGATCAACACATTGACAATTCAAATAATAAATAAAATTTCAAAATACAAAGGCCATGGGGGTGTCTCCCAAATCCCATGTGATGCGGGACAAACCAGCTAGACCGGGCTAAACCGACCGAAAACGGAACAAACCGGCGCTAATCGCCGCTAAACGACCCTAACGAACCCAAAATGGGTCGGATCGGACTCGAATCGGTCCAAACAGACCCGAAACGACCCCGAACCGAGTCGAACCGGCTTGAACCGGTCGAAATAGGCTCAAAATGCCCTGAACCGGCCTGAACCGGCCGGTTCAGGCGCTGAACCGGGCTGAACCGGGTCTGGACCCGGCTGAACCGGCCGGTTGGCCGGTCTGGACCGCGAACCGGTCTGGGCCGCAGACCGGCCGGCGCGTGCTCGCTCGCATGCGCACGAAACTCGCGCGCGTAACCACAGGGGGGGGATCGTGGTGCTGTCCGGCTCGTCGCCTGCTCGGTCGCGTGGCCACGATCCGGCCGTCGCCGTGTCTCGCCGTGGCGGCATCTCCGGACGTCCACGTGGACCCGAGACGCGACAAAAGGGGCGCGCAACGCACCTCGCCCGCACTCGCGTCGTCCTCGCCCGGTCGCTCGCGTCGTCGTCGTCGTCCGGCGGAGGCTGTGCGCAGGCGGCGTAGCAGGCAGAGCGGGGGGGGGAGGAGCTGCGGTGCCGACGGGGAATGGCCGCGGCGTTGTCCGGCCGGCTTCCTCGCAGTCGACGGAGAACCGGACGGCGATGGGGGGAGCTGCGGAGTTCGCCATCGCCATGGGAGGAGGCCGCAGGGAAAGGAGCCGTGGAGGGAGGGGGATCCGGGGATCGCCGGATCCTCTCCCTCCTTCACCGACGTCTTCTTCCGCTTCTTCTCCTTCACAGTTCTATCTCGACGACCCCGATGGCGGACGAGGAGGAAGCCGAGGCCAGGGATCCGGGGCGTGCGCGGGAGATGGCATTGGATGCTGCGTGTAGCCGAAGGGAGAAGGAGACGGTGGAGTGTCCTTCCGGGGATCGCCAGGAGCTCCTCCACAGAAGACGATGTGGATGGCAGAAGGGGGGCTCGATGCTGTCGAAGGGGAAGAAGAAGAACCGTGAAGGGGAGGAAGGGAAGAATGGCACGGAGGCCAGAGGGTGAGAAGGGAGGTAGACTGGCCACCTGCCAGGTCCGGAGGGTGGAAGGGAGAAGGGGGACATCGCCATGGGGGGGGATGAGGGGAAGGACCGGGGCAGAGCCCCTGCTCGGGAGAGGACCAGCCAAAGGCTCCAAAAATTCCAATATCACTTAGTTTTCGTATGTACATTGGTCCTTCTTTTATAGAAGGGAGGAGACATTTAATAAAAAAAGGACCATCTAATCTTCTATTTACAAACTTGTCCTCGTAGGGACACAAGTAAAAGAAAGCTCAAAATTTACCCAAAATATGTCCCCATCACCATGTCTTATGCATACTTGCATGTGAAAAAATGGCTTCAAACAAATGAATTTCTATGATGATTAAACGAACATTTCAAGGAAAAGTTGCATGGTTGAAATTTTTCGTTCGGTAAGTCTCACACAAGCTTTCCCTACCATCTTAGTAGGGGGCATTTTTCAGTTTTTTAAGTCTTTTCATTTAACATCATCCGATGTACTTTTGCTAGTTAAGTAATTGATATGTTGTCTTGTTGGGTCACCTTTGAAAAAACAAACAAATAACAGAAATATCCCGAGGAAGAAGCTCTAAAACAGTGACAAATAAGACCAACCACCTGAGCCCAGAAAACAACAAAATAATAAAACGCACAGATAAAAAAATATTTTACTTTCATATAACGTAAATTGCAAATCATGACATGAAACTGAATGGCAAGATTGAATAAGCAAAGCATGAATTGATTCAAAAAATATGATACAATTAAGGTCTAAGTGTCGAGAAGAATTAGATGAAATCAGATGCAAGCAGGGATCCTAGAATGCCCAGAAAAAGAGCAAATCGAGAAGCATTGACAGGCTGGTACTGAACAAATGTTCAAAACAGAAGTATAATGACACAGATTGTTGCATACTTCAGTCTGATCTTCATTTCCAGATTCAGATTGAAAAAGCATCCCATTACCAAGAATATTTTCATCCACGTCAGCAACTCTGGAAGAAATTTCAGGTTCCGTATTATCCATATTTGATGCAGTTGTGGCCCTCAGGACCCGATCATCTATATTGTCTTCTACCAACTAGGTAGTTGCAACACCATGAAGTTATGACAATGAAAGAATTAACCTCAAATCAAAAATCCATGTCCAGATTAAAAGATGAATGAAACTTACCGAAGCTGATTCAACAGTAACAATTCCATGAAGATTTAAACAGATCCTAACTTTTACTTTGTATTTCGTGCAATGTGAAACTTGGAAGGGCCCCACCTGTGGACATGACAATTCCCATGTTCAGAGAATTTATAGGTCATTTAAAGAACTAGAAAAACACATTTAACAGAAATAAGTTATGTGCAAACAATTTTCTGGAAGGATCTAGTGGGATATTTGCATATTTCAAGATACACAAGAAAGGCCACAGGACTAATAATTTTGAACTTAATTTAATTGGTTGAAACAACAAAAGTTTATTCATCTCCAAGTTATGTGCCACTTCATTTTTGGTGATGTTTTCAGGTACAGATTCATGTCCAGGATCTACCAAGAATATATTTAAGCAAACTATACCAAATTTAAATGTAAACATAATGACCATTCCATCTGCTACAGATTGGCTGAATGCATACCGTAAAAAGGCAGATCTTCTCAGGCACACTAGGAGGAAGTTCACTTGGTTCTGCATAAAATGCTTCCAGATGGAAGGTCTTAGGTCGGTGAAAAGTAAGCACTTTCACACTTGGGATAGGTTGGCCTTTGCAGAAAATCATGTTACTTGATGACATGCAGAATGGACTTTCACCCACCGAAACTCCAACAGAGAAAGGAAATGAGTCCTGAACCTGATGAGAAATATAGATTTAAAACGACAAAAAATCAATATAAAACAAATGCAGCACAAACACAAGACAAGGTGACGTTTTTGAAGGTGGTTACAACCACAATTCATTTATTAATAAAAGAATAATACAATGAGTCTAAAGCAAGTCAAAAAAAGAACAAAAGAACAAAACCCATGAGAATCTTACCGAGAAGATAGAATCCTGTCAAACTTCTACATTATCAGTTTTTTCCACTTAAAGAACAATCTACTAAAGACCCTACGGTCTAATGCTAGAAACCATATGGAAAAGGATATCAGAAGGCAGAGACTTCAATTCTTTTGTTCCTAACTTTCCCGATCGCCTAGTGTAATGCTGGTAGAGAGGCCCCATAGTTTACTATTTTCCTTCCGAGGATATTTTTTACCACACCTGGAAGAGACCAATTATATCATCTGAGAGGTCCCATGACTGGAAGAGACCAACTATATTATGTGACAGGTCCCATGATGGGTTCCAGCTTCTGAAAATGGCAAAGATCACAGAATTGGAATCGGGACTTAGATCAAATTGGCTGATCCACCGATTTTCTAGAAAGAAAACCGATCCAGAATCAGTCTAGACTCTAGATTGGTTCTTAACAAAGCCATAAAATATAAAAAAAAATCTATCTGCCACATGGCCACCTTTTCCAGCAATCCTATCTGCCAACAGCTCATTTGCTGCACCACCACTAGGAGAAAAGAACTAGAGGAAGAAGGGAAGGAGAAGTCCTTCCCCTGCTGCTGCACAAGAAACAGTAAGGAGAAGAAGAGAGAAAAGAATAAGAAAAAGGTGAGAAAAGAAAAATTTTATAAAAATAAAAAATAGAAATAATATTTTTATATTATATATTTATGTATATATAAAATATTTACATAAATATAATTATATTTTTATATTATAATTGAATATGAGTGTTTATCTATGTATAAACATAAATATGATTTTTTTGTGATTATGTTGCATTAGTATATGTTAGGAAAGAGTTAATCTTAAGTGAGAAGGTAAAAATACTTAACAAACAATTTTATAAATTTTAAAATGTATCATAAATTTATAATCATAAATTTTAACCATATAATATAAATACCTGCAAAATATTGTCGTACTATCAATAAATAGAATGCTAAAAATTAATTATTCCTGACAAACTTGATGTGTGTGTGAAAGAGAAGAAAATTAAAATAAATCTTTATAAAATTTAAGTATATAACATATATTTATAATTATAAATCTTATATATATGTGATGGTATAAGTGATAGTGAAGTATTATTATATTATTATTAAATGAGGCACAGAGTAGTCCTGAAGAAAAAAAATTTAAGTACGTAATAATAGTATAAAAAAATTGACTTAGGCTGGGTCACCCCGGGGTCGGTCCCACCTGACCAAGTCGCCCGACCCCCAGTTGGGCCACGCGACCTTAAGCTGGGCTGGCTTGGAGTTGGCCCGACTAGATCATTTCCGGGCCAGTCAGCCCAGAAAGTGGCCGGGTCACTGACCCGGCCTTCCATGGTTGAGATAAAGCCCCATGGCGCTATCCCATAGCTCCTTTCAAACTTCACCAAACCCAAGTCCACATAAAAGCCAAAACAACCCCTTCTATTGCTTTCATGTACCCCACACACACCCCATCACAAACCCCTTCGAACACCTCTCATAACAGGTCCTAAACATGTTCCGAAATTACCCTGAACCAGTCCAAAAACACCACCTGGACAGGTCCTAAAACTGCCCCTAATCCAACTCTAAATCTGTCCCTAAAAGGGTTCCAAACCTGTCCTCAAAACAGGTTCTAAACCACCCTCAATACCCCCTAAACCATCCCAAAACAAATCTCAAAACCTGCCCTGAAACAACCCCCAAACAGGGCTTTCAAGCTCCCCTCTTTGCAGATTGAAGACCCCCCCCCAAAAAAAAAACAAGGGACAGAGGTGGCTGCGAATAGGCCTAGAGGCCTAGACCAGGCCTGAGATAAGGCCCAATACAGGCCCACTAACAGGCCTATGGATAGAATAATCAGGCCTCACACATGGCCCAAATCAGGCCCATGACAAGCCCAATGTAGGCCTCCAAACAGGCCTTGACAGGTTTAAAGCAGGCCCAAAACAGGTACAATAACAGGCCATGAATAAAAAAATGATAAAAAGCAACAAGACTAATGAGGACCAACCCTAGGTGGGCTCCATGTCTTAAAAATTAAATAAATGAATGCAAGGCTAGCAGAAGTAAGCCCCTGTTTGTTTAGGCTTAATGACCTCTTAGGTCTGATTCGATTAGACATGACTCCATTCAGACAGTTGGATAAACTTTCTAATATAAGATCTGAACAACGATGATGGGCGGCTCCGTGATCTGAATGATTAAGCAAGGCACCTCCATTTAACGTTGAAATGGTTTTCACGTTCCAAAAGCCCAAAAGTAATGAGTGGGTATTTGATGGAGAAGCTCACTGAAATATAAATACAAAATAATTTCATCACCTCACCTCGCTTCACGTAACATGTAAGACAAAAAATTATGCTATCTCTTAAAGCTAAAAAATTATTTTGTTAAAATCTTTGGTATCAACTTGTGATCTTCATATATAGAAAAATTTTGGAAAATCATTTGGCAGTTTAAAGAATTGATTGTTTTTATTCACAATCCCTATAATAATTATTATTATATTTTCATTTCATTAATAAATTTTTAAGTCACAACGCATGATAATATAAATTATTAATAACATTTAGTTTAATTGCCCATGTATGTCTTTTCTTTTCTACATTTATTTATTTTATAAAAAATCTAAATAGACAAATTTACTTAGCATAATTATAATTTTAATTTATAATATTTTCATCATAAAAATAAGATGACTAAAATATTTATATTTTTAAAAGTTATTTATTATTTTTAAAAATAAAAATATTTTTTAAAAGGTTAGAAATTTCATTGAAGACTCTTGAGAAGTTAGAAAAGAACGAAAATAATTTTTAGAGTGTTTTTAGCACATAAACAAATAAAAAATCAACATGACTATTTTCAAAGATGTTTCATCAAACAAACTTATCTATTTAGATTTCAAATTCAGATATTTTATCAAACAATCTTAGTTATTAAGTGTTCATGTATCTATGCGACATATTCAGATGTGAGACATGATCCTCAGACTTCAGACTTCATATCTCAGCATTATCAAACTCCACCTAACCATTCACACTTTAAAAGCAAAGAAATAAACAAAACTAGGGAAAGTAGCCCTTCATGCCTAAAAAACAAAAAAAAAATCAACTAAAGCTAGGGCAAGGATTCCAGAATTGGAATCCCTAGGAATCAGTCGAAATCGACCACTTCCTAGGAAGAAAATCAATCTCGGAATTGGCCGGAATCGGTTTTTTTGACTTTTTTTCATCAAAAAAAATTTATAAATCAGAAAAAATTCTGAAAAATAGGAAATAGTTTAGAAAAAAATTCTAAAAATAAAATTAGCATGCATCCACATGGAATAATTGCTAATAAACATGAGAAGATGTTAAGTACATGTTGAGATACAAAAACTACAATAAACTTTAATTATATCACATGAAAACATAAAAGTAGAAATATACATGTTATCAATCTTCATCAATATCAATGAGGCCTTCATCATCTTCCTGCTACTTTTGAAACTGCTCAATTGTGCTTAGTCTTCTAGTAAGTGTGGGAGAAAATTCATATGAAAATAATGACGATGTCATGTCGTCAAAATCGTAGGCATCGGACTGTGACACGTAGGTAGGCTCAGGTGGAGGAATTCACAGCTATTGAAGATCATAAAACGCTGGATATGGTTGCCCTATATAATGTTGTTGTGGTGTCTGCTCATCCAGCATGAAATATGACTTTGGACGCCGTGAATCAGGTGATTGCGGAGCTGATAGCTACGTGGCTGGTATGCACTTCTCGCATCATTAACTGAGAAGTGAGAAGGAGCCTGTGTGCTGTCGTCTAGGCTCACAAGACGTTCCCTGATCTCCAACTTCCTCCTTTTCACATCTTTAGCCATCTCTGATGTCCCATTACAACTCAAAGATTTTTTTAAACTTTGAAAATCTGCCTATTTTTCGTGTTATCACTTTTGTTTTCGTTTTGCTTGGACTATGAATGGGCTGCGTAGCTGCGGCTGGAGCTGGAGCTAGAGCTAACGTTGGAGGTGGACTGTTGTACAGCTGTTGAGGCGAAAGAAGGGCATGCATGAGCCTGAGAAGTAGGTGGGGCTGGAGCATCCTCTTCGGCCTCTACACCATCCAACTCTCCTTCTGTCTATGTATGGTAATCGAGATCAAACTTAACTGGATGATCTCTGGCTGCCCTCTCCTCTATTCAGGAGGCAAGTGCATGCTCCTCTTAGAATATGTGATCCATGTCCACCTCCTCAGATGGCGGTGTGGCTGAGGTATGCCTCTGCTCATATGGACCACCTGTGAACCGTGCAAATCGCTCCTTTGAGATCTTCTATCGATTCTTGATATTCTTGATGTGCAGCCTCATATTGTAATGACAGAAAGCCAGCTTCTTTAGCCAGTCTGAGGTCAACATGTTCCTCCTCTTTATGTGTATCAGGTTAAATGTGCTACATTTCCTCTCACAATGAGAGAAACTAGTGATCTGGTTAAGTATCCTAATACCAATAACAGCAAGTGAATTCCATCCACTCCTAGTATTCACCAGAACCCACCACTTAATTGTAAAATAAAAAAACAAACAAACAATCAACCTAGCAACTTCAATAACTTATAAGATAAGAAAATAAAAATTTTAACTTAAATAAGTATACCAAGAGACACTTTGTTACAAGCATATCTCAGATCAGCATCTGAATACACCCCGACTCTCATTTTATACCTCGGCATCTGAAAAGTGACAAGAATAAAAATTCATTAGTTGTCAAATAATTATTGACTCCAAATTATTGACTAAACTCTAACTTCTATCTTAGCTTCTACCCTATCCTGCTGATATCAACAGATACGTTGAATAACAGAGTGTACCCTGCATCACCTCGTTGTCGTTCACCACTTGTCTTCTATATTAGATGCGGGGTTCAAAAAATATCCTACAAAAATTTATCCATATTAGCATTAACATTATGAACAAGGCAATTATTGACTAAACTAAAAGTAGGTAAGCATAAATATTTTTTTCACCCACTAACATGCAGTATATACATCGTGATGCAAAGTCTTGTCCCATCGGTCATTTATGATCTTCCAGCATTTTTTATAACCTCTGGGATTCTTCTCTAATATTTTTTATTTTGCCTGATCTATTGCATCATATAGGGTGTCTATCTGGTTCCTATCATCGGAGTCTACTAGCCACAGCACAACAACCAGTGGCTCTATGATTGCCAGGTAGTAGGCAATCCTCTACCAAAATCTCTTGTCAGTGATCTGCTTCTTAGATCTGACAAGAATATCCAACTGGTCTTCCTTGTTATACAGGTGGTCCACCATATATTTGTAATACTCTTCAAACTGGGTGAACCTCACAAGTGCATACATGTGCCGATGTAAGCTCTCCAATGCAATGAAGTTTGTGACAAAACGAGTCGGACCGGGCCTAACAAGATCGTGTATTCCTTTGTGTGACCTCATAATATGTAGCAGACAATGATGCGAATAAATAAATAAAGTGATCGTCTGCGATTGCCTGACAAGTGTAAAAACACTATCCTCCTTGCCTATATCCTCTAGTATAAGATTAATAGAATGTGCCATACAAGGCACCCAAAACAAATGCTACCTCTTCTCCATTAACTTCTCATCCGCCTTATAGGAGGGTTCGTTGTCAGTGACAACATGAACCACATTCTCCTCCCCAATCTCCTCCACCATAGCATCCATCAAAAAAATATTGTAGTTGACATTTTTAATCTTCCCAGAAGCATCCACCGACTTCAAAACTGTGATCCCCTCAGAACAATACACCGAAAAGTTTATCATGCTCTTTTTGGTGATCCTATCCACCCGTCACACATAATCATGTAACCCATCTCCTTCCACACCAATTTAAAGTCATCCATCCACTCCCTCAACTCTTGAACCTCTTCATCCAACCCAGCGCCATATATATGCCTGCTAGTTGGGACTTGTATTCCTAGCCTAGCCTCACCCACAGCATCCATCGTAGTCTAGAAGTAAGAGCTAGTGACTACATGTGCTGAGATGCCTGCATTAAGTTTAAAAAAAAAATTGATCAGCTAAAAATAAGGTTAAATAAATGGAACATACATTCATTCTATTTTAAGAGTGATATCTACATGCAAGAACCACTTTACAATGTGGCGAACTGTTCTCTTTACAGTCGTTCATGTTGCATTCACCCCTTTTATGACTTGTTTAATTCCCATCTATCCAGCACTTTATTTCCTAAATAGGTACTCTCACTCAGTGTAAACCGAGTACTGACAGAATGGCAGTGTGGCTCCTATCTCCATCCCTCACTCTCCTGGTCCCGGGTAGAGTGAGCCAATACTGATCAACTAAGAACTAGGTCAGCTCTAGACCCTACTGCTTCCCTCCTCTCTTCCTCTACAGCAACTACAGCTGCACGCTTGCTAGCATGCCTAACCTACCTAAGCTCAGAGTCTGTGGAGTCGTCCTCACTCTCCGACTCCGGCTCCAGCTCGGCTAGTGCCTTCCCTTGCCTTTCCATTTGTAAGTAAGCAAATCTCGGTCCCTCCTCCTCTCAAGTAGCTCATCGTGCACCTCCTCCCTCGGCTCAATCCTAATAGATCGTTGAGAGGCTCTACCTATCATGTAGCCTCTCATCTCCTCACTCTTCTCCCTAAGCACCTTATCACATTTTTTAACATTCCCACCTGTTCCGATAATATGTTGTTTTAGTCAGAACACCCCCATTCATCTCCTTCCCACACCACTTGCATTATACTCTCTTTCTAGTTGTGTCTACCATATGATCGCATTCCCAACCCACGTTAGAAGGACGTGCGGGTGCTGCATCACCATGTTCGACCATTACTTATACATGCAACATTTGTAAACAATTTATAGAAAATTGTTAGACATCTTATAAATTACTTTAAGGGCTGTTCGGGAAGCAGACGACCCGTCAAATAGACTATTCGGTATGTTTAAAGGGTTACGTCTATGCCGGAAAATATCGTAAATCAGCGTATGGGGTTTCTAAATTTTTTCTCATACTAAGAACAATCAATTGATATTCTTACCATGTGTATGGAGTTATTCAAAAGGAAATCAGCGGATTTAACCACGCCTGGAGTCGTCGGAAACACATAAAAATCGGCGTATAGGGTTCTCGGATTTTTTCCCATATAAAGAACATCCAATCGATGTTCTTACAACTTGAACGGAGTTATTCGGTCGGAAATCAACGAGTTTAACCATGCTCGGCGTCATCAGAAATGCATAAAAATGGGCAAATGGGGTTTTCGGCGAAGAAATCTTACCAACAATCTTCCAAAGCTCGAAGAAGAGGTTGAATCGAGATAGATCAGAGCTTGTATCAGCATAATCCCTTAAAGGATCACTGAAATCCCAGAATCGGTTTGGAATTGCTGCCAGAATTGGCGCTGGAATTGCCGGAATCACCGCGGACAGTTGGGATCGAGCGATCCTATGTCGGATCGATCGATTCCGAGGGTGGAATCGCTCTAGAATCGCCTAGAGCTTTGCCGCTACGCCGTGAATGCGTGGGAATCAACCAACATGCGTCAATTCCGACCCTAAAGGACCAAAATTGGTTCGATTCCCGGTCTGGAATCGGACCAGGAATTGAACCGGACCGAATAGACCGACTTTCGGCAGAATCGGTCAGATCGACCGATTCTAGGCTGAATTAGTCGGAATCGGATCGATTCCAACCGATCCAACAAATTCAATCCGATTCCCGGAGAATTCCCCCCAAAATCATCCTTACGTAAGGAATCGGATTGAAATCAACCGATCCAATCCGGAATCGGCCGATTCCAATCCGATCCCACCGATTCTGTAATCAATGGGCTAGGGGGAGTAACACTCTAGGTCTTGCAAAACAAATCAAGTCAATTAAAGGCAAGGAGTCAATCCACAAAAAAGGACTCCATGCCTTTTCATATTCCATTCTATAAAGAAATAATAAAAAAGAAGCTAAGGGTCATCCTTGTCAAAATAGGCCCCTATGCTGCCATTCGAGCCCCATGCATGGAGTATAAAACTCCCTAAAATGCTAAAGGTGATGCCCATTGATCTAAGAAAGAGCCCTGCATGATTTTCATGCAAACATATTCCAACTTGATCAATGAGGTCAAATCATGTTAGGAGACATGCCCCCCATAGTTGTCAAGACGACAAAACGCCCAAGGCGTTGAAGGGTACCGATTCCGCTTAGGCGACAAGACGGCCGCTTAGGCGGTATTCAAGGAAAGCTGCGTCGGGGGTTGTGATACATAAAAATATGCATAGATATAATTATATTTTTACGTTATAATTGAATATGAGTGTTTTATCTATGTATATAAATAAGTATGATGTGTATATGAAAAAGAAAAAAGTTAAATAGATTTTTATAAAATTTAAGTATTTAACATATTTATGATTATAAAATTTAAATATGTGCGATAGTATAAGTGATAGTGAAATATTGTTATAATATTATTAAATGAGGGGCGTAGAGTAGTCACAAATAAGGAGTTAATCTTGATAAATTAAGACTTAAAGAGAGATAAAGAGAGGGAGAAGAAAGAGCTGAAAGAGAACTTAATTAAGTATATAATATATGTTTATAATCATAAATCTTAAATATGTATGATATTATAAGTGATAGTAAAATATATTAATATGTTCAAACTATCATTAAATAGGTGTTCCTTGTGAGGGGTATCAAGGGGGTAAAACTCCTCAAAATTATTTTTTAATCATGTAAAAATATTCAGGGCACCTTGCCTGGGTGCCTTAGGCGCCTAGGCGGGCGCCTTGAATGTCTTGGGTGCCTTTTTGGCCCCGGGCAAGGCACCCTGGCAAAGCGCTGTTGGAAAATCGCCTTGCCGCCAAGGCGGCACCGAGGCGGGCACCTTGACAACTATGCATGCCCCCCATGTGAAAGAGATCCCTAAAGCCTATCAAAGATACAAGAGGTCTATTTCAAACCTCATTGAATTAAGGTTATGAATTTTCATGCCTATAACCTTTGTAATGCTATAAAAATCTTCAAATAAATTGAAATTCCATATTCTGTCTCCTATATGATGAGTTAGTGAAACTTGAAAGGCCCCATGACCTTGAAAAACAAAAGCAAGGAAAAACAAAAGAAAGATAAAATAATATTTAATTAAATAATTCCAAAATAATTTTATGGTCAAAGAGAGTCAACAAAAATTTTCCGAACTCAAACTTAGATTTCAACTAATTTTTAAACTTAAATAAAAATTAATGTTAATTTTTAAACTTAAATAAAAATTAATTACCCAATAAATCAATTAAACATAAAATCATTGAAAAAAATAAAACATGCCAGAAATTAATCAAAAGGGATAAAAACAAAAACTCAAAATTTGTTAAAGCTTGCTAATTTCCACCAAAAATCAAGGAAAAAAACCAAAAAACAGAAAAAAAGGGGAAAACATAAAAATAAAATAAAAATTAAAAATTAAAAGAAGAAAGTGAAAAAGAAACAAAGAAAAATAGAAACAAAAAATAAAAAACAGTAAATGGAAACAGAACAAAAACAGAAAATAAAAACAACAAAACAAGTCAAATAAGTTAAAATAAAAATATGAAAAAATAGAAAATCTGTAAAAATAAAATAAAACAAAAAAATAAAAGTGAACATAAATAAGAAACTAAAAATCCCTAAATCAAAAAGGAAATGACATCTGAAAGTTTATAAGTTCAAAAAAATATGAAAACATAAAGTCAATATAAAAAGAATACAAATGTAGAAACTATTTAAACGACAAAAACAATAAAAAAGACATGGTAGACCTTGGTTAACTTGGAGGAGAGTAATTCAATATGATTTAAATAATTTAAATATATATGATGAAGTAACTCAAAATCGACATGAGTGGAGAAAGAGAATCCATATGGACGACACTAAGTAATTTGAGACAGACTTGAGTTGACTTAAATAAGAAGAATCTAAGTGTATAAAAACCTCCAAATCCAAGAAACAACCATCTGAAATTCAAAAATTCAGAAGTCATAAAACCAAAAACCAGAAATAAAAGAAAATCCCCAACTCCAAAATAAAACCAAATTCAAAATCTAAATCCCTACACGTCAATCCAAAAACCAACAAGTTAAAACAAAATCCAAATTCAAAAAATTACAAGCAAATCAGAACTCAGAAAGCTCACTTTTCCATGAAGTCATGGGGACATGCCGCTAATGTTTTTTTTTGTGTAGATAAATGACTTCGATGCATGAGTTACTATGGCAGTTAATCATAGCTATTCAAATAGTTGTTTAATGTAATTAACACCGAAATATTAAAAGTTAGATGGGGAGAGGTCAAAATAAATTTCAAAGATCTTAGATAACCTCAACAACATAAAATGTGGTTTAAATCTCCCAAGTGATAGGGTCATTCCTCTATCAACACTGCAAAGATTTTTGGAACCCAACTTGTGAGTTCCTATACACTTATACCACACATAATTATATTTACTTTAATGGTTTTATCACCTATTTTAATAAATATAGTAATAGTCAAAGTAAATTCAAACCTTCCTTCCAAAAACAAAAAACTTTTTTTAAAAAAAATTGAGGTTTCAGCATGCACCAAAGACTACGAATGATTGACCAGGTGGTTAACATGTTCTGAGTAAATGTCACTGAAACAGCACGAAACAGATTCATTCTAGGAGAATGAATATTGAAGACAGTTTCTAATCAGCATGCGACCTTTGCACAATTTCCACAAGAATATATGAATCTTCAATGAAAAGATAGGTTCCCGGACTAGTGATGAAGACAATTTTTCACATTTTATAAGTCTTTTAAATTTGAGTCCTTACAAGACAAGTTTGTAAATAGAGTTCTTAAGAGGTCTTTCTTTTAATTTTTCTTCTCCCTCTATATAATGAGGGCCGTTGTGCATATTGACATACAGTGGATTTGGAATTTTTGGAAGCCTTATGGCCCGTTTGGTTAGAGTTTTAAATTTGATACTATATCAATATTGATATTGATAATTTTAGAGGTTGGAATATCAATATCAAAATTGATACAAGTTAACATTTGTATTACATAATGTGTTTTGTTTTCACTGTCAATTTCAAAATTGATATTACTAACCAAACACTTCTTAGTGATTACTAAGAATATCAATTTTAAAATTGATAGTGATAGAGGTGTCAAATAGTGTTACCAAACAGGGCATTAGGGTGTGTTCTCCCACATGGAGGCTTTGGCTCGACCCTGTCCCCCCTTCACATTCATCTCCTCCCTTCCCGGCGACAAGCGTTGCTTTCTTTGTCACCTTCGGGAAGATCCCGGCATTCTCCTCAAATCCCCGGCAGATGGCCGGTTGCTCCTTTCCCAAGCCCCAACAGTGAGGCCGATTTTCCCTTCCTCTTCCAGATCTCCTTTCCCTCGGTCAGACAAACCGATTTTCCCCTCCTTTCCCCATTCCTCCTCACAAAATGTCTTTCATATCATCCTGATGAGATCTTCGGTTGATCGACATCCGATGATCAGCGAGGTCCTCCTACGGCTCCATCAATTCCTAACGACAGCGGAACTCCTTCAACGACGATGTCATCTATTTTCCCGATCTAGATCGCGTCTAAGGAAGCAGACCTGTCTTCTTCCTCTCCTTCCTGCGACCGATCGTCGTTGGACCAATCCTCCAGTCCTGGTGGTTTCGTCCACCGTGGTTGCTACTGACGACCTTCATCTTTGGCTGCTCTTCAACTTCTCCATTGCAAATCTCCTCAACCTCCTCCTTCCAATGTTGTTCTTGCATCGTCATCAGTGACCATCAATCCTGTGGAAGATTCTGTCAGCTACAGATCTGATTTCGCGACTCTCCTTTCTGCGGATTTGTTTATGTGGTCGAGTCTGATCTAGTGTGGCATCTTGTTCTGGAATGTGAAAATCTCCTCCATGACATAGCTAGTTCCTTCTGTTTGGAGGTATTTGTGTTCCTTGGTGCCGACTATGATGCTTATAGCTGGAGATCTGGAGGTGTGGGCGTACCTTTTACTCATTTCATCAAGCTATATTTGATGGATCTCCTTATTTATGGATCTGTTCATTACTTGGAATAGTTGGTTCTGTGAGTTTGCTGGTACCGTTTCCTAAGTCTTGACACAAGAGTTGCCTCAGACCGTTATTCCAATGGTCGCCTTGGAACTGTGATATACAATTGGTTGATTTCATTTTTTTTCAGAAGGTTGGGATTGGCCACTTGTTGAAACAACCGTCAATTTGTTTTCAGCATTTCCATTTCGGTGGACTGGTCATACTCCAGTCTTGTTGGCTCAGCTCAGTTCCTTTGCCATATAGTTTCGCTATGTGGTTGGTTTCCTTCTGACAACTTTTACATAGTCGCCTAATCCGATTACTCGCTATGGAGTTGGTTTCTTTCCGACAACTTTTACATAGTCGCCTAATCCGATTACTCCCAACTCCAGATTCCTATAACAGAAGTATGGATCTGTGGTTTCTATTACTGTGATGTGTTACTGAGCTTACAGATTCGAAGGTTCCTCTTTTAATTCGAAAATGACTATTCCAATCCATTGGATTGCTATAACCTAGTGGAGAAATCCTTTTTGGATATTGTGGTGACAGTTCCTCAAGAGCTATCTTGCCGAGTGCCTGTCCTCCAGTCAGTGATTAGCTTATGTTGATGATATCCGAATGCTGAAAATGATGTTTGAAGCAGCATTATGGTGCCTTGGTGACTTCTTGTAAGTTGCCAGTGCTAATGTTAATACGTCCATATCACTGAGGAAAAATTCTCAAAGACGTCAACAATGGCTTCTTCTAATTCTAGTGACTATGATGATTAATATAATATTGAGTCACTGACAATGATGAAATCAGCTAAAATTGAAATCTGAGTCCCATCCATCTTATTAAGAACATGTTCTCGTGGATCAACTGGTGAACAAATTGTTAACTATTGTCATCCAATTGGAGAGGCGTCTAAAGATGAAGATCTACTGGAATCTGATCAACCTGAGGATACGTGTTCCTCCTCTTTGATTGTAGGACCTATTATCGCCATGTGAGGTGTGGGTCATCAATTTGGTTTTGTACTTAATTTGTCAATGTTGTGTAAGAAGAACACAACCTGTTAGTTAATGGCATGTTTGGTTAGAGTATCAAAATTGATACAATATTAATTTTGATATTGAAATTTTAAGATGATGAGATATCAATATCAAAAGTGATAATATCAAATTTTTTAGGTGTTTGACAATACTATATCAATATTAAAATTGATATTAAGTGTTTGATAATACAATATCAATATTAAAATTATTATTAATTATTTTGATTGATTAGAGTCAAAATTATTATTATTATCAAAATATATTATTAAAAATATTAAAATATTTATTTTATTAAAAAAATGAAGTATGTACCATCTTTTTTTTTTGAAGAGGTCCTATATCATCAAACACCCGATATCAATACATTCATGATGACGATGATATTGACCCTGAAAAAAGGGTATATATCTGTGAAACCTCGAGAAAATATCCATATATATATAAAAAATAATGATGGATCGGTAAGAATAATATGGTTTTAAAATTCATTTCACTTCCATTCATTCGGAAAAATGAACTCTCGTTATCTTATCTTTGGCTACCATGAAAGTATATGATATTTCATAGAAAATATTAGCCAAAATATGTGTTGTATGTACATAAAATATATGTGTCGAGGTTAGGGTTCATGAAGTTTGTCTTTGGACCTCTCTCCATCGGAAGTTGTGAATTTCCGATGTTAATTACATCGAGATTCTCGAACACCCTTGATTAACTGTCGTAGCAACTCGTTTACGAAAGAACACATTCGTCCACAAAATGTCAACGCATGGGAATTATAGTCCATACAATCGATGAAATGCAAACTTGACATATAAGTTCAACACATAGCAGCCATATAAGGCCAGATGATGATGCAAAACTTAGTATCTAAGTTTGAGAATATGGGCGAGGATTCCAACCATCCTTTGCAGGAAATTATTCTCTCAACCCAACGTCTTATATTAAGACATATGTTGGATTGTTAAGGCTAAACAAGATCCGAGCATATTCAGATAAAATTTTATGAAATCTGACCCCATATATCAATTTATGAATGGACTCATTAAAGTCTATCACCCTAGACTTAAGGATGAAGACAAACATTGCGTAAGTCTTTTATGCCTTGACTTAATTATAATGCATATGCTTGGATTTAGGAAAGGGTCATGGTCTTCTTTCATATTTTACCTAATCATGGGGTTCAAGAGGATATCCTAGGCTTAGGTAATTGGTCACTTTCTAATTTCAAGTCTCAACACCTTAGACTTGGTGAAATGGCATATACGCCTGGTTTAGATGGCTCTTGGCTGCGACCGAACATCTAGGACTTAGAAGTCCTTAAACCAAACACCTTGTATGCTTATTCAGGATATCCCGGGTCTAAAATCTAGCCTATGATCCAGATTTCCACATAGCTCTTACCATTGAAAACTTCTTCCAGTCTTTATGTTCATGAGACCGGACCTAGGACTTGACATGCTATAAAGCAAGTTCATCAAATATTTAATATCATTCTCTCCCCCTCTAGGTTCTATTTCAACCCAATTGAAGATGGGTTTATTGGGGACATATATGTTCCCCGGATACACTATGCATAATTCCACCATACTGCCCCGACTTAGGATTTATCATTTCGGATTCTGAATTATGAATTTACAACTCATGTCCTCCTTAGACTGGCCTGCTTACCCATGGGCTCTAGACCTTAACCTTTATCAACCATACTCCCGAGCAACTAGCTTCTAAATGCCCCACGGATTTGGACTCATATCTATCCTGGGAAGTGGTTATAAGATAGTCATGATTCCATCTCAAAATCTATATTCAATTGACAGCCGAACTCCCCTTGGCTCATCCCTTGGACCTGGCTAGGGTCCGGCCAGATCTTGTCAAAACCAGGTCCCTCTTTGGGATTTATACAATTGAATTCAAAATTCAGAATTCAATGGCCTCGATCCCGAATTTGACCTTAGATTGGTCAAATTTGCCAAACATCAAAATCAATTTAAATATAAGGCTTTTATAGGCTCGAAACAACTATTATCCATACCTTCCAAGTTCGGCTATCAATCCTTCACTCAAAACCCTTCCATGATGCATTGGAGTTTGCCTTATGACAGACGTTAGGCCTATCCTGAAATCCTATAAGAATCAGGCCTGAAATGCATGTCACTGGGATAGCTAAGTCCGGCTATATACAGGACCTGTATGTAGGCCATGGGATACTTGACTTAGTCTCTTCCATAAGCTTTCAATGACCCGACTATGTTCAGGTCCAAAGCCATCTGAAATCTACCCTTCATGTGACCGAGAGGACCAATAGAGTCTTGTCTAAGCTAAATTCGGGGCCTAGACCAACACCTTAAATGACCAAGGGTAAAGACTCTATATACTTGATGTCATGCCGGCCTGAAACTGAATATTTAGTTCCTGGATACAGCCAGGACATAGCACCAAATATGACCCCTATTTTGGCCCTATACTGGTTAAGCTCAGGCCTGAAACTCTGCCCGCTAACAAGTCTTAAGTCTACTTTGAACAAGGTTTAAAATGAGATACTAGGTGAGGCTTATTCAATTTCTGAAATATCCCTCATCTCAATCTTTCATGTTTTGCCACAAACCTACTATATAGACCCTTCTATATAAGCCCTTAATGACCTGATTGTTTTTAGATCTAAGGATGTCCAAAGATTTCTCTCCATTCATCCTTCGGGCAGATTGGTCTTGAAACTAAAACCATGGAGCTATGTATGGCTGAGGGGCTTCCTGTTTTATAGGTTATCAAGGTCATAACATCATGAGTGCTGGTCTTAAATGACTGAACTCACCCTTGGTATCCAGAATGTAGTTTTCTGGGGAGGATCTAAGATCTCATACACCTGCTAAAGCCATTGGGAAAACCACTGTATTTTGGGGTAATATGCACCCCACTTTCATCCCTTAGTTGGGCCGGTATTTCCAATGCTAGATCTTATATATCTAGCCTCCTACCTCTAATCAGGACCTGGATATTTAAGCCATGAAATCAGGTCCACAATATGCCTGAAATCCGAAGATTAGATTTCAGTCCAGTCCTTGTTGGACTGTATGGACTCTTATATTCAGATTTAGCCTCCCATTAGCTTCATAATTCTCATAAATTGCATACAGACATATATAATGATCATCGATCATCAGCATATCAACATATATGTTCACTTGTGCCATTTGATGCAGGACATGTTTAAATATGATTATAATTTTATCATGTCGGGATCACCTTATCCATTTTGGGGGAATCAGATTTAGATATGTGAAAACCATCATTTCCTCTTCCTATGTCCCCTGGTCCAACTGGAATTAGAATAAAAATTATGGGGGCTAAACCATGTTATTTATAGTTGGGGGTCTCATTTTATCAAGATCATAACACCAATCATAACCAGAATTTCCAGAATGTAGGCCTCAGGGATAGGGGTCTCTAAATTGGGAGACCTGTCTTGAGGATGAGTCCCATGACTCTCCCTCCTTCTTGTGGCTTCCGAACATCCATTTTCTTTATGAGACATAGATGACTGCCCTTTCTTTCACATGTATAGGTGTATGTAGAACAGACCCGGATAGGACACTATCACCACTTAGCTATTCTCTTCCTTCAGACGGGCCTTAGCTTTAAATGTCAGACTTATGCAGACCCCCTGGACTGGGCTTAAGGTCCTCCTACTCACGAACTCTAGTCCAAACAGATTGATGATACACTCACGACTTTATTTGGGCCTAAGATTTCATACTCTAGTTTAGGCTAGTATTTATGTCCAGCCTTCAATTGAGAACAACCTTCTCCTTTTAGTGAATAAACCAGAATCTAGATATCTAGGTCCTGCAATCGGATTCACAATATGCCTGCATGCTCCCTTGTTTTCAGACCTGGCTTCCCAATCAGCCTCGGCATTATACATGGCCCTCATAGATTGCACATGATGATCGTAGATCACCCATATATATAAGTATCAACATATATGCTCTTATTCATGTCATATAGTATACAACATATCCTTGTATGGTAAGATATAGATATAACCAAAGCCCCATCATATTGAGGCTATCTCATCTCTCTAGGGAGTACATATGAAGAAGAATCATTTATCTCTGCCCCGTAATTGGTCTTTTCCATTATAAGATGGACCAAAAGGACCACATGTATATTTATAGTCCTGTCCGGGATATGTCCATGGAACTAGGCCCAATATTAGGCTCCAATCATGTCCTTTATGAGCATGAAGTCATTTCCTTGGCATCCTCGGCCTCCTGATTTTATGATCAGAGGATGATCCTTCACATCTTGCATATTTCTATGGTCGGATATCATGATCTTGTCAAGGCCCGGCTGGCCATCTTCTTCCCATGCCTTGTGCTTTACCTAAGGCTACCCGGGGGATCTTTGGTCCATCATGTGGGTTCCAAAGAGGCCGGGTATAACCTTGTTTCTCCTTGCTGATATAAAACATCTCTGAATTCCTGCCGGGATGGTGAAGTTCTGAGGGTCCTTTCTTTAGGCATTTTTTTTTGGCCGAGGAGGGTTCTAAAGAAGGGGTCAAGGAGAGAGTCAAACATGTCCATGTATGTGTCAAAACAGGTTTCATATATGGTATTATAGAACTATACCCGGGAGAAGACAAAAGTAGACTCAATTATGGGGGTCAAATGAGACACTCGGGTATGGTCTACCTATGTCCATCAGTTTGATATTCTTCTAACCAAATGGACCTGTCCAAGATTCCAGCCCTTGGCTATCTCCTTGCTGTCCGGGAGATGAGAGCTCCTCCCCCCCCCCTGACCTCTTGGTGTATGTAGGGAGGTGAGGGTGAATTTCAGGTTAGAAATGACAATCTCATGGTCCCGCGGGACTTTACCATTTATCTAGGCATCCCCGACCCAACCAATGTGATATTCTAACCAAATTAGGAAGGGATTATGGGCATTAGCTAGTCAAAGGATATAGTGTTCAGAAATGGCCGGGCAAGGGGATAGATATTGGCATGTCAATGGGTATGGTATTTAGAGAGGGACGGGTAGGAAAATGGACATGGTACCCTACCTTGTGACCTTCGGACCTTGCACCTATCCTGCTGTATGACAGTGACCGCAAGTCCTTCAATGCTTCTTCTCCTTGATGCTTCGGAAGTAGGCCTGATTCCTCTTGCTGAAGTAGCTCTGGCAGGGTCTCCCTCTTCTCCTTCTGCTCTCTTCTCCTCTCTCCTCTTCTCATGGGCGGGGACTGCCCCTTTTATAGGCTGCTGGATAGGTGGTGTTCACCCGAGAGATGGAGTGTGGTCATGCAGTGTGCGCATGGAGGAAGTGGGGCCACTTCTCCCTGAACGTGGGGAGAGTGGGGCTTGACCAAGTCAGGGCTGTCTCTGAAGGATCCGGACCCTTGATTGGCTTCAGCTATGGGCCTCCCTTCCACTGATCTAATGAGCTCTCTTGATGGGCTCATCGCATAGTAAATATTCATCTTAGCCCTTGATTGGATGCCCTCGGATCCCATTTGATAGCTCAATCCATACCTTCCCTTCATTGGTCCTGTCGATGGCAGATTATATGTCATCTATTGCTTAGTTGGAGCTAGGCCTTGTGGCCTACGTGAAGGGAATTAACTCATCCAATCAAATATCCAATTAAGGATGGATCCAGTGGATATTATCCTACTAAAGATCCAATTGAACCATCTCAATATACTGTCGGATTTGGATCCAGAACATTATGAATCCAATTAGCTTATCCGACAGCCAATCTGGCCTTTGGATGCATGCCCTTTCCATCTCAGCCCTCTATTGAGTACCCGGTTGATGAAGATCCCATTTAATCCAAGCCCTCAATCCTTTTATTGGATATTAATCCCATTAAAGATCCGGGAGGACTTGACACCCGGTAATTACACTTGCCTTGTGGATCATCTATCGGATATCCCATTAGACAGTATCCATTGGATATTATCCCACTAAGGATCCACTAAGATCATTTCAATGCCCCGATGAGGATCCATGATCCAATTAACCTATTGATTGGTCAATCTTGGCCATTGGATGGTCTCGGCCTGCTAATGGGATTTGTTTTGAATTGCGCAACCTATTTTTTTTCCCCCGCGGATCCTCCTCCTATCAGTTTTTTGTTAAGTCTCCTAGTTGAAGACAAACTCTCCCACCCGCGAGCCTTCTTCTAGCTGATTTTCTTCCTTCCTCCTGTCGCATCATTCTCTTCTAACAGGCTTTGCTGCAGCTTGGGTATTGCCAAGGGAAGCCATCACACCTGCTGATTGGCGCTCCCGGGTGCTTCCTTCTTCTACTTGGGGTCAGGCCGAGGAGGTGAACATCCTCCTAGTTATATCCGGGTGAGTAGAGCTCTATGCATTCATAATTTTACTCTTTTCTTTCCACCGGACATCAATGCTATGCTCCCTCTTCTACTTTCTGTCGGCAGCACCTTCATTGTCCCATGCCATGCTTGCATTTTGCATATAGATAAGTGGCCGGCTATGTTGGGATGTCCCTATATGTCCATCTCCCTGATTTATATGCAAGGTCCGGCTCTTTCATACATCATCCTTAGTCGGGTCTTACCAGTTTCCCTTATATTTCTCAAGCACATGCATACATGGATGTCTTTGAGGACCCGGCCTCTTCTTATGCTGGATTGGGTCCCCTTGAGTGGGTCTATCGGCTGCCATATGTCCAGCTGTAAGCATGTCTCTCTATGCTCAACTGAGCATCTCCGAGGCCTTCAAACAAGAGCCAATTTGGCTTTTGCAGATTGTCCCTGGCCTTCCCCCTTTTTCAGATTCCTGTTGGGAGCATGCTTCTAATCCTATGCCATGCTTTTTCTTGCAATCATATGTATGGCCGGTTGACCTGATTTATGTGCAAGGGTGCAGCTCCTCCATATAGCACCCTTGACCGGGGTCTTTATCCCATCCCCCTTTCTCCCTATTTTTTTTTAAAATAGGAGTCTATTAGCTCCTGGACATATGATTTACAAGCATATATACCTCTTGAAGGTATTGAGGATCCGGCTTCTTCATATGTTATCACCGGTTGGGACTTCACTCAACTTCTTCTCTATCGGAAGGGATAATTGGAGCAGGAGCTTCTCTCCTCCTTGTGCGGCCTTGTAATGTGCAGGTTTTTATTACCCTTAGTGCATCCTCATATATCTGAATGTGTGTATTGGGTGGACATGTCTATTTTTGCATATATTATCATTGATTGGGGCTTTGATCCAATCCTTCTTTCCCCCTTCTTCCCCATTGTCCCGGGGCTAGCTGCTGGTCCTTCCTTGGACAGGATGGGACTTTGAGTCCCCCCTTGTATACTCAATTCCACATATGAAATTGACCTCATTCTTTGATTCATATGCCGAAGGTAAGCTTACAGGGAATTAAATATTTTTATTCCCTATTGCTTAACTTTACTCTCTTCCATCCTCTTATTTCATGGTGTCTAGGTGCTGTAGTGGGTGTTGGTTGTGGGCCTCTTTTGTGCTCACAATCCTCTACTCTTGTTTGGACATGTATGTGCCAAACTGACCGAGCATATGGGCTCATCTTCTTTGTGATTTCCCAATCCCCTATTTTCTGGATTCCTTCCAATTTCGTCTGTATATGTGCTGAACCTCATTCTTTATAGGTCTCCTTCACCTAGTTTGCTTCATATAATGGTGTTGGGGTAAAGGGAATTAAGCATTTCTAACTCCCTTTTACATATGTCTATGTTTTCATATAAAATTCTGAGTGCCAACAAATGCCCCCCACGGGTAATCTTCCGAAGGCAACATTTGTCGGGAGATTGCCCGTGTCTTAACCAACGTGCCTTCTATGGTGGCTATATGAATCTGTTTGATCCTTATCTTCATTCTGCCGCAGGTGTTATATGGCTGGTGCAGGTACTTCTGGATCTTCTTTCATGGATTCTGAAGTGCATAGCAAATCGGCTAAGGTACATGTGTCGAAGCCGAGTCGCTTGATTCGATCTCAGTATGGGTAGTTCCAGTTTCATTTGGCTGCCAGCAAGGATTGCGGCATGGTATGCCGGGTCGCGACCCGGGTCGCGACCCGGCCCCGACCCGGTCGGGTTTAGGCCCGACCGGCTCGGTCGCGACCCGGTCGGGGCGACTCCCCCGGCCGGGTCGCGGAGTCGTGGCCGGGTCGCGCGAGTCGCGGGACCCGGTCGCGCGAGTCGCGCGACCCGGCCGACCGGGTCGCGCGACCCGGCCGGGTCGCGCGACCCGGTCTGGCAACGGTCATGTGACCGTTGCCAGACCGTTGGCAACGGTCTCAAGACCGTTGCCAACGGTCTTGGGGGGGCGCAGCCCCCCCCCTCAGCCCCCTGGGGGGGATTTAAAGCCCCCCCGGGGCTCTCCTTACTCCCACCCCCCACTCTCACTCTCAACCTCTCATTTGTGCTCTCATTGCTCTCATTGCTCAAATTTTTTGTCTCATTTACTTAATTATTTCATCAAGCATTGGATTAGTTCATTTAGTATATTTATTTAATATTAGTTCCATTGATTAGTGGGTTAAGTAGTTTATTCTTTTTAATACTTATTTGCTTACTTGCATAGTTAGTTAGCAAGAAGATTAGTTAGATATTTAGTTTAGTAGTTACTTAACACATCATTAGTTGGAAGGTATAGTTAATTACTTACTTAATTATATAATTAGTTAGTCATTTATTTAACATAATTAAAAGTTTACTTAGATTAGTAGTGACTAATTAACGTCATTAGTTTTTTAAATAGTTAATTACTTACTTAAGTAATTATTTAGTTAAAAAATGTCTTCTCCAAGCCAAACAACCCAAACTACCGGCGCGACCCGGAGTGATCCGGCTTGGTTGCATTGCAATTTGATCTCCAAGGCGGAGAGAAAAGTGCAATGTAAATATTGCGACAAAGTAATATTCGGCGGTATTTATCGTTTAAAATTTCATCTTGCAGGCATGAAGGGAAATGTTCTTCCTTGCACACGGACTCCGCCGGAGGTCAGAGCTCAATTTCGTAGGTACCTACAAGCGATGGAGCAAACGAAGGGAACTAGCAAAAGACATAAAGAGACCGTCCGAGAAGAATTGCAACAACCGGGGAGACGATCCGTACACATTTACGGAACCGGACAAGAGAGGCCGGATATTTTTGAGACGAAGAGTACGAAGGTATGGGAGGTGTTACTCATAAACGTTGTTCATTATTCTATTTTAAAGGATAATTAAGTAGCCTTGATACTTAAATGTTTTTTAAAAAGATGAACTCTCACGAGGGATGGAAGCAAGTCGAAGATCATTCGCCGAGGAAGACTTCTATAGACATACCGGCCGAATGATGGGTCGAAGTGCAGTGCGGGAGTGGTCGAGGTAGCGGAAGAGGATCCAACAACCAACCGCAAGATCGGGTTCATGATCTCACACAAGACGACGACCCGGCGGTAGGTCCCGTGGATCCCGTAATCTGGACCACGACAACGTCAAACAACAATCACGACGGCGATGAAGAACCTCAAATTATGTAAGGATAGGATTGGCCGGGCAACGTCGAGGTGGTTCTTTCACCACGGCATTCCGGCAAATGCCGCGAAGGGACCATACTACGAGAATACGATCGACACGACCGCAGACGTCGGGAGGGGAGTGCGTGGTCCAAACCCAAAGGAGATATACAATGTATATCTTCCTATGGAGGTGCAAGAAACAAAGAAGTACGTGCAGTCATTTGAACGCATCTGGGAGGAACGAGGTTGCACGTTAATGACCGACGGATGGACCGGTAATTAAATTTTCTTTTACTCATTCATATTAGATGTGTATTAACTTTCTTTTTGGTATAACTGAGTTAATATCTTATACTTAACAGGTATAACTAGGAAGACAATGATCAATTTTCTAGTGTACAGTCAAGCCGGCACGGTCTTTTGGAAGTCGGTCGACGCATCAGGCCAGGTAAAGAATGCGGAGTATCTTTACCAATTGATAGATGGAGTGATAGAAGAGATAGGAGAGAGCCGTGTAGTCCAAGTAGTCACAGACAATGCGGCCGCATACAAAGTGGCAGGACAGATGCTTATGGTCAAAAGACCATAGTTGTATTGGACACCCTGTTCCGCGCACTCTTTAGACTTGATGTTGGAGGATATATGCAAGGATCCTCAAATAGACGGGGTAGTTAAGCTAGCCCAGCTTTATTTCTTCATTTATTTATAACCACAACTTTGTCCTTGCACTTATGAGGGAACACACCAAGGGGCGAGAGTTGTTACGGCCCGGTGCAACCCGGTTCGCCTCCCACTATATTTCCTTAGAAAGTTTATTGAGTCAAAGGAGAGCTCTAACTCAAATGGTCATTTCACCGGGTTGGGGTAGTTGGATGGCTAGATGTAACCCATCGGATAAGAGAAAGGGGAGAAAAGTAGAAGAGACAATAGAGAGTGGAGATTTTGGAAAGTTGTGAAGAAGACGTTAGACATCGTCCAGCCCATAGTGAAGGTACTAAGGATAGTTGACGGATATAGAAAAGGCATACGGGGTATTTATTCGATGCGGTTGAGAGAGCGAAGGAAGAAATGTCCAAGACCGTGTCGGACTTCGCCAAGTGGTGGGATATTATAGATCGTCGCCGGGAGCGTACATTACATCAACCCATACGTACGCAACAGGTATATTTTCTTAAACATTTACTAATCTTTTTTATTAATCAAAGTTGTGTATAACATGTTTACTAATACTATTTGTTTCGTAGGTTACTTTTTCAACCCAAGATATCGCTATAGTCCACAATTCAAGGCGACGAACGAGCTATTAGATGACGTGAAGAGCGTCATCCGACGGTTGCTTGGTGACGACGACCGGGCTATTATCGCTCGCAACAAGATGTATGATTACGAGAATGCGGAGTTATCACTTTGGAACGAGCGAGAGTTGAACGAGCCGTGATGATACTAAGTCCGGGTACGTAGAAATGTTTTTCATCACTTAATTAATCAAAGCTTACTTAGATAATAATCTACGACATTCAATTTATGCGGTGATTGGTGGATGGACCGTGGTAAAGTACCAGGGTACGAGGACTTGGCGGACGTAGCCATCAGGGTCCTAAGTCAAACCACATCGGCTTCGGGCTGCGAGCGAGATTGGCCTACATTCAGCTTGATTCACACAAAGCAGAGAAATATGTTGACATCAAGGAGGCTTGAAGACCTCATGTATTGTCACTACAAATACGAGGTTAAAGTTGAGGAATTTGGATAGAATGAAGCGAACCGAGATAGAACAAAAGAGTTGGATAGCGCGAGCGGCGGGACGTTCGGTGGACGAGCCGCCAATTGAAGAGGAGGATATCGATTTGGATCAAATATTCTACGAGAAGAACTCCTTAAGCTTGGGTAAACGACCGAGAAGGGTTGGGAGAACCGGAGTTCAACCCCCAAGACCGACAATGGGCCGAAGGAGTGCTCGACGATGTCCCTTTGGCCCGAAGAATTCCGGATCCCTCCCTCACTAGCAAAGCGCCGAGGACCGGAGAAGGAACTAGCCAAGGTACGCAAAGTAGGCGAAAAGGTAAACAAGTTATGACCGATCCTTTTGATATTGCAGATGCCGATACGGTCGAAGACGATCGAGAAGATACGCCGGAGCCGAACATCCGAGTGCGCACCGGACGTCCGAGGATTCGTCGTCAAAGAGTAGCGGCGATGATGGTGCTCGATACGGGGGCACGGACACTTTACAAGTACGAGGGACCTCGGATCCTCCCATATCTCCTACCACGTCGCTACGTTTTACCGGCGAGGAGCAATATACTCACGCGACCCAAGATACCGATCGTGGTAGAAGGCCGCCACAAGGTAGAGGAGGTCATCGTAGCCACGGAGTTGGAGCGAATACCACGATGCCCCCGACTATGTGTATGATTCATCCCAAGGCTCTTGGTTCCCTACATACGATCAAGAGTACTGTGGAATGAATTATGTGGAGTCATCGGATACTTCGATCCAATCGACCTATAGTTATGGTGACTCCTTTGGATCAAGTCTTAGGATAGTTTCCCGAGGGACAGACGAATATGATCGTCGTGTGTACACGTATCAAGCTTTGTACTCAACCCAAATGACGTGGGAGAGTACATCAACTACCTACAAAGTGTACAACACATCGTATTTGGAATAAAATTGATGCATTATTCATCTAAATCATGTCATTTAATTTATCCAATTTTTATGTATTTTTTCAGATTTTTTTCGCATTTTTCTTATTTTTTTGAATTTTTCAAAAAAAAATTTATTTAAATAATAGGGTCGCGACCGGGTCGGCCTGGGGGTCCCGCGACCCGGTCGCGACCCCCGACCCTACCCTCCTTGGATCGCGGGATCGGAATCGGAATCGGGATCGGTGGGTACCGATCCGATCCGGATCGGATCGGATCGGACCGATTCCGGCCGATTCAATGGAAGAAAATCGATCCAGAATCGGTAAGAAAAAAAAGCAAAAAAAAAAAAACCGATCCGATTCTGATTCCAATCCGATTCCGGACCGATTCCGGCCGATTCGGACCGATTCTGGCCGATCCGACTGGAATAGCAAAAAAAAAAATGATCCAATTTCGATTCCGATTCCGATTCCGGACCGATTCCGACCGATTCCGGACCGATTCCGACCGATTCCCACCGATTCCGACCGATTCCGCGGAATTCATGCCGGAATCGGTCCTTCCACATGGAATCGGATCGGAATCCACCGATCCGATTCTGGAATCGGTCGAAATCGGTCCGATTCCACCGATTCCGTAAACAATGGCTGCCAGGGAACCCATGAATGCTTTAGCTGTCAGAGGGCCAGTCGAGGTGAACAGAATTCACTATGTCGCAGGCCGTTATCAATATAACAGGTCGGGTGACTATCCCGCCTATCTTCCTTCTGACGAAGAGCTACTGGACTTTATTCGGCTTCCGAGCCCTTTGGGGGATGTTTCAGATTCATCCTTTTCGCCTCGAGACCGACATTACCTCGAGTGTGCTATTCTCCTGGGCAGAGATTCACTGATGGGAGCTGTGTCTGCTTCATATCCCGCATTCCCATTAGGGACTACCCCTCATCAGTCATATCCTCTTCGCTGCTCCTTGGGGCTGATTGGCGACATTGGCGGTGACTGTACTATGACTTGTGACTTTCAGCCGGGAATATGGCGACTGAACCGCCAGTGTGACTACGTGTCCTCAGCTCATCGTCGGGGACTATTTATTCAGCTATGCCATCCTCGCTATAGCGGGGAGAATTATGATGGTCGCTGCATACTGGACGACATCTTATCTGGCAATGTCGACAGCTGGTACGGCAGGTTATCGGTATTTGTTCCTCACCGTCCTAGGCTTGACGCTTGCGAATGGTTAGAATATGTTCTAACCAATTTCTCAGCTCGTTTGGACCGTATGGGGCTGAGATCAGCTGTGGGGGCAGCGTTGTATGGCTATCCCCTTTATGAAGGTTATATTCAGGCTCTGGCAGAAAGGTTCAACCGTCGATGGAACACTTTCGCGACCGCTGAGGGTGAAACTGCACTGGACCTCTGGAGCTTTCATATGCTGTCCGGGTTCCCTATTCATGGGGACCCTTACGAAGAGGTGGTGCTTGATGATCTTCACCGATGTCAGACCACGGGGACAGGCAACTATTGTTTGCCTTATTGTCACAGGTTCCTGATGAAGGTCTGGCGTGACCTGGCATTTATTAGCAAATCTGACTCCTCTGATGGTCCTTGCAGAGTCAGTTGTCAGGTCTGGCTCCAGTATTGCTCAACTTGGCAGGGATAGGACTCGCCTTCTGAGGCTACCGCGTCCTCATCTTAATCAGACATCCTCTATCCTGGATGATATTCCGGAGGTTGAAGATCCCTGCGAGCTTGGGGAGATTGCACACCTGGCAGCATATCTTGCTTATTGGCTGTCCACATTCGCTATTCCATTTGGTGATGCGGACTCTATCAGGGCTGGTGTGATATATCCCGCTTGCAGATTAGCCTGCGGGAAACGGCTGTCTATTGCGCCTGCTGCCCTGGCGGCCATTTATCATTCTCTGGGAGCCCTGAGTACTCATCCTTTCCCCTGGGATTGCAGAGTTGTCATGGCCACTCATTATATAGGCACATGGGCAGCTTTTCTTTTTGACGGCGTACCTCCCGCAGAAGATAACATAGATCCATTCCAAGCTCTGATGCTGAGATCAACAGAACGGCGTGTTCGGCGTCCCGTCAATGAGCTTGCCTCTAGGAGACGTGCTCTGGCTTTATTGCCTAAAGAGAATTCTCCAGGCCTGAAGTTTGATCATAGTTGCAAAGGCTTCAGGCCGCACTCTGGGGTACCAGGTGACAGAGGTACTCAATGGGTCAGTCCTCTCTCAGGCAGACATTCAGAATGGGCTGGCAGGGAGTGGTATTTGAGCATCCGTCTGAGTGTCTTGGTATTTCATCAAGAGAGTCAGACCATATTGGAGCCATATTTCCCTCATCGGTTTGCCAGGAATTTCGGCTTTGACCAAGGGGTGCCACCCAATGCTGATTTTGACATTCCTTGCCGTGTATATCGCAAGCCAGACTATCATTTGGTGGCTGCCGAGTGGTGGAACTATTTCTTGAGGCCTTATACCGAGGCTGCTATTGTTATCCCTCCTGTTGGAGCTGCTGGTGAGTTTGACATATTGTATGGTAACTGGTGGCTTCATCGCAGTCACAATTATCGGGAGCTTCCGGTTACTATTTCGAAAGCTGAATTCACCAGGCTGAAGCAAAAGGATTGCGCCCCTCTAGACATTGATCAGGCCTATCTCGATAGGTATTTTCGAGATTTGAAGGGGAAGCTTCTGGCGCGATATCAGAAGTGGAGCAGACTTGGCCTCCTTCCTGCACCATTCCTTGAGCTGTATTCTGGGCTCATCGACCCTCTATCTGAGCCGCTTCGGTCTACACATCGAGCACGGCAGTCTGCTACTCCAGGTGCTATAGACTGGTATGGGCGGATGGTTCTTGACTGTACTGGACATCAAAGAATCCCATCTCAGGAGCCTCTGGAGCTTTATGATCGCTCAGGTATATGGCAACGGCATCTCGCTACACTGGTCTATGCCTGGGGGCCTCTCAGATATGTCTTGGCTATTGAGCAAGCCTCCACTTTCGATGAAGTCCGCCTATCTGTTATTCGGGCGGCACGACACGTGGGTCGGGATGCAGGCTTGCTGGTTACTTTGCCACCTGACGTATCATCTTCAGGTATGTATGTGGTTTCATATTGGCTACATTAAATATCTGCCCCCCTTATCTGCTGTTTAACCATCATTAACAGGCGTTCCTGAAACAGGGGCTTCAAAACCCACTCTGAAGCGATCAGAGTTGTTTATAGATTCATCTCGCCCTCAAAAGAGGCCTCGTGAGGGAGAAGGTATTTTCTATCTCCCTTTATTCAAAACAGGGTGATTCTTATGTTGAATTATAACCCATTCATTTTTGGGCAGGTTTCCCTTCCTCCTCTGACAAAGGAAAATCTCCGGTGGCTATATGTAGCACGTCTCTCTCAAATAGGACTGAGGTGGCAGCACCTACTCATGAAGAGATACCTTTACCGGTGGCTTCTACTACACCTCGTTCTCCATCCCCTATGTCATGCCATGGAGATGGGGATATTGACCTTGGTGCCGTCCAAACTAAGAATGAACTCCCTGCCGGTAACGGTCTTTGACCTTCCCTCTCCTATTCTCATACTCTCGTTATATTATGCTAACATGCTTGTCCTTTATATAGGGCATAGCATTCCGAATGAGGAGTCCATTCGATCGGCTGATGTTGCCACTTCTCCTCTTCGAGCGGCTGGCTCCTTTGGGGCCGATATGCCACCTTCAGGGGTGGTTGGTGATGAAAGGGCAGCTAGTCCCTTGATAGGTGAGACGGCTGTATTTGTTGCCCTATGTCCTTTCTGACTGGTCTTTATGATTGTATAAGCTTATATGCTTATCCTTTTTGCAGCATTAGGCGGGGTAGATATCCCTGGCCTATCGATCGGCGACGATGTTCGATCGAGGGACATGGAGGCTGCCCCTCGGTTCTTAGATCATAGCAGTAATATTCCAACTATCCGGGACACTGCTGACCCACCTGTAGGTGCTCCTGAAAGGTCTGGATCTGCAGAAAAGAGTGCTCCTGGTGCAGCCCCTGCTGATTTTCGGGCTAATTTACTGAGCATATGTGCCAGACTGGCTATATTTTGTAGGGAGCGGTCTGAACTGCTTAAGTCTTCAGAACATCTGAAGGCCCAGACTGATGCCTTAGCCAAACTGGTTGAAACGAGCTTAGCCTCTGAACATGTATTCATTCTTGTTATATGCATTTATTCTTGCCATATTATACTCTTTATTGTCTCAGCATTGTAATTCATTCTTTCTTCTATATCTATCACTTTGCTTATGATGTATGTATATCTTTGTCTGCAGGATCATTCTGAGAAAATGTCACAAGGAGGTGACGAGGCCTCTATTCTGGAGGTGACCCCTCTGGCAGGTATGTTGCCTTCTTGCTTTGTCTCATTTTATGCATACAATGTATTCTGACATATCTTCCATCCTTATGCAGTGGATATTCCAAAGGGTACTGGGTCTCTGGAGTTGGGCATATCATGGCCTACCTCCAAAGTTCCGGTATCTAGGATGGGTGCTAGCAGCGGAGAGAGCATGATCCACGCCTTGGACAGCCTTTTGGACCCGCTCCTGTCTATAAAGGAAATGCGGGAAGAACTGCAGCGCTCGACCACATGCTATCATACTCTGGGCGGGGATATGCAACTCTGGATCCCTGCCGTGGAGAAAATTTGGGGCCGATTCTCCGAGCTTATATTGGAGAAGGGAGCCTGTGCCGCCTGGGACACCTTGCATCTGCCCAAGGCGATAAAGAAAATGAAGGAACTGCAAGCTGTGCACCTGGATCAGGAGCGTATTGACAGGCATTGGGACCATGTGGTCAACTTGCGCGCCGAGGCTCAAACACATGCTGACCAGCTTCGAGAGGCTACCGGTCAAGCTCAGAAATATGCTGATCAGCTTCGAGAAGCTGCTAACCAGGCTGGGTTTGAATGTGCCCGACTGTCCGAGGTGCTCGACGGGCTATCTACCGAGTCAGATCGGGCAGAGGATGAGGAGCGGCGCTTGGTGACAAAGCTTGATGCACTGGACAAATTCCATCCCTCATGTCGTCCCCCTCTGTAGATTCAGGGGTTGCTTGGTTCATTGTATCCCTTTTCTTTCTTTTAGGACTCTGTCTGTATAGTTGAGTCAAAGTCCTGTATATATAGCGAAAACTGTTTCCAGTATTCAGATGCTTTGTCAAACTAGATGGTTCGAATGACATATATATATGCATATGTTCCCTTCTTTCTGGGTTTTTCCATTGCTTTCTGCTTTGTATGTTGTTCCTCTGTCTATGCGTTGTATTTTTTGCTTCAGAGGACTTCATGTTATATAGCATATGTGCTGTTGTATGAAGATTAAATAAGAGAGTTATGCATCTCTTTTGCGTTGGCCATTGTATATACGCCTTGCTTTATAAATGTCGGTATCTTCCAAATCTGATACACTTGTTGCCCCCAGATCTGGACCCACTTTTCTCCTTCATGTCGGCCTCAGAAAATATGTGCTTCTGTTAGCCAGTATCTTCTATGCATATGTTCAGCCGCTGCCATGCTGTATATGGGCTGATATGGGCTGTAGCTAGGAAGCAAATGGCGCTAATATGGTCCTTCACTATTCCTTGTTGTTCTATCATCTTGATATATGATATATGAATGATATCCGCGGATTTTATCCTTTCCCATTCATATTGATATAGGCTTGACATATGTGTATATCGTTGCAACCATGGTATCCCTAGCGGGGGAACATCATGGAGAATATTAGGAGGGATCCATCTGTTAGCTCATTGCTCAGCCAAGGGTAGTTGATCACATATTTTATTTATAGGCATCTTAGATTACTGCATATTATGAGGGAACACATTGATAGTCATGATCTAGTTCAGCTGAGTTCGACTAAATTTGTTGCGCACTTCATTGCATTAGAGAGCTTGTATAGGTATAAAAATGACCTAAAGAGGTTCATACTCTCTATAACCTAGCAAGAGTACATGAATAACTTTAGGAGCACAATTGATCAGTATAAAATGTTTTTGAAGATGGAGTTCTTAATTGAGAATAATAGATGGTGGGAGAAGGTATAGTACTACTATCTCTGATAGAGCCTCTAGTATAAGTACTTAGGTTGGTAAACTTCAATGACAATAATCAAATAGGATACCTGTACGATACTACAGATAAGGTGAAGTTGAAGATAAAAGAGAAGCATCATAGAGGTTATCAAAATTGGTGGAAGAACATAGACAACAAGTGGGACAAAACACTTCATCATGACATCCATGTTGTAGGTATAAATTTAATTCGTGCCTTGTCCTTTAAGCTTAATGGTTGATACATTAATTGATGATTTTTTTCGTTGTGATAGGATGGATACCTTTTGAATCCGAGGATTCACTATGGTGGACAGGTTTGCAATGATAGAAAGGTGCTTTCTAACACCTTATCTGTCATTAAGAGATTGTGCAAGACTCAACAGGATGGGACCAAAGTTGAGATTGAGTTGAGTATTGTTTAATAAGTTAGTAAGGATAAAAGTTTGTCATAAAAGTTAATTATATTTTGAATTATATTTTAGATGGCATCATATCGACATAAAATTAGAGTCTACGAAGATCTAGATTTACAGTACTCATATGATAAGGTTTCTCTTAGTAAGCTACTACACGTTTATATGTCAAACAATATTCTATAAAAAATTTACACATACTAATTTCGAGTGTACTTGTGTTTCACAATTGACTGGTGGATATAGGTAAACAACAGGAGTGGATGGAATCCACTAATCGGTGTTGCAATCAGGATATTGAGTCAGAGCACCAACTTCAGTCAATGTGAGAAGAACTGGAGCACCTTCAACCTCATACATATGAAGAGAAGGAACAGGTTAAAGAGTGAGAGATTACATAAATTAATCTTCTGTCACTACAATATGAGATTGAGGATAAAAAAAATCAAGAAAAGACAGAACCTACCAAAGGACATATTTCTAACTTCTAAGATTTGTAGGTGGACTCTACCAGGAGAGATATAAAGGTCAATCCACTCAGAATGAAGTTGACTTGGAATATCTATTTCAAGAAGAACAACCACTTGCAGTCTGGATGGAGAAAGATGCTAAGGGATAGCCAGAGTTCGACCCCAATAACACGTCGTGGGCTGAAGGTGAGCTTGACAACATTGTGGATGATGACCACATCTAGAATGCGGACACTCATGTACTGATCTATCATAGACTACATCCGCCCCTAAGCCTTATATCGCTCCAACCACAACTTTAACTAGACTTGTAGGACCTTCTACCACCAAGAAGGCTCCTATTTCATTATTCAAGGCATTGAAGAAAGTGGTCAACCTAAGGTCAACAAGGCACCAAAGCACATAGAAAGATGATAATAAAAGAAAGGTTCTGAGTACAAAACGCCAACACATTATTGATACAAAGACTACTCAACCACCTTCATCATCCGAAGAAGATAAAGAATTTACTCCACCTACACAACCACAAGGTGGGGATGGTTCAAGTGGAGGTGGAGATGGAGATGGAGATGGAGGTGGATCTACCAATAGTGCACGCACGAGTGGAGTTGGCCCGGATGAGTTCAATGACTTGACTGGTAGGTGACATTCGACGAGTGGAAAGAGCAGTGGCCATTGGAGTAGACCAATGTCTTCGAAAAGCATACAACATCTAGACAGGACCCCGCTTCAGATTATAAGCCTTACTATCCACCCTTTTCTCCACTTACAGCCGAGGGTGGAGTTTATGACTTTAGTGTAATGGCAGACTCATTGTTCTCCTATGGTTATGGGGGTATTATGACTGACCAAGGTCAGTGGACGATTCGAGAGACTGAGGACGACAACAAAAAGTATGAGTATGAAGGCCAATTTTGGCGTTAGTGGTGATTATGATAGTGAGGCATAGTTTGTACTACGTTATGTCACATTTTGTACTCATTTAATTTCATACATTATATTCATGTAATTAACTAATGTGTTTTTTGAATGTTTGTGATGATAGTTTGTACATACATGACAATTTCTTGAAATCAACTTACTTTGTATGGTATTATTTAGTAGAATGTCATGCACATTGTTTTTTTAAATTTATTATTCATTTCTCTAATTTTTTCCGATTTTTTGTAAATTTTTCTAAATGAAAAAAAAATTGGCTAATCTAGATCATCCAAGGATCGGATCGGCAATCACTAATCCCAAAACCGATTCTAATCCCATGATCCTTGAATAGAACAAATCAAGCAGTCCAAACAGCCATTGAGTTTTGAAGCTAACACCTTTGTAATAATCTTGTAAGAACAATTGATTAAGCTAATTGGCCTAAGATATGTGAAGTTAGTGACATGATCCTTAAATAGGAACAACATGAGAGACGTAGAATTCAAATACTTGATTACCTGTGGATTCCGGTCAATTTCCATTACCATGTCCCTAAAATCAGATTTAATGATTCCCCAAAAAATCTAGAAAAATCAATTGAAAAACCATCTGGCCCAGGTGCCTTGTAAGAGTCCATAGTGTCAATAGTTCGTTCGATCTCATTTTCCACAAAACAACTAGATAGAGATAGAGCCATATACTGTTCACCATGTTAAAAGACTTGCTATTCAAAAACGATCTCCAACCTACGTCTTCCTGAAACAAAATTTCATAGAAACGAGCCACTACCTGACCAATCATACTCATCCCATTTTCTTTCAATCTCATCCACTATCAAGGTTTCCAAAGATTTGTGTTTCTTTCTCGACAATGACTGGGAGTAGAAGAATCTGGCATTCATCTCTCTCTCTCTCTCTCTCTCTCTCTCTCTCTCTCTCTCTCTCTCACACACACACACACACACAACCAACACTATTTGAATCTCTGTTTCTTTTTTATTTCCTCCTTGACACCACTCTTGTATTCATGTTTTGTGATAAGCCATTCATCAAGTTCTGATTAAAGGAGAGAATGTGAATCATTCAGCCTGTCAAAAGCAATACATCTTTACCATGTTCACCTCTAGCCCTACTATGGACAACAGCCCAGCTTTTCATTTTATCTTTAAAAAATTTGAGCATCTTTACCTATCTTACAGTTGCAAAATCCACTTCTACATCATAGCTCTGCCATTCTGATACTTAACTCTTTGAACAAGGACTCAGTTAACCAACACATTTCAAACCAAAATTCCAATGTGACTGAGATTCCAAGCTCTTTTCCACAACACCAATTGGTAAGTGTCAAATACAGTATGAGGTAACAAGAAACCATTGAGAAGGCCGACTACCTCTAGCCAACTGGCGGAGATAAAGAATCTGTCCAATCTTGACTAGGAAATAGATCTTGCCATGACATCTTCTAGCTCATAAACAGAATACATTATTGGTAATAATTATTCTGCACTGAAAAAGAAGATGATTAATATTTTTTGACACAACGCACTTCTCATAACCAAATTTGGCAATCTGCAGTACATATATATGCTTTGGTAAGAAGCCTTTACGTGCAAATCTTCCACAAGTACACTTCAATTTTAAATGGAAACATACGACTCCACCACTTTCGGCCAAGGAACCACAACACCTCCCCAACAAAGTTTTCTACAGGCAGATTCAACAAAAAAGAAATTATTGTTCTTAAGGAGATATAACATCTTATCTTTCTGCGCTTCTACACAAGTAAAGCCTCTCAATAGATCCATAAATTTATCCTCCTTCAAGTTCCTCCTGAGAAATAAAAAAGATCACTTATCCTTCTACATGTGAATTTTACAAAAACTTGTTGCATCCCAACCGCTGAAGCTGGTTTAAGGATGAGTGCAAGAAAAACAGAAAAGAAACCTTAAGCTCAAGAAGTTTCCCTGACAAAAGCACATAGTTGTCAAGGCGGAGGTGACGCAAAGGCACTTTTCCATGGTCGCCTTGCCATGACACCTTTTAGGGAGCCCAAACAGTGCACAAGGCAACCCCAGGTCTTCTTCAGAACCAAAAAAATTTCTTTCGTGTGGATTTGCCACCAATTGCCCCATTATTGATCCCCACGACCTGACCATGAAGATTGATCCATGATTTGTGGGCACTCATTTAATGAAAGTGTAAACATATTATATTAGCATATTATACTATCACTTATATGATTATATATGTTTAAGATTTTTAATTATAAATATATGTTATATACTTAAAAATTATAAAATCCACTTTAACCCTATTTTCTCTCCATCTCAATTAGCTTATCAAGAATCCAAGATAAATTCTTTCCAAAAACTTATATACCCACACACACATGTAAATAAGATCATGTTTACATGTATGCACACACATATTCAATTATAAGATACAAATGTGATTATATTCATGTATATATGTTTGTATGTATAAATAAATATATATAGTATTAACATCTAATTATATATTCATATATATATGTATATACATATATGTATATACATATTTATAATTATAAATATATATTATATACTTAGAAGTTCCAAAGTATTCTTAAACCCTCTTTTCTCTCCCTCTCACTTAATTTATCAAGCTTACTTCTTTCCCAAAAAAATATATACCCACACATACATAATTACATAAATAAAATCATATTTACATGTATGCACAGACAAACACACACATTCAATTATAAAATAAAATATTATTATATTTATGTATGTATGTTTGTATGTGGATGTAACCTCAATTTTTATGGCATTTAAAATCCATTTCGGTTTGGCTTACCATTAACAATCTAGAAAAATAGGCGGTATTCCATGTGAGTGTAACTAGTCCAATGATAATGTATAAAATATGCATTGAGGTTCTAGGTTCTTTGAAATTTTATTTTGCATGTCTCCATTGGATGGTGTGAAGATCCGATGTTAATTTATAACTCAAATATTCTTGATTAACCACCATAGCAATTCATAAATGAAAGACATACAACCACAAATAGAACATTCGGGAGCAATGGCTCCATGAGCTTGTCGGAATGCAAAGTTTAGTATTTAAGATTTAATTTGATTTGAGTTTGCTTGAAAGATTGGTTTTTTTAGTTAAGATTTAGTCTCTCCTTTCTTTTATTAACCTTGGATTGATCTGAGTTTAATTCAAGTTGATTAAGTTTTGTTTGGAAATTTCAAATTTAGAATTTAGTTCCAGCTTTCAAAATTTTGACATTTAAGATTTTTATTATCTGAAACTACAGATCTCAGGATTTGTGAATTCTAAAATTTTTGTGGTTCTTGGAATTGGATTTCGGATATATGAATATGTTATTTTATTATAAATTTCATATTTGAGGGCTTTTGAATTTGAAGCTTTTAGATTTCATTTATTTAGATCCAAGATTTGGGATTTTGGAAATAAGCTGATTAGGACATGATGCCTTTTAAATTTGAGATGTTTCGTAGAATTTCAATTTGGGTTGGGACCGTAGGTTTGAATTTTCTTTTTTTACTTGATATTTTGATCATTTGAAAATTGGTTTGAGTTGGAAGTTTGATTGTTGGCTTACACACTTCAGGGTTTTGGGGAAGTGCAATTCCAATTCCCCAGCTAGATCCGACAACCTATACCCAGAGTTCCCTTGAGGGAGAAACTGGTTTGTTTATTTCTCCAGAGGATCTCATCAACTTGCAGATGACTGAACCAGGCAATTATGGGATAATCCCCTAGTTTTGACCTTAACATTTCATCTTTGCCCCTTAAGCTGAAAGGTCTTTGTCTATGCAGCAGGATCTCGATCAAATTTGAGAGTTAAACTTCCTACTAATTCATAGTTTTGGGAAGTCAGCCACCCGGATGGAAGACTTTGACTGCACAGATATGAGTTTGAGATTTCAAAATCACTTAACCTAAATCAGATGATCAAATTATCGGCCTGTTTATTCTTCAACCAGTTAAGCCCAAACCATACACCTAGGTCTTGGAAAATTCTGCAACCTGATGGCGTCTAAACCCAAGAGGTCTGAGAATTAGGATCTGCTAATGAGGTTTCAAAATCTATCAGATCTGCTAAACTGAAATCTGTTCAAAGTTGGGCAGACCTCCACTTGATGGTCAGACTAAAATTGATGTCCTCAAATTTTTATTTGAAATTTTAAAATTTTGGAAATTTATTTTCTGATTTGGTTTTTAATTTTGGTTTAGCATTGACTTCTTAAAAATATAGGTGATATTCCATAAGAGTATTAGCTAGGTCCATGATATGTATAAAAATAAATGTTGAGATTGTTAAGTTCTTTGAAATTTTATTTTTGACCTCTCCCCATCGGATGCTGTGAAGATCCGATGTTAATTACATCGAGAATGCTCGAGTATCCTTGATTATCAGCCATAGCAATCCATGGAATAGAAAAACATGCATCCACAAAAATAATCATACACATAAGAACAATGGCCCCATGAACTGATGGAATGCAAACATTTAATGTGTTTTAAAATTTGGTTTGACTTGATTTGAATTTGGTTTGAGTTTGTTTCATTTGACTAATTTGAATTCGATTTATGAATTGCTTATTAGTTCAAATTTGATTTGGGTTGAACTTGAGTTAAATTAAGTGAAGATGAATTAGTTTATGAATAATTTGATTAATTTGGGTTGAAGTTGAATTTTCCTTATCTGTTTAAGTTCAGTTTAATTTAAATTGAATTTGTTTGGTCAGTTGGTTTGAACTTGGTTTAGGAAATCTGATTTGAGTTTAATTTGGGAGGTTGAATTTGGATTTGACTTAAAAGCTTTTAATCCATTAGACTTGTTATCTCTCAGATTTAATGTGTTTGTGTTTTTTTTGTTTGAATTTTCAAGTTTGGAATTTTTTTGTTATAATGTCTGAACGTGAAGTTAATTTTAGATATGAATTTTGGTCGTGATTTGATTTAGTTTGAATTGAGTGGAGTTTGCTTAACTAAGTCTGGTTTGGAAGTTTTACTTTATCTTAATGTTTAACAGGTTGAAGATTATCTTTGGGTTTTAGTGAAGCAAATTAGTTTATTCATTAACATTTGTTATCTTCTGATTTGTTTTAGCTTGAAATTTTCAGATTTCATTGAGATTTACAGATTTAGATCTGTTTGGATTTGTCTGGATTTTAAGTTTATTTTACATTGGTGGTTCATTTTTATTAAGATTGGTTACCTTAATGGTTTAGTGTGAGCTGGGATTGTCTTTTTTCAATGTATTTTATTTTGATTGAATCTGGTTAATGTTAAGCCAAGATAGGATACCCATCTGCTCTGGATTTGATCTCACGCTATCATCCTTCTCTTTGGTGTGGCTGCATTTTAATTTGAAACTACAGGTGGGATTTGGTTGGAGATTCCGAGACCTAAATCTGGATTTTAAAATCTACTGTGATCAAACTTCGGATTTTGATTTAAGTTAATTTGAATTCCTTTTGGGAAGGTTCTGTTTCATTTCTTATGAAAACCCTTGATTCAAATTGTAACTCAACACTATATTAAGTTCCAGTTTAGATTACTTACATTTAATTTGGAGATTTTGGCTTGAATTTGACTTGAGATTTATTTAAGTCTGATTTTGAATTGATTGGCAAGCTCTTCTGAGAATGGGTTTTGTGATTTTTTTAAACCAAAAAGAATTTGTTTTAATGCCCCCTGTGACCCGATTGGTTCGGTCAGGTGGTTATCAAGTCTTGCCTTGACCATGATATGCTTTAGGAGATTTCAATTTGAATGAACACCCTTCAGACTTGAATTGGACCTTCGAAATTTAGAGTTCTGCATGCTCACCATGAATTTCAAATTGAAAGCTTTATTTTGCCTCGCCCATTCTTCTCTTTCTTTCTGTTTTAAATTCTTTATCAATTATCTGTGATTTTGTGTTCCAGATTTCTAGAATTGTGGGATTGAGATCAAAATCTTCAAACTGTCAATTCCCCGAAATTACAGTTTTGAGATTTTGACATTTGGAAATTTGCAATTGCAAGAGTTTGATGTTTTCATTTTGGATTTCTTTAATATGATGATTTTATGACTTGATGTTCCAATTTAAGATTTTTGTTTGAAGCCTCCAGTTGAAGCATTTTTTTTAAGAGCTAGAGAATTCTTTAATTTTTCCCTATTCGAACAATCAGATTAGTATTCCAGGCCCACCATCTTTGCTCACCGGGCCTCCAAGGTTAGCTCCATTCTTGTTCAAATTTGGTGTTTGAGAACCCCTCAAACATCTAAGATTGACTCCCAAATTTGTGGACGGCTAAGAATGCTTGGCTTAAGATGTTGTTTTGGATCTGGTTAATGTGTTCAGCATGTGGTGATTTGATTTGATTGATGATTTTTTGGTCCTACTCTTTCCCTTTCCTCCTCTTTTGTTAGTGTCAGGATCCTAGCCCAAAAGTTGGCTCATCTCAAACTCTTTTTGAGATTGATTTAACCCCTTTTTTTCGAAGTTAGCCCATGTGATGGTTTTAGTTCCCTTAACTTAGTTTGCACTTCTTCTAGTTGATAGAGCTGTCTACGTCCCATGTAACATCACGTGCATAAGTCCTGTCATTTCATTGCTTGAATCAAATTACAAGATTGTGAGGGGAAGCAAGAAAGTTATAATTCCCCTAAATTTGTATTTCATGTATTTGGCCTTTGATAGGCATTATAAAAATTATACCATCAACTTCAACTTGAGCATATCCCGGCCTTTGATAGGCATGTGGGAAATTAAACTATATGTCATATCACATGTCCATAACTCCTCCATCATTTAGTGAATAAATCACCCATCGCTATAGTAAGACATTGGGGTTTTTTGATAGACATTTTGATGTCTACCTTAAAAAGGGTCAAAGGGTGTGCTTAAAGCCGGCCCAATAATTTCTCTTATTTTAGAATTCTTTTAGGTTATACTAAGACTATGTGGCGGGTTTTTAGCCGGCCAGATACTCGTCTCGATTTGTGTATTTAATTAATAAATTTTTATTTAAATTTTTGTTTATTATTTATTTTATTATTTTTTACGGGTCAAGAGGCATGTTTGAAGCCGTCATATTGGTTTCCCATTTAATTTGAAATTCTTTTAGGTTATGCCGAGACCATGTGACAAATTTTTAGCCGGTCAAATACTCGCCTTAGTTTGTTTAAATCAGATTAATGAGTTTTCATTTAATTTTCAATTAATGACTAATACCTTCATCATAATTTTAAAACTACAATTTAAAAAGTTGATGGGTCACAAATCTCAAATGCCTTTTACACCTTTCTTCTTTTAGGGATCAAAACAACAGCCAAAATTGAGGGCCATGATACTGGCCTTCTTTTGAATTCCTTGATCAAACAAAAAATCTTCTTTAGTGAAGTCCCAACATTTTTTATAGAAGCAGAAATTTCATCTGGTTCCAACGATTTGCATGGATCCATTGAATTTAAAACAACAACCACTTCTTCCTCATAGATGGTACTTCCCAAAGCTTTTGCTTCATCAACTATATACTTGTTACCTAAATCAAAGGTAAAAAAGGGCACCAAACATGTTCCTCTTGAAATAAGTTATCATAAAATTTTGCGGTAGGATTACCAATCTGCTTTGTGCTTTCGTTAAGGTCCCATCAACAAGGAAAGAATAAAAATAGTTTTGCTTTGTCCGAGGTGATACCTAAATATGAAAGAACCTAGTGTCCTTGTCCTCTTAATTGAGCCAAGGTTTTTGAACATTTGCTTTTATTTGATTTCTTCTCTTAAGTTCCATTCCTTGTAGTTCCCCATTGATTACGGTATCAATTGGATCAGATCAAAATCAGTTGATTACTGAATTGGAATAGTCATTCTCGATCCAATTCCAACAGGAAAGACCAATTCGGACTAGAATAAAAAAGAAATCGGTCAAAATCAATCGAATCGGCCTTGATTGATCCAACTCGACTGATTCTAACCATCCGACCAATTCAGTCTTGACAACTCAAGTTCTAATGGCAGATTGATATTGGACCTGATCTAGACCTGATATCGATCTGATGTCAACCGTTTAAGGCAATTCAAGTTTGCATACACCTAGAACTCTCAATTTTCGACGATTATAGCGGTGAGTAGACAATTCCAATGGCCCACAGGTGATTTTGACGGCGATTCAAGCAATTTTATGGGTGATTCAAAGATTTCATCACCAATCCAAGCAATTTTGACGATCCAACTCTTCCAGAAATGATTACAACTACAATTCCAACGACATGTGCTGTCTTCGGTGGTGATTCTTCTTCAACGATCTATCTTTTCAAGTATTTTATGAGTTTTCTTCCTCTAAAATCCCTTTAAAATGTGTTTAGAGTTCCCTACCCCCATCCCCCCAGTTCACTTTGCCGTAAGGCCGAACAAATCCCTTAAGGGGCTATTGTTTTCCAAACTGCCGAACAACTTCCAAGTGGACTGTTCGGTTTTTGTTAACTCCCTAAACAACCTGAACAAACGTTATTTGATTTTCATCAACTCCCTAAACAGTTGAACAGCCCCTTTAAGGGGTTGTTCTCATCCCGGCCACCCCTAAATAGCCTCTACTCTTATTTAATTTAATTATTTCATTGTTTAACTTGGTTGTTTAATTTTTCTAATTAATTTTTATTGTTTGTAGTTACAACCAATGACTGAGCATGGTGAAGGCGATGTTTTCGTAACGTCAACGCGTGATATTGGGTGGGAGCATAGACATGGTGGATATGGCCAATAAAATGGTGAAATGCAAGTAGTATAGAAAAGAGATGAATAAAAGAGTATATTGACTAAAGCAACACATTGTTGGGGTTGGCGACAATGTAAAAAAATGTGATAAAGTAACCAGAGAGACTAATGAAGAAATTAGAGACTATCTCACAGAGAAAGTCTCACAGAGGGAGTTTATGATTGAGCATAGAGAAGATTTGCATGATGAACTTCTAAGGAGAAGAAAAGAAGAGGTGCCAACCTCTAAAGGAAAAGGGAAGGACCAATCTCTAAAGAGAAAGAGAAGACAAGAGCTGAGCTTGAGGCTCAACCTAAAAGTGATGACTCATCTATGGAATCAGAATTAAATAAAACAAGGCATGCAAGCAAACATGCATAAAAATAAGATGAGGAGAGGAGTGCAGCAAAAGGGTTTAGAGTTGACCCTGCCTATCATCGATCACATTCGACACAAACTACACCCAATGAGGGTGTGGGTATGAGAGTAGAAGTGGTTGTATATCATCAATATGAGTCAACACACCCAGCCTCGACAATAGTAGGAGGAGATGAGTATTTGTTTAGGAAACAAAGTGCCTCACAAAAGACTATTTAACAAGAAATGAAATGGGTGAAGACAATAAAAACAGTTGCAAAAAAACAGTAAAGCATAAGGCGAATTGGTTTTGTATGCAATTATAAATCATAACTAGTTAAATTTGTTCTTTATTTCATTTTACTATCATTAAGTAGGGGTTAAAGTAATAATATGTTTTCTATATGATTGAATATAGGTATCACAGCACATGTATCCACTAGTTCATACTTTCATATTATGGTTGATGTCATCCCTGGACCCAAACCAGGATTGCAAGTCCCAAATAAAAGATTTTTTATGCTGAAGATCTAGGGGAAGAAGTGGAGGAGTTTAAGATATGAATAAACTTGAAATCAGTTGATGCTTCGGGTAAGATAAAGAATGACGAGTACATCTTTTCTTGATGGTTGTTGTTGTAGAAAAAATTAGAGAAAAAATGTTGTTCAATTTGTAATTGACAAGGAACCATCATACAAGGCAACAAGGAAGAAATTGATAAAGAAAAGACATCATCTCTTAGAAATATCATGTACAACATACTCTATTAATCTCATGTTGGAGGACATAGACAAGGAGATTTCGATATCTACACTAGTCAAGTAGGTCCAGGTGATCACATTTTTTATCTATTCATACCACCATTTAATACATGTTACGAGAGACCATACTGAGCAGGTCATGATTTGATCAGGCATGTGCCTATTAGATTTGCTACAAATTTTACTACTTTAGAGAGTTTGCATTGACATAGACATGCACAAGTCAGAATCGTAAATGCCGAAGCTTATTAAAATTACATGATTGATAGCTTACATAACAAAGAAAATCAATTGGGAATTCTATGCAAGATAGAAAATTTGATCACGAATAAGAGATTTTGAGAAAAAATTTCCTTCTACATGTCAATTATTGAGCCACTAATAGTTGTCTTGAAGTTAGCTGACTTAGATGACAGAAATCAAATGAAGACTCTTTACGATGTAATGGAACATACAAAACTAAAGATCAAAAAAAAGAATCTTAGAGGCTTCAAAAAATAGTGGAAAATAATTGATGCCAAGTAAGTTAAGACATTGCATCATGATATATATACAACAAGTATTTTAATGTGTTTGTGCTTTTTGTATTTTAATCTAAGTATTATATACCACGTTGACATTTGGTTGAAAGATTGCAGGATATTTCTTAAACCCGCACATCTAATAAGGAGGCCAAGTGTCCAATGATAATGAAGTATTGTGGGGTACTCTATCAGTGATATAGCGCTTGACTAGATCTCAACAAGATAGAATAGAAGTTGAGCCGGAGACAAGTGATTCATAATTATTTGTAAATGTTTTTAATATTTATTTAAGAATGCTAATCTTTTCATATTTATCACTTTTCAGATACAACATTCAAGGATGAGAATTTGAGTGTACTCAGATCTAGATTTGAGATACTCTTTTGATAAAGTTTCTCCTGGTATGATTAATAATAATATGAGATTTCATATTAATATGTTATGCAAGTCCTCACCCTAAAGTCTTAATCATTTTTCATTTGTTTAATGTTTTCAGCTGAGTGATGTGAACACAATAAGTGGCTAGAATCCACTTCCATATGTTGCAATCAAGATTTTAAGCTAGAACACATGTTCCTCCCATTATGAAAAAAACTACATTACATTCAACCTCATACACACCAAAAGGAGAAACAAGCTAACATCTAATAAACTGAAAAAGCTGGTTTTTTATCATTATAACATGAGATTGTTAAAGAGTATTAAATACCGCAAGAAGTTGTCAAAGAAGAGATTTGCACGATTTGTAAGTGGAGCATATAACGAGAGACATAGAACACAAAAACCACCCAAGGAGATTGATAATGACTACATTTTTAGGAGTACTCACTTGCTACTTGAATGAAGGAGAAAGCAGCTAGGAACAAGCCAACTGAATTTGATCATGAGGACCGTGTATATACAGAAGGAGAACTAGATGATGTTGAGGTTGAGGACATGGAAAAGGAAGTTACCACTACTCCTCAACCACAACCAGTCTTATCTTCTGCCCCAATAGCCCAACATGCAACTCCAACCCTAGCGGAAGTTCCACCCCCACACCCACCCCCATCTACACAACTAAATCCCACTCCAACAAAGCAAAGAACAAAAACAAGAGCATGAAAAATCGAACAATTTGCACTACTGAAGAAAAACATGGGGTTTGAAAGTTCATTACATGACATAATACAAGAAACCAAAAAAAGAAAGTTGGATATCATATAAGATCCTGTGAGTTCAACGGACAATACGCAGCCACCCTCACACTCCTCAAATGATGATAAACAAGAGTTCGTACCAACCACTCAGCCAAGTGAAGGAGGTGGAGGAGGAGGTGAAGGGAGTGTAGGAGGTGACGGCTCTTATACTAGTATCTGAACTAGTAGAGAAAATATAGATGATTTGACCATGACGCAACATTCTAATGAGACCTAAATGATTATGGGTCGAGACTTTTTTGATGAGTTCGCAAAATATCAATATCCAAAACTAGCTTCTCATCATGATTTCAAGTCATATATTCCATCTACTTCACTAGTGCATTTGCAAGAGCAACAAGACACTACATGTGATTTTTGTGAGATAGTTGAATCATTTTTTTTGATATGGATATGGACCGGTAATGACAAGAACATCATTTCAATGAAATACTCAGTACTAAGAGATTTAGGAGGAGCAAGAGGATTGTGTGAACCTCGTTTCTTACATTTGTTCTCGAGAAAGAAAGACTTTTGTCGATACCCCGGACTTAAAAGAAAATAGGTGATATCCTAAAATATTAGATAGTCCAATGATAGTTTAAAAGCATGAGAACCGCGATTCGGGTTCTTCGAAAATTTTGATTTTTGACCCCTCTCTGCCAGATGGTGCGAATATCCGGCGTTAACTTACATCGAGCAATGGCTCGAATACCCTTAATTAACCGTCGTGGTAACCTGTTTTCGGAGAGCATGCACATCCACAAAATAAAATGAACTAAAAATGGCAACGGCTTTTGGGCCCGATAAACCGATATTTGGAGTTGATTTCATTTATTTGTTGCTTCATTTTTTATTAACTACAAAGTCCGTTTTGTGGATTTGAGTTTTAAATGAAGTTGTTTGATTTGTTTCTTTTTGTTTCGGTTTTGTTTTTGATTTGTTTTGTTTTGAGTTTGATTGATTCAAGTTATCTTGATTTCAATTTTTGATGAGCTTTAGAATATTTTAAACATTATGAAATTTTTGGTTTGATTGATTTTTGGTGGTTTCAGATTTAATTAACAATCGGAATTTTCTGTTTTTATGTTCGTTTTGATACATTTTTGGATGTTTGAAATGTTGTTTATTTAATTTATTTTGGAATCGATCTTTTCTTGTTTATTTAAGTGAAGTTTGAGGCCTTTTAAAATGAATTTTTAGATTTAACAATTCTGATTTTTTTGAGTTCCCAGATTGTCAAATCTGACTTTTTGTGTGTTTTCAAATTGATTGAAATCTGATTTCTTTGGTTTAAAATTGATTCTTTAAATATTTCTTTGTTGCGGTTCAATTTTATTAAATTGCGGTTGTTTTAAATTAAGTTCCAAATTTGCTTTAAATCTGATTTTCTGTTTTTCTTTGTATTAGATTTTCAGATTAAATTGCATATCCGGCCCATCGGGCTATTATTCGGTGCCCGGTTTCATGTATTCCAAGTCGACATTGAAGATCATTTCATTCATTGATGAAGAGGTACAATGAAGTAAAAAGGAGAGGCAATTTCCTTCCCGCAACATAGGTTCTTCACTATTTTAGGAAAATTTCGCAACGACATGCCAGTCATTTCCAACTTAGTGAAGTTTTACCCATCCAAAGTGGCCAGCCTTAGCTTAGCCATATTGGGGGATGGATCGCTGGCTACAGGAGCGTGCCCGCGCCACCGTCCGGATCGACATTCCGGGAGCGTGCCCGGGGGAGTCGTCCAAGGTTGGAGTCCCCGTAGAAGGGTGAAGCTCCTTAATTTAATTTGACTTTCGCATTCTGATTTTTATTTGTTTTTTAAGGCCATTTAGACCGGTTCAAGTTTCATTAGCGTTTAAAGCCGGGCTTCAATCTTTTTGGGCCGGAAGGGCCTACTAGATTTGTGCTTGATCGCCTCTGCTTGTCTTGATGGTAGAGTAAGGGCCCGCCCGGACAAACAATCGACGCGTCGTACGGATTCCGAAAGCATTTAGGACATCCACCCCTACCACCAATGCTGGAAAAATGGCAGGTTTCTGCACTCGTAGAGTGCTGCAGTGCTGTCCTTTTTGGAGCTTCACGGACTGCTGTCCTCCCCAAGGATTCCGGAATCGGAATCGGAATCAGAATCGGTTGGAACCGATTCCGATTTCAATTCCAAGAATCGGCCGGAATCGGTTAATTCTTGGGAAGGGAATCAATTCCAGAATCAGTGGAATCAGTTTTTTTTTTTTTGAAATTTTTTTTCATCAAAAAAAATCAAAAAATTCAGAAAAAAATTTAAAAAATAGAAAATGAGTTAGAAAAAATTTTAAAAATAAGATTAGCATTCATCCATAAGACCACATCGAATAATTACTAATGAACTCCACTTGAAGTTAAGTACATATTCCATTGATTCAAAAACCAAAGAGTTGATACATCGTGAAAAAAAAAAATATACATTTACATCATATCAATCTACTACCAATATCTAGGATATAGATATTGGTCTTCCTCCTCTCCCTGCTGCTGTCGATGCTCCTCCCTTGTGTTCAGTCTTGTATATTGTCCGGGACTATATCCATATGAAAATAATGCTGATGCCATGCTATCAAAGTCGTATAGATCGGATTGCGGGACGACCGGGAGGTAAGCAGACTCTGGTGGAGCTAGTGGTGTAATCCACTGCTGGTGAGCCTGGCCAAATGATGGATACTGTGGCTCCATAATATAATGTTGCGGTGTCTGCCCATCCAGCGTGTAATACGGCTTTGGATGCCGTGAATCAGGAGACTGGGCTGCTGCTGATGGCTGCGTTGCTGGTATGCACTCCTCCTCATCATCAACTGAGGAGTGAGAAGGAGCCTGCATGCTGTCATCTGAGCTCACAGGACGTCTGACCTCTAGCTTCCTTCTCTTCACCTCTTCAGCCATCTCTGAAGTACCAGAACCAAAGATTTTTTTAAACTTTGCAAATCCTCCCATTTTTGGTGCAGTCATTTTTGTTTTCGTTTTCCCTGAACTACGAATGGGCTGGGTAGCGGCGGTTGGGACTGGAGCTGGGGCTAAAACTGCAGGTGGCTGTTCCATAGCTGATGGGGCAGAAGAAGGCCCTGCCTGAGCCTGAAAAGTAGGTGGAGCTGGAGCTGGAGCTGAAGCATCCTCCTCGTCCTCAACACCATCCAACTCTCCTTCAACCCATGCACGATCATCGGGATCAAACTCAGCTGCATGATCCCTGGCTTCCCTCTCCTCTATCCAGGAGGCAAGTGTATGCTCCTCCTGGAATATCTGGTCCATATCCACCTCCTCAGGTGGTGGTGTGGCAGAGGTATGTCTCTGCTCGTATGGACCACCTGCGAATCGTGCAAATCGCTCTTCACTGATCTTCTGTCGATCCTTGATATTCTTGATGAGCGACCTCGTATTTGTAATGACGAGAAGACCGGTTTCTCGGTCGATCGAGGTCAACTTGTTCCTCATTTTCGTATGTATCAGGTTGAATGTACTCCAGTTCCTCTCACAATGGGAGGAACTGATGCTCTGGCAGAGTATCCTGATACCGATGGCAGCAAGTGGATTCCATCCACTCCTAGTGTTCACCTTAACCCCCACTCAGCTGCAAGAAAAAAAATGAGAAAAGGTAAACAATTAGCCCATCATCTTCCATAACTTATATAAAAAAAACCTGAACCCACCACTCAGCTGCAAGAAAAAAAATGAGAAAAGGTAAACAATTAGCCCATCATCTTCCATAACTTATATGAAAAAAAAATGAAATCTTCATTAAGCTATTACTATACCAGGTGACACTTTGTCAACTGAATATTTCATATCAGTATCTGAGTATACGCCGACCCTCATCTTATACCTCTGCATCTGAAAAAATTTAAAAAAAATCATTAGTTACCTGGTAAGGCTACTCCAAAGTATTGAATAAACTCTAACTTACTTCTATCTCAGCCTCTATCATGTCCTGCTGAGATCGGCAGAGACGCTGAATAACAACTAGTGTACCCCGCATCACCTCATTGTCGTTCACCACCTGTCTTCCATATTGGATGCGGGGGTTCAAAAAATATCCTGCAAGAATTCAATAGTTAACATTATGAATAAGACAATTATTGAGCAAAAATATTTTTTGAACCAACTAACCTGCAGCATGGACATCGTGGTGCAAAGTCTTGTCCCATCAGTCATATATGATTTTCCACCACTTTTTGTAACATCTGGAATTTTTATCTTTTATTTTCAATTTTGCGCGGTCCATGGTATCGTACAACGTGCCCATCTGATCCCTGTCATCTGAGTCTACCAACCTCAAGACAACTACCAGTGGCTCAATGATTGCCAAGTAGTAGGCAATCCTCTCCCAAAACCTATTGTCAGTGATCTGCTTCTTAGACCTGACAAGAATTTCCAACTGATCTTTCTTGTCATGCAGGTTGTCCACCATATAGTTATAATACTCCTCGGACTGTGTGAACTTAACCAATGCATGCCTGTGCCGGTATAGACTCTCCAATGCAATGAAATTCATAGCAAAACGAGTCGGACCAGGCCTAACAAGATCGTGCCCTCCTGTGTGTGATCTCATAATATGTAACAGACGAGGATGCGAATAAATAAATGATGTGATCGTCTGTGCCTGCCTGACAAGGGTGGATACACTCTCCTCCTTGCCTATATCCTCTAATATGAGATCAACAGAATGTGCCGCACAGGGCACGCAGAACATGTGCTTCCTCTTCTCCATCAACTTTCTCCCATCCGCCTTATATGAAGGTTCGTTGTCAGTGAAAACCTGAACCACATTGTCCTCCCCGATCTCCTCCACCACCGCATCCATCAGAGAAAAAAGGAAGTCGGCATTTTTTATCTTCCCAAAAGCATCTACCGACTTCAAGAATGTGGTCCCCTCAGAACAATACACCAAGAAGTTTATCATACTCCTCTTGGTGATACCTGTCCACCCGTCGCACATAATTGTGCAACCCCTCTTCTTCCACACCAATATAAATCCATCCATCCACTCCTTCAAATCCTAGACCTCCTCATCCAGCCCAGCGCCGTATATATGTCTGCTGCCCGGGGCTTGCAAACCCGGTCCAGCCTCACCCACGGCATCCACCATCATCTGGAAGTAAGGGTTGGTGGCTGCATGTGCTGGGATACCTACATCAAGTTAAAAAAATGTTGGATCAGGCTAAAATTAAGTTTAAGTAAATAAAACACACATAAATGACAATTTAAAGTGATACATGCATGCAAAAACCACTTCACAATGTGGCGAACGGCTCTCTTTGCAGCAGTTCCTGTTGCCTTCACCCCTTTCATTGCTTGTTTAATCCCCATCTGCCCAACACTCTGTTTCCTAAATAAATACTCATCACTCGGCGTAAATCGAGTACTGGTAGAAGTAGAACGGCAGTATGGCTCCTGTCTCCTGGGGTCAGTCTCTCGGTCCCGGGTAGGGCGAGCCGATGCTGATCGGCCCAAAGCTGGGTCAACGCTGAACTCAGACCCTCCTGCTCCCCTCCTCCTGTCCTCCTCCTCAGCAAATGCACGCTTGCTAGCGTGCCTAGCACGTCTAAGCTTGGAGTCTATAGACTCCTCCTCGCTCTCTGGCTCCGGCTCAGCTGGTGCCTTCCCCTTGTCTTTCCCTTTCGAGGTAGGCAAATCACGGTCCCTCCTCCTCTGGAGTAGCTCGTCGTGCAACTCCTCCCTCTGCTCAATCCTGACAACCCGTTGAGAGGCTCTACCTATCATGTAGCCTCTCATCTCCTCACTTTTCTCCCTCGGCACCTTGTCACATTTCTTTACATTTCCACCTATTCCGATAATATGTTGTTTCAGCCAGAACACCCCCCCGTTCATCTCCTTCCCACACCATTTGCACTGTACCCTCTTTCTGACCGGGTCTACCATGTGCCCGTGTTCCCAACCCACGTCAGAAGCACGTGCTGGTGCTGCATCACTTTGATCGGCCATTGCTTATACCTGCAAAAATTGTAAACAATGCACTCAAAATGATTACATAACATAAAAATTGCTTTAGGCGCTGTTCGGGAAGCAGACAGCCCAAGTAACACACTATTCGGTATATTTAAAGGGTTACGTATTTGCCGAAAATGGTCGTAAATCAACGTACGTGGTATCCGGAATTTTTCCCGTTCAAAGAACATCCAATCGATGTTCAAACAACTTGAGCGGAGTTGTTCGATCAAAAATCACCGAGTTTAACCATGCTCGGAGTCGTCGGAAACGCGTAAAAATAGGCGTACGGGATATCTGAAATTTTTCTCGTGCAAACAACATCCAATTGAATAGTTCAGAACTTAAACGGACTTGTTTGGTCGGAAATCACAAAGTTTAACGACGCTCGGACACGTCGGAAACGTGTAAGAATGGACGTACGAAATTTTCGGCGAAGAATTCTTACCAATAACCTTCTAAAGATGGAAGAAGAGGTTGAATCGAGGCCGATCGGAGCTTGGATCGGCGGAATCCCTTGAAGACGTAACTTGGAATCACCGGAATCGCTGGAATCGCCGCCGGAATCGTCGAAATCGCCGGAATCGGTGCTCGCAGAGCTGGGATCGCCACGGAATCGGTGCTGGCAGCTGGGATCGACAATGGAATCGCCGGAATCGTCGATTCCGAGCTTCAGATCGCCCTGGAATCGCCGGAATTGAAGGTAGCCGCCGCGGGATCGCCGGAATCGACCGCGGTGGTCGATTCCGCAGTGGAATCACCGGAATCTGTTCGATTCCCGGTCCAGAATCGAACCGGGAATCGAACCGGACCAAGGATTCCAGTCTTCCGAGGAATCGGTCGGGATCGACCAATTCTGGCCGACTGCGCGGAATTCATGCCGAAATCGGTCCTTCCGCGTGGATCCGATCCGATTCCGGAATCGGCCGATTCCGGACCGATTCCACCGATTTTGTAATCCATGGTCCTCCCGGAAGGCCACAAGGGGGCTGGCCGGCTGCTGAAGAGGACTTCAAGTTTTTTTGTTTTGAAAGGGGTGAACAGGGCCTGATTAAGGGGGCTGTTCGGTTTTGCCATAGAGGGGTCGTTTGGGTGGACTTAGGTGAGCCAAGATGGGCCTGCACAGTGGGTGGCTCGGCTGGTCCAAAAGGGAGCCCGCAGGGGTCTGATTTGGGGACCGGTTGGGACCTGTGTAGGGGTCTGATTTGGAGACCGAACTGGTCTTGACTGGGGGTCTGATTTGGGGATCTGTTTAGGGCCTGAAAAGGGCCTGATTTGGAACCGGTTTTGGGGTCTGAACATGGGCTGAACAAGGGCAGCTTCGGACCTGTTTAGGGGGGTCTGTTCAGGTGGCTCCAAGTGGGCCAAAATGGGTCTGCACAAGGGGCATTTGGCCATGGATTGCAGAATCGGCCGATCCGGATCGGGATCGGCCGATTCTTGGATCGGATCGATACCCACCGATCCGATTCCAGCCCGAACTACCGATCCAACTGGAACTCCCGGCTGGATCGGTCTGAATCGACCGGATCGGTCGATCATGGACCGATCCAGGTGGATCGATCCGGGAATCGGTCGATCCGGACCGATTCCCAAGAACCCGGAAGGGTCCAGAATCGGATCGATTCAGAACCCGATTCCGGACCATTTTCTGGTCCGATCCCCCCCAATAAGGGGGAGATCGGACCGATTCCCCCTTCCCACCCTCATTCTCACTTCCCCCCCTCCCCTTCATTGTCTAGGGCTCCCCCTAGACCCCTCCCCCCAACAATCCACCTTAAACATTGGCCGATCACCCCTAAACAGGTAAATTTAGGGGGGGTCGATCCGCGACTACTCTGCGTCCCGCTGATGATAGTGTAAACATATTAATATATTTCACTATCATTTATACTATCACATATATAGAAGATTCATAATCATAAAAATATATATTATATACTTAAATTTACATAAAGATCTATTTAACTCTCTTCTCTCTCTTTTATATAATAATTTATACTTATATGATAGTTTCTTGAAAGAAACTTACGTTGTATGGCATTGTTTGATAGAATGTCATCCACATTATTTTTTATTTTTAAAAATTTTTATTTATTTCTATGATTTTTCCTGATTTTTTCTGATTTTTATGATTTAAAAAAATCAAAAAAAATTGCCCGATCCGGACCAATCCAGGGTGCCCTTTCTTCCGGAGGATCGGCCGATCCGGACCGATCCGATCCCGATCCGGATCGGATCGGTGGTCACCGATCCCGATCCCGATCCCGCAATCCTTGCATTTGGCTGGACTGAAAGTGGACCGGCAGGGATCTGTTTTGGGTGCCTGCAGGTGGGCCGAAAGGGGCCTGTTTGAAAGGAATATATGGCCTGCTGAGGGACTGCTTGATGGGCTAAAACAGGCAATGTTTGAAAGATTTTAAGAAGCTGAACAGGGGTGGTTTATGGACCTGTTTAGGGGGCTGTTTAGGTGGTCCGAACAGGGGCTGATAGGAACCATTTTTTGGGCCATGGGTTGCCGATGACGATGAAGGCCGGTTTAGGCCATGAGAGGGGTTGAGAAGAGAATTTAGAAGGGGAGGAAGGGGTGCCCTTAGAGGGCTACATAGTTAATATGTGTATGCCCCTACCTTATCTTCTTGGCGTTAGATGCAAGGGAGAATGAAGTAGGATGCCGAAAGACTCCCTCTCCAAGGAAGATTGGCGCCAAGTGGAGGCTGCAAGGGGTCTCCTTCTTCTTCATCATCATCTTCTTCCTCCTTCACAGATCTGACAGAACCTCTTACAGTTCGGCATCAACACATCTGATGCTGCTTTGGTTTCTCAGGTCCGATTGATTGACTTTTGGTGACATCGATCTGTCCAATGAAGCAGAAGGCCCATGCATCGGTGCTGCAGCACCTTCCGGCAATCCATGGAGGACTTCACTCAGTCCATGTGCATACCTTTGTTGGATCTGATACAGTTCAACCTCCGCCTCCATAGCCAGCCCATTCAGCCTTACTGGCAGCACATAAGACCAACGATGCCAATACCATCTTCTCGGACATCATCTGCTAACGGCAAGAGACTCCAGGCCATTCGCAAAACTTCCAAAGTCGTTTGGCGATTCCCGGACCGAATAGTTGTATCTGACAATTCTTCAACTCCATGCAATTGCAAATTCCACCAGTGCTCCAAACCCAATGCTGTCCTCGGGTCTTCCTTCATCAATTGACAACAACCTTCCTTCTCACCAGTACTGTCGGGATACTCCACATAATTGACTGTCCAGTCCACAGCAACCTCGAGGTCCTTCGATGCTTCCTGTTCACCCTGCACACCGTGGACGCTGTGTTTCCTTCCCCTCCAAAGCCCCATTGTCATCCTTGCACAACCCTTCGTACGCTCTGCGTCTGCTGTCCCCTGTTCCAGCTGATGTCCCACCCATCTCCGTCGATCCCTCTGCCACCACCCTCTCTGTCTCCTTTCAGATTCCGCTTCCATGCAAAGACTACCCGCCATCAACAACCAACTGCCTACTGCTTTCCCCTACTCCGCCTGTCTCTGTGAGAAAGACACCCTACATTTTGTCCAGAAGGCATTCTCGAGCAGCCCCGATCCCTTCACGTGGGCCAGCTATGACCCCCATGCTGAGTCTGGTTTCATGAGGGGTGGCCACGAGGCCCACGACCCCCCACCCCCAAAAAATAAAAAAAAACAGGGTTAAGTCATGGCCAGAGCTGACCCAGCCTGTCCAGCCAGGTCCCGCACCAGTTTGCCACCAGTTAAGATCATCCAATGCCAGTTCAGACCTTTTGGGCCCAGTCCAACTGGCTCACAGCCCGATTCAGGGCCAAGACAGCTGTAGTCAGCCAGTCTAATACAGATTCACACCAGTCCAGCTGGGTTCAGGCCTCTTCAGCTCGGTTCAAGGCTGGTTCATGAACCATTTCTAACCGGGTTAAACTTGGCTCTATTCAGCTTGGTCCATTTTGATCTTGTTTACAATTTTTAATGTCGTTTTTACAGTGTTTATCTTAGTTTCTATCACGCCTTCCCACATCATGAATATATGCATATATATCATAATTGTCAAAACAGCAAGTGCCCAAAGTGTTCAAATGTGAAATTTTTGCTTTGGAGACAAGGTGTCCACTTAGGCAATGATATGTTAATATTATATAAATACCATAGTTATCAAGGCAGTCGCCAAAGCGGCACCTAGGCACCGCTTAGTCAACAAGGCGGACTTTGTACATCGCCTTGGCCGCCTGCCTTGTTGCCCATGGAAAAGGCGTACGCCTTGGTGAGCACCCGGACGCCTTGTCCGGAAGTCCGCCGGTGCAGCAGCCAAATCGGTGCCACCGGTTCAAGCCAAAAGGGCCAGCCGGCTTCTTAAGTGAAGCCCGGGCCGCTCGGCCCCGTTTCCTTCGCCCGAAGACAGTTCTTGCGGTCGCCCGACGCCGCGTTTTCCCCAGCCCGAAGACTACAGACGTCGCCCCCAACAGAGGTGCTTGGTGTTTACTTCCCGCGACCCTCCAAGCTCCAACGGCGCGCCTTCACAGCTCCTTCCACCCTGCGGCCTCCTTCCACGTGGCTTTTCCATCTCAAAGAGAAGCCCTAACTGGCTCAACTCTCCCTACGATCCTTCAACTCTCTCTAAAACCTAGTTTTTAATTTCTTTTGTTATTCTTATCATTTATTCTCACTAGTTTATTGTCTTAACATCTATTACGATGCCTTAAATCTTCTTAAGCATTTTCTATGTATAAATGTGTAAAATATTTCATGTTTAAACATCTTTGGTGCGTCGATAATTTTCGATTCCCTTGTTCTTGCTTCTTCAAGTATTTTTATATATTCTAAATATAACATTGGCATTGTATGATGTATTGAGATTGTTATATTATACGTAATAGGGTTGAAATCCTCTCAATCCCCGTCGGAGTCATTTATGCTACAGTTTGAAACCGAAAAATTCTGTTTTCACTTCTATTCTTATTGTTCTATTTCTCTTCTTGTCTGATTGTTTATGTCGATTTATATAATCTGAATGTGTTAGATTGATAATTTTTTTATGTCTTCAGCCAGGGAGCTTTTTCTTTGATTAATTGATGGAATCTGGATCAGCATCAGTCAACATGAATGTTGTTAAAAAAAAATAAAAAAATAAGTCGAACGATCCAAGTTGGAAGTATGCTTATTGGCCTGATGATAAGGACAAAAATAGAGTTCAACGTGAACTTTGTGACTTTGTGACAAATGGTGGAATCAAGAGACAAAAGGAACATTTGATTAGAGGATTTAGAAATGTTAAGAAATGTCCAAAAACTACCAAGGAAATTGCCGACGAGATATTAAGTTGGTTAAATAAAAGTAAGAAGAGAAAATCGGCATCTTCAAAAACAAATGACTTTCTTACATGTTCTGAAAGTGATGAAGATGCCCAAGAGGACGACATACAACATTCAGAGAAAGAAAGTGGGAGTACTAAATTTATAAATTTAGTATCACTTCTAGATAAAAATAAGAAAAATAAAGGTCTTATGGATGTCTTTACAAGAATGTCGGCCGAGAATTTTGTTGATGCAGGAAGTAGTAAAAAATATCAAAGCACCTTGAATAGTCAATTGAAGAAAGAAGAGCAAGCATTGTTTGAAGAACATGCAACCACTTGGTTCTATGAAGCTGACATTTCATTCAATGCTACAAAGCTAAGAAGTTTCGAGGTCATGTGTGAATCTGGCGATCGAGTTGGGCCGGGTTGTAGGCCTCCGAGTTATCATAGCTTAAGGGTGCCTTTGCTTAAGAAAGCGGTGGAAAAATTTGTTGCAATGCATTTGAAGTATGAGCAATGTTGGAAAGTTTACGGTTGTACCATAATGTGTGATGGTTGGACTGATAGAAAACAACGAAAATTACTTAATTTCTTGGTCAATTGTCTATAGGGGATCTACTTTCTAGAGTCCATAGATGTCTCTGACCGCAAAGAAGATGCCATACTTATTTATGGACTTTTGGACAAAGTTGTTGAAAAAATTGGTGAGCAATATGTGCTCCTAATTGTGATTGACAACGCATCATACAACGTTTCAACTGCGAGATTGTTAATAGAAAAAAGAAAGCATTTGTATTGAACACTTTATGCAGCTCATCGTTTTAATTTAATGTTGGAGAATATCGGAAAGATGAAAGTTTATACAGGTAGAATTTCAAAAGCCAAGAAGGTAACTAATTACATGCATAATCATTCACGTTTATTGGATTTCATGAGGAAGGAAACGAAAGGAAAAGAACTTGTAAGGTGCGGGGTAACACGGTTTGCTACATCTTTTCTCACCTTGGACAGATTAAATGATGAAGTGGTAAAAAGAGGATTGAGAAGATTAATCTCTTCCGATGCTTGGCATAAAAGTGTGTGGGCAAAGACAAACATGGAAAAAAATGTGCAGTTCATTGTTTTTCAAATCAAATTTTGGCATGGAGTAGAAGAAATCTTGAGAGCATGTCAGCTAATTTTACAAATTTTAAGGATAGTGGATGGGGATGAAAAGCCCGCAATGGGCTATTTGTATGCTGCAATGGAATGTGCAAAGCAGAAAATTATTGAAAACTTTGCGAGAAAAGAAACAAAATACACTCCCATCTTAAAAATTGTGGATCGACGATGGGAGGTACAAATGCAACGCCATCTACATTTAACTGGCTATTTTCTAAATCCTAAGTTTTACTTTGATGCTAAAGCAAGAGATCCAACTTCAACCGCCAAGTTGGAAGGTGCTTTTTACACATGTATGGAAAGAATTGTGAGAGATTCTGATTTACAAGAAAAAATTGATGAACTTTCCTCTTATATAGAAGCAAAAGGCACATTCGGCATATCATTCGCTATCAAGTCACGTCATAAAAAACTTCCAAGTAAGGGCATAAGTATCCTTAAATTTTTTGATTAACACTATCTGTACATCTTGTAGTTAATATCTCTTTGTCAATATAGTTGATCGGTGGATACAATATGACCGACAAACGCCTGAGTTGAGAGCTTTTGCATTGAAGGTTCTAGGACTTTGTTGTAGCTCATCGGGTTGTGAGCGGAATTGGAGCACTTTTGAATTTGTAAGATTTTTAAAATTGTGATACATCATAGATATAGCTAGCATGGTCTACATTAAATGATTTATATTTCAACTCATAATTTTATATTCATTTTTTTCAGCTTCATACTAAGAAGAGGAACCGCTTGGAACATAAGCGGTTGAATGATTTGGTATATGTGCAATACAACCGACGTCTTCGTGATAGATTTATAGCACGGAAAAAAGGTCCCCAAAAGTATGATCCTATTTGTTTTGAAGATCTAGATTGGAGAAATGAATTGATGACAAAGGGAGATGGAGATTTAATGTATGAAGGGGAAGATCTCACATGGAAAGATGTGGATGATGCTATGGGAGCTTCAGAGGGTAGACCTCAAAGAATAATTAGACAATCAAGTGCATCACATTATACGCCATCAAGGGATGAAAGTAGTGATGAAGAGCTTCTAGAGGATGATATAGATGATCATGATGATGATGATGATGATGGAGGTGCATCATGGAAGAGTCAAGAGACACATGAAGAAGACAACGAAAAAGAGGAAACTAATGCACCTGATATTGACATTTTAGAAAATGCTATGTTTAGTTTTAAACTTTGAGCTGGTGATGTAACTTTTAAATATTCGTCTTTTAAGTTTTATCTTTCAACTTTCATGTTTAAAGTACTCCTTCGATGTTACTTATGTTTTTAGTAAATGGTGATGTTAGTTGTATTGTCTTTTAATATACTTTTAATGTTTTGAATTTGATTACTTCATATCTCACTATGTTAGTGCCTTATGTTGTGATAATGTGGAATGTTTAGTGCTTGTATTTTGCAAATATATTGTAAACACTATTATGCAGGTTCTTAAAGAAAAAAATAAGTTCAAACAATGCTGACATTATTTGGTAAGTTCATTTGGTTTAAATTGTCTTAAGTTTATATTTTTTTGTACATGTTATGTTCTTGATCTTATTCAAGTTTGGTTATGAATGTATGTCAATTTGATTAGATTTGTAACTTTCATTTCAATTTTTATCTTACAATGTCATGATAGTTTCAAAAAATGCCAAATACACTCCACTCCCCTTCATACCTCACCTTACCGCCTAGGCAACGCCTAGGCTTATGCCTTGTCGCCTAAGCTGTAAAAGACCCTTCGGGCGCCTCGTCGCCTTGACAACTATGATAAATACATAAATATATACATGTAATATATAATATATAAAAAGACAAAGAGAACTAGAGAAAATATATTTAGGTATAAAAGAGTTTTACATATAATTATATACGTAGATTATAATTGAATATATGTATTATGCGCATGTGCATATAAACGTGTTTTATGTATGTAATTATGTGAGTGGGTACATATTCTTCGTAAACTAAGTGAAAGGAGAGGAAAGAGACTTGAGAAAAAATTTATAACTTTTAAGTACATATTTATAATTAAAAATCATAAACATTATAGGGTAAGTGATAGTAAAAGCTTGTACTATGATTCCACTATCATTAAATAGGTGGCCACAATTCATAGAAGGGCTAGAGGTGCCTAGCCAAGCGCCTTGCACCCTAAGACAGGTGCCTTGGTCAGTTATGCACCTAAGTGAGTGTCTTGAACACCTTAGGTGCCCCGTAGAAAGGCACCCAAGAGCCTATAGGGGTGAGCATGGTTCGGTTTGGTCCGGTTTGGGCCATTTTTTTTCCAAACCAACCAAACCGATTCAACCCCTCAAACCGAACCAAACCAAACCGATTTCAATTTGTTTTGGTTCGGTCTAAACCAAAAATATATAAAAATATTTTAATTAATTATTTTTTACATATATATAATGATTTTTAAGCTAAAAACAATTAAAATAAATATTATTTTATTATAAAAACTATAAAAAATATCATTTTAATAATATTATAATAGTTTTTATATAATTTTTTAATCAAATCGGTTTAAACGGTTTGGTTTGGTTTAAACCGGTTTGGAGGACTTTCAAACCGAACCAAATCGAACATGGTTCAAACCGAACCAAACCGAACCAAACAGGCCGGTTTGGTTTGGTTTTTCGGTTTGAACCGTTTAATGCTCACCCCTAGGAGCCTATACCTGGGAAAGCACATTGGCACCTTTAGCAGGTGCCTTGACAACTACGGTATGTTTATATGTAGTACTTAGATATAATTCTACCACTTTTATGCCACTTTGTCACCTAACTGGAAATGGCATGGGTGCCTTGTCGCCTTGACAACCATGATCATCTTCAAGTAGTACATAGGATGCAAAGAGGTAAGTCAAACTTCTCTTGGTGAGGAAAGACTAAACGTCATGAGAATAAGGCTGCAACTCAAATATGCAATTTGTCTACTGGCTAAGTTCAAAGCAAAGGTCAGAATACTTGTTGTTCTAAAGCATGGCTCTTTTAAACTCCTAAGATAGCCAGCACCTCAAGAACCCAAGTCATGGCACTCCATGATGTTACAAGCTTAATGAACCTTGTTTAAAAATATGTTTGACCGATAATTATGACCACTAATTATGATTTAGTGGTGTAATTGTTTTAAATATGCTATCTATTTGCTACTCAAGTTTTTGTACTTCATTTTATTCAATTCTACCATTATAATCTCATTTTGCCCCATTTTATTGTATCATATATGAGCATATTGCTCGCAGTCACTTTTCATGCGTATTATTTTGTTTGGTTTTGCACTGAGTGGTAGAAGAATGAACAATGGGAGTAGTTTCCCATGTTGTTGGAGGTAACCATGGAGGACCACGTGATGCAGCTAAGGCACAAGTGGTTCTTGTTATTTTTTGTTCTTTGCAAGATAACGGTTATGTATTGTACCAAAAACTTTTATGCTCTTGCAAACAAAACAATTATTCTTTTGAATATGGCCAAGGCCGAAATTTCTATTAAAGAGAGGGAAAGGACAATAGAACAAAAGAAAAGACAACAATGATTGTGGCAACATCCACCAATATGGTAGAGAAGAAAAAAAGCTACATAAAAAAAGATCTTAGATAATGAAATTTGTAATTAAAAGATGACCCATCCATGTGAACTCCAGAATAAGCAAACATCCAGTCTTTGACATAGGTCATCATCAAATAGAGAAGCATGCTCAGACTCTAAAACTTCTCTTCACAAATTCTTCTATGCTTTGTGCGCCAAGTAGGCCAAAACATAGCAAGTAAAATGAGTTTCCACAATGTTTGTTTTGTTGACCAAGGGTTCAAATGCAACCGGACATAAAAAATGGTTGTATAACTAGGTTTCATCCATCATATAAATATTGTTCTTTGCTCATTTATATTCTACTTGTTGTTGGCATTATGTTTTTTGGATGAAAATGTCTGCCATGTAATTAAGCGACCGAAGACTTCCCCAAAACAAATGATCCTTTTTTTAAGTGGGCAATACCATAGTTCATGTATTGATGAAGAAAATTAACTAAAAAGTTACAACTAAATCAAAATAAGAGAGAGAATGAAAATACTTCTGGATCCTACCAAAAAGGAAGAGTCCAAGACACAATCACAATGATAAATATTTCAACTTAAAAAAGTAGCATCTAAAGATTGTATGATGCGGGACAAACTGGCTAGACCGGGCTAAACCGACCGAAAACGAAATAAACCGGCGCTAACCGCCGCTAAAGCACCTAAACGAACCCAAAATAGGCCTAAACTGGCCCGAACCGGTCTAAACAGACCCGGAACAGGTCGAACCGGGCCCAAAATGACCTGGACCGGCCTAGAACAAGGTGAACCGGCCTGAACCGGCCGGTTCAGTGCCCGAACCGGGCTGAACCGGCATGAACCGGGTCTGGACCCGGTTGAACTGGCTGACTGGCCGGTCTGGGCCGCGAACCGGCGACCGGGCGAGCCGGCGCCGGTCACGAGCGTCGCCCGCGCTCGCGGGCGCGAGTATACCCCGGGCGGGGACGTGGCCGTCTCCGCGGGCGAAGGCCTGGTGGTCGCGTGGCCGCATCAATGCCGCCGCCGTTCGTCGCCGTGGCGGCATCTCCGGGCGCCCACGCGGGCGCAGGCCGCGACAAAAGGCCGAGGCCGTCGCCAATGTCCGCTCGCGTCGTCCTCGCCGTCCGGACATCGCCCCGACGCCGCGTCGATGCCATCCCGACGGAGCCGTGCGCGACGCCATCGCCGACCTCGTCGTCGTCGTCCGGTGGCGCTCGAGTGCGGGTGATAGAGCAGAGGTAGTCGAGAGAGGTCCTGGCGCTGTCGACGGCGTGGGAGGCTGGCGGATCCGGCGGGCAGTCAGGGACGACATCGGGAGGACGCCGCACGGGAGGGAGGCAGAACCGGGGATCGCCGGACCGCCTCCTCCCGCAGCTCCCTCTTCTTCTTCTTCCGCTTCTTCTTCTGCTACTTCTTCTTCTTCCTTCGTCTGCCTCCGCGAAGGGAGGTAGGTTCCGCCAGCGCCATCATCAAGAGGGGGCCGCTGGAGGAGAAGGACGGGGATCGCCGGCTGATGAGGTGCTGCTGTCAAAGGGGAAGAAGAAGAACCGAGAAGGGGAAGATATGAGGAATGGCACGGAGGCCAGAGGATGAGGATGAGGAGGAGGATAGGAACGGCCACCTGCCGGAAGGTGGAGGAAGCAGCAAGGGGATATCGCCGGGGGGGGAGAGGAAGAAGACTGGGGCAGAGCCCCCTTGCTCGGGACACCAATCCGATGAGGCTCCAAAAATTCCAATCACTTATGTGTTCATATGTACATGGATCCATCTTATATAGAAGGAGAGGAGAAAAATTAAAGACAAGGACTCCCTAAGAAGACTATTTACATATTAGTCCATTTAAGGACTCAATTTAAAAGATGCTCAAAAATGTCCCTATCATTGTATGAGCTGGGTAGAAACCATAATGAACAAAATGACAACCCCGCACATTGTTGATCACCTAAAAAAGATATTTGCAAGAATCAGTCTCCAAACAATCTTTTATTTCCAACTCACCAAATTGCCAAAATTATTGCTAGAAGCGTTAGCACCCAAAGATTGCAATTATCCTTCCACATATTCTTGCTTCACCAAGAGAAATAAGGATAACGATGTCTCTCAAATGATGAGGATGAATTTTAGCATTTTAGGAGTTCTTTAAAGTTTGAGTCACTAATGAATAAGCTTATAAATATAGTTCTTAGAAGATGTTTATTTTAATTTTCTCCATCCTCTATATAACGAGGATCGATGTAAATGTTAATGAGCAGTTTAATAGTTGATTGACAATGGAAATTTTTGGTGCCCTTCGGGCTGTTCTCCTGCACAGGGGGCTGTGGCCCCCATCTTCTTCCTTCGTCTCCCCCAAGTCGACCACTAGCTTCTCTCCGTTCTCCTATCTCCGACGAGGTCACCATTCCTCTCTTCCCCTCTATCCTTTGGCTTTTGAACCTTCGTCCGACATTTCCCTTTCCTGGTTCTCCTTCGACGACATTGCAACGACATTTACCCCTTCACAGATTCTACCAATCAAAAGGACTCAAATCTTCCGACTATACCATCATTTCTCCTCCGTTCGCTCTGTCACCATGAGATAGGCCACTGTCCCTCTCATTTCCGACAGAATCCCCCCTCGGAGACCGAAGCAATCAGCAACGAATGTTCCTTCTTCTTCATCTTCTTTGATGAGCTGTTCCAGACTATTGAGGGGTGGATGGAACCGGTGATCCACGGATCTGCTCCACCTTCGTTGCTCATGGCATACTCCTTCATCAACTAGTAGCAACTTCACGGACGACAAATGTTCAATCAACTGCAGACCACGCCAAGCACTCGGGCGCGTACATCCTGCCATCTCCACGGTGCTCTGTTGTCCTCCAACGTTCTGCTACCTTTGGATGATGACGCAACAAAGAAGAACAGTCTGGTGATGGCATTTCCCGTTTTCACTGCTAAAATCACTCTAGTTCTACATGAGAACTCCTACCAGCAGTCTATCTTGCGCACATGGACGTCTTCTCACGCGAATCTCTCCATGAGCTTTCCGATCCTTCTTCAAATTGTTCGTCCGCTCACACGTCCTCCTCGGATGCGGCAACATCTTCATGCGGGAGCAGTCGCGATGTCTCCACAAAACCCCCCAGTAAATTGTTTCCCTTGAATGTTGTGTAAAATAAAAGAAATTTAAGTATTTTAAATTTTGCTTTAGCATTTTAGTCGTTTTGATCACTTTTAGACATTCTTGTTCCGCGTAATCAAAGAATCCCATAAAGGTTCTAACTTCCAAACAATGTGCAGTATAGGCTATGAATGATACCACAATGGATGAATAAGTGATTGATATTCTCCAAAAGAATTTAATAGAAGCAACAACAATCAAAATCCATAAAGAAAATTTTGAAGAGATGGTCCCCCGAGGTGGGACTTGACCGACTTATGGTATTTCATTTGAATTGATAAACTTTATATCCATAAGGTGACATTTCTCCGAAGTGAAATGACCTCAAAGGTATTCATTTATCCATTAAACAGTATTTATGCAAAGTAAGACTTGACCGGCCTAATGGAACTTCATTTGATTTGATAAATTTAGCACCTATCAAATGGTATTTCCTACAAATTGAATTTGACCGACCTAATCGACCTTCAATAATCTTTGGTCTTTGGCAATTTTCTCTTTCATCTATTAATCGGTATTTTTCCAAAAATTGACTAAATGAGTAGATCTTGAACAATTTTCGTCCATTAATTGGTAATTTCACCGCATAGGGCTTGATTAGGTTAATGGGACTTAGAGAACTTTGATTTGTGATGACTTCTTTCAATTCACTAACCGGTATTTCCCCGCTCGAACTTGACCAAATTAGTGGGCCTAGGACAAATTTGATTTTTGATAATTTTCTTTTTCAACCACCAATCGCTACTTTCCATACTGGAGCTTGACCGACTTAGTAGGTTTTGAACAATTATCACCCATGAACCGATATTTCCCCATCGGGCGCCAAGGATCGTGGGACTGGAATCGGTTCCCAGATCGGCGGGGTCTGATTCGATCCGGATTGGATCCGGATCAATCCAATCCCGAGCAATCCGCGGGAAGGCAGATTGATCCAGAAACAGTCTAGATCGTTTTTTTTTCTTTCAAAAAAATTCTGAAAAAAAGTGCCAAAATTTCTGAAAATTTCTAGAAATTTTCAAAACAAAATTGTGAAAAATTGTAGGAAAGAAGAACATAAGTAAATTTTCCAATTTTGGACATTTTCACACAACTTTAACATTGATTTAATGACATACATCAACACAAGTGGTTATAAAATACAAATTGTATCATACAATCAATCAATCACACCATACAAAGTGTATTTAAAATTCATATTACAATCCATTAAATAAAAGAAACAAATATAATTGATATCATAAACATCTCATCATGTCATCACCACCAACTATGAAAACGTCCAAGATTCCTATCCTACTCATCCTGATCTTCTTCAATTCTTCACTAACTTTGATCAATTATAATTGGCCCATACCCATAAAAAAATAAAGATTGGGCCATGTGGCTAAAATCATAAACTCCACCCTCCGTCAGAGCTGAAGCTGGAGAAGACGGTGGATAGCAAGGGTCAACGTATGAAGCAAGATCTGGATAGAAAGATGCAAACTTTTCAAATACATTCATTCTCATCCAACGTCCGATACTCCATCCACTTGAACATGAATATCTTTTATCACTAAAATTATCTGAACCTGCTCCACTTGTACGTGCATTACTAGTAAAGCCACATGAGGGTCCACCTATGCCTCCACCTCCACCTCCACCCCTTGTACGCTGTTGTTGTATGAGTGGAACAAATTCTCAATATCAATGAGATGATGTCAACGTTTGATAGTTATCTTTTTCCTCTTCAATGTATCTTATCATTGACTACTTTGCTGTGTAGGCAAGCAAACTTTCTTTAATGCCTTGAATATACCACCATTCTTCTTGGTGGTCGTGGTGCTAAATAGACCTGCAACTTGAACCAGAGCTGGAGTTGTAGCGGGAGCTAGATGTTGCTCTAGAGAAGCTGTAGTCCGGGGTGGATCAAGAAGTGGAGTTATGCATGGAACTTGACTTTCTTCTCCTTCCTGCATCTGTTTGTCCTCACCAAAGACGTTGTCAAACTCACCTTCAGTCCATGATCTGTCATCCGGGTCAAACTCTAGCTCTCCCTCAGCATCCTTGTCTTCCACCCATGTTGCAAGTGGATGTTCTTCTTGGAATAGATATTCCAAGTCCACATCCCCTTATGACAAGTCCTGAGTGCCTTAAGATTGGACTCTTGATACAATCCACCTGCAAACTGTGCATACCAAAACAAAAGAAGACATCCTTGTTAATAAAATTAAATGCAAGCCATATCAGTAATAAAAGATTATCAACATCTTCATTAAACATTTACCTATATATAGAAAGAATTTCACCATGTGCTTTAGGACTTTCTTCGCAATCTCAGTCATGGCCTTCATTCCTTTAAATGTTTGTTATATACCTCTTTGGCAGTGTCTCTATCACTCTCCCTATACATAGCAGTGTCTGCCGTCGGCCGAACTAAATGTATCCGACAGAATTCAAGTTCTCGAATGAGCGTGTGCCCGCCCCCACATCAGAACGTCTGCTAACAGTAGCCGAACCTCCTGCTCCTTGTCTTCTTTCTTCATCTTCACGGGCCTGAGCCCGACTAGCATCCATGGCTCTCCTCACCTGAGCCTCCTCTTCAAAAGATGAAGAGGATGAATCAACTTGGACATGTGCTTATCCTTTTCCTTTCATAGTATTCCCCGACAATAAATCAGTCTCTCCGACCTAGCAACTCGTCATATAACTCTTGTTTTTATCCAATTCTCATCTCTCTCTGTGAAGCTCTTCCTATTAAATAAGCTCTCATCTTTTCACTAAGCTTAACTGGTACTTTATCGCACTTCTTGACATTACCACCCGTACCAGCTATATATTGCTTCAGCCGATATACACCTCTATTCATATCTTTCTGACACCACTTGCATATAACCCTCTTCTTCTCTGAATCAAACAGATGGCCATATTGTCATCTAATGTCGCGAAATTCCACCACACCATGCTCCTCATCCGACATATTATCTACATTACATCAACACATACACAAAATTAAATACATAAACAACTTGATCAACATCAAACTATTAAATGAATTAAACAACAACCCCCCCAAGTATGGTAAATTAGTCCCAATCCCAAGCATTTCAACCCCCCTCGCCCGAGGGGGGATACTGTCACCCCTTCGGGGGTGTAATTCACCCCCCCCAATGGGGGTGAAATGGTGAATTAATCCCAAGCCCTCCCCCTGGCCCCCTCGAGGGGGGCATACTATCACCTGTCACCCCTTCGAGGGTGACTGTTGCAACTCACCCCCCAAAGGGGTGCTAATCACCCCCCAAAAGGGGTGAAATTCACCCTGTGAATTGAAGCCCTAAGCCCCCCCCTGGGGAGGAGGGCTGCTAAGGGTCACCCCTATTGAAGGCGGAAGAAACCCCCCTACAGGGGTGCCGTAGAGGGGGAAGGGGGAGGGGAAAGAGGGGATCGGAGCCCCCCCCCCTTAATTTACCTGCTGTAGGGGTGGATCGGCCTAAAAAAATGGTGAATCGCCGAAGTTGGAAAGCAAGGAACCCTAGATCTCCCAAAGGGAGGGGGAGAAGGGTTAAAGGGGGGCAAGGACGATGGAATCGGTCTGATCTCCCCCAATTGGGGGGGGTCAGACATTAAATAGGTCCAGAATCGATTTTGGAATCAGATCGATTTCAAAACTTCTGATTTTTTGGGGTATCGATCCGGATCGATCTGGGAATCGGTCAACCCAATCAATTCCGACCGATCCGGCTAGGAGTCCTAGTTAGATCGATAATTCCGTGAGGAATCAAATCGATGAATAGCAATCCAATTCCAGAATCAGTCGATCCCGATCCAAATCGACCGATTTTGCAATCCATGCCAGGGCTTGACCAGATTAATGAACCTCAGCAAATTTTCATTTTTGATGATTTATTCTTTCATCCACTAATCGGTATTTTTCTAGAGCTTGACCGACTTAATGGGTATTGAACAATTTTCATCCATTAACTAGTATTTCCCCACCAGGGTCTCGACCAAATTAATGGGCCTTAAATAATTTTAATTTTTGATGATTTATTCCTTCATCCAATAACCAATATTTCCCTAATGGGGCTCCACCGAAACATTGAGCCTTGGACAATTTGATTTTTGATGATTACTTCTTTCATCCACTAACTGATATTTTCCTAATCAAAACTTGATTGAATTAGTGGGCCTTGAACAATTTTAATTTTTGATGATTTCATATTTCATCCACTAATGGGTATTTCCCCGACTTAAACTTGACCAAATTAGTGAGTATTCATTGGTTTTGGATAATTTTCTCTTTCATCTACTAATCAGTGTTTCCCAATCGGGGCTTGACCAAGTTAGTAAGCCTTCATTGAATCTTAAGATGATTTTTTCTTCTTCATCCACTAACTAGTATATTCTAGATCGGGACTTAAAACGAATTAGTGAGCCTTGGACAATTTTCATTCATTACCCGATTTACTGCCTAGGGCTTAACCGAACTAATGAGCCTTTAATAATTTTTATTTTTGAAGATTTCTTCTTTCATCCACTAACCGATTTTTCCCCAATCACGATTTAACCGAATTAGTGGGTCTTAGACAATTTTGATTTTTGATGATTTTCTATTTTATCTACTAATCAATATTTCTCCGCTTGAAGCTTGACCAAATTAGTGAGTCTTCATCAATTTTTTTAAATTTTAAGATGATTTTTTATCTTTTATTCGCTAATTGGGGTTTCATCGATTGGGACTTGACTGAATCAGTGGACCTTCATTGTTTCCTCGATTGTTTTCTTGGCAAGTCAAAATTTCTACACTAGACATCAATAGAGAGGGCAGTCTTCCTCACTCCATCTAGAAACCACTGGTTGAAAGAAATTCTCAACCCCAAGCCGATGAAGGTCTTACCAACAACCGTTGCCAGCCACCTTCCAAAGGAATTGTTACTAACTAGGAAGACCTCCGACCTAACCTTTCAAACCCACCAGAACAATGTTTCTGACCACAACCTCTTCAGTTCAGCATTTACGTCCACTGAACCACCCCACCCAAAGAACCTCATAAAGCTACTTTGACACAGCTAGCTGCCTACTTCCTCTTTGCTTCCACTCCTACCAACCATGGGATGACTATCTCTCCAAACCATTTACGTTCATCGAACATTGCCGGAATAGGGGGCAGCTTTCCTTGTAGATGCCATCTAATTCCACCTGCAGAAGAAGCTTCAGTGACCAACGATTCCGTGGGACCAGCCACAACCTCGTTCCTACAAGAAGCTACACCATGGCCTCTGCCAAGGCATCTGCCACATCTCCTCAGCCCCAGACCATTCTCTACAACACTCCCAAAATCGACACCAATCGCCAAAACACCTGACCAGACCCCTGTAGATGACACCCCATCCCCCTCAAGGAGAAGACAAGGACCCAAGACAGGGCTCTTGGTCCCTTGGGTGGCACCCTACCCAGCTTAACCACCTCTGACCAAGGACAAGGTTGCGTCTGCAGTTTCGACTGGTCACACGCCAACCTTCCTCCCCCCGAGGACTCCAAAATTGCCAGAGCTCGTCACTCATCGGTTATCCTCCATTCACACAGAAGAAAAAAACACCTATAAGGTTGTGTTCTGTGTTGAGCAAAACAAAAGATCTTGAAGGACATGGGATAGCTAAGAAGAGCCAAACGGGAGTAGCTATGATTTTGGTGTCTATTTTCACAAAATAATGCAAATCTCAATGAAGGTGGTTAAAAGCAGTAATTTGATCATTTAAACAAGCTAATTCCTAAGGAATTAAAAGGACACCACATTCATTTAGAGAAGCCACAAGTAGACAAACAAGGTCTTTATAGAATAGAACAAATTGTATCTAGATATCATTCATGAGCAACATATTATATCATGATGTAGCATAACAACAGAACAAAGGCAGCAGCCCAAAGAATCACATATAAGATTGAGTACGCAAAGTAAAAAGAATTAGGATATGATCAGGAGCTGCAAACATGTTTATCCACTTTCACCAAAAACATATAAGTTTTTTCCAAAAATTTTCTTCCATTCATCCGCTAAAGTTAATGGAGCCAAAATCAAGAAGAAATAGCCTAGATCACTCGTCTCCTAATATGGTATACCTCATACTCCCTGACCCTGAAGATTGGGCTAAGCATAGCACACTGAAGCGCACAACCCATGGCCACGCACTCGCTAGCATTAAGGGTCCTGCTGGGCTCCCTCTTGAACAGCCCTGTCAACATCCTTGATATTGCCGGTATCCGCGATCCAGAACCTACGAGCTCCACGCTATGGATCATGTCTACACTCAACTTGGCGTCTGCCAAGGATTTCTTACATGGAACAAGAATCCTCCCCAACAAATCTGAAGAGAGCCTCTCGAACTCTTCCCGTTTAATGAACCCCTTGACGTCCTTCTCGTCCATCAAGCACTCAATATTTATGGGGGCCTCTGCATTTGCACTGAGTACCTTCTTAAGCTTCTCGCAAGCTGCTCTTAGCCGAATGCATGCGCGCAAGTTGGAAGTCACGTCGATACAGTATCGCTCCTTGAAGTGTGCCGAGAAGTAGCAGAACAGCACCTCATCGAAATCTCTGCCACCTAGATTGGGTTCTGATGCGTGGGAAAGGATCTTCATATGTCCAGCGTCGAACTCAGCGACAGCGATCTGCGTGTCACAGTGACCAACATCGACGAAGACGACGCGAATAGGGCGGGGCTCCGTGCGGTAGATGCCGTAACCGAGAGCAGTGGCTGTGGCATCGTGCATCAGGCGGAGGGGACGAAGGCCCGCGATAGAAGCGGCATCGAGGTATGCACGACGCTGAAGGTCAGTGACGTAAGAGGGGATACCAATGACGCAGTCGAATACGGGGGTATTCAGGGCGCTCTCGGCAATCTGCTTGAGGTGAGCGAGCAACATAGCGAGAATCTGGACGGGGGAAAACGTGCGTTCTTCATTGAGATAGCGGACGTGGAGGAAGATGCCACCGTTAGGGGACTCGGAAGCAGCGAAAGGAAGCCGGCGGAGATCTTCCCGAACAGAGGGTTCGCGGTAAGAGCGGCCAACGAGGCGCTTGACCTGGGAGAGGGTGGAGCGAGGGTTCAGAGTAGCGGAGGCTACGGCGGAGGAGCCGAGGAATCGCTGCTTCTCCCCAAAGGAAACGACGGCAGGGGTCTCGCGGCTGGACTCAGCATTGAGGAGCACATCGATGCCGCGTTGCCGGGCGGCGGCGATGACGCAGGTTTCATTGCCGAGGTCGAAGCCCACGACGCTCATGGCAGAGAAAGGAGGCGGTGGGGCCGTAACAGGACAGGCTGAACCCTAGAGCGAGTGACGGTGGTGGTCGGAAGGAGGATGGCGGGGGAAGGCCCGGAAGGGGGAGACGAACGAGAACCCAGGAGGAGGAGAGGAAAAACAGAAACGGAGAAACGAAATTTGCCGCAAGGTGCGGCGAGCGAGACAACTCCGATTTGTTCGCGCGCGCTCATTCTCGGCGGGGAAGATGAGCGGACCTGGGGCCCTGGTTGGGGGGCGTGATCGTAAGGAAAGGCGTCTGTTTGTCGTTTGTTGGAATAAATTTAATTTTGGTTCAATAAAATTATCTGTTGATGTATAATACATTCATAAAATATTTTTTACAAATAAAATATTAACTCTGTATCTTGTTATGATATTAGACTCTCATCTTAATATTATTTTTAATATCTTTGGCATCATCATTTTTTACATCGATGTGCATGTAATTAATAAGAGAAGTGACGTCCATGTGTCAATGTTTACAACAATGAAAAGTGACATTTACATCGATGTCATAATTCTTTTTTCTTTTTGTCACAAAAAACATTATATTTTTTATACTCAAATCAAATAACGAGTAAGCTATTAACGACAGACGTCATGTAATTCAAACTTTTTTTATTTTATTATTATTTTAGTACTAAAAAATAGTAAAATTACAAATTTATCATATAAATACCTGTTAGATTTTATATTTATAATCTTATTTAATAGGGTAAGAATACCAAATCATCATTATTTTAAAAAATACTTACCTGTATCTCTTACCATCTTGTCTTACTCTCTTTTTCTCTCTTTCTAGACCAACACCCCCCTCTCTCTCTCTCTCTCTCTGCATCATACTCTGTCTTTTTTTTTCACGTGGCCTAGTGACCCAACGAGCGCATAACTCAGTGCACGAGCGATGATCAAATCCCCGCTTGATTATTAGGTACTTGCCCCCCGAGGCAAGTGGTGCAGCAATCGAGCCCCCACTCAAACAGCCAAAGCCTCCCCCCCGGGCCAGGTGGTACCTATCCACTTATTGTGGATTGGTCATCGAATCTCAATCTGAAAACTCATCTTTGCAGTTTTCTCACACCTAGTAATGAGCAGTTTAGACCTACTTGCTCAAGGGGGCAAGTTAGGCGGGTTGGCCCATCAGTATGGTTAGTTGGAAATTTATTTTTAAATATTAAAAATATAAAAAACACAAAAATAAGAACAAATAAAAATTTGTCAAAAAATGAATAAATAGAATATATGATTAGAAAAAAAATATTAACTTATATTTAAATTTTGCATATTGTTGGTATTCTACATAATAAAGAATATCTATCTAAGTCATTGGGAAAGAGTACATTTGGTTGGAAATGGATAAGTGTTAATACTATTATGCACTCCTACTCTTAATCACTTTATGGTAAAATCTTCGAGATCCACCATAACTTTCATAGGTAGAAATATAAGATAAGATTCCATAATCAAGTTGAGTCATCTCCGTAATTACTTAAGTAATAGCTAGGAAATCTAGAGTCTTGAGATGATTGAACATCTCATATGACAATGTATAATATTGATGTCTGCCTTGTTGTGTATTCTTCTCCTTATGTCCATGCACTATGATCTTCAGATTAGGTGGAGTTCATGTAATGTATCTCTCATGAACTACATCAATTGATATTGTAATTCTTCCTCTGTTCTATATGTGATTGGGATCATTGCTCCATCGTCATCGAACCCTCCACTACCGCTCTTTGATGTCAAATCTTCCCACGTTGAACTCTAATGTTTGTCTCAAACGTGTCTTCTCGCATCTCATCTTTCATTTTCATTTGCAAGGTTCAAATGATCAATTACAACATGTGTTACCTTTTACCCGATGATTTCTTATGCTTGCAAGAAGATTGCCCGATCTTCTGTCTCTTTGTCATGTAAGGAGAAATCTAGAATTCCTCAACTAGCAGTACGTCATCGAGTTCTTCTTGAGCTCATCCTTGGTCTTCTAGGTTGAACTTTGATTCACCTAATTCTTCTATAGCAGTACGTCATCGAGTTCTTCTTGAGCTCATCCTTGGTCTTCTAGGTTGAACTTTGATTCACCTAATTCTTCTAGATTATTCACCCAGGCTTGCAACATATTTTGCTCGTCGAAGATCTCATCAAAATTGATATCAACACCTTGTATAGTCACCTAAGCTAGCCACAAATTTTGCATCATTGGCTTGATAGAGTTTTGCTCATTTTACTTTTATTTATAAAAAAATTTCAATAAAAAATTATAATTTTATAAATTATTACATACTCTCATACTAATAGATCAGTTCTATTATGTGTAAACTACTAGACTCAACAGTCTATTTAGTTAAAGCCCAATTAAAGGAATAATTTCTTTTAAATTAAATCTGTTATCCAATAACATTTTTAATGACCTTCTAAGCACAAAAGATACAAGTCATATTTCATGATTCCAAATAACTTTGGGGATGAACTCATCTCTATTGAGACTTTCCATCATTAGTTACTATATGGGTATAAACTTCTGTCCATCTAATACCTCGGACAGATAGGGATACAGCATCAACTGTCTCCTTAGTATACCGATACTTTAGGATCTTATAACCAATATCATATTAATTTTATAACTCATTTTTCAATCATTCTCTTTACCTTGGACATGGATTTAGAGTACTATCTCACAATGTATTCTCTCTCATTTACCAAGAGTGAATAATCCCTTATTGTCTGCTTAATTATCCCCACTAAAATTTTCTTGTACTAGATCTATTAACTATATTAGACCATCAAATTGGGTGATTCATAAGTCAATAACTAAAGCACAATATATGCCAGGTAAGACATCTTTGGAGACTAGTGTCAAAAGTTCAGTCGTACAACTGTGATGATAGAAAACCCTAATAGATAGCTAGGTAAGTACCATTTAGGATTTCTAAATTGGCTAGTTTAATGAACTCATTCCAATAATAAACATATGTATGCATATCTTATTATCTCCACATTAATAAATAATAAAATTGATCATCCTCATCATATGAGAATATACAATATACATTAGTCTATTGGGATTCTTGATGTCACATCTCAAAGATCTTATGACTATGAATACTAGGTAACATATTTCTAAATGATTGTTCTAATTATTATGATCTCATCATGATTCATTTATTACTAGACATGATCAAGGATTTTATTACAATACACACATTTAATAAGAGCTTATATTGAAGTTATGTTAGTTTAATTGAATGAGATATTTTAAGAAATATCAAATATGATTGATTTGTAGGATATACATTTTCTATTAATTGGGTGCCTTAAATGAAGAACTATAATAATATCTAGGATTAAAAATTACCTGGAGACATATGCACATTAGCAGAGAGCATAATAATATTTGGAGATACATGATTAAGCTTAATGACAAAGAAAGTACTTGTTGCATGTTTTGGATGATACAACATTTGTTCCCCACTAACGGTTGATAATACCCCCCACTTGTTGAAGTCCAACATCATCATTGCAAATTTATTCTTTGTTCGCTCTAGTGCATCATAGAGGTGCCCATATCTGTCTTCCTATCACCATATACAATTTTAAGAACTTTCACTAAATGTTACACTACAAGAAGGGTTTTCTTTACAATTTGTCAAAAATATCCACTCTCTAATGTCTCATCAACATTACTCAATTTCCTCTTATCCAAAGGTGCAACCCTAGCAATCCATCTAGACCATTGTGGAGAAAGCATCATTTGGGTAAGATGACGCCTATGTTGTATTAAACTCTCTAAGGAAATGTAATGAGAGACAAACCTAGTTGCATCAAGCCATAGGAGCTCTCAACCCTTTGTATGCTCCCTCATTAAGTTTATGATAAAGTTATGCATATAGACGATGTCATGACTTGGATTTTGAAAATGCATAGCGAAATATAATATGACGACATAACCAAGGAATTAAGTCCTTAAATACATCAGTTTGGGAAAAGGAGAAGACAATACTAGGTCCCAATTCATAATTGCATAGATTCTATATATAATACCATGTTATTGATGTATGGAATTGTCTTATAAAATTTGGTGCAATAGAAGTGACAATTCATGTGGGTTCATGTTGATCATGTCTCAATCAGAACCAAACGATGAAAATCGAAAATCGATCAAAATGGATTTGAATATACCTAATAGAGATTCATCTAATACCTTGGATAGGAAGAAGAAGAACTTCTTAAGCTTTTCAAACTGTTCAAATGTTTGGAATTCAGTGGTATCCACATGAACTTCATCCACAGTAGGTTCACCCTTCGCACCGACATCGAGAACTCTTCCCGAAAGAAGCTCCATCACCCATGGACGCCTTCCAGAGAGAGGAGGAGGTATGAAGGAGGCTTAGTATGTGGTTTTCATCAATATCTTGATAGGGTTTGATTGAAACCATTGGTAGTTAAAGCGAATTTGAAATTTTTCGTAAAAACCTAAAATCTCTATAAATTACGTCTTTACCCCTATACTTATGGATAAGTCCTTATGTATGTGACCCACTAGGCTCAATAGGCTAATTGTTTAAGGCCTAAACAAAACAAAATAAATTTTTTAATTTAATTAAAACTGTTATTTGATAACAAATTAATCAACATATTAACATGAAGGATACAACCCCACGTCACATGATCCCAAATGGCTATAGAGATAATCTTATCTCCATTGAGCATTTTCGTCATTAGTTACCACATAGATATAAACTCTCGTTCATATAACATCTTAATCGGAAAGGAGTACATCATTGACTGTTAACTCCTTTGTATATCAACTTTATAGAATTTTGTAATCTAAATTGGATCAATTGGAGAACTCATTTTCCAATTATCCTCTCACCCTAGCCAGGAATTTAGAATATTGTCCCATAGAACATTCACTCTTATTTACCATTTGAATGGTAATTGTTCTCTCAATTACCTCCACTGGTTTCCTTTGCATCCAATCTATCACTATACTAGACCATCCAAATGGTGATCCATAAGTCAATGGTCAAAGAACTAGTTCTGCCCAACAAGGCATCTTTGATGATTCAAATCAAAGGTTCAACTATGCAACTATGATCATAAAAAACCCTGGTTGATAATTCAGTAATATACCATTCAGGGTTTCTGATTTAGTCAATTTAGTGAACTCATTCGACTAATGAGCACTTGTATGTGTATCTTAGTCTCTCTACACTAATGACCAATGAGATCGGTCATCCTCATCACGTGAGAAAACATCACATATACTAGTCTATCTAGATTCTTGATGTCCCGTCTCAAAGATCATATGACTAGGAACATTTAGATCACCTATCTCTAGATGTTCGATCGCATTATCATGATCTCATCATGATCTAATCATCATTGCATGTGATTAAGGACTTCATTATGATGTATATATCTAATAAGAACTAGTAATAATTAGCCTAATTAATTGAATAATATATTTCTAAAAATATTATATAATATTATATATAATTGACTTGTAGGACATATATTTTTATTAATTGATATCATCTAAACCAATACTATACCATTATGAAATGTATAATGATAATCTAATTGCCTTTTAGAAGTTCAAACCATCATACTTCTGCCACACTAAACTTGATTACCTAAAAAATGTTATCAGATTGGTGTGAGTCACAATGACTCAATAGACATCTCATCATTCGCTAAATTAGGTAGCCAACAAGGCCCTATCACAATAATTTACAAATGCCAAAATATACACTTGTAGTATAATAGTATAAGACTAAACAATAATTAATCTTCCAGCATTCTATAATTTATCAACCACATAACCACAACCTATCAAAAGATCAAACTAATGAAGACACCACATAATGATATAACTTTCAAATGAACCATGCAATGAAACTCATACAATTGAGACTTTCTATACATACCATGTAACACCATCTATTTTAGACTAACCAATGTACACAACATGAGTAAAAACCACAATTACTGCTACTAATACATGTCGACTCCAGAAACAGGTTCCGGATCGGCACCTCAAGAGAAGGTGAAAGATAGAATAGAATAGGGGGAAGGGAGTGAATTGAAAGACACTCAGAAAGCAATAAAAAGTTTTCACCTCGGTCCCACACTCACATTGATCCCCGAACTTTTATCTCACGGCATCGCTCGAGCACCGGAGACGGTTCGGGTCATGTGGGAGGAGAGTGAGGAGGAAATGAACTTAGAACATGAATAAAAAAGGGTGGTCGCCAGGAGCTGCGGGCTCCGCTTTATGGAATAAAAGACAAGATTAAGTTGAATTGACCGTGTGTACCTTAGCGTGGGAGATTGGGATGTGAGTTTAATCTTCTTCTTCGGCCGGCCGATGAAGAAGAGTCCAACCGATGCTAGCTTGATGTACCTGTGCAACTAGTAGACAAAGAAGACAAGAAAACAAGTGAAAGAAGGATTAGAACTGAGTGAAGTGTGGTAACTGTAAAAGCAATAACATAAAATGACAATTTGAAACAAACTCACCGGATTCGGGGTTAGTCATAACCCCTTTTTTGGTTTTTTATGATGTATGAAATGATGAAAAATTGAATAAAAAAGATGCTTAAATATGAACTAAATGATATGAATGAAGAGTTAGCAAAGAGAATATGAATGGTTAAAGACAACACAACACAGGCAAAGTGGCAACCGGGTTGAACATATTCAATGTAAACTACGCGGCTCTGATGCAGAGATCGTAACGAACAGCACCAATGTCAGAATAAAGTGATGTTTGTTTCAAAATAAAGATGACTCATCGAGGGTGGTTGTATATGAAGATAAGTTTGCTTGAATCTTATGATAAGTAATTTGAATTTACCTGATAAGCCGGATCTTAGACAATGAAGTTCTGGAAACTCCCAGCACAATGTCGATGTAAGACGTGCTATGGCACCACAGATATCTGAATTGAATGATTCTTATTTTAAATAAAATAGAACTCACCGGGGAACAATTTCTATGAAGGATGTATAGAATGAATCCACCATTAAATGTACTAAAATTGACTGAGAGGACGATGACTTTGAAGAGAAGACTTTGGATCTATCTATCCAACACCGATGTTGAAGCCATAAAAAGTTGAGGAAATGTTAGAATTGATCTCTGTTTATTGGATGTGAAATATATCTTGATGAAGCACACTTCTTGTGAAAGAAGTCAGGCCAGAAAGTAACTAGAAAGATCTATAGAAGCTGATGATCAACAGTGCAGCACGTTAGAGCATAGACTGGCTTCTTCTTCACTTTGGGATGATCTCCGAGCACCGGGACGAAGAGAGAACAATTTGGGGAGGTTGGGATGAGCCTAGGGTGTTTGGAAGACCAAGATAAGAGTGCTGGAGGATGGGGATGCCCTTCTTAGGTTGTTCATATGAGTCTCTCTTTATAGGGGATGAAAAACAGGTTAAAAATAGCAAGTTTTGATACATCCGACCATAGGTTGGATTTCCCCCCATTTAATGTTGTAATTTTTATCCTGAGGCATCTATAAACTTACACAAATGATTGAGAGGGATTGAAAACCATTGATCACCTTTTCCCATATTCAAAATATGTCTCCACTTGAAGAGAAAACAAATCTGGTTTAAAAATAGCAAGTTTTGATGTATAAGACAACAAGTTGGATTGCCATCATTTGATGATGCTAATTTCGACTATGAAGTTTTCAGATGCCATAACAAGTAATATAGAGGAGGAAAAAGGAAGGTAAAGTCGTGAATTGGTCAGATATGTGCCCAATGGGCTGGGTTGCATGCAATTGAGCTTGATCATTGCTGCGTGCGGACAGAACTGTACATCTAACTTCTAAAAGGGACTGAAGACAAATGGTAGATCGGAATTGAATGCCATTTATTGCATTGAAAAGAGGACTCATAGAGAAAGATTATTGATGTTGAAGACTTCTTCATTAGACATCCACAAAATCCTATGAAAAATTTGTAAATAGAGGATATGCTGGAAAAAGCATAATCTAGCACTACACCAAGCGGCACGACTTTGGTGCAAAGACCACCAAGAGCAACATGGAAGTTAGAATGGGATCTCGTTTGGGAAAAATGAATTTGATTAGATATTAAAAACTCTTTCTCAAATTTCTAGTGAACTCCTTGGCTCATCCAAACGGATCGTTCAACTTGATTTTGATGGTCTAAAAGAGATGTTGCCAATGGAATAAGAGTTTAAGCCCCAAATAAGGCCAAATTGTCATGTCTATAGCTTGCCTCGCCTTGATGTCGGCTTTGCAAGGGAATGTTATGTAGTGAAGCGAAGTGAAATGTAGAGGAATGTAGCAAAGCGAAATGAGTTGTAATGGAATGCAGTGGAGCGAAATAGCGATGGACTGAAAAGGTGGCATCAAGGTGTAGATATAGACACGCTCAACGACAAAATTCGGCAAAGAGAATCTCTTCAAGTCTCTTGGTTAACCACCATGTTTCATCAAGTCTTCCTATGTTCAATTGGTAAGAGATGTGCCATTGGCACGATAGAAGAATAGCCAACCCCCAACGCGGTGGGGAGTCCTCGAAACATGGGTTCGTAGGTTCATCATCAACTGGTAACCCGATCTTTGCGGTGTTCCTGTACTATGATGGGGTAAAATTTTAAAAAGTGATTTGTTTCGAAGAAAGTAAAAGAATACCAATCGAGCATATTCAGGCTCTCAAATTCATTTAAGTCTTCTAAGAGATAAGATTTGATTCGGAATGGAATGATCTCAAATTCCAAAAGGCAAGTGTTGAAGCACAGACCGTGAAGATAATGGTGATGCGAGTTCTGATTAAATAGGAGGCCCTTGGCGGGATGAGTTGACTGCCACGGTGAGATGAATAGCAAGAATAGTGTTGTAGTGGCCACATTGGTGATAGAAATTAAAGATTTAAAGGCACAAGGTGATTATCGAACATGGTGGGATTAACAAACGCGATGGGATAAACAGGTGGGATTAGAAAACACGGTGGGATATTAGAAATATCAGAATTGGGGTATACGCTACGAAAATGTACCCGATGGGAATGGTGACAAAATGATGATCATGATGAGATGCATGCAATGACAATGCAAAAGGAAATGCAATTAATACTACATGATGCATGCTAGGCTCAAGAAAACAAAACAAAACTTAACAATTAGTTGAAGATATAGATTGTCTATGAGGTCAAGATACCCATTTGGGAATCATCGTCTCTCACAACACAATTTTGGCCTATCCGTGAGCACAAAGAATGACCTGACCATCATGGATTTTGATGAAGGGGATCTCGGGCCTGGTCTTCTTTGCATTCACGGTCTTCAACGTCAATGCATAAAATAAATAATAATGCACCTAATATATGCTAAGAAAGGAAATGATAACAGTGAGTTTGCAATGTGATGACATGCATTATCACAAAAGAGTTCATATGTCCTAATGAGGACACAGAGCAAAAGTTCCTTGACAAAGTTGAGGCCGAGGTAATGATGGAACCTCCTCTTGAGAATCCTCAAGGGAGGGAAGCAGCGAGCATCACCTTATTGAAATCTTGAAAAATGCTCCTCGGCAAAGTTGAGGCCGAGGTTATGGTGACACCTCCTCCTAAGAATCCTTAGGAAAGGGAAGTGGTGAGCATCGCCTTGTTGTGCAATTCTCCTTGTTTGTTCTTTGTGCCTGAAACACTCGGAAAATGAGATTAGAATGCCAGTATGGCTTATCCCCCTTGCAAGTTGCAGTATGTCTTGACCTTTGTCAAGGGGTGTAGCCTTCTTAAGGGTGTAAAAAAAATAAAGCAACAAATACGCAATGAAATATTTGAAACATGAGAGACTAAGAATAAATATGAATATAAAGATGAGAATTCAAACCAAGCATGGTGATAAAAAAATTTTGAAAATTCTGTTGGAATTTGAAAAGAAGTTTTGTTAAAAGATTAAAATTTTTTTAGGATTTTAAAAATATTCAAATTTTTTTGGAGTTTCGAAAATACTTAATTTTTTTGGATTTTTGAAGATATTCAACTTTTTTGAAAACAAATTTTTTTTTGGAGAAAAAAATCAGTATTGACATAAGTTCTCATCACTTGGTTGTTATTCTAGGTTCACTGGTAGATACCATGTGCAAAATGGGGTTCCTTACCCAGAATCTTTTTTTTTTGACCTTCAACCTTTGATCGGCCAAAGTTTAACTTTGATTTGATTGGTCCACCCATACGCTAGGGGGGTTAAGAATGAAGAATTGATAGTAAGTCCTTGATAGGCTTTGGAGATGTCAAGAGGGATTTCTCTACTTGCACCTAATTGCCCGTTGGGGTTCGGCTTCTTCGGGTCTTTTCTTCTTTATTGACAAACCTATTTTTTGTGGCACATATTCGGATAGGTCTTTGACCTGTGGGGTCATTGCCCATCTTTTGGCGTCTTTTTCATTTTCTACATTTTGGGTACTCATTAAGACAGGCCCATATTTGTTTAAACTTGTGGGGTTCATTGTCTATCTTTTGGCACCCTTTTTCTTTGGAGAAGTTGGACCTTCTGAGACGGCCTCCTACTAGGGCGGCGGATGCTTTCGATACTCTTCCCCTCTAATCCCCTTCGCCTATCTTGGACCGAACAGAAGAGAATATGGTGAGGGTTTTCCTTCCATCTCTAAGCCTTGCCTAACTTCTCTCGGGTGTCAGGTCATCCAGATTCTGGGATCGGGACGTGTTATGTGTGTAGAATGGTATCTACCCTCAACTCCTAGAGAATAACCACATGTGGACTCAAGTCATACTGGTAGTTCTCTCTATTTTTGAGGTAGATTACATTCCATAGGTGAATCAATTGAAAACATGCCTTGCATTGTAAAGAATTCATTTTGATAAAACAAAAAGTAGTTATCGTCAATCATAAACTTTCTCTCAAGTAAGATTGTCATGTGCGATTAAAAATCATTTTAAAAAAATAAAAATGAAAATTGCCTTGCGGATGACATAATGATGATGAATGCAATTTCATGTAATACCTAAGAGAATGAGAAGTTCATTGTTGATGACGGCTTTGCTTGTGCTTGCCTTGCCTTGCCCAATTGCTTCCACTGTTGATATGCTCCACATCTCATTTGATCGAAGATTCAGCATCATATGATGAAATGAAAGATGTGGAGGATCTGATTTAGTATGGCAGAGTCAAAATTAATGATGTAAAAGGCAAAGATTGTGGTATCACCTAGGAAATTTCTCTACCCTTGATTTTTATTGAAAGTAAAACTCGGGAAAAGAAAGAGAATTCAAAAAGGAAAAAACATGCTTGGAAACAAAAGTGAGTTAAAATGGGCTCTTGGGCCCGTGAGTTGAAAGTGGGCTTGAAGGCCCAGGAGTAGTCGAAATTAAGAGGCACGTGAGCACAAGATTTGAATGTGGGCTAGAGAGGCCGGTTGATGTTGATGGGCATGAGGGATCGACTGGAGGTGATGGGCTCAAAGACCCGATTCGGGGTTGAGCCCGAGGGACCCAACGAAAAGAGTGGGCACACGGGCCCGATTTAGATGGTTGGGAGCAAGATTGTGATTTGTGATGGGCTTGCTGGCGCCATTGAAGAGTATGAGTGCGCAAACTCGAATTCGAAGAAGTGGGGGCATGGGGGCCCGATTTCGAAGAAGTATGGGCACGCGGGCCCAATGGTGAAGAAATAGGGGGCATACAGGCCCGAAGTTGAAGGAGTGTGGGCACGTGTGCCCAAGGTTGTTGGAAGGTTGGCATGTGGGCCCGATTTAGAATAAATTTGGGCACATGGACCCAGTTGCAGAAAAACATGGGCATGTGAGCCCGGTTGAGGTGAATTACGAGCACGTGGGCCCGATTGAGGTGAATTGTGGGCATGTGGGCCTAATGGAAGGAAAGGGGCACGTCGGCCCAGTTGGGGAAAAGGGGCGCATGGGCCCAATTGAAGGAAAGGGGCATGCAAGCCTGATTGAGGAAAAGGGGCATGTGGGCCTGGTTGAAGAAAAGGGGCATAAGAGTCCGATTGATTACAAGGGGCACATGGGCCTGGTTGGATAAAGGGGGCACGTGGGCCCGGTTGATGGAAAGAGGCACATGGGCCCAGTTGATGAAAATGGGCATAAGAACCCAATTGACGAAAAGGGGCATAAGGGCCAAAAAATGGGGCATAAGGGCCCAATTGAGTGGGATGGGGAGTGGGCCATGGCCTTAAGATTGACAGATTTTGGACCCATGGACCTGATTGATGGTTGTAAGAAGGATAAAGAAAGGGCAGTGGCCCTAAGATTAAGGAATTGTGGGCCCGTGGGCCCGATCATTGATTTGGAGGAGAATAAAGAAAGGGTCGTGGCCCTAAGATTGATTGATCGTGGGTCCATGGGTTGGATTGTTGCTTAGGAGAAAGAATGGGGGTAAGAGTCGTGGCCCTAAGATTGATGCTAAGGGATTTGCCTGCCTATCTGGAGGAGGTCCTAGTATCCCTTTGTCTATGCCCTTATGGAGGCTTTTCGATTCATTTTCCATTTCACTGACCAATTCTATCCCTTTATTTTTTCGTTTAGGGGTCAATTCTATCTCCCCAGCTTCAGGGATCAATTCTAATGATGGCAACATTTGATCTATACCTGGAGCATCCTTGTCTAGTCCTCGACAATCAACTAAATTTGTGATCCCCTCATCTAAGCTCCCTACAGTAGGGTTCTCCTTAGGTTGTTCTATAAAAGGGGGCATGCCTAGTCTAGGGGATTCTGGAAGTATCAAAGGGTTTGGTTCAACCACCCCTATTGGCTGACTTGGATCTTGAGAAATAGCAACGATATACTGAGGGATATAAACTGATTTCTATATCGGGGCAAGAACACAAATGGTTGGAGTGATTGATTCTTCTGCCAGGGCAGGAGCTTGAAGGGTCGAAGTGTCTGAATCTTCTACTACAGCAGGAGCAAGAATAGTAGGAGTGATTGATTCCTTTGTTGGGGCAAGAGTAATATAAGAAATGATTAGTTGTTGTGCAACCAACTGAGGAGGATCCCTATGTGGTGGGATTGGTTGAGAAGCTGGAGTTTGCTCGACCGGCTTAGGATGGATGATTAGCCGAGGGACCATTGGTGAAGTGGGTTGAGGGGCCAAGGCTTGCGTGGCTAGCTGAGGGGTTGTTGTTGGAATAGGCTGAGAAGACAATGGTCGGATGATTGGCCGATGGACCTTAAGAAATGTTGGTGGAGTCGAAGGCTGGGGAGCCGGTTGAAGTAATGGAGTATTTGCACAAGTAACAAGAGGAGCTTTACTAAGCGTGGTTGGTTGTGCCATTGACTTGGGTTGCATAACTGGCTGAGGTTGGGGCATGGGTGGCTTAATCAACTGGCGTCGAGGAGTTGGCCGATGATGATGATCTAGATGGGGTTGGGGAGGACTCCTAGGTTGGTGCATAGCATCAATGCTCCTCTTGGCCATGGGCCTTAATTCATCAGAATATTGCATTAATTCCATATCTTCTCTTGCTTCTCCAATTATTGAATATCTCGGCCCATATCATTGCAAGAATTTGGCCTTGACAATTTTGAAATCCCATATTTCTATTTCATTCAATGAAAAAAACTAATTTAGGGTTGCACCCTCTAAAGATCTCTTAAAAAGAAAAGCAAGGGTCTTTCTATCATTCTGCCATCGAGATGATTTCTCAGGAAATCATTGACATGGGTGAAGGGATCACCTGAGCCATTGTAACGATGGTAGGCTGGTGTTTGTGATGGGGGAATGTAGATAGTATAGAGGGGAAATTCAATGGTTTCTTTATCCTTGGCAATAGGTGGGGAGGAATTCACTAGGGGGTGTGCACGTGGCACTTGGATGGGAGGGAGGTTGGTTGGTGCTGAAGAATGACCCACAATGGGGTGAGTAGGTACATGGCAAGGCTACCCAGGTGAGGTTATGGCAAGAGGTCGAACTACCAATTGGGGAGGCGAGGCACCTCGGTTGACTTTGGCTGGACCTTGATTAGCAGGCATCTTGCCATTCACTAGAGATTGTATGAATGACAAGGTATTGTGATCAAGATGAAAAGATAGATCCTTAAGAGCTTGTTCTATACTAAATGAAGCGGACTGATGGGCATCCCCTTGTACTTCAGGTTCCATAGTAGCATTAACATGAATCTCGGGTTGTTGTTGGAGCTTGTAGAGACCTTCCCTGTACTCCTGTTGCTCGAAGTAGACTGACATCTTGACGTGTCTTTTAGACCTTAGCATTATGGGCATCCTGTTAATCTTTCTTCAAAGATGGTTAAAAAAGAAGGGCAAGTCAAGCACACAATTAAAGATTTTTTGTTATGTTTTGTTTTGTTTGATTTTTTTGTTTCAATTTGGTTGTTTGAAAAACAAGTTGAACACAAAATTAAAGAGGTTTTTTTTAGGGTTTTTGAAAAAAAGAAATTTTTGATTGTTTTCAATTGTGGTGAGCAAGCAAGTTATGCAAAAATGGTTTTAAAATGACTACTCGACAATATTTGGGTTGAAACCTTAGATTAGATAGATTGTTAGCAATTGTTCACTCAAGTAGGTATGGTTCCTATTGCTTCAATCTTCAAGACCTAAGGTTGTCACTCAATCACCATGAGTAGGTTTTTGGATTTTCCAGGTTTTGGGAAAGTGGTACAACTGACCCAATCATGTTGAGAGGAATACTCCACAGATGGGGACTTATGGAGGCCTTGATGAAAACAACCAAATCAACTAGGAAGGAATATCCCAAAAGAGAGGTTAGAATCCACCAAGAAGGTGTTTAGAGGGTGAGGGTGTGTTGGGAGAGATAGCCCCCGCCTCGAATGCCCTACATATCGGAGCAAGTCCGGTACCCGATGCAAAAGCTAATGCAAAAATGAAAAATGGAGGGTAGGAGGAGAAGAAGCAATCAATATGCAAACATGAAATAAATGAAAGCTATTAAATAAATCAAGCAAGTGAATGCAATCAAGACAAGCAATGATAAAGTAAAACAAGTAATTAGCAACTAGCAACTAAAAGGTGGTTTGCGCGGGAACTAATTTGTGATGGAGTGTCCAAGTGGGAACAAATCTGAAGTGGAGGTAAAATGATGGTCCACACGGGGACCGATTTGTAAATAAGGTGGCTCACGCGAGAGCCAAGTTTTGAAGAGGTAGGTGGTTCACGCGGGAACCAATTTTTGAAGGAAAATGGATGGTTCACGCGGGAACCGGTTTGTTTGATTGGAAAAAGGGAAGAAGGGCCACTTAGGGCCAATTTAAAGTGGTGCAAAAGGGTGGTCCATGCGGAGACTGATCTGAAAGTGGGTTGGTTCATGCGGGAACCGGTTTAGAAAAAGGGTTGGCTCACGCGGGAACCGGTTTTTAATGAAGAAATGTGTGGTTCACACGGGAACCGGTGTAAAAGGTGAAAAAATGAAAAGAGGGCCACGTGGGGCCAATATGAAGGTGCTGTAAAGAGGTGGTCCACGTGGGGACCGATTTGAAAATAAGTTGGTTCGCGCGGGAACCGAGTTGGAAAAGAAAGGTGGTTCACGCGAGAACCAGTTTATAAGAAGAAAAAAGTGGTTCACGCGGGAACCAGGTTGAAATTAAAGACAAGTAAGTCAAGTCCACACGGGGGACAATTTAAAGAAAGAGTAAACAGCAAGTTTAAAGGTAAATTGACATGGAAAAGGTAAAGGACAAGCCAGTTCATGCAGGAACTAAATCTAAAAATAACTAGTTGCATGGATCCATCAAGCTAGCACGGTTGAAGACATTGGTTGTCCCACTGTGGTCGCCAAAAAGCTGTTGACTCCGAAAATGGGTTCCGGATCGGCAGCTCAAGAGAAGGTGAAAGATACAATAGAATAGGGGGAAGGGAGTAAATCGAAAGATACTCGGAAAGCAGTAAAAAGTCCTCACCTCGGTCTCACACTCACATTGATCCCCGAACTTTCATCTCATAGCGTCGCTCGAGCACCGGAGACGGTTCAAGTCATGTGGGAGGAGAGTGAGGAGGAAAAGAACTAGGCACTTTCTCACACATGATGCCTACTCTTAACCCTTGGGTAACAATGCAGGATACCTACAACAAGCAAGGCAAAAGATGAGATGGTCTTTTCCTTCACACCGCACAAAACAAAAAAATTTGAATACTTTAGAAACACCAAAAAAATTCATAAAAATCAAAAACTCTTAAAAATTAAATATTTAAAACACAAAAATAAAAAAATCACGAAAATGACAAAATACCAAAAACATTGTGAAATCATCAAAACCCAAACAAGTCAAAAATTTCCAAAACACCTAAAATTTTGCTTTCTGAATGACTAGTTGCTTTTGCATTCATGTTTAATTTCAATCTTGCATGTTTTCTTTTATGCATATTTATCTTTTCTGTTATCTTTACCTTGATAAGGCCTATGTCCCTTGACAAAAGATCAAGGCAATCTTGCCCTCTCCTTGCAAGGGACTAAGCCTAAATAAAGCTCTAATCGTCTTTTAAGTAAACGCAGGAAGACAAAGAGAAGAATAGATAAAACAAAAGTCACTATATAGCAAAGATACATCATGATAAGGAAGGGGTCGACACATCACAAATTGTTGCCCCCTTCTATTGGAGCCTGGTCACTCAAAGGCAGCATGTCATGTCCATCGTCATCCCCACTCCTACGACTACTGGTCTAGGAAGTATCAGAACGGGTAGGCCCCCTCAAAGTAGTCCGGTGAGAGTCGGAGCGACGAGAACGACTCAGGGACCGAGCCTGAGTCACCTGCAACAACACCGTCCGGTGCTCTGCATCCAGCTTGATGATCTCCGAGGCATGCTGAAGACGAAGAGCTAGGATCTACTCAGACTTAGGGTGTGACAACTCAACCACCCTGGCCTCCAGCCTCATGACCTACAAGATGACAAAGAAGTACATTAGCAAGGGAAAAGGAAGTGCATCCAAGGAAAGAAATCCAACCCCTACTGTAGACACACCAAATTTGCCTAATTTAGTGCATAAAACTCATGTTTTATAGGGTAACATGTGTGATTGATCTTAGAATGATGCCGGGTCTTTTAATGTTGATTTGGAGCTTTTCCAAATGAAATAGAACATTTTTCGAAGTTTTTTGCATAAACCGTAATTTCTGAGCGAAAGCCACACATAAATCGTGTAAACACAGAAATTGTTTGAATGACCAATGCCTAATGATCATGCATTGAAGGTTATGGTCAGATTCACACTCCGGACAAGTTTTGTTTCTTGCTGTGTTTTTTCGGTTGGCCGTAGGAGTCATTCTGACCAGTATCGGATCTTACGTTCACTATCCTAACTTACAGATAAAATTATGAAGTTTTGTAAGGTTTTATGGCTGATCTGTTGTAGTAGAAATCTTCTTCGGCCTATTATCTTTCCAACACAAGAAACGGCGTTGAATTCCGAGTTCGGGAGTGTCCGTAATGGCTTCCGGAAGAAAGAGGCACAAAATCAGTCCCATGCGCCCTGGTCCCTGGGCACCTGTGCTCTGGATCCAGGGCACGTGGCCATGCGCTCTAACCCTAAGGCACATGGCCATGTGCCCCCGATCGAGGGCACCAGGGAACCGATTTTCGACAGGGACTCTACCTCTAGCTGGATCATATCAAAATTTCCGATTGGATCGGACCTATTTTTTAGAAAAGATAAGATGCACCCTCTCTAGGGGGCGCATGCGCCCTAGGGTGGGGCGCTTGCACCCTAAACTAGGGCACATGCGCCCTGGACCAGGGTGCAAATCCCTTGTTTTTTAGGACAGATCGTGACATTTTTCTCCTATAAATTGAGACCAATTCCGGTCATTCCAGAGATTGGTTCATGACTCCTTAGGCATCTCAAGATGTCCAAACTCCCTCCTACGTTGATTTTGTGATTTTTAGAGAGAGAATTTTGAGTTTTTAGGGAGAGAGAAGTCGGTTCAAAAGAGAGGAAGGCTGGTATGTAGGTGATCTGCCAGGTCTCTCTTCTTTGGCTTCTACAACAGCGTGTGGATGTCTGCTGCCTGAGCTCTCAACAGAAAAGTTCTTCCCCTTTGAGTCTTCTTTGGTTTACAATGACGGAACATGATTCCGAGGTCAGGGATGGTCGCATCTGGCATATCCTCGACTGCTGCTCGGCTTGTTCGACAACCCAAATTTGGCCCTATCTCTCTATATTCTTATCCGAATCTTTCTGTTCTTTTTCCTATCTCTTTGTTTCGTGATTCTCCATACTCCTATTATTTTTTCACATTTTTTGCATTATTTTTAGTCTATTAATCTGAAAAATAAAAAAAGAGGGATCAGAGATAACCCGAAACTGGTCAGGTTTTTTTCAGTTGTGTGTTTAATGTTATTTTCTTTACATATATACTCCACTTTGTTTAGTTCTAATTATCTTTTTCATTTGTTTATTGTTCAAGTTGCACAAGAAATCAAGCACCCATGCGTTGAGGACCCTTCTTCATCGGCCGGCCGAAGAAGGAGAGGCTTTGACCCACACTCTTTATACTAAGGTACACACAGTCATTTTTATTTCATAAAGCGGAACCCACAGTTCATGGCGACCACATATGTCTTAATTTCCTTCTTCTCATCCTCGTCCCACATGACCCAAACCATCTCTTTGGTGATCGAGCGACGCCAAGGGATGAAAGTTCGGGGATCAATGTGAGTGTGGGACCGAGGTGAGAGTTGCTTTTTGTGTTTTCTTCCTTTCTTTCTCATCCCCTCTTAAGGTGGCAATCCAGATTCACGGACTACCCTGAAAAGGAGAGCCCCGTTGTGTCTTTCAGAGTCGACAGCTTTGTGACGACCACGGTGGGACAAGCAATGCCTTTAACCGTGGGTGCTTAGTGTTTCTTTGCAACTAGTTCTAGTTCTATACCGGTTCCCGCGTGAGCCTTTCCTTCTTTCAACCTTTCTTAATTTCATGTCATCTCAAAATTTATAATTTCACCCATATTTCATCAGATCTAAAGTGCCAAGTACCTCATTTAATTTCTGTCATTTTATTTCAACCGGTTCCCGTGTGAACCCACCTTTGCTTTAAAATCGGTTCCCGCGCGAACCAACTCTCTTCTACAAACCAGTTCCCACGTGAACCAACATTTATTTTCAGTCATTCAAATTAGATTTATCTCTCTTTTGCTGCAAGTTATCACCCTCAAATTGGTCACCGTGTGACCCTCTTTTATTTCTAGTTATCATTTAAACCGGTACCCACGTGAACCACCCTTTTTCCTTTCAAACCAGTTCCCGCGTGAACCAATCTCTTTCTTTACTTTGGTTCCCACGTGAACCAAACCACTTTCCTTCAGATATGTACCCACTTGGATCAGATCCTTATTCACCCTTAATTGGCCCCACGTGGCCCTCTTTGATTATTCAAGCCGGTTCCCGCGTGAACCACCCCTTTGCTACCCAAAACCGGTTCCTACGTGAACCACCTTCACTTTTATCCCAGTTCCCACTGAACCAGCTTATTCTTACATCGGTCCCCACGTGGACCACCCCTTTTTGCTTGGCTATCAGATCTGAACCATCTTCTTTTCATCACTTTTCACTATCTCCATTTGGCTCATATAATAAATAAGGTCTAGATTCTAGTTTCTAGTTGCTTGTCTAGCTTCTAATTACTTGCCTTATGTGATTGCTTGTTTATTTAAGTTTATGTTTTGCTTATTACTTGCTTTATTACTTGATTGCATTCTCTGCTCCTTCTCTCTACCTCCTTTTACACTTTTTTTCTTTTGAGGCGGGAGCTCACTCTCCCATTTACCACTCCCATCCAAAACACCCTCTTGATGGATTCTGACCTCTCTTCTGAGATATTCTTTCTAGTTGACTTGGTTGGCTTTCATCAAGGCCTCTGTAATTCCTCATACGTGGAGTATTCCTCTTCACGATTAGGTTGGTTGTACCACTCTCTAAAACCCAAAGCATCTTATGTTACCTACACGTGGTGAGATTGTATGAAACCTAGATCATTGGAGATTGGAGTTAGGATCGTAACCCATTTGTTGAGAGAACAATTATTAATAAATACATAATCCTAAGATTTAATCAAAATCATTGCGTAATCTTGTTTTCAAGTCTTTGCATCACTTGTTTGTCAAATAAAAATTCAAAACTCTAATATTTTTGCAAGATACTAAAAAACAAAAAAAAGCTCTTTGTTTGTTTTGCCAACTTGTTTGTTTTACCCTCTCCTTGAAGTTGAAGGATGACAATGCAATTAATGTCTAAAAGGCACGTTGGAATGGCGGAACACGCTGAACGTCGAGAGTGCGAGATGGGTCGTCAACCAATTCCGTCAGACGGTCATGTTAATCCCTTATTTGAGTCAGAAGCGCAAGAGGTCCCTCAACCATTTGCTCCCCATGATGTTGAACAACTCTTTAGGGAGTTGTCTCTTTATACTGACCCAAAAACTTATTCCTGTATACAATCCATGGTGAAGGGCAAAATTGTCTCTGATCAGGCTAAAGCCAACCAAGTTGCCTCATCTCCTTGTCCTATGGTTCGACCACCACTCGTTCAATTATCCTTTATTCAACCACCTATTGTTCAGTAATATGTGATTCAACCATCACTGACACAACCATCACTAGCACAACCATCTGTAGTTCAATTATCTATGGTTCAACCATCATTTGTCTAGCTACTTTATTTCAACCATGTTGCTCCCGTGGCCCACCAAGTCATGTGACAATCTTCAGAGAATTTGCCAAATCATGCTCCTCAATTCCAGAATCACGCATCTAACCACATATCCCCACCAGTAATCCAAGAACTTGCTCTTACTCAGGCAATCATGGATCAGCTCACCTAGATGAATGAATGTTATGAAGAGTTGAAATGTTGCTTGGATTCCAAGTCAATTCCTGAGGTCTCTATTCCTTCTTTGCCAGTTCTTCACCTGCCACCTTCTGAACTACCAGTTTATCGCCGCTACAACGGTACTGGCAATCCTTTCTTCCAACTAAAAGATTTTCTCTACGAGTCCTCATTCTAGAAAGAAATGATCGTAGAGTTCTTGCTTTCTTCTTTCGTCGATCACTAGAAGGGTCTGCATTGGAATGGTTCTATTCGCTCGACCCCTTTGAGGCAGGAGATTTTGATATTGTCAAGATCAAAATTTTGCAAAGGTATAGAGACCAGGTGGCACCATCATGCTCCATTACAGATTTGATTGTTGAAAAGATGAATCTCGAAGAAGACTTCATAAAGTTAGCAGATCGCTGGAGGGGAATGGCAGAGAAACTAACAGATGTTATTTCTAAAGGGGAACAAGTGAAGATGCTCATTGGAAACACTACACCTGCCCTGAGTAATGTCTTGATTATGCACCGCCCTACCACCATGAATGAACTTTATGATAGTGCCCGATCCTTGCAAGCCCACTTCAAAGATGCCACAATGGTAAATCCATTTGATCCCAAACCTAGGAACATTAGGAAGACCCCCTCTGCCCCAGCTAGGCCTACAGCCGAGGGAGTAGTCAACAATGAAGCTATAAACATTGTGGGGGAACTAGGGAGGGAACTGTCAAAACTAGTTTAGGAACCCACCGCAGAACCTTTCTTATCACCCCCCTCAACAATAGGTTAGGCCACAACAACCATGACAACCACAACAACTCCCTCAACCTGTAGCGCAACCCCAACAACCTTGTCAACCTACCTACAATAGGGCACTGCCACCACCCAATTAGGCACCACGAAGGGGAGGTCCTAGGAGAGAGAATTACTAACAACTCCCTTACTCCTTGACCGACATCTTCAATATACTCATGGCAGAAAAACAGTTGGAATTGCCCAAGGAAAGAGATGTTTGGCCAGCAAATGCAGATATGTCTCAATACTGTGCTTACCACCGGTACCCTGGTCACACCATAGAAGTTTGTTTTCAATTCAAAGATTACATTTACGATCTGAATGACCAAGGCAGCATTGATTGGGCTCAAATGGGGGAATGCATACAAGCAATGAAGGCTAGGCAGCAGCAGTGACAACATCCACCGGCTCAACCTCAACAACAACCTGGCTTGGGGATTGTTCAAAATCCGCTCCCATTACATGCTCCCGCTCCGGCACTGGCACCAGCACATCTAAACCCAGGAATTGGTCTAGTATACTCCATTGTCCAAGAAGTTGCCAGCCGTGCTCAAGGTTGGCAACTAGAAAACCACGATGCAACTATGCCAGTCAACCCAGCTAGGCCTCCTACTAGGAACCCCACTAGACAGATAATCTGTGCACTATCTACTCCACAACCACCATCAAGCTCAATAACCCAACCACTAGCTACCACTTCTTCTCGCCGACTCATCATTAGGCCAGCCCCCGCCTTGACTACACCTCCTTCAACCATTGCTACACACTAGCCCTTGCTCATTCAGCCACAACAATCACCAACAAACCTGAACCCTCAACCTAGAAACTCTGTCACTCCAAAACCCTAACCTATCACACCACCAACCCCACAACCTACCACCACTCCTACACCCTAGCCTCTTCTTATCAGGCTGCCACCTTCACCATCACCTCCAAATCCCACCCCTCTACCCACAAACCCAATCATCCTAGATACACCCATTGCCTACCATACATGCACCTACACCACCTGTTCCATCACATCCCACCCCAGTTAACCCATCACCTCTAACCGACCACCAAATAGCCTCGGTGCTTCGGAGTGGGAGGATGTTCCAACTGCTCTTTCCCCAAGCAGGGACTCAACCATAGTATCCAGTGGAGGAGGAACAAGTTGAAGAACCCTTGCCGGGCACAACCTATGATCTGTTGAAACATTTAGATGAGACATCGGCCCACATCATATACTTGAGTTGATTAAAAGATCAAAGGTGCACCAGGAGATTTTACAACAATATTTGCAAAGGGTCATGGTGAATGTAGATCTCCCACCTGAGAAGGTCACTATAGTGTTAACCCCTAGAAGTGAGCACCCAACACTCACTTTCTCTCAAGAGGAATTATTAGATCCAAAGGTCAGGAGATATGCTTTGCATGTGGCTGTTGTTATTTGTAATATTGAAGTGAAATCATGTTTGGTTGACACTAGAGCTTCTATCAATCTTATGCCGCCAAAAACTTTACAGTTGTGTCACATTTCTGAACAAGAAATCAAGCCATCGTGTGCCACGGTGATAGCTTATGACAACTCCAAGAAGTCTGCACATGAGGTGGTCACTCTAGAGGTTAAACTTGGACCATGTACGGTCACAACTGATTTTCATATCATGAAATTTGATCCAACTTTTCGGGCTATACTTGGGAGGCCTTATCTAGAGGCAATAGGAGTTGTGGCTTCAACAAACCATTAGTGCATAAAGTTTCTCTTTAAAAGACAAGTTGTCAAGGTGACTAGCATGCCTGTAAGGGACGAGATGAATGATGCTATTTGTACATCACCTCTAGGTTTATCAATACAACCCCAGATCTCAGTGGGAGAGTTGCCAGAAGTTAGATGCATAACCGCCTCTCTACCAGACACAGTGGGATGGCGGATGATGATGAAGTTGGGCTATCAGCCTGAAAAAGGTTTGGGCAAGTATCTTCAAGGGATCATGCAGCCAATTGAATTTATGAAAAGGCCACGTAGGCAAGGGTTGGGATACAAAGAGGATTCCATCCCAAGGAGGGTCTTCAAGTCAGGATATGTCATGGGACTCCAAACATTCTTTATCAAAGGGGAGACCATGATGATGGCTAAAGATGACAAGAGTTCCATTATAGCTGTCAAGAGATGGAAGGCTCCAGATGAAGAAGAAGACTTGGAAGATCTGTGTTTATCTTTGACTTGTTTGTTCTCAAGTGGGAAAGAGCACCAACAACCACACAAGGGCAGACTAATCTTGGATCATCTGGTTGAGCATACCACCCAAGTCAGAACCATTCCACAAGGCCCAAATACAACAATCCCATGTTTAAATCTCGTGACATTGTTTCTAGATCTTTTGGATGGGCTTTCAAGTCCACTTTCTCACTTTGGGCCCATGTGCCCTCTTTAACCTTCTATTCTCACTGGGCCTACTTACCCATTTACTTCCCTCATCAGCTTCAGAACTAAGGGCTCTTCTTAGCATGGGCTCACATACCCATCCATTTCCAGAATCGGGTCCACGTACCCGTTCACTTTTTTCATCAGTTTGGGCCCATGTGCCCATTTTCTATTACCGTTGGGCCTACGAGCCCCTTTTCCCCCTTTATTCTTAAGTTTTTCTCTATGTTAATTCCATTAGCTTCTAGCAAGTCTCGAGTCACTCAGGCTCAGTCTATCTTCTTACTTGAAAATTCTATAAAAAACATTTTCTCTGAAATTCACATTTCCATCGAGGAGACGTCTCTACTCATCCCAGAGGGTGCTCCCAACTAGGGATTCCTCTCTTCTGAATCATTGATCGATTTACTCGATCCTCCCTCCATTATAAATACCACCTTTCTAGCTTTGTCTTCTGTAGGTCATGTTAGGTTTGGAAATAGGAAAGTCAAAGGTAAATGAGTTCCAAGTAGGTATCTGCAACAATTGGCACAAAAATGCATAGAGTGTGCAAGGCTGCCAAACTTTTTAGAGAATACCATCTAGCTGGATGAAATCCGATATGAGGATGAGCATAACATAAATCATACTTTGGGAGTATATGAGGTGGTATCGGATAAGGATCCTGAATTTGAGGATGAAATCGAGGACTTGGCAGATGCATATGCATCTAGACTTAGAAGATTTGAAGAACCATTAGCCACAGGGAATGAACCAACCAAGGAACTGAATTTAGGAACCCTAGAAGATCCTAATACTATCCACATCAGTGCAAACCTCACTCTCTTAAAAGAACAATATTTGATCAATGTTTTGGAAGAATATAAGGACACGTTGCATGGACATATGAAGATATGTCGGGATTAGATAATTCAGTAGTTGAATATAGATTAACTTTGAAACCTGGAATGACCCCGGTTAAACAAAGGCTCAGGAGATTCCACTCTGATACTGCACTCAAAATGAAAGAAGAGGCCGACAAACTACATCAAGCAAAATTTATTAAAGTCATCTTATATCTGCAATGGGTGGCTAACATAGTCTCTGTTATGAAGAAGGATGCACGGGTTCGGATTTACATAGACTTCAGGGACTTGAACAGAGCATGTCCTAAGGATGATTTCCCTTTGCCTCATATCGATGTTTTGGTTGATAACACAGCTGGATTTGAAATGCTTTCATTCATGGATCGTTATTCTAGATACAATCAGATCCGGTTAGCCGAGGAGGACCAAGAGAAGACCTCGTTCACTAAACCTTGGGGAACATATTGCTATGTTGTCATGCCCTTTGGGTTAAAGAATGCTGGTGCTACATATCAGAGGGCTATGATGGCTATCTTTCATGACATGATGCACACCCTCGTAGAGGTGTATGTGGACGATTTGGTTATCAAGTCCAAGAGTCGGAAAGATCATACTGAAGTGCTAAGGAAAGTTTTGCAATGAGCTAGAGAACACAAGCTAAAAATGAACCCTAAGAAGTGTACATTTGGAGTTTTATCAGGAAATCTATTAGGGTTCATAGTAAGCAAAAGGGGCATAAAGATCGACCCAAACAAGGCCAAAGCAATTATTGCTATGCCTACCCTGAAGAATATGAAAGGGCTTCGAGGATTGATTGGGAGGCTAGACTTTGTCCGCCAGTTTATCTTACAACACTCCCAAAGGTGTAAACCTTTCTATGAGTTAACCAAGGTGGGAGCCGAGTTTAAATAGGATTTAAAGTGCCAGGAGGCATTTGATGGGTTGAAAACATACCTAGCAAATCCCCATATACTTAGACCACCATTCTCCGACAAGCCCTTGGTTCTCTACATTTCAGTTCTTGAGAACTCTCTTGGGACAGTCTTTGCACAAGTTGATGAAGAAGGGAAAGAGCGAGCTACTTACTACTTGTCCAAGATGTTTGATGCTTGCGAGCTGAAGTACACTGTAGTAGAAAAGACCTATGTTGCTCTTGTTTGGGTGGTTCAGAAACTTAAGCATTATTTTCTTGCTCACCAAGTCAAGCTCATTGCTCGTATCAATCCCATTAAGTTTTTCTTAGAGACGACAGTTTTGATTGATCAGTTAGGGTGATGGCAGAGTTTTGTGTCCCAATTCGATATCATCTATGTTCCACAGAAGGCAATGAAGGGCTATGCTATTGTTGAACACCTTGCCCATCATCCCATACCCATCTTTGACCCATCACCTATGTTCCACAGAAGGCAATCAAGGGCTATGCTATTGTTGAACACCTTGCCCATCATCCCATACCCATTTTTGACCCAGTCCTGTCAGAGTTCCCGGATGACGAACTAATGTCAGTCCGATCTTCCAATCTGTGAACATTATATTTTGATGGGGCCCTGAACTCTCATGGTAGAGGGATAGATATTGTTCTTCTGTCACCTGAAGGTGTCACCATTCCACAGGTTTTTCAGCTCGACTTTCTAGCAACCAACAACATAGCTGAGTATGAAGCCTTGCTGGCCGGGTTGGAGGATGCTCACTTTTATGGTGCCACTGAACTGAGGGTAATAGGTGACAACCAATTGATCCTATGCCAAGTCCTATCCATGTACCGAACTTCCCATCCAAATCTCAAACCCTACCAGGAGCTCACCACATGCTACATCAAGCTTTTAGTTAAACTCACCTTTGTCCATGTCCCCCATTCTCAGAATGTTCTTTCCGATTCCTTAGCTTCACAAGCATCATCTTTATCTGTCCCGCTAGGCAAGCAAGTGCGCACTATCCACATCTGTAAGAGGTCAATTCCAACAATTGAGGATAGATGTTTTCTGAAGGTTAAGGAGAGGTTCAACAGAAAGGAATACTTGGAACACAAAGAAGAAATCTCCTTAATTGAGTTGGAAGAATTAGAAGAAGGTGAGAGACCTTGGTATAATGAGATTGCAAGATATTACCAAGATCAGTCATATCCACTTGGATCAACCACCAAGGAAAAGAAGTAATTAGATGAGTATCCAAAGGTATACAATCTTCAGAGGAGTGCTCTACAAGATGAGTCTAAGTGGAATCTTACTCAGATGTCTTGATGAAGAAGAAGCCGAGTTGGTGCTGAAGGAAGCACATTCTGGAGTTTGTGGTGATCATGTGAATGCCCAAGACCTTGCTAAGAAAATCATTCAACAAGGGTGTTATTTGCCAACTCTAGAAGAAGACTGCTCCATCTTTGTTCGGAACTATCATTCATGTCAACTCCATGCCGACAAGATTCATTCTCCCACATCTTCCCTTCATCCAATTCATTCCCCATGGCCTTTCGCCATGTGGGCTTTTGATATCATTGGCCCCTTGAGTGATCTTAACTCCAAAATGTGCTCAAAATCATTCATTCTGACGGCATCGGAGTACTTTACAAAGTGGGTTAAAGCGGAAGCATTTGTGGAAATTAAAGTGTCAACAGTTTGCTCCTTCATCAAGAGCAACATCATGGCAAGTTCGGGATCCCCAGCGACATCGTCATTGATAATGGGCCACAATTTCTCTCTCAAGATCTGTGTGATCTTTGCAACTGGTATCGCATTTCATTGCATCATTCATCACCATACTATCCTCAAGGCAATGATTAAACGGAAGCCACCAATAAGATCTTAACCAAGATCATCAAGTAATTGTGTAAGTCTAGCATGTTTGTCGACTGGCCTGATAAGCTTGTAGATGCTCTATGAGCTTATCGTACTTCTATAAAGACTCCCACTAGACAAATCCCGTATGCTTTGGCATATGGGATGGAAGTAGTGGTCCCCTACGAAGTATTACTTCCATCTCTCTGAGTTCAGCTGGACAGGGATATTCCTGTTGATGAGAGACGAGAATCTCTCCTTGCACAGCTTGAACTCTTAGATGGAAGAAGGCTAGCCGCCGCCAAGCATGCCCGGACTTATCAGAACAGACTTAAAAGGTTTTATCAAAAGAGGGTGGTTGAGAGAAAATTCGAGATCGGTGAGATGGTCATTAAAAGAATTTTCGTTAAGCCGGGGGGTCCCCTCTCCAAATTGCAACCTAACTAGGAAGGGCCTTTTATAATCACTGAAAAGTATCTAGGCAGTGCATATGAGTTAACTAATGCAGATGGAGAAGAGTTGAGTCATCTTTGGAATAAAGTCTATCTCAAAAAGTACTTTCCATAAAAAATGGAGAAACCACTGGTATGATCTCAAGTCATCAATCCTAGGCTGTTCGTGAGAAGTCAAAGGTAGGTACCATTCTACACACAACACCTCCTGATCCTAGAATCCAGACAACCTAACACTTGCGAAAGGCAAGGCAGAAATCTAGAAACGGAAGGAGTACCCTTACCCTATTCTTTTCTACTCGGTCCAAGATAGGGAGAGAAGATTAGAGAGGGGTAGTATCGAAAACACTCGCCACCTTAGTAGGAGGCTATCTCGGAGGGTGCAAAAGGGTGCCAAAAGATGGGCAATGAACCCCTCAGGTTAGAAAAAGAAAAATGATCAGCCTGTCTAAATGAGTACCCAGAATGATAGTCAAGGCAAAAGGCACTAAAAGATGGGCAATGTCCCCACAGGTCAAAAACCTGTCCAAATATTTACCACATAGAAAAGAGCAAAAAAATTGGAAAGACCCAAAGAGGCCGAACCCCAATGGGCAATTTGGGTGCGAGTAGAGAAATCCCTCTTAACATCTCCAAACCCTATCAAGGACTTCCTCTATACTATTTCTCCTTAAACCCCTTGGGTAGGGTAAACAGACCGAATCCAGGTGGAATCCAAGTCGATCAAATAAAGAAGGTTAGAAGGATTCTAGGTAGGGAACTTTATTTTGCACATGGTATCTACCACTTGAGTCTTGCCAAACTTCAAAGACCGATGAACTGTCTCAAATATCAGCATTTTCTCCATAAAAAGTGAATATTTCAAAAATACAAAAAAATAAATATTTTAAAAATCCAAAAAAAATTCATATTTTAAAAATCTAAAAAATTAAATTTTTTAAAAATTGAATATTTTAAAAAATTCAAAAAATTTGATTATTTTGAAAATCCAAAAAAATGAATGTTTTCAAGAAAATCCAAAAAATGCATCATTATCTCAGTCATGATCATTGTCTTAGTTGCATCCATGTTTATTTTTCTGTCATGCATATTTCTATTGCTGCGTTGCATGTTCATTTTTAGCTTTAATTACCTTGTTAAGAAGGCTCTTCCCTTTGACCTAAGTCAAAGTTGACCAAAATAAGCAAAGAGATGAGTCATCGTGAAGATCTAATCCCCTTTTATCAAGTGTTTCTGGCATTTCAATGTAGGAGAGGAGAGGATTCTCACCACGGCATTCTCAACCCCTACCACCATTTTTTTTAATCATTTATTTTATTCCACCTTGTTAAGAAGGCTCCTCCCTTTGACTCAAAATCACGGCAAACGATATATAGGCAAAGGGATGAGTCATGATGAAAATTTAATCATCTTTGCAAAGTGTTTTCAGGAGTTGACGATGCAAAAAGAGAAGGGCCATTAGGTACATTTTTTTGCAAAAAAAAAGGCTCAGGGCGCATGGCCATGTGCCCCTAGTCGGGGGCACATGAACCAAAAAATTTGAAAATTTCATAAAAATATCAAAAATTCAAAAATTGTCCAGAATGTTGAGAATGACAATTTTACTAAAGGAACCACCATCAAATATATTGTTTTGACCTCCAAATGTTGGTTCTAATAGTGAAAACATTAGTTGATCATTTCGGGAAAAATATGCTTCATATGACAATTTTGTCTGTTGGGTACTAATCAGAAATCTACAGGCAACCTTTTAAGTCCTAACAGGTGAATTGGTGAGATCAGCATTCTAGAAGGAACGTCATGCCAGCCCTGCAACGAAAAGAAAGGGAGCACCACCTAGTTGAGTATTATCATGGTGTTGATGAATCAGGCAGTCGATGCAAGTTGATAGACCATGCCTGAAAACTTCACTCAGTTTCACATCAATCTCACATAATCACCAGCATTCCATTCTACACTTTACATCACTCCTACCATCTGTCACTTAGTTATGTTAGGTCCATTTAATATGTATTATATTCATTGATGTTGAAGACCTTGAGGGTGAAGATGACTGGGCCCGAGATCCCCTTCAACAAAATCTATGACAGCTTGGTCATTTCTTCACACTCATGGATAAGCCAAAATTGAACATTGGAGGGACGATGGTTCCTAATCAGGTATCTTGATCTTCAATAGACAATCTATATCTTCAACTATTTTCTACATAATTTTCTATGCTTTCATATCTATCTTATTTTCATTATTCATCATTACCAATGTTGTCCCACCATGTTTTATTCTATTATCCTACCGTGTCTTTTATTTTATCCCACCATGTTTTACTCTTTTATCCCATCGTGTTTTTATTTTATCCTACCATGCCTTTTATTTTATACTATCGTGTCTTTTATTTTATCCCACCATATTTTATTCTGTTATCCCACCGTGTTTTTATTTTATCCCATCGTGCTTTTATTTTATCCCGTCGTGTCATGTTTGTCATGCTATTGTTTCTTCTGTCCCATCATTCTATGTTAGTCCCATCGTTATCTTTCAATCCCACTATGGCTTAAGTCTGTTTTCTCATTTTCCGTTTACTTGGTTTTCTGACAGTTTATGATTCATGGTTTTCACGATACTCGAGCAATTTTGTTTTGCTTAAACGAATCCTTTTAGAATTTGAGGTTATTCCACTCAGAATTAAGCTGAGTATTTTGGTGAAACTTGAATGAACTTGAGATTCCAAATATGATATATTGGTATTCTTTTCATTTTAAAATCAATTTGTCTTTCAAACTTTAGCCCATCACAGTACAAGAACACCGCAAAGTTCAGGTTGCTGGCTGATGATGAACCTACGAATTCGAGGACTCCTCACTGTGTTGAGGGTTGGCTACTCCTTTATCCTTTTATTTTTTTCATCTCTCATGCCAATGGCATGTCTTTCACAATCGATTATATGAGGTTTTGATGGAACATCAAAGCGATCTAGAATACTTAGTGAGATTCATTTTGCTGGATCGGGTAGATAAGCGTGTCTATATCTACACCTTGATGCCACCTTTTCAGTCCATTGCCATTCCATTCTTCTACATTCATCTACGCTCACTTGCATTCCATTACAGTTCACTCTGAATCACTCTGCTTTATTACATGTCATTCCCTTACAAAGCTGACAACAAGGCGAGGCAAACTGTAGACACACCAAATTTGCCTAGTTCAGAGCATAAAACTCATGTTTTATAGGGTAACATGTGTGATTGATCTTAGAATGATGCCAAGTCTTTTAATGTTGATTTGGAGCTTTGCCGAATGAAACCGGACGTTTTCCAAAGTTTTCCGCATAAAGCCGTAATTTTTGAGCAAAAGCCACACGTAAATCGTGTAAACATGGAAATTGGCTAAATGACCAATGCCTAATGATCATGCATTAAAGTTTATTGTCAGATTCACACTCCAGACAAGTTTTGTTTCATGCCGTGTCTTTCTGGTTGGTCGTCGGAGTCATTTCGACCAGTATCAGATCTTCCGTTCACTATCCTTTTGGAAGGTGTTATGTCTAATTCGTTGTTGTAGAAAGCTTCTTCGGCCAGTTATCTGAAAAGGAACATAATAGACAATAAGAAACATCTATTTAAGATAACAAGAAGAGAGGAGTCACCTCATCAACACACTCCCTTAGCCGCCGACGTGCACCAAGATAATGGTGCCTGAAGTTGTCACCACGTGAAGGCTGGGAAAAAGAAGAAGAAGGGTCTAGTAACAGACAGTGAAGAAGCATAAGGAAAAGAAGGTTTACCTGCCGCTCTAGCTCTGCCTCCTAAGACGTGGTCCCCGCCCTCAAGTGAGACAACTCCTCCTGAATGGTCTGCAAACAACAAACAATCAAATACAGAAGAAAGAAAAGATGGCGACAAGAAAATAAATGCATACCTCGCCCCCGCCCCCCAAGTGAAGAGGTGGCTGAATGTCTTAGTATAGCGGCGTAAGTAATCGCTGCTAGCACTAGAAGTCACTCGGGTACCACCCCTCTTCTAGATCTGCATGACGAACTGACCCTTTTTCTTCCAGTCAATATCCTGGATCAGGCGATGAGTGGAATGACCCAAGTGCGGGTATGGAGGAAGATCGACCCACTCCTGGGGGAGCCCCTATGAGCGCATCGTAAGACACACCCACAAAGGCTCCATCTTGTTCAAGCAAATCAGGTACGCGTCGCGGCCGAAAATATGATGACCCTCTAGCACCCACGGCTGCCAGTCCAGGTGGACATCAGAAAAGGGGTGCCACACCACCTAAAAAAGCAAAACAGAACAATAGGTAAGAAGAACAAAGGACAGCTAAAACAGAAACGACAAGGCAAGAAGATACCTTGTAATGAGGAAATAGAGAAGCTACCTCCTTAGGTTCTCCACCTGATATGGATGGGTGGAGCAGATCAGCTGGCGACCTAGCTACTGATAAGAGGGTATACTGGGATCTCCTTCAGCAAGGCATGCCCCAGTGGAATGTAGTAATAGCTCCAGACCTGTCAACAAGCTTGATTAGACAATTTAAACAAGGCAGTAGTAGTAGTACCCAAAAGAACAAAGCATACCTGGAGGAAAGGAGCAAACCCACCAGCCACGAAGATAGGGCCACTTTCCATCGATAGGGAGGTGAACAAGTGTGCCAACATGGCCTCCTCCCAAGCATACTGGCCAACCTTCGAGAGGTCAGCGAGGAGAGAAAGAAAACGGAGGTGCACCCTATCCATCTTCGAGCCTAGCAGGAGTCGGGTCAGAAAGAAGAGATGGAAGTGGCAGAGATCGTAGTCAGCCTGGACGGTGCCCTCCTCACCAACCAGGTGTCCCTTCACGTGATCCATCAGCACGTGAAGGGTATCCGCCACTAGGCCATCCTTCGCCACGCTTGCCTTGCCCAGGCCGAGCAAGTTCCCCACGTCCGTGCGTGCCATGACGCGCAGTCCGCCGGGGCAGTGTGGGACTGGATGGCCCAAGAAGTCCCGGACCATGGCCGAGTAGTCGCGGTAGGTCTTGTCGGTGACGGCACGACCATGCAAACTCAAAGACTGGTGATCTGCGAGACGTCCTCTAGAGTGGGCACAATGTGCCCCCAGGGAAAGAGGAAGGAATGGGAAGAGGAATCTCATCTCTCCCTCAAAACTTGGATCAAAAAGAGGTCCTCCCAGATGGCGGAACAACGAAGTAATGGGCCGAAGCCCATTTCATCTATCCTCACCTTCTGGAAGTCCAGCAACCCCTAGTAGGCGTGGAAGACCATCTGTCAGGATATCCAGGACTTGATCTTCCCCTACATAACAAACAACCATGTTAGAAATAGAATCAAAAGAAATAATTCAAAAGAAAGGTGAAATTTGAATATCGTGACATCCGGGGGCAAAAAAGGGATAGCAGGGTCCGATGGACCAGGGTCTGCTGATCTGGAGGCTCTGCTGGGGTCAACTCGGGATCTCTTCATCATCTGCAACATTTCCGAACATCAGAAGCAAGCTGGAAGTAAAAAAATAGAAGGTTGGGTAGACTGCCACCTAGGTGCCCCGTTTACAGGGCGCCTGGGGAAACACCCCCTTGATGGGGTGCTGGGCTCTAGGGAAACCTCTCCCCCTCTCTCTCTTTGTTCTGATTTGGAACGGCTCTGGATTGGTCCGGTCTCTTCTTCACAAATAATAAGAATAGAAAAATCTACAAGTTTACAGTTAGAGAAAACTTACTCTGACAATCCCACAGCACGCTGCTCACGAAGGGCTCCGCTCAGTAGAAAAATATGAAAAGGCTTGTGGTAAAATGGTGAAAAGAGAACCAGGGGTAAATATAAGCTGCTACCGTCAAAAATTTTAAAAATTCCAAAAGACACATTTTCATGACATATCTCTTATAAGAAGTTCAGATAACCTACAAAAGTTGTTGATTACACTTTTTTGGACATGTTACATATGTTACTAACACTGACAGGTCCTAGACTCAACTGAAAAGAAAAGTTCTACACTAACTGGTTCTAAAAGCAAAATCCTACAAATACAACTGAAGCTAGACACAAAAACAAGAAGCAAGCTACAAAACATCAACCATGGAGCTTTCTCAGTTTTGCTACATAACGGCTCTTCCAGACTTCGTCTTCTTCCATGTTGGCATTTGGGGAAAAACTCTTGCTGATTCCCCAAATGGCAAGGATACTTTGGCACTCTTCATCATCAGCCACAGTGCCCAATTGTCTATCTTTGATGGATGGGATATGGAAAAGATGAGGGACTTTGAGCCGTGGATGACCCAACTGTAGAAAGCACTGATGAGGTTTGTAAATAACAAAAGAAGAACTGGTAATCAGGCGAAGATCCACCCCATGGGTGGGCAAAGCACAAACATCTTGGCGCATGATGGCTTTGGTGGGATGAACAAACCCGGCACAGCTCATAGCAAAGAAGTAAGAATGCCAGTCAGTACGGTCTTCACCGAAGGTCATTCGTTGACTACTTTGTAATCCATGTAGAGACAGCTGGTGAGAGGCTGAAGAGGGCTACGAGTAAAAAGCCAGGAAGCGGTGGTTGGCCCATAGCACATGTCAAACTTAAAATGCTAGTCTACCCAACAAATAAACAACAGGATTCTACCGAGCATAGGCCTGCCAACTCTAATAGAAGTCATGCCATCATAAAGATAGCCCAGCACTGAGGGAGCTATGCACTCATTGGCCCAATTGCCTTGGATGCAAGAAAGGCAGGTAGGGTCAAGCCATTCATCCTTACATGGGTAGAGAAGCACAAAAGCTAAGCAAGTGGCCACACCCTTGGCTCCAGGCAACATCAAGTCTTCGTTATCACTAGCCCCTTGAATCATGCCAATGGACCAGTCTGCCAGTGCCTCGATATAAATGCGCCCACCTACCATAAGAGATCGAGCATCCGCCATAGTCATAAAACCATAAGGGAAGTTGACACCTGTGACCGAGCCAGCAGGAACAAACATGGCCTGACCATAATTGGGCATGGCACATAGTCCTAGAAAAAGCTCCACCTCTTCCAAAAGAATAGTGCACTCGAAAGAGTCAAAGACAAATGTATGTGTGTTAGGATGCCACATTTCAAGAAGAGCACCCGCCAGAGAAAAATCCCAGAAATATTTGAGAATATGGTTAGCATGGACTAGGATACCAGACAAACCCCATCCGCTCAAAATAGACCGAACATGAATGTTTATGGCAGCCATTAGACGAGCCATCCACAACATTTATCCATAACTACAAGCACTTGAAAAGAGAGGAAGATCCTACAGAGTAACCCCACAATTAGATAACAGGACTTTGAAAACAAAGGAGAAATGCTTGATAGAGTCATTACCACCCCCATGGCCACTCGGTTCCAAATGTGACAAGAAACTTCGAGAAACTCTTCATTTCTACTGGGTGAGTTGAACGGGAGGAGGAAGCCATGAAGCCCTCAAAAGAACTGTTCAATCTCAAGCAAGTGCAAGGAGGAAGAGGGGAGGGCCCTCCCCTCTTATAGACCCTAAAAGTGCATTGGGATGGAGCAAGAATGGAGCATTCATGTGGAGGTTGCATGTGCCCCCATTTATAGGGTGCTTGGCACCCTATAAGTAGGGCACTTGACGCCTTGTATACGGTGCACCAGGTGCCCCGTATATGGGGCACCTGGCAACAAACAAGGATTTTTTTTATCCTGCGCATATATTGTTGAAGACCTCAAATCTAAAAAGGCTGGATCTGAGAACCCCTTTAACAAAATCAATGAATATCCAACCAATTCTTAGGCTCGCAGATAGGCCAAAGTTGAATAAACAGGGATGACGATTTCTTCACGAATATCCTGACCCGTTATGTTCAACCTATATCTTCAACTATTTTCTTATACTTATTTGTATTTCTTTAAACCCAGCATACATCATTTCATACATCACCATGCATCATCCCACCACCACCATTCTCCACTCCCTAATCTTGCCATAACCCCCTTCTAGTCCCACCATAAACCCTTTAAGCCTGCCTTTTATAGCCCCTAGAAGAGGCCTTGGCTTTTTAGAGAATTAATTTCAGCCATGTTTTAACAAGGATTTCATCGAAATAAGAGGATATTTCATTCTGAACTGAACTAGTATCTCTGAGTAAACCTTATAAATTGAGGAACTAGACCGTGGTTGATTGACTATCTCTTTACTTTTTGCAATTTACCGCATTTTCTATCAAGTCCAGTACACCATGCAGTTCGGGTCATAGCTAGTAACAAGTCTCCCCCATGTGGGATTTTAGTACTGTTTTTCTTCTTAACCAATCAACCAAAAGAAAGGTTCCGACAAGATATTGGGAGATCTCAATATTTGGTAAAGTTTCACTCCACTCAACTAGGCCAATGAGGGCGTGTCTAAATATACACCTTGGCATCACATTTTCAGTCTATTACCATTTCATTCCGCTACACCTCACTACGCTTCACTACATTCATCTATGCTTCATTCATGCCACTCCCTTGCAAAGCCAACGCCAAAGCGAGGCAAGCTGTAGACACACAATTTTGGCCTAGTTGGAGAGCTTGACTTCTTGTTTTCACGAAGTACATTTGAGTATCTTTCAAGAGAATTGAGTTTGTCGAAAGATCGGGGGGGGGGCTTTCGACGTGTTTCATGTGGCTTTAGATGGGAAAGGTCAATGCACCCTATGTATGGGGCACCGGGCACCCTATATATGGGGCACCATGCGCCTTATAAATGGGGCACCTGGCTCCTGATCAAATAGACTTGATTAGTCGATCTAACCACCCTCTGATGACTATCTTATCAAATTGACGCGGCTCATGATGCTAGCGCCCCGTATACGGGGCCGCTTTGCCGCGTGTGACAGAATTTCGATTTTGACCAAAGTGCCCTTCTTTTGGTTATAAATAGCCACCCATTAGGAGCTTTTAAGGGACCCCATCTCCGTACCAACCCTTAGCTCATTCAATACTCCAGTTCTAGGCCTTTAGCACACCCCCTAAGCTTCTAAGCCACACCAAATTTCCTTTCCGAAAAGTCCAAAAACCCTACAGTTTCTACCACCCAGAAACATGATTTTCTCTCAACTTTGTAAGCCTCTACCTGCCATTTCCCTTACATCCCATGCCAAACACTCCACCATTTGCATTATTTACATATTGGCTACAAGGAGAAGCTCCCATTTCGTCTTGGAAGCCATCTGGCACTCCGGGATGGCATTGCAAAGAGGGGAAGAAGATCTACCTGTGCCAACCCTTGGTGCCCCATAAATAAGGCACTTTGACTTTGGTCAACGCACCCCACTAACGGGGCACTTGTAGTTGGTGTAAGGAATCGTCCATGAAATTTTGGTGCAGCGGAAGCGACGATTCCTATGGGTTCCTTTAGAATCCGTCTCAATCAGAACCGAACGACGAAAATCGAAAACCGATCAAATCGGGTTCGAATATACCTGATAGGGATTCATATAATCCCATGGAGAGGAAGGATATGAGCTTCTTAAGCTCTACAAACCGTTCAAGCGTCCGGTCTCCAGCAGTATCCACACGAACTTCATCCACAGCAGGTTCTCCCTTCGCGCCGGCCTCGAGAACTCTTCCCGAACGGAGCTCCATCGACCATGGACACCTTCTAAAGAGAGGAGGAGATAGGGAGAAGACTTGGGACGTGGTTTTCACCCTTGGCTTGATGGGGTTTGGCTGAAACCATTAGTATTTATAGAGAATTATGGAATTTTTCATAAAAACCCATAATCTCTATAAATTACGTCCTTGCCCCTGTACTTGTGGATAAGTCCTTTTGTGTGTGACCCATTAGGCCCAATAACCTATTTGGTTGAGGCCTAAATAAAATAGAACAATTCTATTTAATTTAATTAAATCCATTATCCGATAACAGATTAATTGGCCTACCGATCATGAAGGGTACAAGCCACATCCCATGATCCCAAATGGCTATGGGGATAATCTCATCTCCATTGAGCCTTTCCATCATCAGTTACCACATGGATATAAACCCTCATCTATCCAATGTCCCGGTCGGAAAGGAGTACGGCATCGACTGTCAACTCCTTAGTGTACCGACTCTATAGGATCATGTACTCAGAATTGGATCAATTGTAAAACTCCTTTTCCAATTATCCTATCTACCCTGGCCAGGGATTTAGAGTACTATCCCATAGGACATTCACTCTCACTTACCGAGAGTGGACGATCCCTTGTTGTCCGCTCAATTGCCTCCATCGGATTTTCCTTATACCCGATCCATCGCTATATAGGACCATCTAAATTGTGATCCATAAGTCAATGGTCAAAGCACAGGTTCCACCCAACAAGGCATCTTTGGCGACTCAGGTCAAAGGTCCAACCATGCAACCGTGATGATAGAAAACCCTGATAGACAGTTCGGTAAGATACCATTCAGGGTTTCAAATTCGGTCAGTTCAGTGAACTCATTCAACTAATGAGCACCTGTATGTGTATCTCAGTGTCTCCACACTAATGACCAATGAGATCGGTTGTCCTCATCACATGAGAAGACATCACATACACTAGTCTATGTAGACACACCAAATTCGCCTAATTCAGAGCATAAAACTCATGTTTTATAGGGTAACATGTGCGATTGACCTTATAATGATGCCGGGTCTTTAAAAAGTTGATTTGAAGCTTCGTCGAACGAAATCGGATGCCTTCCGAAGTTTTCCGCAAAAAGCCATAATTTCCAAGCGAAAGCCACACGTAAATCGTGTAAACACGGAAATTAGCTGAATGACCAATGCCTAATGATCATGAATTGAAGGTTATGGTCATATTCACACCCCGGACAAGTTTTGTTGCATACCGTGCCTTTCCGGTTTGCCGTCGTTGTCATTTTGACCTATATCGGATCTTCTGTTCACTGCCCTAACTTATGGATAAAATTCTGAATTTTTGGATGGTGTTATGGCTGATCCGATGCTATATAAATCTTCTTCGGCCTGTTATCTTTCCAACGCAACAAACGGCGTCGAATTTCGAGTTCGGGAGTGTTCGCAATGGGTTCCGGAAGAAGGACGCGCAAAAACAGTCCCATGCGCCCGGGTTCCTGGTCACATGCGCCCGGGACCCTGGGCACGTGCCCATGCGCCCTACCAGTGAGGCACGTGACCTCGTGCCCTCACTTGAGGGCACATGCGCCCTACCCTTGAGGCACGAGGGAACCAATTTTTCACCGGGATTCTACCACTGAACCGATCGACCGGATGGTCAAAATTTTCGGGAATAGTGCCAGGGGGCGCATGCGCCCCTCAGTGCCTATTTTTTAGTCTAGATCGCGCCGTTCGTTCTCCTATAAATTGACTCTGATTCTGGTCGTTCCAAAGGCATAAGCACGACCCCCCAGGCATCTCAAGACGTCCAACCTCCCTCCTGCATTGATTTTGTGATTTTTAAAGAGAGAATTTTGAGTTTTTAGAGAGAGAAAAGTCGGTTCAAGAGAGAGAAAGGCTGTTCTGCAGGTGATCTGCCAAGTCTCTCTTCTTCGGCCTCTACAGCAGTGTGTGGACGTCTGCTGCCTGAGCTCTCTTCATCAAAGTTCTTCCTCTCCGAGTCTTCTTCAGTTTGCAATCGACGGCACTTGATTCCGAGTTGCACCGAATATCAAGCACCCACCGTGTTGAGGACTCTTCTTCATCGGCCGGCCGAAGAAGGAGAAGCTTTAACTCACATTCTTCACGCTAAGGTACACACGGTCATTTTAATTCTATAAATCGGAACTCATGGTTCCTGGCGACCACATGTCTTAATTTCTTTCTTCTCACCCTCTTCCCACATGACCCGAACTGTCTCTTTGGTGATCGAGCGACGCCAAGGGATGAAAGTTCGGGGATCAATGTGAGTGTGGGACCGAGGTGAGAGTTGCTTTCCGAGTTTTCTTCCTTTCTTTCTCATCCCCTCTTGAGGTGACGATCTGGATTCACGGACTTCCCTAAAAAGGAGAAGACCCCATCGAATTTTCAGAGTCGACAGTCTATCCGGATCCTTGATGTCCCGTCTCAAGTATCCTATGACAATGAACATTTAGATCAAATACCTCTAGATGATCAATCTCATTATCATGATCTCATCATGATTTAATCATCATTGTATTTGATCAAGGACTTCATTATGATATTCGCTTCTAATAAGAGCTTAAAATGAAGATTTGCCTAATTAATTGAATAAGATATATCTAGAAATGTCAAATCATATCATATATTATTGGCTTGTAGGGCATACATTTCTATCAGTTGGCACCCCGTATACGAGGCACTAGCAGTGGTAGAAGCCAGTTTTGTATTTTTCGGAGTCCGGTCGCCCATCCAATCAGATTTTCATTCTTTCCTTTCATCTTAAATCCTATCATCATGTCATTTAGCATGCATTATATTACATTTGCATCTCTCATACATTCTAAAACCCACCAAAATAGGGGTTGGGAATTGGGATTCTGTCCCAAACCAGTTAGTCCATCCCCTTTTGCATGTTTAAAGATTCATTTCGAGCATAATGTTATACTCTCGTTAGAATTAATGATCTTTTCATTTGTCTTCATATTTTCTTTTGGACATTTTTAGGTAAACCTGGCCGAGGCGGAGCTTTAACTGGGTCAAAGATAAAGAGCTCACTAAAGCTCTCTTCTTTCGGCCAGCTGAGAGAGGAGAAGTCGAAACTTAGCAATCTTCCCGCTTCCAAGGTATAACGGTCACTCTCTTTTCTCCATTTCATTTCTTTTCATTCTACTATATTTTGGAGTCTTCGGCTCCTAGCAACCACTAACATCTTTGCTCCCAACCATCATCACCATCCGCCGAGTTTTGGTATTTACACCACTCACTAGAGAGAGAGATATATGATAGAAGAAAGAGTAACAAGAGGGAGAGAGATGATATGAGAGAGTAAAAGGATAGGAGAGAGAGAGAGAAGGGGCTCACTAGTAGGCCAACAATCAAAGTTGGAGTGGCATGTGGTCAAATGGCTCCAGGCATTGTGGTGACCAGGCAAAGGCAGTCAATGGCACCAAGACGTGCTTGCATGGTCAACATTGGGGACAATGTCAACATGATGGTTGATGAGGTGGCAGGGCCATGGAGGCGAGGGAGGTTGGGAAGTTGAGGTAGGTTAGTGCATACCTAGATGTATGCACTAGATGTCACATAGCTTAATGGCTCACACTTCTTAGATCGGTTTAGAACTAAGAGAATTGTTCCCATAGTTGACCAATTAACTATCCTACTTGAGAAGTAGGTGTCTTCTAAATTATCTAATGATGTGAAAGAAAGATAAGATCTTATCTCATAGACAAGATGCATTGTTTGCCTTAAACTAGATGTTAGTCTCTATGAGACATAAATTATAGAGACAACATGGATAGATGGATATGAGATCCATCATGGCTCATAGTGATGAGCTAACTATGGGCAAGTTAGAACAACAATACATCTTAAATACTTCTTGTTAATGAGACCAATAGAAAGAAGTAAAATCATTAGATAGAAATAGGAGATAGTTAATAGTAAAAGAAAGTGGTCAAGATAATAAAGCCAGAATAAGAAAGGATGATTCTTACACAATCATGATGATGATAAGTGGAAGAGGAAGTACAAAGAGTATTGTATATAATGCAAAGTTGGAGCTTGAGAAGCTTCATGCATCCAAGTCATTGATATTTACCTGTTTTAAATATACAATTAATAGTATTAGATACTTATGTGTATATCATAATATTAAATATTATGGATGCATCTAATGGTATGAGATACCGGATATGGATCTTATATCTACAAGGAGTTGTAGATGATGACAAGTAAATGAATACTTAATAAAGAAAATGTTGATCTACATATGAAATGATACAAAAGTTGCATCATTATTAGTGGGAGGTGCATTTCTTTAATAGTCTTATGGAGATGTCTTAATAATTAAGATTTCTATTATATCTTTCTATAAGAACATTATATGATTTTCTGCTTGAATAAATGTTGATTTATTCTAAGCTATGGAATTGATAGATGTTCTAAAAGAATAAATGGTGAAGTGTTTGCCAGTGGGAGCTTAATAAATTGTTTAATCATGTTAGCTCTCATGTTATGTGTGATTACTCCTTTTAAGAGGAAATAGATTGATTTAGATCAATCTACACTTTAGCTTTATGTAGACATGGATAATGGGTTAATGAGTTATTAGAACTTGTACATCTAGGTGTATGTTAGCCCATATCTAGTAAGGCTAAAGAAAAATATTTCTACTTCATTATTTCAAAGATGATGTCTCTAGGTATGGATATATGTACTTTATGAAGTACAAATCTAAGACCTTTGAGAAATTATCTGAGATTAAGAATGAAGTAGAGATACTAATGGAAAGAGTATTAGAACTCTTTGATGAGATCAAGGAGGGGAATACTTAAGTACATAATTCACATATAATTGAAGGATAATAGAATCTAATAGACACCTCTTTATACATTTTAGCTTAGTTGAGTAGCTAAAATGAGAAGCCATATTATGTAAGACATAATATGAGCAATGACAAACTTTGCAAAATTTCTCTTTGTATATTTTGGTTAAGTACTCGTTATAACCACTTGATCTTAAGAGGTACCTTCTAAGTTTGTTTTGATTATTCCATATAGGATATGGAAAGGAATTAAAACTTGACCTTAAGCAAGTTAAGGTTTCGGAATGTTCGACATGGTGAAGAAGTATAACCCAAACAAGTTGGAATATAAGACTGTGAAGTGTTGGCTTGTGGGATATCCTAAGGAAACTTCTAGATATTTATATACCTCCCTTATGTATAAGGGTATGTGCTTCTTAGCTCACTATATTTCTAAAAGAAAAGTTTCTTCTTAAGAAAGATAGTGGGAGCAAGATATATATGGAAGATGTTCCAATCCCACAACCCAATGACACTTCTATTAAGGTACCAGTTAATAATTACACAAGGACAGTTCTTAGGTCTTTACTTGTGTCCATTTAACCTAAGAGATACGTGAGAGATATCTCTGATGGATGAAATGAGACATAAGATAGTAAGGATATTGATCCTAAGATCTATATAGAACCAATATGAGATATTGATTCATAAATGGGAAGAGACAATAAAATCTGATATAAAATTTATCTATTCTAATCAAGTTTAAAACTTGATAGATCCATCTAAGGGTTTAGTATCTATAAGGAATAAATGGATCATAAAAGAAAAGATTGGAGTGGACTAGAAGGTAGAGACCTTCAAAGGTGAGAATAGTTGAAAAGGATATCATCGAAGTCAAATGGTTGACTATGATGGATCTTTTACCTATTCCATGGATTAATCCATTTGGATTTTAATTGTTACACTCTATGATTATGAGATAAGCTAATTGGATGTTAAGATAGTGTTTCTTTAAGGTATTTTGAGGAATAGGTGTATATGATACAACTATAAGAAATCAAGTCCCAATAACATCCAAGAAGAGTGTGTTTTAAGTTTTTTTATGGTCTGAAGTAAAACTTTCCATAAATCGAATATAAGGTTTAATGAGATTAAATCTTGTAACTTCGTTAAGAACGAAGAGGAGCCTTGTGTATTCAATAAGATAAGTGGGAGTGCTATTACTTTCTTGACATTTTATGTAGATGACGCACTACTAATTGAGAATGAAGTAGGTGTGTTGTCATCAGTGAGCCTAGCTATTAAATTAATCCTCCAAGCATAATTTGGTTTTTGAGATCTATGGAGATAAATCTAAGAGCAATGCCCAGTTAATGTACGTAGTCACCATAGTCAAAGGGTTTGGCATGATAAACTCCAAGATAGGTTTCTTACCTATGTGGTGTGGAGTTGATCTCTCTAAAGTGTTGTCTTTATAGACTTCTTGAGAGATAAAGGGATCACGAGTAGAGCCCTTACGTTTTTGTCATAGGGTATATCACATTTATGATACTACGAACATGAAATGATTAATGCTCTAAGTGTTATGAGCATTCATCAGGAAGATCCAGGTGAGAGTCATTGGATAGTTTAAAGATATATCATTTGGTACTTGAGAAGTACAAAGAATGTATCTCTATGCATTGGAGGATAAGACTTGAAGTCTTGTAGTTTTACAAACACAAGCTTCTAATCAAACAAGTTTGATATTAAGTCAGAATAATGATGGTGCAGTGAGCTGGAAGAGTTCTATGTGATAGAACACTATAAATTCTACAACATATGTAAATAAGTTTACATAGTGATTGCACACTACTTGAGAAGTAGTCTAGATGAAGATTCTCATCTAAGGTATGAGATTGTCCCAATTTTCTCTGAAAATGTATCATTGTTTTAAGAAAACGATGGGGTAAAGTTGATGTCTAATCAAAAGTTTAAAACTTCTATGACGATACCATACAATTAGAGAGATTGCATCTTATAGAGATATAATTAAAGATAGAGTATCTACCACTAATAACATTGCAGAACCACTAACTGAAGTAGTTACTCAAAGAGTGTTTGAGCTTCACCTTGAGCTGATACAGATCAGTCAGATGGGTGATTGGCTTTAGTGCAAGTGGAAGATTGATAGAAATGTATGCCCTACAAGCCAATCATATATGATATGATTCAACATTTCTAAAAATATCTCATTCAATTAATTAGACAAATCTTCATTATAAGCTCTTATTAAATGCGAATATCATAATGAAGTCCTTGATCAAAAACAATGATGATTAAATCATAATGAGATCATGATAACGAGATTGATCATCTAGAGATATTTGATCTAAATGTTCCTAGTCATAGGATACTTGAGATGAGACATCAAGGATCCGGATAGACTAGTGTATGTGATGTCTTCTCATGTGATGAGGATGACCGATCTCATTGGTCATTAGTGTGGAGACACTGAGATACACACACAGGTGCTCATTAGTTGAATGAGTTCACTGAACTGACCGAATTAGAAACCCTGAATGGTATCTTATCGAACTATCTATCAGGGTTTTCTATTATCACGGTTGCATGACCTAAGTCGCCAAAGACACCTTGTTGGGTGGAACTTGTGCTTTTACCATTGTCTTATGGATCACTATTTAGATGGTCCAGTATAGCTATGGATTGGGTACAAGGAAAACCCAATGGAGGCAATTGAGCGGACAACAAGGGATCATCCACTCTCGGTAAGTGAGAGTGAATGTCCTATGGGATAGTACTCTAAATCCCTGGCCAAGGTAGATAGGATAATTGGAAAAGGAGTTTTCCAATTGATCCAATTCTGAGTACAGGATCCTATAGAGTCAGTACACTAAGGAGTTGACAATCGATGCCGTACTCCTTTCCGACTGGGACATTGGATGGATGAGGGTTTATATCCATGCGGTAACTGATGATGGAAAGGCTCAATGAAGATGAGATTATCCCCATAGCCATTTGGGATCATGGGATATGGCTTATACCCTTCATGATCGATAGGTTGATTAATCTGTTATCGAATAACAGATTATTTAAATTAAATAGAATTGTTCTATTTTATTTAGGCCTCAATCAAATAGGATATTGGGCCTAGTGGGTCACACACAAAAGGACTTATCCACAAGTACAGGGGCAAAGGCGTAATTTATGGAGATTTTGGGTTTTTATAAAAAATTCCAAAATTCTCTATAAATACTAATGGTTTCAGCCAAACCCAATCAAGCCAAGAGTGAAAATCACATCCCTAGCCTCCTCCCTACCTCCTCCTCTCTCTAGAAGGTGTCCATGGTCGATGGAACTCTGTTCAGGAAGAGTTCTCGAGGCCGGCGCGAAGGGAGAACCTGTTGTGGATGAAGTTCGTGTGGATACTGCTGGAGATCGGACACTTGAACGGCTTGTACCCTATCAGGTATATTCGAACCCGATTTGATTGGTTTTTGATTTTCGTCGTTCGGTTCCGATTGAGACAGATTTCTAAAGGAACCCTTAAGAATCGTCGCTTCCGCTGCACCATACTTTTATGGACGATTCATTACAGACAACACATAGAGGACAAAAAAGAGGAAAGAGAGAGGGAGATATGGCTACGACTAGGGGTGTGCATGGTTCAATTTGGTCTGGTTTAATGTCTTTTTTTCGAACCAAACCAAACCATATACCTTCCTTAATGCGAACCAAACCAAACAGATTAATTGGTTTGGTTCAGGTTAAACCATTTTAAAACATAAAACAATTACTGATCCTTAAAAACCAAAGAGCTTATGTAATAAAAAATTCAATTAACAATTTAGTCTTCATTAAGAAGATTTTATTTTGGCCTTTACTAGTGCATAAGCTCAGCGGCCCGTGCTACAAAGTGGCGTGGAGGATTGGCCACACAAGTCATTTTAAAGTTGCCTTGGCCTTCAACTCTCTTGCCACCTCCGATGTGGGATAATCAGAAGGTGCAAATCTTCAAAGAAAGAACATTCGTCCCACATCAATTATGAGAAAGAGACTTCACCTATTCATATAATGCATAGCATTGTAATCTCTCAAAAGTTTCAAAGGCCATTGGTTCACATGGTAGTCGACATGAGGTTGGGTTCGGGTTGCGGTTTGGGTTAGATTTTATCAAGTTGATGATTTTGGAAACTGATGGACCCAAGGGTAGTCTTCAACTCAAATCGAACTAACATTTTCGAGTTGGTTTGGTTTGGATTTTCAGGTAGAAGAGAGATAGGGGGAGAGAGAGAGCAACTATGGCTAAATGGAAAGGGATTTGAGACGTTAGTTAGGGTAGGAAAATAGACCAATTAAAAGAGGGAATAAAACACACTAATTAATTAAAATTAACACACCTATTAACTTAAAATTAAATACTGAACACAAATAAAACATAAACTCCTATTCAAACTAATAAAACATAATATAAATAACTTAAAATGCTTACTAACATACATAGACACCCTAAAAATAAAATACACACATACTTAATATAATAAGACATCATGATAAAAATGTATTAAATACTATAATTAAATATTTAATAAAAAATTAGAATATTATAGACGAAGGATGATAAGAACTGGGTTGTCAACTCCACAATCAACTCCACAATCAATTTGGGGATCTTTGCATATATCCTCTAACATCAAATATAGAGAATGAGAGGAGCATAGTGCCCTATACAAGCATGATATATTGACCATTAGCATTGCTTCAGCTACTTTATATACAACTATATTGTTCGTTACAACTTGGATGTCTCGATTCTCTTATATCTCTTTGACTACCCATCGATTAATTCAAACAAGTAGTTTGTATTCTTTACTTGTCTAGAAGTGTCCACAAACTACTAGAAGATGGTCTCGACTTGACAGTATATTAAAAAGTTGATCATTATTTTATAGTCTTAATTTTTTATCTTTAAAAGATAAGCATGCAATAAGTTTGAAAAATTAAGCATACTAACATGTCCAGCCAATAGTCATCAATGTGCATCCTTATTTGAGCGAATTGACGCATTTCTTAATATCTTTAACCTCCAAGCGAAGATAAGTGTTTGTATACTCTCTCCTACTGACATTGACTATGGTGTTGGTCATGTACTTGTAATACAATTCATTTGTCGTATTCTCCGACATGCTACTATAGAAGAACCATCTTGATGTCGCCCATCTAATCTTTTTCTCCTTACACATCCACAAATTTTTCATTATCGTCCTGATGGTAGTCCACTTTGGATGGGTTTAGTTTTGGTTCATTTTGACTTATTTTGTGTCAAAGTGGGGATTTAATTGCTCTGGGGGGTTTCGAGTTTGTGATTTTATGATTTAACATTTTGATTTGAAATTTCATTGTTTTGGGATTGATTTTTTTACTATTTTAATTCTGTTGGGGGTTGATTTAGTTTTTGGCTTTGCTTTGACTATCTTTGGAATTGACTTTATTGTTTCGGACATTTGAGTGTGTGATTTCAGATTTTTAGTCAAATTTTGGAGTTTTGGGATTAGGGAAATTTCTAGTTTAGTTTCATATTTGGAAAAATTAATTATAAGCCCTATTAAGAAAAATAGTTTAATAAAAAACCCACTCATTCAATATCTTTAATGATAAGCTCAATTTATTTAATTCTCTTAACCATATGCCCATTCCGTTAACGGACATCACTACACCATCTCTTCTATTTTTCACCTTCCTTATTTGACACTGCTTACACACATGCTGAGTTGCAGACCCGATAGGAGGCTTGTGAAAAATCTTGACCTATTTTTACATTCCCTATTCTCTTAACCGTGACTCTTGACCTTGTCTTCACATACATAACGCCTAAAAAAGGATAACCAATATATAGGTGATGCTAATTACTCATGTAGTATGACAAAAACAAAAGAAATCAGAAGAGTAGCATGTAACAAATATAGAAATGTCCAAGCTTTTATTGTTAGTTTTTGTTGTTGTTATTACACTAATCTATATTTTTAAATTTTATTAGCATGTGATCGGGTGCAATTTTATGTGCTATTACATTTTTATTAATTGTACGCCATTAGATGTTAATAGATCAAATTTACAAGTAGATTATCTATTTTTAATAATAGTATTACCTTTTATCAAATTTTAACAAAAGTATACTTTCTTTTTTTAATATCATTTATCATTATCAGAAATAATGGTTTATGATGATACATGATTTATCAAAAGTTAATTTTATTAATAAAACATGGTTGGAGTGTCCGCTGTCTCTCGTAGAGGGGTAATTGGGTCATTTGAAAAAAAGTTAACAAGGTCATGAGAAACTTAGGGCGGAAGTTATATAAATTCCAAAAAGTGGGCATTTCATTAAATATTTTCTGACACAGGGCCTGACGTTAAAGTGCTTTATTTTAATTTCAGTTTTCATGGCTTGGAGTTTTGTGGTTTGAACTTTCAAGTTTTATGGGGTGTTTGGTTGCGTGATAATGATCATTTTTTTTATTTTTGAAAATTGTAATGAAAATGACATCCAAACTATGTTTGGTTTGTTGTATCATTTTCTGTTTTAAAAAAGTTTTTCACCGTCGGGGCATTGTAAAAAAAAGAGAGGTAGAGACCATTTTTATTTTTGAAAGCGGACCACAACGTCTTACGAAGTCCTTACGATCCCGCAGACAAACCCTCGCGAAGCCCTCTCTGCTACGGTGCTTCTCAGAGGGCGCCTCTGATCTCGATCGTCACTGCTCTGATCTTGATCTTCCGGTCGACCTCAGGCGAAGCGGAGGAAGTATGTGGAGCGGCGATGGATGACGGCGGTCGACCTCATCCCCTACAATCCTTGCATTGGCGATCTAGGCGTGGTCGGTTTATGAAGACAGACGGAACGGAATCCCTCCGTTGCCCTTCCTCGGGTAGGTTGTCGATCTTGCCCAGCTCCCCGCCGGCGATCGGGCCTCCACGCCGCTCCTCAACCCCGGATGCCGACGAAGTGGGCGAGCCGCGACTTATCCCCTCGTCTTTCTTTATTTTTCTTCTACCTCTGACCAGCACGGCAGCTCCTTGCACCTCCCCCTTCTGTACCCCTCCGTGCTGCGCCCGTCTTCGGCGAACACTGTTTGGCGACACCTCACCTTCCCCTTCCTCCCATCCCTGCCCGCCGGCCTTTGCTGCCCTAATCTTCCTCTTCCGGTGCTTCTCCCGCCACAAACCCTCATTTCAGCGTCTGCATCGTCAACGCCGCCGCGGCGCACCAGAGGATGAGGTTGGCGGTGGGGCCGATGTTCAGGAACCTGGTCGAGGACGCCATGGCAAGCGTCTTTCACAGTAACGCCTGGCTGCCGACGCCGAGGCAGACGCTGAAGGAAGATATGGGGAAGCGGAGGAGGAAGGGCCAGAGCTGGTTGCCGGGAAGCATCGACTCCTCCAACGCCTGAGGTCGACCGGAAGATCAAGATCAGAGGGCGCCTGAAGTTGATAAAAATTGAATTTAAAATGTTACGAAACACCTTATTATCATTTTTAAAAATTAAAATATTTTACCAAACATATTTATTGTTACGTTTTCACTTTTAAAAATTATCTTTGATTGGTATTATATTTTAATTTTTTATCATGAAACTTTTTTAAAAATTAAAATGTAACCAAACACCCCCATTAGAGTTCTCTCGGATTTTCTTGTTCTTAAAATTTTCAGATTAGTGAACATTTTGGTATTATATTTTCATATTTGTGTATTCTCAGATTTTAGGGTTTTCGAGTTCACAAATTCTCAGATTTCTGGACTTTTTATATATCTGGATTTTTAGAATTTTAGGTTATGACAAATCTTTAGAGTGTATTCTCGGATTTTCGGTATTTTTTTTGTTATAAAATTCTCATATTTATGGACTTTTTAGTTATCTAGCTTTTTGGAATTTCAGGTTCAGACAAATCTTCAGACGTCTCGCTTTTTTTTTTTTTTTGATTTTTGGGTTCTGACAATCTTTAGATTTACGAAGCTTCAAATTTTCAAACTTTCCATATTGTTGACTTTATGAGTTTCCCCAGATTCCTGATTTTTTTGGCTTTTCTAATTTTTATATTTCTCTGTATTTCATATTCCCACCATTTCCAGAGGTTTACAAATTTAACGAACTTAACAAGATTTTGAATTTTTGTTCCTTTTGAAATCTTTTAAAATTTTGATATTTTTGATATGGACAGTTTTCTTTGGTCTTCAGACATTCCCAACCTTCAGACTTTTCTGGTTTCCAGACTTAATGGGGTGTTTGGTTGCATGATAATTTTTTGTACACTTTCATGATAAAAAATTATATTAAAATAAAAAGTGAAGCAACTCATGACATAAAATTATCATGTTTGGAGGGATGTGATTACAAAAAAGAGTAACCACCGCACATGACCAAATAAAGTGGGGGATCACAAAAAAAAGAAAGAGGTGAGACCCTCTTTTTTTGTTTAAGAAGAAAATCATTTTTAAAATATAAAATTGTCAACACATCTTTTAACCAGTTTTCTTACAATTTTTAAAAATTAAAACAAAAACTTTCATTATCACGCAACCAAACACCCCCTAAGAAGTTGTTTCTGACAATCCGTTATGGTTTTCCCAGGATCTGATTTGCAGAGTTTCATATTTAGTGATTTTGACAACTCCCATATTTTTAATTCTTCTAATTATAAAAAATTTCAGAATTTTGGTTTGGGGGGTCTGAATTCTGATTTTAAAGGTTTTCTATTTTCAAGATTATTATTTTTTTGAAATTTGGGTTCTTAGTTTTAAGTTTCAGGCTGTAGAATTTTGGATTTGAGTTTTTTATATGAACTTAAGTTTATAATTGCTTTCATATTTGGATGATCTTAATTTTGGGCCCTTTTTAATGGGCATCTTTTTCAAGTCGTCTGAGCTGATGTTCTGGGTAATCCTTGCAGGCTTGCAGCCACCTGAGCTCAATTCGGTGAATGTGAAGTTTTAACAAGAAGATATCTTGTTAATTGTCTGGATTCAAATCTAAAAGGAGCACAAACAAACTACTGTGACTTGAATTATGTGACTAAGGGCCCGTTTGATTTAGTTTATTCCATGTCTATGATTCAGTCAGAGGTTAGACGTTGGAGTTTGTTTGGCAAAAAATTTGAATCCATGTCTAAGCTCTGAAAAAGCTCTAATTCGCTCGGAAGGATGCCTTTGCTTTTCTTCGTTCAGACGCCCGACGCCGCTCGACGCCGCTCGCTTCCCTTCGCTCGAGCACCCGACGGTGGTCGTCTTCGCCTACGCAGTGTCACTCAGGACATCACAGACGATCCTGTCTTTGCCTGCGGGGATCGACTTCTGTCATGACCCGGAATTTAAATAACATAACCTCAAAATATGCAGCGGAAATACACAACGTCGTGACAGTGGGATGAAACCCAACACATGGATTCTATAACCCAAACTAAATATACTACAAAACCTCCATTAAAATCCAACAGATTCATGAATTTCCAAACTCAAATTTCACCAATCATTTTGTTTTAAGATCTATCAAAACAAGAGAATAGAACCATACGATTAAGTCTAACAACATTCTTGTTCAAAACAATCAAGACCAACTACCTAAGTAGAGAATATTAATCATCTCCAAGTGCAAATGACTCTGATTTCCTTGGGTTCCACTTGATCCCCATCTTCAAGTTCTTAAATCTTCAAAACCACACTGATACCAACTCCTGTCACGACCCGAAATTTAAACAATATAAAACCACGACTATGCAGCGGAAAACATAACATCGTGACAGTGGGAGAAATCCATCATTCAGATTTCATAACCCATACAAGCATGTAAATCAACAAACACAATCAAGTCTACAACTTCCACAAGATTTCCAAAACCGGGAGTCAACAACTTAAAACCAAGCCAACTTCATCTAGTTCAACTCCAACCAAAACTTAAACATTCAAAACAACTAAATTCTAAACCAAGTTCATTCATATGTTCCATCTTCAAAGAAAAAAACCACTAGAATGTTTAAGCACACAACATCCTAAGAGTCCAACACAAGCAACTTGATGAAAAAAAAAATATCACTCTGCTCCAACTCCAGGAGATTTTGGTTCTTCCACGACCTCTACTTGAGCCTCCAAGCCAATCTCCTGATCTTCAAAACCAGCTGAAAAATATTAACCCACAACGGGGTGAGTCTGGGGACTCAGTAGGATTTACACCCTTCACCCATCAATCGGGTAATTAACATATAATCAAGCAATGGTATGTAACATATCTAAATTGAGATGTAATATAAAAGTATAGAATGTCTTCTATATTAATCTCACAACCCATATCCAAACATAATTATCTTCGAAAGAAAGGTTATGCCAAAGCTAATTAATTCTAGACCAATGCATACAAGACTATAAAACTAAACAAAAATCAACTAGATGACCTCCAAACTTAACTTAACATGACCACTCTAAAATGGGACATATCTGAATTTTTCTAACTTATCATGCTTTAACATCTAAACATAACATGCAATGAGCATAATTTCATGTTCTTTCTAAACCCATATTCATATAGCAAGGAATTGGTCGCTTTGCCTTTTCACATCACATATACAAATCACTTTCACCAGCTCTAAAATTATATAGTAATAGCATATACTAAGCTAGCCCATAGTGCACCTAGGCAGTGGTGACACTTAGGGAAAAACTGCGTAATCCGGGATCTGTGGGAAGGCCGGATTTATCTAATATACCCGCTACCCACGGGCAATTTGACTAGAATAGGCTGGTGAAGCCTTCATAACATGTGGTACAAGAGTTCATAATAATTTTCCAGATCATGACACACATGCTTACCATGTACACAAGACATAAACATCTCATTCTAATGTCATCCATGTAAAACATACTGTTTTTATCATAAACTGGACAAGACTTGTGCTAACCGACTTGGTTAACATTTTCTAAACAAAACTCATATCAAACTTGACAATATGAACCTAACCATATCATGCAAGACATATTACATAATCTAGAACCAAACCAAACAAATTTTACATGATTCATACACATGAAATATCAAACTAAACTAGACATGCTTAATTTCACATACAAGACAATTAATCTAAATCAAGCTTGGCATAACCAAAACAAAGTAAGTTATGATGTCAACACCCATAATATGACCTAAACAGGTTTCAAAGAGTGTAATTTGTTGACTTATGATTTTTCCAAACCTCCACTTAACTATATTTCAATTCTAGGTCCATTCTAGCACATAATCATATACATAAAAAACATATGGTCAAATCTCATGAAAAATACTTCTACCCATTCAGAATCATGACAAACATGTTCCATAATATTCAAAATATCATTTTCAAAGTTCTGGTTTCAAGGATTTTTGAGAAAAATCACAAATCTTATGTCCAAAGTCTAAACTAGTCAAATCAAGGTACATAAGTTAAATCATGCATACTTTCTAATCAAAATGGAGTCAAATACATAGACAAGCTTGAGAAACCTACTTGGAATCTTCTGTAAATTTTCCTGATTTTTTTGTATTTTTATGCTATTTTTCTTGGCCTAAATCTAATATCCGGATTTAATAAACCCGAAAATCAGATAATGTTGAACCGGCGCCGAACCGGGCAATTCGACCGGCTGAACCGGGGCGGTTCGAAGGCGCTGGACCGCAGCTGGACCGGCGTGCTAGGCCGGCTCGACCGGCGGCTCGTGATGGCGGGGCACGGCGGCGCTCGCGACGGTGGAGGCGGCCGGCGGCACTCGACGGCGATGGGCAGGGGAGGGGCTGGCCACGACGGCAACGGCGAGAGGAAGGCGAAGGCCGGCGATGACGGCGGCAAGAGGATCTCCCGCAACACTTCCGGCTGGAACAGGGGAGGTGATGGCGGCGGTTTCCGGCGATGGCAATGAGCGGTGCAGGAAGGGGCTGGACGGCGACGATCTCGACGGCAAGGGAGGCGCCGGAGGCTGGAGACAACGACGAGGTGAGGGGCCGGAGGCTGCAGCGGCAAGGGGGGCTCGGCGGCGCTGGGTTCCAGCAGCGATGGTGGTCGTGACCAGCGATGGCGACAGAGGAGGAGGGAGGGCTCGCGGCGGGGAGACGACACGAGCGAGAGAGAGAGAGAGAGAGAGAGAGAGAGAGAGAGAGAGAGAGAGAGATTTTGGGGAAGGCTGGGAAGAAACCTTGTCCTTTTTGTCCAACCTGATGGAAAGCATCAACTAACCACACCTTTGGTCGGCATGACTTGTTGGGGTGTCGAGCTGAAGATTGACCCTTCGCCTGACCAATATGATCATGGACCGTTGATCGGCCTGCCATCCTTGGACTGAGGAGTAGAGGGCTGCCCCCTTGTCTTGGTGGTAGTGATTCATGTTGACTTGTTGTCGAATTAACGTAGCATGTGTAAATGAGCATCTTGCCCCCCGAGTAGGGTGCGTTGTTGCCCTGTACATGCAAGTTTCATTGTGAGTATTGGATTTATCCCTAGCCCGAGGGATACCTTGGAGTTGTGCCACTAACTGAACAGCCTGGGCCACGAGACAAGTATGGGATTAGTTCCCAACTTGAAGTGGATCACGAGGAGCCTAAATTGCTGGCCAATCAAGCTTGGTTGAGATTGTGGGTTGAGGGCTGGTCCCTCACCCAAGCAGCAACATGTTGGGCCATTGCTTGGCCCAAGTTGTCAATTTTCGGATTGGAGGGCTGATCCCTCACATAACTTTGATGTTGTTTGTCGGCTAGGCAACCACAAGGTGTAGCATCCTGAGACTGTGCCCATGATCGGTAGCCCTTGGCATTTCAAGAGTAGAAGATTGATTCCCCTACTTGGTTAGCCATCCATAAAGACTTCATGTCATGGAGTGAGGATTGATTCCCCATGGAAATGGCATTCATGTGGCATATGCCGTTGTCAGACTCCCCATTGTACGTTGTGGACGAAGGCCACTAATGGCAGCATTGTGGACTGAGGGTTGTTCCCTTCTTGAAGCGGTTTTGGCATGGGCCATTAACCAAGCACTATGGTAATCCCCTGGATTTGAGGGTTAATCCCTCCTTAGAACAACTTTGGCATATGCCGTTGACTGGGCAGCCATGCTTTGATGATTTTGTTTCCTTGGGTGTAGGATTTGTTCCTTACCCAATCAGCATTTCTTGGGACCAAACCGATATTTGATTGGCCAAGGTGTTTGTTTGAAACATAGGATTGATTCCTTGCCCTTTGAATATGTTGAGCCTCTAGTAGGCTAGCCATGACAGTCTCATGAGTTGAGAGTTGGTTTCTTCTTGACATGTTGCTTGGCATGGCCATTGCTTGACCAGATGTGACTTTTAGGCGAAGGATTTGTTCCTTGCCCCTATTTGATTGGTGGAGTTCATCCGGATTTAGGGATTTATTCCCTGCTGAATGACGACATCACCAGCTTGAGTGTGAGAGATTTCTTTGCCAATTGGCCAGCAATGATGATCTCGCGAATTGAGAATATGTCATTGGCATGGCCATTGCTTGACCATATATGACTTTTGGGTGAAGGATTTGTTCCTTGCCCCCATTTGGTTGATAAAGTTCACTTGGACCAAGGGATTTGTTCCCTGCTAAATGGCATTGTTGTCAGCTTGAATTCGAGAGCTTTCTTTGCCGGTTGGCCAGCAGCCCATTTTTTTTATTTTTGGTCAACCTTCTCTTGTTGTAGTTGCCCCCGGTGCTTTGCACTTATTGGGGATGGAGGAATCAGACTTTGCCTTGTCACCGTCTGCCTTTTATTTTGGTCGGTTATGAAAGACCGACCCTGGTACATAGTTGTATGGGTCTTGAGACGGCATGCTTCGTGACTCTTTGACTTCTTTGAGGGTTGGTGGTGACAAAATCCATAACCACATGCCCCCGGAGTTGTTTGTTAGGGAGCTTCTTTGGTAAGCTCTTTGAAAGTAGGGTCAAGTTGTTTGACCCTTGAAATATTCTCGGTGTTGGATGAACTCCGAGAGCGGCTTCTTGAGATGCTTGCAGCATCAGGATGAAGTCTTCATGGCGAGGTGATTGGACCTCACCGGGTCTCATCCTTTGACATTTTCTGCCTCCTCCTCGCATAAAAAGGAAAGAAGCAAGTGTTAGATATATATGGGATTTGGGATGTATGCCTTCTTGAATTGCTATGACGGAGAGATGAAGGGAAGGAGAGGTCCCACCGGGCGTGCCAATTGATGTAACCTCAAAATTCTCAAAATTTAAAAGATTTTGGTTTTGGAAATTCATTTTCCATTTGAATTTGGATTAGACCTTAGCATTGATTTCTTAGGAAAATAGATGGTATTCCATAAAAATACTAGCTAGGGTCAAAATTAGATGTTAAGGTTGTTAGGTTCTTTGAAAATTTGTTTTGACCTCTCCCCGTCGGATGATGCGAAGATCCGACGTTAATTACATCGAGATTTCTCGAATACCCTTGATTATCGTCATAGCAATCCATTGAAGTAGAAGACATGCATCCACAAAATAAACACGCATTCACACACATATGGTCATAGGAGAAAACAATCCCATAAGATTGGTGGAATGCAAGCACTCAATTTGGTTTGAATTGGATTGAATTGGTTGAATTAAATTTTGGTTTGAGTTTGAAGCAGTCTGTTTTAAGATTTGATTTGAGTTTGGAAATTGATTTAATTTCAGCTTTGCCTTAGATTTGTTTAAGTTAAATTTAATTTGTTGGCTGTTTGATGAATTTGGATCTGTTTTATTAAATTTGACTTGAGTTTAATTGGGTGAATTTAATTGTTTCTGGTTTGGGTTTAGATCTGTTGAGTTAGATTTAATTGAGTTTGGGGTGAATTTGACATTTTATGCAACTTTCAGATTTATAAATTGATTTGGGTTTGAGTCTGATTTAAGATTGGTTGAAATGAGTTTAATTTGTTTGTTGATTTAAATTTGGTTTGGATTGGAGTTTGATTTAAGTTTGTTCGGAATAAGTTTGTTCGGAATTTATTTGAATTTGGCTTGTTCACTTATTTAGGTTTGGTTTAATTTGAATTTGTTGGTTGATCTTAAACTTGATCTGAGTTTGATTTAATTTATTTATGGATTGATTTTTAATGGGATTTGGGCTTAACTTGAGAAATCTGGCTTGCTGGAATTGGTTTGTTGATTAGTTTTTTTAAACTTGGTTCGAATTAAAGACAATTTGTTTGACTTATTGATATGAGTGGGATTTGGGTTTAACTTATGGAATATGGTTTGTTTTGGATTAAATTTGTTTTGAGTTTGCTTTATTGAATTTATACAGTTGAATTTGTTTGATTCGGGGAATTCAATTTGAATTAGGTTGATTTATTTGAGTTAGAAGATTTATTTGTTTGAAGTCAATCTTGTTTGAATTAATTGATTTGTCCAAGCCAGATTTGGTTTACAATGAAGTTTGTTGGCTTAAATTTATTTGATTTTTAATTGAATCAGGTTGGTGCTTGCAAATTTCAGATTTTACTTAGAATTCTGCAGATCTACAGCTTCCGGTTTCTTGTCTTAGATGTGAGGTTCAAACAGGTTTATCTAGACTGAGTTTATTTAATTTAAACATGTTGGGACTTTTATGTTCAATGAATTATCTTCAGATTTTGCAAAGTTGACAGATTCTGCATTTTTAGATTTTTTTAAACTTCAGATTTTCAAATTTCGCAGGCCTCAATCCCTTGTGAAGTTCTGATTAGCCAGGTTTTAATTTCTGGTTTCTTTTGAAATGGGTTCAGAGCATAAGCTATGATTTTCGGTTTGGTGCATTCAGATTTTCAGATTTTTACAGATGTTTCAATTGCCGGCCTTATATTTCAGCATTTCAGTTTTTAGACTCCAGCTCTTGGGTTTTTTGATTTTAAATGTGCAGGCTTCGGATTTCAGACTTATATGCTTTAAGTCCAGATTTCAGATTTCAGATTTATGTGATTTGATTTGGGCTTGGTTTGATTTGTTTGAAGATGTTTTCGTTTATACAGGTTGCAGATTTTTGAATTTTGTATACTTCAGATTTTTACAGATTTTATAGGTTTCAGATTATGTTTTTTCAGATTTTTTTATTGTCTTGCCTTTCAGGAGTTTCATGGGATTGTCCTCTCCTTGTAGCATCAATTAATGCACCGAACATGAATTTTCATTTGTCTTTCTCAACATGAGACATGATTTACAATTTGACCAGCAATTTAGGTCTTTTTGAGTCCTTGATGAACATGGAACTTGTCTGATCAATTTGAGATGGAAAAACACCCGGTCTTTGATAGACTTGTGGGCATTCCTCTCACTGATTTGAGATTGAGCATGTCCCGGCCTTTGATAGGCTTGTGGGGACTCATCTCCTTGTCTTGAGATTGAGCATCCCGGTCTTTGATAGACTTGTGGGAAGCTAGCTCATATCTATCTTCATGGATCCTTCATGAGTTGATGAACTTCTCATTTCATGGGCGGCATGTACCCGGTCTTTGATAGACTTATGGGCATCCCCCACTGGTTTGATGATTTCATTAGCATATGACCGGCATGATGGCATATTGATTATGCTCTAGCCTTGCATAGCTTGATGGACTTGGTAAGACATTGGGGTCTTTTATAGACCTTTGTATGTCTACCTTAAGGACGTAGGGGCGGATGGTTAGTCGACCCCCCAACTAGTCCATATTTTGAATTCTTTTAAGTTAAGCCGAGACGTAGGGGTGGATGGTTAGTCGACCCCCCAACTAGTCCGGTTTGTTGAATTAAGCATATTTTTTTATTTACTCTCCACTGTTTTGTTTATTTTAAAATCTCATTTTTTTGTTGAAGAAGGGCCCCTGCGCTTGTGCGCAGGGCACTGTTTGGAAAGGGAGGGCTTCGGGCACTGTTGGACCGGCCGGTTCAAGCCAGACGGGCAGCCTTCAGCGGAGGGGGCCGGCCGGCTTCGCCCGGCTGCGCCTCCTCCCCCTTTTTTTTGTTTTTTCTCCACCTGTGGGCCCCGCCTGTTTTCCACATAAGACCATAGTTTGGAGATATTATTTCCCCATCTACAGTAAGCGCTCGGCCTCCTCTTCGGCACCCGGCAGCATTGCGGCGGCTTGCGGCGGCGTCTTCGGCCTTGTTCGACGGTGGCAGCTCTGGAGGAAGGAGGAGGAGAGGCCTGCGGCCCTAGGGGAGGAGGAAGGGGCTCTCACCGGCAGCAATCGAGGGAGCTCTTGGCTTCTACGGCACCCGACGGCAGCGCTACAAAGACTGCGGCGTCCGGAAGAAGAAGAAGAAGAAGAGGAAGGCTCCGCACAGCTTCAACGAGACTTCAGACGATCGGTAAGCTTCCTTGCCTCTCCTAACCCTGCTATCCTGAACTTCACGCCTTCTCTCCTTGCTCTCCTGCTCTTGTCTTTTTTCTCTCCTTTGCGCGGCGGCCCCGGCCGTGTCCTTATAGGCCTCGGGAGGGCTCCGTATTTAGTCAGGGAGGTGGTTCCGGGTCTGAGAGGGTCTCGGAACTTCCCATACTCCCGGCCCCATATCTTGGGAGGAAAATCGGGATCTTTTGAACCAGGATAGCCTCCGTCGACCAGAAGCGACCCCTCGTCTCGGTCTCTTTCTCCTTCTTTTCCAGCCGCCGCCTTCTTCTTCCCTCCCCCGGTCACTTGGCCAACCGCCACCTGCCCCACGACGTCACCGTCCGCCGCGCGCACACAACCACCCGCGCAGAAGCCTTGGCCGTTGCCATGCCAGCCTCCGCCCCCTCCCCTGTTCTGCTAGAACTGCCACCGCGGGGAGCCCCCTTCCCTGTTGCCATCGCCCCCCCATCTCGCCGCCTCATCGGCAGCGCACCTGATCGTGTGTTGGCGCCACCCGCAGCCGCCTAGTGCCTTCCTCATTCGTGCCTAGCCATCACCCCCGTGCGATCGTCGCCTACGGGAAGCGCCGCCATCGCCTGGGTCGTGCAAACCCGCGATCACCGCTCGACTGGTCATGCACCTGCGCGTGCCTAGCATTTCCCCCCTAGCGCGTTGAAGCCTCCCCGCACCAACACTTGCTAGCGCCGCGTGTCCCTGTGAAGCCCCGTTGGCCTCCAGCCTCCTGCTCGCCCTCTACCTCGCGTTGCTGCGCGCACGTAGCCACCGCACAGCCGCCTCCTTGCCGGTCATCGCCATCGCCTCTCGCGTGAGCGTCTCCCTCTCCATCCTCCGCCGTCCGTTGGTACAGCACCCCCCCTTCGCTGTTGCCGTGGGTTGCTGACCTGTCCACCGCCGCGTCGCCATCGTTGTTGGACATCTCCCCCGCCTGTTGTGTCCCCTGAATTCTACCAGAAGCACCATCGCAAGTTCCCCCCCCCCTCACTGCCAGCTCCGGCCTCCACCCTCCTCGTCATCTCTGTCATGGATGCCAGCGTCCTCCCCTCCGATAGCTGCCGCCGTTCGCTGCCACCGCGACATCCCTGTCGCGAGTGCCGCCGCGCGATTCTGTGAGCGCACTCGGTCGACCCCCCCCCAGCCGACCACCTGGCCCAGTTGCCCACCTGGTTCAGCAGCCGGTTCAGCCGGTTCGAGCCGCCCGATTCAGGAAATTCAGATTTTGTGATTTATATTTCCAGAAATCAGAGTTAAAGCAAGGAAAATAGCATCAAAATTCATAAAATTCCAGAAAATTCACAAGAGCTTTCGGGTAGGTTTCTCAAGCTTGTCTATGTATTTGACCTCATTTGGATAAGAAAATATGCATGATTTAGTTTATGGACCTTAAGTTGACTAGATTTCGACTTTGAACTTATGCTTAATGAGATTCTCAAAATCTTTGAAATCATAAACCTGAAATTAGTTTTTTGTATATTATGAAACATGTTTAGCATGATTCTGTATGGGTAGAAATATTTTTCATGAGATTTGACCATATGTTATTTATGTATATGATTATGTGCTAGAATGGACCTAGAATTGAAATACAATTGTGTAGATTTGGAAAAATCATGGGCCATCAAATCATACCCTTTAGAACCTGTTTAGCTCAAATTGTGGTTGATTTACCTCAGAACTTAGTTTGTTTAGTTTATTCCAAGCTTGATTTAGGTTAATTGTCTTGAATATGTAATTAAGTATGTTTAGTTCGGTTTGTCATTGCATGTGTGAGGATCATGTAAATTTTGATTAGTCTTGTTTCAAATTATGTATTATGTCATGCATGATATGATTATGTTCATATGGTCAAGTTTGGTATATGTTTGATTTAGCATATGTTAACCAAGTCGGTTAGTACAAGTCTTGTCTAGTTATGGTAAAATATGTTTAATTTGATTTCAGATCATGGGCTATGCTATGCATAGTTAGTCATGTCAATTTGGTCATGATTAGTACGAGTTGTCATTGAGAACAAGTTCAATTATGTCGGGTTATCATATGTCTTGTCAAGTTCGTTATGGATGTTATGTCTTGCTTGAAGAGCTATGAAATTGGATGGTTATGTCATGCATGCATGGTATGGTCAAGTATGTCATGATTTGAAATTATGTTATGAACTCTTGATATGACGTGCTATGAAGGCTTCACCAGCCTATGTTAGTCAATTGCCCCGTGGGCAGCGGGTAACTTAGATGAATCCGGCCCTCCCACAGATCCCGGATTACCGCAGTTTTTCCCTTAGTGTCACCACTGCCTAGGTGCACTTTGGGCTAGATTAGTATATGCTACTTCTATATATATTAGAGCTGGTGAAAGTATTTGTACATGTGAAGCAAGACTACCAATTCCTTGCTCTTTGGCTATGTGTTTTGGAAAGGATATGACATATGTTACTTGTGTGTCATGTATGGGTGTTAAACCATCTCATGTTAGAAAAATCAGATTTGTCTTGTTTTAATTTGGTCATGTTAAGTTAAGTCTTGTTGAGATCATTTAGTTGATAATTGTTTAGTCTGTATGGTCTTGTGTGCATTGGTCTAGAATTGAGTAGCATTGGCATATTCTTTTTCCTTAAAGATAATCATGGTTTGGTTATGGGTTATGGATAAATATAGAAGACATGTTATTATCATTTGTATTATATCTCAAGTTAGATATATTGTCTATCATTGCTTGATTATATGTTAGTTATCCAATTGGCAAGAAAAGGGTGTAAATCCTACGGAGTCCCCGGATTCACCCCGTTGTGGGTTAAATTTTTTAGCAGGTTTTGAAGATTTAAGAGCTTGAAGATAAGGATCAGGTGGAACTCAAGAAAATCATAGTCATTTTCACTTGGAGATGATTGATATTCTCTACTTAGGTAGTTGGTCCTGATTGTTTTGAACAAGAATGTTGTTAGACTTAATCATATGGTTCTATTCTCTTGTTTTGATAGATCTTAAAACAAAATGATTGGTGAAATTTGAGTTTGGAAATTCTTGAATCCGTTGGATTTTAATGGAGGTTTTGTAGTATATTTAGTTTGGGTTATAGAATCCATGTGTTAGGTTTCATCCCACTGTCACGACGTTGTGTATTTTCGCTGCATATTTGTGGTTATGTTATTTTTAATTCTGGGTCGTTACAGAAGTGGTATCAGAGAATTAACCCGGCCGGAAGTCGACCTCGAAGTGGTATCAGAGCATTAACCCGGCCGGAAGGTCTATCACCTGGGTGTTTGGTATCGATTTGGGTGAATTAGATTTGATCCTTGGATTATCTATTTGAATCAATTAGATCTGATTTTGACTTTGATGAATAGATTATTGGAAGTTTAGATTGGATAATTATTGGTAATCATTTATGAGGAGCAATTTTCAGATTTTGGTGAATTTATAAGTTTGAGTTTATGACAATGTGATGAGATTATCAAGTTGGGGCAATTTGATTTTGATATTTGACGATGATTAAATATGTAGAGATTTAAATTAGATGATCAATCAATGTATGATAATCAACTTTTACATTTGGTTGATCTTGAAGTTCAGATTGATAGAAATCAATTTATCAATTAAAGCAAGATTTTATTGTCATTGGTGTAGAGAATTTTAGTGTTTAACAGTTGATGGATATCATATGGTTTAGTATCTTTATGAGATGAAGTTCAAATTTTGTGTAACTGGTGAATTGTATTTATTAAATGAATATGATTAAGCTCAAGATGATATGATTTTTATTTAAGTGAATATAGAGAGCTAGATAGATTGGTAGATTTTTCATATTGTGAAATAAAGTGGATTTTATAATGATTTTATAGGATGATCTGCATGAGAATAACTGAAATGTTGGTGTAAGTTAATTGGGATATATTTATGATAAGAGGATATATCATGTATTATTAGAAGGAATGAGATCAGTCAATTATAGAATTGAGGATGAAATATTTAGAAGATCATGTATATCAGGTTGTTTAAGTGGTGCTTTGCTTAGATATTTATAAGATACCACAATCTAGTTTATATTATGACTATAGTATCTAGAATCTTAGTTATTATTTCCGATCTAGAATCTAAGTGATTACTCTACCAAACAATATCCTTGTCTAAGGACGACTTGAAATCTTTAATTCTTGAATTTCCAAATCATAGGAAGTATATAGGCTCTAGGTAATCTAGCTTGATAATTATGAGTTAATTTTGTATCATGGACAATTTGGTTAGATATAGATTTGCTAAGATCTTGATTCATATAGAGGGTATCATTTAAGTTGTTTGATGTATTTGAGAATTGTGATATACCTTCTATTGAGAAAGAAATTAGAGATTATGATATACTTGTTGAGGTTTAAGGGAATTGGATATCTTTGGCCTTAGATTGTGGCTCTTTAAGCTTGGGAATAATTTGATTATTATTTAAGATAATACAAAGATCAGATTCTGGATTCCAAGTTATAAGAGAATGAATGTTGGTGATAGTTTGGCGATAATAATGTCAAGATTTATCTTTTAAAAAAATGAATGATGAATTATGATTGATATTCTTGTTTTGAAAGGATATTGGAATTTTAGTTATTTTAGGTAATGGCTAGATATGTACGATATGAGAATGATATCATAGGAAAGATTCATAAATAAGAGGGATTGCTGAATCATTATAAAGATTTCATTGGATTATATGAGGAATAATATGAATTATTCAATTATGTCCATGTGAGAGTAATTTGATTTAAGTGTGATTATTGGGAATGATGCATATATGTCGTATGAGGTTAAGATGACATATATTATTTAGAGTGTGATCTTGGGTCTATAGTAAACAAAATTTGTTTGATGATTGAAATATTACTTGATTAAGAGGTTTGAATGGAAGGGTTGGATATGGAAACGAGATTATAAATCTAAACTTTGAAGAAGAATTAAATTGTTTAGTGTGATTGTATTAGTAGTATTCTTGTGTTATTAAAGATAAGATATCGTAGTATAAGTTTTGAGGATTAATACTTGTTTTGGTAGAGTTATGATCACTTGTTGTAAGTTATCAAAATCCAATTGATGATATGGCCTGGCATCCAAGATTATAACCTTTCTTTATCAATCATGAATTTGAGAAGTATTATACTATCATCATCTTTGCATAACCTCTCCAATCAAGGAGTACTTGTTACCACTCATCCCTGATTTATCAAGTTTTAGTGGAGTTGTGTTTGGAGTAAATATAGATTATGTTAGATGATTATGAATAATTAGTTTAGACTTTGATTTAGTTGAGATGATTTTTTTTAAGTCTAATAAAGATAGAAGAATGAGTTAGTGATATCTTGCTAATTGTTTGAAAGTGGTTGGAATTTGGTAAATTTATCAAACATCATAATTGTTTAGAGTTTTAGTTCTTGCTGGTGGTGATTAAATGAATATGTAAGAATCATAATAGAATAGTTATGGTTCCTTAAGATTTGGAATGAATTGATAAATTGAAGAAGTGCGATGACAAATGGATCCCAAATGTATTAGAAAGAAAAATTAGAGAACTTTGTGAAAACTTGATAATTATTTAGATGATATTAGAGGATTATCATTGGAAAAAAAATGGATAAGAGGACTAGGTTGATAATCTTGTCTGATGATAAAATCTTTATTCTTTTAGATAATGTTTGAATCATAAATTATGGTGATCATGTTTGAGATAAGATAACTAGGATCGGATCTGAGTGTTATAATTGATAAGTAGATTGAAGAATATTGATGTATAAGGAGGATAGAATCATAAATGATGATTGGTGATAGTATTTGAAGATCAAACTTTTGGATAAAGTTAGAGATTGGAGAGTTAATTATTATGAAGGGATGGTATAGACATATGATAAATTAGAGAGAGCTGAATGTGATAATTTTTGTGAAGTTGAGATACAATAATTAGATTATCATGAATGGTATGATATAGAAGGAAGAGTGTATAATTATAAAATTTGATATGGATAATATTAGTGGATGATGAGAATTTTCGCACATATATTGTGTATCATGATTTGAGATCTATTATTGAGTTCATGAGAATCGAATCATCTTGACTCCTCTTTTCGACTTAATAGTAAGAATTTGAAATTTCGAGGTCGAAATTTATTTTAAAGGGTGAAGAATGTAACGTTTTGAGAAAAATAATAATAATAAAATATATTTTTTCTTCTGTAACGCTCACCTCCTCCCCTTTTCTCTCACCGGTTACCCGCCTCCTGCCTCTCGCCGTTATGCTCGCCTCTCCCCCTCTCTCACCGACTTCACCGCCCCATCTCCCTCTCGACTACGCACCCCCTGCTCTCGTCGAGCTCTCTCTCTCTTTCTCTCTCCCTCACTTCTAGCACCGACGCCGCCACCCTCCTCCTCTCCTCCCTCGTGGTCGCCGCGTTGCCTCCCCTGATTTGCCAGAAGCGACCCCCCGTCTCGGTCTCTTTCTCCTTTTTATCCAGCCGCCGCCTTCTTCTTCCCTCCCCGGTCACTTGGCCAACCGCCGCCTGCCCCACGACGTCACCGTCCGCCGCGCGCACACAACCACCTGTGCAGCAGCCTTGGCCATTGCCATCGCCGGCCTCCGCCCCCTCCCCTGTTCCGCTAGAACTGCCACCGCGGGGAGCCGCCTTCCCTGTTGCCATCGCCCCCCTCCCATCTCGCCGCCTCATCGGCAGCGCACCTGATCGTGCGTTGGTGCCACCCGCGGCCGCCTAGTGCCTTCCTCATCCGTGCCTAGCCATCACCCCCGTGCGATCGCCACTCGCGGGAAGCGCCGCCATCGCGTGGGTCGTGCAAACCCGCGATCACTGCTCGGCTGGTCATGCACCCGCGCGTGCCTGGCATTCCCCCCCTAGCGCGTATAAGCCTCCCCGCACCAACACTTGCTAGTGCCGCGTGTCCCCGTGAAGCCCCGTTGGCCTCCAGCCTCCTGCTCGCCCTCGACCTCGCGTTACTGCGCGCACGTAGCCACCGCACAGCCACCTCCTTGCCGGTCATCGTCATCGCCTCTCGCGTGAGCGTCTCCCTTTCCATCCTCCGCCGTCCGCTGGTACAGCACCCCCCCTTCACTGTTGCTGTGGGTCGCTGACCTATCCACCGCTGCGTCGCCATCGTTGTTGGACGTCTCCCCCGCCTGCTGTGTCCCCTGAATTCTTCCAGAAGCACCATCGCAAGTCCCCCCCCCCCTCACTGCCAGCTCTGGCCTCCAGCTCTGGTGAAAGTGATTTGTATATGTGATGTGAAAAGGCAAGACGACCAATTCCTTGCTATATGACTATGGGTTTAGAAAGAATATGAAATTATGCTCATTGCATGTTATGTTTAGATGTTAAAGCATGATAAGTTAGAAAAATTCAGATATGTCCCATTTTAGATTGGTCATGTTAAGTTAAGTTTGGAGGTCATCTAGTTGATTTTTGTTTAGTTTTATAGTCTTGTATGCATTGGTCTAGAATTAATTGGCTTTGGCATAACCTTTCTTTTGAAGATAATTATGTTTGGATATAGGTTGTGAGATTAATATATAAGACATTCTATACTTTTGTATCACATCTCAATTTAGATATGTTACATACCATTGCTTGATTATATGTTAATTACCCGATTGATGGGTGAAGGGTGTAAATCCTACGGAGTCCCCGGACTCACCCCGTTGTGGGTTAATATTTTTCAGCAGGTTTTGAAGATCAGGAGATTAGATTGGAGGCTTAAGTAGAGGTCATGGAAGAACCAGAATCTCCAGGAGTCGGAGCAGAGTGATATATTTTATTTTCATCAGGTTGCTTGTGTTGGACTCTTAGGATGTTGTGTGCTTAAACAATCTAGTGGTTTTTTCTTTAAAGATGGAACATATGAATGAACTTGGTGTGGAATTTATTTGTTTTGAATGTTTAAGTTTTGGTTGGAGTTGAACTAGATGAAGTTGGCTTGGTTTTAAGTTGTTGACTCCAGGTTTTGGAAATCTTGTGGAAGTTGTAGACTTGATTGTGTTTGTTGATTTACATGCTTGTATGGGTTATGAAATCCGAATGATGGATTTCTCCTACTGTCACGATGTTATGTTTTCCGCTGCATAGTCGTGATTTTATATTGTTTAAATTCCGGGTCATGACAGGAGTTGGTATCAGAGCTGCATAGTCGTGTTTAGTTTTCCCTAAACCCTAAACCCTAAACCCTAAACCCGGAATTTAAATAACATAACCACAAATATGCAACGGAAATACACAACGTCGTGACAGTGGGATGAAACCCAACACATTGATTCTATAACCCAAACTAAATATACGACAAAACCTCCATTAAAATCCAACAGATTCATGAATTTCCAAACTCAAATTTCACCAATCATTTTGTTTTAAGATCTATCAAAACAAGAGAATAGAACCATACGATTAAGTCTAACAACATTCTTGTTCAAAACAATCAAGACCAACTACCTAAGTAGAGAATGTCAATCATTTCCAAGTGCAAATGACTCTGATTTCCTTGGGTTCCACCTGATCCTCATCTTCAAGCTCTTAAATCTTCAGAACCTGCTAAAAAATTTAACCCACAACGGGGTGAGTTCGGAGACTCCGTAGGATTTACACCCATTTCTTGCCAATCGGATAACTAACATATCATCAAGCAATGATAGTCAATATATCTAACTTGAGATATAATACAAATTATAATAACATGTCTTCTATATTTATCCATAACCCATAACCAAATCATGATTATCTTTTAAGGAAAAAGATTATGCCAATGCTACTCAATTCTAGACCAATGCACACAAGACCATACAAGCTAAACAAATATCATCTAAATGACCACAAGACTTAACATGACCAAATTAAAACAGACAAATCTGATTTTTCTAACATGACATGGTTTAACATCCATACATGACACATAAGTAACATATTTCATATCATTTCCAAAACACATAGCCAAAGAGCAAGGAATTGGTCGTGTTGCTTCACATGTACAAATACTTTCACCAGCTCTAATATATATAGAAGTAGCATATACTAAGCTAGACCAAAGTGCACCTAGGCAGTGGTGACACTAAGGGAAAAACCGCGGTAATCCGGGATCTGTGGGAGGGCCGGATTCAACTAAGTTACCCGCTACCCACGGGGCAATTGACTAACATAGGCTGGTGAAGCCCTTATAGCACGTCATATCAAGAGTTCATAACATAATTTCAAATCATGACATACTTGACCATACCATGCATACATGACATAACCATCCAATTTCATAGCCCTTCATGCAAGACATAACATCCATAATGAACTTGACAAGACATATGATCACCCGACATAATTGAACTTGTTCTCAATGACAACTCGTACTAATCATGACCAAATTGACATGACTAACTATGCATAGCATAGCCCATGATCTGAAACCAAATTAAACATATTTTACCATAACTAGACAAGACTTGTACTAACCGACTTGGTTGACATGTTCTAAATCAAACATATACCAAACTTGACCATATGAACATAATCATATCATGCATGACATAATACATAATCTAAAACCATACTAATCAAAATTTACATGATCCTCACACATGCAATGACAAACCGAACTAGATATATTTAATTACATATACAAGACAATTAATCAAAATCAAGTTTGGCATAACCAAAACAAGCTAAGTTCTGATGTCAACACCCATAATCTGACCTAAAAAGGTTCCAAAAAGTTAAATTTGATGACTTATGATTTTTCCAAACCTCCACTTAACTATATTTCAATTCTAGGTCCATTCTAGCACATAATCATATACATAAATAACATATGGTCAAATCTCATGAAAAATTTTCTACCCATCCAAAATCATGCCAAATATGTTTCATAATATTCAAAATATTAATTTCAAGGTTCTAGTTTCAAGGATTTTTGAGAAAAATCACTAATCTTATGTCCATAGTCTAAATTAGTCAAATCAAGGTCCATAAGTTAAATCATGCATATTTTATAATCAAAATAGAGTCAAATACATAGACAAGCTTAAGAAATCTACCTGGAAGCTCTTGTGAATTTTTCAGATTTTTCTGGATTTTTTGCAGATTTATTTGGCCTTAACTTTGATTTCCGGATTTAATAAAATCAATAATCCAAAGATGCTGTACCGGTGCTGAACCGGGCGGTTCGACCGGCAGCTCAGGACGCTGGGCCTGTGGCTGGACCGGGGCGGTTCAAACAGCGGCGCTCGCAACGGAAGGCGGCGGCGACGTTCGCGGCGGGCGGCGGTGGCACTCGCTGGCGACGGCGACCGAGGGGCTACAGGTACGTGGCGGCGGCGACAAGGGAGGCTCACGGCGGTGCCGGCCAGAACAGGGGAGGCCAGCAGGGCTTCAGGCGATGGCGACGGACAGAGGCGGCTGGTCGCATAGGCAAGGCGGCAGTAGGGAGGCGGTTGGGCGGAGGCTTCAACGCGCTGGGGAGCAGGCGAATGCGGGCAAACGGGGGCAAAGCGGAGGGCGATGGCGACGTTCGGCCAGGCGACCGGGAGAGGGAAGAAGAAGGTGGCGGTAGCCGCGGTTTGCACGGCCCAGGCTGGCAGCGGCCCTTCACGCGGGCGGCGGCGGCTACCGTGCGCGCTCGCGCGGTGGGAAGCAGCAGGGGGGGGAACGGCTAAGCGTGCATGGCAGCATGGGAGGGTGGCTAGGCGCACGGCGGTCTGGGCGTGCGGCTGCCCGTCTTGCGCAGCCAGGTGGCGTTGGGCTGGATAACGTCTGCGGCGGCCATGTAGGGAGGCTGGACAGCGACGGTGGGGGGGGACGGTTGGGTTCTGGTAGTTCGAGGGACACGACACCGATGATGATCGCGACCGGCAGGAGGGGGGGGATTTCGTAGCCGGGAGGGAAACTGGAGCGAGAGTCTGAGGGGGAGACGCGCGGCGGAGAAACCGATGAGAGAGAGGGGCGCAGACATTACAGCGGGACAGGTGGGAGGAGCGAGGAAAGAGGGCATCATAACCGGCTAGAGAGAGAGAGGACGGGGCGGGGCGGGTATCCGGCGAGAGAGAGAGAGAGAGAGAGGGTGGGGAGGGGCGGGCGTAACCGGCGAGAGAGAGAGAGGGAGGGGCGGGGCGGACGTTACGGAAAAAAAAATTATTTTATTTTATTCTAGAAATGTTACATTCTTCACCCCTTAAAATAAATTTTGTCCTCGAAATTTCAAATTCTTACTATTAAGTCGAAAAGAGGAGTCAAGATGATTCGATTCTCATGAACTCAATAATAGATTATCAAATCATGATACACAATATATGTGCCAAAATTCTCATCATCCACTAATATTATCTATATCAAAATTTCTAATTATACACTCTTCCTACTATATCATACCATTCATGATAATCTAATTATTGTATCTCAATTTCACAAAAATTATCACATTCAGCTCTCTCTAATTTATCATATGTCTATACCATTCCTTCATAATAATTAACTCTCCAATCTCTAACTTTATCCAAAAGTTTGATCTTCAAATATTATCACCGATCATCATTTATTATTCTAACCTTCTTATACATCAATATTCTTCAATCTTCTTAGCAATTATAATACTTACATCCCATCCTTGTTATCATATTTCAAACATGATCACCATAATTTATCATTCAAACATTATCTAAAAGAAGAAAGATTATATTATCCTTGTGAGACAAGATCATCAACCAAGTGCTCTTATCCATATCCAACTCTTTCATCCAAACCACTTAATCAAGTAATATTCCAATCATCATCGTTATTTTAGATAGACCGGCATCATACTCCAAGTAATATATGCCATTCTAACCTCAGACCGCATATAAGTATTATTCCAAATACATACGCATAAATCAGATTATTCTCACATAGACAAAATTGAATAATTCATACTATTCCACATATATTACCCAATGAAATCCTTATAATGATTCAACAATCTCTCTAATAGCTTGAAGATTTAAGAGCTTGAAGATGAGGATCAGGTGGAACCCAAGGAAATATTTGTGGTTATGTTATTTGAATTCAACAATCTCTCTATATCTTCTGTCAACAAAAATGATTTCCGCTGCATATTTGTGGTTATGTTATTTAAATTCAACAATCTCCCTTCCATCAATCATCAGATGATATCATCCTCATATCATACATATCTGACCATTATCTAAAAGAACTGAAATTCTATTATCCTTCTAAAACAAGAGTATCAATCATAATTCATCATTCATTTTATTTTTCTAAATGATAGACATAAACACCATTATCATCAAATTATCACCAACATTCACTTTCTTATAATTTGAAATCTAGATTCTGATCATCTTAACTAACAATCAAATTATTCCCATACTTAAAGGGCCATAATCTAATGCCAAGGACATTTTCAATTCCTTTAAACCTTTACAAGTATATCACGATCTCTAATTACTTTCTCAATAGAAGTTAAATCACAATTTCCAAATTACTCCAAACAACTTAAATAATACTCTTAATACAAATCAAAGTCTTAACAAATCTATATCTAACGAAATTGTCCATGATACAAATTTAACTCATAATTATCAAGCTGAATCACCTAGAGCCTATATACTTCCTATGATTTAGAAATTCAAGGATCAAAGATTTCAAGTCCTTAGACAAGGATATTGTTTGGTAGAGTGATCACTTAGATTCTAGATCGGGAAATAATAACTATGATTCTAGATACTATAGTTATATTATCGACTAGATTGTGGTATCATATAGATATCTAATCAAAGCCCCACTTGAACAATCTAATATACATGAACTTCTACAAATCTCATCTTCAATTCTATGATTGATTGATCTCATTCCTTCAAGTAATACATATTATATCCTCTTATCATAAATATATCCCAATTAACTTATGCCAATAATTCAATTATTCTCATGAAGATCATCCTATGAAATCATTATAAAACCCACTTTACTTCTCAATATGAAAATCTACCAATCTAACTAGCTTTTTATCTTCACTTAAATAAGAAATCATATCATCATGACCTTAATCATATTCATTTGATCAATCCAATTCACCAGCTATATAAAATCTAAACTTCACCTCATAAAAATACTAAATCATATAATATTGATCAACTGTTCAACACTAAAATTCCCTACTCCAATAAAATCTTGCCTTAAGATTGATTCAAAACTTCACGATCAACCAAATCTAAAAGTTGATTATCATACATTGATTGATTATGCAATTTAAATCTCTAAATATTAAATCATCATCAAATATAAAAATCAAATTGACCCAAATTGATAATCTCCTCCTATTGTCATAAACTGAAGCTTCAAGATTTACCAAAATCTGAAAATTGATCCTCATAAGCATATACAATCAATCCAATCTAGACATCCAATAATGTAATCTTCAAAGTCTAAAATCAGATCTAATTGATTCAAATAGATAATCCAAGTATCAAATCTAATTCACCCAAATCGATATCAAACACCCGGGCAGGTCAAGATAGACCTACCGGCCAGGTTAATGCTCTGATACCACTTCTGTCACGACCCGGAATTTAAATAACATAACCTCAAAATATGCAGTGGAAATACACAACGTCGTGACAGTGGGATGAAACCCAACACATGGATTCTATAACCCAAACTAAATATACTACAAAACCTCCATTAAAATCCAACAGATTCATGAATTTCCAAACTCAAATTTCACCAATCATTTTGTTTTAAGATCTATCAAAACAAGAGAATAGAACCATGCGATTAAGTCTAACAACATTCTTGTTCAAAACAATCAAGACCAACTACCTAAGTAGAGAATATCAATCATCTCCAAGTGCAAATGACTTTGATTTCCTCGGGTTCCACCTGATCCCCATCTTCAAGTTCTTAAATCTTCAAAACCTGCTGAAAAATTTAACCCACAACGGGGTGAGTCCGGGGACTTCGTAGGATTTACACCCTTTTCTTGCCAATCGGATAACTAACATATAATCAAGCAATGTTAGTCAATATATCTAACTTGAGATATAATACAAATGATAATAACATGTCTTCTATATTTATCCATAACCCATAACCAAATCATGATTATCTTTTAAGGAAAAAGATTACGCCAATGCTACTCAATTCTAGACCAATGCACACAAGACCATACAAGCTAAACAAATATCATCTAAATGACCTCAAGATTTAACATGACCAAATTAAAACAGACAAATCTGATTTTTCTAACATGACATGGTTTAACATCCATACATGACACACAAGTAACATATTTCATATCATTTCCAAAACACATAGCCAAAGAGCAAGGAATTGGTCGTCTTGCTTCACATGTACAAATACTTTCACCAGCTCTAATATATATAGAAGTAGCATATACTAAGCTAGACCAAAGTGCACCTAGGCAGTGGTGACACTAAGGGAAAAACCGCGGTAATCCGGGATCTGTGGGAGGGCCGGATTTATCTAAGTTTCCCGCTGCCCACGAGCAATTGACTAACATAGGCTGGTGAAGTCTTCATAATATGTCATATCAAAAGTTCATAACATAATTTCAAATCATGACATACTTGACCATACCATGCATACATGACATAACCATCCAATTTCATAGCCCTTCATGCAAGACATAACATTCATAACGAACTTGACAAGACATATGATAACCCGACATAATTGAACTTGTTTTCAATGACAACTCGTACTAATCATGACCAAATTGACATGACTAACTATGCATAGCATAGCCCATGATCTGAAACCAAATTAAACATATTTTACCATAACTAGACAAGACTTGTACTAACCGACTTGGTTGACATGTTCTAAATCAAACATATACCAAACTTGACCATATGAACATAATCATATCATGCATGACATAATACATAATCTGAAACCAGACTAATCAAAATTTACATGATCCTCACACATGCAATGACAAACCGAACTAGACATATTTAATTACATATACAAGACAATTAATCAAAATCAAGTTTGGCATAACCAAAATAAACTAAGTTCTGATGTCAACACCCATAATCTGACCTAAACAGGTTCCAAAAAGTGAAATTTGATGACTTATGATTTTTTTTCAAACCTCCACTTAACTATATTTCAATTCTAGGTCGATTCTAGCACATAATCATATACATAAATAACATATGATCAAAATCTCATGAAAAATATTTCTACCCATCCAGAATCATGCCAAACATGTTTCATAATATTCAAAATATTAATTTCAAGGTTCTGATTTCAAGGATTTTTGAGAAAAATCACTAATCTTATGTCCAAAGTCTAAACTAGTCAAATCAAGGTTCATAAGTTAAATCATGCATATTTTCTAATCAAAATGGAGTCAAACACATAGACAAGCTTGAGAAACCTACCTAGAAGCTCCTGTGAATTTTTTGGATTTTTCTGGATTTTTTGCAGATTTCTCTGGCCTTAACTCTGATTTCTGGATTTAATAAATCCAATAATCCGAAAAGGCCGAACCGGCACTGAATCGGACGGTTTAACCGGTGGCTCGGGGCATTGGCCGGACGCTGGACTGGGCAGCTCGGGAGGCTGAGCCGGGCTCGCGCGGCAGCGACGGCGACGGCGACGGCGACGGCAACCGGGGCTGCAGGGCATGGCGGCGGCGTTCGAAGACAACGGGGGGGGGGGAGACTGCAGGCACTCTTGGCGGCGGTGAGATAAGGTGGAGGCCGGCAACGGCAGCGGCGGCGAGAGAGTCTCACGGCGGTGCTGGCCGAAACAGGTGAGGCCTGTAGGGCTTCCGGCGATGGCAACGGAGGGCGTCGGCGGCTGCGGCTGGACAGCCGAACGGCGAGGGGCGACAGCGACGGCGAGGGGTGGCTGAGGATGGCGATAATCAGCACGAAGGATGCTGGTGTCTACAACGGTGAAGGCAAGGGGGACGAAGGCCGGCGGCAGTGATTAAGGTTCACTGGGCTACGCATCTGGCAGGGCGACGCGCTGGGGAGGGAAGGGGGGGCTTGCAGCGATGGCCTCCAACAGCACACAAGGGGACACGGTGATGGGGGGAGGTGATGGCAACAAGGAAGGGGCTCCCTCGGTGGCAGTTCCAGAGGAACAGGGGAGGGGGCGGAGGCACGGCGACTGTGTGCACGCGGTGGACAGTGACATTGTGGGGCAGGCGGCGGTCGGCCAGGTGACCAGAGGAGGGAAGAAGAAGGCGGCGGCAGCCACGGGTGCGTGCTGTGTCAACGCGCAGGAGGGTAGGAAAACATGGGTAGGCGTTGGCACGGGAAAGACGATGGCAATGCGGTGCAGGTGTGCAGGCGTTGACGACTGGTGTCCTTGCGGCATGGTAGGCTGGGCTAAGGGCGGCAAAGAGAAGAAGAGATGATGGGGCGGGGTGGCTCGCGGTGGTGACTCCTCCCGGAACAAGGGAGGCGGCGATGAGGAAGAAAAAGGGAGAGCGGAGACCGGTGGCTGGAAGGAAGGAGAGGGAGAGGGAGAGAGAGAGAGAGAGATCCAGCGGAGGGGGGCTGCATAACCGGCGAGGGGGGGGGCATCGCGACGATCCGGGGGGGTGGCGGCGTTACGGCGAGGATGGCGGCGATGAATCCGGGAGGGGAGGGGAAAAGGGGGGGCGGTTACTATAACTTTTTTTTAAAAAAGCCAGATATTACAACTTCACCCTCTTCACCAGCCTTCCATCGGAGCTTTGCATCTCTCTCACAGCCCCCTCTCTCCCCTTCGCTAGAGCCATAGATGAGCTCTTTCTTCTTCCTCTCACGCCTGGAGCTGGATGTGGAGCGTCTCCTCTGGCAAGGACCCTATTTCCACCTTCAAGCTGTGCATGGAGGTGCTGTTCGTTGAGGGTTGTGTCCCCGTCACCTTGTATTCGCCAAAGAGCAGCTCCGCAAGATGCCGCCGCCGCCGCCACCAGTAAGTCTGTCAAGTGGGCGGGCAGAGTCCGCCAGCCCATTACAAAGCCCACCACGGGCTGGGCATAAACCCGCTAGGGAAAATCATGGTGTCAATTAAAAAACAAGTTTCTCTTGACGGATCTGACGGGCTTCGGCACGTCGAGCCCGCGAGAGTGAGTCCGGGTGACAGCTGTCAGGACATACGTCAGTGAGTCCGCGAGTGAGTTCTGGGTGACTGCTCATAGGCCTCAAAATCCAAATCCACCCCACGCATAGCTTACAGCAGCTTTATATTTTGGAAAATGATGACATACGTATTGAATAAAATATTATCTGGTAACACATTTTAAAAAATATTGTGAAAAATAATATATTACGGTATTTTTAAAATCTCAGACAAAAAATAGATAATGTTTAAAGTCGTTTCACAAAAACTAAATAAAAATTTTATATTTAAATCCACTGAAAATCACATCAAAAATAATCACTCTTCTTATATATTTTTTGATTTTATGTTGATCTAAATAGACCTTTTAATAAATTTATACAAATGTTATGTTTATTTCAATATTTTTTAATTATATTTTTAACTGATATATTAATTATAAATAGTTAAACTACTTTAATAGTTACATATTATTATAAATTTAATCTAGAATGATAAACATATAATTAATAACCATAAACAAAATAATTAATTTCTGACATATTAGTTATACTATCTAGTCAATTGTACAGAATTAGCTACGATCAAGATGATATTTATATTTTTCATTTTTTTGGAAATTCGTGAAATTTATTGGCTTCTACGTGTAAAATAAGATAGATATGAATTTGTGAAAAGTTTATCTTTCGTTAGACTTGTCATATTTTAATGTCTGTTTAAATCACATGACAATTTTTAGATATTTTAAGGTATAAGATATATTTTGACTCATGCATTTCTTTCTGCCGAACTGGATACTCTTTTCATAAAAACTATTAATTTATAGTATGCATATTTTAGATTCATGTTATAATATTATTTTGTCAAATGTACGCATAAATTATATTACAAGTAAATACCAAGTATGCTTAGAATGTTTTTTTTTAAATGATAAGGGTAGTTGAATGGGTAGGCATGCAAATCAAGTGTTGACTCAAAACTTAATTATTTAAAATTTAACAAATATTTAAAATAGACTATTTGGCCCACTGGGCTGTAAATGGCCTTTTATGGCCCGTTGGGCTTTGAGTCCGTTTACATACTCTAAAAGACCTTGGGCTGGGCTTGGGCTTCTTGCATGTGGGTTAAGTTGGGTTTGGGCCGGGCCAGCCCAAGTCCGTCCACTTGACACCCCTGGCCACTAGTGGCACCCATCAGCCTGTGCGTCCCCCACTCGCCAATGAGCTGGTCCATGACGTCGCCAGTGGGGAGATTCCTGAACGCGCCATCCGTCAGGCACATGAAAAGCACCCATTCAATTCAGGGAGAAAAATTTTGAAATAACACATATTTAAATTTTATTTTTAAAACTAACATAGTTTTAACGAAGTTGTTAAATCACCTAACGACTTTAGGCCCTGTTTGGTAACACCATTTGACACCTCTATCACTATCAATTTTAAAATTTATATTTCTAGTAATCACTAAGAAATGTTTGATTAATAGTATCAATTTTGAAATTGATAATGAAAACAAAACACATTATGTAATAGAAGTGTCAACTTATATCAATTTTAATATTGATACTTCAACTTCTAAAATTATCAATATCAATATTGATATAGTATCAAATTTGAAACTCTAACCAAACGGGCTATTAACCTATGATGGGCGAAATCGCTAAAGATATCAACGACTTCGGTGAAATTGCCACCTAATGTCATGTTTGGTTAGAGTATCAAAAATGATGTTATATTAGTATTGATATTGATATTTTTAGAAGATGGAGTATCAATACCAAAATTGATACAGGTTGACACCTGTATTACATAAAATGTGTTGTTTGCACTACAAATTTCAAAATTGATACTATTAGCCAAACACCTCAATGTGATTACCATCAATATCAATTTTAAAATTAATAGTGATAGAGGTGTCTAATAGTGTTACCAAACATGGCATAATACAGTGATTTCTTCTTCTTCTTTTATGTTAGGGTGAACCAACCACTTCACCCTGACATTATTTATATATATAAATTATATGTATACTATATTTTACAAATATTATTAATAAAATATAATAAATATTAATTACATATTAATTTATAAAACATATTAAAATAATTAAACTAAAATTTATTTATTTTAATTTAATTTATAACATTTTTTATAAAAATTTTAAGTTACTGTTCATAACATATACTATTTATAAAATATTTTGATTACTTAACTAAATATAGTAATTTTTTATACTTTATTATATATTTTATAAATCTTAATTACATATTATTTTGAAGTAACATAGTTTTTTATCAACCGTGGCACATTGGCCACAGACATTCATAGCGTCGTGAGCAGCGAGTGATCGAGCCCCCGCTCGATTGCCACCCCATTTCACCTGCCCTCGGGCAGGTCGACACAGCAGCCGCAGGAGTTCGAGCGGACAGTGGAACAACCTCCAGGCTACCACTCGAACCCGGGAGCCCACCCCCAGGGCAGACACAAGTACTAACTCACCCAGGGTGAGCTGGTAAGTAGCATAGTTGAAATAAGTTATTCTAAATTGTATTTTATTTATTTAATAATATTGTAATATTTATTTTAAATTTTATATTTTTAAATTATATAATGTTATATTATAAATATTTTTATATATTTTTATTTTTATAAAATATTAACTATAGATATCTTTGTTAAACATTTTTAACTAAAAATAAATAAAAAATATTATTAAATAAATAAAAATTGTTAATAAATTATTTTAAATGTTTAATTTAAAAAATACTGATGTTATTCATAATTAATAATTATAAATTATATAAGATATATTAGATGACATACGATACTATATAATATAACATTATATAATTCTTTTAAAAAATAAATATTACAATAAATATATTATTTATTTTTATAATAAAAAATATATTTTTGTAATAAATATTTTTTACATTGAAAATAATTAAAATATACTATTTTAAAATAAAAAATAAAAAATTATAATTTAAAATAAATATTAAAATAAATATTAAAATATTATTAAATAAATAAAATAAAATTCAGAATAACTTATTTCAGCTAAGTTACTTTAAAATAATATGTAATTAAAATTTATATAATAAATATATATATTTTTTGTAATAAATAATTTTAACATAACAAATAATTAAAATATACTATTTTAAATTATAAAATAAAAAATTTAAAGTTTAAAATAAATATTAAAATATTTTTAAATAAATAAAATATAATTTAGAATAACTTATTTAAACTATGTTACTTTAAAATAATATGTAATTAAAATTTATAAAATATATATAATAAATTATAAATAAATTATTGTATTTTTTTAAGTAAACATAATATTTTATAGTATTATATGTTATGAATAGTAACTTGAAATTTTAAAAATAAATGTAAAAAATTAAATTAAAATAAATAAATTTTAGTTAAATATTTTAGTGTGTTTTTTAAATTAAAATTTAATTAACATCTATCATATCTATTAATAATATTTATGAAATATCGTATATATATAATTTATATATATAAATAATTTTAGGGTGAAGTCGCTACCTAATGTCAGCGACTTCACCCAAGTCGCTGACACCCTTAGCGACTTTGCCCGAGACATGTTAAAATCGCTAAGTGACTTAGCGAGTTCGGTAAAACTGTGTTAGTTTCGGAAATAAAATTTTTACCGTGTTAGTTCCGGAAATAAAGTTTCAATGTGTGCTATTTCAAAACTTTTCTCCCCATTCAGGCTGTGTGATGCCCAAATGACGATACCGCCAACGGCGGGATGTGCGTGGCCCTTCCTCAGGACCAGTTCGAGGAATTGTACCTAAGAGGGGGGACATGATCAAAGAGAGGATCAGCTCCAATTCCGTTTGCTGCCTCGTTTGAGAGGGTAGTGGTGAACAGGACACGATCACCTGGTTTGGAGATGGAGAGACGTCGACCTCTGTGATCCATATGGTCAAGTGCACCTAAACGAGGATGTCAATGGAGGATCTCATGTAAGGAATGTTGGGCATGTGGAAGTGCCCCTCCAGACTGATAGCGGTAGCGCTGACCTCCCTTAGCATCTACAGGTAATTTCATAGTGACGTCGCACCGCTCCTAATCACGATCCTGTCTCCATGTTTTTGTTGGCCGCTCGTCGGATTCCAGTTCTCACTCGCATGCCAGCCATGGTTCTAGTTCAAGACCTAGAGGTTCTTTCCATTGATGTTGCCATTGTTGCTCTGTAAATCCCATGGTGGATCCTCTACCTTGGGAATCATTGTCGTTCGCTCACTGGTATGATCGTTCCTCCTGAGGCTCAGTTCCTAGCTGAAAATCCTTGCAAAATGTGGTCATTTTCTGTTGCCCAAAAAGTGTTCGATGAAATGCAAGTTAGAAATGTCATCTCCTTGACAACTATGGGAACCTTGATTGGAAATTTTTTATGTATGAAGTGTTCTGAAAAGAGTTTTGTTTTTATCTAACTTTTCTTGCAAAATAGGTGATAACCTATAAAGAGATTAGATAGTCGGGTGATATTAAAAGAGTATAGAACCGAGATTCGAGTTTTGTGAAAATATTTTTGGCATCTCTCCATCGCATGATGTGAATATCCGATGTTCATTTACATCGAGCAACTACTCGAATACCATTGATTAACTGCCATAGCGACCTATTTGTCGAGAGCATGCACATCCACAACGTATAAAGAACACAAGGGGCTCCGATCTTTTGGACCTGATGAGATGTAAACAAGTTTGATTAAGTTTTGTTTGAGGTTGATTCATGATTTGAAATGTTGATTTAAGTTTAGTTTGAGATATTAACTTCAGATTTCAATTTGACTTGGATTTGAATGTTGTTTTCTTTTAAGTTTGTTTGAATTGTTTAGTTTGATTGTTTTACTTCAATTGGTTGATGTTTATTTTATTTTTGTTTGAACTTGAAATTTTAGATGTGTTGATCAATTTGACCTTTTTCTAGTTAACATGGATTAAGTCAATTTCATGTGATTTGCTTATATCGGCTGATGTTTAATGCTAATTCGGGTGTGTTCGGTATGTTTTAAATATTTTGAAATTTGGTTCAAATTGATTGAGCATGAACTTCAAATTATTAATGATTTGATTTCACATGTTTTTAAGATAGATTTTAGATGTTTTAATGTTTTCTTTATGTGGTCTTTTCAATCGGTTATGAATCATTTGATTTGCACTTATTTAGGAAATTGATTTCCATAGACTTAAGTATATTGAATCACAATTTTTAGATTTAATTAAATCTAATCTTTGTTGGATATTGAGGTTTTAATGACCTATTTTAAATTTATTTTAAGGTTGGTTTGAATGTATTTTTAGATTTAATTATGTTAACTTCAAATTTGGTTAATTCTTGTTCGGTTTGTATCACATCCAGTTCATTGGGCTAGTGTTGATACCTAGTCATATGTATTCAACTCAGCACTTGAAATGTTCATTGAATATCCATGTTCGTTCTGGTGTACATCTGATGTGGCAGTTCATATGCCATGTTCCCTGCTGTCCAATGTGAATGCATGTCCTTCCCTTGGTGTAAAAGTTCACTTGACCGGGAAAACTTTGGTAGCATGTCGTCTTATTTTCCGATCGGTGTGCAATTTACCCATCCTACATGACATAGTCTTTTGACTTCCAAGTAATGGGAAGGGTCCATCTACAGTGGGAAGCGTGTCCCATGCCTATGTCCAGGTCATTGTTTTGGTACATGTCGGATGAGCCGCCTAATTGTGGAGAGCCCACAAAGTGGTGCGATTCTCCTTATTTAATTTTGGCATTTCACCTTTAAATTTAGTTAAGTGTGATTTTTAAATGTCCAAGACCCAATGGGCCAACTTCATGTCTCATGGACAGATAAGGCTGGCTTCATGTCATGTTGCCCTGGTTGGCCCAATTCAGGCTTCATAGGCCCTGGCGGCCTAGTTTGATCTTCACAGGATAGCAATGCCTATCTTGAGTTTCCATGGCCAGCAAGGCCTGATTTGCACCCTGTTTGGATTGGAATTGAGAGCCACCTTCTCAAGCCCTTGACCCGTCATGTGAGACAAGGGGGATCAGATTGTCCCCTAAACCCAGTCCTCACAAGGACTTGCTTTGCAACACCTTTTTTAAGCATCATTGGCCAGCATGGCTTGATTGGACTTCAAAGGCAAGGCCATCTTTTGCAATATGTATGAATTATCCTTTGGCATTTGCTTTCTTGTTGTAGTAGTAGGCAAATGGAGCCTCAGAGGGGCTGGAATGGACCGGCTAAGGTGCTAGTTGGAAGGATTGAAAATGGGACTACACAAAGGGCATGTTTAGGACAAGTTTGGAAGGACTACACAAGGGGTAGTGGAATGGGAATTTCAATGTCACGAAGGGGCTATTTTTTGAGATGTAGTGAAGAAGGCCACATAAAGGGGGCTGTCTTGATTGAAGTTAAGAAACGACCTGGGGGAAACTTGGCCCATCTTGTGGATCCAAGGATGCCCAAGACATTACCCTTTCCTCCAACCAAAATGAGGAATCAAGAGCCCACCCGGGAGAGACTTGGCCCATCTTGTGGATTAAAGAAAGCTCATGACATCACCACTTTCTCCTCAATGTGTAAAGGGGCCGTGAAATAGATATAAGTAGAGCCAAATGGCTGCTATTTGAATGGCCAACAAGGTGGTTGGAGAGGACCTGTTTTGGTGACCAACGAAGGGGGTCAAACAAGTGCTGTCAAAAGAGCCAGCAAAGGGGGCTGCTTGGTAGGGTTCCTTTGAAGGCCGAATTGGTGATATGTAGGTGCTGTCGTTGGCCTATATAGGTAGAGAAAAATGAGCACACAATAAGGTTGTCTTGATAGTCAACTCAGGGGATTCTATGGGCTGCACAAAGGGAGTAGGTTCATGACCAGAGTAGAGGTGTGATTTTTTGTAATATTTTGGTGTTTAAGAAAATAAAAAGTATTATATATATTAATATCAATTTTACTTTTTCCTCTTTTATCCTCACCTTTTTCACTCTACCTTTTCCCCCATTTTTACCACTTCTTTTCCCTACTTTTACCCCCATCGGATTACCCTTCTTGTGCCCTAACCCTCTTTTTACCCCGGTGCTTCGGGTCCGCTACTGTGCTGTCAGTTTTCCCCTCCCTCTCTCTCTTGGTTTCTCCCTTGTGATGCCTCCCTCCCGGACCGGCAACCACAGCTGAAACACCTCCCGGATTTGCTCCCTGTCTCCCACGCGTGCTGCCCTGCTGAAGCTCCCCCTTCGGGTTCCGCTTGTGCGAAGCCGCCTCCTTCTGCGCGCGGCTGCGGCGCCGAAGCGCTATCGACCTCTCCCCCCTTCTACGCGTGAACTGCAGTGTCCCCCCCGCGCGTGCGCGAGCGCGCGCAACTGCAGCGGCCCGCAGCTGTCTCCCCCCTTGGGCGCACTCAGCTGCGCTGACCAGCGCTCAGCCGCCCCGCTCGCGGCCGTGCAGCCCCCTCAGCCCTGCGGCTGCCTTCGCCCCCTCCCTCAAGCGTGATCAGCGGCACCCTAGCCCCGGACAGCAGCCCCCCTCGCATGCGCCAGCACCCATGCACCCCTGTGCGCCAAGCCACCCCGCGGCCGCACCTCCCTCCATCCGGATTGCTGCAGTAAGCAATATATTCTCTTTTTATTTTATTGTTTTTACTCTCTCACATCATTTTCTCTTGTGTTCTATCCATGGCATACCTATCTACATTTGTATGCTTGCAGCTAGCGTTGATTGAGGGAGAAAATATTTGTTTAGCCAGTTCAAGCTTTGTGTTAGCTCCAGATAAATTTGTCGACGCCATTCCGATAGTAATCCTAGACATGTCTATTACCACTAAATTTATATTGAAAAATATTATCATAACTTGTAGATAATAATTAAATTCATAGATGTGTAATTTTAGAATGGTAGTGTTACCTTTAGTTATGTCTATCTTGGTTAATTCAGCATGTGTTTACAAGTTAATTAGTGATGATAGCATAATTAACTCTATTATAGTTTATGATTATTTTTCTTGTACGATATGTGGTAAATCTTGTTTATTAAATTGTCAACTCCCCTTTGTTTATGGTTAATTCTATTATAGTACATGTTATCTCTTCTATGGTAGGTGGTGAACTTTAGCAAATAATTTGTTAACCCCTTAAATTATTGTTAGATCAATTAATTCTTTATTTTAGATAATGTTTAAAGTTGTGAGTTAACCCAATTATATAGAGTTTGGATCAAGTATTTAAATCTGAATTTTTCATGTAACACCATCAATCTTTCATGTGTGGTTGTTTTAGGGGTCTAAGTCATGTTGGCGCGTCATCTACAAGTATGTATAGAATGCCATTTTGCTTAACCATGATAGATAGAGTGTTGGTAGCATGGGTGTCTAGTATCATATCTTTGTGTCTCTTTGCTTAGATTGTGGAAATGCATAGTTCATTAGTTTGTTTATTGGCTATCATGGTGGCATGTCTTCATCTTGAATGTGATAGTTTGTCATTGCAAAATAGATTGCATATTTGTGAGATTGATCATGGCATTGTATGAGGGTGTTGTGATGTATGTGTGCATTAAAGATATTTAATGAGATCGAGCTAGACTGGACTAGTAGTCGTGTCCGTGGGTAGCAGAGCTTAGAACCATCTGGTGCATCCTTCGATCCCAGATACCACGGGTTATCCTAAGTGCCACCCCTGTCTAGGTGCACTACGAGATTTAGCTTAGCTATACAATTACTGCTATATATGGTAGATCTAGTCATAGCTCGTCGAAAAATGAAAATGTTAATGTTTCATGTAGTAGATAGATGCATTGTAGAGTAATATTGGTGTTAGTATCTATGATGTGTTCATTAATTCATTTAAGCATATATGTTTTGTATGATATGCTTGGTAAGTCTTTTAGTTGGTGTTGCCTTCATCATACTACATATATTTGTGAGAAGTCCTCTTTGGTCCTAGTTGTTGGTAGGTTATGGTTGTATGTCTTAAAGTTTGTGAAATGCCAAATTTCTTATATATATATATTGTTTAGTTCTATATTGTATGTGTTGGGTAATTGTATACATATCATATTAGGGTCTTTGGCTATCCAATTTGGTGGATGATGGGGTATCTACTGAGTCATTATGACTCACCCCGTGGATTATTTTATCATTTTACATGTTTGGATGAGGAGAGTCCTGAAGTGGGACCCGAGGTGAACCCGGTGGGCAAATTGGATTATACCAACTTGGGGAACGAGTGACTTGCCCTTCTCTTTTAGATGTTTGATGTCCTCTCGATAGCGGCATTTTGTAGATGGCGAGATGACTTGATCTTGGCTTATTTTTTTGTATGGATTGTGGTTAGCTCCTTTTTTGTGGTGGAGCTTGGTTGTAGGGTTGATGCCCTCCCGTTTTTGTGGATTTAGATTGGTGACCTTGTGGTGTCACCATAACATGCTATGTCTCATTTTGATGGAGTATCTTGACTTTGTGGTGGTTTATGTTAAGCCAAGTACACCTACATAGTAATTTATGTTTTTCTATTTGGAATGTTTTGGTACTGAGTGATGGAACACTACGTTATTGTGTAAGCAAGTGTGGTTTATTTTTATATTGTACTTTTGTTGCCGAACCTTACTTATTCGTGGGGTTTTATCCCGCTGTCCTGTCTTGGAAAAAAAATTTCGCTGCATTTTTCCAGGATGTGACATTTTTTATGCGATCTCGGGCCTGATTAAGGACTAAATTGAGGTGTCTTAATGGCTGGACAATGGCCAAATAAGGGACAACACGAAGGACTGATTGGGGGTTTTTTCAAGTGGCCAAAATGGGGCTGATAGTGTGGCTAAGATGAAGGCCGAACATGGGATGTTATTGGAGCCTGGACATGTGACAGCAAAAGGGCTGAACCTAGGCTGTTAAGGGCATGTCTAAAGGTCTGCTTTAATGGCAAAAGGGGTGCCCAATTGGACTGATCCCAGACCTGCTAAGAGGCAGACATGGTGAGGGTTGAACTAGGCTTGGTTTGAGACTTCAAAGGTGCTCTTTGGATGACCTGAATGGAGGGCTCTTGGGGCTGTGGCTGGAGACATTATGAAAGGACAAATAGAAGGCCAAGGGAAGGAGAAAGAAGGGGGGAAGAAGAGAAATGAAGTTTACATCTTCTTCTTATCTATTTTTCTACAACTCTTGGTGAAATTGGAATGGAAGGTTGCACAGAGCAGGAAGAGGGAAGTTGCAGGTGCTACTGATGGAGTTGGTGCGCCAACCACTGAAGGGAGCCTTCTTCTCCTTGTTTCTCCTTCTCCTTAGTTACAGGTGATGCCGGAAGAGACTTGAATATGCTTGGCTGCTACTAGAGGCTGCACAGAGGGTGGAGAGGCCTACTACTGATGGAGATGGGAATTGGTGCAGAATCTGCTGCAGACTGGCGCATAATTGTTGCAGCAGGTGCTACTACTGCTCCAATGCTTGTTATCCTTCTTCTTCTTGTCCTTCTTCTCCTTCTGAAGGTGCTGAAGCTTGTTGATGAATATGGCACACCAGAGAGAGAGAGGAGGAAGGGAGCTTGGTTTAACTAAAGCTGGTGAGGAGAAAGAGAGGCAAGGCTTCCGTAGGGTGAGTGTTTGATCATCTAGCCAAGTCTGGATGACTGGTCTATTTATATAAGAAGATGGCGCCATCTGAAGATGAGGATGAGTCTGAGGGGTTGAGAGTCCTAATGCTCAAAGAATTCTAATTTTACAAAACTTCTAATTGGGCAAAGGAAACTCAACCATCTAATGGATGTAAGATGACACCTGGTGCACCCTTTTGCATCTTTCAGATGATTGTGCGCACACACCAGCTAAAGATGGGCTGAAGTTTGGCCAAATGATAGTTACGATAGGGTTGAGATGATAAGGCTCATATGGGATATGAATATAGGTCAGTTGGGGAGAGTCCTACTGCAAGAAGACTTCTCATCAGCTATGTGTGTGTGAGGTGAGCAATTGACGCACCTACTTCTATATTGTAGGGTGTTGAATGCACAAACAAGCTAGGGATGGACTGAACTTAGGCCAAATGATGTCCACCTGATGGGGTAATATGAGGTTGAGAGAGATAAGGATAAGCCAAATGTGAGATAAGGTGGTTGCGTGTAAAAATTATCTTAAAGAAAATGGTGATGAAAATGAGATAATGTTCAAAGTAAAATGAGGATAGGATGAGATGGGGTGAGGTGTTGGCGCACCCAATCCTAAATTTTAGGGCATTGAATGTACAAGGGAGGTGTACAAGAGCTTGGTTCGGCTAGATGCAACTTGGGTTAGCCCAATTTGGGTTAATTTTAACCCGAGTTTGATCAAAGTGCTCCCGATCCGACGGATACCATAAATTCTGATCGGAATCAATTAAATACACCTTGAATTAATTCCAAAAGTATGGAATGAGTTGTGATGGCCGTTGATCATGTGATCCATCAAGTTGTGTGGTTGAGATCTCCAGAATTGGGTTGGACCTATTATTTTATAGATTTTTTCGATCGATGTGATCTCTCGACCCTCGATAATGCTGGAAATTACAATTGAGTGCAATTAAAATTTTTTGTTGGCCAAATTTTAATTCAAATACATCAATATTTCTAAAACTATAGTCATGAACTAGGAAATTGAAATTTTTAGCTCCTAGGATATTCTGATAATTGTTTGGACCATCATGCCCCAAGTGTTATTTAATATGAACTTTGGTTAGATTTGATATTTCTTGCATATCTTTTCAATTGGTGGTCAGATTTCTGACCTATTTCGTGTATTGTCTAGCTCTATTTGACTCTAAAAGTGTGGTAAAGTTGAAATTCCATGTTAGAGTCTCAACTTGACCCGAAGTGTCAAAGGTAAAATGGTCATTTTGATCTTTCGGTGTTTGTTTTTCATGTTTTGGATACCGTTATGAAGTTCTCAACCAGCGCTATGCAATGAGCATATTATTTTATCTATGTTTAGTCTATCAAGTCATGCCGAGATATTTTCAGAGCTTGTTCATATCATTTGGAGTTTATTTTATCAAATCTGAGTCAGATTTTCCATATTGACTTCGGTATTACTCACAACTGTGTTAAGCGAGCTAAACAAAAAATTTTGGCGCCAACAATAACCATCATCACGGGTTACATGGAGAACGAGAGATTTGAAGAGGTGCTTGAATTGTTTCACAAGATGCTGGAAATGGATTTAAAGATGGACAATTTCACCCTCGTCAGGATGCTGACCGTCAGTTCTTAGTTGGGCAATTTGAGAGTTGTAGAATGGATACACGGATACATAGAGAAGGGCATTGATGATTTCTCTTGTAAGAGTGTTTTATTTTGGGTCATATAAGAAGTTGGGAACGTTTGGTTGTTTATTTTTTTCGTAAATTTTTGTAAATTTGTGTAGTTGTTCTTTTTTTCTAGTATTTTCAATTGCTTGGGTTAATATAAAGCATTATATTTTGAAATGAGGATTCTTGTTTAAAATTATGTGAGGGTGAACACCCAAATAAGAACATCTATTAACCTTGTTTATAATTTGAAGTATCTATCTTAAATTTTAAATGAATGATTGAGAGTTTTTATCAAATAACAAAAATTATTTGTCTTAATTAAATTAAGTTGTTTACCACTCATTAAGAATTTAGATATAAAATTAGAAGTTAAGATTTTTAGATTAAGCCTAATCAAATATCACCTAAGGTGGGGTTTGATTGGGCTGATCACCTCTAACGTCTGATTCGGTGAGATGTTAGATGTTCGAGGTTGTTTGGTGAATAGTCAAAGTATGCCTCCAATTGACCTTTTAGGTGCTGTTTGGTATGAAGATAATGTGAGGATAAATCTGGTTTATCCTTAAAATTTAGGGGATAAATCAAGTTTATCCTCAAAATTTTATGGTGCCAAACAGGTCCTTAATGTCTAAAAAAACTTGAGAAAATTGATTTTCTATCTATTTTACAAAATGACTATTACGACTAATCCGTTGCTTAAAATATTTTAGTAAACAATCCAGTAAACAAAAAAACTATAACTTCCGATCCACTCTACGAGACCGCCGTTGGATAAATATTAAAATATCAAAAATACTCATCTAGAAGGCCATTTCGCTGTACAATGGCCTGGACACTTATCTATGTGACTTGTCCTTTGTCATTGTGAGATTGGCGGTACAGGTTTGTGAACAGTATATATTAAAATATTATTATATTTTAAGTAAATAATTATTATGTTTGATGTATATCAAAATTTAAATTTAATATAAAATATTAATGTATTAATTTATTTAAAACATAAAATATTAATTTGTTTATTAGGACACGTTGATTATATATGAATTTAGTTACCTGTTATGTTTAGAGCCAAAAAGTACGATAACTACAAATGTATTTATTAAAGTAGTGTTACTATATTTGTTTATGTCTATAAAATATTAATATGATCAACAAAAAATTTATTATATTATATTTAAATAGAATATAGATATTAATATATTTTATTGTGTCATTTTAAAATAAAAAATTAATATTAGTTTATATCAAAATTTAAATATAACATAAATAGTATTTTATAATTATATTTTTTAGGTTTATATTGATCGATGAACTTATATTATATCAAATAAAAAATTTAATTTTTGATGTTTTTAAATAATTTATCTGTTTAGGTAGACTTGTTTTGAAATCCTTGTTTAGGTTGACTTAATTTGGCGGTATATTTATCTATATTATAATAATTCTTAAACCCATTTTATATATTATCTATTCTATAATTTTATTGGGCCTTAGAAGGAATTAGCTTGCAAGATTCCTGTTTTCAATGTCCTAGCTCTCGCTTTTGAAAGGCAAAAAAAAAAACATTTTACTTGACTTTTAAGTATGTGTCTGTTATCATCGGAGAAATGCAAGAAATCCTAAAAATGCGAGGAATGGAGACCATTTGTTTTATGTTACAGCAAATTATATCTTATCTATATACGTAAAGTTTACACGATAACATATATATATTAATTAATATTTTAAAATTATGTGAATGATTTGTGGGTGGACGGACATTTTGTCTCAGTTAATATCTAAATTAATTTGTTTACTATAAATTAACCACACATGTATATCCAATGCAGAAAATATAGTCTTCTTCATTTACAAAGAAATAACAATGCTACAAGGGGCAAATAAGTCATTTTAGTTTTAAGTTAACTCTTCTTTAACAGAGTTAGTCAAAAATTAGAACGGATGTTACAAATTTTTGAAAAGTCAGACTGTACATTAAACGGGTTCAGCAATTGGGTTATGAGTTGAAGTACAATGTCAAATTGTCAATAACGGATTGAAAATCAATTTTCTCAAAAAACTTTGAATAATTAAATTTTTACAATTACCTTTTTTTTCCATTCAGAGATGTCATACAGTGGCACAATTACATGGCAACTGGCTGTTGTCTAGACGACATTCAAACATATGGAATGTATCCAGATCACCATTAGAAATTAGGAAAAAAACTAAAGTATCCATATCACTAGTAGAAATTAGGAAAAAATAAAATAACCTTAAAATTAGGTAATAACTAAATGGATTCATATTTTTATCTATAAACTGTTAAAATTTAAATCAAATATTTTGATAACTCATGAGAATTTGAATAGAAATTAAGTTATTTTTTTGGATTTGAAAAAAATTAGTATGTATTTAAAATAATATGTGGATAATTAATTTAGATACCTAAATGTTAAAAGCGAGACATTAGATCAAATTTTAGTAGTGATATAAGATTTATTATCTTACTTAAAAATAATATAAAATAAATAATTTAAAATTCTATCATATTATTTTAATTTTTAAATCATGATATTTAAAAATTAGACAAATAATATTTTATTTTTGTAAATAAAATAATAATTAAAATATCATCATATTATTTAATAAATTCCTGATATTGTGCCTTGGTTTTAAATTTTGTGTTTTTGTATTTAACTCTTTGCACAAATTCTCATACAACACTAATCATTTTTTTAAAAATTATATCCTCACTTGAAATAGTTTGAGAAAACTTATTTTTCTGTAAATTTAAATTTATTTATTTATCATAATATTTTATATAAATATTGATTAAATTTTTAGGTACGGTCTTGGTCATAGGTCATACTTATTCTACGTTTATAGATGTTGACCATATTTCTTATTATTTGCATGTGATTTTAATACTCGATGTGAAATATAAGACGTTGATTTGGACGTTTTATCAAATAAAATTTGCCGCTTACATCACTTTTTACCTTAGGAGATTAGAGATAAAATTAAGAGTTTAAATTTTCAAATTAAGATAAAACAGACGTTATCCAACATGAATTTGAAATTAGTGGTTAACTCACTCGAAGTTCTGCATATAGTTATTTCCATCTTCCAAAGAATACACACGTTTTAAACATGAATTTGCAACACCTATTAAATACCTAACCATCAAGGCCTGATTACATTTACGTTTCTGCCAAAATTTTCTTTGAATTTTACCTCATGCACATCAGTAACTTAAGCTGAATTATTGGGAGCCCTATTAACGCCCGAGGCTTCTGTGCAGATATTACTATAATATCTGTGCGTTCGTCTGATACGCCAACGGAACTTCAAGAAAAAACAAGTGGTGCAGCCATGTTTAAATCAATCTGCAAAAAACTTGAAAGCTTTTATTGGGTCGTGCAGCAGGCGGGTTGTCTGGAGAAAGAAAGAGTAGATATCATCGTCCTTAGTAAGTCAACGAGAAGCTAAGCACTGTGACTAGGCATCTTCAAGAGGTATGAGCCAGCCAGGGCACCCATATTGTGACGAGCTGTGCAGAGCGCCTGATCAGCAGCCTTCCGTTAACCCCATATTTGTCAAACATGGCTTTACGATAAAAGGCTGCGTGATGTTAAAGAACGATAAGTACCAAGTTCATCCCTGCCACTAACAACTCAGATATAGATCTGCGGAAAATCCGACGTGCACCGAACTGTGACATTGCCCTCTGCCGCCAGATAAAAATATGGCAGGTATTTCTAGGTAGAGATTGGAAATTTTCTCAGAAAGTAGCGTGAAAGCACTACAAGGAAGGGCACAAAACTAGAAGGCATCCACCACCTAAACAAGGGATCGGTATTTATCCAAAGTCCAAACCATTAATAATGAGGTGTACTCACGCGCCCATTAGCAGCTCTGTGTGCAGACTTGAAATCTGACTTGATTCAGCTCCCTGGGAGTCGAATGCATCATACGCCCTTACATGCTATTTTTAAGGAAAACATCAATTCCAGAAAAGAATACCAAATATCCAAATCCAAGTACTGCGATTCATAGTAGTCCCTGTTCTACGTCCTGTTCCTGCAAGTTCGTTCAACACATACGATGTCATTGAGCGAATAGATGTCTGCCCAAAAGAAGCTATAGCAAGTCTTTCCAAATCAGATTGTACCTACCAAGTCAGGAACCGATCTACTTTCATTTTTGCTGTTTGTAACCTTGGAAGCACCATATTTTCACATTTACTCATGTATAACACCTATTAGAATAAATAATTTTTTTGGACATGGCGCAATGGTATTCTGCGCGGGGAAGCCACCCACGACGGGGCGGACACGCCGGATTCGAACCCGGGATCAGACGCCCTGTCAGGCGAAGGTGTCCCACTCCGCCACGAGGCGGGGGACACACCTATTAGAATATTAATGATACACAATCTGATAGGGTCTCTTTTTAGAAAATTCTTCCAAAGTTAGAAAAACGTCACCGCTACAAGTACATATTCATTACAAGGCATAAACCGGCACTTCATAGTAAATATTCTTTAGGTTGCATCAATATTTTTTTTTACAGTGAACGAATTATGCCGTGAAATCATATTTAAACGATTTCATTTATACATTTGCAGGATTCCAATAACCCCCTGAAATCAGAGATGATAAAGTGCATGGTCATCGAGTTGCCATAACCTACGGTTTCTGATAGTATCCTCACAAACTTTCTCCATTGATAAATATCTTATACACTGATGAAGATCTGGTTTAAGAAGTTTCAGGGACTGGCCTTTTTGCATTTTCATCCTGGCGTCTGTAAATATTTTGAGTTTCATTTGTTGTCATGTCCTTCAGGACATGCTTGTAAATATTTTTGTTTTAGAGGTCTTTTGTTACATCTTGTGCTCTATACACCAATGGAAATCAATACAGCAGAAGTGACCTTTTTGTAAGGATTTGGCCCCTGGCTTTTTTTGGGGGGGGGGTAGGACCCAATTCTTCTCTTCATCCCCTCTCATGGGAGGTTCCTTCATAGGAGGCCGATTTCTTCTCTACCACCAGTAGGAGGCCGGCTCTACTTCATCCCCGATCGGAGGCCGGTTCCCTCTACACCATCCAGTCGTAAGCCTTCTCCATGCCCTCTCAACTTCTGGCCTCTGCACCTTTAATCCCACCTTCCTTTCAAAAGCTAGTAGTTGGCCTCTCCTACCATCCGATAGTCTGACTTCGTCATCACCGCCTACTCTCCATCATCATCTTCAATGGTTTGTTGATTCCAAATCCATGTGACTCTGGCAACCCCCAAGTTGTTTAATGCTCGGATCTAGGTGAGCTTTGGAAGCTTTGCACTGTTTGGTGAACACCAGTTAGCTGTTGATGGCATTTGGGATCTGCTTCACCCTCATCAACCTACAATCCAGGCATATGAAGCTTAATTGTCTTCACTGCCGCAATATAGCCCGACAATCTCTGGCCTGGTCGCAAAACCTTCCAATGATGTGTGGGCTTACTCAACATCTTCTTTCTCCTCCACTAGCTCCTCCGGACCCTCCTCTCCTTCCTCGACAACGTCCTGTAGTGTGAGGATGCCCTGCCATCATCGTCTACATCCATTGCCATCTCTCATGTTTCCCGACGAGCGAGGAAGGCAACAAACAATGCCCAAAATGCCCCTGATGTCTTTGTGTGGTCGCGAGCTCACTCATTTAATCCTGATTCATTTCAATTTGGTCTGTTTTAAGTTTATTTACAGCTTTTAAGTCTGTTTTATTTCCACCACAATGTCCAGTATCACATTGACCTCTATGATCTTACCTTGAATGGCACTCCCTCATGTGGAGGTGTTGTGTAGAGAGAGAGAAAGAGAGATATTTAGGGTCCCTTGGCCTACCAAGATTTGCCCCCATCACAATTTTTATAAAAAATCTAATCATCTCGCATTAAGTATATAAGTTTTAATATGTATAACTCACTATACTCAATAACCCATTTGAAGTGAGACTTAATAAAAATATTCTTTCTTACAAATTAAATATATTATTTGATAATAGATTTAATTAATCTTCTGATCATATAAGATATAAATAACGACTTATGATGTCAATTGATATTAGGGATAAAACAATCTTCTTCAAAATTTTTGTCGTTAGTTATCATACAGATACAAACTTTTGTTAATCCGATGATTGGATGCACATGAGTACAACTCTAATCATCAAACCACTTGCTATCCCAACACCATGCGACCTTGTGCTCGAATAGAATTAATCAGAAAGCACCTTTTCTGATCAGCACCACATTGGCTAGGAATTTAAAGTATGACCCCATGATGTATTATTCTCTATTATTATACTATCGAGTGTAAACGATTTCTTTGTTATTTGTACAATTGACTTTATCAGATTTTTTTTCTACAGCCCATCATGTCAGTAATCCATAAGAAGATTAGGGGTGTAAACGGACCAATACACTTGACAAGTAGTTCAAGCCACAGAAGTCATGGAGGCCTAGATTTTGTAACCATTTAGACATGAGAGTCATTATTTGGTTTAGCCACGTAAATATAGAACTTATAATAATATAAATTTTGTAACCATGTAGACAGGAGTCATTATGGTACGATGATTTTGTTTCTTAGCTATATAGATAAGAGTCATAATGTCATTTTATAATCACGTGAGCATGGGAGTTTGTTGAAAGTTGACACCATTGATTGCAAAATCGTTGAAATCGGATCAGAATCGGCCGATTATGGAATTGGATCGGTTCTAGGGGAAATTCCGATTCCCTACGGATGACCGATTCCAGGGGAAATTCTACTGGAATCGGATTAAATCAGTTGGATCGATCAGAATCAATCCGATTCTGACCGATTCTGCCAGAAGCCATTTGGTCTAGTCCGGTTCGATTCCCAGACCGATTCCAGACTGGGAATCGAACCGATCCCGGCCCTTCGACTGTTGTTGGTCAATTCTCAGCATTTCACAGTAGTGCGGCGAGCTCTAGGCGATTCCAGACCAATTCCACCCTCGGTATCGATCGATCCAGTGCAGGATCGCTCGATCCCTGCAGTACGACGCGATTTCGGACCGATTCCGACGATTCCAGAGATTCCAACGACAATTCTTGAGCGATTCCTGGATTCCAGCGATCCATTCAAAGGATTCCGCCGATCCAAGCTCTGATCTACCCTCGATTCAACCTCTTCTTCGATCCTTGAAAGACTGCCGATAAGATTTCTTCGTCGAAAATCTCGTACGCCCATTTTTATGCATTTTCGACGACTTTGAGAATGGTTAAACTCGTTGATTTCTAACCGAACAACTCCGTTCAAGTTGTAAGAACATCGATTGAATGTTCTTTGTACGGGAACAATTCTGGAAACTCTGTACGCCGATTTTGACGTAATTTCGCCGACTCCGATTATGGTTAAACTCGGGTGATTTCTGACTGAACAACTCTATTAAAGTTGTAAAAACATCAATTGGATGTTCTTTGTACAGAAAAATTTTTGGAAACCCCGTATGCCGATTTACGACTCTTTTTGGCAAAGATGTAACCCTTTAAACATACTGAATAGTCTGTTCGACGAGCTGTCTACTTCCCAAACAGCCCCTAAAGCAATTTATAGGATGTCTAACAATTTTCTGTGAATTATTTACAAATTTTACAGGTATAAGCAATGGCCGATTAGGCCCTTGATTGCAGAATCGGCGGAATCGGTCCGATTCCGACCGATTCCGAAATCGGATCGGTGGCCTGGCGGAAGGACCGATTCCGGGAAGAATTCCGCGGAATCGGTATGAATCGCCTGGAATCGGTCGGAATCGATCGATTCCTTCGAAAGACCGGGTCAACCAGCCCGGTTCGATTCCCGGTTCGATTCTGGACCGCGAATCGAACCGATTCCAGCCCTAAAAGGACCGAAATCGACCCGCGGGGGTCGATTCTGTCGATCCCGCGGCGGCAGAAGCTGGATCCGGCGATTCCGGCGCGATTCCGGCCTCGATCCCAGCTGCTAGCGTCGATTCCGGCCGATTCCGTCGATCCAAGCATCGATTCCGGCCCGATTCCACCGATTCCGGCGGCGATTTCGGCGATTCCAAGCAACGTCTTCAAGAGATTCCGCCGATTCAAGCTCGGACCGGCCTCGAATCAACCTCTTCTTCGATCTTTGTAAGGTTTTGGTAAGATTTCTTCGCCGAAAACTTCGTACGTCCATTCTTACGCGTTTCCGACGAGTCCGAGCGTCGTTAAACGTTGTGATTTCCGACCGAACAAGTCCGTCCAAGTTTTGAACTATCCGTTTAAGTCCATTTTGCACGGGAAAAATTCCGGATATCCCGTACGTTAATTTACGACCATTTCCGGCAAATACGTAACCCTTTAAACATACCGAATGGTGTGTTACTTGGGTTGTCTGCTTTCCGAACAACGTCTAAATCAATTTTTATGTTATCTAATCATTTTTATTGTATTGTTTACAATTTTTGCAGATATAAGCAATGGCCGATCAAGGTGATGCAACACCAGCACGTGCTTCCGACGTGGGTTGGGAACACGGGCAGATGGTAGACCCAGTCAGGAAGAGGGTACAGTGCAAATGGTGTGGGAAGGAGATGAACGGGGGGGGGGTGTTCCGGCTGAAACAACATATTGCCGGAACAGGTGGGAATGTCAATAAATGTGACAAGGTGCCCAGGGAGAAGAGTGAGGAGATGAGAGGCTACATGACAGGTAGAGCCTCTCAACGGGCTGTTAGGATCGAGCAGAGGGAGGAGTTGCACGACGAGCTACTCCAGAGGAGGAGGGACCGCGATTTGCCTACCTCGAAAGGGAAAGGCAAGGGGAAGGCACCAGCTGAGCCGGAACCAGAGAGCGAGGACGAGTCCTCGGACTCCGAGCTTAGACGTGCTAGGCACGATAGCAAGCGTGCATTTGCTGAGGAGGAGGACAGGAGGAGGGGAGCAGGAGGGTCTGGGTCCAGAGTTGACCCAGCTTTGGGCCGATCAGCATCGGCTCGCCCGACCTCGGGCTGGGACCGAGAGACTGACCCCAGGAGACAGGAGCCACACCGCCGTTCTACTTCTACCAGCACTCGATTTACACCGAGTGACGAGTATTTATTTAGGAAACAGAGTGCTGGGCAGATGGGGATTAAACAGGCAATGAAAGGGGTGAAGGCAACAGGAACGGCTGCAAAGAGAGCCGTTCGCCACATTGTGAAATAGTTTTTACGTACGCAGTATCACTTTTTAAATTAAAATTGACATTATGTGTGTTTTATTTACTTAAACTTAATTTTAGCCCGATCCCAATTTTTTTAACTTGATGTAGACATCCCAAGATACGTGTACCACCAGCCCCTACTTCCAGACGATGGTGGATGCCGTGGGTGAGGCTGGATCGGATTTGCAATCCCCGGGCAGCAGACACATATACGGCGTTGGCCTGGATGAGGAGGTCCAGGAGTTTAAGGAGTGGATGGATGGATTTAAGTTGGTGTGGAAGGAGAGGGATTGCACAATTATGTGCGATGGGTGGACAAGTATCACCAAGAGGAGTATGATAAACTTCTTGGTGTACTGTTCTGAGGGGACAACATTCTTGAAGTCGGTAGATGCTTCTGGGAAGATAAAAAATGCCGACTTCATTTTTTCTCTGATGGATGGGGTGGTGGAGGAGATCGGGGAGGACAATGTGGTTCAGGTTGTCACTGACAACGAACCATCATATAAGGCGGTTGGGAGGAAGTTGATGGAGAAGAGGAAGCACATCTTCTGGGTGCCCTGTGCAGCACATTCCATAGGTCTCATATTAGAGGATATAGGCAAGGAGGAGGGTGTATCCACACTTGTCAGGCAGGCGCAGACGATCACATCTTTTATTTATTCGCATCCCCGCCTGCTACATATCATGAGATAACACACAGGAGGGCACGATCTTGTTAGGCCCGGTCCGACTCGATTTGCTATGAATTTCATTGCGTTGGAGAGTCTACACCGGCACAGGCATGTATTGGTTAGGTTCACACAGTCCGAGAAGTATTACAACTATATGGTGGACAACCCGTACGACAAGAAAGATCGATTGGAGATTCTTGTCGGGTCCGAGAAGCGGATCACCGATAAGAGGTTTTGGGAGAGGATTGCCTACTACTTGGCAATCATTGAGCCACCGGTAGTTATGCTTGAGGTTGGTAGACTCGGATGACGGGGACCGGATGGGCACGTTGTATGATGCCATGGACCGGGCAAAGCTCAACATCAAAGAAAAAAATTCCGGAGGTTACAAAAAGTGGTGGAAGATCATAGATGACCGATGGGACAAGACCTTGCACCACGATGTCCATGCTGCCGGTAACTTGGTTAAAAAATTATTTGTTCTGAATAATTGTCTTATATGCACAGTGTTAACTAATAAAATCTTGCAGGATATTTTTTGAACCCTCGCATCCAATATGGAGGACAGGTGGTGAACGACAACGAGGTGATGCGGGGTACACTTGCTGTTATTCAACGTCTATGCTGATCTCAGCAGGACATGATAGAGGCTGAGATAGAAGTAAGTTAGAGTTCATTCAATACCTTGGAGTAGCCTTATCAGGCAACTAATGTTTTTTTTTATAAAATTTTCAGATGCAGAAGTATAAGATGAGGGTCGGCGTATACTCGGATGTCGATTCGAAATATTCAGTTGACAAAGTGTCACCTGGTATAGTAATAGCTTGATGAAGATTTTATTTTCTTTTCATATAAGTTATGGTAGATGATGGACTAATTGTTTACCTTTTCTCTTCTTGTTTTTTTCTTGCAGCTGAGTGGTGGGTTCAGGTGAACACCAGGAGTGGATGAAATCCACTTCGTCGCCATCGGTATCGGGATACTCGCCAGAGCACCGGTTCCTCCCATTGTGAGAAGAGCGGAGTACATTCAACTCGATACATACGAAAAGGTGGAACAGGTTGACCTCGGACATTTGGAGAAGCCGGTATTCTGTCATTACAACATGAGGCTGCGCATAAAGAACATCAAGGATCGACAGAAGATCAGCGAGGCACGATTTGCACGATTCGCAGGTGGTCCGTACGAACAGAGGCATTCCTCCGCCACACCACCACCCGAGGAGGTGGACATGGATCAGATATTCCAGGAGGAGCATGCACTTGCCTCTTGGATAGAGGAGAGGGAAGCCAAGGATCATGCAGTGATGCAGCTGAGTTTGATCCCGATGACCGTGCATGGGCTGAGGAGAGTTGGATGGTGTTGAAGCCGAGGAGGATGCTCCAGCTCCACCTCCATCTACTTCTCAGGCTCAGGCAGGGCCTTCTTCTGCCCCAGCAGCTATGGAGCAGCCACCTGCAGCTTTAGCCCCAGCTCCAGCTCCAGTCCCAGCAGCCGCTACCTAGCCCATTCGCAGTCCGGGGAAAACGAAAACAAAAGTGACTGCACGGAAAATGGGAGGATTTGCAAAGTTGAAAAAAACTTTGGGTTTCGGACCTTCTGGTACTTCAGAGATGGCTGAAAAGGTGAAGGGAAGTAAGCTAGAGGTCAGGCGTCCTGTCAGCCCAGATGACAGCACGCAGGCTCCTTCTCACTCCTCAGGTGATGATGTCGAGGAGTGCATACCAGCGACGCAGCCATCAGCAGCAGCTGAGTCTCCTGATTCACGGCTTCCAAAGCCGTATTACACGCTGGATTCGGATACACATGATTCTTATATACAGGAGCCACAGTATCCAGCATTTGGCCAGGTTGACCAGCAGTGGATTACACCACTAGCTCCACCATCCTCTGCTTACGTCCCGGTCGTCCCGCAGTCCGATCCATACGACCTTGATGGCATGGCATCGGCATTATTTTCATATGGATATGGTCCCGGACAGTATACAAGACTGAGCACGAAGGAGGAGCGTGAAGCGCAGCAGGGAGAGGAGGAAGACCCATATTTATATCATAGATTTTGGTAGTAGATTGATATGATGTAATTTTTTTTTCATGATGTATCATCTCTTTGATTTTTGAATCAATGGAATTGGAATATGTACTTAACTTCAAGTCTTCAATTGGAGTTCATTAGCATTTATTCGATGTGGTCCTGTGGATGAATGCATTAGTTTTTTTAAAAAAATTTTCTAACTCATTTCCTATTTTTTTAGAATTTTTTCTGAATTTTTAAATTTTTTTTGACGAAAAAAAAATCAAAAAAAAAACCGATTCCGATTCCGATTCCGATTCCGGAATCCTTGGATTAGGGTGATGTAGCACCAGCACGTCTTTCTGGCGTGGGTTTGGAACACAGTCATATAGTAGATGTAGCTAGAAAGAGAGTGCAATGCAAGTGATGTGGGAAGGAGATGAACGGGATTCGGCTGAAAGAACATATTGCTGGAACAAGTAGAAATGTTAAAAAATATAATAAGGTTGCCTAGGGAGAAGAATGAGAAGATGAGAGGCTACATGACAAGTAGAGTCTCGCAACGGTCTATTAGGATTGAGCAGAGGGAAGAGTTGCACGATAAGCTACTTGAGAGGAGGAGGGACCAAGATTTGTCTACATACAAAGGGAAAGACAAGGGGAAGGCACCAGCCGAGCCGGAGCCAGAGTGAAGAGGATTCCATAGACTCCGAGCTTAGATATGCTAGGCACGCTACCAAGTGTGCATCTGCTGCGGAAGAAGACAGAAGGAGGGGAGCAGGAGGGTCAGGGTCTAGAGCTGACCTAGTTTTTGGCCGATCAGCATCGGCTCGCCCTACCCGGGACCGAGAGAGTGAGGGATGGAGACAAGAGTCACCGCCATGCTACCAGTACTCGATTTACACCAAGTGATGAGTATCTATTTAGGAAGCAAAGCGTTGGACAGATGGGGATTAAATAAGTCATTAAGGGGGTGAAGACAATAGGAACGACTGCAAAGAGAGCCGTTCGCCACATTGTGAGTGATTTTTACATGCAGGTATCACTTAAATGACTTTTATGTGTGTTTTATTTAGTTAACCTTATTTTTTGCAGATCCAATTTTTTTTAACTTAATGTAGGCACCCCAGCACATGCAGCCACCAGCCCCTACTTCCAAACTGCAATAGATGTCGTGGGTGAGGTTGGACTAGGTCTGCAAGCCCCGAGCAGCAGGCATATATATGGTGGTGGGCTGGAGGAGGTGCAGGAGTTGAGGGGTTGCACGATTATGTGTGACGGGTGGACAAGTATCACCAAGAGGAGTATGATAAACTTCTTGGTGTATTGTTTTGAGGGGACCACATTTTTGAAGACGGTGGATGCTTCTGGGAAGATTAAAAATGCCGACTTCATCTTTTCTTAGATGGATGTTGTTGTGGAGATTGGGGAGGAGAATGTAATTCATGTTGTCACTGACAATGAACCCTCCTGTAAGGCAGCTGGGAAGAAGTTGATTGAGAAGAGATAGTATCTGTTTTGGGTGCCTTGTGCGGCACATTCTATTGATCTCATACTGGAGGATATAGGCAAGAAGAAGAGTGTTTCTACCCTTGTCAGGCAGGCGATCACTTCATTTATTTATTCACATCTCCGTCTGTTGCATATTATAAGATCACACATAGGAGGGCACGATCTTGTTAGGCCCGGTCCAACTCGTTTTGCCATAAACTTTATTACATTGGAGTCTTTACATCGGCACAGACATGCACTTGTCAGGTTCACCCAGTCCGAAGAGTATTACAACTATATGGTGGACCACCTACATAACAAGGCAGACCAGCTAAAAATTCTTGTCAGATCTGAGAAACAGATCACTGACAAGAGATTTTGGGAGATGATTGTCTATTACTTGACAATCATAGAATCACTAATTGTTGCACTGAGGCTGGTAGACTCTAATGACAGGAATCAGATGGGCACCCTGTATGATGCAATGGACCGAGCAAAACTCAAAATAAAAGAAAAGAATCCCAGAGGTTACAAAAAATGGTGGAAGATCATAAATGACCGATGGGACAAGACTTTGCACCATGATGTCCATATTACAAGTTAGTGGGTGAAAAAAATATTTGTGCTTACTTACTTTAAGTTTAGTCAATAATTACCTTCTTCATAATGTTAATACTAATATTGATAAATTTTTGCAAGACATTTTTCGAACTCTCGCATCCAATATGGAGGACAGGTGGTGAACAACAACGAGGTGATGCGGGATACACTCTCTGTTATTCAGCGTCTCCGTTGATCTCAACAGGATAGGGTAGAAGCTGAGATAGAAGTAAGTTAGAGTTTAGTCAATAATTTGGAGTCCAAAATTATTTGACAACTAATAAAAAATTTTTAGAATATTTTTCAGATGCAGAGGTATAAGATGAGGGTCGGGGTATACTCAGATGCTGATTAGGGATATTCTTGCGACAAAGTGTCACCTAGTATACTTATTTAAGATGAAAATTTATTTCCTTATATTATAAGTTATTGAAGATGCCGGGATGATTGTTTGCCTTTCTTTTTTTTGTAGCTAAGTGATGGGTTCAGGTGAACACCAGGAGTGGATGTAATCCACTTGCTGCCATTGGTATCAGGATACTCAGCCAGAGCACTAGTTCCTCTCATTGTAAGAGGAACTGTAGCACATTTAACCTAATACATACAAAGAGGAGGAACAGGTTGACCTCAGACCGGCTGGAGAAATTGATCTTCTGTCATTACAACATGAGGCTGCGCATCAAGAATATCAAGGATCAACAGAAGATCTCTAAGGAGCGATTTGCACGATTCGCAAGTGGTCCATACGAGCAGAGGCATATCTCAGCCACACCATCACCTGAGGAGGCGAACATGGATTACATATTCTAGAAGTATGCACTTGCCTCCTGGATAGAAGAGAGGGCAGCTAGGGATCATCCAGCTGAGTTTGATCCTGATGACCGTGCATGGGTTGAAGGAGTTGGATGGTGTAAAGGCTAAGGAGGATGCTCCAGCTCCAGCTCCACCTACTTCTCAGGCTCAGGCAGGGCCTTCTTCTGCCCCATCAACTATAGAGCAGCCACCTCCAGCATTAGCCTCAGCTCCAGCCCCAACAGCCGCTACCCAACCCATTCGTAGTCCAGGGAAAATGAAAAAAACAGTGATTGCACGAAAAATGGGCGGATTTGCAAATTTAAAAAAAATTTTGGGTTGTGGTGGAACTTCAGAGATGGTTGAAGAGGTGAAGAGAAGGAAGCTGGAGATCAGGCGTCCTGTGAGCCCAGATGACAACACGCAGGCACCTTCTCACTCCTTAGTTGATGATGACAAGAAGTGCATACCAGCGATGCAGCTATAAGTAGCCCAATCACCTAATTCACGGCGGCCAAAGCCGTATTAGACGCTAAATGAGCTGACATCACAACATCATTTTATAGAGCCACAATATCCAACATTTGGCGAGACTCAAGAGCCGTGGATTCCTCCATCACCACCATCAGGTCCACCAGAGTCTACCTACATCCCGGTCGTCCCGCAGTCCAATGCCTATGACTTTGCTAGCATGTCATCGGCATTATTTTCATATGGATATGGTCCTGGACAATATATAAAAATGAGCACAACTCAGGAGCATCGGCAACAGCAGGAAAAGGAAGGCATATTGGTATTAGATTGATATCATGTATATTTCTATTTTTTATGTTTTCATGCTGTATCAATTCATTGGTTTTTGCATCTGAATATATAATTAACTTCATTTCACGTTCATTAGTAATTATTCCATGTGGATGCATACTAATCTTATTTTTAGAATTTTTTATAAATCATTTCCTATTTTTAAATTTTTTTGATAAAAATTCAAAAACATTCGATCTAGGCCGATTCATGGATTGATTCCCTTCCTAGGAATCAACCGATTCCTGAGAATCGGAATCGAAATCGGTCCCCACCGATTTTTATGTTGTATCAATTCATTGGTCCCCACCGATTCCGATTCCGATTCCGATTCTGCGATCCTTGGATATACCATAAAAGCAATAGACAGTTCAGATGATATTATAAAATTTATTTTTGACCCCTCTCCATCGGATGGTGCAAATATCCGATATTCATTTACATCAAGAAACTATTCGAATAGGCTTGATTACCTGCTATAATGATCTGTTTGAACTTTGACGAGAGTGTGCACATCCACAATATGTAAAGAACACAAAAGGTCCCAACTTTTCGGTCCCGATGAGATACAAACAAGCTTGATTAAATTTTGTTTGAAGTTGTTTGGTTTAATTGTTTTATTTTAATTGGTTGAAGTTTGTTTCATTTTTGTTTGAATTTGTCATCTTCAGATGTGTTGGATTAATTTGAGTTGCTGATGTTTAGTTGACATATATTAAGTCATTTTTATGTGATTTTCTTATATCGGTTGTTTTAATACTAATTCGGGTGTATACGATATGTTTTAAATGTTTTAAAATTTATTTCAAATTAATTAAGCTTGAACTTATGTATTTTAAGATGAATTTCAGATGTTTTAATGTGATTTTATGGTGTTCTTTTCAATTAGTTGTAAATTATTTAATTTGCACAGGTTTAAGAAATTGAATTTCCTGATTGTTTTAAATCGAAGATCGCGGGATCGGAATCGGTCCCTGGATTGGTGGGGACCGATCCGATCAATCCAGGCCGATTCGTCAGAAGAAAAGTCGATCCGGATCGACCCTTAAAAAAATCCTAAACACAAAAAAATAACTAAATAAGGAGGTAGATCGGATTCCGGGCCGATCTACCTCATTTTGGGGCGATTTCTGGTCCAAAAGTGGCCCGGAATCGCCGCCACGGTGGCAGCTTGTGGCCGTGATATCGGGTGGGGAAGACAGCCTTACCGGGTCCATCGAACCCGGTAAGGCCAAGATCCGGTGACTTAAGTCACTAGATCCTCAACCGGTAGGGTTTATACCCTACCGGTTTGCATATCGAGTCCATGGGACCCGATACGCTTAAAATTGCTGGATCCTCCGTCGCTATCGGCATCTTCCCCACCCGATAGGGCGGGGAAGAGGGCCGCCGCGGCGGCCATCCCGCCGCGGCAGTCGGTTGGCCGATTCCGGCACCGATTCCACCTACAAACACCGATCCAGACTGATCTTCGGTCCGGATCGGTAGTTCCACCGGGAATCGGATCGGAGGGGTCCAATCTGATCCAAGAATAGGCCGATCCCGACCCGGATTGGCCGATTCTGCAATCCATGTTTTAAATTTGATTTTTCTGTCATCTTTAGGTTTTAATGACCTGTTTTTAATGTGCTTTAGGGTTGGTTTAAGTATGTTTTCAAATTGATTTTATTACGTTTTCAAATATGATTTGTTTATGTTTGGTCTGGTTCGATTCGCATCCCATCCGGTCCATCGAGCTAGTATCGATGCCCAACCATATGCAATCGACTTGCATTTAAATCTTCATTGAATTGCAATGTTTATGCTGGTGTACATCTAATATGGCAGCTGATGTGCCATGTTCAATGTTGTCCAAGAATGTGTGCATGCCCATAGTGTAAAATTCCACTTGACTGAAAATTTTTTGGCAACATGCTACCTTATTTTTTAATCTGTGTGAAATTTTTATTTGTCATATATGGCATAGTGTTCATGTTTCATGGCCTAATAAGACCAACTTCATGTCATGTCGGCCCGGTTGGTCTATTTTGCGCTTCCATGGTCCGGCTGGCCTGATTTGCACTGTTTGGACCGAAATTGAGAGCCACCCTCTCAGCCCTTGGCCTATTTGAGTCAATGGGGGTTCAGGCTATCACCTTCAACCCAATCCTCAAAGATCTGCTGTAGCCTTGGTTTGTTGCACATATTTATAGCACCTATTTTGAGAACCTATTTGCAGTATCTTTTTTCACTTGCATCCATGCTATAACAGTGGTTAAATGGGGCCTCAGAGGGGCCAAGGCTAGATAGCTGATCAATTTATAGAGAAGAATGGTGCCATCTGCAAGAGGAGATAAGGCTAGGAGGGTGAGAGTCCTAATGCCTAAAGAGTCCTACTTCAACTCATGGAATGCCATCTCACCGAGATCTCGGTCTCGCCAAGGGAACCGAGAAACGAGATCGCCGAGATCTCACCCCATGTAGCCTGATCCGAAAAATTTTTTTCTTAGAGGGGCTTTGGCTCCCTGATACCCCCCCACAAGGGGCGCTGCCCTCTTGACCCCCGTGACCTGACTGCGCATGTCGATCCGTGACTACTCTGTACCCCACATTTATGACAGTGTAAACATATTAATATATCTTACTATCACTTATACTATCACATAAAAATGTGCTACAAGTTTAATACCATATTAGTGTTTAAATAAGATTGTATACAAGTTTTAATCTTTTAGAAACATAAAGATCATCTTTTTGGTATTGAGAGTGCTTTGTAATTGTTCATTCACACAATTGATGTATAAATGTGTTATATATTTTCATATAAATTCATTGATGTACTCATATCTTTATAAGAATTATGTTATGTTTCATACATATATACATTTTGGTCCAAGAATCCAAGATCCGATCTCTCGAGAATTTTCCGAGATCTCTCCGAGATCTCCTCTTTCACCCCCTGAGACGAAGCCGAGACGAAGCCGGGATCCGAGACGACAATCCTTGCTTCAACTAGACTCCTAATTGCATTATACAAATAACCAAGGTGAGGTGCAGCCAAACCAAGCACAGTCGCACACCAGGAGTTGGAATGAAATGAGGTTCGGCCAAAGACCAGTTAAATATTGCACCATCTGATGGTTAAGGCTCAGATGGGATATGGATAAAGGTAAGTTGGGCAGTGTCCTAGTGCAAGAAGACTTCTTATCAGCTGGGTGTATGTGAGACATAGATTACGGAATCGGTGGAATCGGACCGATTCCGACCGATTCCGGAATCGGATCGGTGGATTCCGATCCGATTCCTGGCGGAAGGACCGATTCCGGGAATAATTCCGCGGAATCGGTATGAATCGACTGGAATCGGTCGGAATCGATCCGATTCCGACCGATTCCTTGTGGAATCGGTCGATCCGACCGATTCCGACCGATTCCTTGTGGAATCGGTCGATCCGACCGATTCCGATGGAAGACCGGTCGAACCGGCCCCGGTTCGATTCCCGGTTCGATTCTGGACCGGGAATCGAGCCGATTCGGCTACAAAGGGCGGAATCGACCGCCGCGGTCGATTCCTTCGATCCGCGGCGGTAGGGCTCGTCTCCGGCGATTCCGCGGCGATTCCTCGGCGGTTCCGGCATCGATCCGGCGATCCAGAGCTCGATCCGAGCGGTCGGCGACGATCCGTCGATCCGGCGGTCGGCACCGGTCCGGCGGTCGGCGGTTCCGGCGATCGGCGATTCCGGCGATTCGGGCGATTCGGCGGTCCGATCGGCGATTCGGACCGATTCCTTCGGCCGATAGGTCCGCCCGATCCAGCTCCGATCCGCCTTGAATCGACGTCTTCTTCGATCTTTGACCGAGTTTTGGTAAGATTTCTTCGCGAACACTTCGTACGTCCATTCTTACGCGTTTAGAGCGAGTCGAGCGTCGTTAAACCTTGTGATTTCAGGCCCGAATTAGTCGTCCAAGTTTTAAACTATCCGTTTAAGTTCATTTTGCACGGGAAAAATTCGGATATCCCGTACGTTATTTTGCGACGATTTCGGCAACTACGTAACCCTTTAAACATACCGAATGGTGTGTTACTTAGGGTTATGCTTCCCGAACAGCGTCTAAATCATTTTTTATGTTATCTAATCAATTTTAGTGCATTGTTTACAATTTTTGCGGATATAAGCAATGGCCGATCAAGCGGCACGTGCTTCCGACGTGGGTTGGGAACACGGGCGTATGGTAGACCTAGTCGGGGAAGAGGGTGCGGTGCAAGTGGTGCGGGAAGGAGATGAACGGGGGTGTTCTTGAAACAACATATTGCGGAACGGTGGGAATGTAAAGAAATGTGACAAGGTGCCCAGGGAGAAGAGTGAGGAGATGAGAGGATACATGACGAGTAGAGCCTCTCGACGGGCATTCGGATCGAGCGAGAGGGAGGAGTTGCGGGACGAGCTACTCGAGGAGGAGGAGGGACGCGATTTGCCTACCCGAGGAAAGGCGAGGAAGGCGGCGGCTCGGCCGGAGCCGAGAGCGAGGACGAGTCCGCGGACTCGGGCGGGGCGTGCTAGCCGCGGCACGCGGCGTGCATCGGGCGAGGAGGAGGACGGGGAGGAGGGGAGCGGGGAGGGTCGGGTCGAGTTGACCCGGACTTTGGGCCGATCGGCATCGGCTCGCACTACTCGGGACCGAGCGACCCCGGAGAGGCAGAGCCTACCGCCGTTCCTTCCCGCAGAAGCACTCGATTTACACCGAGTGACGGTATTTATTTAGGAAACGAGTGCGGGCGAGACGGGGATAAAGCGGGCAATGAAAGGGGAGAAGGCTACGGGGAACGAACGAAGAGAGCCGTTCGCCACATTGTGTCCAGTGGTTTTTACATGCGAGGTATCACTTTTTAAATTAAATTTGACATTATGCCTGTTTCATTTACTAAAACTTAATTTTACCACGATCCCGTTTTTTTTAACTTGATGTAGGCATCCCGGCACGTACGGCCACCAGCCCACTGCCAGGACGATGGTGGATGCCGTGGGTGAGAGCCGGGCCGGGTTTGCGAAGCCGAGCGGCGGGCAGACGCTGACGGCGCCGCTTTGGATGAGGAGGTCCCGGGAGTTGAGGGAGTGGATGGACGGGTTCGAAGTTGGTGTGGAAGGAGAGGGGTTGCCTCGATCGTGTGCGATGGGTGGACGGTATCACCGAAGGAGTATGATAAACTTCTTGGTGTGCGTTACGAGGGACTACATTCTTGAAGTCGGTAGATATGCAGGAAGATTAAAAATGCCGACTTCATTTTTTCTCGATGGATGGAGTGGTGGAGGAGATGGGGGAGGAGAATGTGGTTCGAGTTGTCACCGACAACGAACCATCGTATAAGGCGGAAATTTGGGAGGAAGTTGATGGAGAAGAGGAAGCACGTCTTACGGGTGCCCTGTGCGACGCGTTTCCATAGATCTCATTTTAGAGGATATAGGCAAGGAGGAGGGTGTATACACACTTGTCGAGCGGCGCGGACCATCGGTTCCTTTATTTATTCGCATCCCCGCCTCCTACGTATCGTGAGATCTCGCGCGAGAGGGCACGATCTTGTCGAGGCCCGGTCGAGCACGCGATTTGCCACGAACTTCATTCTGTTGGAGAGTTTACACCGGCACGGTTGCGTTGGTTAGGTTCGCGCGATCGAGGGAGTATTACAACTATATGGTGGACAACTGCGACGAAACGATTGGAGATTCTTGTCGGAGTCGAGACGGATCGGCACGACAAGAGGTTTTGGGAGAGGATTGCCTACTATTTGGCGATCATTGAGCCTTGGTAGTTAATGCGCGAGGTTGGTAGACTCGGATGTGAGGGACCGGATGGGCATTGATCTTATGGACCGAGAAAAGCTGAAAATTAAAGAAAAAAATCCCGAGAGGTTACAAAAAGTGGTGGAAAATCATTGATGACCGATGGACAAGACCTTGCACCACGATGTGTCCATCTTTGAGGTAACTTGGTTCTTAAATTATTTTTGATGTATAATTATCTTATATGCGCGGTGTTAACTAATAAAATCTTGCGGATACTTTTTGAACCCCCGCGTCAATATATGGAGGACGAGGTGGTGAACGACAACGAGGTGATGCGGGGTACACTTGCGGTTATCCGTGGTGTGCCGATCTCGGCGGAGACCGGGATAGAGGCGAGATAGAAGTAAGTTAGAGTTAAATTAAATACCTTGGACTAGCATTAACGAGCAACTAAATTTTTATTTAAATGTTTCGGATGCGAAGTACGGGATGAGGGTCGGTGTATACTCGAATCTTGACTGAAATATTCGATTGACAAAGTGTCGCACTGGTATAGTAATAGTTTGATGACGATTTCTTTTCTTTTCGTACGAAGTTATTCTTGATGATGGGCTAATTGTTTTCCTTTTCTCTTCTTGTGTTTTCTTGCGGTGAGTGGTGGACTCGGGTGAACACCGAAGTGGATGGAATCCACTTGCGGCCATTGGTATCGGGATTCGAGCCGAGCACCGAGTTCCTCCCGTGAGAGGCGCGAGGTACATTCAACGATACGAAAGGAGGAACGCAGGTTGACCTCGGACCGCCGGAGAAGGCGGGTCTCTATCGTTATGCGTGAGGCTACGCGCCAAAGAACATCGAGGATCGGCGAAGATCGGCGAGGAGCGATTTGCACGGTTCGCGGAGTGGCCCGTACGAGCGAGAGGCATTCCTCCGCCACACCACCGAGGAGGTGGACGTGGACCCGATTTTCCGGGAGGAGCGTGCACTTGCCTCTGGATAGAGGAGAGGAAGCCGGGGATCGCGCGAGTGAGTTTGATCCCGATGACCGTGCGTAGGCGAAGGAGAGTTGGATGGTGTTGAAGCGAGGAGGATGCTCGGCTCCGCCTCCGTCTACTACCGCGACTCGAGCGGGGCCTTCTTACGCCGGCGGCTATGGGCGACCACTGCTTGCTGGCCCCGACTCGGCTCCGGCTCAGTCCCAGGCGGCCGGCTGCCCGGCCCGTTCGCGGTCGGGAGGACGAAAACGAAAAGGTATTTGCACGGAGAATGGGAGGATTTGCGCGATTGAAAAAAAAACTTTGGGTTCCGGACTTTCTGGTAGTTCGAGAGATGGTGAAGAGGTAAAGAGAAGGAAGTTAGAGGTCGGGCGTCATGTCGGCCCGGATGACGATGCGCGGGCTCCTTCTCGCTCCTCGAGGTGATGATGACGAGGAGTGTATACCGGCCGACGCGGCCATCGGCGGCCCCGAGTCCACTGATTCGCGGTTTCGAAAGCTTCGTACGCACGGCTGGATGAGCGAGACACCGCGGTCTTATAATATGGAGCCACGGTGTCCGGCGTTTGGCCGAGGTTGACCGAGCGATGGATTACACCACCGGCGCCACCGTCTCTGCTTGCGTCCCGGTCGTCCCGCGGTCCGATCCGTACGACCTTGATGGCATGGCATCGGCATTATTTTCATATGGATATGGTCCGGACGGTATCTGAGAGCGTGAGCGCGATGGAGGAGCGTCGCGGCGGCAGGGAGAGGAGGACGACCCGCATCTTTATCCTAGATATTGGTAGTAGATTGATATGATGTAATTTTTTTTTGATGATGTATCAACTCTTTGATATTTGAATAAATGGAATTGGAATATGTACTTAACTTTGAGTCTTGAGTCTTGATTGGTGTTCATTAGTATTTGTATGATGTGGTTTTGTGGATATCATGCATTGGTGATTTTTTAAAATTTTTCTAACTCATTTCCTATTTTTTTAGAATTTTTTCTGAATTTTTTGAAATTTTTTGATGAAAAAAAAATCCGAAAAAAAAAACCGATTCCGACCGATTCCGGAATCGATTCCCTTCCCAGGAATCGGCCGATTCCGGCCGATTCCGGCCGATTCTGGGAATCGGAATCGGAATCGGTCCAACCGATTCCGATTCCGATTCCGATTCCGGAATCCTTGATGTGAGATGAGTAGCTGACACACCAACTCCTAGAATGTAGGGGATTATGCGCACAAACCAGTTGGGAATGGATTGATTTTTGGCTAGAGGATGACCATCTGATGGGGTAAGATGATATTTGATGGATATTGTTGAATTATGATGAAGATAATGTCCATAGAGATAAAGATAAGTTAGAGATACGATAAGAAAGCAAGAGTCCTATCTATGAAGAAGTCTTCAACCAAAAGAGGTGTGGGCAAGGCTGAATTTCACCAAAATCATGTGAGGATGAAGGTATTTCGGCCAAGCATTAGGTGTTGGATGCAGGAGATAAGTTCTATCTGTTCTGTCCACCAAAATGCTCCCGATCCGATCGCCATCATTAATTCCAACCGAAAATTGATTAAACACACTTGGAATTAAATTAGAAAAATATGGGATCAGCTTTGATGACTTTTGATCTTGTGCACCATCAAGATGTGTGGCGATGATGCCTTGAATTGCATCAGATTTTCTGATTTTACCGATTTCCTGATCGATGCGATCATAGCCATCGATAATGCTAGAAACTATAATTGAATGTAGTTAATTTTTTCTGTTGACCAAATTTTAATTCCAATGCATCAATATTCTCGAGAATGTAGTCATGGATAAAGAATTTGAAATTTTAAACATGTAGGCTGCTTTGAAAATGGTTTAGACCATCATGTCTCGGATGTTATTTAATACGGACTTTTTTCGAATTTGATATTCCTTGCATAACTTTCCAATTAGTGGTTGCATTTTTAATTCATTTCGAGCATTGTCCAGCTTTATTTGATGTTGACAATATGGTAAAGTTGAAATTTCTTGATAGAGCCCCATCTTGTCCCAAAGTGTCGGGGGCAAAATGGTCATTTTGGCCTTTCCGTGTCCATTTTCCATATTTTGGGCGCCATTGCGAAACTCTCGACCAGAGCTATACAATGAGCACATTATCTTAAACATTTGTAGCCTATCAAGTTGGATTTTTGGACCGGCTTCGGCATTGGTCAAATCTATGTTAAACGAGTTGAACGAAAAATTTTGATGCCAACAAATGCCTTCACGGGCGGTGTGATGCGGGACGAGGCGGGACGGACCGGCGACGTGGCGCTGCAGCACACCGTGGAGGAGCTCAAAAGACCTAAGAAATGCAGTAAATAAGCAAAACCGGGCTTAAACCGGTCAAAACAGGCCCAAAATATGTCGAACCATGCCCGAACTGCTTAAAACGGGCCCGAACCGGCCCCAAAATGGCTTGAACCGGCCTGAACCGGCCCAAAACAAGGTGAACTGGCCGGTTTAAGGCCTGAACCGGGCTCTGGACAGTCGAACCCGGCCGAATCAGCCCTGAACCAGGCTGAACCGGCGGTCTGACCCGGTCTGGACGTTAGACCGGCGGCTTGGCTCGATGGCGGCGGTTTGCTCGAACCACCACTTAACGGGGGGGGGGGGCGTGGCTCTCCGCGGTTGGCCGCGGGAGAGGGAGACGCGGCCGGCTCGCCGGCCGCCGTGTACCCCCCCGGGTTGTCGTCTTCGACCTCGCAAGCGCAAGGGTTCGTCGCGCGGACGCAGCCGCGGCCGCGGTGGCACCGCCTGCGGGAGGAGGAGACGCCGTAATCGGCGCCGGACGCCGCCGCCGCCGCCGTCGGAGGGAAAGAGGGTGGCCGGAAGGGCCGTCGTCGCCGCCGGATGTGTTCGGAGAAGCCGCCACTGCGGGAGGAGGAGACCGGAGGCTACCGGAGCCCTAGCGGGCCGCGCGCACGGACAGAGCCGCAGACGCGGCTCTTCTTCCTCCTCCGTTCTTCTCCGTCTAACAGGGGCCCAAATGGGAGCAAGGAGGTGGATGGAGGTACTCCGGGGATCGCCAGAGGTGGGGGTGGACGGAGGGGTGGTGATCGACGCCGTCGGAGACGTCGAAACGGACGGAGACGGAGGTGAACGGTGTCGATAGGGCTCCGAATCGAACCAGTGAAGGGGGAAAGGGGAATGAATGGCTCGGAGGCCGCTGGACGGAGGAGAAGGAGAAGGCACTCACGTCGGAGGGTCGCGAAGAGACTGGTCTACACCGGAGGTGGAGCGGGACGACCTCCATCGTGGAGGGGGTGAAGAGCAAGGGGAAGCGCCCCAGCACAAGGGGCAGCCCCCTAGGGTTCCAAAAATTCAACACTAAACTCTTTCCATTCCAACAAGTGGCCCTCTTAAATAGAGGAGCCCATTACAAATAAGACATCATAAATGACTAATTACATACATGTCCTCTTGAGGACCCAAATAAAAAGAAAAGATCACAAATAAAACTCAAATATTTACAAACATGTCCAAATGGACGTAAATGCAAATAAACCCCAAAATGGACCAGATCGGATCCACATCACGGTGTCTTGGAGACGGGAGTCGAAAAGGGACCACCCGTGTAAGTTGACGTTCGGCATTTGTTCCTCTGGCCGTGGCAATCCGTTCACTACCTCTGGTGTATGAGCTTTTTCAGGACTGAGAAGGGCTTGGGCCCATGAACGTGACATCCTTTGTTTTTTTCTGCTCGACTGCCTGTCCCATTCAATAGGCTCCAACTTTTCTATACGCCTCAACTTAGTTTATATAGAGTGTAGGTTTCCATGCCGAGTTTGAGTTTCAACTCGTACAAGAGAAATAGAATGATGTTGTCTTTGTCGAGCTTGCATTTCATCTCATATGACAACGAAATGAAAAGGTATTCTTGTCAAGTGTGGTTTCAACTCATATCACAAGAGAATGAAATGATATTCTTGCCGAGTTCGAGTTTTAACTCGTGTAACAATAGAACGGAATGAGAGTTTTTGCTGAGCTTAAGTTTCTACTCGCATAGCAAGGGAATGAAATGGGAATTTTTTTCTTGCCAAATTTGAGTTTCAACTTGTCTAACAAGAGGATGGAATGGGATTTCTTGTCAAAGTGTGAGTTTCAACTCGTATAGCAAGGAAATGAAATGGAAGTTTCCTGTCAAGTTTGAGTTTCGACTTGTATAACAAGAGAATGGAATATTATAAACTAGAGTTCTTGCCGAGTGTGAATTTCAACTCATGTAACAAGAGAATAAAATGTTGTGTTCCTTGTCGAGTTTGAGTTTCAACTCGTATAACAATGGAATAAAATGTTGGGTTCTTCGCTGAGTTTGGATTTCAACTCATATAACAAGGAATGAAGTGATGTGTTCCTCTTCGTGTTTGGATTTCAACTCGTATAATAAGAGAATGAAGTGATGTGTTCCTTGTTGAGTTTGGATTTCAACTTAGAATGAAATGATGTGTATGTTCCTTGTCAAGTGTGATTTTCAACTTATGTAACAAGGGAATGAAATGAAAGGTTTTGCCGAGTGTGATTTTCAACTCGTATGACAAAAGAGTGAGAAAGTTAGTGTTTTCCTCACCAAGTGAGTTTCAACTCGTATAACAAAGAGATGAAATGAGAGTCCTTATCGAGTTTGAGTTTCAACTCGTGTAACAAGGGAAAGAAATGATATGTTCCTTATCGAGTTTGAGTTTCAACTCATGTAACAAGGGAGTGAAGTGGAATATTTTTTGTCGAGTATAACTCATATTACAAGGGGAAGAAATGAAATGTTTCTTGTCGAGTTTGAGTTTCAACTCATGCAACAAGAAGAAGAAATAAAATATTCCTTGTTGAGTTTGAGTATCGACTCATGTAACAAGGAAGTGTGGTTTTGGTGGGCCATCAAGATCAGAGTGGTCAAGATGGTGAGAATTCTTTGTAGGCCATCAAGATCGGAGTGATCAAGATAGTGGGGAATTTTGTTGGGCCATCTAGATCGGATAGCCAAGGCTAGGAAGGTTTTTTTGGTGAACCATCCAGATTGGAATGATCAAGATGCTATGAGTTTGAATAAATTTCAAAACCGTGCAAACTAGGATGGTTATAATGGTGAAAAATTTTTGTGGGCCATGGAGGTTGAATAGCCAATATTGAGAAGGGTTTTTTTGGACCATCCAGATTGGAGTGATCAAGATGGTATGGGTTTGAATAAATTTCAAAATGATACAGACCAGGAAGGTCATGACGGTGTAAATTTTATGTGGGCCATAGGGGCAGAATAGCCAAGGCCGGGAAGGTTTTTTGTGGACCATCCATATCAAAGTGATCAAGATGGTATCGGTCTGAATGAATTTCAAAACCATATAGACCGGGAGGGTCATGATGGTGTAAATTTTGTGTGGGCCATATGATGTGGGACAAACTGGCTAGACCAGGCTAAACCGACCGAAAGCGAAGCGAGCCGGCGCTAATCGCCGCTAAACGACCTAAACGGACCCAAAATGGAGAAAACCGGCCTCGAACTGGTCGGCGGCTCGGGGCTCGAACCGGATTAACCGGCCGGTTCGGGCAACCGGGCCGAAGCCGGAACCGGGTCAAAACCCGGTCGAACCGGCCGGTTGGCCGGTCGGGCCGCGAACCGGCGACCGGGCGGACCGGCGCCGGCCGCGAGCGTCGCCCGCGCTCGCGGGCGTGAGCGTAACCCCGGGGGGAGGGTCGTGGCCGCGTCTTCGCCGTCGAAGACCGTCGACGTGGCGGCATCGCGGCCGTCCCCGCGATGGCCACGGACCGCGACAAAGCGCGTGAAGCGCGCCGCCGCGCGCTGCGCCGTCCTCGACGAGCGTGCGCGTCGTCGTCGTCCGGCGGTCGCGAGCGGTGCGCGGAGAAGGGGCGCCGTCTCCTTTCGGGCGCGACGTCGTCGCCGGGCCGGCGCGCGGATGGCGGGCGGGCGGCGGCGCTTCAGCTCCCATGGCATTGTCCGGCCAGGCGAAAGCGGCGCCGGAATGGAACAGGGAAACTGCAGGGGAAGGGGGCAGGACCGGGGATCGCCGAATCCACCTCCTTCCGCAGCTCCGTCTTCTCCGTCTTCTCCACTTCTTCTTCTGCTCTGCGCCGTCTGAAGAGGGGTCCCGCAGGACCTGTCCGCCGTGGGAGGAGATCCGGTGATGTCTCCGACAGCGGATCTGAGGAAGGCTTTAAGTCGACGCGTTGTTGCTGTTGATGGAAACCGAGAAGGGGAAAGGGAGGGGGAATGGCACGGAGGCCAGAGGATGAGTGGGCGAGGATGAAGACGGTGCACCTCGCCAGATCTGGAGGATGGGAGGGAGACCGGCCTCACTGCCGGAGGTGGGAGAGGGAGCGGCCCTCACTGGCCGGGGTTGGAGGGGAGAACGGGGCCGCAGCCCCTCCGCGGGAGAACCAAGCCGAAGCTTCCAAAAATTCCAATATTCACTCTGTCTAACTATGTACATCGGTTCTCCTCTTATAGGGGGAGAGGAGAACATTTTAAGAAAAGGACTCCCTAAAAATCTATTTATATACCAGTCCATTTAAGGACTTAATTTAAAATTGCTCAAAAAAAATGTCCCCATCACCATAGGGGCTGAATAGCCAATTTTGGGAAGGTATTTTATAGACCATCTAAATTGAAGTGATCAAGATGGTATAGGTGGGAGGTGGTCTTCCTCATTGCCTCATGTATGGTCTCCCTGGCATATTTCTACTACCAGGTAGATAAGCCTATGGGAACCTTTTCGTCATCAGCAACTCAAATCTCCTTTCTAATAAAATCAGTGGGAAGAACCCACTCACCTTGTTAGGTTGGGGGCTCGCCCTAATTGATTGATTTTTTATGTTATTTTATTTTTTTATCAACATGACTACTCCATTGTTGAGTTTTCACCCAGGTTGACCCCTTCTGAATTTTTGCCTGTGCGTCCCACGGTGGGATTTTCACACAGTAAGGTTATCCAATTTTGCTCAAGGCACCTTTTCAGGTTTTCACTTTGACTAGATGTTTTGACAATTTTGCCTTTGGCCACCCATGGTGTTTGGTAAACCAAGTCTGTCGGGCATCTCTATTTTTATCCTATTTCTTTTTGAAAAGATGACGGCCTAGTGATTGGCCCTTGGGTGCCAACACTGTAATGTGTCCATAGCGGTGTTGTTTGGCCGTTTGGCTTTGTGGATCTAGTGATGGCAACAGGTTGGTGGCTACTTTGCCTGTAAGTTTGTGGTTCAGAATGGACCACTGCTTTGAAGCCTTTGGGTGTTGTCAAGGTGATTGGCGTCCAAAGTATTTGCATTTGACCTTTAGGTCTTGTGCTACTCGTCTCCTGGGACATCATCGGGGAAAGTTAATGGGTTAAAAACCAACCATTTTTGACAGGGTAGCTCTAAAATGACAGACTTACCATTGGTGTGGGAGACAAGTTGAGCCATCGACTAAGTTAGAGGAGCCTTGGGCTGTGGTTCAGAAATGACCTTCGGCGTGGGCCGAGATCGAGGTTTTGACCCAAAAGGGTCTACGTCCGAGCGCCATGGATGGCCGAGCTTAAAAAGAAGTGGTTCCAATGGAGAATGTTGGTCTTTGGTAGCCACATTTGTTTAAGGACCAGAGCAGAGAGCTTGCCCCCAGTCTGGTGCTCCTAGTGTATTTCACCTTTAAGGTGGTAAGAACAGTCTACGATGAATTGGCCGGCCTTATGTTGTTATGAAGATGTGGCGGCTGATGGTGCGCCATGCTGATGGCACAATCGGCTTGCATTTGAGTTTGATAGTGAGACTGAGGTGGACTCACCAATTGTTTTCCCAAGTTACGAACCTTGTCGTGGATCATGATCTCGACGACATCCTTGAACCGGTAGCAGTCTTCAATGGCATGTCCTACCATTCTATGATAAGGACAGAAGTTAGCCTCCCTACTTCTTTGGGCCTTACCAGGGCACTTTATTGGTGGTAAGTTGATCAAGTTGTTCTCTATGTAGACATCGAACAACTTCTTTGGGTATTCCTAGCGGAAGGAATACAGTTTGGCCATGCACTCCTCCCATGAGGCTCGTGGCCTTAAGATTGTTCAAAGTCCTTTTATGGGTCACTGGAACATTTTTCTTGTCCCTAGAGATGTTGTTCCTCAAGGAGGTGACATCCATTGTATTGACGTGCTAGGAAACTAGTGCTATTTCTGCGGTCGACTTGTTATTTGATTGGGTTTTTTTTGTTTATCTTTTGTCATTTGTCCTTCATTTTGAATTAGACAATTTGGATTGGAATTGGTGTGATTATTTGATTTTTATTATCATTTTTTGTTAAATTTTTATAAGTTGTTATATTCCTTTTGCTTCTTGCAATTTTATGTTTTTATAAGAAATAATTTATATTTTTATGTGTTTTATCATTACTTTGTTATGATTTAAGTGAATTTTGTTATTAATATTTTTTCTTATTAACAGTACCCACTTAATTTAATGATTAAATTTGATCCAACTTAACATGTTTTAAAGTCTTTGATAGACATTTTTTACGTATTATTTAATGAAATGATTGTAGTTTGGTTATGTTTTGATGTTTAAGTTGTTATTTGATTTGAATTTTATTATGTTTACCAATTTAATTGAGTATCATAATCCCCTTAATTTCATGGTTAAGTTGAACATACCATGTTTTGTAATGGTGATCATTTTCTATGTATTATTTTATGAAGTGGTTTCCATTTAATTTTGTTAACATGTTAATGTTTTATGAGGTTACAACCATTCTCCGCTACTTTTCTTAATTTTCTGTGCTATGTTTGACCAGTGGTCATAAAGACGGTATCTAGACCGCAAGTGACTAGACCTTGGATTTGACTAAGTCCTAGCCAAGCATCCACCCACATGCACCCACGCGTAGGCCACGACCGCCCGATCAGGCGGTCATTTTTTTTCTTTTGGCCGATCACATCCAAAACCCTCCATCTCCCTCTCAGCTTCTCTCTCTACGATGGCTGCTCCTCGTTGCAGCTTCTTTGGCGATTCCTCCAAGAAACAACGACAACAGTAGTAGAGGGTCCTCCTCCCCTTTCTTCTCCCTCTTCGGCACGCAACAAGAACACCAAGAGTTCCACCTTTCAATGGCAGCAACTAAGGAGGCTGACTTTAATAGTAGCCCGCAACTCTACTTCCTCTCGACGACAGCGGTGGCAGCTTGTGGTGGAGATGGAGGTGGTAGCTTGTAGCGGAGGGGGTTTCAAGGCCTCCTTCCTTTGACATCTTCTCCTTCCTCCCTAGTAGTAGCAACTTAGGAGGTCAACGACGATGGGGGCTTGCGGTGCCTCTCTTGGTGATGGCTTGCTGAGGAACTTAAGGCATAGGTCAGGGCGGCTGCGGGAGACTCATGTGGGCTCCCCCTTTTCTCCGATGATGGCGGTGCCCCCTCCTTCCGGTGGCATTGGGGTCAAGACCTCCTTGGGTCTTCTTCCTTCCTCCTTCGGCCAGAGGCAGCAATAGTTGAAGGTGAAGCTGGCAGTCCCGGAGGTTTCCCCTTATTCTCAACAGTTCTTGCTTAAAGATGGGATATGGCCTTGAGTGTGGCGACAACCTCCCCTCACAGCAACGGTGGCCACAGTTGTCAGCAACTATGACGACACCAACTTTGAAGGGCAACGACAATGTTGGGGTCACGGCTTTGAGCTCAGTGGTGGCTCTTCCTCACAACAGCAGCCGTCCTTCACAATGGTGGCTTCCTTTGTGACAGCAGCCTCCTTCTTGGCAATTGCTCTCAGCAACGATGATGGCCGAAGGTGGAGATGACGATGACTACAAGCTCTGCACCTTCTCCTTTCTAATTTTTTTTCTTTGCTTGGTATCGATAGGCTGCTAAGGCCGTCAAACCCCTCTATACCCATGTACCCATGGCAGGGAGATGTACATCTCGTGTATATATACTCGATGTATTTTGACGACTATTTATTTCAGATGCCCTCGAGATCAAGCTTTTTTTATCGGTTAAGCAAAATTCAAGTATACATACAAGTGTGTATGCAATTGACTTCGTCGGAATGATGATAAGAACACAACGTGTTGTTTTTTTCTTTGTGAAAAATTAAAACAACCAGCTCAACAGAGTCATTATGTTATGACTTTTTGTCCAGCCATATAGATGTGAGAATCATGATATAATGTCAAATTTTATAATCACGTGGACATGAGAGTCATTATGGTATAATTTTTTGCCTAGCCACAAATGTGAGAATCATGTTGTCGTAATTTTGTAACCATGTAGACATGAGAGCTGTTATGATAAAATGTTTTCTTAGCCAAGTGGCTTGAGAGTCATGATGGAAAGATTTTGCTTCTAGCCACGTAGACAAAAAGAGTTGTGATGATGATTTTTTAAGTCAAGAAAATGTATGAGGCATGAGAAGATCCAACAAATGGGGGAATGTTGGCACCAAATTTTCACACAGAAAGAGAAATAGAAATCACTTCCACTTAAGACATACATGAAATTTTGAACCAGTTGGGATTCTAAAATCCTACAACACAGGATTCCAAATCCTAATCAAACCAAAACATCAAGTCTCAAAGCAAACTAGGATATCAAATTAAATCCTAACCAAAATGGAATCTTAAGCCCCCACAACCATGAAGATATCATATACAACTTCAATTGAGAGACTACTCTGATTAGGATTTCACAAGGAAGAAAATGAGACAACCAAGAACTCACTACAATAAGAAAATGAGCAGATTGGGGAACTACAGAGGTCCATGTGTTGAAGAAAATCAGCAAACAAAGGGATCTGCAGAGGTCCTTGTGATGTGGAGAAAATCAGCAACTCTTATATCCTATTGTGTGAACCTCATTTTTCCATCCTTTCTTGGAAAAAAAAAAGTTTTATGTTTTGCGAAAAATGTGGATGTCCCAGACTTATATAAAAAAATAGGTGATATCTCATGAAAATATTAGGTAGTTCGGTGGTATTTTAAAAATATTAGAATCGAGGATCGGATTCTTTGAAAATTTGATTTTAACCCCTCTTCGCTGGATGGTGCGAATATCCGGCATTAACTTATATCGAGCAACAACTCGAATGTCCTTGAGTAATTGTCGTAGCAACATGTTTTGGAGAGCGTGCACATCCATAGAAAAGTAATGAACTCAAAAGGGCAACGACCTTTTGGGCCTGATTAGGTGAACTTTTGGTTTGAAATTGATTTATTGACATCAAAACTTTTGGTTTGAGCTTTGTTTAGTTTGGTTCATCATTGTTTTTTAGTGTTTTAATTTAGTTTTAATTAGATTTTGTTGGTTCAAAAGGTTTCAATTTCAGTTTAAATGAGATTAGAGATGTTTTGGGCAACATGAGATTTGGTTTAATTAAATCAATTCTTAAATTTCAGGTTCATTTGGGAATCTGATTCTTTTCCTTTTGGGTTTGATTTTGACGTGTTTTGAATGTTGAAATGCTGTTGATTTTGGTCCCTTTTTAAGTTTGATCTTTAGTTGCTTGATTTATATTTTAGCTTGGCAAGGGTCATGAGGTTTTTTAAGTGAGTTTTGGGTATTTGAAAATCTGATTTTTGATATGTGAACAGTTAGGGTGAAATCAGCTTTTTATTGCTTAATGTCAAAACCTTAAGTTAACTTGATTTCATTTGAACGTTGGTTGGTTTGGAAGGCTTTTGGTTAAGCTTTTGAGAATTGCTTTAAATCTGTTTTTTTTGGATAGATTTTTGATGTCCTTTATGATATTCCAATGTTGCTTTAAGTTTGGTTTGTTTGTTACTTGTTTTAAGTGATCAATTGAGTTGGATTGAGTATATTTTACTTGAATTTCCAGATTAGTGACAATCTGATTGCTTTGCATTTTTATTGTATTTTGATGTCGAACTGGACCAATCTCGGTCACCATGGGTTCGTGTCCTATCCAGCCCATTGAGCTGCCAATTGATGCCCAATTTCATGCAATTATGTTGCCATTTGAAGGACATTTCATTTCATTGATGAGAAGTACAATGATACACATATATTCCTTCCCCCAATGTAAATCTTTTCATGAAGTTAGAAAATTTTCGGCATTACGACAGCATGCCGGTCATTTCCAACTTAGTGAAGTTTACCCATCCAAAATAGCAAGTGTTAACTTGTCATATTGGGGGAAGGATCACCGGCTACGGGAGTGTGCCCGCGCTATCATCCGAATCGACATTCCAGGACAGACTCGAGGGAGCCATCCAAAGGTTGAAGTACCTGTGCAAGGGTGTTTCACTCCTTATTTTAGTTTGGCATTTCACATTTCTGTTTTCTTATTATTTGTATTTTTGTCAAAGGCCTCTTGGGCCGATTCGAGTGTCATCGGCGTTACTAGCCGGCCTTCGGTCTTCATGGACTTAATGGGCATGTTTTGGGCTGTTTTAAACCGGAAGGGCCTGCTGGAAATCTGCCACCTTGCTGAAGCATTATTGAAAGGATCGGCTTGGAAGGCCACCCGGCTATGCCCTTGGCCCGTTGGACGGTTTCCAAGGGGTGCCGGGCCATCACCTTCAAGCCGGCATTTGCACAAACTTCTGCCCTCTTCCTTTCGGTCCTGCAGAACCTGTTTTGAGGTGTTCTCCTTTATGCTGCAGCAACATGATGTAGGCCGAAAAGAAGCCAGAAATGGGCCTGCTGGAGGTCGGTTGGAGGGATTGCGCAAAGGCAGATTTTTGGACCTGTTTGGAACTGCTCAAAGGGCAGAAAAACAGGGAGTTTCGGAATGCCACAAAAGGGGACTTTCGGACTTGTTTAGGGCCTGCTCAAGAGGTAGGAAACAAGGAGGTTTAAGGAGTGCTGCAAGGGGGGCCGAAATGGGGTTTCAAAGAGAACCACGCAGGGGCTGGAATATGGTTACAAGGAGGAGCCACAATGGGGCTATTTGGGTAGGGGATCAAGAGCCTGCCCAGAGTAGACTTGGCCTGTCGGATGGTTTCCAAGAATCTCCAGATCATCACTTTAACCTAGGGCTCTAAGGGATGCCGCAAAGGGGGCTGTTTGAGATTCTTTTTCTTTGGAGCTGGAAGGGGCTGTTTGGATGGGAGCTTTGAGAGCCCGCCCGGAGTAGACTTGGTCTGTTGGATGGATTCCAAGAATCTCCAAGTCATCACTCTCACCTAGGGCTCTAAGAGGTGCCGCAAAGGGGCTGTTGGGAACCAGAACTTAGGTCTGGTTGTGGACCGAAATAAGGCTGTTTATGTGAGCCAAAAAGGGGCAGGACATGACCTGTGTACTGGTCAGGAAATGGGCAAGAGGTGACCTGTTCTTAGGACCTGTTTAGGGGGTCTTTTAGGTGGGCCGACGGGCTGTACAGACTCTGTTAAAGGGATCTGAAAGTAACCTGTTTAGGGGCTTTTTTAGTGAGCCAAACGGGTGGCAAAGATAGGGTTCACATGGCCTGTTCAGAGGGGTATGCAAGAGGCTAAAATGGGTGCTGTTTGGGGATTTCAATGAACTGGACAAGTGGCTGTTCGATGGCTCAGAAAGTAGCATGCTTAAGGGTGATTTCAGTGGGTCAAGGAGGTATAAAAATGGCATGTTTAGAGGAGCTGCGCAAGGGGCTGAACAGGACCTGTTTAGGGGGATTTTGGTTGGTTGAAATAGAGTTGGCAAGGAGCTTTGCTTAGGCCATGGGTTGCCGATGTTGATGAAGGCCGGTTTAGGTCACGAGAGGGGTTAAGAAGAGAAACTTGGAAGAGGTGGGAGAGGTGTCCATAAGAACTACATATGTATATTGATATTTTCACCCACCTGGTTCTTCTTGATGTTGAATGCAATAAAGATGGAGGGTGAAGCCGTGGATACTCCACCAAGGAGAAATAGCGCCAAGAGGATCTCCTGCTCTTCTTCTCCTTTTCTTCTTCTACTCTTCTCCTTCTCTTCTTCTGGCCGCAGGCAGGTGCTGGAGGTAGGAGCGTGTAGTGTCTGGAGCAGCAGCCTGTCGGTGTCGATCAGCCAGCCTCCTTTGGCTTGGGTGCCCTTCTCCTTTTAAATGAGGGGGAGATGAAGAGACAGCCATGGATTAATTGTAAGATGGCTGTTGGCTTCTCCTAGGTAGTTTATGTTACTTAACTCCTTGAATTCTTCTAAGATTTTGATGCCTTGACCTGCCTTTTGAGTTCTCCCATGTGGACTTGCCTTTTGATTTTCCCATGCCATTTATTAGTCAAAGATGACATGGCAGCTGAGGTGGACAAGGGCAGTGGGGCCTGCTGACTTGGCCAGCTGATGTGGCTGCTGACTGGGCGCTGATGTGGCCAGGTTGACTGGGTAATTAGTTGACTGCAGCCCACTTCTCCCTCTCTTAATGGGCTGTACGTAGGTGGGCTTTAAGGGGGAGCTGAAAAATAATTATATTAAATCAAATAAAGGGCTGGGCCAGCTGATTATGTGTTGATGGGTTTGTCCTGATTTGACCCAATTGAGGGGGTGGCTCAGCCAATTTTGGGTCCGGTCCTTTTTTTTGTTTTTTTATGCAAAATCAGACGCCAACACCTGTCAAAGCCAGATGAACTTAACAAATAAGATGGCAAATTCTTGCTGTTACAGGATCAAAAAAGAGGCAGGGGCAGGCAGGCCATCAAATCCTGAGAATCAGGGATGAAAAGAAGGGAGCATGGACATACATGATCAATCAATGAAGAAAAAGATCCCAGGATGATGTAACCTAAAAAATATAAAATCATTTTGGAATTTTGGAAATTCAGTTTTCATTTGGATTTGATTTGACCATAACCATAGCATTGACTTCTCAAGATAATATGTGATATCCCATAAAAATACTAACTAGAGTCCATGATATGTATAAAAATATAAGTTGAGGTTGTTAGGTTCTTTGAAAATTGATTTTTGACCTCTGCCCGTCAGATGATGCGAAGATCTGATGTTACTTACATCGAGAATACTCGAATACCCTTGATTATCCGCCATAGCAATCCATGGGAATAGGAGACATACATCTGTAAAAATAAACATTCACACACACAGGAGAAACAATCCCATGAACTTGATGGAATGCAAACACTTAATGTGTTTTAAATTTGATTGGTTTGATTTAATTTGAGTTGATTAATTTAATTGATTTGAATTAAATTCATTGGTTGAAATTTAAGTTGAATTTGGTTTGAGGTTGATTTGATTGATTTGAATCCATTAGAAATGGATTTGTTTGTGAATTATTTGAATTCAATTTGATTTAAGTTGAATTTGTTTGATTGAAGTTTGGATTTGATTTGAATTGAATTTGGGAGATTGCGTTTAATTTAAATTGATTTCAATTGATTTCAATTGACCTGATTTGAGTCGGTTTGATTGATCCAAACTTAATTGAGAAGAGTTGGATTTGAGTTCAATTTAGGAGATTTCATTTGTGTTTACAGCGTGGAGTTTGTTCAAGAGTATTTTGATCTTTTTTTGCAATTTTCAGATTTACTTAGATGGGTGGATGATTTGGGATTTGTTCTGAATTGGTTGTTTATTGTTTTAAGTTCTGTTTAATTAAAATTATTGGGTCAAAATTGATTTGAGTTTAGTTTGATTTGGAAAATTAAATTTTGCTTATTGGTTTGAATTCAGTTTGTTTTACTTTGAATTTGATGTGGAGAATTAAATTTTTTATTGGTTTAATTCCAATTCTCTTTGGTTAAAATTAATGATTTTAGTTTAAGAAGTTTAAGTTGTCTTAACGTTTAACAAGCTGGTGATTGAATTTAATAAGTTGATTAAAGTTTTATTTATTGTCTTCTGATTTGTTTTAATTTCAGTTCAGAATGTTCAGATTGCAGATGTGTTTAAGCTTATGATTTGAGCTTGAAGGTTGTTTAAGAGCGTCCTGATTTCTTTGAATCTTACAATTTTTAAATTGCAGATTTATTTCAGTTTTGATTTGGTTTTTTTAGTCAATCTTCAGTTTCTTTTTTTTGAACTTCCACATTTCAGATTTGTGGATTTTGAATTTGTTCTGAGTTGGATTATACTTGATTAAGATTTGGTCAAGACTTATTTTAGATTTTAACTTGAATTAATTGAAGTTTACTTGGGGATCTGGTTTGGATTCTGCTTGTGAATTTGATTATGTTTGCTTAAGAATTGATTTGATTTGATTTCAACGTTGTTTTTGCTTAATGAAGATTTTGTTTGTGGATTTGATTAACTTTGCAAGTTGTTTGAGAATGCTTTGATTTCTTTGGAACTTTCAGATTCATTTGAAATGTGTTGATTTTGTTAGTTTGTTTTATTTAAGAATTTGTTGATTTGGATTTGATTTAATTAGGATTTAGTTAAGACTTGATTGGAACCGGATGGATTTGAGTTGAATTCAAAATTCTTATTTTGATTTGAGCTGAGTTTGCTTTGATTGAGACTAGTTTAGCTAAAGAAATCTGATTTGAGTAAAGAGGAAAAAAGAATCTCAAGGGAAATTCAATTTGGAGTTTGAACTTGACGAACATCTCCTATCCGTCAGAATGGGTTTATTCTTATTCAAATCCTTACTGAAAAATTTATGATTTCAAGGCCTCAAGCATTTTCAGATTTTTTACTTATCATGCCCATATTCTGATTTCTGAAACTTAAGAAACTTAGTTCCCCAAGGTTCTGATGATCTTCCAAGTTCATGGACACCCAATTCTCAGTAGAAGAGATGACATTCGATGCCCAGCACTTAACCTGATTTTGTATATTAATCTGATACTTAATTTTTTTTTTGGTTTGCATTCCTTCGTACTCATGGACTATTAGTTCCCCGTCCAACATCAATTGTGCACAGAACTTGAAACTTCCATTGTTTGCTTCATAACACTTGAATGGCTTGAGATCTACTCCATTCAATCTTTGATGGACATAATGGAATTTGTCTCTTTTGAATGGAATATACCCGGTCTTTGATAGACTTATGGGTATTTCTCTCACTGATTTGTGATTAAGTGCACCCGGCTTTTAATAGGCTTGTGAGGGCTCATCTCATAATTGATAAACCTCATTAGCTCATAGTTTGGTATATCGACATGTTGATTATGCACAGCCTTCCCATGACATAATGGATAAATGACTCCTTTTTGGGACATGGTAAGACATTGATGTGTTTTTAATAGACCTTTGTTGTCTACCTTAAAGAGTCAAAAAGCATGCTTAAAGTCGGCCCATTGGTTTCCTATATTTTGATTCTTTTAAGTTAAGCCAAGACCATGTGGCGGGTTTTTAGCCAGCCAGATGCTCGCCTAAGTTTGTGGATTAATTTAGTAATTTTTTATTTATTTTCTGTTTATTGTTTGTTTTAATTCATTTTTTTATTATGGGTCAAGAGGCGTACTTAAAACGGCCTATTACTTTCCCATTTGTTTTGATTCTTTTAAGTTATGTCGAGACCATGTGGCGGGTTTTTAGCCAGCCAGATACTCGTCTCGGTTTGTTTACTTAATTAGTGCATTTTTATTTAAATTTGAATTGATTGTTTCTTTTAAAACTTTGTTTATTGCTACTGGCCCCCGGTGGCCCATTAGCGCTACATCTCGTTGGGCCTTATTCAGATGGGGCCGCACTCCTCTTCTTTTCTCTTCTTTTTTTTCACTTTTTCTTTTCAGTGGGCCCCATCGTATATGTGCCACGGTGGACATAAGTGGGAGAAAATTATTCCCCCCTGGCATTGTTCAGACCCAGCGGCTTCCTCCTTCACATTTGCTCGGTTGCCCGATCGCGACGGAAGCAGAGCGGGGATCTTACGGCTTCAACGGCAACAAAACCTTGACGATGGAAAGCAATGGCGCCGGCGGTCCTAAGCGGAAGAGGAGATGGCTCCGAGGGCTTCGACGGCTCGTCTGGTGGAAGAGATGGCGGCAAAAGAGGTGAAGAATCCTCACGGCAGGGAAGGTGGAGTCTCCAGCGGTGCCCAAGTTCAACAGGGCTGTTTAAAGGGGAATTCGGGGACAACGACGCTGCCGGAGGAAGGACAGAGGTCCTACTACACCAATAAGAAGGGGAGATGGGCTCGACGGTGCCGCGGGAAGAAGACGCAGGCTCCGACGATGTTAGAAGACCCCTTCAGTGGATCTGGAAGTCTCACCAATCGCATCCGAAGCCCTTGATGGCAGCCGCCGCTACTTGAGAAGAGCATAACGGTGGCACGAAGGCAATGCTTGGGTTTGTCTAGATAAACAACGGACGGAGATGATAGTTTCTGGCGATGACTGCGGGAGGAAGGGCCTTTGGCGGTGGCTCCGAGAGGACGGCGGCCTCTTTTTCCTTCCAGGTAAACCTCCCCACCCTTTCTCTCCTCCCTTCTCTCCCGATCTCTCCGATCCCTCTCTTCTCTCTCTGGCTCTCCCTTTGTTGACACCGGCAGAGGAACCTCATATAGGTGTTTCACGTTCCCTTCCGCCACCGGGAGACCTTCCGGAAAAAGGGCATCTGGCTCCACGATGGAACCGGAGAGGTCCATAATACGTGGGATCCTCCACTCTTTTGCCTCTGAGCTTCTTTCCAAATAGGAAGTCCCGTTTCGGGATGGTCCCAGAATACATGGGATTTCCTCCCGCTGTCTCCTTCCTCCGATGACTCTTGCTCTTCTTTAGATGTCCGAGACCAACTCCAATCAGCAACAGAGCTTACTGTTATTGAGATATGGTCAAAGAGGGGAAACCGAGTAAAATTTAGGATAGGCAAGGAATCGGTGCACAATGCAGCTCTTGACTCACTGGCGATTGTGGTTGCTCGAGCCTATCATAAATTGGGGAGGTGGATGGGCTAGAGCAAACTCAATGGGCCTTCTTGGCACGCCAACCCAACCCACTCAATAACCAAGCATACGGGCTTACTCTCAACACATTATCTTATATTAATCTAAACCCCCTCCCATTATTAATTTCGAAATTGACTGCCACTGCAAAATAAATTGTGCAACAACCTTCTTATAGTACAGTTTTATTCAAACCCCATTTCAAATTCTTCTGTTCAAATGACCTATCCTTTTCAAGAGTATTGCACAGGGAGCTACTCCCACATCTTTTCATAAAATTTTCAGGTGTCAACACAGGACTAGGTCCTAATCCTACTCAAAATAGGATTCTTAATCATATTCCAAACAGAATCCTAATCCTAATCCTAATCCAATTAGGATTTCAACTCCAAATCCAATTGGGGTTCAAATTTTATTCCTAATAGGAGTCCTATTTCAACTAGAATTGTAAAAGGAGGTATTTCAGCAAAAGACGAGGCAGAGTGTAGTTGGTCATCCTCCACAAGGCCTCGCAAGTCTATAAGTTGGGCAAACAAGAAAATTCTAGAGATCGGTCACAGCAAAGTAGGTGCATGGCATAGGTTTCATGTAAAAAAAATAACGAAGAACATAACAATTTCTTACTGTTCCAAAACCGACAAAGAGCAAACAGGTTACCGATATTTGCCACACAAACATGTACAGGCATGTTCAACCGATGGAAGCGTAGGAATAAACTAAAGAATTTTCTACGTGCATATGCTTAGTTGATGGACAACGAAGGCACTAGTGTACCTGCCAGCACGGATGTAAAGGAGGAGGATCAGCAAAGGGTGGAGAGTAGCTCCCCTTATGGTCATGGCTAGGGGAGAAGATGAAAGAGAGAAAAACAGAGATTGGAAGAAAGAAAGGGAGGGAAAGGAGAGAGTTAAATAATGAGAGCTTTGAATTCCAATAGACAAATTCCACTCAAACCAAAAATTGACAAATCGGGACACCCAATCCAAATAGGATAGGATCAGGAGAATCGGTTGATTCTCCGGAGCAAACTGATCCAAAATCGGTCTAGATCGGTTCATCAAAAAGCCCTAAAAACAAGAAAAACACAAATGTGTCAATTCTGATCCAATCTAGCCTTTTTTGGGCCTATTTCAGCCCCAAAACGTATCATACAAGAGTGCCATGGCAGCACTGTCCTGCCACAATGTCTTCCTCGTCCTATTGCTTATTGCCGCCATACATTACTGAATCAGCTGATCCGAATCAGAATTGGTCAATTCCCAGATTGGATTGCCTATGGCGATCTGACAATTGTCCGAAGAGGCAATCCGTAATAAAATCCAGTCAGAATTGACTGGGATTGGATCGAAATCCTGACTTTTAAAAAAAGAATCAGGCGGAATCTGCCAAAATCGGATTGGAATTACAATGTTTTATGTTTCTTTTGTAAAAAATACCAATCTGGACTGATTCTGGATCAGTTTCCACCTGGAGGATTGGTCGATTTCGCCGACCTAATTTCAATTCTGATTCCATGATCCTTGATTGCCGCCGACGTGGCTCTTTATGCCGATTCTAGCAAGGAATCATCAAAATCGGATAAGAATTGACTGATTTGGTCAATTCTGATCCTGATCCAAGCCTTTTTGACCGATTTTGGTCAATTTTGGTGGGAGATTGGCTTAGATAGGGTCTCCAAGCCGAAATTGTGGGGTTAATCCGATCCAAAAATTGACTGATTCCAATCAAGAACGGTCAATTCTGTAATCTATGACTCAAACCCAAGTTTCCAAAAACCTTATTGTGCCCCACTCTCCTACTTGGATTGGAAATCCTAATCCAATTTGGATTCTAAGTCAATTAGAATTAATTAAATCAATTCAAAATATATACAAGGAAAAGCCCAATCATTCTTGCACCATCCTCATGATAGGGGCTTAGGAAAGCCCAATCTAGCATGAATTCAAACTACCGGCCCAACTTCCTCGTTGGGCCTATTTTCATCTAACAGCCCATTCTTATTGAATTTCAGCCTAATTCAAATTCAAAATGGGCCTGCCAGCCCATCACACTCTTATGGGCCCACTTTTCTTGAGAAAGTTTAATTTATCCTATTGTGCTTCATCAAAATTAGAGTAAATACCCAAAATTCAAAAAAAAATTTCAATTAAACCCACAAAAATCCCTCAGAGCCTGTTTTCTAAAAATTCCATATTTTAATTTTTTTATTCCATAAATTTATTTTTCTCATCCAAAAAATTTTTAAAAAAATCGATTTTTGGGTCCCAAAAAATCCCCTTTATGCCCAAATATCATTTTTAAAGGTCCTTGGAACCCCTGAATTTTTCATATTTTCAGGTCTCAAAAATACCTTTTTTTTTATAGATTTCCATACATTTTTCCTATTTTAAAAATGATAAAATAAATATTAAATCCCATAAATTAATCAAAATTCCATAAAATTCCTAGAAAATTCCTAGAACACCTTCAAACCTATCCCTTCACGCTGAAAGTTGTTGGGGTGGGTCCAACGATCTTGATAATAGATCAAAAATCGTAAAAATATCTGAAAACTAGGAAAACATGCCTACTTTCACTCCAACTTACCCAAAACCCCACCAGAGACAGGATTCTTGCCCCAACAGCGCGTGCAATCCTGTCTCCTCATCCTTTCCTATATAAAAACACCCTCCCAAGGCTGCTGTGGGGTTCTGACGATCCACAGAAACCCTAGCCGTTGCCAAGTGAGAATTTGAAAGAAGGGAGCAAGAGCAGCCACAGCCAACCCTGGTCCTGATGCGCATCAGCCCAAGGAAGTCAAGAAAAGAAAGAAGAAGCAAGGAAAAGGAGAGGAAGGCCAGTACCCTTGCTGCTGCTGCACCTATAGAGAGAGGAAGAAGAGTAGAAAATTGTGAGAAAAAGGAAAGAGGGAGGCTGCTGCACCCTTCCCATCCTTCCCCATCTTCAAAACCTACAATTTTCTGTCTAGTCCCTTCTAAGCATCCTTGCGCCATCCCTTTGCTGTGAACAATCCCTATTTTCCTATTTTTCTGGGGTAAACCGGTGAGGACACCAGAGCTCAATAACGGTTCAACAAGGTCTATCGACATTTACGACGTTGAAATTACAACTTGTGGTTAGGAAGGTTTGAAATTGGGATTTAAGAATTGTTTTTTTCCTTTATCGTTGGCAAGAGTGGACCATTGGACTGAAAAAAACCAGCCGACCCATTACGCTCTGCTAGGTCCATTTTTGTGATTTTTTTTTTGTTTCCTCAAAACCGGCCGCTACATCCTATAAAAGGGGGGAGCCCCGATGATCGATGGGATGTTATGAATATAGAACAAAAAACTTCCGTTACATTTTCTATTTTCCATTTATGCCCTTAGTGTCTTATTAATTCCTGCAACGTGCTCTCTCTCTCTCTGGGGGTTTTGAACAGAGCTTCATCTCTCTGTTCAGCTGCCTCCGTTCCTTTGAAACCCTAGTGGCGAACCTCCTCTTTGCCATAGTTGTTCATTCCAAACTCTTTTCACCTAGCTGTAGTGAGCGGATTTCTTCCCTTAGTTCTCCTGCATCTTTAGTCTACTTTCATTTTAGTGGCGATGTTTTCTATGATCTTCTTCGATGGTTTCGATGTCCTTGGAGCTTCATGTTCTAGTTGAGAAGAAGGATCATCTTCTTCCTGGTTTTTTTGCTTTCTTCGGCCGCATCCTACAACTACGGACATTCCTCCGATCTGGAAGTGTTGGTGAACTTCAGACACGGCCAGTAATATGATGGCGCTACACAATTGAGTCAGTTTTATTGACTCGGTCTACAAGCCTTCCTCCAGATACCTGCATTCCAATCTTTTGAAGTTCCTTCTCTGGTTCTGGAGTTTGCAAGATCGGGACAGTAAAAAACGTCTCCAACAGATAAGTAACGGATGACTGATGGAACCTCTCTCTACTCTTGTTCCGATGGCATTCCTCTTGCTCCAGATTTGAAGCATATGATTCATCGACTGACAGTGTCGTGGCTAGTATGCTGAAGAACTGGTCCTTGCATTGGTTCATTTCGTGGGATTCTTTTCGGCTACTCTAGTTCTGAGAGATGTCCGCCTTAAAAGGGGCTGGAGACATCCCCTGAACTAGTCCTACAATCTGTGTGAATCGAGGGTTTACTTTCAATACGTTTTAGCTTCACTTCTCCTTGATGAGCTCCTAGAGCTGTGACATCAAACTATATACTGAGATCTGAATTGATCAATGATTCCAATTCCCCTGAACCACCGGGAAATGATGAACGGTGCTATTTACTGAAACGCAAATGATCTTGCTTGATTGGTCTATTATGATAGAAATTCTAGTTCATATGCTACACTGGTCCACTTCTAGTGAGTCGCCCCACAGTGTGGGTTAAACCCCTGTCGGCTGGTGGCATTTTCTATTATTTTCAGTTGCAACCAACTGACCTACTAGGTGGCTCTTTGGAGATGCCAGTACTGTCAGTTCGGGAAAGCACCATCCTACTCTAGTAGGATTCTGATCCAACGACATTCACTTCCCACCTCTGGTTTTAAAGCTAGACGGTGATATCTATATATCGGAACAGAGAATGTTGATTGGATATACAAGATTAGAAGTTAGATTCTATGAATGCCCGTCAACCTGGTTGTGAGCACCTACCCGAATTTTAGTTTGTTTGACCCTTCATCGTCCTACGAGGCGTGGGTCCATTTTAATTTGTAAGCTTTAAAGAAATGTTGTATAAGGGTAATCCGGTGCTTCCCAACCAGCAAGGCCGCCACCCGCGCCCAACGTGGAGGTACTCTCTGAACCTGAATCCTTGAATGTATACTATTGTTCTTTCATTATACGTTGAACGCCGTGCTCTGCTATGAATAGGACTTAGCTCGTTGTCATAAAGAAGTCTGTGACAAACGTAAGTTCCTTTAAGATTTTCCTTAAATTGAAAACTATTTCAATCAAATTACTGTTAAAATGAGGAGTGATCCTGATTCAAATCGGTAGAGATTAAACAAAAGTTTGTTTAAAATTTCTTTCAATTACCTTAGAATGATAAGGTCATTGGTCCAATTTTTGTTAATAACTTATCACTAATATCAAAATTCTAAAATTTGACTGAAATTGAAGATCTATTTTAAATTTCTTGAAGAGGGAACATTCTTAAGTCCTGAACTCTCGGTCCAGTTTGTCCAGCATCATTTTTGGTATCAGAGCCCATTTAGAGGTTAAGACATTTGCATTGTATTAATTGCATTTTGTCTTGTTTATCATTAACATCCCAGTAGGATTGCATGACCACTAGAAGGGGTACTTCATACCAAATCAACATGTCCGGGTCTAACAGTGAACCATCCCCTCTAGAAATGCATCTGGCCCAATTATGAATGACTCAATATTTTTGAAGGAATGATAAAAGAAATGAGTAATAGGTTCAATCATCTTGACCACACCATACATGGCCTTAGTGATAGGGTCACCAAATTAGAAAACAGACCTAGTTTACTTGAAGTTGTTGGGCCTAGGAATGTCAACTTTCAGATGAGACCAGAACCACCTAGGTTTCCTCATGATCCTAGAAATATGAATTTTCAAGAAAAAAAATCCAATTCCTTGCGATTTTCCTCCTCATCCAACCCCAATTTACCCACCTCCACCATTCATTCCTCAACCACCATTCTACCCACAACAACCACCACCTTTCCAACCATAGTTTCAACCATGAGTTTATGGGTCAAGGAGTGGGAGTTAGACTTGGGAGAGAACAAGAGGTTGAGGAGAGATGCTTAGGAACATCCGAGTGGATCTCCTAACTTTGAGGGATCATTAAACCTTAAGGTCTATATGGATTGGGAGACAGGGATGGACCACTATTTTGACTAGTATGAATTGTCTGAGGTTAGAAAAGTGAGGCTTGCAAAAATGAAACTTCTAAGTCAGGCTAAGGTTCATTGGAACATTATTGAATCTTTACTTAGGCAGAGATAACAAGAGCCTATCTAGAATTGGAATGAGATGAAGGCCGAATTGAGAGAAAAATATCAGCCATCCTCTTACAAATAAATGTTAGCTGATAAATGGCAAGGTATCACCCAAGGAAATCGTAGTGCATCAACCTATATTGCAGAATTTGATGACTACCTCCTTAGGTGTAGTATTCAAGAGGATGAGATGATGACCTTGTCTAGGTTCAGAAAGAGATTTAGACCAAATCTTAGGAGGGAACTATTTAGGCAGTCTGTCACCACACTAGATCACACTTATGAGGTAGTCACACAACTTGAACACTTTGAATCTTTGCATGAACCTCATAGGCATAAATATATTCAGGCTCCTAATAATGACACCCGTGGTAACATGGGACAAAGGCTTATCCATCATCCTCCTAGGATTTCAGATTTCAACAATCCTAGACCTTCATTTCCACCAAATAGAAGTTCACAACAGAATGTCCCTAGGGATGCCTTAGTACCCATACCCTCCATCAAACCTCCTCAACAAGAACCATCTTATAGGAGGAAAGATAAGGGTAAATAGCCAATTGTTGCTAAAGGCAGCAACAGTCGGATTCAATGTTATGGTTGTGGGAAGACTGGACATTACAAATCCTAATGTCCTCAGAATAGAACTTTGTGCATTGAGAAATTTACAGATGAAAATCAAGACCCAAATCTTCAACTTGTGGTTTATGAGACTGACAATGATCTGTTGAAAGAATTCGAGGAAGAAGAGACTTAACCTACCCAATTCACACATTTAGATGAGGAAATAAGAGTGGGAGTTGTGAGGTGTACTTTTACTCAGCCATTGCATAGTGATGACCGGAGGACTTCCATATTCCACAATTTTTTAAGGCTAAGGAAAAGTTTGTAAGCTCATTATATAAAGTGAAAGTTGCATTAATGCAATCTCTACTGACATAGTCCAGAAATTGGGACTCACTCCAGCAGACCATCCTAGTCCTTATAGAGTCTCTTTGGTAGATTCTACCTCTATTCTAGTGCATAGTAGGTGTTTGGTTCCTATTCAACTCCCACCTTACAATCCCAACATCTGGTGTGATATTCCCTATGGAAGTAGAGAGCATTATCTTGGGACGCCCTTGGCTTTTTGATGTTGATGCTACCTTGTATGGTAGGTTCAACATATGTGAATTTAATTCTGATGAACGGCAGATCATTCTTTCTCCAACTCCACCTCCTTTGCCTAAAAGTTCAAATGACTCCTCTAAACTTTCTGAGGGAAAATCTCTTTCCCAAAAACTTGTCTCAGAACCTGATGCTTCAACTAGTTCCAAAGTGGTTAAGTCCAACTCCAACTCTAAGAAAAAAGAGGTCTCATTGACTACAATAGGGACACCCAGATTTCTACACATCATTGGTGAACATGAGTTTGAGGTTGAGAGTAGGAGTGGACCTATTTTTGTTATTCTAGCTAGAAAAGTTGTGACTACCAGTCCTAAGGATGAGGTAGAACCAAAAGCCAAAGAACTCCTACATGAGTTTGTTGATGTTTTCCCTGATGAGCTTCCACTCGACCTTCCTCCCATAAGGGAAGTTCAACATGCCATCATAGTTGCCAAGGTGACAAGGCGTCCAAGGCATTGAAGGGTACCGATTCCGCTTAGACGACAAGGCGGCCGCTTAGGCATCGCCTAAGCGGTCAAGATAGTATTCAAGGAAGGCTGGATCGGAGGTTGTGATATATAAAAATATGCATAAATATAATTATATTTTTACGTTATAATTGAATGTGAATGTTTTATCTATGTATATAAGTAAATATAATGTGTATGTGAAAGAGAAAGAAGTTAAATAGATTTTTATAAAATTTAAGTATATAACGCATTTATGATTATAAAATTTATATATATGTGCTATAGTATAAGTAATGGTAAAATATTATTATAATATTATTAAATGGGGGGGCGCAGAGTAGTCGCGGATCGACCTGCGCGGTCAGGTCGCGGGGGTCAAGGGGGCAACGCCCTTTGTGGGGGGTTGTCAGGGGGCCGAAGCCCCCGAACCCATAAAAGTATGTAATAATATAAGTGATCTTATATATGTAATTATGAAAGTATGAGTATTTATTTTTGGATAAGAAGTTAATCTTGATAAATTAAGACTTAAGAGAGACATAGAGAGGAAGAAGAAAGAGCTGAAAGAGAATTTAATTAAGTATATAATATATGTTTATAATCATAAATCTTAAATATATATGATATTATAAGTGATAGTGAAATATATTAATATGTTCAAACTATCATTAAATAGGTGTCCCTTGTGAGGGGTATCAAGAGGGTAAAACTTTTCAAAATTATTTTTTTAATCATGTAAAAATACCCAGGGCGCCTTGGGTGCCTAGGCAAGGTGCCCTGGCAAGGCGCTCCTGGAAAAGCGCCTTGCCGCCTAGGTGGCACCTATGCATGCCATAGACCCAAAGTCTCATGAGGAACTCAAAAGGCAGGTGGAAGAGTTACTTGAGAGAGGGTATATTAGGGAGAGTATGAGTCCATGCACTGTTTCAGCCTTGCTTGCTCTAAAAAAAAAGATGGAACATGGCGCATGTGTGTTGATAGTAGGGTGATCAACCGAATCACAATCAAATATCGCTTTCCTATACCCCAATTGGATGACATGTTTGACATGTAAGCTGGGGCAGTTGTCTTTTCTAAGATAGACTTGAAAAGTGGATATCAACAAGTGAGGCTTAGGCCAGGGGATGAGTGGAAAACAACTTTTAAAACCAAGGATGGGCTTTATGAGTGGCTAGTGATGTCTTTTGGTTTATCAAATGCCCCTAGTACTTTCATAAGATTGATGAACCTTGTCCTGAAACCTTTTATTGGACAGTTTGTGGTCGTTTACTTTGACGACATTCTGGTTTATAATTTATCATGAACTAAATATTTAGGACATCTTAGATAGGTTTGTCTTACCCTAAGAGCATAAAAATTGTTTGGCAATTTTAAGAAATATTCTTTTCTCACTCCTAATGTTACCTTTCTAGGTTTTATAGTTTCAAAAGAAGGAGTCTCAGCAGACCCTGAAAAGGTTAAGGCTATTCTAGACTGGCCCACTCCAAAGAACATCCATGATGTTCGGAGCTTCCATGGTTAGGCCACTTTTTATAGGCGATTCATTAGAGGATTCAGTACTGTCACAGCCCCTATCAATGATTGCCTTAAGCAAGGCACCTTTTTTTTTGTCAAAGGCAGCCGAAGTTGCATTCTCTACACTCTAACAACTCATGACCAAGTCACCTATTCTTAGAATTCTAGATTTTTCTCTAGTCTTTGAGGTTGCCTGTGATGCATCGAGTATTGGGATAGGTGGAGTTCTTTCACAAGAAGGTCACCCCATTGCCTTTTTCAGTGAAAAGTTATCAGATGCCAAATTGAGATATTCTACTTGTGATAAAAAGTTTTATGCCATCGTTCAAAGTTTAAAATATTGACGACATTATCTCTTATCTAAGGAGTTTGTTCTCTTTTCAGATCATGAGGCCTTAAAAATCCTCCAAGCCTTAAAAGAAATTGAACCTTAGACATAGCCGTTGGGTAGAGTATCTCTAGACTTTTACTTTTGTTTTGAAACATAAATCAGGTGCTCAAAATAGGGTGGCTGATGCACTCAGTCAACAAGTCATTCTACTATCATCCTTTAGTGCAGAAGCCATTGGCTTCCCTTAGATTCTGGAATAGTATTCTGACTGTCCAAATTTTTTTGGAGTTTATTCTACTTTGGCCCAAGGTCCATCTAGGGAATTTTCTAATTTCATTATTCATGATGGTTACCTTTCTTAGGTAATCGGTTATGTATTCCTCGAACTTCACCCCGTGATTTCTTAGTATGGGAACTTCAATATGGTGGTCTAGGTGGACACTTTAGTCGAAACAAGACCATTGAGATGGTAGAGCATAGATTCTATTGGCCTAGTCTCAAGAGAGATGTGGCTAAAATTGTGTCTCAATGTTATATTTGTGCCACCTCTAAATTTAGGAAGCAAAACATTGGTTTATACACCCCTTTACCTGTTCCTGACTATCTTTGGCAAGACCTTAGCATGGACTTTGTTTTAGGCCTTCTCAAGACTCTTAGGAGATATGATTCAATTCTGGTATTGGTGGACAAATTTTCTAAGATGGCACATTTCATTTCTTGTACCAAAACCTCTGATGCTTCTATTGTTGCTCAGTTGTTTTTGAAAGAAATTGTGAGGCTACATGGCCTACCCAAGACCATTGTGACAGATCGTGATGTTAGGTTTGTGAGTTATTTTTGGAAAACTCTTTGCCACTTGTTAAGAACCAAGTTGAAATTTTTTAGTGCCTACCACCCTCAAATTGATGGTCAAACAGAAGTTGTAAATAGAAGTCTAGGCGATCTGTTGAGATGTCTTGTTAGGGAGCATGTTAGAAGTTGGGACTGCATACTTCCTTTAACTGAATTAGCCTATAATGATTCTGTGAACAGAACTACTAGTTTGTCTCTTTTTGAAACTCTTATGTTATAGGCCAAGAAGACCTGTTGATCTGGTTGCCACCCTCATGCATAAAGTGTCTGCATCAGTTGAATCTCTAGCTAAACATATCAGGAACCTGTAGGTACATATTAGGCAGCATATAAAGACACAAAATGCCCACTACAAAAATTTTGCAGATCTTCATAGACGTCAAAAAGAATTTCAAGTTGGTGACTTTGTTATTATCAAGATCCGTCCAGGACGATTTCCCTCGGGAACCATTAAGAAATTGTACAACCGGAGTGCTAGACCTTTTAAGGTAATTAAGAGAGTCGATAACAATGCTTATATTCTTGATTTACCATCGGATTATGGTATTAGTCCTACTTTTAATGTGTTTGATTTGATAGCTTTTTAAGCACCGACTTCTTTACCTAGTGAGTTCACTAAACCAAAATTTCCAAATTCGAGTGACATTTAAGAGTCCACAAACCTAATCAACAAAATTTGAGCATGAGTTAGTAGACTGTATAATGGATGAACAGGTAACTACATCAAAGGATGGTTTGATTCATCGATACTTGGTACGTTGGGAGGGCAGGCCGAATACCGATGACTCGTGGATTGCAAGAACTGAGCTGCAAAGAATTGAACCAGATATGGTGGAACTTTATGATTCGACGGTGTCGAATTCTTCTCCCAGGAGGAGTTGGTGAAGACACCAGAGCTCAATATCGGTTCAACAAGGTCTATCGATGTTTACGACGTTGAAATTACAACTTGTGGCTAGGAGGGTTTGAAATTGGGATTTAAGAATTGTTTTTTTCCTTTACGCTCTACCGGGTTCGTTTTTCCGATTTTTTTTTGTTTCCTCAAAATCGGCCGCTACCTCCTATAAAAGGGGGAAGCCCCAATGGTCGATGGCATGTTTTTAATATAGAACAAAAATTTTCCATTGCATTTTCTATTTTCTATTTATGCCCTTAGTGTCTTATTAATTCCCACAACGCTCTCTCTGGGGGTTTTGAACAGAGCTTCGTCTCTCTCTCCAGCTGCCTCCATTCCTTTGAAACCCTAACGACAAACCTCCTCTTTGCCATAGTTGTTCATTTCAAACTCTTTTCACCTAGCTGTAGTGAGCGGATTTCTTCCCTTAGTTCTCCTGCATATTTAGTCTACTTTCATTTTAGTGGAGATGTTTTCTACGATCTACTTCGATAGTTTCAATGTCCTTTGAGCTTCATGAATAGCTGAGAAGAAGGATCATCTTCATCCTGGCTTTTTGCTTTCTTCGGCCGCATCCTACAACTACGGACATTCCTCCGATCTGGAAGTGTTGGTGAACTTCAGACATGGCCAGTAATCTGATGGTGCTACACAATTGAGTCGGTTCTATTGACTCGGTCTACAAGCCTTCCTCCAGATACCTACATTCCAGTCCTTTGAAGTGCCTTCTCTGGTTTTGGAGTTTGCAAGATCGGGACAGTAAAGAACGTCTCCAACAGATAAGTAACGGATGACCGATGGTTGATTGCTGTCCTTCGGTTGGTTCCTCTCTCTGCTCTTGTTCTGATGGCATTCCTCCTGCTCCAGATCTGAAGCATCTGATTCATCGACTGACAGTGTCATGGCTAGTATGCTGAAGAACTGGTCCTTGCATTGGTTCATTCCGTGGGATTCTTTTCGGCTACTCTAGTTCTGAGAGATGTCTGCTTTAAAAGGGGTTGGAGACGTCCCCTGAACTAGTCCTGCAATCTGTGTGAATAATACATTTGAGCTTCTCTTCTCCTTGATGAGCTCCTAGAGCTGTGACATCAAACTATATACTGAGATATGAATTGATCAATGATTCTGATTCCCCTGAACCACCGGGAAATTATGAACGGTGCTATTTACTGAAACGCAAATGATCTTGCTTGATCGGTCTATTATGATAGAAATTCTAGTTCATATGCTACACTGGTCCACTTCCAGTGAGTCGCCCCACAGTGTGGGTTAAACCCCTGTCGGCTGGTGCATTTTCTTTTATTTTCAGTTGCAACCAACTGACCTACTAGGTGGCTCTTCGAAGATGCCAGTATCGTCAATCCGGGAAAGCACCATTCTACTCTAGTAGGATTCTGATCCCACGACATTCACTTCCCACCTCTGGTTTTAAAGCTAGATGGTGATATCTATATATCGGAACAGAGAATGTTGATTGGATATACTAGATCATTAGTTACATTCAATGCCCGTCAACCAGGTTGTGAGCACCTACCCAATTTTTGGTTTGTTTGTCCCTTCACCGTCTTGTGAGGCGTGGGTCCATTTTAATTTGTAAGCTTTAAAGAAATGTTGTATAAGGGTAATCCGGTGCTTCCCAACCAGCTGGGCTGCCACCCGCGCCCAGCGTGGAGGTACTATCTAAACTCGAATCCTTGAATGTTTAGTGTTGTTCTTTTATTATACGTTGAATGCCATGCTTAGTTATGAATAGGACCTAGCCCGTTGTCATAAAAGAAGTCAGGTGACAAACGTGAGTTCTTTGAGATTTTCCTTAAATTGAAAACTATTTCAATTAGATTACTATTAAAACGAGGAGTGATCCTGATTCGAATCGGTAGAGATTAAACAAAAGTTTATTTAAGATTTCTTTCAATTACCTTAAAAAGAATAAGGTCACTGGTCCAATTTCTATTAATAACAACTTATCACTGATTTCGAAATTCTAAAATCTGACCGAAATTGAAGATCTATTTTAAAATTCTTGAAGAGGGAACATTCTTATGTCCTAAACTCTCAGTCCAGTTTGTCCCACATCATAAACCTCCTTTCCAAGCCCCTTAAGGGCTGAAGAGGTTGCTGCAGCCTGCCTCCATGCCTTCTCCAAACCAGCATGTAGACAGCCCCTGTTTAAAGTCAAATCACCCAGAAATCTGACTTAGATACCCCTTGTTCAGGTCCTGTTTACCCCTTCTGGCGCACCCCCTAAATACCAATAACAGGTCCTCAAAACTTCCCCGTTCAGCCTCTGTACAGAACATTATAAAGCCCACTGTTTGGACCTGCAGAAATACCAAAAAACCTGCCCTGTCCAGACCGACAAAATCCCATAAACCGGGCCCCTGTGCTGCCCTTTAATAGCTATAGAGGTGCCTCTGCTCAGACCTGATACAGCCCTAAACAGGGTCTGATCTCAGTCCCAATTCCCCTCAAAATAGTCCTCAAATAATCCCTCAAAATAAGCCAAAGGCTGGACCTTGCTCTATCCCCTTAATTGGGCAATGAGAAATCCATAGGCAGGCTCTCCACAGCCTACAGAATTTGTCCTAAAAACTGTTTCCTAAACAGGCCTCAAAACAACCCCAAAGCACATTCTAAGCCGTTAAATGTTCTGGCATGGACCCCACAAAGGGGGAAATCCATGGAGGGGAAGTGCAGCAAGCCAAGGGGGCCATCCAGGCTCAGGCTCAAATGAAGATTCAAGAAAATCTAGGAAAAGCTATGAGTAACAAAGCCAATTGGCCCGCACATGAGGCCTTCAAAACATAAAATCCATCTTAATCTATATCTTGAGCAAGTAGTTTGAGTTAATCTCCATAACGAGGTCAAACTTTAAAACTATGTTCCAAATATCAAGTCCTCAAAGTCACCTTTTGAGCAAGTAGTTTGAGTTAATCTCTTAATTAGGTGAATCTTTAAAACTATGCTCTAAACATCAATGCATGCAAATTCACCTTTAATTCATATATTGAGCAAGTAATTTGAGTTAATCCCCACATTGGGTGAAACTTTAAAATTATGCTTTAAATATCAAACATAAAATCCACCTCAAATCATTTTGAGCAAGTAGTTTGAGTTAATCTCATTGGCTGAAACTTTAAAGCTATGCTCTAAATATCAAGCAAGCAATGACCACTTCCTTTAAGAACAAATTCCTTTGCTATGCTATGAAAACAAATCTCAATTTAATAGGCAAAGGTCATCCCTACAAAACAGTAAAAACCCTATGCCACAAAACAATCTATAAAGGAGGAATTCCGTGTTGAGGTATATTAAAGAGATGCCCTGTCCAAACAGAGCCCTAATATGCCCAAAATCAACCCTATGCATTGGGTATCAGACCCCGAATGCTAAGGGAAATATAGCACATTAAGTTAAAAGAAATGCCATGCATAATTTTTCATGCCAACTTGTCCATACCTAGCTAATGAGACCAATCATATGAAAAAATCCCCAATACCAATTAAAGGTCAATGGTTACCTATCCTAAACCAACAAAATAAGATTTATAGCTTTTCATGCCTCCCCCATGTACTTTGTATCCAAAATCTCCAATAAATAAAAATTTCAAAAACCTGTACATTGTGGATGTGATTGGGAGCTTCCAAATAACCCTATAGACTCAAATGAATGCAAGCAGAGATAGAGAGAGAGAGAGAGAGAGAGAGAAAATAAAATAATTAAATAACTCCAAAAACACCATAAATCTGGTCAAATAGTGAACAGAAAATTTTCCAAGTCAAAATAACTTAAAACATAAATTGCAGATAATTAAAATACAAACGAATTTTCCAAGTTAAAAACTCAATTAACACCAAAATAAATAAAATAAACCAAAGAAAAGTGAATAAACCAGAAAGTAAAACAATTAGACCTATGTTGTTAGAGGCGAACGCCTCAACCGCCTAGGCGGTAAGGCAAGATGAGATGGTTGAAAACCGTCTCGCTTTGCCCGATTTCGCTTGAGGCAAGCGCCTCCGACGCGTCGGCCGCCTCAGCGAACGCCTCGGGCGCCTAGTGTGCCTCGCCCGCCTCCATCCCGTCTGGTAAGAATCGGATCCGGTAAGAACTGGATCCGGTTAACTTAAACACCCCTCCCCCCCTTCGGTTCTCTCTCTCCCTCCCGCCCGAGCTGCCTGAAGGAACTGAGGGTTCCCCAACGCTAGTCACGCCGCCGCCGCTGCCGCTGGTCCCGTCGCCGCCACCGCTGCCGCTGCCACCAGAAGCTGCCGATGGACGCCGCTAGGAGCTGCCGCTGGTCCCGCCAGACGCTGCCTCCACCGCTGTCGCCGCCGCCGGACACCGCCACCGCCGTCGTCGGACACCGCCGGATGCTGTCGACGCCCGAGAACGCCGCTGCAGCCGTGGGTCTGTGCAAAGGTGATTTTTTTGTTTATTTTTTATTATTCTTTTGGTTATTTCAAACAGCACATATTTGATTTGGTATTTATATTTGTTAAATGTTAACATCATTTTCATTCTTTGGAGTTAATATTTAACATTTTGTGAGTCAATTTTTAACATTTTGTCTTATTCTTTTTTTTTCATATTTTGGTTCATTTTAAGTTATATTTTATCATGTCTCAAACACGTGAAGATCATAGATCAGGGACAAGTTCTAATAGTCAATCTTTTGCGCCCATGTCTACAACTGAAGCCTCCGGTTCCATAGCAAGAGCACCTCCTAAATCCAAAGATGTTGGATGGAAATATGAGATTTTAGTAGATGCTCGGAACCGAGATCTTGTTAGGTGTCAATTTTGCCAAAAAGAGTGTAAAGGAGGCATTTTTCGTTTGAAGCATCACATTGCCGGCTTGGGGACAAATGTGACTGCTTGCAAGAAAGCAAGTATGGAGGCTAAGGAGGAGATAAAACCATAGATTGCAGAATCGGCCAATCTGGATTGGGATCTGCCGATTCTTGGATCGGATCGGACCCCTCCGATCCGATTCCCGGCGGAACTACCGATCCGGACCGGGATCGGTGTTTGTAGGTGGAATCGGTGCTGGAATCGGTCGATTCTGGATTGATTCCCTCGCCGGAATCGACCCACAGGCTGCCGCGGTGGCCATCCCGCCGCGGCAGCCCTCTTCCCCGCCCTATCGGGCAGGGAAGATGTCACGGAGGTGATTTCAGGCCACTTTTGGGCCCAAAATCGCCCCAAAATGGGGGGATCGGATCGGAATCCGATCTACCTTCTTATTTAGTTAATTTTTTGATGTTTTAGGGTTTTTTTAAGGGTCGATCCAGATCGATTTTCCTTCCGACGAATCGGCTTGGATCGGCATGATCCGATCTGCCGATCCGATCCGATCTGGATCCGATCTGCCGATCCGATCCGATCCACCGATCCAGGGACCGATTCCGATCCTGCGATCCTTGGATAAAACAGTGTATGCAACAAGCAAAGTAAACGAGAGTTGAAAAGGCAATGAACATTAGAGAGATGGAAAGGAGGGACAACCTCCTTAGGCAAAAACTACAGATGGAGACACAAGATGTATCACAAAGTGTAGATGAGCTTTCACTCCAATTTCTTTCTCCACGGATGAAAGGACCCATGGATCATTTTTGTGCACCTCCTGAGGAGTACAAGGCAAAAACAATAAAGGAAAAGAAACATTTGAAAGAGGAAAGAGAGCGATGTATTCAGTACATCGCTAGATGGATGTACCAAGCGTGCATTTCTTTCAACACTGTCCACCTTAATAGTTTTCAAACAATGCTAGAGACAGTTGGTCAGTTTGGTCCAGACTTGAAAGGACCTAGTTATCATGAAATAAGAAAGACTCTTTTATCTAAGGAGATTGAGATCATCCAAAAGTTGGTGGATAAGGAGAAAGACAGTTGGGTAAGATTTAGTTGTACAATCATGTCAGATGCGTAGCCAGATAGAAGGGGTAGATCATTAATTAACTTTTTGGTAAACACTCCTACTGGGACAATTTTTTTAAGATCGGTTGATACTTCATCAGAGATAAAAGATGTTAGGCTGCTAGTAAGTCTTCTTGATAAGGTTGTGGAGGAAGTTGGTCCATCTAATGTCCTGCAGATTGTTACGGACAATGAGGCGAGCTATGTGGCTGCAAGCCGCATTTTGATGGACATACACCGCCATTTGTTTTGGACACCGTGTGCTGCTCACTGCCTAGATTTAATGCTTGAAGAAATTTCGAAGTTGTCACCAATAAAATCCACAATTCGACATGCAAAATATGTCACAAACTTTATTTATAGGCACACCACGGTTCTAGCACTTATGAGGAAATACACAAATGATAAGAACCTTGTTCGTGCAGCTGTAACTATATTTGCAACTAACTATCTAGGTTTGGACAATTTAAACACATGCAAAGATGATTTGTGATGCATATTCACCTCGTAGGATTGGACAAGTAACAACAATCGATAGAATAAAAAAGTTGAAAGAAAGAAGAGTTGTGAAATTGTATTGAAAACAACATTTTGGAAAGGAGTGACTTATGCTTTGAAGATCTTCAAACCACTTGTCCTTGTATTGCGGCTAGTTGATGGTGAAAAACCAGTAATGGGATATATATATGAAGCCATGGATCGTGTCAAGAAAAGAATAAAAAAGGCACTGGATAATAAAATAGATAAATATGGCCCAATATGGGATATCATTGATAGAAGATGAAATTTTGAGCTACATCGTTCGTTGCATGCTGCGGGGAATTATCTAAATCCCCAGTTTCACTATGCTAATCCCGATTTTGAGAGTGACAATGAAATCAAGTGAGGGTTGTATAATTGTATTAAAAAGTTGGGACCTTTGCACGAAGACCAAGAACAAATTTCTAGACAATTGATGATGTATAGAGAGGCACAAGATATGTTGGTAGGGACATGGCTATTAGACTACGAAAGATATCAACTCCGGGTATGATGATTTGTTATTTATTATTAAACTTATATCAATCACTCTAGTGTAATCTAATAACCATTTGTTATTTTCTAACAAATTGGTAGGTAGATTGGAGAAGCACGACTCCTCAATTACAAAAGTTGGCAATACGCATATTTTCTCAACCTAATGATGCAATACGGTTACCAAGTATGCAATAATGTTGAGGTCTTATCAGGCACATTGTCAGTGATTAAATACCTAACAAGGATTGTACAAGAAAAAATAGAGACTAAGATTGAAGTATATTACTTGTTACTTATTTAATATTTATTAATTATTGATTATGAGTACTAACTAAACTATATTTCATATTGTACTTGAACATAAAATTAGAGTGTATGGGGATCAAGATCTCATATATTCTCATTTCTCCTGAAACAATATTACATGTATTATATATGTATAAACATTTTTAGTTAGAAGTTTACCACTTTTACTAATTTGGTGATGTTATTCTTTTTACCATTGATTGGTGGATTCAAATGATAATAGGAGTGTATATAATCTATTGGTTGTCATTGTTGTTAGGGTACTGAGTCAGAGTACCAGCTCCTCTCAATGTGAAAGAAATTTGAGCACACTCAACCTCCTACGTACAAAGAGAAGGAATAGGTTGAAGACAGAAAGATTGGAGAAATTATCCTTTTGCAAATTAGTCTTTTGTCATTACAACATGAGGTTGAAAATTCAAAATATCAATGATAGACAAAAGATATCTAATGAGAGATTTGCAAGTGGTATCTACCAAGAAAGAGCTGCAACTGAAGTTAGTAAGGACTTGTCACAAGGAAATGTGGACCTAGAATATCTTTTCCAAGAGGAATATCCATTTTCAACATGGATAGATGAGAAAGACATTGATGGAGAGCCAAAGTTCGACTCAAATGATAGATCTTGAGCTGAAGGTGAGCTTGATAGCGTCATTGGTGAGGATGAGCATATGGAAGAAGGGCAAGAAACTCAAGTTCCTTACACAACTCCAGTACCACAGACAACTCTAGCTCCGCAGATTAGTGCTCCAACCACAGCTCCAGCGCATATTTCAGGTGCAAGTGCCAGACCTAACACTAAGAAGAGTGTTTCTTTTAGAGGATTCAAGGCACTTAAGAGAGTTGTACAACACAATACCGATATGGGGACCACTTACAAAACAAAAAATAAAATTGAAGATGAAGAAATTAAGTACTAAACGAAGATAATTGATTCAGGATGACAACACTCAGGCACCTTCCTTAGATGACGATGATGATGAGGAGGAGGAAGAGTATATTCCTACCACTCAACAACAAGACAAAGGTCTAGGTGGAGGAGGTGGAGGTGGAGGTGGAGGTGAAGATGAAGGATCAGGTCATTCGAGTGGCTCTAGTAGTGCATGTACTTGTATAGCAAATGCATCAGATTTGGGTGCAAGACAACAAATTGGGGTCAAATAGGATTCTTTGATGAATGTTGCAGTCCAATATCCAAAACTTCTCTCAGATTTGGAACCTTGTCATCTAGCATCACCTCCACAATCAGACAATAAATATAATTTTAACCAGATGGCCCACTCACTATTTTCATATGGATATGAGGCTCATGAGTCAACAAAGTCAATAGACCATCTAGGAGAATGAGAATGCAAAGCAAAATAAAGAATATGAGGGATAATTTCGTCCATAATGGTGAGAAGGTATATTCTATATTTTTATCTTTCACTCCTTTTAGTTGTATGATTATAATTTTGTATTTCATTTCTAGTTGTATTGTACCATGTCTTTGATTTAATAGAATGAATGTTAAATTGTTACTACTATGAGAATTGGAATTGCCATTAGGTTAATGATGTTTAAGAAACTTCTCTCAATGATAACTTATGAAATCACAACTTTCTGACATTATCACATTTTTTACATTTTTTATAATTTTTATGTATTTTGTAAACATTTGTTCTGATTTTTCTGTTGAAAAAAATTATAAAAAGAATTTGATCCAAACCGAATCTTGTTCCGGAGAATCGGTCAGAATCAATTCCGATTTCGATCCTGCAATCCTTACTTATAAGTGAGCGGATCAAATCGGTACCCCCGATCCCAATTTCAATTCTACGATCCTTGCTTATATGTGATTGCCTAGCCCATCTTCTTTGCCTAACTCATCTTTGTGTCGACCCAAACTAGATAATGATACTAACCAAAATTGAACCTAATAAAAAATCTAGGTTAAATAATAACCCACCTCAACTTTGCCTAACACCTTATGTTTTCGTGACCCTCTTAGTCCCCTCTAACTCGCTCTCCTACAACCCCTCCGGGCCCTTTGTCCCCTCATTCTCTCTTACTTTCCCTCAGCCCCCTCTGACTTGTTGTCCCCTGTTTCCTCGTGGGCTCTACCCTCCCATCTCAACCATCTTTATCCTCCTGACCGTAATGACCATCTCACTCTCCCTCCCTCCTTCCCTCCTCCCTCTCATAACTCCTACTGAACCTCTTTAACTTAATTTTTTGGAATAAAAGTTGACTACATTTTTATATTTCTAATATTTTGCATTTCTATATACTTTTATGATGTTATCGATAAATCCTAGATGTGTATGTAAAATAAAAAATATATATATGTCGCCTCAAGATGTTTGAGATGACATGAGACCCTCCTCCCTCGCACCTCAACCTCGGGTAACCTAGGTGGGGTATGAGCCCACCATAGGTATCAGAGTCCAATTAAGTACTTGGGATTAATTAAGTGTTGGTAAAATTTGCGACAAACATAAACATGAAACATTGTACAACAATGCGTAAGACATGGCCACCAATGGTGATAAAATATATTATATTAATCAATCAAAACTTAATAAAAATCATTTATTAACCAACCTCTATATATTAATGTGTTAATTGACAAATCCATAATTGGATAAAATGTAAAAATAAAATAATGATAAATATATCAGGATAAATCATAGATAAACAAAAAAGATAAAACTGCTAAATTAACTAATAAGACAATCAAATGTCAATAAGTTGCATAAATAAATGAATAAATAAGATATTTAATAAAAAAATTCTAAATTAAATAAAAACATCCATTAAATAAATCTGAAAAATGCAGATCAGAAAACAGGTAATAAACTTTAAAACAAATACAATAAATTAACAACAAGACACAAATGAAGCAATAATGAGAAAAAAAACTTTAAATTCAAAAAGGAACACGCAAAATATAAAATAAAATAGTTAATTAAAACTTATCATTGCATAAAAGTAACATTAAATCAATAAAAAAATTATTAATAAAGCAATGATAAATAACTAAATAATAAAGCAAATAAAATCATAAAAAATAATAAAGCAGAAAATCTCATAAAAAACTTCAAATCATGGGATGACAGATCATCCTCTTGTATTGTAATGCACGCCACACTTGAATTCAAATGTAACTTTATATAGTGTTCCTATAGCAGTTAATCAAAGATTGTTATACAATCAAGTCTGTCCTATAATCAATGGGGAGAGGTCCAACTTTAGTTTTCAAGAACCCACATCACTTCCTCATACATTTTCAAACATTAAATAACTCAAAATCTCTTTCTTAAAATAGAAAACACAACTTTTCTATAAGGAAAGAAGAGAGATAAACTTTTAAAAATTGAGGTTTCCATACTGAACATCCTAGGGTGTGGATTAAATGGTTAAAACTGTTAAGCCAGGTCAGTTTGAACCCCCCCCTCCGGTTCGGTTTGATTTGGTTTGGAAGTCTTCCAAACCGAACTAAACTAGACCTAGTTCAAACGAATTTAATTAAAATATTATAAAATAACTAATATCTATTAATAAATGATATTTATAAAAACTTATAAAATAAAATTTATTTTGATTATTTATAACTTAAAAATAAATGAATATATGAAAAAATATTTAATTTAAATACATTATCTATTTCCAGTTTAAACCAAATCAAACCAAATTAAATCGGTTTGTTTTGGTTTCAGGACCTAGTTTGGTTCGGTTTGAAAAAGAAAATGATCTAAACCGGATCAAATCGAACATACACACCCATAGAACTTCCTAACAGGAAAGTCAACAAAACACATGGTGCATTTAGATAGACTTAAATCTTGCCAAGAAATCCAATGACTGGAATCTCTATCATAAACCCTCACAAATGCAACCTAAAAAATGGTGGTTTCTCCATGGGAGGGGCTAACCATCTACATTTTGAAAACATGTGAATTGCTATTCATAAATCATTTCTTACTACTTTTAGTTTAATCATATTCTACATAGATGAAAAATTGATCAGGAATTAGTACCTTGTGGTTGAATCTCCAAGCCATGAAAATTTTGGGCCCCAACCAAAGTTGCGTGCTGACACATTACCAAAAAATAGAACAAATTAATTAAGAAGAAAATTGAGGACGCCTCAACTTGATAGAGATAAGGCAATACAAAGGAATATCGTGCCACTGGAAAATCTGGTCGCAAAGACATTCACCATACCTACTTGAAAGCTCAATGTCAGATACACGTTGCAATGTAGAATCACAACAATGAAGAAGCCCAAGGGGTTAAGCCAAAATTAAACACATCGATACACCCCACACATTTTTATGAAAGACCGTTATTTAAAAAGGCAACGGCTCGAGGTGCTAAGACTTATGCCTCAAGGCAAGGCACTTCACCTCCTTGGTGAGGTTTGCACCTCATTAGCAAAACACGAGGCATACCCCTTTCTCCATGTGAGGCATTGAGATGGTGTGGCAATGACAAGGACATTTAATAAAAATTATGAAAGAGAAAAGTTATGAACCGTCTAAGCATATGATGTAGCCACAAAAATTAAAATCTGATCCTTTATTATAAAAAAGACATTTTTTATTTAGCTTCAACAACTATGAAAACACATGATATTTCATAGGAGTAATAGTTCATTCGTAATATGTGAAAATATGTAATGAGATTGTTGAATTCTCTGGAAAAAAAAATTTGACATCTCCTTGTCAATTATATCAAACAACTATTTGAACATCCTTGATTAATAGCCACAACAATCCATTTGATAAAGACATACATCCACACAAATAAACTTTCAGGAGCAACGGCTCCATGGACTTGATGGAATGCAAAACTTAATGTTGAATTTATTTGGAATTGATTTGGGTTTATTTTGGGAGTTTGATTTTAGCATCTTTTATCATTAAACTTATTTTGGATTTAATCTAACTTGATTAAAGTTAATTTAGGGATTTGGTTTGTTTGGGATTGGTTTATTTTTATAAAGATGCGAAATCTTTTGTTATTGGATTTGTTTCAAGTTTGGCTTGTTCATATTTTGGCTTAATGCCCAACAAATAACTCCAAACTTTGAGATTTGTCCAACATTAAACAACTCTAAACATTTGTTCAGATGTTGGGCAAACTTAATTTTTCAACTTGATTTGTTTTAGAGATTTGATTTGTTTTATGGATTCTAAAGACAAATCCAAACAAATCAAATCTGACAAATCAACTGATTAGAGATGTTTCGATCTATTTCAAGTTTGGCTTGTCCAAACTAAGATTAAAATGGTTATTGACTTTCAGATTTGATTTGATTTGATTTGATTTATTCAAATCTTTTAGATTTGAGATTTGTCAAAGTTTGGATTACATTGATTTGGGTTTGACACTAACCATTTTAATCTTAGTGTCAGACCTCTTCTTTTTTTTAATTTCAGATTTCAGATTTTTTTTAGTTTATTGGATTTCATATTTTAGATTTGAAGCTTGAAGTAAAATTTTTCTTTCGATTTTAAGATTCATGTTTTGACTTCCATCTCTTTTGGTTCGTTTTAATGTGCTATCTTTTGAATTGAGATGTTGTCTTGGGATATGAGTTTTGTGAATTTGATCTTTAAAAATTCAGATTTTTTATCTCAGTTACGAGAAATTTGTGATTTTGGGACTCCATCAAGATTTGATGTTTCTAATTTTAGTTTCAATTTTAAGACATTAGATTTGACATTTTTTATTTCAAATCTGAACTTTATCTTGTGCCTTTTTTTTGTTTTTTGTGTTTTTCTTAAAATATTCTGAAATTCAGACTTTTGGGATTTCTGACCTCAACTGATTTTAGATTCGGATTCTGTGGCATTTCGGATTTGACCACCTCTTGATTTGATTACAGTATTCAGATTAAGTGAACTTCAGGATTGAGAGTTTGAAATTTCAAATTTTAAAGATTTGAGATTTTGAACGTTAGAATTGAGATTTCGGATTTCTGAAGTTTGTTCTGATTTCTGACGTTTTCTGGTCCACAAACTTCACTGAATCTTCTGATTTTAAATTTTCAGAGCTTTTGCTGTTCTAACTTTCTTTTTTTATGTTTTCTAAAATTTGTGGTTTTCAGATGAGTACATTTTATCTTTTGTGGTGTCTTTTTTTTAAATTGTTTTAATTTTTCTTGATTATTTCGTTCTTTTTGATCAATTTTGACTTGTTTGGGGTCATTTCGATTTTATTTGTTTATTGTCTGGTTTTATTATGTTGAATTAGGCTATTTGTCCATCAATTGAAAGTTCTGGCTTAAAATTTTAATTTTTGTGGTTTTATAATTATCTGAAAATTATTCTTTGGGTGGAAAAATTTCTGTCTAACTAGTTTGACCATATTTTGATATTTTTGACATTCTTTAATTATTATATTTTCTCTCTCCTTTTTTAGCTTGCATCCATTCAAGGCTTCAAGCCCATGGCGCTATTGATGATCCAATTCAACACAAATGTGACATCCAACATAGCGATTTCATTGCTTAGATCAATTTGAGTTACATGCAGATGGGGGAAGATATACAAGTCATAATTTTTCTTTAATAAAAGAAAAATGGATACGTGAAATCCTTCTAGGTATCACCCCAACTTGCTTAAACCTCCCCCCTCTAATTACTCATTCTCCTGACACCTCCAGCCCTAGACGAAATGCAAAGCCCCCCTTCCGACTGTGCTCAAACAGAACCCTTGAGGGCTATGTTCCGTCGCTGCCGTCAACGCCACCACGTTCAGCCGCCGACATCACCGTTTTCGACCCACTTGTTGTGTGCCATCTCTACATATGTGACGATCAAGTATTGTTTTTTTTTCTTTTATTCATATCTTCTAAAGACCTTTATTTCTAAAAATGTTATGATGTTGGTAGTCTCAGTTTTATGCTTCTAACAAACCATTAAGACCCTAAGTCACCGTTCTTCCAATGCATGTCCAACACATAGAGCGGTAGAAGTGAGTTTTTATTTTATTTGATTCTCTAAATATGTAGATATCTAATTAGGTGTTTGTTTCTTTTTAACATTATGGCTTAGTTACATTCAGGTATTTTGCATTAAAAGTTAGCATTTTTATCAGGTTCATAATTTCTACACCTCCGACCAGTCATTGGTGACATTGTAGTGCCAGCCTTAGTAGTGAATTGTTTGATTGATTTATTTATTTGGTTCTAAACATGTTCTAATTTTGTTAGTCATATTTTTAAGCTTCTAACAAGCTCACGTAAGTTCGGCTCGTAGAATAGTAGAAGTGAGTTGTTTGATTTTTTTTCTTCTAAATATGTAGATATATGATTAGGTGTTTTTTTAACATCATGACTTGGTTAAATTTAGGTAATTTGTATTAAAAGTTAGATTTTCGATCGGTTCGTAGTTCATGCATCTCCAACTAGTCACCGGTGAGTTATTTGAATTTTTTTTTGTTCTAATAAGTTACATGTTAACATCATCGGTTCAAAAGTCATAGGTTTGTAGCATATCTATTTTTTTATTTTGTTCTAACATCTCCATTCATTTTAAGTATTTACATTTTCCAAACCTCAATGGGAATCAATTTAAGATTAAAGCGTGCACATCCGCACATTTGCACCCAATGCCCTTTATCAATTATTGCTCATATATTTAACTATTTTTAAGAGGTCAGTGTAATATTATGATTGTATGTTTACTTATTTTCATACTTTATGTCGTTCAAAAATTGTGGATTAGGGATAGGATCTAATACTCAACTCGTGCCCATAACTACAAGTGGTAGAGAAACTAAAGATTCTATGACAAGAGCTCCTCCTAAATCTAAGGATATTAAATGGAAACATGGCATTTTAGTGGATCCAAAGAATTGGGATCTAGTGAGGTGTACATTCTACTAATAGGAATGCAAAGAAGATATATATCAATTGAAACAACACATTGTAAGATTAGGGACCAATTTGACAGCATGCAACAAAGCAAGTATAGAGGCCAAAAAGCTTTAATAGCTTTCAGACAATGTTAGAAGCAGTGGTTCAGTTTGGTCCAGGTTTAAAGAGACCAAGTTATCATGAAATCAGAAAGACCTTGTTGTTCAAGGAGATTTAGACAACCCAATAGTTAGTGGAGAGAGAAAAAAGTTGGGTAAGATTTAATTAAAATATTATATCTCATACATGAACAAATAGAAAAGGAAGAACACTAATTAACTTTTTCTTGAACACTCCAGTAGAGATAGTATTTCTAAGATCAGTTGGCACATCTTCGAAGGTGAAAGATGCTAGATTATTAGCAGGTCTTTTGGACAAAATTGTAGAAGAGGTTGGTCCACAAAATATTCTTCAAATTGTTGCAGACAATGAGATCAACTATGTGACTACAGGACGCATTTTGATATCCATACACCGTCATTTGATCTGGACACAATGCAGTGCTCATTTCATTAATTTAATGTTGGAAGATATTTCCAAAATGTCATCAATTAAATTTACAATTCAGCATGCAAAGTACATGATAACATTCATTTATGAACACACCAAGGTTCTAACAATGATGAAGTTTACAAAAGATAGAAATTTTGTCCAGGGAATTGTAACCATATTTGCAGCAAATTCTTTCATTTATTCTAGACACTGTGCATTGCTGATTTCATTAATTTAATGTTGGAAGATATTTTCAAGTTGTCATCAATTAAATCTACCATTCAACATGCAAAATATGTGACAACATTAATTTATGAACACACCAAGGTTCTAACAATGATGAGAAAGTTTACAAATGATAAAAAAAGTTGTCTAAGCAATTGTAACTAGATTTGCAACAAATTAAACTTGGATAGCTTGCATGCATGTAAGGATGACTTGAGACGTATGCTTACGACACAAGATTGGACAAGTAATAGCAACCGATGGATCAAAAACCTGAGGGGAAAAAGTCATGTGAAATTGTCATGAAGACTATATTCTATAAGAAAGTTCTATATTGAAAATATTCAAACCTCTTGTTCTTGTATCCCGACACAAAATTGGACAAGGCGTATTTTGTACAGTGCCTTGGCCACCCGCCTTATTGCCCATTGAAAAGGCGTACGCCTTGACCGCTTAAGCGGCCAAGGCGGTGCCTTGGGGAGCGCCTGGACGCCTTGTCTGGATGTCCGCCGGTTCGTCGGCCAAACCGGTGCCGCCGGTTCAAGCAAAAAGGCTGGCCGACTTCTTAAGTGAGACTCGGGCCACTCGGCCCTGATTCCATTGCCCGAAGAAGCTCCTGCGGACGCCCAACGCCGCTTCGATCACCCGAGCCTAAAGCCTACGAACGCCCCCGACGGAGGTGCTTGGTGTTCGCTTCCCGCGGCCCTCCAAGCTCCAATGACGTGCCTTCGCAACTCCTTCCACCCTGTGGCCTCCTTCCACGATGGCTTTTCTATCTCCAGAAGAAGCCCCAACCGGCTTAGCTCTCTCTACGGCCCTCCAACTCTCTCTAAAAATCTAGTTTTTGATTTCTTTTGTTATTCTTATCATTTCTTCTCACTAGTTTATCATCTTAACATCTATTACGATGCCTTAAATCTTCTTAAGAATTTTCTATGTATGAATGTGTAAAATATTTCATGTTTAAACATCTTTGGTGCATCGATAATTTTCGATTTCCTTGTTCTTGTTTCTTCAAGTATTTTTATATATTCTAAATATAACATTGGCATTGTGTGATGTATGGAGATTGTTATATTATACGTAATAGGGTTGAAATCCTCTCAATCCCCGCCAGAATCATTTATGCTACGGTTTGAAATCGAAAAATTCTGTTTTCACTTCTATTCTTACTTTTCTATTGCTATTCTTGTCTGATTGTTTTTGTCAATTTATATAATCTGAATATGTTACATTGATATTTTTTTATGTCTTCAGCTGGTGAACTTTTTCTTTGGTTAATTGATGGAATCTGGATCAGGATCAGTCAACATGAATGTTGTTAAAAAAAAGAAAGCCAAGTCGAACGATCCGGGTTGGAAGTATGCTTATTGGCCTAATGATAAGGACAAGAATAGAGTTTAATGTGAACTTTGTGGCTTGGTGACAAATGGTGGAATCAAGAGACAAAAGGAACATTTGATTGGAGGATTTAGCGATGTTAAGAAATGTCCAAAAACTATCAAGGAAATTGCCGACGAGATGTTAAGTTGGTTGAATAGAAGTAAGAAGAGAAAAATGGCGAGAACAAATGACTTTCTTGTATGTTCTGAAAGTGATGAAGATGCCCAAAAGAGTGACATACAACATTCAGAGAAAAGAAGTGGGAGTACTAACGGTGTGGACACCCGAGGCAAAGAATATTTTGGCAAGACCTACCGGTGTAGACCGTTGGGATCAATTTGGTTGGGAGATTATTTTTTCTGAGATTAAATGATGTTTAAAATATTTTCAGGAGCATCTATGAATTTTTTGAAATTTGGAAGGCTTTAATCAATTTTTTTAAGCATTTCCTGATTTTTCTTGTATTTTTTTAAGTCATGTCCTGTATTTTGGCATTTTTTCAGTAATTACTAGATGTTTGTTTCATTTTCAGAGGTTTTACGGAATTTAACAGGTTTTTCTCCTATAAATAGGAGCCTTCATGTAACAAATAGGCCGATGGTTGAATGAAATTGAAAAATTGTCACTTGATTCCCATTTTACCCTTGTGCGCTCTTATGTGGGTCTTCTGGAGTGTTCCCGATTTCCTGTTTTACCCCCGGTCCCGCGACTTAACGAAGCGGCGGTCTTCTCTCTCCTTCATTCGGTCCCGACGGCCCATGCGATCTCCTCTCTCCTTCCGGCGATGGCAAAACCCTAAACCCTCATTCTCTGTCCCGATCTCCTCTCTCTAGCGGTTTCTAGCGTTGGTTCGTGTTGAGAAAAGTGTTCCTCCACTTCAGATCTACTATTCTCCCTTCTGTCCGATCTCCATCGCATTGTTCTTAGCTGGTTTTCTCATCTCTGCCTCCAAGGTTTCAACAAGATCTTCTTCTGATCTACTCCTCGGCTTCATTTACTCCACCTGGAGATGCATTTCCAACTTGGAAATCTTGTTTCTGTGAGTGGATACCTTGGAGTTCAGTATTGGTGCCGGATCTGTTCGCTACTAGTAAGCTTGGTTATGTGAGCTCCGGATCTGTGGATTTCATTGGGATTTCGTTCTTGCAAAGTCATTTTCTCCTCCTGGTTAGTTCGTTTTGAGCTGAAGAACAGTAAAACCCTAAACTACTCTTATCTACACCGATGTTCAATCTTCTGAACCGGATGTATATATTGGATGGATGCATTTTAAGCTGGTTTCAGTCGAGTTCCTTATAGTCCAGCATGAATCTGAATAATGTGCCAGATTTTATGAGCCGTTGCCTTGGTTTACACCAACGGTAGCCTCATTTGAAAATGTTCTCTTGCTGGATTTGATATCTGAGGCTAGTACAGCCAGATGAAGAAGCTAGACTGGTCCATCTCCAGTCAGTGAGTTGTCCCGTTTTAGACTGGTCCTTATTCCAGTCAAGGCTTGTGGCTTATTGTTCCGTCAGATGAATTTTAAAGTTGGTTCTGAACACTGCTACCTGCATTCCGGTTTCAAATAGATGATGATCTTGTGAAGCTATCTGGTTAAGCATAAAATCCAGATTATTCTGATTCCATAAGATCTGATTTCGATTGTGTCCTATTCTGTTGGTTGTTTGCGATATCATTAATGAATATGATGATCGAGCCAAAGTTGGTCTTCCTGGTGACTTGATCTATTCAAGATGCGTTGATCAAATTCATGTCAACAGTCCACTATTGACAGTGGCCTTTACTGTTTGATGAAATTGGTTCGACTGATTCCAAGGCCATGATGATTATTGAGCCTACATCCTGTGATCACACTTGAGTTTTATTGGTCTGCTAAATACTGATTGTTTCAGATTGCGTAGAATCCAAATTAATTGGACTACTGGAAGTTTCATTTCTGATGGAGAAAGTAATTTGAAACAAAATTGAATATAAAGTGCTCAGGTACTCCTGTTTTCCCTCTCCTTGAAGTGACTTCCTGTTTGCTTATTATACTTTTCATAATGCCATGCTCTCTGTGTAGTAGGATCTAGCTACCATCTAAGTGTTGTTGGTAACTAATTTCATCTTGAGTTGCCTTATTCTTGTTAGCTTCATGTTTGAAATAGTTAACTGTTTACTGATTTGATTGTGTGGTTAGTTTGAATCTAGACATTAGTATTGTTTAAAATTGTCTTGTTCCGATATCTGGAAATGCAAATCGGACTGATTTCTAGTGGTAATAATTTACTTCCCACAATGATAGTTCAGATTCCTTATTGAACCTTTCTTTTATAATTCTTAAATTGAATGTGGTTTTCATTAAAATTCAGTAAATTTCCTAGTCTAGTTCATTTGTCCCCCATCAGTTTGCTATCAGAGCCCTAGCCGACTCTTGGGAACTGGTTTCCGACCGTAAGTAAATAAAACAGTTTGAAACTCAAGGTCGAGTTTCTTCCCGGTCGGAGAGAATGATGAAAACATATTTTGATAATTTTGGGTTTTTCTTTTATTTGTGTCCCTACGAGGACAAGTCTGTAAATAGTAAGTCTTAGAGGGTTTTTTTTAATTAGACATCTCCTCCCTCTTTAAAAGAGGACCCGATGTACATGAAAAAAATAGTGAAATAGAAAAGAATTTTTGGAGCCTCCTCGGCTGGGTCTTCCCCGAGCAGGGGCGCTACCCCGACTCTTCCCCCACCCCGGCCAGTGAGGGCCACTTCTCTTCCACCTCTGGCGTAAGGCCAGCAGTCCATTCCACCTTCCAAATCCGGCGAGGTTGCCGATCCCCCCTTCCTCCTCATCACCCTCCGGCCTCCGTGCCGTTCTTCTCTTCTCCCCCTTCTAGGTTCGACAGCAGCCCACAGCCACAAACTCCGTCTTCCTCCTCCGGCGGCCTCCTCCCTCAACGATGGCGATGGCGGTGGACTTTCCTCCCTTCGCGGATGCAGACGAAGGAAGAAGCAGAAGATGGAGAAGAAGAAGGCGGTGAAGAAGCGGGAGGGCGGGGAAGGCAGATCCGGCGATCCTCGGACTTGTCTTTCCCCCCTGTGCGGCATCCTACGGCGGATGGCATCCCCCTTCCCTGGCCACGACATCCTTCTTCTCTTGATCTCGCGGCTGCGCCATCGCCCTCCTGCTCCGCTGTCTGCGCGCGGCATCATCCGGACGGAAGCAACGACGCGGGCGGGCGAGGATGACGCTGCCTCAGCCGTTTTGTCGCGACCCGCACCCTCGCTGGACCGCAGCGATGCTGCCACGGCGTCAGGACGGCGACGGTCCTCACGCGGCCACGCGACCACCCGGCCTCGCCCGCGCGGACGGCCACGACCCCCCCCCCTTCACGCTTGCCCACGGTTAGGCGGCCGCGGCGATTCGCCAGGTCGGTCCGCGGCCTAGACCGGCGGTTCAAGCCGGTTCACGCCGGTTCGATCCGGTTTAGGCACTGAACCGGCCGGTTCAGTCCGATTCAGGCCATTTTGGACTGTTCTGGACCCGGTTTCGCACGGTTCGATGCGGTTTGGCGCCGGTTCGGGCCTTTTCGACCGGTTCGAGTCTTGTTTACTTCATTTTGGGTTTGTTTTATGTCGTTTAGCGGCAATTAGCGCCGGTTCGTTTCGTTTTCGGTCTGTCTAACCCGGTCTAGCCGGTTTGTCCCGCATCAACTAAATCTACAAATTTAGTTTCACTTCCAGATAAAAGCAAGAAAAATAAGGGTCCTATGGATGTCTTTACAAGAATGTCGGTTGAGGATTTTGTTGATGCAAGAAGAAGTGGCAAAAAATATCAAAGCACTTTGAATAGTCAATTGAAGAAAAAAGAGTAAGCATTGTTTGAAGAACATGCAGCCACTTGGTTCTATGAAGCCGGCATTTCATTCAATGTTACAAAGCTGAGAAGTTTCGAGGTCATGTGTGAATCTGCCAATCGAGTTGGGCCGAGTTGTAGGCCTCCGAATTATCATAACTTGAGAGTGCCTTTGCTTAAGAAAGCGGTAGAAAAAATTGTTGCAATGTATTTGGTGTATGAGCAATGTTGGAAAGTTTATGGTTGTACCATAATGTGTGATGACTAGACTGATAGAAGACAATGAAAATTACTTAATTTCTTGGTCAATTGTCCAGAAGGAACCTACTTTCTAGAGTCCATAGATGTCTGACTGCAAAGAAGATGTCATACTTATTTATGAACTTTTGGACAAAGTTGTTGAGAAAATTGGTGAGCAATATATGCTCTAAATTGTGACTGACAACGCATCATACAACGTTTCAGCTGCGAGATCGTTAATGGAAAAAAGAAAGCATTTGTACTGGACACCTTGTACAGCACATTGTCTTGATTTAAAAGTTTATGCAGGTACAATCTTAAAAGCCAAGAAAGTAACTAATTACATGCATAATCATTCACGTTTATTGGATTTCATGAGGAAGAAAACGAAAGGAAAAGAACTTGTAAAGTGTGGGGTAACACAGTTTGCTACATCTTTTCTCACCTTGGACAGATTAAATGATGATGTGGTAAAAGACGATTGAGGAGATTATTCTCTTCCGATGCTTGGCATAAAAGTGTGTGGACAAAGACAAACATGGGAAAAAATGTGCAGTCCATTGTTTTTCAAATCAAATTTTGGCATGGAGTAGAAGAAATCTTGAGAGTATGTCAGCCAATTTTACAAGTTTTAAAGATAGTGGATGGGGATGAGAAGTCGACAATGGACTATTTGTATGCTACAATGGAATGTGCAAAGCAGAAAATTATTGAAAACTTTGCAAGAAAGGAAACAAAATATACTCCTATCTTAAAAATTGTGGATCGACGGTGGGAGGTACAAATGCAACGCCCTCTACATTTAACCGGCTATTTTAAGAATCCTAAGTTTTACTTTGATGTTAAAGCAAGAGATCCAACTTCAACCGCCAAGTTGGAAGGTGCTTTTTACACATGTATGGAAAGAATTGTGGAAGATTCTGATTTACAAGAAAAAATAGATGAACAACTTTCCTCTTATATGGAAGCAAAAGACACATTTGACATATCATTCGCTATCAAGCCACATCATAAAAAACTTCTAAGTAAGGGCACAAGTATCATTATATTTTTTTTGATTAACACTATTTGTACATCTTGTGGTTAATATCTCTTTGTCAATATAGTTGATTGGTGGATATAATATGGCGGACAAACACCTAAGTTGAAAGCTTTTGCATTGAAAGTTCTAGGCCTTTGTTGTAGCTCATCGGGTTGTGAGCGGAATTGGAGCACTTTTGAATTTGTAAGATTTCTAAAATTGTGATACATCATACATATAGTTAGCATGATCTACATTTAATGATTTATATTTCAACTCATAATTTTATATTCATTTTTTTCAGCTTCATACTAAGAAGAGGAACTGATTAGAACATAAGCGGTTGAATGATTTGTTATATTTGCAATACGACCGACGCCTTTGTGATAGATTTGTAGCACAGAAAAAAGATCCCCAAAAGTATGATCCTATTTGTTTTGAAGATCTAGATTGGGAAAATGAATGGATGACAAAGGGAGATGAAGATTTAGTGTATGAAGGGGAAGATCTCACATAGAAAGATGTGGATGATGCTATGGGAGCTTCGTAGACCTCAAAGAATAATTAGACAATCAAGTGCATCACATTATATGCCATCAAGGGATGAAAATAGTGATGAAGAGCTTCTAGAGGATGATATAGATGATGATGAGTTAAGAGACACATGAAGAAGACAACAAAAAAGAGGAAACTAATGCACCTAATGTTGACATTTTAGAAAATGTTGTGTTCAGTTTTAAACTTTGAGTTGATGATGTAACTTTTAAATATTCTTGCCTTTCAAGTTTTATCTTTCAACTTTCATGTTTTAAGTACTCTTTCGATGTTACTTATGTTCTTAGTAAATGGTGATGTTAGTTGTATTGTCCTTTGATGTACTTTTAATGTTTTGAATTTGATCACTCCATATCTCACTATGTTAGTGCCTTATGTTGTCATAATGTGGAATGTTTTGTGCTTGTATTTTGCAAATATATTGTGAACACTATTATGCAAGTTCTTAAAGAAGAAAAGAAGTTCAAACAATGTTTATATTATTTGGTAAGTTCATTTGGTTTAAATTGTCTTAAGTTTATATTTTTTTTGTACATGTTATGTTCTTGTTCTTATTCAAGTTTGGTTATGAATGTATGTCAATTTGATTAGATTTGTAAGTTTCATTTCAATTTTTATGTATTACAATGTAATGATAGTTTTAAAAAATGCCATATACACTCCACCTCACTTCATACCTCGCCTTACCGCCTAGGCGACACCTAAGCTTACGCCTTGTCGCCTAAGCTGTAAAAGACTCTTTGGGCGCCTTGGACACCTTGTCACCTTGACAACTATGATCCTGACTAGTTGATAGTAAAAAAACTGATAATAGGATATATTTATAAAGCCATGAATCATACAAAAGAATAAAGTAAAAGAACATTGGACGATAAATTGGATGAATATGGTCCCATTTAAGAAATTATCACCAAATGTTTCACTGTCCCTTAAATGTTGCAAAGTATTATCTAAATCCCAAATTTCATTATGTTAAACCCAACATTAAAAATGATGGCAAAATCAAGCAACACTTGTAAGACTGCATTAAGAAGTTAGTGCCTTCGTTTGATGAATAAGATCTAATTTTCAAGTAATTAAAGATGTATAGACTGGCACAAAACATGTTTAGTAGAGATATGCCTGTTTGACAATATAAGACATCAACTCTAGATATGTATACATTATTTTTTTATTTATGATTATATGTAGTCTATGTCATGTAAACTTAATAAACATTTTCTTCTGTAGCAAATTGGTGGGTGAATTGAGAAAGAATGACTCCTAAATTACAAAGGTTGAAATTTGCATTTTGAGTCTAACATATAGTGCCTCCAATTGTGAGCATAAATGGAGCACATTTGAACAGACAATATTTGTTTCTCAAGACACTAGTACTTTTTTATTAGTTCACAATCACATAATCATTAATGTAATAATCTATACATTTTTTTTCTTTGTTACGTAAATTCATACAAAAAAATAGATTAAAACAAAAGAAATTAAATGAGTTAGTATTTATGCAATACAACCAAGATAACCGATAACCTTCTAAGATTGGAAAAATCAAATCTTGATCTAATATTCTTAAATGACATTTATGAATCAAATGAATAAATAACAAATGAATATGAACATCTTATCTATGAAGATCACGACTTGCATGGAGTGTGTGAAAATTGCAATGGGAATTGATAAAAAAAGTTCGAGTACAAGATCAGATTTAATACATTAGTTTGACTTACCGAGTTCTTTGATTCATGTTTTTTATTATGACATGTTCACATCACCCGTTCATAGGTATTTTGGGAAAAGAATTTGCATTTCTAATGAAATTTCGAAGGATACCAACAATGATGATCAAGGGCTGCCACAAATTTTGATACAAACAATGATTGATAATTATATGTTTTATACTCTAGTTATGTTATGTTTAATTATGATGTTTATATTCCTTTGTTATTGATGTGTACTTTTGTTATGTTATGTTATGTTTGATTTGTACTCTTGTAATAATGTTATGTAATGCAATGTTTGTTATTGGCCTATTTTTGATGTTATAACAATGTTTATTTGTGGCTACAATACATAGTTATTAAAATATTGAACTTATTTCAATTTCACTAGTATTTTTTGAATTTATTTAAATTATTTATATTAGACATATGTATTATTAAAATAAATAATAATTAAATAAAAAATTATCTCAAGCACCTGAGCCGAGGCATCGGTCCCTAGCCTTATGCATCTCGCACCTCAGATAACGCACAATGTGCCCATCTACCTGTCCGAGTGTCCGTCCGAAATTATGAGGGCCTAACTTAGCCTCTTAATGTTTCTATTTCAAAGCTCACGTTAGAATGAGATTTTGTTTTTTGTCCATAGGCCGTAAAAGCTTGCTGAAATTGTCCCAAGCTCACGAGCTCACTGTTCTTGTCTTCTCGGCCTTGATGGCCTGCTAATGTGTATTTTATGGCCTCTTGTTGGTCTTCAGAATGTTCGTGGACAGATTGACACTCCATTTACACAGCCAAGTATTTTTGGGTCTGACCTGCCTTCTGCATCACAGTCCCTCTACTAGGCTTTTCTTCATTGCGGACAGTGGTATGATTAGTAGGGGTGAGCATTAAACGGTTCAAACCGAAAAACCAAACCGAACCGGCCTGTTTGGTTCGGTTCGGTTCGGTTTGAACCATGTTCGGTTTGGTTCGGTTTGGAAGTCCTCCAAACCGGTTTAAACCAAACCAAACCGTTTAAACCGATTTAATTAAAAAATTATTTAAAAACTGTTATAATATTATTAAAAATAAGGTTTTTATATTTTTTATAATAAAATAATATTTATTTTGACTGTTTTTAACTTAAAAACTATTATATATATGTAAAAATTAATTAATTAAATTATTTTTATATATTTTCGGTTTAAACCGAACCAAACCGAACCAAACCGAATTGAAATGGTTTGGTTTGGTTCGGTTTGAGGGGTTGAATCGGTTTGGTTCGGTTTGGGAAAAAAATGGCCCAAACCGGACCAAACCGAACCATGCTCACCCCTAATGATTAGGCCTGAGTTGGGGGCTGGGCAGAGGTTTTCCAGCTTATGATATGAAGAATTTTAAGGTCAAGTCAATGCATCCTAGGTCTGGACGTACTGACAGATCCTAAGGTCTGTATAGAGAATGTATAGGATAGGCACAGGATATATTAGACTTGCTTTTTCAAGACATCTGAGATTCAAACAGGTGTTCTCTCACTTAAATTGTTTCACGCCTGTGTTGGCAGGCTTATTGAATGCACAGGGGGCCATAGAATGCTCTGGTGACCTGTTTAGAAGGGTTGCCTGGACAACCCTGATGGGGGATTGATAAAGTGGCCAGTGAATAGGCTCAAGTGATGGGTCAAGAGGTGTTTTGATAGGATTTTTGGGTTAGAACAAAGGGTATTTGTGTGAAAAGAGAGGTGAAAAGTGGAGAGCGCAATACCATAGGATCCTATCTCACCTTATCCTCATCCTCTTCTTGATTTCAGCTCTTCAAAGATGCCCTGGATGGGCTCTTTTATTCCTCTTCCTCAGTGGTTCTTCTTCTTCTTGTGTCAACGATGGCAGGTGCTGCCTCCGACTTCAGCAGAACCCTGTGCTAGCCACCGCAGGGTCATATAGTTGTGCTGACATAACTGGCTCTCTGGAGCTCTCCTTGAAGTGCTGCTTTGGAGCCTCTGCTGTTGGCGGCGACTGGAATGGTCCATACAGAAAATATCCTCCTTCCTGAGCTACCCGAAGAGGGTCGCAAGGATGGCAGAATGTTGTTGCAGCTCTTCTTAGTCCTCTCCTCTCTGTCCAGCTACCTTCAAACCTGGAAGACAATGGCCACCAGTCTGATTTATAGGCAGGAGGCTGCTGCATCATTAGGGAAGAGTCCTGCTGGACTGGGACTCTTCTCTTGGTAATTCTGGTTGAAAGAAGGAGATCCGTTGGCGCCTTTCTATTCTCCGGACTTTCGTAAGTTGAATGGCACCCTTGCAACATCGTGCTGGCAGATCTGGCAGGCAAGGAGGATCATGTAACCCTTTCCAGCATTTCTGGGATCTCTGATGGCCTATTTTGACTCCTTGCCACATGGCAGTCAGGATTGGTCCGCACCGTCCTTCTTTGGTGATTTCTTGCACCAGATGACCCCTGAATTTTAGAGGGATCAGTTACTATATCTGGGGCCAGCAAGATGAGAACACAGTGGCTATTCTTGTGGGATAGAGAAGAAGAGGCAGGTCCAATGAAAGAAGTTCATGAAGAGCCCTTCCTCGGATGGACCATGAGGTGGTGTGGAGAGAATTTTGGAGAATCTTCCTATTATTCAAAATTTTTTAGCAGAATTTTTTATTTTGATAAAAAACTTTTAGTTTCTCTACCCTCCAGAGGAGCTAGATTTCAGAGAGAGGTGCTAGGTGCAATGGAAGAGCCAGATGGGGTCGGGATACTCAAAATAAAGGTAAGAAGGTTCCAGATTCAGCTTAGGTGGCAGGGGTTGGCAAGATTTCCAAAATACCCTCATGAAGTTGGACCACGAAGGGTAAATGTGGAAATTACTGATAGGAAATTTGCGCTCAAATAGACTTGGTAAGTGGGCTAATTTTAACACCTAATCGGTTTGTTTTGACACTACAACAAAATTGACATCAAAATAAGTTAAAACTGACCTCTAATGGGTAAGTCAACTAAGCAGGCCACTATGCATATGAAAAATGATCTAGGCAAATAAGTATCGATTTTGGGTTATTTCTCAATGAATTGGGAATTGAAGTGGGCTCCATTAATAGGTTAATTCTAAAATTGATTATTCCATGACCAACTGGGGATCAATTAAAAATTTTCGAAAAGTATTAATGCTAATGGCATACAAAGAGAGTAACTGTTTCCTCATCTTGTCAAGCAACTTTTTGTAATACTTTTTTCTTCTTTGAAAGAGCACACACACGTTTTATTTTTCTAAGCCTTTTTGTTGAATCTATAGAATTTATTTCAATGTAATATGTTTATATAAATAAAAAATTGTCAAGTATATCAAAATTACAAATTACTGAATGCATTACTTAAACTTAAATATTATTATTACAGAATTTTATTTTTACACTCTTAAAATATTAATCTTACTTTGTGTATTCATACAATATAAAACTTTAAACAAAAAATAATTGATTATATTTTGTTTTGATACTAGTCATTTAAATATTTCATGGATTGCACAATTATTTATTTAAATATTCATAGATTATTTTTCTTAAATTGAGGCCTACGTCTTAAAAAGCTTTGAGGCTTGCACCTCGTGAGACTCTGGCCAAACGTCTCAAGTCCGCCTCAAAACCTTACATTGTGAAAGACTACATACAAGTAAAACACCAATGAAACACAGCAAATGACAGAAACTACACACCACAAAGAAGTTACTCTTATAGTTTATACTTTCAGTACGGATTACACACTACAGCTGAATGTCAAGACAAGGAAGGAAAGAGGTGGTAAACATAGTTTTCATGAACCCACTTCTTTCATCTGAAGTGGAACTTGTGCTAAAGAAGCATTACAGACATACATGATACATGTGCTTTAACAAAGTTCAGTCATAAACAAAAAATTCTCACCAAGAGCATTATTTCTTGCTTGAGACCCACCAAACATACTTCCAGATGAGATGATACGAACAGAAGAAGTTTTTTCTTTAATAATTTTTTCCATTTCTTCGTACATTGACAGTTTGTGCTTTACGGCACAATTGTACATATCTTCATCTTCAGCAGCTCTCACAGACAATTCGACAAAGTCATGAGCCAGAGAGCTGTACCGTTGCAGAAGAATGGACTTAGGATCTTCTGTGGGCTCATTCTCATGAGAAAAGATTGAAACATTACCACCGCTTCGTGTCCATCTCTTCAAAATATATCTTTCTGGGATATATCTTATATCATGGATGATACACGTTAAGACATGCCCACATAAAATACCGGAAAACTCAAACTTACGACAGCTGCAACTTAGAATTTCTTGTGTAAGATTAATTGTGACAAGGTGGTCATTATGTCTTGAGTCCACAACTGTTAAAATATAAATTGATCCATCATACTGCCGGTCTTTGATGATACATTCTAGACCAACAGCATATTCTGCCATGAACATTTTGAATACAGCAGGCGTATAAATACGTGCTGCATGTTGAACAATGGCAATAGGTGGAGCATATGGCAAGTTTTGTGTCATCCTGATATTTTCTTCAAGCTCTTGGTTGTGTCTGTCTGCCAAAAAATTCTCAAATAGATCAAAGAAATTTGGTATATTCTTTGCAGGATATAGGTAGGTCTGCAATGCTCTACTCAAATTTTCCACTCGCTGTGTGCTGACTATGTCTGCATAAAATGAGGTTCTACCATATGGCAGCGCCCACTTTTCTCGATCTCTGAACTTCTCTTGCAACCAAGCATCATCTACTAGACCATATTTCTCCAGCATGGCATTCCATCCTTCCAAAAACTCAGCCTCCACCTCTAAGTCATATATGCATTTGCCAAAGTCATCAACAAAATTTTCAAATGTGCTGACCATATGAGTAAAATTCTTCAAGGCATTTTGATATAGATGCCAAAGACAAAGACGATGAGAAGCACCTGGAAAATACAACTCAACTGCATCTAAAATATCCTTGCTTTCATCTGTAAGTAAAGTGCAAGGTATTTTCCCACCCATGGCTTCAATAAAATTTCTGAATAGCCATTTCAAGGAATCTGCAGTCTCATCATATAACAATCCAGTCCCAAATAGTATCATTTGCTTATGCTGATTAACACCGGCAAATAGTGCCAATGGTTGCCCATACTCGTTTGATTTATATGTTGTATCAAAACACATGACTTCCCCAAACCGTACAAAATCTATCCTCATTCTGCCATCTGCCCAGAAAACATTGGTAATCTGCCCGTCATCATCAAGCTGCAATGCATAAAAGAAAAATGGATCTTCAGTTTGCTTGCGTTTAAAGTAACCTAGTAAATGGCCAACCTCAAATTTTGGCAACATACTCATCCGTTTTGTATGTAGGTAATTCCTGTACCGAGGTTCTGTCTCTTGAGACTCTTGGGCACCCAATTTCTTCTCTGCCCTTGACTCCATCATCTTTTGAGGGATGACAAGTTCATGATTATGAATATTATAAAGTTCAGAAACATGAAATTTACCATCACTACCCAGTTTGATCCTCATGAATGCTTTACAACCACATCTTGTTTCTTCACGATGGTATTTTGCTAGTAAATCAATTTTTTGTCTGTCAACACGAAAGCCTTGTTTGTTACACAGAAATCTCCTACTGATTGTCTCTCCAGTTATTCGACTCCGAGTTCTTGTATCCCATCGAATACAAAAACCAATCCTTCTTCCATATTCACTATAGAAATCATAAGCAGCTTTCTCTGAATCAAAAACCATCCCAACCTTTGGTTCTTGTATGGTATCACATGTTCCACTTTGAGATGCATTTGGAGATGCTGTTGACCCATCAATAGCTTCATCTAATCCATTACCTGGCACTCCTAATTCATCCACACAACTCTCCCCCGTGGAGTCTAGCTGTGATTGCATATTTTTTCCAACATTAGAATCGTCATGCAACTCTTCTTCATATTCCATTAGCTAATAATGAACGTATCTGAAAAAAAATAGTAAACTGGAAAAAATAGTAAGGAAAAAACCAACATAACATACCAAAAAGGTAAATCCATATTTTCTCTCGAAGTTTAGCAATTTAATTTGACTGGTAAATAAAACCACTCAAGAAATCCTTTGGGTAAAAAGACAGTATGTTCAAGTAATAAAAGATAAAAAGAATAATATAAAAAGGACAATCAGAGAACCTTGCTTACTTGCAATTACCGTAGATCTACAAACACAAGCTAGCCACCATACGTGTGAAAGGATAAACAAACTAATTAGTTGGCAAACACCATAGTTGTCAAAGCAACAAGGTGCCCAAGATGTTGAAGGATACCAATTCCGCTTAGGCGACAAGATGACCACTTAGGCATCGCCTAGGCAGTCAAGGCGACATTCAAGGAAGGCTAAGTCAGGGGTCAGTATACGTAAAAATATGTAGGAATATAATTATATTTTTATGTTAAAATTGAATATGAGTGTTTTATCTATGTATATAAGTAAATATGATGTGTGTGTGAAAGAGAAGAAAGTTAAAATAGATTTTTATAAAATATAAGTATATAACATATTTATGATTATAAAATTTATATACATGTGATAATATAAGTGACAATGAAATATTGTTATAATATTATTAAACGGGGGCGCAAAGTAGTCGCGGATTGACCCGTAATAGTATAAGTGATCTTATATATGTAATTATGAAAGTGAGTATTTATTTTTGGATAAGAAGTTAATCTTAATAAATTAATGTGAGAGAGAGAGAGAAGAGAGAGCTAAAAGAAAACTTTATAAATTTTAAATATATAATATATGTTTATAATCATAAATTTTAAATATACATGATAGTATAAGTGATAGTGAAATATATTAATATGTTCAAAATATCATTAAATAGGTGTCCCTTGTAGAGGTATCAATGGGAAAAATCTCTAAAATTATTTTTTTAATCATGTAAAAATACATAGAACGCCTTGCCTAGGCACCTTCGGCGCCTAGACGGGCATCTTGGATGCCTTGGGCACCTAGGCAGGCACTTTGGGTGCCTTTTTGGGCTCCCCAAAAGATGCCCGAGCAAAGGCGCCTTGGCGCTTAGGCGTCCGCCTTAGGGCCTGGATTTCACAGAGCTCTTCCTATACCTCACAACCTCTACCTCCAATTACCATAAGATCCAAGAGAGGTGAATCACATGGTTTCAAATTTTTGATGTGCAAGGTATCGACCATACTGCTCATGTTACTCTTCTGACCAGGCATCAATGGGCTAGCATTGCATCTTTTGCTACAACCTGCTTTAAAAGGAGAGTCTAAAATTTGACAGTTTATTTACACATCAATCAATCTATAAATAAAATGCCTACTACTTTTAGAGAGAGGAAGCGAGTTGGATCCATTTGTTGCAATTTTCCATAAAACAACGCATGCAATTGTTAGAAAATGAACATCTCGGTGATTGCATATCAAGAAATGTCAGCATGTAGTGTAAAGAACTGATTGACTTTCAACTGCACCAAAGTCTTCGTATTCTTCACAAAATGGTATTATTAGGATTTACCATAATTTGATCAGAGATTTTCCACAAGGCGAAATAAGCATGAAATATACAAACAGTATATTCCAAGAAGAAATAGTGGCTGCAAAATTGAATTCTCAAGAATGCACTCAATCTTATAAAAGCACAACATATCAGATGGAATTGAATAAGGTCTGAGATTCCAAAAGCTTTCACCCCGTTAACCTTGAAAATTTATATCCTTAATTCTCAACCTGGTGAAGATGTGTTTCTTGAATGGAAACAATGACATCCACTGATTAAGAAGAAAAATTATGTTCCAATACGAGTGATCTCTCCTCAGTCTTCTTACAGCATGGTTATGCCAATTTAGAAGAAAGAAGGAAGCCAAGAACAGGAACAACCAGAGTTCACGAAAACTAATCTCCCATTATCAATAGTTTAAAAATGCCAGCTTTGATGCCAAAACTTAACATGTGAGCAAGCAAATAAATTCAAATCAGATATTGCGTACTTTTTCCAGAAAAGAGAAAATAGGGTGAAAGATCAAATATTCCAAAATCACGAAGAGACCACTCTCATGTTAACCCGCTATCGACAATATCCGCACAGTGGGTAGGTCAAGGCGGCCTTCCTGTAGCCCCCACAATGAGGATGAGGTTTGGGATGACAGAGGAAATCAAGAACCAACAGAACACGGCGGAAAGCAGTCAACAGCTACGGCGAGAACAAAAAAGGCGAGCTTCTACACATGAACGCAGGGATGAACCTGGAAGAGGCATGTAGACGACCTCCGCAAATCTCTCGAGCAAGACGACCAAAGGAAGAAAAATAACCAGGCTTAGCCTCACGGAGCTCCTTAAGCCCATGGCAGCATCATCAATCCCGAAGACAGATCGAACGAGGAAGGAGCACGACTCTCGATCCCAAGAGCCACGTACCAGCCGGAACGACAAAAGGGCATAAAGCCTCAAATTTTACTTTTCAGATTAACAATTTCTTCAACAAAAAATACTGAAGTACATATATCTGAAAACAAAATTTACCCCTGTGATCGTGCAATACGAGGCTAACACCAACATCCGTACAATACATAAAACTGTCATCGACGGTTCTTCCGTTTCGAAACCCCGTACCTGCGCAAAACAAGCCGCCAGCCCGTCGTCCGCCTCAACTTCGCAAGGGCCTTCGCCACTCGAGCAGCAATAACAGCAGTGCGCGTGGCCCCCACTTCGACCGGCTGTGGTCCAGTGCTCTACTCCCTTGCCATGTTCTCATGCGCTGCCGACCCAACCCCGTTATTTTTAGTCAGGTGTTAACTGTTTTGAATTTTGAATTTTGAATTTTGAATTTTGAATTTTTTATTTTTTTACCGATACTCGTAAATTGAATAAATTTATTGAACTGATTGAATAAAAAACTCTGAATGATATCTTACCTAACAATCAAACAAAATTATTATAATTATATGGTTGGACCTCTGATCTGAGTTTTCAAACATATTTTGTTGGGTGAAACTTGTATTTTGACTATTAATTTATAGATCACCGTATAGATGGTTCAATATAGTGATGAATCGGATACAAGAAAAATCTGATGGAGACAATTGAGCGAACAACAATAGATCGTCCACTCTCGATAAGTGATAGTGAATGTCTTATGAAACAGTACTCTAAATTTCTGACCAGGGTAGATAAGATGATTGAAAAATAAATTTTTTAATTGATCCAATTTTGAATATATGATCTTATAGAGTCGGTATACTAAGAAGTTAATAATTAATGTCGTACTCCTTTTCAACTTAGACATTGGATGGACGAAAGTTTATATCTATATGGTAACTGATGATGAAAATACACAGTAGAGATAATATTATCTCCATATTCATTTGGGATCATAGGATGTGGCTTGTACCGTTCATGATCGGTAGGTTGATTAATCTGTTATCGGATAACAATTTAATTAAATTAAATAAAATTGTTCTATTTTAATTAAGCCTCAATTAAATAGACTATTGGACTTAGTGGATCACACACATAAAGACTTATCCATAAGTACATGAGCAAGGGCATAATTTATGAAGATTTTAAGTTTTTATGAAAATTTTTTAAATTCTCTATAAATACAAATGATTTCAACTAAACCCTATCAAGCCAAAGGTGAAAACTATATCATCAGCCTCCTCCCTACCTCTTTCTCTCTCTAGAAGGTTTTCACGAGAGATGAGCTCCATTCGGGAAGAGTTTTTGAGGCCAGTGTGAAGGGGAAACCTGCTATGAATGAAGTTCGTGTGGGTATCACTGGTGATCAGACACTTGAATGGTTTTTAAAGCTTAAGAAGATCATTTTCTTCCTCTCAATGAGATTATATGAATCTCTATCACTTTTATTTGATTTCGTTTTGATTGATTTTCAGTTTTCGACATTCGGTTCCAATAGAGACATGTTCTAAACAAACCCATAGGAATCATTACTTCTGCTACACTAAATTTTGTTAGACGATTCTTTATAATTGTCACCATAGTCTCCTCCTTCGTTGATTTTCATCTCACAACTATGAGCATAGCCATCGATGCAACTGTCGCTGCAACCTCCTTCGACAGCATTACCGTCACCTTCAACATCTCATTCTGCCCTTGGTGCAACCACCTCGGGCCTTCCTACCTTCGTGGTGATTCTTGTTTCCATTGCATATACTTAGCTAGATAGAGAGAGAAGGACTGCCTTCATGCCAAGATCATTGGTCACCCTCCTGCACACATGCCCCTCCCCTTCATTGTAATTTGCATGCAAAGACACCTCCTGCTAAAGCAGCCTCATGGTCACCCTTTTTCTTTCATGTGAAGTTGCCCCACAAGAAGAAGACAAGAGAGCCTGCCTGACTATCCATTCACTTATAAAATCAAGGGCAAGAGGTGATAGAAAATGTGCAAGTGCTCATCAAAAAAAAAAGAAGATAGATGATGTGCAAGCTCATAACCATATAGAAGAAGGGTCATCTGATGTTATATTACAATGAAGTTTTATTTTATTGCAATTATGTACCAATGAAATTTTATTTGTCTTATATTTGATTCGCAAAAGAGATAAATTTTCTTAGCATTATATTATCTTTATTACATCTATTTTAAATAAACATGTACCATAATTTTCTTGACATAAATGTAGGTTAAGTTTGGATGTCTATGTTCTCCATTAATACTTATGTTACATTTGTAATTCTTACTTTTCTACTTGTTCTACATAATATAGAGAGTACAAAAAAGTATCCCAAAAACAAAGGTTAGAAGGGAGTTAAATCAAGATATGTTTGGCAAAACAAATATTTAAATAATAAATCTTTCATTTAAAATTTAATTGTTATTTAATCATCATCACATTAATACATTGACTACTCCTTGTAATTAAGTTTTCATACAAAAATAGTTTCTTGATCAAGAAAATACTTATTTTGTATGAAAAAATACCAAAAAGCTTCCACATCTATCATACAAGATCTATTTACAAAATATCATCTAGAAAAAGAAACTTCACAAAGAAGGACTTCTCTCAGTTGCCAAATATATCTTATGTTCCTATTGAGACTGAGAACAATCAGTTGATCGTAGGAAAAATTGAAATTGAGACAATACTAAATCTAATGTTTACAAACATAAAAGTAGATGTGCTTAGTGTAATCTTTACTTCTGTCGTCAAGCGAATTAACATAGACAACACTCTATTGCTTGATTAAACATAGAAAACAACAATTTTTACAAAGAAACATCCCATTGCTCCATCAAAGAGTATAAAAGGGGGCTATTAGATTTACATTAGGTCATTCATCTACTCGATCAAGAAATTGCAGGATCAAAGAGTATATAAATTTGCTTGATCAACTTGGATTGCATAACTCTACACTTTAGTAAAGCAACTTCTATTTCTACAAAGCCTTTTTAATTAATTCATTTCTATCTATGGGGACTAGCACCTGTCATATATCATAGTGGGTTTTCCTACTATGTCATATTTGTTGATGATTTCAGAAAAAACATATGGCTATTTCCATTGGTGTAAATTAAATGTTATTGATATCTTCATTCATTTCCAACGTCATGTTGAACAAATACTTGCTCTTCAATTTGATGGGGGTGGTGAATATCATGCCCTCACACATCACCTACAACAATGTGGAATTCAACATTGTGTATCTCCCCCCCCCCACACACACTGAAACAAAATGGTATTGCAAAACTAAAACACCAACATTTCATTAAGATTACACTAGCCCTTCTCAGTAGCACACATCTATGCCACGTCGATTTTGGGATGAAGCTGTAGCCATAGCTTCCTATCTCGTTAACTGACTTCCCATAGTAACCCTCCACAATTAATCACTATTTAAGTGTCTTTTTGGTAAAACACCTGATTGTTATACTCTTTGCACTTTTGGTTGTGTCTACTACCCTTTCCTTCATTCATATGCTCACCATAAACTTAATGCTTAGAGTAGTGCCTTTTCTAGGTTATGGTAGTACACACCTTTGGTATTGTTGTCTTTTCCTCACCATTAGGTGCTTATACATTTCCCGACATGTTGTTTTTCGATGAATCTATGTTCTCTTTTGTAGGTCATAAACAAGTATGCCGGTATCAACATCTTCAATGACCCCTACAAGCATACTTAGTCTATTCCCTGGACACATATCTGTTGTACCAACAAAGTTGACATTGACGTCATCTAGTATGCCACCATATGAGGTTGCTTTGCCAACATGTCATGTGCACACTAACTCTAATGCCCCATGGACTCACTCTCTTATGTATGACTCCACCTTTCCACCCGAATGAGTTCACTTGCTTATTGATACCTACGCTGCTAGTATTATGGTTTAGCCACAAATGCTTGCAACTTTCTCATCCCCAGCTCCATTAATCTATATAGAACCAACATGCGACACACAAGCAATGAATGTACTAGCATGGAGAGTGCAATGGTGGCATAATTTGACACACTTCTTCACAATGTAACATGGTCACTTATTCCTTGCCAACGAGGTATAAATGTTGTTAGCTATAAATGGGTCTTTCGTCTAAAACAAAGAATTAATGGATCTATAGAATGTCACAAGGCGTAATTGGAGGTCAAAGGTTTTCAACAGCAACCTAGCATTGACTTTCATGAAACCTTTAGTCTAGTTCTCAAGAACACTATAGTTTGCATGCTGTTAGATATTGCCATTAGTGCTGGGTGGCTAATTTGTCAACTAGATGTATCTAATGCATTTCTCCATGGGGTAGCTTGAGAAGATGTTTTTTATGGATCAATATCATGGATTCACTCATCTCTTATATCCACATCATGTTTGCCATCTTTGCAAGTCAATTTGGGGTCTTCAACAAGAACCTTGGACGTGATTTACATGATTATCCACTCATCTACTTTAGTTAGGCTTCAATAGCTTTAAAACTGATCCTTCTGTATTTTAATGTCACTTTACTGCTTGTAAACTTTTCATCCTCATAAATGTTGATGACATCCTTGTTGTGAGCTTTAATATACGAGAGGTAGATACCTTTCTTCACTCTCTTAGTTTTGATTTTGTAGTACATGGCCTTGGGTCAACCCATTTTTTCTTGAGGATTGAACTCTACCCACATCCTCAAAGATATGTCCTCTCTCTGTCCAAATATATTCAAGATCTACTGCAACATGTCAATTTGTATAATTCTAACCCTATATCTACATAATTGGTTGTTCACTTTTCTTAGTAGTATGTGATAGAACTTCACTTAATGTTTCATAATATCGAAGTATTGTTTGAGCACTTTAATACCTTACTATATCTCATTCGGATATTGCCTATGTAGTTAATCATGCATGTTAATTTATGCATGACTTACAATTTGAGAATTGGGTATCAGTGAAGCAATTGCTCTGCTACTTGAAAGGTACCAAGGAGCATAGCCTTTCTCATTCAATGTTCTTCTAGTTTATATATTTGGCACCAAAATTTTCGTTTAGCTCGCTTAACACAGATTTGAGCAATGCCGAAGTCGGTATAGAAAATCTGAACCAGATTTGAAAATTCAAGTATAGATGATGTGAATAGGTTACAAATGGCAAAGATAATGTGCTCATTGCATAGCTCCGGTCGAGAGCTTCGCAACGGTGCCAAAAACATAGAAAATGGACACTAGAAGGCCACAATGACCGTTGCCCCCGACACTTTGGGACAAGTCGGAACTCTACCATGGAATCCCAACTTTACCATAATGTTAGCATTAGATACTACTGAACAACACTCAAAACGGATCAAAAATCTGACCACTGGTTGGAAAGATATGCAAGGAATATCAAATCCGACCAAAGTCTGTATTAAATGACACCAGGGACATAATGGTCCAATCAGGTCCTATATTGACCCATGAACTGAAAATTTCAATTTTACGGCGTAAAACTTAGTTATCATGAATATTGATGCATGAAAATTAAAATTTGGCATTATTGACGGTCGAGATCGCACCAGTCGGGGAAATCGGTAAAATTAGAGATCCGTTGCAATTTGAGAGATCTCAGCCACACATCTTGATAGATCACATGATCAATGGTTATCAAAGCTCATTCTATATTTTTTTGGGATTAATTCAAGGTGCATTTAATTGATTCCGGTTAGGATTTACGGTATCAGTCGAATCGGGAGCACTTTGATCAAACCCAAGTTAAAATTAACCCAAATTGGGCCAACCCAAGTTGCATCTAGCTGAACCAAGCTGTTTCCCACCTCCATTGAACGTTCAATGCCCTAAAACTTAGGATTAGGTGTGCCAACACCTCATCCCATCTCATCCTATCTTTATTTTACTTTGAGCATTATCTCATTTTCATCACCATTTTCTTTAAGATAATTTTTACACCCAACCACTTTATATCCCATTTGGCTTATCCTTATCTCCCTCAACCTCATCTTATCCCATCATATGGGCATCATTTAGCCAAAATTTAGCCTATCCCCAGCTAGTTTGTGTGGCCAACACCTTATAATGTAGGGGCAGGTGTGCTAGCTGCTACCTCACACATACATAGCTGTTGAGAAGTCTTCTTGCACTAGGACTCTTCCCATATGACCTATATCCATATCCCATCTGAGCCTTATCATCTCAACTCTATCCTAACCATCATTTGGCTGGTATTCAGTCTATTCCCATCAGCCATGTGTGCTCAACACCCTACAATGTAGGGAAGGGTGCTTCACCCATCTTTTTGGTTTGAGGTCTTGCCCAACTAAGAGTTTATTAAAATTAGAACTCTTTAGCTATTAGGACTCTCACTCTCCTGGCCTTATCGTACCTATCAGATGGTGTCTCATTTTTCTATGAAAGCCCCCCCCCCCATCTAGCCCTGGCCGCATGCAAGCTCACTTGACCTGTGTGCCAGTTGTGCTCTAACCCACTCCTATCCTTGGTGTGCCATCAGCCTTGCTCTAATTCCTCTTCGTCTTGCTTGGACATCTTCATCATCAAGTCAGCAAGCTTTTCTACCCATTTTGGGCGTGCCAAGTGAAGAAGAAGTAAAGAACTTCCTCCTAAAGGTGAGCCAGCAGCATGTTCAGCCAACCCATCTAACTTGTATGACAACTCTAGCAGCAACAATAGTATTCTTCATCCTTTGGGTGGCCTTAAACACCAACAAAAACTTCATATTCCTCCTCCAGCACTTGCATGCCAAGGAGAAGAAGAGAAAGAAGGAGAAGTGGGGCACACAACCCTCCCATCTTCAGCACTATCTGCACTACAAGAAAAAAAACAAAGTTAGTAGAGAAAGAAAGGAGTATGATTATAGAGTACTACAAGAGATAGCATTTGATGTAAACCATGGATTTCCTTTTCCCATTGCAAGTAAGTGGATAGTTGTGTTCAATTTATTATTAAAATGTATGTTCTATTACATTTTAGTTATGATGTTCTTAACTTTGTGATGTAGATAAATATATCTTTGTGATGCAGCCTATGTCAATACTAGATATTTTATGTCTTCATATCGAAACACAAGATATTGGATCAATGATTTTCGTCATCAAAGGAGTGCTCAAAGTAAAGAATAAGTTTTTAATCAAGCTTATGTGAAATTAAGAAATGTTATTGAGAGGACATTTGGTGTTTTGAAAGCTCGATATAAAATTTTGAAGAGTATGCCACCATATACATTAGTAGCACAATGTGACATTGTTATTGGTTATTATGCACTACACAATTTGTTGAGAAAATAAAAGTCAAAGATGATCTATTTGAGATATATGAAAATCCATATGCAAATATTGAGCAAGGGGCAGATGAAGTGGAAGAGTAACCAATTACAATTAGAATTTGACAAGAAGAACAACAATTTATGATCAACTTGCATGATAATATTGCAAATACGTTATTTGCAAATTGAAGGGCACATGCAAAACGACGTGGATTGTGATGAGTTCTCTATTGTTATCATGTTCTATTTGTGATTATTGTTCATATGTTTTATGAGATAGTTTTATGTATTCAGTTTTTAGATATCTGTGTGACATATTCAGATATAAGACATTTATCAAACACCACCTTAAACAAATCAAATTGCCTAAAAACATCCTAAGTTCATCTACACTTAAACAAATTTCATCAACAGTTTCAACCGAAACTGATTCAAAATTCAACCAAGTAAAAATCAAGTCATGCAAGTTGAACACAAAAACCAACACTTAGCATTCAACATTTAAACTTCAACTCAATCCCACTCCAAACAAATCAAACTTTTAATAATCTTTCAACAGACTTAAATAATGATTTAACCAAAAATGTTTGCATCTCATCAGGCCCGAAGGGTCAACGCCCTTTGTGTTCTTTACATGTTGTGAATGTTCACATTTTCTTAGCACAAAGAAGACTTAAATAATGACTTAAATAAAATTGTTTGCATCTCATCAGGCCCAAAAGGCTAGTGCCCTTTATGTTCTTTACATGTTGTGGATGGCACATTTTGTCAGCAAAAAGATCTTTATGATAGTTAATCAAGGGTACTCGAGTAGTTGCTCGATGTAAATAAATATATGATATTTTCATAGAACACGAACCTCGGATCTATACTCTTTTAATATCACCCAATTATCTAGTATCTATATAGGCTATCACCTATTTTGCTAGAAAAGCTCAAATGTCGATATTTCAAACAAAAAAACAAGCCCTTTTTAAAACACTTAAGAGAGAATTCTCGAGGTTCCCACAATATACATGCCTTTAGTGATGCTAATTGGCAAGATCAATTCATGATCAATGTTCAATTAGTGGCTACCTTATCTATCGTGATAATAACCTCATTTCTTGGAGTTCAAAGAAGCACGATATTGTTGCCCGATCAAGCATTGAAGGTGAATATAATGTAGTTGCTAATGCAACTATTGAACTTTTTTGGCTGCAATCACTTCTATGAGAGCTTGTATTTCATAAATCACCAACTTTGTGTTGTGACAACATTGGAGCTACATATCTTGCAATAAATCCAATCTTTCACATGTGAAAAAACATATTGAGATTGATTTCCACTTCATTCACGAGCAAGTCTTACAACATCACCTTGTTATCTCCTTCATATCTACAAAGGATCAATTAGCTATGATTCTTACTAAAGGGTTATCCAAGAACAAATTCAATTGGTTATGTAGGTCAATGTGATTCCATGCATTAGCTTGAGGGGGCATGTTGAGATAGCTGAATTTAAGCCCTCTTCACATTTGGATGCTTCAGAACTGAAAGAGAAATGTGAGGCAATTGATAAGGATAAACCTTTGCAATTGTGTAATAGATATAGATAAGGATATTTCTTAGTTACCATTGTAACCATCTGATTCTTATCCTTCCATCTATGAACATGTATATGAGCAATACAAATAGGGTCAAGGAGTACAATGAAGCCTTCTTTTGTTCCCTTTCCTCTCATTTTGTTTCTATTCATATTCTAATTGTCACGACCCGGAATTTAAATAATATAACCTCAAAATATGCAGCGGAAATACACAACGTCGTGACAGTGGGATGAAATCCAACACTCGGATTCCACAACCCAAACTTAAACAATTAATTTCATAAGATCCAATCATACAAGAGAATAGAACAATACTTCTAAGTCTAACCACACTCTTGTTCAAAAACAACCAAGACCATCTACCTAAGTAGAGGATACCAAGAATCTCCTACGTGCAAATGACTCGATTCCTTTGGGTTCCACCCGATCCTCATCTTCAAGCTCTTAAATCTTCAAAACCTCGCCGAAAAATTTAACCCACAATGGGGTGAGTCCGGGACTCCGTAGGATTTACACCCTTCACCCATCAATCGGTAAATACATATAATCAAGCAATTGTATGTAACATATCTAAATTGAGATGTAATACAAAAGTATAGAATGTCTTCTATATTAATCTCACAACCCATATCTGAACATGATTATCTTCAAGGAAAAGATTATGCCAAAGCCAATTAATTCTAGACCAATGCACACAAGACCATACAAGCTAGACAAATATCATCTAAATGACCTCAAGACTTAACTTAACATGACCAAATTAAAACAGACAAATTCGATTTTTCTAACATGACATGGTTTAACATCCATACATGACACACAAGTAACATATTTCATATCCTTTCCTAACACATAGCCAAAGAGCAAGGAATTGGTCGTCTTGCTTCACATGTACAAAATGCATTCACCAGCTCTAATATATATATAGAAGTAACATATACTAAGCTAGCCCAAAGTGCACCTAGGCAAATGGTGACACTAAGGGAAAACCGCGGTAATCCGGACTGCGTGGGAGGGCCGGATTCATCTAAGTTACTCCGCCGCCCACGGGCGATTGTCTAACATAGGCCGGTGAAGCCTTCATAGCACGTCATATCAAGAGTTCATAACATAATTTCATATCATGACATACCCGACCATACCATGCATACATGACATAAACATCTAATTTCATAGCCTTTCATGCAAAGACATAGCATTCATAACGAACTTGACAAGATATATGATAACCCGATTTAATTGAACTTGTTCTCAATGACAACTCGTACAAATCATGACCAAATTGACATAACTAACTATGCATAGCATAGCCCATGATCTGAAACCAAATTAAACATATTTCACCATAACTAGACAAGACTTGTACTAACCGACATGGTTAACATATCCTAATCAAAACTCATATCAAACTTGATAACATGAACCTAGACATATCATGCAAGACATATTACACAACTGGAACCAAACCAAATAATTTGTACATGATCTATGCACATGCAATAACAAACCAAATCTAGACATGCTTAATTACATACACAAGACAAATAATCAAACCCAATTTTGGCATAATCAAAACAAGCTAACTTCTGATGTCAACACCCATAATCTGACCTATACAGGTTCCAAAAAGTGAAATTTGATGACTTTTGATTTTTCCAAAACTCCACATAATTATATTTCAGTTCTAGGTCCATTCTAGCATATAATCACATACATAACTAACATAAGGTCAAATCTTATAAAACATATCTCTACCCATCCAGAATCAAGCTAAACATGTTTCATAATTTTCAAAATAGTAATTTCAAGATTCTAGTTTCAAGGATTTTTGAGAAAAATTACTAATCTTAAGTTCAAAGGCCAAACTAGTCAAATCAAGGTCCATAAGTTAAATCATGCATATTTTCTAATCAAAATGGGATCAAATAAATAGACGAGCTTGAGAAACCTACCTGGAAGCTCCTGTGAATTTTTCTGGATTTTTCTGTATTTTCTGCTATTTTTCTGGCCTCAAATCTAATTTCCGGATTTATTAAATTCCGAAAATCAGAAAATCCTGAACCGGCGTCGAACCGGGCGGTTCGACCGGCTGAACCGGCGGCTGGACCGGGTGGAGCTGGACCGGGCGGAGCTGGACCGGGCGGCTGCGGCCGCCGGTTCCACCTTGGCGGCTCACGGCGGCGGTTCGCGGGCGGCACTCGCGACGGCGGTGGGCGACGCTCGCGACGGCGGAGGCGAAGGCCGCGACGGCGGAGGCGGCCGGCGGCGCCGACGGCGACGGCGACGGGCGGGGGAGGGGCTGGTCACGACGGCGGGCGGCGAGAGGAAGGCGACGGCCGGCGACGGCGAGAGGCTCTCCTCGCGGTTCCGGCCGGAACAACGGGAAGGTCCGGCGATGATGAAGGGGATGGGTGCCGGACAAAGGTGGACGGCGGCGCATGGAGAGGGAAGCGCCGGGCGGGGCTCCATGCAAGCCGGCAAAGCCGGGGCGGCGCCGGCGGACGGTGGCGGCGGCCCGCGGCAAGGCGGTGGTCCGAGGGCGGCGTCCGTGCGGGTGGTCGCTCACGTGGCGATGCGCCGAGGTGACGGAGGCTTCGCAGGCGTCCGCGTGGCCGGGGGGCGCCGCCGTGGCCGCGGGTCGGCGATGACGGCGGCCGCCGCGGCGGGCGGAAGGCGCCCGTGTGCCGGTTCCGGCGGGACGGGGCGGCGGCGGCCGTGTGCGCGCGAGGGACGACACGCGGCGCACAGAGGCGGCGCGACCGCCGCGTGGCGTGGGCGCAGCGGGATGAAGGAGGGGTCGGGAACCAACGGTGAACGAGAGGAGGAAGGAGGGACGGGAGGGCCGGCACCTGGAGGTGCAGAGCGGCATGCCGGAAGGCGACGGCGGCGCGAGGACGGTCGGTCCACGGGGGTGGCCGGGCATGGCGTGGCCGGGCGGGGGCTTTTGCAAAGCCGGGCAAGGTCGAGGGCGGCGGCGAGGACGGGGGGGGGCGAGGCGGGGCAACAGTGGAGAAGGGCTCCTCGCGTGCGCCCGGGCGGAACGGGGAGGGGGCGGAGGCCGGCGAGGGACCGGCGGAAGGGGAGATGGGTGTAACCGGCGAGCGGGGCGGGGTGGGGGCGAGTGTAAGGGGGGGGAGGGGGGTGGCGTAACCGATGAGAGAGAGAGAGAGAGAGAGAGAGAGAGAGAGAGAGAGAGAGAGAGAGAGAGAGAGAGAGAGCGGGGGCGGAGGCCGGCTTAACAGAAAAAAAATTATTTTAATTTCGAAATGTTACATTCTTCACCCCTAAAAAAAGAAATTTCGTCCTCGAAATTTCAAATTCTTACTATCAAATCGAAGGGGGAAGTCAAGATGATTCAATTCTCATGGACTCATAAATACATTTTCGAATCCTCATACATCATATATGTGCTAGAATTCTCATCATCCACCAAAGATGATCTATATGAAAATTTCTAAACATGCACTCTTCCTTCTATCATATTATTCATGATAAGCTAGTGATCTTATATCAACTTTGTCAAAAATTATCATATTCACCTCTCTCCAATTTATCATATATCTATACTATTTCTTCATAGTAAGTAACTCTTCAATCTCTAACCTTTTTCAAAAGTTTGATCTTCAAATATTATCACCGATCATCTTTTACAATTCTAATCTCCTTATACATCAATATTCTTTAATCTTCTTATCAATTATAACACTTAAATCTCATCCTTGTTATCATATCTCAAACATGCCATAATTATCATCGAAAATTATCTAAAACAATGGAGATTATATTATCCATATGAGACAAGGTTATCAACCTAGTCCTCTTATCCATTTTTTTCCAATGATAATCCCCTAATATCTTCTAAATAATTATCAAGTTTTCACAAAGATCTCTAATATTTTCTTTCTAATACATTTGGGATCTATTTGTCATGCATCGCACTTCCTCAACTATCAATTCATTACAAATCTTAAGGAACCATAATTATTCTATTGTGATTCTTACATACTCATTTAATCACCACCAGCAAGAACTAAAACTCTAAACAATTATGATGTTTGATAAATTTACCAAATTCTAACCGCTTTCAAACAATTAGCAAGATATCACCAACTTATTCTTCTATCTATATTTGACTTGAAGATCATCTCAACTAAACCAAAGCTCCAACTAAATATTCACAATCATCTGACATAATCTATATTCACTCAAAACATAATTCCACTTAATATTGACAAATCAGGGATGAGTGGTAACAAGTACTCCTTGATTGGAGAGGTTATGCAACGATGATGGTAGATATAATACTTCTCAAATTCATTATTGATAAAGGAAGGTTGTAATCTTGGCTGCCATGCCATAACATCAATTGGATTTTGATAACTTACAACAAGTGATCATAACCCTACCAAAACAAGTACCAATCCTCAAAACTTATACTACAATATCTTATCTTTAATAACACAAGAATACTACTGATACAATCACACTAAACAATTTAATTCTTCTTCAAAGTTTAGATTTATAACCTCGCTTTCCATATCCAACCCTTCCATTCAAACCTCTTAATCAAGTAATATTCTCAATCTTCATCAATATTTTAGATAGACCGGCATACTCCAAGTAATATATGTCATTCTAACCTCGCATCGCATATAAGTATTATTCCAAATACATACGCACAAATCGATTATTCTCACATGGACAAAATTGAATAATTCATACTATTTCACATATATTACCCAATGAAATCCTTATAATGATTCAACAATCTCTCTTCCATCAATCTATCGATGAAATCATCATCATATCATACATATATGACCATTATCTAAAACAACTGAAATTCTATTATCCTTCTAAAACAAGAGTATCAATCATAATTCATCATTCATTTTCTTTTTATAAATGATAGACCTAAACACCATTATCATCAAATTATCACCAACATTCACTTTCTTATAATTTGAAATCTAGATTCTGATCATCTTAACTAACAAACAAATTATTCCCATACTTAAAGAGCCATAATCTAATGCCAAGGACATCCAATTCTCTTAAACCTCAACAAGTATATCACGATCTCTAATTACTTTCTCAATAGAAGTTAAATCACAATTTCCAAATTACTCCAAACAACTTAAATAATACTCTTAATACAAATCAAAGTCTTAACAAATCTATATCTAACAAAATTGTCCATGATACAAATTTAACTCATAATTATCAAGCTGAATCACCTAGAGCCTATATACTTCCTATGATTTGGAAATTCATGAATCAAAGATTTCAAGTCCTTAGACAAAGATATTGTTTGGGAGAGTATTTACTCAGATTCTAGATCGGCAAATAATAACTATGATTCTAGATACTATTGTTACAATATAAACTAGATTGTGGTATCATATAGATATCTAATCAAAGCTCCACTTAAACAATCTAATATACATGATCTTCTACAAATCTCATCTTCAATTCTATGATTGATTGATCTCATTCCTTCCAATAGTACATGATATATCCTCTTATCATAAATATATTCCAATTAACTTACACCAATAATTCAATTATTCTCATGAAGATCATCCAAAAAAAAAATCATTATAAAATCCACTTTATTTCACAATACGAAAAATCTACCAATCTATCTAGCTCTCTATCTACACTTAAATAAAAATCATATCATCATGAGCTCAATCATATTCATTTAATCAATACAATTCACTTTATACAAAAATTTGAACTTCATCTCATAAAGATACTAAACCATATGATATCCATCAACTATTAAACACTAAAATTCCCTACACCAATGACAATAAAATCTTGCCTTAATTGATAAATTGACTTCTATCAATCTAAACTTCAAGATCAACCAAATCTAAAAGTTGATTATCATATATTGATTGATCATCCAATTTGAATCTCTACATATTAAATCATCATCTAATATCAAAATCAAATTGACCCAAATTGATAATCTCATCACATTGTCATAAACTCAAACTTATAAATTCACCAAAATCTGAAAATTGATACTCATAAATAGATTCAATCCATTATCCAATCTAGACATCCAATAATGTAATCTTCAAAGTCTAAAATCAGATCTAATTGATTCAAATAGATAATCCAAGTATCAAATCTAATTCACCCAAATCAATATCAAACACCCGGGCAGTGTCAAGATAGACCTTCCGGCCGCAAGTTAATGCTCTGATACCACTCCTGTCACGACCCGGAATTTAAATAATATAACCTCAAAATATGCAGCGGAAATACACAACGTCGTGACAGTGGGATGAAATCCAACACTCGGATTCCACAACCCAAACTTAAACAATTAATTTCATAAGATCCAATCATACAAGAGAATAGAACAATACTTCTAAGTCTAACCACACTCTTGTTCAAAAACAACCAAGACCATCTACCTAAGTAGAGGATACCAAGAATCTCCATGTGCAAATGACTCTGATTCCTTTGGTTCCACCTGATCCTCATCTTCAAGCTCTTAAATCTTCAAAACCTGCTGAAAAATTTAACCCACAATGGGGTGAGTCCGGGGACTCCGTAGGATTTACACCCTTCACCCATCAATCGGGTAAATACATATAATCAAGCAATTGTATGTAACATATCTAAATTGAGATGTAATACAAAAGTATAGAATGTCTTCTATATTAATCTCACAACCCATATCTGAACATGATTATCTTCAAGGAAAAGATTATGCCAAAGCCAATTAATTCTAGACCAATGCACACAAGACCATACAAGCTAGACAAATATCATCTAAATGACCTCAAGACTTAACTTAACATGACCAAATTAAAACAGACAAATCTGATTTTTCTAACATGACATGGTTTAACATCCATACATGACACACAAGTAACATAGCCAAAGAGCAAGGAATTGGTCGTCTTGCTTCACATGTACAAAATGCATTCACCAGCTCTAATATATATATAGAAGTAACATATACTAAGCTAGCCCAAAGTGCACCTAGGCAGTGGTGACACTAAGGGAAAACCGCGGTAATCCGGGATCTGTGGGAGGGCCGGATTCATCTAAGTTACCCGCTGCCCACGGGCGATTGTCTAACATAGGCTGGTGAAGCCTTCATAGCACGTCATATCAAGAGTTCATAACATAATTTCATATCATGACATACCTGACCATACCATGCATACATGACATAAACATCTAATTTCATAGCCTTTCATGCAAGACATAGCATTCATAACGAACTTGACAAGATATATGATAACCCGATTTAATTGAACTTGTTCTCAATGACAACTCGTACAAATCATGACCAAATTGACATAACTAACTATGCATAGCATAGCCCATGATCTGAAACCAAATTAAACATATTTCACCATAACTAGACAAGACTTGTACTAACCGACATGGTTAACATATCCTAATCAAAACTCATATCAAACTTGATAACATGAACCTAGACATATCATGCAAGACATATAACACAACTGGAACCAAACCAAATAATTTGTACATGATCTATGCACATGCAATAACAAACCAAATCTAGACATGCTTAATTACATACACAAGACAAATAATCAAACCCAATTTTGGCATAATCAAAACAAGCTAACTTCTGATGTCAACACCCATAATCTGACCTATACAGGTTCCAAAAAGTGAAATTTGATGACTTTTGATTTTTCCAAAACTCCACATAATTATATTTCAGTTCTAGGTCCATTCTAGCATATAATCACATACATAACTAACATAAGGTCAAATCTTATAAAACATATCTCTACCCATCTTAATCAAGCTAAACATGTTTCATAATTTTCAAAATAGTAATTTCAAGATTCTAGTTTCAAGGATTTTTGAGAAAAATTACTAATCTTAAGTTCAAAGGCCAAACTAGTCAAATCAAGGTCCATAAGTTAAATCATGCATATTTTCTAATCAAAATGGGATCAAATAAATAGACGAGCTTGAGAAACCTACCTGGAAGCTCCTGTGAATTTTTCTGTAATTTTCTGTAATTTTCTGCTATTTTTCTGGCCTCAAATCTAATTTCCGGATTTATTAAATTCCGAAAATCAGAAAATCCTGAACCGGCGTCGAACCGGGCAGTTCGACCGGCTGAACCGGCAGCTGGACCGGGTGGAGCTGGGCTGGGTGGAGCTGGACCGGGCGGCTGCTGGCCGGTTCACCTTGGCGGCTCACGGCGGCAGCCCGCGGGCGGCACCTCGCGATGGCGCCGGCGACGCTCGCGATGGCCGGAGGCGGCGCCGCGACGCCGAGAGGCGGCCGGCGGCGCCGACGGCGACGGCGACGAGCGGGGAGGGGCTGGTCACGACGGCGACGGCGAGAGGAAGGCGACGGCCGGCGACGGCGAGAGGCCCCTCTCGCGCGTTCCCGCCGAACAAGGGAAGGTCCGGCGATGATGAAGGGGATGGGTGCCGGACGCGGGGACGGCGGCAGATGGAGAGGGAAGCGCCCGGGCTAAGGGCTCCATGCAGCCGGCAGCCGGGCGGCAGCGGCGGACGGTGGCGCGGCCCGCGGCAAGGCGTGGTCCGAGGGCGGCGCCCGTGCGGTGGCCGGCCATGTGGCGATGCGCCGACGGGCGGGACGGGTGACGGCGGCGCCGGGCAGCGCCAAGGTGGCCGGGGGGGGCGCTGCGTGGCCGCGGGCCGGCGATGACGGCGGCGCTGCCGGGCGGGATGGAAGGCAGCCAGTGTGCCGGCTCGCGGGACGGCGGCGGCGGCCGTGTGCGCGGCAGGACGCACACGCGGCGCACAGGAGGCGGCGGCCGCCGCGTGGCGTGGCGCAGCGGGATGACGGAGGGGCTGGGAACCAACGGTGAACGGGAGGAGGAAGGAGGGACGGGGAGGCTGGCACGGCGGTGCGAAGCGGCATGCCGGAAGGCGAAGGCGGCGCGAGGACGGCTCGGTCCACGGGGGGGTGCCGGGCATGGCGTGGCCGGGCGGGGGCTCGCTGTGCCGGCAAGGTCGAGGGCGGCGGCGAGATGGGGGGGGGGCGATGGCAACAGGGAGAAGGGCTCCTCGCGGTGGCGGCTCCGCGGAACAAAGGGAGGGGGCGGAGGCCGGCGAGAGACCGGCGGAAGGGGGAGATGGGTGTAACCGGCGAGCGGGGCGGGGTGGGGGCGAGCGTAACGGCGGGGAAGGGGGTGGCGTAACCGATGAGAGAGAGAGAGAGAGAGAGAGAGAGCGGGGGCGGAGGCCGGCTTAACAGAAAAAAAAATTATTTTAATTTCGAAATGTTACACTAATATTTCTTTTCAGAGATGGTGTTGGCTTCTCTTTGTGCTATTGTTCGAAACATAGAGATAGGAAGTGGCCAACGAAAAATTTGTGCAGTGTTGGAGTTGGTACAAAGGGCTACTCTATCAATCAGTAGCTAATTAAGAGTTTTAATAGAAGAGGAAGGGTGATGATGACAATGCCATGGTAGGATTGCAATAAACACTTGACAAGGGGTGGGTTGACCAAGGTGGAATTGGGGTGGCAGTTCTTGGAAGAAAGGGGCATGGTCACAATGGGGAGGGGGGCGGCATTGGTTTCACATGAGTGAAGAAGAAGGGAAGAAGGGGGTGGGGGTGGATATAGTTAGATTAATATTAATATTTTTTATTCTTTAATATTTCTAATTTTATTTGTACTTTATTTTACATGATATTATAGTGACCTTCAAGAAACCTCCTTTGTCATGCCTCCTTACACATTGGATATGTTTCATATGAATCATGAGGCTTAGTTGGCAAAGTCTTATTGTATGGATGTGGTGTCTCAAACTCTTAGTATTATTCTTTTTTAGAGATGTTGGAGTACAAGCAATTATCTTGTATTAAGACTCATAAGGCATCAACCATCTATGTGTGACCCAATGGAATAATAAGATTGTTGATGGAATTCCACAATCCTTCAACAAAGTCCTTTGTTCTCCTTCTTCTCTTAAAAATTCTACTCCCTCCACCTCCTCTTCATCCTCTTATTTACCTTCTTCTTCTTTAAGTTTAGTTTTCAATAAAAATAGAACAGAAATTAAAGGTAGGAGGGTTCCATAATGATATCTGCATCAGTTTCCTCAGAAAAGCATAGAATGTGCAAGGAACTAGAATACCTTGAAAATGCAATCTAGTTAGATGAAATCTAATATGAGGACAAAGACAACATCAATCAAAATTTGGGGGTCTATGAAGTTGTGTCGAAAAAGGATTCTGACATTGAGGATAAAGAAGAGGATTTGTCTAATGCTTGTGCAACCGGATTGAAGAGATTCGAAGAGCCGTCAAACACGGTGGATGAGTCGACCAAGAAACTTAATCTTGGAACACCAAAAGATCCCAATAATATCTTTTTAAGTGCCAACCTCACCCCTTTGGAAGAGCAAAATCTAATGGGGGTATTATAAGAATATAGGGACACATTCACATGGATGTATGAAGACCTGACAGGCTTGGACTACCCATTGGTAGAACATAGGCTGACCATAAAACTTGAAGCCACCCCAGTCAAGCAAAAGTTGAAAAGTTTCCACCCAGACGTAGCATTAAAAATAAAATAGAAATCGATAAATTGCACTAGGTAGAATTCATTAGAGTCGTCCTCTATTCACAATGGGTGACAAGCATAGTCCTAGTCCTGAAGAAAGATGGAAAAGTTCAAATTTGTATCGATTTTAGGGACTTGAACCGAGTATGACCAAAAGATGATTTTCCCCTTCCTCATATTGATGTTGTTGTTGACAACACATCTAGATACGAAACCCTAGATAGGTATTCAGGGTACAATCAAATCAGCTTAGCAAAAGAGGACCAAGAGAAAACTTCATTCACTACACCTTGGGGAACTAATTGCTATGTCATCATACCCTTCAGATTAAAGAATGCTAGGGTAACTTATTAAAAGGCTATATTGGCAATTTTTCATGATATGATTCATAAATTTGTAGAAGTGTACATGGTGGAAGATTTGGTGGTCGAATCTCATACATGAGATGTGTAAGGAATCATTCTGTGGAAGCGGAAAAAAATTTTGATTCCTTAAAACCATGATCTTTACCTTGATCGATGCTGAACTAGTAAAACCAGGAATCGAATATAAAGTAGAACAAGAGTACCTCATGAAATTTCCAAAATCTCTCATCATGGATAAAGAAAGAACATTTCTCCTTGCTGAAAACCATTCAAATGGATGGTCTTTAGCAATATCCATACGATCTGCTTCAATAAATGAGTTCTTTTTTCTTCCAGGTCTCGAGAAAGCTTCTAGATCCAAGCTTGACCAAGAAAAGCTATGTCCATTGAGTGAGGACCATATCCATCCTAATGATCATTTCATGATGATCAATCATTGATGGTTATGATCAAGTTTTGATAACAATGTTTGCCTTTTGGGTCATATTGCATCTTTCCGGTTGTTGCAATATCTTTTCGATAATCGCCATCTATCATATTTCAGCATCCAAAAACAAATACAAAAAGTTTTCTTTTATATCTGATCAAAGGAGAATCTTATTTATCTCACCAGCTTTTATTTGTAGCAAACGACACTCAATTCCGATCTCTTGTTTGTCCACAGCGCCGCTCAGAAGTCAGACATGCAATTTTGTCCGCATGCAGTCCCAATCAAGACCAATGAAGTGCATGCCCAACCATTTGGCCACATCCTTGACCCAATTTACAACCTCCCTTTTTTGTTCTTCCTTCATATCATTTGTATAAGTTTCTAGAAACTTCATGGTGAATATTAACACTATCAAATGATGGCAATCCAACTTGTTGTCTTGTACATCAAAAATTTCCATTTTTAGACCAAATGTCTTTCCTCTTTGAAAAGTGACCTATTTTGATCATAGGAAAGGTGATCGACAGTTTTTTTATCCCTCTATAATAGTTGGGTAAGTATTTAGAAGCATCATGGTAAAAATTAGCAGCATTAAATGGCAGAAATCTAACATATGGTCATGTATATCAGAACTTGCTATTTTTTGACTTGCTTCACATCCCCTATAAAGGGAGACTCATTTGAACGACCTAAAAAAGAGAACCCCATCCTCCAGCCTACTCCTTTTATTTTCAGCCACCCTAGGCTCATCCCAGCCTCTACAAGTTATTCTCTCTTCATCCCGATGCAAGGAAGTCGGTCCAAAGAGAGAGAGAACTCTGATCTGTGATCCATAGTTCTATTCGCTATTCTTTGGCTTTTGCAGACTTCCATGAGCATATTCCTGCTAAGCCTCCTTCATAAGAAATTTTCCTCATCAAGGTATCCTTCATCTCCAACAAATAGATCACAATTTTGACATTTCCTTGGCTCATGGAGGCTAATATACTTGCACTGCACAGATGGGTCCAGAGTCTACGTTCCTCTGACATTGTATTCTTTGTCAATTTCTATTTATGTCCTAGTAGATTCAGCACATACAATATCCATATAAACTATTCCATGGTATGTTATCTTTTTATTTACAACAAAAATCAATCAATTCCAACAACTGGGCTATCTGTAATAGTCTCTATGTATAAGTCATGCTGAGGGTGCCAGATTGTAGGCTGATGGGATCGGTCATTCTTCATTGGTTTTCACTTCAGTTGGAGTAGTTTCACTTTCCACATCTACTTTTCCTTTACTCACATCATTTTTAGGTCATTTTTATTAATTTTGCATTATTCTACATCATAAAAAATACAAAAAATAGGGGTTAGGACTTGTCCCAATTTAGTGAGTTCTAGTTTGGTTATGTGTTTTTCGTGCTTTTCTTTACAATTTTTACACTTCACATAGTTCTAATTGGTTTCTTTTATTTAGTTCTTTGTTTAATAGTTGCACAGATATATCAAGATAGTATTGGTTGGAGACTCTTCTTCATCGGCCAATCGAAGAAGGAGAAGGTTGAACCCGAACATTTGTTTCCCACGCTAAGGTACACATAGTCATCTTTTATTTAATTCGCATTCTATTTAATTTAAAGAGGAGCCTGTGACACCTGGTGATTGCTCTTCTTCATCCTTACCTTTACCTCATGTCCTCTTCTATTTCTAATTTCTTTTAATTCCTCATCCTCCTCCCACACGACCTGAGCTGTCTGTTGATGATCGAGTAATGCCGAGGGATGAAAGTTTGGAGGTCAATGTGAGTGTGGGACCGAGGTGAAAATTTTTCTTTTTTCCTCACCCTTCTGAGGTGTCAACCCAGGGCCCATTTTCGGAGTCAACACTAGACCCTTTGCCCCTATCCTGAATATTTGGATTTCTAAGGGCAGCACTCCCCCCTATGGAACCATCTCCCTCCAAGGTTTGCCATCCATCTCACCCAGATGTGGGGCCTTCCAGGTTGAAGTTCTGACCATGACCATAGTTGAGGTCCATTTCTAGCATGTCGTTGTAGCCTAAGCCACCCCATTCGGTCGAAGGCTCAGTTTGCACTGCCCTAGTGGCAATTCTATCATTTCAAGGTTGGCTATGCATCCACCACCTTGCAGAAGTTGTCCCATAGAAGGGGTCAGTGTTTTACCAAGTGATGTTTTTTGAAGCTGCCCCCAGCCACCAAGTGACACAAGGATCAAGGGGCCAGATGTGAGTATACACTTGCTGTACTGTAGATTCTAGTCACCCTAATGATGTACCAAAAGGTTCTTGGACTGCAGTTTTTTATGGGCCTATTACACATAGTTAGTCTGAGTAGTAGCTTGTTGCTGCCATAGAATCCACGCGTCATCGCAATGATGAGGATATCTTGTGACATGATGAAGTTGATGTCGCACCTCCGTCCTTGAACTTAGAAGATCTTTGGTAGGATAATTAATAGCTCTAGGTTCTCCTTGCCAACTTTGGCCTACTCCAATCTTAGCCGGCACAAGAATCAGATGCACTGAGGCTTCCGACGGGCCTTGTGTTGCCCAAGGGGAGCTACTGCCCGTAGTGTAGCCACATCCTACCACTCCCATGCATCCGACTCCTAGGCCAATCATGAATGATGAGGTTTTTGTTCCACTGTAGTACCAGGCACCTCGGCCTCCTCCGTAGTAGGATTTTCTGGAGCCCACTCAAGGGGTTGTGATAGATCAAATGATCTCCATGTGGTTGGCATAGCACAAAGATGGACAAGGTGTGGTGGGCCTTTATCAGGTCCCATACCTACTACACCATCGTATGTGAGGCTTTCCCCGATGTCTCCAAGGTTCCCAAATGCTCTAAGTTTGATGGACGAGGATCCCCTAGAGAGCAATTGGCTTTGTATTATACTCACCTGGGTGAATTGGCACACTGCGAATCATACTTGCTCAAGTACTTCACCACCACTTTGATAGACACAACCTTTGAGTGGTTCTTAAAGTTGAAGCCTAGGTCAATAGCAGACTGGCCTGATTTGCAAAGAAAGTTTATCGAGAGGCTCAACTTCCCCAAGCAGTCGCACACTCTAATCGATGTAGACATGCTAAATTGGCTTGATGTGGAACATAAGACTCTTATTCCATTGGCAACATTTCTTATTGGACCATTACAAATCAAGTTGAACGACCCTTTTGATGAGTCAGGGAGCCTAATGGGAGAAGCTATGTTCACCGAATGAGGACTGTTGTCTTGTGTCTTTTCATGATCATTGTCAGGTCATTTCTGATCTTTTGCTTACCGTTAGGGTATGTCCCATCATTTCTGAACCAATCATTTAGCACAAAACCCCATAGGGTGCCTCCAGGTCACTTGGCCATTAAGTTCGGTCTTTCTAGTCACCATCAGGCTTTTCCAAGTTTTTGGGGTTCCTCCTGTCATTTCCAATCATCAACCTAAGTTATACAGATTGCCACTAGCTTTCTCGATCATTCTGAGTTTTCTGGTTCACCCCAGCTCTTTTGAGAATCATTCTAAATATTTTGGGTCACCCCCAACTTTTCCTAACCCCAACCCAAGCCATACGGGTTGCCACTAGTTATTTTTGTCATTCCAAGTTGACAGGTCATACTTGGCTTTTCCAGTTATTTTGAGTTTTTTGGGTCACACCTAGCTTTTCTAGTCATCATTTTGAGTTCTTTCAGGTTGTCCCTTATCTTTCCAATCATACCGTTTTGGATCACCGCTTGGACCTTCGGCACCCTCGATAGAAGAAACTAGAAGTTATAGTCCAATACAAAAGTATTAATATGTGTGGTAGCTAGTTTACCTATTTGGGAAGCTGCATGTATGAGTCTTCTTTCATATGCAACAAATGGGAGTCAAAATGGACCTCTTGTTTGCCTGTAGCGAGTCATAGAGCACAGTTGCACTGGGGAGGAACCAGTGCTCCCCAAAACTAGGGGCACCTGCGCGCCTGCAACCTAGGGGCACGGGGTGCACACCACCACTTTAGAGGCACATCCAGTTCCAGAAACCAGTTTGATTCCTCAATTTTGGGACTTTACAAACACCATTTGGAAGGTTTCCTTCTAAAAAATGTCGATTTGGACTGCACCCCGAGTTGGGGCACGTTCATTTTAGAAATCCCAATTTTTAGAATTTTCTGGGCTTGAAATAGTATTTTTGGTTGAATGTGCCTCCAAAGTAGGGGTACAGTGCCTATGCCCCCACTTCAGGGGTGCACTATGCATGCCCCCGATTTGGGGGCATGCATTGCACGCCTCTGAACCGGGGGCGCGTTCGTCTACCTTCCTCATTTGGAACAAGTTTTCTTCCCCTATAAATTCTTGGCATTGAGAGATGATCTAGGTTACTCTCTCTATCCACCAGTCACCCTAGGCTCATCCTAAACTCCCCAAATTGTCTTCTCTTCATCCCAGTGATAGGAAATCATCCCAAAGTGAAAGAGAAGCTGATCTATGCTCCATCATGCTATTTTGTTGATCCTCAGCTTCCATAGATTTCCCTGAGCACCTTCGAGCTAGGCCCTTTTTTTAAGAAGTGTTCCTCATCAAGTTATCTTCCATCTCCAGCAAATGGTGTTCAATTCTGACATCTCCTTAGCTCGTGGCAGCTCCTGCATCAGCACTGCACAGATGGATCCCGAATTTACATTTCTTTGCCATCACATTCTAAGTCAATTTCTATCTACTTCTTGTAGACACACAATTTTGCATTTTCTTCCATGGAAACCAAGTTTTTTGGAAAATCAAAGCTTTCGATGCATTCCGGGTTGGACGGGGGGGGGGGGAGGTTGACTAGGGTCAAAGTGCCCCATAAATAGAGCGCTGGGCACCCCATTGATAGGGTGCTAGGTGCCCTGTTGGTGGGGCACCTGCTACTTGGTCAGATCAACTTGACAGGTCGATCTGACCCCTCTAATAGCAATCTTGTTGAGATGTCATATCTCATGATGCTACCTCCCCACCAGGGGGTGCTTTGCTGTGTAGAATAGCTTTTTTAATCTTTCCAAAGTGCCCTTCTTTTGGCTATAAAAGGATCCCCATTTGGAGGGTTTAGGAGGTTCCAAGCTCGTCTCCCACTTCCTTTCATCCACCACTATGCATCCAAGGCCTCACAACACCCCCAAGCCATTAAATCGTCCTAAAACCCTTCCTTAAAAACTCGAAAACCCATAGTATTATTTTTCAAAAATATGGTTTTTCTTCATCTTCGAGAGTCTCTATGAGCTATTTCCCTAACATCTAGTGCCAAATCATCTTCCTACCAGCTTATTTTGTGTATTGGCTATTCAGAGAAGTTCCCTTTTCATCTCGAAGGTCATCCTACACTCCGGGGCGACGCTACGAAGAAGGATAGAAAATCTATCAAAACTAGTCCCTAGTGCCCCATCAGGGGGCACTTTGACTCTAGTCAACATGCCCCACCAACAGGTCACCTACAGTTAGCACCCTGTCGGTGGGGCACTAGCTGGTGTAGGTCCATTTTTCATTTTTTGAATTTTTTACCTTCCCATTCGATCCTTTACTCCTCCCTTTCATTCTAACTTTCATTAACGTGTCATTTAGCATACATTAAGCCACTCATTTTCATTTGCATGCATCTTTAAACCTTTCAAATAGGAGTTGGGATTTAGTCCCAATCTGGTTAGTTTCTTTTCCTTTTGCATGTTTACGTTCAAATTTGAGCATGACGCTATACTTCATCTAGAACTAATGATATCTTCACTTGTTTCAATGCTTTTTGTGGACATTCTTAGGTTGATCCGGCCGAGGTGAAGCTTTAGCCATATTTAAGAAAAGGAACTGACTAAAGCTCTTTTCTTTCAACCGGCCGAGAGAGAAGTTGAAACCCAACAATCTCCCCACTTCCAAAGGTGCATCGGTCACTTTTATTTTTCATTTTGTCACTTTTCATTTTATTTTATTTTTGAGTCTTTGGCCCCTGGCGACCACTAACATACCATCAACCAAGTCTCCAAAGAGAGCATAGGGCGATGGAGATTCGGATCCATTTCGGGTGTCCACACTTGCTAGTGGATTCAACTCCTATATTCTTTAAATAAATTGTTCCCTATTGACTTATCTTTCATTTTCAGCAAGAATAATTCAATTCACACTTTTTTGGTGCTTGTAGCACGTTCTACATCGACATAGTGGTTCCTAGATTTTCACTTTCTAGTACTAGAGTTTTCAGGTTAATCTCAACCTTTTCACAGAGAATTCAAGCCAACCTTTCTCATTTGAAACTACCTCTTGTAAGTTATCTTTGTTTAAAAACAAGTGGAAGTACATTATGATTTCTGGATTGCTTGTGGTGATCGCTACACTGAGGTCATGCCGCTAGGTTATGAGATTATGCTTTTCCAACATCCCTTCTATTCACCGAGGTTTACATAATTTTATGAACATTATATGAAAAATTCATCAACATAAAGAATATTTTTCTCTAAGTCTTATTTCTATCAACAAACGACACTCAATTTTGATGTTAGAAATGTCTGTGGAGAGCTTTACAACAAAGTCGAGCTAGAAGAAGTTCAATGCACCCCAAACCAACGGCGCGCTAACCTATCCCCAAACCCAGGGTGTGCATACCATGCCCTAGCTTGCATATAAGCTATTTTAATCAGTGATATGTTCTCTATTTTAGCTCTGATTTGAACTGTTCAAGTTCCTACTTCTTCCTCATTCATCCAACATCATTTTATGTCACTTTTATTTAGTATTTGCATCATTCATATAAAAAAACCAAAAAAAGAGGTTAGGGTTAACCCCTGAAACTGGTGAGTTCTATTATGATTGCCATTTTTATGTCATTGTCTTCACATTTACTACACTTCATTTAGTTCTAATCCTTCTTTTATTTGTTTTCTTTTCTTCTAATTGCACAGGTATATCAAGCAAGTGGTGGTTAAAGACTCTTCTTCATCGACAGGTCGAGGAAGGAGAAGGTTGAACCCGAATACCCATCTCCCATGCTAAGGTACACATGGTCATCCCTTATATAATCCACACTTCATTTTATTTAATTCGGAGCTTGTGGCTCCTAGTTACTACCTTTTATTACCTCTACTTCATCTTCTCTTATTTCTTGTTTCTTTTAATTTTCTTTCTCACATTCTTGTCCAACACAACCCGAACCATCTCTCCAGTGCCTGAATGACATTGAGGGCCAGAAGTTTGGGGTCAATGTGAGTGTGGGCTGAGGTGAGACTTCCTTTCTATTTCATCTTTCTGGGCTGCCAACCCAAAACTCATTTTCGGAGTCGCAACTTTCTTGGCAACCATGGTGGGACCACCATTGTCTTTAACCGTGCTTGCTTGATATTCTAGTGCAACTAGTTTCTTTTTTCTCTTGGTTTCCAAATGAACTAGTGGTTTCCAAATGAACTAGCCCTTTTTGGGCATCTTCAGTTTTCTTATGTCCATTATCTTGCTGATTTTCTTCCATTCTTAGGTTGATCACCATGTGGCCCTTTTCTTGTTTTTAGTTATTATCCATTTGGTTCTTGTGCAAACCACTTTGGCTGATAATTGCTTGTCTAGTTAAATTGTCTTGTTTGCGCTATTGATTGCATAATTGTGTTTAGATTTGATTTGTTTTACTATCATTTATATATCATTCTTGCATAAATTGATTGCTTTTGCATTGGGTACCGGACTTGTTCCTATCCATAGGGCTTTCAAGGTGGGAGCTCACTCTCCCAACACACGTTCACCCTCCAAACACCTTCTAGATGGATTTCAACCTCTCATTTGGGATATTCCTTCTTAGTTGACTTGGTTTACTTCCATCAATGCCTTCGTAAGTCCCACCCATGGAATATTCTTCTTTATATGATCAGGCTGGTTGTACCATTTATTCCAGAACCAGAAGAACCCAAGTTACCCATATGTGGTGAGTTTGTGAGAATCTTAGGTCATTGAAGAGTGGAGCACTAGGAACCAAACCTATCGGTGTCAAGTGAATAATTGCTAACAATCCGCCTAATGTAAGGTTTAAACAAAATCATTGTGTGATCATTCAAAAGTCTTTGCATAACTTGTGTGTAAACAACAAATGAACACAACAAAAACATTCAAAACACCAAAATCACAAAAAATCTCTTTTATTTTGTGATCAACTTGTTTTTCAAATCAAATCTGAAAACAACGAAAATTTTTGAAAACCACAAAAAATAAAATAAAAATCTTTTTGATTTTTTTTTCAACTTGCTTGTCAAAAATTGAAAACAAGTAAAAAATTAGAAATGCCCAAAATAACAAAAATACACTTGTTCTTTTTCATCCACTCTTTTGAAAAAGATTGGTAGAATGCCCATGATGTTAAGGTTTGGAAAGCACATTGGGATGTCAGACAATGATTACAAACAAATGCAAGACCCACACATGGCTTGAGCTGAGAGCCAAGTTCATGATGTCCCTGAACTAAGAGTGCAACAAGAAATTGACCATAATTCTACTTTCTCCATGTTTGAGAAAACTCTTAAAGAACTCAACCTTGATCGTATCATGATCTCAAGCATGGTGTCTATGGCTAGGGGCAAGAAGGTGATTGGCCATACCTCTGCCAAAGTTGGTCAGGTTGAAACTTCCTCTGTCCATCCTCAACCATGTTAGCTGATCATCGCTCCGAATGGGCATTCTCATTCCACTATAGGCATTCACCAGCCAGGTTACTTGTCGGGTCATGCTTTCAACTTGGCTCCATCACTAGTCTGACCTTCTTCTACTGTTTTACCATCAACCTCAACTCATCCCACATTGGCACCTGAGCCCCACCACTCGGCCCATGCACTCACTACTAATCCAGCATTAATGAGTATGATCATTTAGATGAGTGAACAAATAGGGAGTTAAAGCAACAATTGGATGCTAAGGCTACACCATAGATCTCCATCCCTTCTTTCTTGGACCTCCATCTTTCCCCTGCCGAGATGCCGGTCTTCCAACATTACAATGGCACCGACAACCCATTTTTCCATATGAAGAACTTTCTTTATGACTCATCTTTCTGGAAGAATGACCACAAGGCCCTCCATTTCTCTTTAGGCACTCTTTGAAAGAGTCAGCCCTAGAGTGGTTCTACTTGCTCGACTTCATGAAAGCGAGCAACTTCAATATTGTTTGGACTAAGTTCCTACAGCAGTATCGAGATCGTGTACAACCCACTTAATCTATCACTGACGTGATTGTTGAGAATATGAAAGGATATAAGGATTATGCTATATGCTGATAGGTGGAGGTCAATGGCTGATTAGCTTAAATATTATCATTGCAATGCTATTCTAGCTCTGAGAGATGCTTTGGTCTTGTATTATCCTAAAACCATACATGAGTTATATGATGGGGGTAAGGTACATTCAAGCTCAACTTAAGGATATGTTCATCATTTATACAACATGCAAAGTTGAGGATGTTAGTGTTTACGAAACCCTGTAGGGAACCATCACTCTTGACATAGGAACCCTCGATAACATAGGGTTGCACATTAAGAAATCAATCATTTTCAATCTTACCATCAGCAAACTCATATTCCTTAGCTAGACACAACCCATGGCCCCTCAACTAGTTGAACAACTTGTGACTTCTTAACAACATCCACAATTGGTTGTACATAATCAAGTTCTTTCAATCATTCGTACACCTATTCCAATACTAAAACCAATTTCTCTTGTCCATCATCACATCACATCAATATCAGCAATGGAGCAAGCCAATCCTAAATATAATTAGTCCACAAGGGAATCTTGAATCCAAATTGATAAGGACTCTCCCATGTCTAACTTTTAACCAACCTCTCCTATCTCTCGGGAATCCTAGAAAAAGGCATGCTTTCTGTCCCTGAACAACCTCAGGAGTAGCCCATGCTAGGCAACCTCGAGCCGAAGGTTATAGAGAATTATGATAAAGGGCTTGGCAAAGATTTGCAAGAGGTAGCTTAGCCAGTGCAATCATTAGAGTTGATCCTTGAATTTGGTCAAACTAAATTGACCCCTAAACTGAAGAATGATGAGATAGAATTGGTTAGTGAAATGGGGAACAAATCATTTCCTCAAAGCCTTCACGATAATGGGCCACAATTGACCCTTCAACATTTGGAAGAATTAGGGTCATCACCAAAGCATACAATTGAAAGGCTTGAGAAAAAATAGGAACTTTGCCATGAACTAGGTAAGGAATTGCTAGGCATTGATCAACCACTACAACCATTGGAATTGATCCCTAAAGTTGATCAGACTGAATCGACCTCTAAACTAGAAAGTAAGGAGATAAAATTGGTCAATGAAATGGAGAATGAATCTACAAGTCCTCTGAGAGACAAAGACCTCAGCAAAGGAATATTGGGACCCCTCCACCTAGGTAGGTAAATTTCTCAGTATCAATCTTAGGGCCACGATCCTTATCCCATTCTCCTCATAAGCAACAATCCACCCCATGGGCCCACAATCAATTAATTCTGAGGCAACAATTCTTATCTTATTCTCCGTGTAGTCAACAATCAAGTCCATGGGCCCACAATCCATAAATCCTATGGCCACTGCCCATGCTTCAACCTTCTCACAATCATTGATTGGGCCTATGGTTTCATAATCTTTCAATCTTAGGGCCATGGCCCATACACCATCCCCTTCAGGTGGGACCTCGAACCCCTTTCATTCAACCGGGCCTTCTTGCCTCTTTCATTCAACTAGGCCTGCATGCCCCCTTTGTTCAACAAGGCCCATGTGGCCTGTTGGCACCAAAATTTTTCATTCATCTTGCTCAACACAGATTTGAGTAATGCCAAAGTCGATTCGAGAATCCTATCCAAATTTGATAAAATAAGGATCAGATGACACAAACAAGCACTAGCATTGCCTTGGCATGACTAAATAGGCTCCAAATGGCCAAGACAAGGTGCAGATTTCATAGCATTGGTCGAAAGCTTCATAATAGTGCCCAAAACGTGGAAAATGAACACCGAAAGGCCAAAATGACTATTTTGCACCCGACACTTTGGGACAAGTTGGGACTATATCAAGAAAATCCAACTTCACCATATTGTCAGTTTTAGATAGAGCTAGACAACACTCAAAATGGATCAAAAATCTGACCACTGGTTGGAATGTTATGCAATGAATATTAAATCTGGCCAAAGTCCGCATTAAATCACACTAGGGACATGATGGTCCAAACAATTCCCAGAGTAGCCAACAGGCTAAAAATTTCAGTTTCCCAGTCCACAAATATAGTCTCAAGAGTATTTATATCTTTCAGTTAAAATATAGACAATGGAAGAATTTAATTGCACTCAAATATAGTTTACGACATTATTGATGGCCGAGATTGCACTAATCAGGGAAATTGGTAAAATTAAAAGATTTGATGCAATTTAAGGCATCATGGCCACACATCTTGATGGTGCATAGGATCAATGGTCATCAGAGCTTATGAAATATTTTTTTGGATTAATTCTAGGTGTGTTTAATTATTTTTTGGATAGAATTAATGATATTCGTCAAATTGGGAGCATTTATATGGACAGATTGGATTGATTCTCATCTCCTTGTATCCAGCACCTTTTGTCTAGCTGAGCTACTTTCATCCTTACCTTATTTTAGAAAAATTCAACCTTGCCCACACTTCTCTTTTTATTGGAATTCCTTTGGTTAAAGACTTCTTCATGAGATTGGACTCTTGCCTTCTTATCCTATCTCCAACTTATCATTATCTCCTTGGAGATTATCTTCATATTAATTAAACAATATCCATTAAATCTCATATTATTTCATCAGATGGTAATCATCTGGCTGAACAACAACTCTTCCCCCACTACCATGTGCACAAGATGCCCTACAAAGTAGGGGCTGGTGTGTCAGCTACTTATCTCACATACACCTAGCTGATGAGAAGTCTTCTTGCACTAGGACTCTTCCCACTTGACCTTTATTCATATCACATCTGACACTTATCATCTAAGCGTTATCCTAACCATCAAATGACACAAAATTGAGCTGACTTCTTGTTCTTTGCCGAACTCCAGCCCCTTCTAGTAGCCTTTCTTGGTCTGGCCACACCTCACATTGGTTAGATGTCTAGACCAATTAGGAGTCTTGTTGAAATAAGAATCTTTAGGCATTAGAACTCTCACCCTCTAGGCCTTATCTTCTTCTACATATGGCATCCCATTCTTCTATAAAATGGCCAGCCATCTGGCCTTGGTTGAGGCTAGCAACTCACCACCTTGCGCAGCTCTACCTCTCTCTCCCTTCACCAGCTCTAGTCGAACCCAACTGTCTTCCTCCTCTCTCTCTCTCTCTGGTGCGCCATCTTCATCAACAAGCTCTAGCATCTGCACAAAGACAAGAAAGACAAGAAGGAGGACAACAAGAAGTAGAGCAACAGCAGCCCCCCTACTGCAGAAATTGTGTGCCAAGGAGAATAAGAAGAAGGAGGTGAAGGCCAGCCTTCTCCCATCTTCAGCAGCATAGAGGCTTCATCCCCTCTCATCTTCAACATCAAGAGTAGCTTCCTCCTCTTCCAATAGTATAAAGTACTGGCATCATAAGGTCCCTTGCAGCCTTCATTCTACTTTCACCAAAGCTTGTGCAAAAGAAAGGTGAGAAGAGGATGTAGCTTTTAGTTTGTTTTTTTTTTCTTCCTCTCCCCTTCTTTCTCTTCCCCTTCTTTCTCTTCCCCATGGCCTCTTTCATGGCCATTCATAATGCCTTCATTCTTGAATCCATAGGATGGGCCAAATTTCTCCCAGGTGGATTCTCAAATCCAACCAAGATAGCCCCTTTGTGTGGCCTTCTCCATTGCATCTAAAAAAATAGCCCCTTTCTGACATTGAAATTCCCATTCCATTGCTCTTTGTGTAGCACTAATCAGCCCATCCAAACTTGTCTTAAATCTGCCCCTTGTGCAGTTCCCTTGTCAACCCTTCCAAACAACACCTCTATAGGTCCATTCTATCCCCTCTAAGGCTCCATTTGCCTATTGCCATAGCAAGGAAGCAAATGCAAAACACATCGAAGTAGGTAGTAGAAAAAGCAGGCCTTGTTGGCCTTTGAAGTTCAAGCAGGTCACGCTAGCCATTGGTGCTCAAAAAAACAGGTGCTACAATAGGTCCTTGTGGCCTTTGAAATTCAAGTCATATAATAATCTGGCGTTGAGCTTAATCAAGTTTAATCAAAGTTTAAAACATTTAAAACATACTGAACACAACTGAATCAGTATTAAAACATCAACTAACATAAGAAAACAACATAAAATTTATTTAACACATGTCAACTAAACATAAACAATTCAAATTGTATTAACACATCTGAAGATTTCAAATTCAAACAAGATAAAACAAACTTCAATTAATAATATTTAAATTTAAACAATTTAAACAACTCAAAATAAACAATATTCAAATCGAAGTCAAATTGAAATGTGAAATTAACACTTCAAACCACATCAAAATCATCATTTCAAGTCAAGACATAAGACAACTTCAAACAAAATGTAATCAAACTTGTTTACATGTCATCGGGACCGAAAGGTCGGAGCCCTTTGTGTTTTTTACACGATGTGGATGTGCATGTTCTCGTCAAAAAAGGTCGCTATGTTAGTTAATCAAGGGTATTTGAGCAGTTGATCGATGTAAATGAAGGTCATATATTCACATCATCTAACAGAGGGGTCAAAAGCAAACTTTCATAGAATTCGAACCTCGATTTAAATAATTTGGTAATATCACCTAGGCTATCTAGTACTTTTTATGTCTATCACCTATTTTACTAAAATATTCAAATGTTGATATTTCAAAACATACAAAAACAAAACTCTTTCCAAAATAATAGATTTTTGAGATTCTCACAAATTAGCATGCCCGGTTGGGCCTCTCTTTCCCTTTATCTCTTTGCCATAGCAATATGAGAGGGTGCACATCCATTACCTCTTAGAAACACTTTGATTGGTCAACCTTTGTTCAAGTTCAATGGCGGCTCGTGAAGGAGTCCCTTACTTGCAAACTTATGTCGAGCAACGTGGCATTAGCTCAATCATGTTGGCAATCAACTTCGACGAGTTTGCGAAGACTGTGTTACTCTCTGACTGGCTCGGCACCATCTTGGAGTCACCACCTACTGCTAAGAACGTGGCAATGCTGCACCCTCACTTGCTACCCCACACTATCTCTGGATCTTGGAGCATACATCGCCATGATTTCTCCTAGAGAACATCCAATCATCTCTCATAGGTGAGACTTTTACGGAGAATTAGGTCATTGTCAACTTTGGACCCACACCAATGCCTGTGCCTGTACTCACAGTCACAAAACCTACTCCAGCTGTTGCCCTGGCACTTACTATGTCTGCCACAACATTTATGCCCATTCTCGCGATGGCATTGACACCTACTCCAATGCTGTTCAGCATAATGAAGATTAGGAGTGAGCGAGGATTCCACTGACACCTCAATGTTGACAATGTGCATTGCCCATGGGACCACACTGGCCAAGCAACATTAATCAAATCTCCTTCGGAGCCTAGGGAGGAGAAGCATAGATGACCATAGCCCGTCGTCTTGGCACTTGTCAATCAATTCTCTACTCTGGATCAGTTGGATGACAACAATGGGGCCCTTGCGATACCCATTATGTATGTTGTTTTAGCTGCACTGGGAAAGCATAGAATTACCTTCCCCAAGAAAGCCAACTGACCAGTGGTCAGATATACTATGGAGAGAGGGTAGCCCTCTTCTCTAAACTCTGTAGACATGAGTCGATGAACGGTTTAAAAGATGTCAACTCAGGTGTGGGACCAGCCCTTAGTCCACCTTCCTTCATCAGAAAAACCAGTGGTCCATTCCAAAGAGAACCAACAGGTGCCACCATCTGCCAGCTAGAATGTCTATGAGGCCAGTCAATTTGCTGACCAGCATTTTCTTTTCTTAGCTCAGCCAACCAAGGGTAAGCTCCCCATCAGATCCTCTCATCATTAGGCTGACCAACTAGTGGCTGTAGAGGCTAGGAAAAAGAGGCAGCCCTCTTCTTCAAAGGCTGAAAGACTTAAGCTGATCAACAGCCCTGAAGATAGCAACTTGGGTGAGGGGCCTACACTTGGCCCACCATCCTTCATTGGAACAATCAGAGGTCCAAGCTAAAGAGAACCCACAAGTGCCACCACCTACCAACAAAAATTTCTATACGAATGGTCGGTTTTCTGATCACCCCTTCTAGTTTTCAGCTTAGCCAATTGAGGGTAGACTCCCCAATGGTTCTTCCTTCCACCCTGCCGACCAATCAACAGTCTGGCCCACAAAGACTTGGTAGCAGGTGTCTGCCATCATGAAAACACCAATGGTCAGCCCTACTATTTACTAACTGCCTCAGCGCTCAGCTCCACTGATTGGGGGCAAGTCCCCCTTGCAAGTTATTATTCCCCACTAAGAAGTTCATCTAGTGGACTCCCATGTTGACCGGGGTCAAGGTACCAGACCCTTTGCCCCAGTCTCCAAGAAGATTTATTTGGCATCATAAAGGTAGTGTTCTTCCTGTGGAACCTACTTCTATCAAGGCTTGCTATCTGCCGCACCCAGACAAGGGGCCTTTCGAGCTGAAGTCCTGATGGTGGCCACAGCTGAGTGCTGTCCATGATGCTCTACTGTAGCTTAAGGCTACCCCATCTCAGTCGATTGGGGGCATGTTCTCTATTGGATCCTTCCCTAGGATTGACCAACTAGAAGTCTATCCTATGAAGACCTAGCAATAGCTGCCCACTGTGAAGAGAACACCAGCAGTCCAGGCCTGCGCCTGCACAACCACAGCCAAGTCTCTACAGGATTCAGCTCAAATGTGGATCTCATCACAACTTGGAGGTTGGCAGTGTATGCTGCCCTTGGGACCACACTTGCCTGACTATCTTCATCCAAACTCGACAACCTTAACTCATTGACCTACCACTCGACAATCGATTCTCTACTTTTGAGCAGCTGGACGATAAAGACTGGTCCCATGCTATGCCACCATTGTTGCTGCACCAACTGCATAGAGAAAGCTCAAGTCTTCTACCCAACACAAGTAGATCTGCCCACCAATGGCTGGACATGCCAAGAAGTGGGGGTAGCCCTCTCCTATGAAACCTAAAAGCATAAATTGACTTGTGGCTCTAAGGATAGCAGCCCAGGTTAGGGAGTAGCCCTTAGCTTGTATCCTTCAACTGGACCAATTAGCATTCTAACTTGAAGAGAGTCGGCAGTCTCCAACACTTGCCGTTAAAAAATTTCTTATAGTTGGTCAGTGGACTGACCAACTCTTCTAGCACTCTATTCTACTGATTAAGGGCAAGTGGCAAGTTCCTTGCACAAGCTACTTCCTATCGTGGAGCCTGAACAACTAACTCTTGTCCCACTGGGGCAAGAATCCAAACCCTCTGCCCTGATCATTTAAACAACTGCTATAGATAAATGCTCCCCAGGTGGAACCTTCTTCTTTGTAAGCCTAGTGGTCTAACATTTAAATGCAAGCCTTTTTGTGCCGAAACCTTGACCTTGGCCTAAGATGAAGGTCATTCCTGAACCATCGCCCAAGGTCCTCCAAACCATATTGATTTTGAACAATCTCTACCATTTCAACCATTCGAGTTATGGTGCTACAAGCCTCTATCATTCATTCTATTTAGAACTAGTAATAATTGGGGCTCCCATGATCCTGATCAATATGATCTTGATGGTCTACCAAAAAAAAAGAAAAAGAAAACAGAGCCTCCCTAGCCTTGGCTATTCAGCCCACATGGCTTGGAAAAGATTTATTCCATCATGATCCTCTTGGTATGCATAGTTTATCATCTATCTTCAAACCTATACCATCTTGACCCTTTTGGTCTGGTTAGCCCACAAAATCACTATGTCATTCTAGCCACTTTGGTCCTGACGATCTACAAAAGAAAAACTCACACCATTTGGGCCATCATTCCATATGCTTTTAACATTTTTTGCCATCCTGACTACGCGAGTCTAGATAGGGCTAAAACTCCTTACTGCCTTGATCACTTTGACCTCGGCAGCCTATAGTTTACACAACTCGCTATTTTGACCATTCATTCATGCAGCTACAAACAAGGCTACTACAAATGCCAGCTTTGGTTTCAATAGTCCCCCTTATTCCTGCCCTTTGTGCAGGTCCTTAAAAATCGGCCTTTTGGACTTTTCTCTTTTTGTTAGATCCTTTGAGGCCCTCTTCATCAACCCCTTTGTGGCTACCATTCCTACCCTTTGTGTAGACTTTGCAAAAAAATCTAGTCTCTTTGAGGCCCTCCATTGGTCCCTCTGTGACCTCTTATTACTACTCTGTGTAGACCTTCCAAAAAAATAGCCCCTTAAAGCTCCTCACTCACCCATTTGTGGTCTTTCATTCCTGCCCTTTGTGCAGACCTTTGGAGTCAGCCCTTGTTGGACTTCCCTCTTGTTTTGCTTCTTTGAGGCTTCTTATTTGGTCTTTTGTGGCAATCTACTCCTGCCCTTTATGCATATCCTTTAAAATCAGCCCCTTTGAGGCTCTTGTGCACCCCTTTATGGCCTTTAATTCTAGCCCTTTGTGTAGGTTTTATCAAACCAGCCTATTTTTAGGCTTCTTCATTTGTCCTTTTGTGGCGTTTTATCCCTACCCTTTGTGAAGACCTTTTCAAATCAGCCCCTTCAAGGCCCTCTTACCAGCCCATGTGGCCCTTTGTTGCTGCCCCTTTGTTCCAACATTTCAAAAAATTAGCCCTTTTGAGGCTTCCTACCAACACCTTGGTGGTCTTCAAACCTCACTCCTCACACAAACTTAGATCCCCTTTCTATTCATCTTCTCTCTCAATGGCAAGCATATCAAATGATACAACACTTGACCACGAGTTCCATGCAGGTGCAATCAATAATGGAAGTTGAGTATTTTCTTGAATCTCTTTAATATAATAAAAAATAAGCTAAAAATAGAGATACCCGACAGATTTAGTTGATCGAACACTATGAGTGACCAAGGGTAAAAATGTCAAAGCATCCAATCAAGCTGAAAACCTCCAAATGTGCCTTGGGCAAAATTCGATAATCTTACTATGTGAAAATCTCGCAATGAGATGCATAGAAAAAAATTGAAAAGGGGTCAACTTGAGTGAAAACTCCACAAAAGAACAGTCAGGTTGATATAAAAAAAATAAACAAAAAAAGTAATCGACTAGGGTGAGACCCCAACCTAGTAAGGTGAGTGGGTTCATCTCCATAATTTTATTAGGGAGGAGGTCCAAGTTGCCAATGATGAAGAGGCTCCCATAGGCTCATCTACCATGTAGTAGAAATATACTAGGGGGAATATACCTAAGGTGATGAGGAAGACCACATCCCGCCTATAAAATTTGATGAAAGTCCCGCACTACACCTTGGAAGGAACAAAGAATAAAACCCTATTTTGATCTCACTCATCCTTGCCACTTCAGTCCTCTTGTTGGCTATGACAACCCTATCACCCTGATCACTCTGATCCTAATGGTCTAATAAAAACCTTCATGGCCTTAGCTATTCAGCTCTCATGGCCCACACCAAATTTACACCATCATGACCCTCCTAGTCTACATGGTTTTGAAATTCATTCAAACCTATACCATCTTGATCACACTGATCTGGATGGTCCATAAAAAACTTTTCTGGTCTTGGCTATTCAGCCCCATGGCCCATAAAAAAGCTCACACTATTCTGACCCTTATTGTCTACATAAATTTGAAATTTATATCAACCTTTCCAACCTCCCACCACCTTTGCTATTCCAGCCTTGGTAATAATTTTTCAAGTTGTCTAGAACCATTTTTTTGGACAATTTTCAAAATCCACACCATCATGGACACTACGGTCATGATGGTCCCTAAAACAAGTTTCATAAGTTATTTAGAACCTTGTCATGGGTAATTTTCAAACCCACACCACCTTGGCTACTCTAGCCTTTGTGATCCACAAAAAAAAGCAACACAATGCAACATACATAATCTAGAATCCCATTTTGGACAATTTTCAAACTTCCCACCATCTTGGTCACTTCGATCTTGATGGTTCATGAAGAATTCCCACCATCTTGATCACTCCAAACTTGATGGTCCATGAAGAATTCCAACCATCTTGATCATCCTGATCTTGACGGCCCACCAAAAACCACACTTACTATACTAGTTGAAAGTCAAACTTGACAAGGAACATTACATTTTTTCTCCTTGTTACACAAGTTGAAACTCAAACTCGATAAGAAACATTTCATTTCTCCCCCTTGTTACATGAGTTAAAACTCATACTCGACAAGGAGCATTCCACTTCACTCCCTTGTTACACTAGTTGAAAGTCAAACTTGACAAGGAGCATATAATTTCTTTTTCTTGTTACACGAGTTGAAACTTAAACTCTGTTGGCATCAAATTTTTCCGCTTAGCTTGCTTGATACAAGTTTCAGCAATGCCGAAGCCGGTGCAGAAAATCTGACCCAGATTCGGAAAATTCGTGAATAGATGATGTAAACAGGCTTTGGATATGCCTTGGCATGACCTTACATGCTACAAATGGCCAAGATAATGTGCTCATTGCATAGCCCCGGTCAAGAGCTTCGCAACGGTGCCCAAAACATGAAAAACGGACACCGGAAGGCCGAAATGACCATTTTGCCCCTGACACTTTGGGACAAATTGGGACTATAACATGGAATTCCAACTTTACCACATTGTCAAGATTGGATAGAGCTAGGTAACGCTCGAAACGGATCGAAAATCCGACCCCCGGATGAAGAGATATGCAAGAAAGAGCAAATCCGGACGGAAGCTGTATATTCACGCACCCATGGGCTGAAAATTTCAATTTTCATGACCCAAAACTTTGATCTCATGAATATTGATGCATGAAAAATAAATTTGGCCAATGGGAGAAGGCAATTGCATTCAATTACAGTTTTCGGCATTATCGACGGCCGAGATCGCACCGATCGGAGAAACTAGCTAAATCAGGAGATCCGTTGCAATTCAAGTGATCTCAACCACACATCAAGATGGAGCATAAGATCAATGGCCATCAGGGCATGATCTGGAATTTTTTGAAGTCAATTTGAGATTTATTTAATTGGTTTTGGTCAGAATTAATGCTAGCCGTTGGATCGGGAGCATTTTGATTAAACCAGGGTTAAACCTAACCCAAGATGGGCTAACCCAACCTGTCATGGTCGAATTCCATCCTCCCTCATCTGATGTGTGCGCAAGAAGCCCTAGAAAATAGGGGAGGGAGGCGCACCCACCTCCTCCTTTCTTGGCTAGTGGCTCCCACTCAACCACTTCCCTAAACCACCTCCCATGGCTTATCCCTATCTCTCCCTTGGTTTATCTTCATCCTAACTAATCCTACAACTAACCAAGCTTATCCTCATACAAGCCTTGGTCGAACCAACCCTCTCTCCACATGTCATGTGCGCACACCTCCTTGAAAGGAGGAGATGGTGCGCACCCTTCTCTCCCTCTCTTTCTAGTTGGCGCATAATCATCCTCAACAACCAACTATGGGTTATCCTTATCATCCCCAACCTCCCTTGAGTTATCCTTATCTCCTCTCAACAACCTCCAGCCTTATCTCCTCCTGGAGATGGCGCCCCTCAGCCCCTATAAAAGCCCCATCAGCTGGCCATGTGCAGGACAAGCTGATCACCCTGCGGAAGCCTTGCCTCTCCTCCTTCTACCCTGCACCAAGAGAACTTCTCCTTGCTTGGACGTCTTTATCAGAAATTCAGCAGCCTCTCCATCCCCCTTGTGGTGTTCCAAGTGAAGAAGAATAAGTAGAAAAGGCCTCCCTCCAGCAGGCGCGCCAGCAGCAGGTGCAACCAGCCCACCTGATTGGTGTGCCAACTTCAGCAAGTGCAGCAAGATCTCTTCATTCCTTTGCTCCATCCATCAACATCAGCAAGGAGAAGACCCCCTTTTCTCATCCAACAGCAAGAAAATAAGGGTTTGGTGGCACCTTCAGCCCATCATCTTCAACACCACCTGCAGTGCAAGAGAGAAGAAAAAAAAACCGGTGAGTTGAAAAAAGTGTGTTCCGATGTAACCTTTTAATTCAACTCTTTCCCTTCTCTTCTCTACCCCTCTCCGTGGTGGCATACCCTCTGAGTAATGCCCTTTCAGCTCCTTTGAGTGCCCTTCACATTTGTCTACAGAAAGCCCCAAGTGTACCCTCTATTTGGCCATCACAAAAAAAACAGCCCCTTGCTGCCCCTTAAAATAGACCTCTGAATCAGCCCCTTTGTGCACCCTTTTGGCCCTCCATGTTGGCCTCTAAACCTTCTACTATCATGCTTGGTTTGACCCCACTGATGGTCACTTGGACATGCACCTCCTGCCTTTCCCAATCAGGCCCTGAATGGCATGCAAAACAGGCCCCCTTGCTGGCCCAAGTTCTGCCCCCTTGTGAGCACCCATGCCAGGCCCCTTTGATGGTCACCTAGTTTGCCCTATGTGCAACACACCCAATCAGCCCTATTCTCTACACAGATCCCTTACCCATTGAGGAGGATGGAGTGATGTCCCGGGCATTCTTGGATCCACAAGATGGTCCAAGTCTCCCCCGGGCGGGCTTTTGATCCCTCATTTTGGCTGGAGGAGAGGGTGATGTCCTGGGAATTCTTGGAATCCGCACGACGGGCCAAGTCTCTCTCAGGCGGATTCTCAACTTCAACCAAGACAGCCCATTTGTGTGGCCTTCCTTATTTCAATACCAAACAGCCCCTTTGAGGCATTGAAATCCTTTTTAACATGCCCTTTGTGCAGCACCTAACCAACCCTTCCAAACTTGCCTTAAACCTGCCCCTTGTGCAGTCCCCTTTCCAACTCTTCCAAGCAGCACCCCCACAGATCCATTCCAGCCCCTCTGAGGCTTCCGTTGCCCACTGCTACAGCAAGAAGGCAAACACTAGAAGTCAAATTCTGCAGATTGTCAAAGCAGGCCATTTTGGCCCTTGGAGATCAAAATAGGTGCTACGAACAAGTGCAACAAACCGAGGCTACAACAGGTCCTTGTAAGGACCAGGTTGGGGGTGACGGCCTGATCCCCCCTTGGCTCACATGATGGGTCAAGGGCTTGAGAAGGTGGCTCTCGACTCTGGTCCAAACAAGGTGTAAAACAGGCCAACCGGGCCATGGAGACATGAAGCTTGAATTGGGCCAACCGGGCTGACATGGCATGAAGCCGGCCTTCTCAGGCCATGAGACATGAAGACCAGCCCGTTGTGCTGATGAAGCTGGCCCATTGGGCCTTGGACACTTAAAATAAACCTTAATTAAATCTGAAGATGAAATGCCAAAATTAAATAAGGAGTTAGTCCACAACTGGACGCTTCATTGGGCGGCTCATCCGGCATGCACTGGAACATTGACCCGGGCGTAGGCATGGGACACGCTTCCCACTGCAGACGGACCCTTCCCACTACTTGGAAAGTCAAATGACTATGCCTTGTAGGACGGGTAAAATTCCACACCGATTGGAAAATAAGGCGGCATGCTGCCAAAATTTTTCCAATCAAGTGGATTTTACACCAAGGGAAGGACATTCACACATTTGCACTTCGACCAGCATTGAACATGGCATATGAACTGCCACATCTGATGTACACCAGCATGAGCATGAATATTCAATAAACATTTCAAGTGCCGAGTTGATTACATGTGACTGGGCATCGACACTAGCCCGACAGATCGGATGTGATGCAAACCGAACAAGAGTTAACCAAATCTGAAGTTAACTTAATTAAATCTGAAAATACATTCAAACCAACATTGAAACATGCTTAAAACAGATCATTAAAGCTTTAACATTCAACAAAAATCATATTTAATACAATCTAGAAGAATTGATTCAATACACTTAATCCATTGGAATTCAATTTCCTAAACAAGTGCAAATCAAATAATCAAACCAATTGAAATGAACACATAAAGAAAACATTAAGGTATATGAAATTCATCTTAAAACATGCCAAATTCATATCATTAACAATCTAAAATTCAAGTTTAATCAATTTGAACCAAACTTCAAAACATTTAAAACATACTGAACACATCCGAATCGGTATTAAAACACCAACCAACATGAGAAAATCACATGAAAATGACTCAACACATTGTCAATTAAACTTAAACAAGTCAAAATTGATAAACACATCTAAAATGTCAAGTTCAAACAAAAAATAAAATAAACTTCAACCAATTGAAGTAAAACAAACCAAACAAATTAAACAAGCTCAAAACACTTAATATTCGAATCCAAGTCAAATGAAAATCTGAAATCAACATTTCAAAACACATCAAAATCCATTCATAAATCAAACATAAATCAACTCCAAACAAAATCTAGTCAAACTTGTTTGCATCTCATCGGGCCTGAAAGGCCGGGGCCCTTTGTGTTCTTTACACGTTGTGGATGTGCACGCTCTCGTCAAACAAGATTGCTATGGCAGTTAATCAAGGGTATTCGAGTGTTTGCTCGATGTAAATGAACATCGGATATTCGCACCATCCGATGGAGAGAGGTCAAAAATATTTTCACAGAACCCAAACCTCGGTTCTATACTCTTTTAATATCACCCGGACTATCTAGTATTTTTATGGTCTATCACCTATTTTACTAGAAAATTCAGGTACGATATTTCAACATTCAAAAAAAAACAAATCTTTTAAACACATTTCAAAAATCAAAATGATTCCCGAGGTTCCCACAAACTCAACAAGGAATCCCATTTCATCACCTTGTTATACAAGTTGAAAATCATACCCGGTGAGGAAAACACCAACTCTCTCTCTTTTATCACATGTATTGGAACTCAAACTTGGCAAGGGCCACATCATTCCAATCCCTTGTCATATGAGGTGAGAGGTAGGCTGAACAAGGACTACACCATTCAATTTCTCTTGTTATACTAGTTGAAACTCAAACTCGGCAAGGAAGCCCACGAGCCTTCATGTTGTCCTAACTACTCCAGTCTTGACGATCTATAGAAAAAAACCTCATCTTCAACACTTTCACCATCTTGCCTATATTGGTCCTAGATAGCTTAAGCCATCGCTACCCTATTCACTCTAATCTTGTTAGTCTACATAACTTGCTGCCTTGACCATTTGTTCTTGCAGCCCCAAACAAGGCTACTATGAATGCCACTTTGGCTTTACATATTGCTTGCCCCTTTGACACCATTGGTTCTGCCTTTTGTGCAAATTTTTTAAAAGGTCAGCTTCTTTGTGGCTCCCTACTAGCCTTGTTGTAGCTCTTAAACTTTGCTCATTAGGCAAGATTGAAGCCTCTTTGTGGTAGCTTCATGAGCTTTCATCAGACCGCCATGCCAAGTTGCCTTCCGCACTTAGATTGGTCTTATCTTCATTGAAATATTATGTTGGTTTTATAACCTTTGAATCAGATCCACATGCCAAGTCACTTCCTGCACTGGGATTGGTCTTACCTCTATTGAAACTCCCATTGTGTCAGTTTCAAAATTAGACCCCCATGCCAAGTTGCCTTTCACACTTGGATTGGTCTCATCTTCATTGAAACCCTTGTTGTGTTGGTTTCATAACCTTTTTAAGTCAGACCCCCATGCCAAGTTGCTTCCTACACTTGGATTGATCTTACGTTACTTGAAAGCCATTTGAGTAGGTTTTAGGATTCAACCCTCATGCTGAGTTACCTTTCACACTCAGATCGGTCTTTTCTTGATTGAAACTCCTTTTGTGCTAGTTTTAGAGTTTGGTTATCATGCCAAGTTGACTTTCACACTTAGATTGGTCTTATCATATTTGAAACCTCCTTTGAGATGATTTCAAGATTAGTCCCTTATGCCGAGCTGCATTTTACACTTGTATTGGTCTTATCCTTTTAAGGAACCCACTCTTTGTTGTCTACACTAACCTAGCTGAAGCCCCTTGATTGGTTTCACAGTTTTAATTGGACCCTTGTGTTGAGTTATCACTAATTGTGACCTGGTTCATTCTTCTTGCATACGGCATGAGGGAATCTTAATTCCCTATACAAAAAAGGAGAGAGAGAGAGAGAAAAAAAAAAGAAAAAAAGAGAGAAAGAGAGATAATGAAAGATAGATAAAAAAAGAGAAATAAAACCTAACTAGAGTAAAAACCTGAAAGGGCACTCTAGGCAAAATCAGGTAACCCTACTACATTAAAACCTCTTTGGAAAAGTATAGGCAAAGCATCAAGGGGGCTAGTCCGGGTGAAAATCTCACAAGAGATAGTTGAATCAGTAAAAAAACAACCAAAAAAACATAAACAAAAAAATTTATCGACGACTGAGATCGCACCGATCAAAGAAATTGATAAAATCAGAAGATCTGCTGCAATTGAAGACATCATAGCCACACATCTTGATGGTGCAAAAGATCCATGGTCATCAGATCATATTAAATAATTTTTTGGATTAATTCCGGTTGTGTTTAGTTAATTTTTGGATGGAATTGATGATAGTCGTCAGATCAGAAGCATTTAGAAGGACAGACTGGATTGATCTTCATCTCCTTGCATCCAGCACCTGATGTTTGGCCAAACTACCTTTATCCACATCTTATTTTGGTGAAATTCAACCTTTTTCACACTCCATTTGTGGTTGGGATTCTTTTGGTTAAAGACTTCTTCATGCGATAGGACTCTTGTCTTTTTATCCTATCTCCAACTTATCATCATATCCTTGGAGATTATCTTCATATTAATCCAACAATGTCTATCAAATATCATATTATCCCATCAGTTAGACATCATCTAGTCAAAAAGTAGCTCTTCCCCTGCTTCCATGTGTGCAAGATGCCCTACAAAGTAGGAGCTGGTGCGCCAGCTGCTCATCTCACATACACCTAGCTGATGAAAGGTCTTCTTGCACTATAACTCTCCCCACCTGACCTTTATCCATATCCTATTTGACCCTTATCATATGTGCCTTATCCTAGCCATCAAATGGCAAAAATTGAGCTGACTTCCTGGTCTTTGGCCAAATCCCTGCCCATTCCAGCTCCTGGTGCACAACCTTGCTTGGTCTGGCCGCACCTCACATTGGTTAGATGTCTTGCCTAAGAGTCTTGTTGAAATATGACTTTTTAGGTATTAGGACTCTCACCCTCCTGTCCTTATCACCTTCTACAGATGGTGTCCTATTCTTCTATAAAATGGCTAGCCATCTGGCCTTGGTCGAGGCTAGCAACTCACCACCCTACACCATCTCTGCCTCTCTCTCCCCTCACCAACTCTGGTCGAACTCAGCTCTCTCTCTCTCTCTCATGCACCTTCTTCATCAGTAGGCTCGAACACCTACACAAGAACAAGAAGGACAAGAATAAGGAGGACAACAAGAAGTAGAGCAACAGCAGCCCCCTTGTTGCAGCAATTGTGTACCAAGGATAAGAAGAAGGAAAAGAAGAAGGTGAAGGCCAGCCTTCTCCCATCCTTAACATCAAGGAGGTTTTGTCCCCTCTCATCTTCAGCATCAAGAGGAGCTTCCTCCTCTTCCAACAGCAGTAGTAATAGCATCAAAAGTTTCCCTTTGTGCAGCCTTCATCCTACTTTTAACAAAGCTTGTGCAAAAGAAAGGTGAGAAGAGGGTGTAGCTTTTAGTTAGTTTGTTTTTATGTTTCTCTTCCTTCCCACTTCTTTCTCTTCCCCTCAGCCTCTTCCATGAGCATTCACAATGCCCTCATTCTCAGCCATTTGTTCACCCTTAGAGGGCCCCTTGCTGTCGTCCTTCAAAGCTATCCAATTATGCCCAAAATGGCACTTGAATTTGTCCCTTTTAAGGACCGTTCGACCCTCCCTTGCTGTCCTCTTAAACCAGCACCCTGTTTTCTATCAATTTAAGCCCAAAAACCTGTCCATTTAAGGTCTTGTTCGACCACCCAAGTAAGTCACCTTGCTAGTTGTTTGAAACGCCCCTGCTTGGTCACCTAAAAACAGCCCCTGCTGTCCCCTTCGTTGGCCCCATTGTGTACCCTTCTGATTTTCTCTGATCAGGTCCTAAACATGCTACTGACTACCCATATTCGACACCTTGATGGTCACCCGAAATGCCTTTATTCACAGCCCCTTTGATGGCTCCTTGAACACCGCTTGTTAAAACCCCCTTGTTGGTCTCACAAATAGGTCCTAAAACACTCCCTTATCAGGTCATTTAAATCAGCCCCTCTACTGACTACCTAAATAGGTCCTTGCATAGCTTGCTACTAGCCTTTCTGTTTGCCATTCAAACTATAGCCATTTGGCCCCATTTCTATCTATTACATAGTCTTTTTGTCCATTGAGGAGGAGGGAGTGATGTCCCGGACATTCTAGGATCCACAAGATGGACCAAGTCTCCTCCGGGCGGGCTCTTGATTCCTCATTTTGGCTGGAGGAGAAGGAGATGTGTTGGGGCATTCTGGGATTTACAAGATGAGACAAATTTTTGCCAGGAGGATTCTCAAATCCAACCAAGACAGCCCCTTTGTGTTGCCTTCTCCATTGCATCTCAAAAAATAGACACTTTGTGGCATTGAAATTTCCATTCCACTGCCCTTTGTGTAGCACTAATCAGCCATCCAAACTTGTCTTAACTCTGCCCCTTGGGCAGTTCCCTTTTCCAACCCTTCCAAATAGCACCTCAACTGCCACAGCAAGGAAGAAAATGCAAAACACGTCCAAGTAGGTAGTAAAAAAAGCAAGCATTGCTGGCCTTTGAAGTTCAAGCAGGTCATGTTAACCATTGGTGCTAAAAAAAATAGGTGCTACAGTAGGTCCTTGTGAGGACTGAGTTGAGGGTGATGGCTTGATTTCCCTTGGTTTACATGATGGGTCAAGGACTTGAGAAGGTGACTCTCAATTCTAGTCCAAACAAGGTGCACATTAGGCCTTGCTGGCCATGGAAGCTCAAGATAGGCCTTGTTGGCCTTTGAAGAGCAAAACAGGCTGCTAGGGCCCATGAAGCATGAATTGGGCCAACTGGGCCGACATAGCATGAAGTCTGTTTTATCAGGTCATGAGACATGAAGCTGGCCCACTGGGCCTTAGACACTTAAAATAAATCTTAATTAAATTTAGAATACGAAATACTGAATTAATTAAGGAGGTAGTCTACAACTAGACGCTCCATTGGGTGGCTAGCCTGGACACGTTTTCGGTATGTTAACCCTGGTATAGGTATGGGACATGCTTCCCACTATAGATGGACTCTTCCTACTACATGAAAAGTCAAAAGACTATGCCATGTAGGATGGGTAAATTCCACACCGATCGGGAAATAAGACGGCATGCTTTTGAAATTTTCTCGGTATAGTGGAACTTTACACCATGGGAAGGATATAGACATTGAACAACAGTATACATTGCATATGAACTGCCACATCATATGTACACCTACATGCAATTCAATAAAAATTTCAAATGTCAACTTGACTTGGTGTGACTAGGCATCGACACTAGCCCGATGCACCAGATGTGATGCGAACTGAACAAGAACTAATTAAATTTAAAGTTAACTCAACCAAGTCTGAAAGTAAACTCAAATCAACCTTAAAACACATTAAAAATAGGCCATTAACACCTCAACATTCAACAAAAATCATAATTAACACAATCTGAAAATTTTAATTCAACAAACTTAATTTAATGATATTCAATGGATTAAGCAAGGGAGAACAAAATGATTCATAACCAATGAAAAGAACACATTAAGAACACAATAAAACATTTGAAATCCTTCTTGAAACATGTAAATTCAAATCATATAACAATTTGGAGTTGAGCTTAATCAAGTTTAATCAAAGTTTAAAACATTTAAAACATACTGAACACAAATGAATCGATATTAAAATATCAACCAACTTAAGAAAACAACATAAAATTGACTTAACACATGTCAACTAAACATAAACAATTTAAATTGTATCAACACATGAAAATTTCAAATTCAAACAAGATAAAACAAACTTCAATGAATAACAATTAAAATTAAACAATTCAAATATCTCAAAACAAATAATATTCAAATCTATGTCAAATTGAAATATGAAATTAACATTTCAAGCAACGTCAAAATCATCATTTCAAATCAAGACATAAAACAACTTCAAACAAAATGTAATTAAACTTGTTTGCATCTCATGGGGACCGAAAGGCCGGTACCCTTTTTGTTCTTTACACATTGTGGATGTGCAAGCTCTCGTAAAATAAGGTTGCTATGATAATTAATCAAGGGTTTTGAGCAATTGTTTGATGTAAATAAACGTTGGATATTCGCACCATCCGACGGAGGGGTCAAAAACAAAATTTCACAAAACCTAAATGTCAGTTCTATAATTTTATAATATCACCCATACTATTTAGTACTTTTTATGGTCTGTCACCTATTTTACTAGAAAATTTGGTTGTCTATATTTAAAAACATAAAAAAATAAAACTCTTTTCAAAACATAGAATTTTGAGGTTCCCACATGCCCGTTTTCATCAACCGGGCCTATGTGTCCCTTTTCTTCAACCGGCTCCTCATGCCTCTTTCATTCCATTAGGCTCGCATGCCCCCTTTATTCAACCGAGTTCATATGCCCTTTTTTATCAACCGGGGCCAATGTACCCCTTTTCATCAATTGGGCCTATGTGCCCCTTTTCTTCAATCAGGCCTAGTTATGCCCCCTTTATTCAACTAAGCCCGTGTGCCCCTATTCTTCAACTAGGCCCATGTGCTTCCTTTCTTCAACCATACTCAAATGCTTTTTTTCTTCAACTAGGCCCATGCACCCCTTTCTTTCAATGGGGTCCATACACCCCTTTTCTTCAACCAAGCCCAAGTGCCCCTTCTAATAAATCAGACGCATGTGCCTACAATTTTCTTCATTCAGGCTAATGTGCCAACAATTCTTCCCAATCGGGCCCGTGTGCCCACAATTCACCTCAACCAGGCCCATGTGCCCATGTTTCTCCACAACTGAGCTCACATGCCCACGTTTCTCCACACTGGGCCCATGTGCCCAAATTCTTTCACAATCGAACCCATTATATACATGCCAATTTGGCCTTAATTGGAGTTTAAGACTCTTATTTCATTGGCAATACTCTTTATCTAACCGTTATCTGATCAAAGTCACCTTGTGGAGATGAGCCGAGGATGTCAATGGAGAGCCACGTGAATTGAGAATGTACCAAAGAGTTTTGAGCAAAACCATAACCTTCAAGTGAGAGCCATGTGCTAATAGTGGAAACATGAAGCCCGCTCAATGACCGACCCTTAATGATCCAAAATTGAAGGTCATGGAAATCCTATGTAAATTTTTAAACACATTGGTTTCCACTAGATATTTTCGACGGTCACACGTTTATGTTTGCTTTTATCGCGATAAGTATTACCACAGCTATCCCGTACCATGTGTTATGTCTTTCCAATCACCCCTATGCCTTTCCTTGTCTTTCGGGTTGACCTCGGCCATTTCCTATTGTTAACCTGTGCCATACAATTATTTTGGTCATTCTAGGGTTTTCCCGATTATTCCTAGTTTTTTGATGTTTGTTTCACGTTAACCAGGTCACTTCGGGCTTTTTCAATGATTCCATGTTTTTTGTGTCACACCAGGCTTGTTCGGTTGTTGTTTTAAGTTCTTTTAAGTTGACCCTTGACTTTTGATCAATATCGTGTCTTTCTGGATAACCACCTAGCCTTCATCACTATCGAAGGTGTAAACTGGAGGTTAAAGTCCCGTATAGAAGTCTTAAGATATGTACCAACTGGTTTACTGATTTGGGGAGCTACGTTTGTGAGTCATCTTTTAAACACAATAAACGAGAGTCGAAATGGACAACCCATTTACTGGGCTCGTTTGGATTTGTCCTAGGGCCACAACAGCTCCTTTGGACATCAAATTTATCTTTGGGGTCACTACAACTCCTTTGGATTCATCCCTAGGGCCACAATAGCTCCTGTGAACATCAATCTATCCTTAGGTCCACCATAGCTCCTTTGGATTCATTCTTAGGGCCACACCAGCTCCTTTAGACATAATTTTTTTTCCTCAGGGCCATTATAACTCCCATGGATATGTCGCTCTGAGCAAAATTAGGCAACCGCACTACATGAAAATCTCTTTTGAGGCATGTAGGAAAAATATCAAGGGGGCTGGTCCAGGTGAAAATCTCGCAAGAGACAATCAGATCAGTAAAAAACAAACAAAAAACAAACAAAAAAACAAGCACAACAAAAAGACAAGCAGAGGGGCCTATCAGAGAGCTTGCATGCTGGGGGAAATGCAGGAGATGACATCACCAGATGCGCCAAGCCAAAAGATTGAAGCATGTTAGAAGGGGGACAAGCAACCAAACCAAAAAGAAACAAGACTGGTCATATTCAAGGGCCCAAGCCCTTCTTAGTCCTAAAGAAGCTTATACAGTAGAGGTAGTGCATAGATTGTCAAAAATAGAGCTAAACAAAGGCCATATGCCAACTTACATGGGCAGTCCCTTCTTGACTCCCGTCTCCAAGAAACTGCCCGTGGGGGGCATTTGTTGGCACCAAATTTTATGTTTAGCTCCCTTAACATAGATTTGAGCAATGTCGAAGCTGATACGAAAAATCTGACCCAGATTTAGAAAATTCGAGCACAGATGATGTGAATAGGCTCTGGAAATACCTCAGCAAGGCTTGATAGACTAAAAATGGCTAAGATAATGTGCTCATTGCATAGCTCTAGTTGAGGGCTTTACAACGGTGCCAAAAACATGGAAAACAACATCGTAAGGCCAAACTAACCATTTTGCCCTCGATACTTTGGGACAAGTTGGGAATGTATCATGGAGTCCCAATTTTAACATATTGTTAGCATCAGATATAGCTGAACAATGCTCAAAATAGATCAAAAATTTGATCATTGGTTGGAAAGATATGCAAGGAATATCAAATCTGGCCAAAGTCCATACTAAATGACACCGGGGGTATAATGTTCTGATCAGCTCCCAGATTGACCCATGGGCTAAAAATTTCAATTTCTTGGTCCAAGACTATAGTCTCAGAAATATTGATGTATTGGAATTAAAATTTGACTAATGGAAGAATTTAATTGCATCGAATTATAGTTTCTGGCATTATTGACTACCGAGATCGCACTGATCGGGGAAATTGATAAAATCAGAAGATCTGATGCAATTCAAGGCATCATGGTCACACATATTGATGGTACACAATATCAATGGTCATCAGGGTTTATACCATTTATTTTTTATTTAATTTCAGGTGTGTTTAATCAAATTTTGGCTGAAATTAATAATAGTAATTGGATCGGGAGCATCTAAATGGACGAACTGGATTGAGCTTTATCTCCTACATACAACACCTCATCCTTTGGCCAAAATTGCTTCATTCTCACCTAGTTTTGGTGACATCTAGCCTTGTCCACACTCTTCTTTTGATTGGAATCCTTTTGGTTAAAGAATTTCTTATGAGATAGGACTCTTGCTCTCTTATCCTATCTTCAACTTATCATTATCCCCATAGGCATTCTATTCATTTTAATTCAAAAATACCCCTCAATTGGTTTATGCGGTCAACACTCTACAATGTAGGGGTAGGTGCGCTAGCTCTCATCTTACACACACCTAGATGATGGGAGGTCTTCTTGCACTAGGACTCTCCCCAACTGACCTTTATCTATATTTCATCTGAGCCTTATCATCTAAGGCTTATCTTAACCATCATATGAGCATATTTTGGTAAAATTTCATCCCATTCCCACTTGGCTTTTGCTCACACTCACTTAAAAGATAGGGAAGGGTGCGCCGGATGTCATCTTACACCCATCAGATGGTTAGGTGTCCTTTGTCCAATTAGAAGTCTTGTAAAAATATAACTCTTTGAGCATTCAGATTCTCACCCTCCTAGATTTATCTCTATCTTTAGATGGCACCATTTTCTTTATAAATAGGCCCCCCCCATCTGGCCTTGGTTGAACTAACTCCAGCTGCACCCTACGCAAGCCCTGTTCTAGTCCAGTCTCACCTTGGTGCGCCATAAACTCTATCAGAAGCTCCAGATATCTTCATCCTCTGGTGGACGTCTAAAGAAGAAAGAGATATTTTCTTTCTTCTCTCTTTGGCATCCCAAGTGAAGAAGAATGAGAAGAAACCTGCTTCCTCTTGCAGGTGTGCCAGCAGCAGCCCCAACTGGGGTACATCAACTTCAATAGCAAGTGTTCCTCCTTGGTGCACCAATTCCAGCCCCATCTGCAGCAAAAGAAAAATAAGAATAAGAGAAATAAGAAAAAATTACTAGAAATTTGCTTCTTCAATCTCTTACAAGAAGTGTTCAAAAAAGGTGAGGGAAGATGTAGTACTTTCTAGTTCTTTTTTTCCCTCTTTTTTCTCTTCCCCTCGGCCTCCTCCTTGGCCATTCAAATGCTCCAAAAAAACTAGACATTCTTGCACCCTTAAAGCCATGTTTAACCTCCCAATGTTGGCTCTACAAACACCCTTTTATCAGCCTCTTTTAGCCCCTCATTTCAGACCCCTTGCTGTCCATGTACGCACAGCCCATAGGTGGCCTGTAAACATCCCATTTGGTATCCCCAAGCAACCATGCTGTCACCTAATACCATGTCCCTTGTTTCCATCCCTCTAGCAGCCAATTAGGCTTCTGAAGATGCCCCTAATCAGGCCATGTTCGACCATCCTTGCTGCCCAAGTGGACAGACTTCAGAAAATACCCAAATCAGGCCCCTCTGATGGCTTTGAAACCAGCACCTACTTAACCCCTCTGATGGTTACATAAACAGGTCTTGAAACACCCATTTCTATCCTAAATTAGGCCCCTTTGAGTATCCTTTAATCCTACCCTTGATCATCCCTTGTCTGATCCCCTAAATCAGGCTCCTTTGGACAGCCCTTTGGCTTCTCTATTTGTCCTTTCAAATAGCCCAAGTTCTGCCCACCTGTACTACAGCTGAACGGTAGCCCCTTTCAGCTCCTGTTTGGTCTATCAAAATACCCCCTAATCAGGTCCTTGTGTGCCCCTTTTATGGATCTTCAACACAGCACCTGAATGACTAAAGAAGTCAGCCCATTGGCAGCTCTCAAAACAGCACCAAAACAGGTCCTTCTTCAGCCCTCTACATGGAGGTTTGCACTTTGCATCACCTGCTGCTGCTGCAAGGAAATATGAAAAACTCGTTAAGACATATAGCTTGAAAAGCTGGCCTTGTTGGCCTTGAAGATCAAAGAACATGCCTTGCTGGCCCATGAAGACAAAAATAGACCATTTTGGCCCAAGGACATGAAGACCGGCCCACTGTGCCGATGAGACACAAACTGGCCCATTGGGCAATGAACAAAATGACTAAGTCTGGGGAGTTAATCCACAACTGGATGCTACCCTAGACACCTCAACTTGAACCTTAAATTTGACTAAGTCTTAGTAGTTAGCCTATCACTGGGCACTGTCTTAGGCTTCACATTAAAATTTGACTAAGTCTGGGGAGTTAGCCCACAACTAGGTGCTACCTCAGGCTTTGGTCTTAAGAAAAACTTAGTCTGGGGTTTTAGTCCACCATTGGGTGCTACCTCGAGCTTCACACCTAAAAAAACTAATTCTAGAGAGTTAGTCCACCATTGGACACTATCTTAGACTTAGACAAAAAACATCAAGTAAAGAAGTTAGTCTACAACTGGATGATCCATTGAGTGGCTAGTCCAGACATGACTCTGGTATGCTGACCTGGGTGTACATATGGGACATGCTTCCTATGTGGAGGACCCTTCCCACTATGTGGAAAAGTAAAAAAGACTTAACCATATAGTATGGGTAAATTTCCACTGATCAGAAATAAGTCGGCATGCTACCAAAATTTTCTTGATTCCGTGAGAGTTTATACCATGGGAAGGAAATCTCCTTTGACAGGTTGAAGACTTCTACACTTAGTCAATTCTTGACATGGCATATGAATTGCTGACATTGATGAATTAGGCATATGAACTGCCTATGTACCATGTACTCAGACATGAATAATGCTGTGAACTTCAGTGATGACTTGACTTGATGTGATCGAGCATCAATGCTAGCCCGTCGAACTGGATGGGATGTAGACTGAACATAAAACTAAGTATGAACATACTTAATCTCATCTAAAGAACACTTAGCCAAATTTGAAAATAGACTTAATCAAATATTTACATAAGATCGAAGTCTAAAACACTTAACCAAACATGAAAACACTTTGACAAATTTAAACTATCTAAGTCAAAACACTTAACTCAAATGGGAGTTAACTTCATAAAGAAGACAAGTCAAAAACACGTCAAAATGCTTAGAATTTATTTCAGGACACATGAGAAATCAAATTATTAACAATCTTGACTTAAACTTAACCAAGTTAAGTTGAAGTTCAAAACACTTAAAATATACCGAACACACTTAAATTGGTATGAAAAACACCAACCGACATGATAAAAGACTTAGCACATGTTAACTAGACTTAGACGAATCAAATGGCTTAAAACATCTTAAGTTCACCAACACTTAAGCAAATTTCATCAACAACTTTAATTAAAACTGATTAGAAATTTTAACTAAGTCAGAATCAAGTAATTCAACTTGAAAAAAAAACAACACGTAACATTCAACATTCAAACTTATACTCAAAACAACTTTGAACAAATCAAACTTTTAATAAGCTTTCAACAAACTTAAACAAAGACTTAACCAAAATTGTTTGCATCTCATTGGACCTTAAGGGCTGGTGCCCTTTGTGTTCTTTACATGTTGTGGATGTGCATGCTCTCAGCAAAAAGGATCACTATGACAGTTAATCAAGGGTATTTAAGTAGTTGCTTGATGTAAATGAACATCAGATATTCACACCATTTGATGGAGAGATATTAAAAATATTTTTACAAAATCCGAACCTCCATTCTATACTCTTTTAATATTACATAACTATCTAGTATCTTTATAGGCTATCACCTATTTTGCTAGAAAACTTGGGTGTCGATATTTCAAACACAAAAAACAAAACTCTCTTTCAAAACAAACTTTAAGAGAGATCTTTTATTTTCTCGAGGTTCCCACAAGGGCATGGCCTGCGCACCCCTAGGTTGAGGGTGTGGCTAGTTTCTTTCCTAATTTTGCGCTGAGTTTGCTTCTCTTATAAATCGAAAGCCATTCTCAATGATCTAAGCTTACCCACGATGTTTGGAGCTCGTCCTCAACCTCATCTACTCCCTTCCAAGCTCTCTCTCATGTTCTACTGTAATATGGTGGTAAGAAATTGGTATTGAAGCAAGAAAGAAGGCTTGATCTGTGCTCTTAACATTGACGGTCTTCATCAGCCTGCACAAATTTCTTGGGGCATGTGATGCAAAAGTATTAAACATAGGAAGTATTCTACTCTGCATCCTAGTCCATTTGCAATAGATGGGCTTTATTTTGACATGCCGTTTGCCTGTGGTGCTTAATACAACTAGGGTGTGCAATCAAGTTTTGTTTTCAACATCTGTACACTTTCAAAATTTTTACAGGGCATCACAAACATATTTTGGATAAGTCATCAACATAAAAACTCTTCTTCTCATAGTCTTATAATTGTTACAACAAATGTCACTCAATTCTGACAGATTGTTTTGCACCAAAGTCATCTGTAGTAGTCTCTGCACCAAAGTCGCACCGAGGGTGCCAGATTGCATGCCAATTGGATTGGTCTTTCTTCATCAGTTTTCACTCCAATTAAAATGTTTTCACCTCCCACATCTCCTTTTATTTAATATACATCATTTTTAGTTATTTTAATTAGTCTTTGCATCATATTATATCATAAAAATCCAAAAAAAAGGGATTAGGGCTTGCTCCAATCCAGTAAGTTCTAGTGCAATTCCGCATTTTTTGCTCTTTCTTTTATAGTTTCTACACTTTACATAGTTCTATTTGTATTTTTCACTTGGTTCTTTGTTTACTACTTGTACAGATACATCAAGCTAGCATCGGTTGGAGACTCTTCTTCATCGGTTGGCCGAAGAAGAAGAAGATTGAACTTGAACACTTGTTTCCCGCACTAAGGTACACATGTCATCCTTTACTTAATCTACATTTCATTCAATTTAAATTAGAGCCTATGGTTCCTGGCAACCACTCTTCTTCATCTCTACATATACTTCATGTCCTCTTATAATTCTAATTCCTTTAATTTTATTTTCTTCATTCTCCTCTAACACAACCTGAACCGTCTCTCCAGTGCTCAAGCGATGCCGAGGGATAAAAGTTTGAGGATCAATGTGAGTGTGGGACCAAGGTAAGAGCTTTTTTATTTTCCCTCACCTTATGTTTTTTGAGGTGCCAACTTGGGACCCATTTTTGGAGTCAACACCCATGTGTCCAGATTCCTTCACAACCGGGCCTCATATGCCTACATTTATTCACAATAGGGCCCATGTGCCCATCTTGCAACAAGTTTAGGCCCACATGCCAACCTTCCATCAATCTCGGGCGCAGATGCCTACAGTCCTTCTAATTCTGGTTCACACACCCATACCCTTCAATGGCACACACGAGCCCATCATTAATGTTCAAAATCATAACCCTGCTCCCAATCTCCAAAAAGAGGCTCATATGCCCTCTCCTTTCATTAAGTCCCTTGTGCTCAACCATTAGTTGGGCCCTTGAGCCCATCACCATCAATTAAGCCCTCATGCCCATCACCAACAATCAGGCCCTCATGCCCAACAACATTAACTGGGCCCTCTGACCTGCATTCAACTCTTGGGCCCACGTGCCCTTTGATTCCAATCATTCTTGAGCCTTTAAGTCCACTCTCAACCCCAGGGCCTAGGAGCCCATTTTAACTCACTTTTGTTTTCAAGAATGTTTCTTTCATTTTTAAATTCTTTTTACTTTTTCAAAATTTACTGTCAATAAAAATCAAGGGTAGAGAAATTTCTTGAGTGATACCACATTCTTTGCCACTTAACATTGTCAATCCTAACTTTCCCATGCCAAATCAGATCCTCCACATCTTTCACTTCATTGTATGACTCTGACTCTTCGATCTGATGAAATATGGAGCATATCAAAAGTGGGAGTGACTAGGTGAGGCAAGACAAGCACAAGCAACATCGTCACCGGCAATGAACTTTTTCTTCTCTTAGATATTACATGAAATTTTATTCATCATCATGTCATTCGCAAGGCAACACTTTCTTTGAAATATTTTTGAGTTTCACATTTTGATCATACAAAGCTACAGTTGAGAGAAAATTCGTGACTGATAGTATTTGTAACTACCTTTGGTTTATCAAAAAGAATTCTTCATGATGCAAAGCATGTTAATAATTGATTCATCCATAGAATGTAATCTACCACAAAAAATGAAGAGAACAACCAATATGACTTAAGTCCATATGCCTTAGGTCTTAGGTCATTCTCTAGGAATTGGGGGTAGATACCTTGTTACACAGAACACATCAGGATCCAAGAATCCAGATGACCTAACAACTGAGAGAAGTTAGGCAAGGCTTAAAGGTGGAAGGAAAACCCTTACCATATTCTCTTATATTCAATCCAAGATAGGTGAAGGGCACTAGAGAGGGATAGCATTGAAAGCATCCACTATATTAGTAGGAGGCTGTCTCAAAAGATACCATTCAAAAGCTCCAAAAAATTAAATGAAAGGAAAAGAAATTCAGAAAATCATCAAAGGAAAAAACACAATAAAGAGGGCAAGTACCCATGGGTTTCAAAGAAAAACCTAGTCGCATCATGCTATAGAAAGTCAAAAGAAAAGGGCAGGTGCTATATTGTCAATGTCCTGAAGAGGCCAAACATAGGCAAATGGGTGCGAGTAGAGAAATCTCTCTCGACATCTCCAGAGCCTATCAAGGAGTTCCCATCAATTCTTCATTCTTAACTTCTAGGGTATGGGTGGACCAACCAAATCTATGCTGAATTCTTGCCAATCAAAGGTTGAAGGTCAGAAAGATTCTGGGAGAGGAACCCTTTTTTTACATATGGTGTCTACCACCAAACTTAGAATAACAACCAAGTAATGAAGAATTTTTTCAACATTGATATTTATATCCAAAAAATTTGAAGATTTCAAATTCTTAAAAAAAAGAATATTTTTAAAAACTTCAAAAAATGAATATTTTCAATATTTAAAAAATTGAATATTTTTTAGAACTCCAAGATTGATATTTTTAAAAAAATCTAAAATTTTCGAATAAATTTAAAAAAATTCAAAAATTGGACATTTTCAAAATTTAAAAAAGCAAAATTTTTGAAAACTTCAAAAAAGAATATTTTTAAAATTTTAAAATTTTGAATATATTCAAACTTTGATTCAAAAAAATAAAAAATTTTCATCACCATGCTTGATTAAAATTTTTGTCTTTACATTTTTATTTACTTTTAGTCACTCATGTTTCATTTCATTCATCACATATTTTCTACTATTGTTTTTATACTCTTCAAAATGCTATCCTATGCTTGACAAAAGTCAAGGTAGACCGTGCCTTGCAAGGGGAATAAGCCACGTTGCAATTCTGATCTCCTTTTTCAAAGTGTTTCAGGCACAAGGAGAACGTTGTAGAACAATGTGTTGCTCTCCACTTCCCTCCCCTGAGGATTCTCAGGAGGAGGTGTCACCACAAGCTCGGCCTCAACTTTTCAAAAGAGCTTTGTTTGAAAGTTTTCAACATTTCAACAAAACTCTGTGTCCTCATTAGGACAAATGAACCTTTTTGTGAATTCACATGTCATCACATCGTAAACTCACTGTTACCATTTTCTTTCTTAGCATATTAGGTACACTACTATTCATTTATGCATTGATTTTGAAGATCATGAGTACAAAGAAGACCAGACCCAAGATCCCCTTCATCAAAATTCACGACAGTTGGGTCAATCTTCATGCTTGTGGATAGGCCAAAATTAAACATCGAGGGATGGTAGTTCCCGATTGGGATCCCTAACCTCTGATGTTTAATATATATCTGCAACTATCATTTAGATAATTTTTGACTTTTTTAGCCCAACATGCATCATATAGAGCCTTGAATTTTTGCATTGCATGTATCATTCTATCACTTTGTCATTCACCATATGTGATATCGTTCTGACCATAGTGTCTGCATCCCTCCATGGTCATCATTTCATCATCATATCCTCAAGGTCCCACCAGGTCATTTGTTTCAAATTCTGATCTTCTCATTATCCCACCATGTCTCTTGTCTCATCATATGATTGGTGAACTTTTGTTCAATTGTGTATTTCATCTTTATCCCATCGTGGCTTCTCGCCCCACTTTCTTTCCACTTATCCTACTGTGGCAATCATCATTTCTTTTCATCCAATCGTAAGCTTAATTTTTTTTTGATTCTATCCTAATTGTGGGCTTGCGCTATGTTCTGGTGCAGAGATGTGATTCACAATGCCTTTTGTTCCTTTTAACGAGCTTTAACATCTGCTTGTTAAAATTTGAGGTCATTCCATTTTGAATTAAATCAAGTTTTCTAGAAATTCAAGTGAATATGAGAGCCTAAATATGCTTGATTGATATACTCTTACTTTAGTTTTATCATACAAGAAAATCCTTTCTTAAACTTTAGCCTATCATAGTACAAGAACACCGCAAAAATTGGATTGCTAGCTAATGATGAACCTACGAGTCTATGATTAGAGGAAACCCCACCACGTTGGGGTTGGCTTGTTTTTATTTTATCTCTCTCATGCCCGCAATAACCTTTTACCAATTGGGTATAAGAAGTCTTGGTGACACATGACAATAATCTAGGGAACTTGAGGAGATTCACTTTGCCGAAATTGGTTGATGATTGTATCTATATGAGAAGAGATCACACATACTAGTTTATCCAGATCATTAATGTCCCATTTTAATAATTCTATAACTAGGAACATTTAGATCACATACTTCTACATGATTGATCTCATTATCATGATCCCATTATCATTATATCATCATGACTCAATCATCATTGCATGTGATCAAGGACTTCATTACAATATATGCTTCAAATAAGAGCTAGTAATCAAGACTTGCCTAATTAATTGAATGAGATATTCCTAGAAATATCAAATCATATTATATATGATTGACTTGTAGGGCATACATTTCTATCAATCTCCCACTTGTGCTAAAGCCAATCACCCATATAGCTGATCTCTATTAGCTCAAGATGAAACTCAAACACTCTTTGAAAAACTTCATCAGTCAGTGGATCTGCAATGTTGTTAGTGGAAGATACTCTATCTTTAATTATATCTTTATAAGTTGCATTCTCTCTGATTGTATGGTATTGCCATAGAAGTTTTAAACTTCTAATGAGACTTTGACTCTACCCCATTGTTTTCCCAAAATAATGGTACTCTTTTAGAGAAAATTGAGACAATCCCATAAGCCAGATGAATATCTTTATCTAGTCTACTTCTCAAGCAGTTGTAGACACGCCAAATTGGCTTGATTCGGAGCCCTAGACTCTTATTCCATAGGCGATATCTTTTATCCGACCGTTATTTGATCTGGATTACCTCGCGGACATAAGCTAAGGACATTGGTGGAGCCCCTTGTGAGTTGAGAATGGACCGAAGATTTCCGGAACAATGCCGTAACCTTCAAGCGAGAGCCGCGCGTGAACCATAAAAACACGAAGCCTGCTCGATGACCGACCTTGAATGGTCCATAATCGAAGGTCTCGGGAGTCCCGCATGTGTTCCGTAACATTCAGGGTTTCCGAGAAGTCATTTCGGTAGGCGTCGGTCAATGACGGCTTTCGTTACGGCTTTTTCGATCTGTGCTGACACGGCTATCCCGGACCACATGTTAGGCCTTTCCGGTCATCACCGGGTCTTTTCAGGTCATCCGGGTCGATTCTAGCCGTATATTTTATCAACCGGGGCTATAAGGCCGGTTCGGTCAATTTTAGGGTTTCGCGGCTTTTACGGCTTTCGATTCACGTTTACCGGGTTAATCTCAGATTTTTCGATGACTTCGGGTTGAACCGATCAGACCGGACTTGTTCGGTCATCATTTTTAAGTCATCCCGAGTTGACCCGAGATTTCTCGATCGGAACCGTGCTCTTTCGGATCTTCGACCCGGGTTTCGGCTTTCCGCGAGAGGGTAAACCGGTAGAAAGCCCCATACGAACATCTCGGGAGTCATGCGGCTGGTTTACCAACTTGAGGAGCGGTTGAAGGACCTCTTTACAACGCGACAAACGGGAGCCGAATCGGACATCCCGTTTGCAAAATACGGCTCGCGGAACACGCGCGCAGGAGAGAGAGTGTACCGCGCCCCCGCTCCGCTTGAAAGTGGAGGGCGCGCCCTGCGCGCCCTCAAACCGGGCGCGCCTGCGCGCCCCGGTTCTCTTTGAAAGGCGGGGGCGCGGTCGTTGCTTTAAATCAGAAATTACCCCGATTAGCACCTTCTAAACCGGGTTTTGGAAGGTTTCCGGGGGAGGATTTTCACTTATTTGTACCGCGCCCCTGTTCGGGGGCGCGTTACGCCAGCATGTCAAGTCGATTTTTAGCAATTTCCGGAAGTTTCGGTCGATTTTTAGCGATGAGACGCCGAACGCGCCCCCGCCCCCATTTGAAACGGGGGCGCGCGGACCGCGCCCGACGGGCGCGCGCGCCCTCGCCCGCGGTTTGAGCGCCCTGCGCGCCCTCGTCTCCTTTGAAATGCGGGGGCGCGGTACATCCAGTTTCTAAATTTTGCACCGTCTCCCTTCCCCTATAAATTGAGGGCCATTCTCAACGAACCGAGGTTGAAACCCCCGGTGCCTAGCTCATCCCAAGGTCGTCCAAGCTCTTCTCCAAAGCCGTTCCGACGTCCAAAGGCGATCCGAAGTCAAGAAATCGATCCCGAGGTGAAGGAGAAGGCTCGATCCGGGTGTTCTTCATCAACCATCTTCATCGACTCCTGGAGAAAATCCGAGGCTTCTTCTGCAAAAGTCTTCAACATACAAATTGTCCCTCTCTTCGTCCTCTTTCGTCCCCAACTGACGGCACTCCATTCCGACTTGCCGTTTGTTCGTGGCGGTTGCTACACTGAGGGCGCGCATCCAGGTTCTATTTTTGATATCTGCCCACTTTCAGAATTTTTACTGACTTATACAGGAGGATTTCGGAGAAATCATCAACATATAAACTCTTCCTCTCTCAGTCCTCCGTCTACTTCAACAAACGGAACTCGATTCTGACATCGGGGTCGTCCGTAACATCCTCTGCACCGAAGTCGCGCCAGAAGGGTGCAAAGCTACCCGAACCGGCCTTTTCTCAACCAACTCGGCTTCAACTCAAGCCGATCCATTCTATAAGCTTTCTCAACTCCATTAACTCTGTTTATTCATTGTTTTAAAGCATCTTTTAGTTCATTTATATCATTTTTACCTAATCAAAAATACAAAAAAAAGGGGTTAGGACTCACCCCAATCCGGTGAGTTCGATTCCAATTGCTTTTCTCTCATATTCTCTCTACAGTTACTACACTTCACAAGTCTAACCAAATTCTTCACTTGGTTTATTGTTCTAGTTGCACAGGTTGATCAAGCTAGCATTGGATTGGAGACTCTTCTTCATCGGCTGGCCGAAGAAGAAGAAGGTTGAACTCACATCCCTTTCTCCCACGCTAAGGTACACACGGTCAACTTCTTTCTATTTCCATTACATAAAGCGGAGCCCGCGGCTCCTGGCGACCACACTTTCTTTTTATTCATGTTCTAAATTCATATCCTCCTCATTCTCCTCCCACATGACCCGAACCATCTCCGGTGCTCGAGCGACGCCGTGAGATGAAAGTTCGGGGATCAATGTGAGTGTGGGACCGAGGTGAGGAGTCTTTATCGCTTTCCGAGTGTTTTCAATCCACTCCTCTTTTCCCCAATTTCATCTTCACCTCTTTCTCTTGAGGTGCCGATCCGGAACCCGTTTCTGGAGTCGACAGCTTTTTGGCGACCACGGTGGGACAACCAATGTCTTCAACCGTGCTAGCTTGATTGATCCGTGCAACTAGTTGTTTTCCGACTTGGTTCCCGCGTGAACCGGCTTGTCCTTTACCCTTTTCCATGTCAATTTACCTTTAAAAAACTTGCTGATTACTCTTCCTTTAAGATTGTCCCCCATGTGGACTTGATTTCTTGTCTTTAATTTCAGCCCGGTTCCCGCGTGAACCACTTTTTCTTATAAACCGGTTCCCGCGTGAACCACCTTTCTTTTTCCAACTCGGTTCCCGCGTGAACCAACTTACTTTCAGATCGGTCCCCGCGTGGACCACCCATTTGCAGCACCTTTAGATTGGGCCCACATGGCTCTCTTTCATTTTGTCAACTCTTACACCGGTTCCCGCGTGAACCACCCCTTTTCCTTAAAACCGGTTCCCGCGTGAACCACCTTTCTTTCCAACTCGGTTCCCGCGTGAACCAACTTACCTTCAGATCGGTCCCCGCGTAGACCACCCCTTTGCACCAATTAGATTGGCCCCACGTGGCCCTCATTTCCTTTTCCAATCAAACAAACCGGTTCCCGCGTGAACCACCCATTTTCCCTTCAAAAACCGGTTCCCGCGTGAACCACCTACTTTTCCAAAACTCGGCTCCCGCGTGAGCCACTTTATTTTCAATTCGGTCCCCGCGTGGACCATCCTTTTACCTTTACTTCAGATTTGTCCTCACTTGAACACTCCAACACAAGCCGGTTCCCGCGCGAACCACCTTTTAGTTGTTAGTTGCTAGTTACTTGTTTACTCTATCATTGCTTGTCTTGCTTGCATTCACTTGTTTGATTTATTAAATAGCTTTCATTCATGTTTGCATATTGATTGCTTCTTATCCTCCTACCCTCCATTTTTTATTTTTGCATTAGCTTTTGCATCGGGTACCGGACTTGCTCCGATCCATAGGGCATTCGAGGCGGGGGCTCTCTCTCCCAACATACCCTCACCCTCCAAACACCTTCTTGGTGGATTCTAACCTCTCTTCTGGGATATTCCTTCCTAGTTGTTTTGGTTTTTTCCATCAAGGCCTCCATAAGTCCCCATCCGTGGAGTATTCCTCTCCGCACGATTGGGCAGGTTGTACCACTTCCCAAAACCCGAAGAACCCAAGTACCTACTCGTGGTGATTGAGTGATAACCTTAGGTCTTGAAGATTGAAGCAATAGGAACCATGCCTACTTGAGTGAACAATTGCTAACAATCTATCTAATCTAAGGTTTCAACCCAAAAATTGTCGAGTAGTCATTTTAAAAAAACCTGTTTGCATAACTTGCTTGCTCACAACAATTAAAAAACAACCAAATTTTTTTTTCAAAACACCTAAAACAAAAACCTTTTTAATTTTGTGTTCAACTTGTTTTCCAAACAACCAAATTGAAACAAAAAAAAATCAAACAAAACAAACATACAAAAAATCTTCAATTGTGTGCTTTGATTGCTCTCTTTTCTAACCATCTTTCAAGAAAGATCGACATGATGCCCATGATGCTAAGGTCTGGAAGCCATGTTGGGAGGTCAGACTACTACAAGCTGCAACAACCTATGGTCCAACCAGTGGGCCATGTCAACGCCGTCAGGGAGCCAGAAATTCAAAATCCTACTCATCAACCTGCATCACTTAGCGTGGAGCAACTCCTCCAGGGTCTATCTCTTCATCTTGACCCCGAATCTTTTTCGCTTGTGCAATCCTTGACTAAGGGCAAGATGCCCGCCACTCAAGATCCGGTCGAGGGAAATCAAGCCCCCTCACCACCTCAATCAGCAGTCAGGCCCCAAATCATCTCTTCTCCCCGGGGCAACCACCCGCAGTGTCTCCACTCACCCTATTATGGGGGCATTCACATAATTCACCGTTCCCGTTTCCAACCTACCTCCTCCAACTCAGCCACCTAAACACTTTGCTCCCGTGGCTCGGGAATCTGACCCTCACCCAGTGTTAATGAACAAAATCAACCGGATGGATGAGCGCTTCGAAGAGATGAGGGCACCGCCTCGATTCTAAAGCCATCCCCGAAATCTCTGTCCCATCTTTCCCGGTCCTACACCTTCCTCCTTCGGAGATGCAGGTCTTCCAAATACAACGGGACGGTAATCCTTTTAACCATCTAAAGAGCTTTCTCTATGACTCTTCATTCTGGAAAAATGACCACAAAGCCCTTGCCTTCCTATTCCGTCGGTCATTGGATGGAGCCGCCCTTGACTGGTTCTATTCTCTCGATTCCATTGAGGCGGCGGATTTCGACATTGTCAAGACGAAGTTTCTACAGAGGTACAAGGATAGGGTGGTGCCAGCCTGCTCGATAACCGACTTAATTGCTGAAAAGATGAGGCCAGATGAGGACTTTGCCAGATTTGCTGAACGGTGGAAGGGAATGGCTGAGAGGCTTGTGGATACCATCTCAGAGGGGGAGCAGGTGAGGATGCTTATTGGGAACACCACGCCTAACCTTCGCAACCTTCTGATCATGCACCGTCCAACAACCATGAGTGAGTTGTGTGATAGCGCCCGCTACCTCCAAGCCCACTTTAAGGATGCATCCATGATCAACCCGTTCGACACCAAGCCCCGTAATACTAGAAAGCCTACACCCGTAGGACCCACCACCGAAGGGGTAGTAAATAATGAGAGCATCAATGCCATGGGTAACCAGGGTGGGTACCGTCAAAGCCAATACCGTAACCCACCACCCAATCAACAATACCGCCCAGCCCCTCAACCAGCTCCTCAGCCACAGCAACAACTTGCATACAACCGAGCACCACCACAGCAACCCACCTACAACCGAGCACCCCAGCAACCAAATGCCTACAACCGAGCGCCTCAACAACAACATGTCTACAACCGACCACCACCACCACAACAAGCCTACAACCAAGTGCCACCACCAGCCAACCAACCTAGGAGGGGGGGACCCAAGAGAGAGTACTACCCTCAACTGCCATTCCCCCTCACCGATATCTTCAACGCATTGATGGCGGAGCAGCAGCTAGAGCTTCCAAAGGAGAGAGAAGGATGGCCAAGCAAATGTTGACATGACAAAATACGTGCTTACCATCGGTATCCCGGGCACACGGTGGATGTCCGTTTCCGGTTTAAAGACTACATCCATGACCTTAATGATCGAGGGAACATTGATGAGCACGGATGGGGAGTCTATTCAAGCAATGAAGGCACGTCGGAATCAACCACGGCGACAACAAGCACGGCGGCGGCCCGACACAGGCATAGTCCAAGATCCACTACCGGTACATGCACCCGTACAAGCACCGGCACCAGCACCACCGAACCAACGACTCGGCCTCGTCCCACTCTTGCCATCGAGGAGTCAACCCACCATTCCTGTGGTTGGCGGGTCGAGGATCAAATCACCTCCATGCCCGCCATACCAACCCCACCTACAAATCGCACCATACTCTCCATACCGAGAGTTGCCCCCAGCCCACAAACTATCCAAACACCACTACCCTCACCAACCATTAACCCTCCACGACGTTTAATCATTAGACCTCCACCAGCCCTCCCAACCAGCACCCCAACCTAACCCACCAACCACCATTAATCCTCCACGGCGTCTAATCATTAGACCGCCACCAACACCAGACATCACCTAACCTACCAGATCCGCCACCCCACGACCCCTCATCATCCGATCCTCACCACCCCTACCTACCATGGGCTCCTCAACCTACCAACCAACCCTACCATCACCAACATCACCACTTCCCCCTACCACGCTGGCGCCGGTACTTCGTAGCGGGAGGATGGTCCAAAGGGTCTTCCCCCGGAGTCGGGATACAACCACAGAACAGCGGAAGAGGAGGTGGTATAAGAACCGGGTGCCCGGCACGGCATATGACCTGGCTGAAGCATCTGGACAAAATGCCGGCACGGATTTCAATTTTGGAGCTGATAAAGAGGTCAAAGAACCATCAGGACATCCTACAACAATATCTTCAGCGGGTCATGGTCAATGAGGACCTCCCGCCTGAGAAGATCATTACTGTCCTGACCCCGAGGAGTGAACATACGGCACTCACCTTTACACAGGAGGAGTTGGCATGGCCAGAGATAAGAAAGTACGCCTTGTGCGTTGCAGTAGTCATCCGAGGCGTGGAGATCAAGTCCTGCTTGATTGACACCGGAGCATCCATAAATGTCATGCCGCCAGAAACATTGCAACTTTGCGGCATCTCCGATGAAGAAATCGAGCCTTCTGCCGTCACGGTGACCGCATATGACAACTCCCGGAAGCCGGCACGAGGGGTGGTTACATTAAAAGTAGGGCTCGGGCCATGTGCCGTCACCACCGAGTTTCACGTTCTAGACCGGACCCTACATTCAAAGCTATTTTGGGACGCCCGTACCTTGAGGCAATAGGAGCTGTTGCCTCCACTAATCATCGATTGTCGAAGTTCCCACAAGGGCCAGGTGATCAAAGTAACCAACATCCCCATTCCGAATGACGTGGATGACCCCTCTTCCGCACTACCAATATCAAAATCATCCACGGGTGGTTTCAACTACGGAGCTACCCGAGGTCATGGTATTGACGACGCCTCCGGATCTGGTTGCGTTGCGGATGATGAAAGGGATGGGCTATCGGCCGGGAAAGTGGGAAAGGAGTTGCGCAGGGGGTTGTGCACCCCATTGAAGCCGTACGAAGACCAAAGAGACACGGGCTTGGCTATGAGCCCCAGGTTCCTCCACGGATGGTCTACCGACCAAAAAATGCCATGGGACTCCAAAAATTCTTTATTAAAGGGGAGACCATGATGATGGCCGGGGACAAAGAAGAAGAACCGGTCAAGAGGAAGAAGGCACCGAGAGCAAGAGGAGGAGGTGGACAACCCGAGTTCATCTTTAGCTCGGTTGTTCATAGAGGAGGAAGAACCAGTCAAGGGCAAGTCCATCTCTAAACAACTTGTCCACTCGAACCCACCTCCAAACAACATCCCGCGTGAACCGTATCCTACGGTCACGTATTTCAAAATCCTCACTCTCTCCCTCTTAGATTCACTTGATGGGCTATCTAGCCCAATTCCCACTTATGGGCCAAAATGGCCACCTGAACTGATCAATGGGCCTGAGAGCCCATTCAAATCTTCTTACTCCACTGGGCTTCTATGCCCATCCAACAAACTTGGGCGCACGTGGCCACGAGTCGGGCCCACGTGCCCTTTAGATTTATTTTCTTGCTTTGGGCCCGCGTGCCCACCATTTGGGCCCACGTGCCCCCTAGATCTTTTCACTAGCTTTGGGCCTATACGCCCATTTCTTGTCATCATCAGGCCCGCGAGCCCATTTTTCTTCCATTTGCTTAAGCTTTCTATTTACGCTCGAGCCCCATCGGCTCATTCTCTTTTGTTATTGAAAATACCCAAAATACCAAAAAACGTCCTCTCGCAAACTCAGTTTTCCATCAAGGAGACGTCGCTACTTGTCTCGGAGGGTGCTCCCAACCAGGGACCCCTCTTCTCCAACTCACTGATCGATCTGTTCGATCCTTCACCCATTGTTAATACCACCTTTTCAATTCCGTCTTCTTTAAGAGTAGTTAGGGTAGGAAAGAAGAAAATTCGAGGTAAACGTGTGCCGGAAAGATATATCCAACAAATAGCTCGAAAAATGCAAGGAATGTGCAAGGCTGCCAAGGTTTTTGGAAAATGCTATCCAGCTTAATGAAATCCAATATGAGGATGAATTCAACGTAGATCATACAACCGGGAGTTTACGAGGTCTTATCGAGAAAAGACCGATTTCGAGGATGGAATTGAGGATTTGGCTGATGCGTATGCATCTGGACTTAAAAGGTTTGAAGAACCATTAGCCACGGTGGATGAACCGACAAAAGAATTGAATCTCGGAACACCGGAAGATCCCAAGACAGTCCTCCTAAGTGCAAACCTCACTCCCACTGAGGAACAGAGTTTGATTAAGATTTTGGAAGAATATAAGGACACGTTCGCATGGACATACGAGGACATGCCGGGGTTAGACAACTCGTTAGTTGAACATCGTCTAACTTTGAAACCTGGAGTTACCCCGGTCAAACAAAAATTAAGGAGATTCCACCACGATGTTGCACTTAAGATGAAAGAAGAGGTCGACAAGTTACATCAAGCAAGATTCATTAAGGTCGTCCTTTATCCGCAATGGGTGGCAAACATAGTCCCCGTCATGAAGAAGGATGGCCGAGTTCGGATTCAGTATAGACTTCGGGGACTTGAACCGAGCGTGTCTAAAGATGACTTTCCTCTACCTCATATTGACGTTGATAACAACTGCTGGATTCGAAATGTTGTCATTCATGGATGGCTATTACGGGATATAATCAAATCCGGTTGGCCGAAGAGGACCAGGGGAGAAGACCTCGTTCACCACACCTTGGGGAACCTGCGCTGCTTCGTCATGCCCTTTGGAATTTGAAAGAATGCCGGTGCTACCTATCGAGAGGGCAATGATGGCTATCTTCCATGACATGATGCATACCCTTGTAGAGGTATACGTGGATGACACAGGTCGTTAAGTCCAAAAGCCAAAAAGATCATCCTCGAAGTGTTAAGAAAGGTCTTGCAAAGGGCTAGGGAATATAAATTGAAGATGAACCCAAAGAAATGCACGTTTGGAGTATCCTCGGGAAAAGCATTTGCTGGGTTCATAGTGAGCAAAAGGGGCATAGAGATCGACCCAAACAAGGCCAAGGCAATCATTGGTATGCCTCCTCCGAGAAATATGAAAGAACCGAGGATTAGTTGGGAGGCTACGCTTTGTCCGCCGGTTCATCTCACAACACTCCCAAAGGTGTAAACCTTTCTAAGAGTTGACCAAGGCGGGGGGCCGAGTTCAAATGGGATTCGAAGTGCCAGGGATGCATTCGATGGTTTGAAAAGATACCTAGTCCCCCTGTGCTTAGACCACCCCACGGCAAGCCCTTAGTTTTATATATCTTGGTTTTGGAGAATTCTCTTGGGGCGGTCCTTGCACAAGTCGATGAAGAAGGGAAAGAGAGGGCAACTTACTATTTGTCAAAGATCTTTGATCCATGTGAGCAGTATACTTGTAGTGGAGAAGACTGTCTTTGCACTAGTACGGGTAGTTCGGAAGCTTAAACACTATTTCTTAGCTCATGAGGTCAACCTTATTGCCCGCATCAATCCCATCAAATTCCTTCCGGAGAAAACTCGTTCTAACTGATCGGGTTAGGTCGTTGGCGAGCTTCCTTTCTCAGTTGATATCACCTATGTCCCCCGAGAAGGCGATTAAGGGCTATGCCATTGCCGAACATCTAGCCCATCACCCTATACCCCTCTTTGACCCGGTCCAATCGGAGCTCTGGATGACGAACTAATGTTGATCCGATCTTCCCACCTTTGGACATTATATTTTGACGGGGCTGCGAATTCACACGGTAAGGGAATAGGAATCGTCCTTCTATCACCCGAGGTGTCACCATTCCACAGGCATTTCGGCTTGACTTCAAAGAACCAACAATATAGCCGAATACGAAGCCTTGCCGGCCGGCTGGAGGCGCTTTCATTTCTATGGTGCCACGGAATTAAGGGGTGATAGGTGATAGCCAACTAATTGTTCGCCAAGTCCTAACCAAATACCGAACTTCTCATCCAAACCTTAAACCTTACCAAGAACTCACCTCTTGCTACATCAAGCTCTTTTCCAAACTAACTTTCGTCCATGTTCCTCGAGCTCAGAACATCCTTGCTGATGCCCTTGCCTCCTTAGCTTCATCTCTATCAGTCCCGCTAGGTAGACAGGTGCGGACTATTCATGTCCGTAGAAGGTCGATGCCAGCGATTAAGGATGGGCGATTTCTGAAAGTTAAGGAGAGATTTGGGAGGAAGGAGGATCTACAGCGGAAGGAGGGAGGTTCTCTAGTCGAGGTGGAAGAGTTAGATGAGGGTGAGAGGCCTTGGTTTGATGAGATCGCAAGGTATTGTCAAGATCGAGACATATCCACTGGATCGGAAATGCAAAGAAAAGAAGGCCATCGGGGATAGTATCCCGGAGGTATACCATCCAGGAGGGGTGCTCTACAAGAGGAGCCTAAGCGGAATTTTATTGAGATGCGTTGATGAAGAAGAGGCGAAATTGGTGTAAGGAAGCACATTCCGGAGTGCAATGGGGGCCATGTCAATGCTCAAGCTCTTGCCAAGAAAATCATCGAGCGAGGGTATTATTGGCCAACCCTAGAAGAGGATTGCTCCATCTTTGTCCGCACCTGTCATTCTTGCCAACTTCATGCCGACAAGATCCATTCTCCCGCATCTTCCCTTCATCCTATTCATGCCCCATGGCCCTTCGCCATGTGGGCTTTCGATATCATTGGCCCTCTAAGTGATCTTAACTCTGAAATCCGTTCCAAATCGTTCATCCTGACGGCAACAGAGTACTTCACCAAGTGGGTAGAAGCGGAAGCGTTCGTGGAGATCAAGGCATCAACACTGTGCTCCTTCATCAAACGCAACATCATCGCCGAGTTCGGGATACCCGGCGACATTATCACCGACAACGGACCGCAATTTCTCTCTCAAGGGTCTGCGTGATCTTTGCAACGGTACCGCATTGCATTGCATCATTCATCTCCTTATTACCCGCAAGGCAATGGTCAAGCGAAGCCACCAACAAAACTTTGATTAAAATCATCAAGAAAACTGTGTAAGTCTAGCAAGTTCGCGAATTGCGGCCAGATAAGCTTGTAGATGCCCTATGGGCTTATCGTACTTCTGTACGGACCCCACTGGTCAAACCCCATATGCTCTCGCATATGGGATGGAAGCGGTGGTCCAGTACTCCTTCCATCACTCCGAGTTCAACTCGATAGGGACATCCACTGTCGATGAGAGACGAGAATCTCTCCTTGCGCAACTTGAACTCCTAGATGAAAGAAGGTTGGCTGCCTGGCATGCCGGACTTATCGAGAACCGATTGAAAAGGTTTTATCAAAAGAGGGTGGTAGAGAGAAAGTTCGAAATCGGGTGAGATGGTAGTTAAACGTATATTCGTTAAGCCGGGTGGTCCCCGCTCCAAGTTGCAACCTAGCGGGAAGGGCCTTTTGTTATAAGCGAAAAATATCCGGGCAATGCATATGAGCTAACCAACGCCGATGGAGAAAAATTGAATCATCCATGGAACGACGTTTACCTCAAAAAATATTTTCCTTAGAAAAGAAAATGGAGAATTTCTAGTATGATATTAAGTCATCGATCCAAGGGTGTTAGCTAGAAGTCAAGGGTAGACATCACCTTGCACGCACAACACCTCCCGATCCTGAATCTAGATAGCCCAACACTCAAGAGCGGCGTAGACACGAAGGCGGAAAGGAAACCTTACCTTATTCTCTTCTATTCGGTCCAAGATAGGTGAAGGGGACTAGAGGAGGATAGTATCGAAAATGCCCGCCGCCTTAGTAGGAGGCCGTCTCATAGGGTGCAAAAGGGTGCCAAAAGATGGGCAATGAACCCCACAGGTTTAAACAAATATGGGCATGTCTGAATGAGTACCCGAAAGAATAGAAAATGAAGAGAAGGCACCAAAAGATGGGCAATGACCCCACGGGTCAAAGACTTGTCTAAATAAGTGCCATATGTAGAAAAGACCCGAAGAGGCCGAACCCCAACGGGCAATTTGGGCATGAGTAGAGAAACCCTCCTCAACACCCCAAATCCTATCAAAGACTTCCTCTATTATTCTTCCATCTTAAAACCCCTAGGGTAGGGTAGACTATCCAAACTCAGGGGGAATCCAAACTGATCAAGAGAAGAGGGCAAGAAAGATTCGCAGGTAGGGAACCTTATTCACACGTGGTGCTTATTGCTTGAATCTTGATCAACACTCAAAGATCGATGAATAGTCTCAATACTGGCACATTCTCCACAAAAACCCAAAAAAAATGCACATTTTCAAGAATCCAAAAAAAAATCAAATATTTTCAAAAATCCAAATTCTTTTTTTTTTGAATATTTTCAAAAAAAAATCCGAAGAAAAAAAATTGAATATTTTCAAAAAAAATAAAAAATTGAATACTTTCCAAAAATCTAAAAAAAAATGCATCATCTAACTTGGCATAACATTGATTTTTTCCTTTGCTAGCATTCATGTTTATCTTTATGTCTTGCATGTTTCATTTCCGCATTGCATATTTACCTTCATTATCACCCCATTAAGAGGGCTCCTCCCTTTGATTTAAGTCAAAGTCGGCCATAATAGGCAAAGGGATGAGTCGTTGTGAAGATCTAATCCTCTTTTATCAAGTGTTTTCAGGGACTTTAAAATAAGAGGAGAAGGTTCTCTCAACGACAGGTAAGTTCTCTTAACCATTTCATTTCGGTCATCTAGTCTATTTTTATACCTTGTTAAGAAGGCTCCTCTCTTTGACCTAAGTCAAGGCAGACAACAATAGGAAAAGAGATGAGCCATGATGAAGATTTAATCCCCTTTTATCAAGTGTTTCAGGATGCTAAGATCAAGAAGGGTGTGACTCTCACCATAACAGGTAAGCTATCTTAACTTTTTACCTTAATTGTCATTTTGTGCATTCTACCTGGTTAATAAGGCTACCCCCCTTGACGTGTAAGCAAGGCAAGATGACAATAGGCAAAGGGGGTAAGCCATAGAACAGATTTAACCCTTTATTAAGTATTTCAGGAAAGAAACACGAGTCAAGGAGGGGGAAATATCACCAATAGGAATTGCTCACAGAAACAAAAGAATCAACATGGGAAACCCCCATAACTTGCCGACTAGCATATATGTCGCTAGTCGTGTATTATTATCTTATGCATTATTTGTTGAAGACCATGAGCATAGAGAAGACTTGACCCGAGATCCCCTTCATCAAAATCTACGACGGTCGGGTCATCTCTAATGCTCACGGATAAGCCAAAGTTGTCTTTGTGAGGGACGATAGTTCCCGAATGGGTATCTTGACCTCATAGACAATCTATATCTTCAACTATTTGTTATACAAGTTTTGTTTTATTTTCTTGAGCCCAGCATGCATCATGTAGTATTAATTGCATTACATTTTGTTTTGTCATTGCATACATCATTTCCTAATCTTCACCTTCTCACCCTCTCGATCATTCTAAATCCCACCGTGTCATTAACCATATTCTCTAGTCCCACCAACCTCTCTAATATCCCACCGTGTCTATTCATCCCACCGTGTTCGGTAACCACTTTTTGCCCTCAAATCTTTCAATTCTTTTCACCACAGAGGCCATTGCAACTTCTTTTGCTACTTATCCCACCGTGGCAGCCATTTCGTCCTAAGGGCCTTCAATTTTGATCAGAACTTGCACCGTCATTATCTTCACGGTCTATGTTTAAACATTTGCCTTTCGGAATTTAAGATCATTCCATTCCGAATTGAATCTTGTCTCTTGGAAGACTTAAATAAATCTGAGAGCCTGAATGTGCTCGATTGGTATTCTTTTACTTTTTCAAAACAAATCTCTTTTTAAACTTTAGCCCGTCACAGTACAGGAACACCGCAAAGATCGGGTTACCGGCTGATGATGAACCTACGAACCCATGTTTCGGGGACTCCCCACCGCGTTGGGGGTTGGCTACTCTTCTCTCGTGCCAATGGCACATCTCTTACCAATCGAACATAGGAAGACTTGATGAAACATGGCGGTTAACCGAGAGACTTGAGGAGATTCGTCTTGCCGAATCTGGTCGTTGAGCGTGTCTATATCTACACCTTGATGCCACCTTTTCAGTCCATCGCCATTTCACTCCACTACATTCCGCTACGATCCATCTCGCTTCGCTACGCTTTCTCTACGTTTCACTCCGTTCCGCTACATGCCATTCCCTTTGCAAAGCCGACATCAAGGCGAGGCAAGTCAGACACGCCAAATTGGCTTGATTCGGAGCCCTAGACTCTTATTCCATAGGCGATATCTTTTATCCGACCGTTATCTGATTTGGATTACCTCGTGGACATAAGCTAAGGACATTGGTGGAGCCCCTTGTGAGTTGAGAATGGACCGAAGATTTCCGGAACAATGCCGTAACCTTCAAGCGAGAGCCGCGCGTGAACCATAAAAACACGAAGCCTGCTCGATGACCGACCTTGAATGGTCCATAATCGAAGGTCACGGGAGCCCCGCATGTGTTCCGTAACATCCAGGGTTTCCGAGAAGTCATTTCGGTAGGCGACGGTCAATGACGGCTTTCGTTACGGCTTTTTCGATCTGTGCTGACACGGCTATCCCGGACCACATGTTAGGCCTTTCCGGTCATCACCGGGTCTTTTCAGGAGTCATCCGGGTCGATTCTAGCCGTATATTTTATCAACCGGGGCTATAAGGCCGGTTCGGTCAATTTTAGGGTTTCGCGGCTTTTACGGCTTTCGATTCACGTTTACCGGGTTAATCTCAGATTTTTCGATGACTTTCGGGTTGAACCGATCAGACCCGGACTTGTTCGGTCATCATATTTAAGTCATCCCGAGTTGACCCGAGATTTCTCGATCGGAACCGTGCTCTTTCGGATCTTCGACCCGGGTTTCGGCTTTCCGCGAGAGGGTAAACCGGTAGAAAGCCCCGTACGAACATCTCGGGAGTCATGCGGCTGGTTTACCAACTTGAGGAGCGGTTGAAGGCCCTCTTTCCAACGCGACAAATGGGAGCCGAATCGGACATCCCGTTTGCAAAATACGGCTCGCGGAACACGCGCGCAGGAGAGAGAGTGTACCGCGCCCCCGCTCCGCTTGAAAGTGGAGGGCGCGCCTGCGCGCCCTCGGCGGGGCGCGCTGCGCGCCCTCAAGGCGGGGCGCGCTGCGCGCCCTCAAACCGGGGCGCGCCTGCGCGCCCGGTTCCTTTGAAAGGCGGGGGCGCGGTCGGTTGCTTCAAATCGGAAATTACCCCGATTAGCACCTTCTAAACCGGGTTTTGGAAGGTTTCCGGGGGAGGATTTTCACTTATTTGTACCGCGCCCCTGTTCGGGGGCGCGTTACGTATGTCAAGTCGATTTTTAGCAATTTCCAGAAGTTTCGGTCGATTTTTAGCAGTGAGACGCCGAACGCGCCCCCGCCCCATTTGAAACAGGGGGGCGCGTAGACCGCGCCCCTGAACTGGGGGCGCGCCCTGCGCGCCCTTGGTTTGAGGGCGCGCCCTGCACGCCCTCGTCTCATTTGAAATGCGGGGGCGCGGTACATCCAGTTTCTAAATTTTGCACCGTCTCCCTTCCCCTATAAATTGAGGGCCATTCTCAACGAACCGAGGTTGAAACCCCCGGTGCCTAGCTCATCCCAAGGTCGTCCAAGCTCTTCTCCAAAGCCGTCCCGACGTCCAAAGGCGATCCGAAGTCAAGAAATCGATCCCGAGGTGAAGGAGAAGGCTCGATCCGGGTGTTCTTCATCAACCATCTTCATCGACTCCTGGAGAAAATCCGAGGCTTCTGCTGCAAAAGTCTTTAACATACAAAATGTCCCTCTCTTCGTCCTCTTTTGTCCCCAACTGACGGCACTCCATTCCGACTTGCCGTTTGTTCGTGACGGTTGCTACACTGAGGGCGCGCATCCAGGTTCTATTTTTGATATCCGCCCATTTTCAGAATTTTTACTGACTTATACAGGAGGATTTCGGAGAAATAGTCAACATATAAACTCTTCCTCTCTGAGTCCTCCGTCTACTGCAACAAACGGAACTCGATTCTGACATCGGGGTCGTCCGTAACATCCTCTGCACCGAAGTCGCGCCAGAAGGGTGCAAAGCTACCCGAACCGGCCTTTTCTCAACCAACTCGGCTTCAACTCAAGCCGATCCATTCCATAAGCTTTCTCAACTCCATTAACTCTGTTTATTCATTGTTTTAAAGCATCTTTTAGTTCATTTATATCATTTTTACCTAATCAAAAATACAAAAAAAAGGGGTTAGGACTCACCCCAATCCGGTGAGTTCGATTCCAATTGCTTTTTCTCTCATATTCTCTCTACGATTACTACACTTCACAAGTCTAACCAAATTCTTCACTTGGTTTATTGTTCTAGTTGCATAGGTTGATCAAGCTAGCATTGGATTGGAGACTCTTCTTCATCGGCCGGCCGAAGAAGAAGAAGGTTGAACTCACATCCCTTTCTCCCACGCTAAGGTACACACGGTCAACTTCTTTCTATTTCCATTACATAAAGCGGAGCCCGCGGCTCCTGGCGACCACACTTTCTTTTTATTCATGTTCTAAATTCATATCCTCCTCATTCTCCTCCCACATGACCCGAACCATCTCCGGTGCTCGAGCGACGCCGTGAGATGAAAGTTCGGGGATCAATGTGAGTGTGGGACCGAGGTGAGGAGTCTTTATCGCTTTCCGAGTGTTTTCAATCCACTCCTCTTTTCCCCAATTTCATCTTCACCTCCTTCTCTTGAGGTGCCGATCCGGAACCCGTTTCTGGAGTCGACAGCAGTATACAACCATTATGCAATCTACTTTAGATTAATTATAGAATAAGTAATGTTCCCATGCATGGAACTCTTCTACCTCACTACACCACCATTACTTGGACTTATTTGACTAGAAGTTTGTTATTCATAAAACTACAAGACTTCAATCTTATCCTCCATATATTAGAGATACATACTTAGTACTTTTCAAGGATTCAATTATACATCTATTAATTATCTAGTGACTCTCACAAGGATCTATTTGATGAATGGTCATAACACTTAGAGCATTAATCAAGTCATGTACGTAGCATCACAAATGTGATAGACCCTTTTGTAATAGCATAAAAGCATTACTCATGTGATCTCTTTATCTCTCAAGAAAATCGTTTCTTTAAAGAGATCAACTCCACAGTACATAGATAAGAAACCTATCTTAGAATTTACCATGTCAAATCCTTTGACTATGGTAACTACGTACATTAATTGGGTAAGGTCAAGCAACCTTTTAGATCTATCTCCATAGATCTTAAAACTCATATTTAGTTTGGAGGATTAATTTAATAACTAGTCTCACTAATGATAACATACCTACTTCATTTTTAATGGGAAGTTTGTCCACATATTATGTCAAGAAGATAATATCACTCCCACCTATATTAATTGAATACACAAGGCAAAGTTTCATTCCTAACGAAATCGTAAGATTTAATCTCATTAAACTACCAGTTATGAGAAATTTTACTTTAGTCTATAAATAGATTTTATACACACACTATTTAGATGTTTTGGAACTTGATTTGCAATGGTTGTATCATATACACCTATTCCTCAAAATACCATAGAGATACACTATCATAACATTCAATTGACATATCCTGTAGTCATAATGTGTAACAATCAAAATATGAATGGATTAAATCTATGGCAAAGGTAAAAAGTTTCATCATAGTCAACTATTTGACTTAGATAATCTCCCTTTTAACTACCCTTACCTTGAAGGTCTCTACCTTCCAATCCACTCCAATCTATTTATACCTTATGAATTCTATATCCTTAGGTGGATCTTTCAAGTTCTAAACTTGATTAGAATAGATAGGGTTTATATCAAATTTTATTATTTCTTCCCGTTCTGAATCAATATCTCATATTGCTTCAATATAGATCTCATGATCATTATCTTTTTATCTTATGTCTCATTTCTTCCATCAAAGATATGTCACATATATTCCTTAGGATCATTATCTTTTATCTTATGTCTCATTTCTTCCATCAAAGATATGCCTCATTTCTTCCATCAGACATATGTCACACATATCTTATGTCACAAAGATCTATGATTTGCCCTTGTGTAATTATTAATTAGTAATTTAATAAAAGTGTCATTAGGTTAGGGACTGGAACACCTTCCATATATATACCTTGCTCACACTATCTTTCTTAAGGAAGAACTGTTCCTTTAGAAATACAGTGAGTTGAGCAACAAATACCCTTTTTTCATAAGGGTGGTATATTTAATAGTCTTAAGTTTTCTTAGGATATCTCACAAGCCAACACTTCATACTTTTATATTTCAACTTGATAGGGTTATACTTCTTCCCTAAGTCAGACATTCTGAAATCTTAACTTGCTTGAGGTCAAGCTTTAACCAATTTTTATATCCTATATAGAATAATAAAAATAGACTTGGTAGGTACCAATTTTAAGATCAAGTGCCTATATTGAGTAATAACCCCTCAATAGACAAAGAAGAATTTTAAAAAGGTTGTCATTGTCTATATTTTGTCCCACACAATATGGCTTCTCATTTTAGCTATTCTATTAAGCTAAAATGTATAAGAGGTGTCCATTAAAATTAGATTCTACTATCCTTCAATTATGTGTGAATCATGTAGTTAAGTATTCCCTTCCTTGATCTCATCAAAGAGTTTTAATACTCTTTTATTAATACCTCTACTTCATTCTTAATCTCAAATGATTTCTCAAAGGTTTTGAATTTGTACTTCATAAAGCACATGTATACACTTAGACATCGTCTTTGAAGTAGAAATATTATCCTATGACTGTAATAGATATGGGCTAACATGCATATAGATGCATGAGTTCTATAAACTCATTAGCCCTTTCTCTATGTCTAACATATGGAGAGATGGTCATTTTGCTTAATAAGATAAGACTTACATATAGTTAATGATTTCAAATCATTTACCCATATGTTTCCATTCGAATGGTACTCCTTAAGACTTTTCTTATAAATATGACCATACTACTAAATGATAAATTGATTAATATCAATCTACTTCACCTAATGAGGATTATTCACACATATTATAAAAGCATACATATCAAATATGAATAAGCTCTTTATTAAGCTCCACTAGTAAACACTTTACCAATTATTATAGAACTATTATCATTTCCATACCATAGAATAAATCACCATTTATTCAACTAGGAAATGGAAACAATGTTCTTTTGGAAGGATAATTAAGACAACTCTAAAAGGCTATAAAAGTTTGTATCCTCAACTAGTAATGATGCAACATTTTGCACCATTTCATATGTAGGCCAACATTCTTTTTTAAGCATTCATTTACTTGCTATTATCTACAATCCATTGTAGATTTATGATGCATATTTGATATCTCATACTATTATATGCATCCCTAGTATCTTATACTAAGATATACACAGTACCTATGGTGTATTTATGACGAGTAAATATTAATGACTTAGATGTATGAAGTTTCTCAAGCTCCACCTTTACATTATGTGCAATGCACTTTATCTTCCACTTACCATCATCATGATAGTAGAAGAATGCTATGTCCTATTTGGGTTTTAATATCTCGGCTTACATCTTTGACTTTTAACTATCTCCTATTTCTATTTAATGATCTTGCTTCTTACTATTGGTCTCACCAACAAGAAGTATTTAAGATGAATTATTTTTTTATTTTTATTTAATTATTTCATCACCATGAGCCATGATGGATCTCATATCCATCTTTTCTTGTTGCCACTACAATTTTTATCTCAAAGAGGCTAACATCTAATATAAGGCAAACAATACATCTTTTCTATACTATGAGATAAGATCTTATCTTCTCTCATATCATTAGATAGTTTAGGAGACACCTACTTCTTAAGTAGGATAGTTAATTGGTTAACTATAAGAACAATTCTCTTAGTTCTAAACCAGTTTTAGAAGTGTGAGCCATTAAACTACTTAGCATCTAGCATGCTACACTAGTAGTGGTTTATCACTATATTCTACAACTGAGATATAATTATATTAACGTTACAGATATTCATTAAAATTGATATATGGTCTTTCATCCTAATTTATGCTCCCACTAATTTTTAACAAATTTGCATGACCCTCATTATGCAAAGATGGGATAGCACGATGACATCCTAGTGGGATTAAGTCCCTACTAACTTTATGGTAGCACAACAAATCATCCCATACTTAATAGGTTGGTAGGTAACTATTTCCAGTTGCAACTCTTGCAACTCTTAGTCATTTAGCCTCTATAGTTATGATCTTGTGGTAGCACAATAAACCATATATCCTAGTTAAGTCAAATCCACTTGTTACATTATGAGAATGGATTCTTCACATAGTCCTTGTGGTAGCATGACAAAGCAATGTAAATGGTCCACCCCAAAGTTTGGCTAATGCCTTGTCCATGATCTCCAATCCCTTGCTAAATGGGTCTTGTGGTAGCACAACAAACCCATCCAATCTAAGTTTGGCTTATCAAGACCATAATAATGAAAGACTACGTGAGTCATTCGTAATGCCTTACATTTATTGACCTAATTAGAATGAAGAAAAATTTTTATTTTAGTCTCATCAGTGTTACATATAAAATATTAATATACCTTTGGAATATCATATATTTAAGGTATAACTTATAGCACACAACCACATATCAAATATGCATTAAAACATAGGTGATCATAGACTTAATTCTAAGCATACACCTATGGTGTCCCTTAGGTGCAATTCCTTGCTTCGAAAACTTGAGTTGGCATGCTTCCACTTTAGAAGGGTGCTTCTCCAAGTTGTCTCGCTCTCCATTCTTCCACGAACTGGCTTCTAACTATGACAAGCAGTTTAAGGGTACATAGACTCATAAATGTACATATCATAATAAGAAACCTTGGTTTTAACCAAGGGGAGTACATAAATGAGGGGAGGTAGAATGTACAATTAGATTGTAGAGAGAGAGAGAGAGAGAGAGAGAGAGAGAGAGAGAGAGAGAGAGAGAGAGAGAAAGCACACACAACCTCATTTAAAAACATAACCAACATAATTAACCTTGTAATCACAAGCCAAGCATTATTAAGTCTATGATCATCTCCATACACACACATTAACATTCATCACATGAACATAGAGCACATACGTGATAATTATATAAGATATATCATATATATCAACATAAAATCATATATTGTAATTTTTGAAATTTCCAATTTCATGCTTGTAAAATTTCCATGAAATAAATAACATGAAATGCACATATAAACAACTTACATGCATAAGAAAAGCAATATCAAATAAATCAAATGATTCATGGTTTCCCAAAATTTCTAAGAGTATTAAATTAATGTCCAAATCATAATTTTTCAAAATAAAAAATTTAGAATTAATTTGGACACTAATTTAACCAAATATTTTAAAACAAATTTAAAAATCATTTATAAAATGATTCCATGGTAGGCAGAGCACAAAACTATCTAATAGGTTCATAAACATTTTATAAAACCTATTACATAATTTTTTATAACTTAGTAAAGTCATTAATTTCCTTAATTTTGATCTCAAAACAATTTTAAAATAAAAATAATAGAATTCATTGACAAAAATAGAAAAACTCATTTAATAAGCCATTAAAACTTTAATAACTCAGTAAATAAATTTTACAATTTTTAAATTTTTTTTATATCTTTTGGCAATTATTGGGGGCTAATTTTTTTAAAATAATTTATAATTTGTATTATAAATTTTTTTAATTGGTGGCACGCAACATTGATTGGTCGGTGATGGCCATGACCCTAGTGGCCTTGCATGGTTCCCCCACGTACCCCCGCGGCTGCATTGAACCTCAGAGAGCAGCACACTATTGACCGCGCACCCGCGTGCACCACCCCATTCCTGCGGCACCAGTGTGCGTTGGCCATGTACCCCAGCCAGGCACGACGTCACTATGCTGTGTACCCCTACTTGCCCTTGGGTCTGGATTCGATCCGGACTGTAGCACCCATAAAACCCTAGCGGAGGCCAGATTTTCGGGCCATATTTGGGGCCCAATTAGAGTCCAAGAATTCAAAAAAAATATGCGTCGGAATCTTGGAAGAATAAATAATTTATTTGAATATGTTTTTTTCCTTTGAAATAACCTATTTTGAGTGTAGTTTCTAGAGGAAGGTGCCTCAGTCATGGAATACCCTAACCATAAAGACCTTCCAAATCTAGCACCACCAAGGGCTGTTCAATGCCCAATAACTTAGGAAAACTTAAGGAAATACAATTTTATACCTTTCCACACCATTAGACAGAGATACTGACATCCAAATAGATAAGTTTATCGACTCCCCTAATTTTGGCCATTGTTTTGGATATGATGACCTTAGCATCTTTCCAAACTCATACCAGACTCTCCAGTTGACCAAAATTCCTGAGATTTGCGGCATTCAAAAGAGCCCATCCTTGAAAATAAAGTGATTCTAACCATGGTGATTGAATCAAAACTGATCTATGAAGCATGAAAACACATAAAATCAAGCTAATTTCATGCCAACTTTGACAAGACTTCAACCTGGCTTTGATACCACTATAAGGAATCAATCTATGACAGCATAAAATTTTTTGATTCCTTAAAACTATGGTCTTTGCATTGGTTGATGCTAAACTAGTAAAACCAAGAATCAAATATGAAGTAGAACAAGTGTATCTCATGGGATTTCCAAAATCTCTCACCATGGATGAAGAGAGGACATTCCTGTAGACACATCAAATTCACCTAATTCAGAGCATAAAACTCATGTTTTATAGGGTAATTGTAGATACGCCAAATTTGCCTAATTTAGAGCATAAAACTCATGTTTTATAGGGTAACATGTATGATTGATCTGAGAATGATGTTGGATCTTTTAATGTTGATTTAGAGCTTTGTAGAACAAAATCAGACATTTTCCAGAGGTTTCTGCACAAACCATAATTTCTGAGCGAAAAAGCCATGCATAAATCGTGTAAACACAAAAATTGGCTGGGTGACCGAAGGCTAATGATCATGCATTGAAGGTTATGGTCAGATTCATGTTCCAGACATGTTTTGTTTCATAGCGTGTCTTTTCGGTTGGGCGTCCGAATTATTTCAACTAGTATCAGATCTTCTGTTAACTGTCCTATCTTCTTGATAAAATTTTGAAGTTTTGAAGAGTGTGGTGGCTGATACATCACTGTATAAAGCTTCCTCGGCCTGTTATCTTTCCAATGCAACAAATGGTGTCAAAATTAAAGTTTGGGAGAGTCCTTAATGGCTTCCAGAACATAGATGCATAGAAATAGTCCTATATGCCTTGGTCCTAGGGCACATGTGCCCTAGCCTGAGGGCACATGCCCATGCGCCCCCATCCAGAGGTGTGCCCATGCATCACTGATCAGGGGCACATGGGAACCGGTTTTCTATCAGAACTCTACCTCCAACCAGATTGGATCGAAATTTTTTATTGGATCAAGCTAGAATTTTCGAATTGGATTGGATGCACCTTGGACTAGGGTGCAAGGGGCCTATTTTTTAGGACTGGATCGCGATGGCCTTTCTCCTATAAATTGAGATGACTTTTGGTCATTGTAGAGGCTGATTCACGACCTCCTAGTCTTTTCAAGACGTCCAAGCTCCTTCCTGCATTATTTTGGTGATTGCTAGAGTGAGAGTTTTGAATTTTTACAGAGAGAGTCAGCTTAGGAGAGAGGAAGGCCTCCTGCAGATGTCCACTCAATTCTTTAGATTCTACAGAAATGTGTGGACATCTTCTGCCTGAGCTCTCAACATAAAAGTTCTTCCTCTCTAAGTCTTCTTCTGTTTTCAATAAATGGCATGAAATTCTGATGTCGGTGCTGGTCATGGCAAGCTCTGAAGCAAAGTCGTACCTGGTAGAACCCGGACTGCTATTCGGCTATTTCAACAACACAGATTTGGCCATATATCTCTCAATTCTTCTTAAAAATTTTATGTTATTTTTCTTATCTCTTTATTTCATCTTTCTGCATCTACCTATTATTTTTTTACATTCTTTACAATAGTTTTAGTCTGTTAATTAGAAAATAAGAAAGGGGTTAGAGATAACTCGAATCTGGTCAGTTTTCTTTAAGTTGTATGTTTTATGTTATTTTCTTTACATATACTTTACTTTGATTAGTTCTAATTGTCTTTTCATTTGTTTTTTTGTCTAGTTGCACAGGAAACCAAGCATCCATGAGTCAAGGACTCTTCTTCATCGGCTGACTGAAGAAGGAGAAGCTTTAACCGGCACTCTTCCCTCTAAGGTACACACACAGTCATTAGTTTTATTGAATAAAGCAGAACCTGCAGTTCCTGGTGACCACATCATTCTTAAGTCTTCTTCTTGTCATTCTCCTCCCACATGACTCAAACTGTCTCTTCGGTGATCGAGCGACACCGAGGGGTGAAAGTTCGAGGATCAATGTGAGTGTGGGACCAAGGTGAGTTGTTTTTTGTGTTTTCCTTCTCTTCTTTCTCGTCCCCTCTTGAGGTGGCGATCCGGATCATGGACCAAAAACCCCATTTTTGGAGTCGACAGCTTTGTGGTGACCACAGTGGGACAAGCAATGTCTTTAACCGTGAGTACTTAGTGTTTCTTTGCAACTAATTCTAGTTCTAGATTGGTTCTCGCATGAACCTTCTTTTCTTTCCACCTTTCCTAATTTGATTCCATCTCAAAATTTTCCAATTTCACCCATCTTTTATCAAATCTGAATTTCCAAGTATCTCATTTAATTTCTGACAATTTATTTTAGCTGGTTCCCGCGTGAACCCACCTTTGCTTTTAAAACAGGTTCCCACGTAAACCAACTCTCTTCTACAAATCGGTTCCCACGTGAACCAAAATTTATTTTCAGCCATTCAAATCAAAATTTTCCTTTTGTTTCAGGTTATCCCACTCTCAAATTGGTCATCAAATGACCCTTTTTTATTTTCAGTTGCCATTTAAACTGGTTCATGCATGAACCACCCTTTTTCCTTCAAAATGGTTCCCGCGCGAACCAATTTCTTTCTTTACTTTGGTTTCCACGTCAACCAAACCTCTTTCTTTAGATCTATCCCCATGTGGATCAGATATTTATTCACCTTTAAATTGGCCCCATGTGGCCCTCTTTTAATCATTCAAACTTGTTTCCGCGTGAACCACCCCTTTTATACCCAAAACCGGTTCCCGTGTGAACCGCCTTCACTTTTTACCCCGGTTCCCATGTGAACCAAATTATTCTTACATCGGTCCTCGCGTGGACCACTCTTTTTGCTTGTCTATCAGATTTGAACCCTCTGCTCATCTGTCACTTTTTTTCACCACTTCCATTTGGCTTACATGGGAAACAAAGTCTAGATTCTAGTTTCTAGTTACTTGTGATTGCTTGTTTATTTAAATTTATGTTCTGCTTATTACTTGGATTATCACTTGATTGCATTCTTTGCTCCTTCTCTCTACCTCTTTCATTTACACTTTTTCTTTTGAGGTGGGAGCTTACTCACCCATTTTTCCCTCCCATCTAAAACACCCTCTTGGTGGATTCTGACATCTCTTCTGGGATATTCTTTCTTAGTTGACTTAGTTGGCTTTCATCAAGGTCTCCATAATTTCTCATACATGGAGTATTATTCCTCTTCACAATCGGGTTGGTTGTACCACTCCCCAAAACCTGAAGTATTCCATGTTAACTACGCGTGGTGAGATTGTGTGAACCCTAGGTCATTGGAGCTTGGAGTTAGGATCCTAACCCATTTGTTGAGAAAATAATTCTTAACAAATCCAAAAACCTAAGGTTTAATAAAAAAATCATAAAGTAATCTTGCTTTCAAGTCTTTGCACCACTTGTTTGTCAAACAAAAATTAAAAACTACAAAAAATTACAAAATACTAAAACCATAAAAAACAAATCCTTATTTGTTTTGCCAACTTGTTTGTTTTACCCTCTTTTTGAAGTAGAAAGGGTGGCAACACAATTAAGGTCCAGAAGACACCTTGGAATGGTAGAGCACATTGAAGGTCAAGAGAACGAGATGGGTCACCAAGAAAATCCGTCAAATGGTCATATTAATCCCCTGTTTGAGTCAAAAGCGCAAGAGGTCTCTCAACCATCTGCTCCACGAGATGTTGAACAACTTTTTAAGGAGTTATCTCTTTATACTGACCTAGAAACCTTTTCACATATACAATCCTTGGTGAAGGGCAAACTGCCTCTGATTATGTTGAAGCCAATCGAATTGCTTCATCTCCTCGTCCCATGGTTCGACCACCACCTGTTCAAGCATCTTTTTTTTCAACCACCTATTGTCCTACCATCTATGATTAAACCATCATTAGCTCAAACATCTGTGGTTCAACCACCATTTGTCTAGCCACCTTACTCCAACCCCGTTGCTCCTTTTGCTCATCAGGTCATGGGACAATCATCAGATAATTTGCCAATTCATGCTTCTTAATTCCTTAATCACACATCTAACCATATGCCCGCACCCATAAACCAAGAACCTACTCTCACCTAGGCAATCATGGATCAGCTCACCAAAAGAATGAATGTTATGAAGAGCTGAGATGTCACTTGGATTCCAAGTCAACTGCTAAAGTCACTATTCCTTTTTTGTCAGTTCTTCACCTGCCACCTTCTGAATTACCAGTTTATCACTGCTACAATGGTGCCGACAATCCTTTTCTTCACCTTAAAGATTTTCTCTATGAGTATTCATTTTAGAAGAATGATTATAGAGTCCTTGCTTTCTTTTTCCAACGATCACTAGAAGGGTCTGCATTGAAGTGGTTCTACTCGCTCAACCCCTTTGAGGCAAGAGATTTTGATATTGTCAAGACCAAATTTTTACAAAGATATAGAGACCAAGTGGCACCATCATGCTTGATTACAGATTTGATTGCTGAGAAGATGAAGCCCAAGGTGGACTTCATAAAGTTTGCTGACTGATGGAGAATAATGGTAGAGAAATTGACAGATGTTATCTCAGAAGGGGAACAAGTAAAGATGCTCATTAGAAACACTACACTAGCTCTAAGGAATGTTTTGATCATGCACCATCCTACTACCATGAATGAGCTTTATGATAGTGCCTGATACTTGCAAGCCCACTTTAAAGATGCTACAATGATAAATCCTTTTGATTCCAAACCTAGAAACATCAAGAAAACTATTTCTGCACCAGATGGGCCTACAACTGAGGGAGTAGTCAACAATGAAACTGTAAACATTATGGGCAACCAGGGAAGGAACCATCAACACCAGCACAGAAACCCACCACAGAACCCATCTTACCACTCCCCTCAACAACAAGTTAGGCCACAACAACCACAACTCCCTCAACCGGTAGTGCAACCCCAGACCTTGTCAACCCACCTACAATAGGGCACCTCCACCACCCAATCAAGTACCATGAAGAAGAGGTCCTAGCAAAGAGAATTACCGACAACCACCTTACTCCTTGACTGACATCTTCAATGTACTCATGGTGGAGAAACAATTGGAATTACACAAGAAAAGAGAGGTTTAGCTAGTGAATACAGATATGTCCCGATATTGTGCTTACCACCGGTAACTTGGTCACACTGTTGACGTGTGTTTTCAATTCAAAGATTACATCCACAATCTCAACAACCAAGGAAACATTGATTGGGCTCATATGGGGGAATGCATATAGGCAATGAAGGCTAGATAGCAGTAGTGACAGCGTCCACCGGCTCAGTCTCAACAACAACAACAACCTAGCTTTGGGATTGTTCAGAATCCACTCCCATTGCATGCTCCCGCTCCGTTTCCAGCACCATCACAACCAAACCCAAGAATTGGCTTAGCACACTCCCTTGCTCAGGAAGTTGCTAGAAGTGCTCAAGGTTGGCAGCTAGAAAGTCACGATGCAACCATGCTAGTCAACCTAGCTAGGAACCCAACTAGATAGATAATCAATGCACCATCTACTGCAAGCACGTACTCATCACCAAGCTCAATACCCCAACCATTGGGCACTACTTCTTCTCAACGACTTATCATTAGACCAGCCCCCACGTTAACTACACCTCCCTCAACCATTGTTGCTACACACTGGCCCCTTCTCATCCCTTCACCACAATCATCACCAAACCTGAACTCCCAGCCTAAGTTCTGTTACTCAAAAACCCCAACCTACCACACTACTAACCACACAACTACTCGTATCGACACTTGTATTAAACCCACCAGCTATTCCTACACCACAACCTCTTCTTACCAGGCCGCCACTATCACCATCACTACCACCTCCAAATCCTACCCTTTCTACCCACGAACCCAATCACCCCAGAGCCTTCAACCATCCCACAATTCCCATTGTCTATCATACCTACACCTACACCACCTGTTCCACCACAATCCACCCCAGTTAACCCACCACCACTACCTGACCACCAAATAGCCTTGGTGCTTCATAGTGGGAGAATGTTTCAGCGGCTCTTTTCTTAAGCCACACAACCGCAGGATCCAATGGAGGAAGAACAAGTGGAAGAACCATTGCCAAGCATGACCTATGATTTATTGAAGCATTTGGATAAGACGTCAGCCTGTATTTCTATACTTGAGTTGATTTAAAGGATCAAAGGTGCACTGGAAGATTCTACAACAATATCTACAAAGGGGTCATGGTAAATAATGATCTCCTACTTGAGAAGATCACTACTACGGTAGCCCCCAGGAGTGAGCACCCGATGCTCACTTTCTCTCAGGAGGAATTAGCAAATCCAGAGGTCAAGAGATATGCTTTGAATGTGGCTGTTACCATTTGTAATGTTGAAGTAAAATCATGTTTGGTTGACATTTGAGCTTCCATCAATGTTATGCCGCCAAAAACCTTGCAGCTATGCAATATTTCTGAATAAGAAATTAAGCCATTATGTGCCATGGTGACAGCCTATGACAACTCAAAGAAATTTGTACGTGAGGTGGTCACTCTAGAGGTGAGACTTGGACCATGTATGGTCACAACTGATTTTCACGTCCTAGAATTGGATCCAACTTTTCAGGCTATACTTGGGAGGCCATACCTGGAAGTAATAGGAGTCGTGGCTTCAATAAACCACTAGTGCATAAAGTTTCTCTTTAAAGGACAAGTGGTCAAGGTGACTAGCATGCCTATATGGGACGAGGTGAATGATGCTTCTTTTACATCGTCCCTAGGATTATCAATACAACCCCAGATCTCAGTGAGAGAATTGCTAGAAGTTGGATGCATGACTGCCTCTCTGCTAGACACTATGGGATGGCAGATGAATGATGAAATTGGGCTATCAACCTAGAAAAAGTTTGGACAAGGATCTTCAAGGTATTACTCAACTGATCGAAACTGTGAAAAGGGTAAGCAAGGGTTGGGATATGAAGAAGATTCCATCCCAAGGAGTGTTATCTAGCCAGGATATGCCATGGGACTTCACGCATTCTTTATCAAAGGGGAGACCATGATGATGGCTGAGGATCAATTACAACTATCAAGAGAAGGAAGGCTCCAGATGAAGAAGATGACTTAGAAGATCTATGTTTGTCATTAACGCACCTGATTTCAAGCAAGGGAGAGCACCAAGAACCACATAAGGGTAGACCAATCTTGGATCATCCGGTTGAATAAACTACCAGCCAAGCCAGAACCATTTCTGAGGCTCAAATACAACAATTACATATTTAAACCTCGTACCATTGTTTTTAGATCTTTTGGATGGGTTTCCAAGCCCACTTTCTTTCACCAAACCAGCATCCCACTTTGGGCCCATGTGCCCTCTCCAGCCTTCTATTCTCACTAGGCCTACTTGGCCATTTAATTTTTCTCATTGGCTTCAGGGCTGAGGGTTCTTTTCAGCATGGACTCACATGCCCACCCATGTTCGGAATTGGGTCCGCATTCCCGATCACATTTTTCATCAATTTTGGACCCATGTGTCCGCTTTCTGTTAGCATTGGGCCCATGAGCCCCTTTCTTTCATTTATTATTAAGTTTCCTCTCTACTAATTCCATCAGCTTCTAGTAAGTCTCGAGTCATTCCGACTCATTCTATATTTTTGCTCGAAAATCCCAAAAAAATGTCTTCTCTGAAACTCACAAAAACTCACATTTCCATCGAGGAGACGTCTCTACTCATCCCAGAGGGTGCTCCCAATCAGGAATCCCTATCCTTTGAATCATTGATCAATTTACTCGATCCTCCCTCCATTGTAAATACCATATTTCCATTTTTGTCTACAGTAGGTCAGGTTAGGTTAGAAAATAAGAAAGTCAGAGGTAAACGAGTTGCAACTAGATATCTACAACAATTGGCACATAAATGCGTAGAGTGTGCAAGGCTGCCAAAATTTTTAGAGAATGCTATCCAGTTAGATGAAATCTGATATGAGGATGAGCATAACATAGATCATACCTTGAGAGTATATGAGGTAGTATTAGAGAAGGATCCTGAATCTGAGAATAAAATTGAGGACTTGGCTAATGAGTACGCATATGGACTTAGAAGATTTGAAGAATCATCAGCAACATGGAATGAACTAACCAAGGAATTAAATTTAGGAACCTTGGAAGATCCTAAGACTATCCTCATCAGTGCAAACCTCACTTTCTTAGAAGAACAACATTTGATCAAAGTTTTATAAGAATACAAGGACACATTCATATGGACCTATGAAGATATGCCGGGATTAAATAATTCATTGGTTGAACATAGATTAACTTTGAAACTTGGAACTACCCTGGTTAAACAAAAGCTCAGAAGGTTCCACCTAACATTGCACTCAAAATAAAAGAAGAGGTTGACAAATTACGCCAGGCAAAATTTATTAGAGTCATCCTTTATCCGCAATGGGTGGCTAACATTGTCCCTATCATGAAGAAGGTTGGACAAGTTTGGATTTGCATAGATTTTAGGGACTTGAACCGAGCGTGTCCTAAGGATGATTTCCCTTTACCTCATATCGATGTTTTGGTTGACAACACAGCTGGATATGAAATGCTCTCATTTATGAATGGTTCTTATGTATACAATCATATCCGGTTAGTTGAGGAGGACCAAGAGAAGACCTCATTCACTACACCTTGGGGAACATATTGCTATGTTGTCATGCCCTTTGGGTCAAAAAATGCTGGTGCTACATATCAGAGGGCTATGATGGCTATCTTTCATGACATGATGCACACCCTTGTAGAGGTTTATTTAGACGATTTGGTCATTAAATCCAAGAGTTGAGAAGATCATTATGAAGTACTAAAAAAAGTTTTGCAACGAGCTATAGAATACTAGTTGAAAATGAACCCTAAGAAGTGTACATTTGGTGTTTCATCATGAGAACTACTAGGGTTCATAGTAAGCAAAAGTGGCATAGATATCAACCCAAACAAGGCCAAGACAATCATTGGAATGCCTCCCCCTAAGAATATTATGAAAGAGAATCGAGGATTGATTGGGAGGCTACAATTTGTCCGTTGGTTTATCTTAGAACACTCCCAAGGGTGCAAATCTTTCTATGAGTTAACCAAGGCCGGGACTGAGTTTAAATGGGATTCGAAGTGACAGGAAGCATTTGCTGGGTTGAAAACATATCTGAAAAGTCCCCTATACTTAGATCACCAATTCTCGACAAGCCTTTGGTCCTCTACATTTCGGTTCTCGAGAACTCTCTTGGACCAGTCCTTATACAAGTTGATGAAGAAGGGTGCGAGCTACTTACTAGTTGTCCAAGATCTTTGATGCCTGTGAGCTGAAGTATACTATGGTATAAAAGACTTGTGCTCTTGTTTGGGTCATTTAGAAACTCCAACACTATTTTTCTGTTCACCAAGTCAGCTCATTGCTCATATCAATCCTATCAAGTTTCTCTTAGAGAAGACCATTTTGACTGATCAATTAGGGTGATGGCAAAGCTTCTTGTCTCAATTTGATATCACCTATGTTCCGCAGAAGGCAATCAAGAGCTATGCTATTGCCGAACATCTTTCCCATCATCCCATACCCATCTTTGACCTAGTTTGGTTGGAGTTCCCAGATGACGAACTAATGTCGGTCCAATCTTCCAATCTTTGGACACTGTATTTTGACGAGGCTCTGAACTCTTATGGTAGAGGGATAGGTATTGTTCTTCTGTCACCTGAAGATGTCACCATTCCACAGGCTTTTTAGTCTGACTTTCCAGCAAACTAACAACATAGCTAAGTATGAAGTCTTGCTGGCTGGGCTGGAGGCCGCTCACTTCCATGGTGTCACCGAACTGAGGGTGATAGGTGATAGTCAATTTATCCTACACCAAGTCCTATACAATATCAAACTTTTCATCCAAACCTCAAACTCTACTAGGAGGTCATCACCTACTACATAAAGCTATTCTTCAAACTCACCTTTGTCTATGTCCCCCATGCTTAGAATATCCTTGCCAATGCCTTAACTTCACTAGCTTCATCTTTATCTATCCTGTTAGGCTGGCAAGTGTGGACTATTCATGTCCATAAGAGGCCAATTCCAGCAATTAAGGATGGACATTTTTTGAAGGTTAAGGAGAGATTTAACAGAAAAGAATACTTAAAACATAAAAAAGAAATCTCCTTAATTGAGTTGGAAGAATTGGAGGAAGGTGAGAGACCTTGGTATGATGAGATTGCGAGGTATTGCCAAGATCAGTCATATCTGCCTGGATCAACTACCAAGGAAAAGAAGGCAATCAGAAGAGTATCTCAGAGGTATACAATCCTAGGAGTGTTCTACAAGAGGAGCCTAAGTGGCATTTTACTCAGGTGTCTTGATGAGGAATAAGCTGAGTATGTACTAAAGGAAGCACATTCTAAAGTTTGTGGTGGCCATGCGAATGCCCAAGCCCTTGCTAAGAAAATTATCCAACAAGGGTATTATTGGCCAACTATAGAAGAAGATTGCTCTGTCTTTGTCTGGCACTATCATTCGTGTCAACTCCATGCTGACAAGATCCATTCTCTCGCATCTTCCCACCCGATTCATGCCCCATAGCCTTTTGCCATGTGGGCTTTTGATATCATTGGCCCCTTAGTGACCTCAACTCTAAAGTGTGTGCAAAATCATTCATACTAATGGCAATGGAGTACTTCACAAAGTGGGCTGAAGTGGAAGCGTTTGTGGAGATAAAAGCATCAACAATTTGTTCTTGAAATTGAAGAAGATAGACCTGGCTGAACATGTGCGGACCGGCCTTCCTCTCTCTAGAACTGACTTTTCTCTCTCTAAAAACTCAAAATTCTCTCTCTAAAAATCACCAGAACTATGTAAGAGAGAGATTGGACATGTTGGGAAGCCTAGAGGGTCATGAACCTCTCTATGGAATGACTAGAATCGGAATCAATTTATAGGGGAAAATCAATACGATCCGACCTAAAAAAGGGCCAATGCGGCCTGGCCCTAGGTGCATGCGCCCCCCTCTGGGGGTGCATCCAATCCGGCTTAAATTTTTGACTTGATCTGACCAAAAAATTTAGTCTGATTCGGTCAGAGGTAGAGTTACAATAAAAAACTGGTACCCATGTGCCCTCGATCGAGGGCACATGGGGATGTGCCCCACCTAGTGGGGCACATGGGGATGTGTCCCCAAAGTAGGGTGCATGCTACTACTTTTGTGAGCCTGTGTTCTAGAAGCCATTGAGGACACTCCTGAATTGGAATTTGATGCTTTTTGTTGCGTTGGAAAGATAATAGGCTGAGGAAGCTTTATACAGTAAGGCATCAGCCACTACACTCTCCAAAACTTCAGAATTTCATCTAGAATTTTGGACAAAGAGTGAAAGATCCCACATTGATCGAAATGATTCCGACTGCCAACTAGAAAGACAAGGCATGAAACAAAACATGTTCAGAGCAAGAATCTGACCATAACTTTCAATGCATAATCATTAGGCTTTGGTCATCCAGCAGATTTTCATATTTACGTGATTTACGTGTGGCTTTAGCTTGAAAAGTATGGCTTTGTTCGAAAAACTCTGAAAAAAGTCTGATTTCATTTGACAAAGCTTCAAATTAACAATGAAAGACCCGACATCATTCTTAGATCAATTACATATGTTACCCTATAAAACATTAGTTTATGCTCTGAGTTAGGCAAATTTAGCGTGTCTACAGCTTGCCTCACCTTAATGTCAGCTTTGTAAGGTATTGCATGTAATGAAGCGGAGTGATTTGGAGTGAACTGTAATGAAATTTAAGTGAGCATAGATGAATGTAGTAGAATAAAATGGTGATGAACTAAAAATGTGGTGTCAAGGTGTAGATATAAAAATGCTTATCAACTTGATTCAACAAAATGAATTTTGATGAGTATTCTGGATTACTTTTTTGTTCTTATCAAAACCTCATATAATTGATTGGTTAAAGACATTCCATTGAAATGAGAGATAAAGATAAAAAATAAAATAAAAGGAGTAGCCAACCCTCAATGCAGTGAGGAGTCCCCAAATTCGTTGGTTCATCATCAGCTAACAACTCAAACTTTGTGATGCTCTTGTACTATGATAGGCTAAAGTTTAAAAGAGAATTTGACTTAAAAATGAAAAAGAATACCAATCAACTATATTTGGAATCTCAAGTTCATTCTAGTTTCACCAAAATACTCAATTTGATTTTGAGTGGAATAACCTCAAGTTCTAAAAGAGTTCATTTAAGTACAATAAAAGTTCGCTCGGGTATCATGAAAATAGTGAATCGCGCTTCAGCAGGAAACCTAGCTATTCAGAAAATGACAGAATAGACAAAACGAAATCAAGTCACGGTGGGATTGAAAGATAACAGTGGAACTGACATTGTTACTATGGGATAGAAGAAATAATGGTGTGACAATTGCCAAGGTGGGATAAACTGACATGGTGGAATAACATTACCAACAATGATGAAAAGGATAAAAAGAGATTGATGTGACATCATCACCACAATGATGAAAATAAATGAAGAAGAGATGAAAACATCATCCTGATGATGGAAAAGAAGAAAATGAAGAAAATGAGATAACATCTTCATGATGACAGAAAATAAGAAAAAGAAGAAGACAATGATTAGGGGATATAATGAGACGCAGACAGAACATAGCAGAGAGGGGGAATCCAGTAGGGCCTAGAGGTTGTCTGTGAATAAAAGGTGGATGGTATGCAACGATACCTATATGATGTTATTTGAGATAAAAATAAAAAATTATGTAGAAAATAGTTGAAGATATAGATTGCCTATTACAAGTTAGGAGACCTAATTAGGAATCATCATCTCTCTAATATTTAATTTTGGCCTATCTGTAAGCATGAAGAAATGATTAAGCCATCGTAGATTTTGTTGAAGGGGATCTCGGGCCCAGTCATCTTCACACTCAAGGTCTTCAACATCAATGCATAAAATACATATTAATGAACCTAACATAACTAAATGACAAATGGTGATAAAAATTATGTGAAGCACATAATGGAACACTAATGATATAAATGATGATAACGATGTGAAGTTAATGATGAAATCTTGCAATTATATTTGAAATGTGAGGTCACACATTTTAGGCTTTATAATTACTGTCTGAGTGAAGTCTTCATGCGGCGGTACTAAAATAGTTTATCAATCTACATAGACCACCTGATTCACCAGCATCACCGATCTATCTTCATCTTGCCTCTCAACAAAATACAACAAAATGATAACATTCAGCTGGGCGGCGCTTCCTTTCTTTATGCCATAGGGCTGACAAGATGTTACTTCAGGAACACCGATCTCACCAATTCACCTGTTGGACTCAAAATGTTGCCTGCACATTTTTGATTAGTACCCAACAAACGATTTTGTCATATGAAACATATTTTTCCTAAAATGGATAATTGAAGTTTATACTATTGGAACCATCATTTGAAGATGAAAACAATATTTTTTATGGTGGTTTATTTAGTAAAATTGTTATTTTCAACATTTTGAACAATTTTTGATGTTTTATATTTTTTTGAATATTTTTAAATTTTTTGGTCCATGTGCCCCCCAATCGGGGGCATGTGCCTATGCACTTAGGAGATGGGGCACATGGCCATGCACCCCTAGAGGAGGGCACATGCACCCCACCCTCGGGGCACATGGTCAAATCTGAATTTGGCTTGAAATCGGACCAATTCTCTCTTATATAAACACCTCTTGGCTGAAAATTGATCTTATCCTTGACTAGATGGATCCTCCTTTAAAGAAGATGCATTCTGATCTTGGAAGAGCAATTTTTGGCATCTCAAGGCATGTAAATGAGAGGATTTCAGCAAATCTGGTAAGAAAACTTCATTTTTATTCGTTCCTATTTTTTTTGAAATTTTTATGAATTTTAATAATTTTGGGTCCATGTGCCCCCGATCGAGGGCATGTGTCCATGCACCCCCAAAATGGGGCATATGACTTTTTTCACTTTTTCTTCTTTTCATAGACTTCTGTAAAAGTCGAAGAAGAGAGACCTAGCTAAACACACGTGGACCAACCTTCCTCTCTCCAAAACTAACTTTTCTCTCTTTGATAACTTAAAATTCTCTCTCTAAAAATTACCAGGATAATGTAAGAGAGAGATTGGAGGTTTTGGGAAGTCCAGGGGGTCGTGAACCACTCTCTAGAACAATTGAAATTGGATTCAATTTATAGGGGAAGATTGGTCCGATCCTACCTAAAAAACAGGGCCAATGCGCCCTAGCCATGGGCGCATGTGCCCCCCTCTGGCTGAAATTTTTGACTTAATTCAACTAAAAAATTTGGTTTGATCCGGTCAGAGATAGAGTCACAGTCAAAAACTAGTACCTATATGCCCTCGATAGGGGTGCATGGGGGATGTGTCCCCGAGTTAGGGCACATTGTACTACTTTTGTGCGCCTGCGTTCTAGAAGCCGTTGTGGACACTCTCAAACTCAAAATTTGATGTTGTTTGTTGTGTTGGAAAGATAGGATAGAGAATGGAATATCCCACACTGGTCAAAATGATTCTGACAGCCAACCGGAAAGACACGGCTTAAAATAAAACATGTTTGGAACAAGAATCTGACCATAACCTTCAATGAATGATCATTAGGGATTGGTCATCTAGCCAATTTCTATGTTTACGTGATTTATGTGTGGCTTTCGCTTGAAAATTTTGGCTTTGTTCAGAAAACTCTGAAAAATGTCCAATTTTGTTCGACAAAATTTCAAATCAAAAATAAAAGACCTGGCATCATTCTCAGATCAATCACACATGTTACCCTATAAAACATGAGTTTTATGCTTTAAATTAGGCAAATTTGTTGTGTCTACACTAACAAATGCAGATGAAGAAAAGTTGAGTCATCCTTGGAATGATGTTTACCTCAAAATATATTTTCATAAAAAATAGAGAATCTCTGGTATGATATTGTGGGAACCTGGGGAATCTTTTTGATTCTTAGAAAAGATTTTTTTTGTTTTTGTATGTTTTGAAATATCAACATCCGAATTTTCTAGTAAAGTAGGTGATAGACCATAAAAATACTAGATAGTCCGGGTGATATTAAAAGAGTATAGAACCGAGGTTCGGGTTATGTGAAAATATTCTTGACCTCTCTCCATCGGATGGTGCGAATATCCGATGTTCATTTACATCGAGCAAACACTTGAACACCCATGATTAACTGCCATAGCGATCTTGTTTGATGAGAGCGTGCACATCCACAACGTATAATGAACACAAAGGGCCCTGGCCTTTCAGGCCCGATGAGATGCAAACAAGTTTGATTATATTTTGTTTGGAGTTAATTTATGAATAGATTTTGATGTGGTTTGAAATGTTGATTTCATATTTTGATTTGACTAGGATTTGAATGATATTTGTTTTGAACTTATTTGAATTGTTTGGTTTGTTTTACTTCAATTGGTTGAAATTTATTTTATTTTGTTTTAAGTTTTGAATTTTAGATGTGTTGATCAATTTGACCTCTTTAACTTTAGTTGACATGTGTTGAGTCATTTTCATGTGGTTTTCTTATATTGGTTTGTGTTTTAGTACCGATTCGGGTGTGTTTGGTATGTTTTAGATGTGTTGAAGTTTGGTTCAAATTAATTAGACTTGAACTTCAGATTGTTAATGAATCTAATTTACATGTTTTAATATGTGTTTTAGATGCTTTAATGTGTTTTAAATGCGCTTTATTCAGTTGGTTGTAAATTATTTGATGTGCACTTATTTAAGCATTTGAATTCCAATAGATTAAGTGTATTGAATCAATTTTTCCAGATTGTATTAAATCTGTTTTTTGGTTGAATGTTAAAGCTTTAATGACCTATTTTAAGTGTGTTTTAAGTTTGGTTTGAATGTATTTTTAAATATGATTAAGTTAACTTCAGATTTGGTTAACTCTTGTTCGGTTTGTATCAAATCCGGTCTATCAGGCTAGTGTCGATGCCCAGTCACATGCAATCAACTCTGAACTTGAAATGTTCATGTTCAAAATATTCCACGTCAATGTACATCAGATGTGGCAATTCATATGTCATGTTCAATGCTGTCAATGGTGCAAATGTGTGAATGTCCTTCCGTTGGTGTAAAATCCACTTGATTGAGAAAATTTTGGCAGCATGCCGCCTTATTTTCCAATTAGTGTGGAATTTTACCCATCCTACAAGGCATAGTCATTTGACTTTCCAAGTAGTGGGAAGGGTCCATCTGCAGTGGGAAGTGTGTCCCATGCCTACGCCCGGGTCAGCATTCCGGTGCATGCCGGATGAGCCGCCCAATGGAGCATCCAGTTGTGGACTAACTCCTTATTTAATTTTGGCATTTCGCATTCAGATTTAATTAAGGTTTATTTTAAGTGTCCAAGGCCCAATGGGCCAGATTCATCAACACAATGGGCTGGTCTTCATGTCTCATGGCTTGAGAAGGCCGGCTTCATATCATGTCGGCCCGGTTGGCCCAATCTTGAGCTTCATGGGCCCTGGCGGCCTGTTTTGAGCTTCATGACCCAATGGGCCTGATTTGCACCTCCATGGCCCGGTTGGCCTGATTTGCACTCCATTTTTGCACCTTGGCATCTTGCTGTAGCAGAGGGTAGGTGAACCTCAGAGGGGCTGTGTGGGAACCTCGGGAATCGTTTTTGATTCTCTGAAAATGTGTTTAAAAGATTTGTTTTTTTTGAATGTTGAAAATATCGTACTTGAATTTTCTAGTAAAATAGGTGATAGACCATAAAAACTACTAGATAGTCCAGGTGATATTAGAAGAGTATAGAACCGAGGTTCGGGTTCTGTGAAAATATTTTTTGACCTCTCTCCATCGGATGGTGCGAATATCCGATGTTCATTTACATCGAGCAAACACTCGAACACCCTTGATTAATTGCCATAGCGATCTTGTTTGACGAGAGCGTGCACATCCACAGCGTGTAAAGAACACAAAGGGCCCCGGCCTTTCAGGCCCAATGAGATGCAAACAAGCTTGATTAGATTTTGTTTGAAGTTGTTATATGTTTCATTTATGAATTGATTTGGATGTGGATTGAAATGTTGATTTCAAATTTCCATTTAACTTGGATTTAAATGTTATTTGTTTTGAGCTTGTTTGAATTGTTTGATTTGTTTTACTTCAATTGGTTGAAGTTTATTTTATTTTTTGTTTGAACTTGATATTTTAGATGTGTTGATCAAATTGACTTGTTTAAGTTTAGTTGACATGTGTTGAGTCATTTTAATGTGGTTTTCTCATGTCGGTTGGTGTTTTAGTACCGATTCGGGTGTGTTCGATATGTTTCAAGTGTTTTGAAGTTTGGTTCAAATTGATTAAACTTGAACTTCAGATTGTTAATGATCTGAATTTAACATGTTTTAAGATTAATTTCATATACCTTAATGTTTTCTTTATGTGTTCTTTTCAGTTGGTTTGATTATTTGATTTACACTTGTTTAGGAAATTGAATTTCAATGGATTAAGTGTATTGAATCAATTCTTCCAGATTGTATTAAATCTGATTTTTGTTGAATGTTAAAACTTTAATGATCTGTTTTAAGCATGTCTTAAGGTTGGTTTGAATGTATTTTTAGATTTAATTAAGTTAACTTCTGATTTGGTTAACTCTTGTTCGGTTTGCATCACATCCGGTCTGTCGGGCTAGTGTCGATGCCCAGTCACATGTATTCAACTCGGTACTTGAAATGTTCATTGAATATTCATGTTCATACTGGTGTACATCAGATGTGGCAGTTCATATGCCATGAATAATGCCGTCAATGGTGCAAATGTGTGAATGTCCTTCCCTTGGTGTAAAATACCACTTGATTAGGAAAATTTTGGCGACATGCCGCCTTATTTTCCAATCGGTGTGGAATTTTACCCGTCCTACAAGGCATAGTCATTTGACTTTCCAAGTAGTGGGAAGGGTCCCGTCTGCTGATGGGAAGCGTGTCCCATGCCTACGCCCGGGTCAACATACCGGATACGGGTCCGGAGCTGGGCGCCCAGGTGGAGCGCCCACGTGGTGGTGCTAACTTCTTATTTAATTTTGGCATTTCGCCTTCGAGATTTAATTAATGTTTATTTTAAGTGTCCAAGGCCCAATGGGCCAGACTTCATCAGCACAATGGGCTGGTCTTCATGCTATGTCGGCCCGGTTGGCCCAATCTTGTGCTTCATGGGTCCCGGCGGCCTTCTTTGAACTTCATGACCCAATGGGCTGCTTTGCACCTCCATGGCCCGGTTGGCCTGATTTGCCCTCCATTTTTGCACCATGACATCTTGCTTGTGGCAGCAGGCTAGGTGAGCCTCGGAAGGGGCTGGAATGGGTTGGCTAAGGTGCTGTTTAGGTGAGCTTTGGTAGGACTGCACAAGGGGTAGGTTTAGGTATGAACTAGGACTGGTTTTAGGAATACACAAAGGGCATGAGAATTGAAGGCCCGCCCGAGTAGTCTCGGTCCGTCCGGCGGATTCCGAGAGTCTCAAAGCGTCGACCCTCCTTCCACACATAAAAGAGGAGTTTGGTTTGTTTGGGGGTGCTGTATAAGCTGTATTGGGTGTGTTGCACATAGGGCAAACTAGGTGACCATCAAAGGGGCCTGACATGGGTGCTCACAAGGGGGCAGAACTTGGGCCAGCAAGGGGGCCTGTTTTGCATGCCATTCGGGGCCTGATTGGGAAAGGCAGGAGGTGCATGTCCAAGTGACCATCAGTGGGGTAAAACCAAGCATGATAGTAGAAGGTTTAGAGGCCAACATGGAGGGCCAAAAGGGCGCACAAAGGGGTTGGTTCAGAGACCTGTTTTAAGGGGCAGCAAGGGGCTGTTTTTTTTTTGATGGCCAAATAGAGGGTACACTTGGGGCTTTATGTAGACAAACGTGAAGGGAATTCAAAGGGGGCTGAATTGGAATTACTCAGAGGGTATGCCACCATGGAGAGGGGTAGAGAAGATAAGGGGAAGAGTTGAATTAAAAGGCTACATTGGAACACACTTTTTCAACTCACCGGTTTCTTCTTCTCTCTTGCACTGCAGGTGGTGTTGAAAATGATGGGCTGAATGGTGCCACCAAACCCTTATTCTCTTGATTTTGGATGAGAAAAGGGGGTCTTCTCCTTGCTGATGTTGATGGATGGAGCAAAGGAATGAAGAGAGCTTGCTGCACTTTCTGAAGTTGGCACACCAATCAGGTGGGCTGGTTGCACCTGCTGCTGGCGCGCCCTGCTGGAGGGAGGTCTTTTCTCCTTCTTCTTTTTCACTTGGAACACCACAAAGGGGCTGGAGAGGTTGCTGACTTGCTGATGAAGACGTCCAAGAAAGTATAAGATGTCTTGGAGTAGGGTAGAGGGAGGAGAGGCAGGGCTTTCGTAGGGTGATCATCTTGCCTTCCACATGGCCAGCTGATGGGGGCTTTTATAGGGGCTGAGGAGCGCCATCTCCAGGAGGAGATAAGGCTGGAGGTTGTTGGGAGGAGATAAGGATAACTCAAGGGAGGTTGGGGATGATAAGGATAACCCATAGTTGGTTGTTGAGGATGATTATGCGCCAACTAGAAAGAGAGGGAGAGAAGGGTGCGCACCATCTCCTCCTTTCAAGGAGGTGTGCGCACATGACAAGTGGAAAGGAGGCTGGTTCGACCAAGGCTTGGCTGAGGATAAGCTTGGTTAGTTGTAGGATTAGTTAGGATGAAGATAAACCAAGGGAGAGATAGGGATAAGCCATGGGAGGTGGTTGAGGGAAGTGGTTGAGTGGGACCCACTAGCCAAGGAAGGAGGAGGTGGGTGCGCCTTCCTCCCCTATTTTCTAGGGCTTCTTGCGCACATATCAGATGAGGGAGGATGGAATTCGACCATGACATGTTGGGTTAGCCCATCTTGGGTTAGGTTTAACCCTGGTTTAATCAAAGTGCTCCCGATCCAACGGCTAGCATTAACTCCGACCAAAACCAATTAAATAAATCTCAAATTGACTTTAAAAAATTCCAGATCATGCCCTGATGGCCATTGATATTATGCTCCATCCTGATGTGTGGTTGAGATCACTTTAATTGCAACGGATCTCCTGATTTAGCTAGTTTCTCCGATCGGTGCGATCTCGGCTGTCGATAATGTCGAAAACCGTATCTGACTGCAATTACCTTCTCCCATTGGCCAAATTTAATTTTCATGCATCAATATTCATGAGATCAATGTTTTGGGTCATGTAAATTGAAATTTTCAGCCCATGGGTCGATCCAGAGCTAATCGGACCATTATGCCCCTGGTGCGAGAACATACGGCTTTCCGTCCGGATTTGCTCTTTCTTGCATATCTCTTCTTGCGGGGGTTAGATTTTTGATCCGTTTCGAGCGTTGCCTAGCTCTATGTATCCTTGACAATGTGGTAAAGTTGGAATTCCATGTTAGAGTTCCAATTTGTCCTAAAGTGTCAGGGGCAAAATGGTCATTTCGGCCTTCCGGTGTCCGTTTTTCATGTTTTGGGCACCGTTGCGAAGCTCTTGACCGGGGCTATGTAATGAGCACATTATCTTGGCCATTTGTAACATGTAAAGCCATGCCAAGGCATTTCCAAAGCCTATTTACATTATCTATTCATGAATATTTTGAATCTGGGTCAGATTTTCTGTACCGGCTTCGATATTGCTGAAACTTGTATCAAGCAAGCTAAGAGGAAAAATTTGATGCCAACAGGCTGGAATGGATTGGCTAAGGTGCTGTTTAGGTGGGCTTTTGGTAGGACTGCACATGGGGCAGGTTTAGGTGTGAACTAGGACTGGTTTAGGAATGCACAAAGGGCATGAAAATTGAAGGCCCGCCCGAGTAGTCTTGGTCCGTCCGGCGGATTCCTAGTCTCAAAGCGTCAACCTTCACCCTATACTCTAGGGGGAAGGAGAACAAGACACATGGGGTTTGATTTAGGGGTATCACAAGGGCATTTTGACATGTAGAAATCAGGGCCACCCGGCTTAACTCTTGGCCCGTTCGGCGGATTCCAAGAGGCCCGGGCTGTCACCCCTCCTTCCACACATAAAAGAAGATGCTTGATTTGTTTGTGGGTGCTGTAGGAGCTGTATTGGGTGTGTTGCACATAGGGAAAACTAGGTGACCATCAAAGGGGCCTGACATGGGTGCTCACAAGGGGGACAAAACTTGGGCCAGCAAGGGGGTCTGTTTGGGATGCCATTCAAGGCCTAATTGGGGGAGGCAAGAGGTGCATGTTCAAGTGACCATAAGTGGGGTCGAACAAGGCATGATAGTGGAAGGTTTAGGGGCCGAAATGGAGGGCCAAAAGGGTGCACAAAGGGGCTGGTTCAGAGGCCTGTTTTAAGGGACAGCAAGGGGCTGTTTTTGTGATGGCCAAATAGAGGGTACCCTTGGGGCTAAAAGATGGCTTTCTATAGACCAACGTGGAGGGCACTCAAAGGGGCTGAATGAGAATTACTCAGAGGGTATGACACCATGGAGATGATTAGAGAAGATAAGAGGAAGAGTAGAATTAAAGGACTACATCGGAGCACGCTTCTCCTACTCACGGTTTTTTCTTCTCTCTTGCACTGCAGGTGGTGTTGAAGATGATGGGATAAAGGTGCCACCAAACCCTTATTCTCTTGCTGTTTAATGATAAAGGGGGTCTTATCCTTGCTTATGTTGATGTATGGAGCAAAAGGGATGAAGAGAGAGCTTGCTGCACTTTCTGAAGTTGGCACACAAATCAGGTGGGCTGGTTGCACCTGCTGCTGGCGCACCTGCAGGAGGAAGCTTTTTTATTCTTCTTCTTCTTCACTTGGCACACCCAAAATGGGTAGGAGAGCTTTATGTCTTTATGATGAAGACATCCAAGCAAGATGAGGAAGGCTTGGAGCAGGGTAGAGGGCGCACCAATGAGAGGAATGGGCTGGAGCAGAGCTGGCACACAGGTGGGCTGAGCTAGCTTCGACCAAGGCCAGATGGGGGGACTTTTTATAAAGGATTGGAGACCCATATGAAGCTGAGGACGAGGCTGAGAGGTTGAGAGTCCTAATTCCCAAGAAGTTATATTTTTACTAGATTTTTAATTGTGCTAGACATCTAACCAAGGTGTGGTGTATGTAAGATGCAATCTGGCGCACTAGCTCCTACTTTTAGGTGAGTGTGCGCACATGGAAGGTGGGAATGGGTTGAAATTCGACCAAAGCATGCCCATATGATGGTTAAGATAAGCCTTGGATGATAAGGATCATATGGGATGAGGATAAATCAAGGGAGTGGTTGAGGGTGATAAGGATAAGCCATGGGAGGTTGAGGTGGTTGAGGGTGAGAAGCTGGCGCACCTGCACCTGCCCCTACATTGTAGCGTGTTGGCGCACCTAATCCTATATTTCAAGACATTTAACATTCAATGAAGGTGGGAAAGATCTGGGTTTGGCTAGATTCAGCTTGGGTTAGCCCAATTTGGGTTAATTTTAACTTGGGTTTGATCGAAGTGCTCCCGATCCGACGGATACAATAAATCTTGACCGAAATCAATTAAATACACCTTGAATTAATTCAAAAAAATATGGAATGAGATATGATGACAATTGATCATGTGATCCGCCAAGATGTGTTTCTGAGATCTCCTGAATTTCTCTGGATCTCTGATTTTACTGATTTCCCTGATCGGGGCGATCTCGGCCATCGATAATGCTGAAAACTGTAATTGAGTGCAATTACCTTCTCCCATTGGTCAAATTTAATTTTCATGCATCAATATTCATGAGATAAATGTTTTGGGTCTTTAAAATTAAAAATTTCAGCCCATGGGTCGATCCAGAGCTGATCGGACCATTATGCCCCTGGTGCGACGATATACCACTTTCCGTCCAGATTTACATTTTCTTGCATATCTCTTCATCCGGGGGTCGGATTTTCAATCTATTTTGAGCGTTGCCTAGCTCTATCCAACCTTGACAATGTGGTAAAGTTGGAATTCCATGTTAGAGTCCCAATTTTTCCCAAAGTGTCGGGGGCAAAATGGTCATTTCGGCCTTCCAGTGTTCGTTTTCCATGTTTTGGGCACCGTTGTGAAGCTCTCGACTGGGGATATGCAATGAGCACATTATATTGGCCATTTGTGGAATGTAAAGCCATGCCAAGGCATTTCCAAAGCATGTTTGCATCATCTATTCTTGAATTTTTTAAATCTAGGTCAGATTTTATGCACTAGCTTCGGCATTGCTGAAATTTGTATCAAGCAAGCTAAGTGGAAAAATTTGATACCAACAGATATCAAGTCATCGATCTTGAAGTGTTCACTAGAGGACAAGGGTAGACATCACTTTGCACACCCAAGACCTCCTGATATTGGAATCGAGACAGCCTGACACTCAAGAGAGGCAAGGTAGAACTGGGAAGGCGGAAAGGGACACATACCATATTCTCTTCTATTCAGAGCAAGATAGCTGGAAGAGATTAGAGGAGGGTAGTGTAAACACGTCAAATTGGCTTGATTCGGAGCCTCAGACTCCTATTCTATTGGCGATATCCTTTATTTGACCATTATTTGATCCATATTATCTCGTGGAGATGAGCTAAGGATGTTGGTGTAGCCCCTCGTGAGTTGGGAATGGACCGATGATTTCTGAAGTAATGCCATAACCATCAAGCGAGAGCCACGCGTGAACTGTGAAAACTCGAAGCCTGCTCAATGACCAACCTTGAAAGGTTCATAATTTAAGGTCTTGGAAGTTCTGCGTGTGTTCCATAACGTTCAGGGTTTCCAACAAGTCATTTCGGCAGTCGTCGGCCTACAACGGCTTCCGTTATGGCTTTTCGATATGTACTGACATGACTATCCCAAATCACGTGTTAGGCCTTTTCGATCATCATCGGGTCTTTTTGGGTCATCCGGGTCAATCCTAGCCATATACTTCATCAACCGGGGCCATACAGCCATTTTGGTCAATTTTAGGGTTTCCCAGCTTTTCTAAGCTTTGGTTTACGTTTATTGTGTTAATCTTAGATTTTTCAATGATTTTGGGTTTTCTGACCATACCAGACTGGTTGGGTCATCATTTTACATCATCTCGAGTTTACCCAAGATTCCTCGACCGGAATCGTGCCCTTTCGGATCTCCGCTGCGGTTTTCGACTTTCCACGAGCGGGTAAACAGGTAGAAAGCCCCATGTGAACATCTCGGGAGTCATGCTAGCTGGTTTACTAACTTGAGGAGGTAGATTTTAATGCCCTCTTTCCAACGCAACAAACAGGAGCCAAATCGGACGTCTCGTTTGCAATTTACGCCTTGCAAAACATGTGTTCAAGAGAGAGAGTGTACCGCACCCCCACCTCCCTTGAAATGGGAGGGCGCGGTCACCATGCCCTCAAATTGGGGACGCACCCTGCGCGCCCTCGCTCCCTTTGAAAGGGGAGGGCACGGTCAGTTTCTGAAAATCAGAAATTGGCTTGGTTTACACCTTCTAAATCGGATTTTGAAAAGTTTCTCCCGCTAATTATCGATTATTTTGACTGCCCCCCGGGTCGGGGGCACATTCATTTTATCAAGTATATTTTTTAGCAATTTTCGGAAGGTTCCTGCGAGTTTTAGCAATGAAACGTGTAATGCACCCCTGTTCCACTTGAAAAGGGGGTGCGCAGACTGTGCCCCCAGGGTGAGGGCGCGGTCTACGTGCCCTCACCTCCTTTGAAACATGGGGGAGCGGTTGGCTAGCTTCCCCAATTTGACCTGGTTTTTGTTCTCTATAAATTGTGGGCTATTTCTAACGAACCAAGGTTAACCCCCCATGCCTAGCTCATCTTGAGGTCATCCAAGCTCCGTTCTGAAGCCGTCCCGACGTTCAAATCTGGTCCGACGTCGAGGAATCGATCCTGAAGCGAAGGAGGAGCCCAATCCGTGCGTTCTACATCAACCAATTTCATCAGCTTCTACAAAAAATTAGAGGCTTCTACTACAAAAGTGATCAACATAAGAATCGCTCCCCTCCTCTCCCTCTTTCATCTTCAACTAGTGGCATTCAATTCTGACTTTCTGTCTGTCCGGGGCGATTGCTGCACTGAGGGTGTGCATCCATGTTCTATTCTTTTATATCCGTCCACTTTTTGCTTTCTACAGACTTGTACGAACAGATTTTGGAGAAGTCATCAATAGGATATCTCTTCCAATCTAAGTTATCCATCCATAGAAATAAACAAAACTCGATTCTAACTTTAGGGTCATCCGTAAAATTCTCTGCACCAAAGTCACACCAGAAGGGTGCAAGGCTACTCGAACCAGCCTTCTTCAACCAACTCGGCTTAAACTCAAGCCAATTCACTTCATAAGTTCTTCTTAACTCATTTTATTCAGTCTATTTATTTGTTAGAACATCTTTTAGTTTAGTTTGCATCATTTTTACATAACAAAAAACTCAAAAAGGGGGGGGGTTTAAGGCTCACCCTGAAGCCGGTGAGTTCGGTTTCAATTGCTTCCTTTCTCATCTTCTCTTTAAAGTTACTACACTTCCCACAAGTCTAATCCATCCCTTCACTTGTTTCTTAGTTTAATAGTTGCACAGGTTGTTCAAGCTAGCATTGGTTGGACTCTCCTTCATCGGCCGGCTGATGAGGAAAAAGGTTTAACCCACATATCATCTCCCACGCTAAGGTACACACGGTCAATACTTCTCTTGTTTTTTATTTCATAAATAGAAACCCGCGGTTCCTAGCGATCACCATCTTTTATTCATGTTCTAAGTTTATTTATTCTTCCCTCTCCTCTCACATGACCCGAACCATCTCTGGTGCTCAAGCGATGTTGTAAGATGAAAGTTCAGAGATCAATGCGAGTGTGGAACCGAGGTGAGGATTTTACCGCTTTTCGAGTGTTTTCTGATTCACTCCCTTTCCCATATTCCATCATCACCCTTTTCTTGAGGTGCCGATTCTGAACCCATTCTCAGAGTCAACAGCTTTTTGGTGCCACAGTGGGACAACCAATGTCTTCAACCATGCTAGCTTGATTTAACCGTGCAACTAGTTTTCCGATTTGGTTCCCGCGCGAAGCGGCTTGTCCTTTACCATTTCCATGTCAATTTATCTTTAAGATTGTCCCCCATGTGGACTTGATTTTCTATCTTTAATTTCAACTCGGTTCCCGCGTCAACCACTCTTTTCTTATTATAAACCGGTTCCTGCGTGAACCACCTTTCTTTTTCAACTTGGTTCCCGCGTGAACCAACTTAATTTCAAATCAGTCCCCATGTGGACCACCTATTTGCAGCACCTTTATATTGGCCCCACGTGGCCCTCTTTCTATTTTGTCATCTTTTACAACGGTTCCCGCGTGAATCACCATTTTCTTCATAAAAATCGGTTCCCACGTGAACCAACCCCTTTTCTAAACCGGTTCCCATGTGAACCAACCCACTTTTAAATCAGTCCCCGCATGGACAACCCCTTTGCACCACTTTAGATTGGCCCCACGTGGCCTTCCTTTCCTTTTTCCAATTAAACAAACCTGTTCTTGCGTGAGCCACTCCTTTTCCTTTAAAAATCGGTTTCTGCGTGAACCCACCTACCTTTACAAAACTTGGCTCCCACGTGAGCGACCTTATTTACAAATTGGTTCCCGCGTGGACCATACTTTACCTTCATTTCAGATTTGTGCCTACTTGGACACTCAATTACAAGTCGGTTCCCACACGAACCACCTTTTAGTTGCTAGTTGCTAGTTATTTTGTTTTACTTTATCATTGCTTGTCTCACTTGCATACTCTTGCTTCATTTACTTAATAGCTTTATTTCATTTTCATGCTTGTGCACATTGTTTGCTTCTTCTCCTCTTACCCTCTATTTTTACTTTTGCATTAGCTTTTTGCATCGGGTACAAAACTTGTTCCGATCTGTAAGGCATTCGAGACAGGGGCTCTCTCTCCCAACACATCCTCACCCTCCAAACACCTTCTTGGTAGATTCTAACCTCTCTTCTGGGATATTACTTCCTAGTTGATTTGGTTGTTTCCATCAAGGCCTCCGTAAGTCCCCATCCGTAGAGTATTCCTCTCCGCGTGATTGGGACGGTTGTACCACTTTCCCAAAACCAGAAGAACCCAAGTACCTACTCGTGGTGAATGACCTTAGGTCTTGAAGATTGAAGTAATAGGAACCATACCCACTTGAGTGAACAATTGCTAACAATCTATCTAAATCTAAGGTTTCAACCCAAAAATTGTCAAGTAGTCATTTTAAGAACCTATTTGCATAACTTGTTTGCTCACCACAATTTAAAACAACCAAAAAGTTCTTTTTTCAAAACATCTAAAAAAACAAAACAAAAATCCCTTTAATTTATGCGTTCAACTTGCTTTCCAAAATAAAAATTGAAACCAAATCAAATCAAACAAACGAAAAACATAAGAAACAAAAATTCTTCTGCATTTACACCTTTCACCTGCTTTCTTTCAAACCATCTTGTTAGAAAATTTGACAGGATGCCCATGATGCTAAGGTCCGGAAGACACGTCGGGATGTTAGACTTCTACGGACAAGAAGAGGAGTATGAGACAAGCCACTACAAGCTGCAACAACCCATGGTCCAACCAGAGGGCCATGTCAACACCGTCAGAGAACCTAAAGCTCAAAATCCTACTCATCCACCTGCTTCACTTAGCGTGTAACAACTCCTCCATGGTCTATCTCTCCATCTAGATCCTGAATCCTTTTCACTTGTGCAATTTTTAACAAAGGGCAAGATGCCCGCCAATCAAGATCTGGTCGAGGGAAATCAAGCCCCCTCACCACCCCAATCGGCAGTTAGGCCTCTGATCATCTCTTCTCCTGGGCAACCCTGCCGTGTCTCTACTCACCCCATTGTGGGGCATTCACATAATTCCGTACCAGTTCCTGCTTCCAACCCACCTCTTCTAGCCCATTCACCTAAATACCTTGCTCCGGTGGCTCAGGAATCCAGCCTCACCCAGGCATTCATGGATAAATTTAACCAGATGGATGAGCGCTTTGAAGAGCTGAGGCACCACTTGGATTCTAAAGCCATGCCAGAAATTTTTGTTCCATCCTTCCCGATCCAACATCTCCCTTCTTCTAAAACACCAATCTTCCAGCGCTATAATGGGACTGGGAACCCCTTCAAGCACCTAAAAAGCTTTTTATATGACTCTACTTTATGGAAGAATAGCCACAAAGCCCTTGCCTTCTTATTTCATTAGTCATTGGAAGGATCCTCCCTTGATTGGTTCTATTCACTTGATTCTATTGAGGAAGTGGATTTCGATATTGTTAAGACGAAGTTTCTGCAGAGGTACAAGGACCAGATGAGGCTAGCCTACTCGATAACTAATTTAATTGCTGAGAAGATGAGGCCGGATGAAGACTTTGCCAAGCTTGCTGATTGGTGGAGGGGAATGGCTGAGAGGATAGTGGATACCATTTCAGAGGGGGAGTAGGTGAGGATGCTCAACGAGAATACCATGCCTAATCTTCGCAACCTCTTGATCATGCACCGCTCGACTACTATGAGTGAGTTGTGTGATAGCGCCCGTTACCTCTAAGCCCATTTTAAGGACACTTCCATGATCAACCCATTTCCCAAACCCCGTAAAATTAGAAGCCTACACCTGTAGGGCCTACCACCGAACGGGTAGTAAACAATGAGAGCATAATTGCCATGGGAAACCAAGGTGGGTATCGCCAAAGCCAATACCATAACCCACCACCCAACCAACAATATCGGCCAGCTCCTTAGCCAGCTCCTCAACACCAATAGCAACTTGCATACAACCCACCACCACAGCAACCCACTTACAACCGAGCGCCCCAGCAGCAAAATGCCTATAACCGAGTGCCTCAGCAACAACCCGTCTACAACCAACCACAACCACAACAACAACAAGCTTACAACCAAGTGCCACCATCAGCCAACCGACCTAGGAGGGGGGACCCAAGAGAGAGTACTATCCTTAACTGCCATTCCCCCTCACCGATATATTCAATGCATTGATGGCTGAACAACAGTTGGAGCTTCCAAAGGAGAGAGAAGGATGGCCGGCAAATGTTGACATGACAAAGTACTGCGCCTACCATCGGTATCCTGGGCATACGGTGAAAGTTTGGTTCCAATTCAATGATTACATTCATGACCTCAATGATCAGGGGAATATTGACTGGGTACAGATGGGTGAATCCATTCAAGCTATGAAGGCATGGCAGAATCAACAACGGCGATAGAAACCACAAGCATAACAGTAGCCTGGCCTGGGCATTGTCCAAGATCCACTACCTGTACATGCACCCATACAAGCATCGGCACCAGCACCCCCAAACCAGCGACTCAGCCTCGTCCACTCTACTGTTGAACAGTCAACCCACCATTCCCAGGGTTGGCAGGTTGAGAATCAAACTGCCTCCATGCTCGCCAGACCAACCCCACCTACAAATCATACCATACTCTTCATACCAAGAGTTGCCCCCAGCCCACAAACTACCCAAATACCACAAAACCCAATCTCACCAACACTGACCTCACTAGCTATTAACCCTCCATGGTGCCTAATCATTAGACTGCCACCAGCACCCCAACCATCACCCCAACTGTCACCTAACCCATCAACCACCATTCCTCTCTGGCGTCTAATCATTAGACCATCACCAATACCCCAAACATCACCCAACCTACCAGATGCCAAAACTCCACGGTCTCTCATTATCCGACCATCACCCAACCTACCAGTCGCCACCACTCCACGACCCCTAATCATCCGACCATCACCACCAACACTCAAACCATCATCTAACATACTGGCCTCCACCACCCCATGACCCTCATCATTCAATCCTCACTGTCCCTACCTACCATGGGCCTCTCAACATCTTAACCAATCCTACTACCATCACCACCTTCACCACTCTCCCCTACCATGCTGGCGTCGGTACTTCATAGTGGGAGGATGTTCCAAAGGATCTTCCCCCAGGCTGGGATGTAACCACATGAACAGGCATAAGAGGAGGTGGTAGAAGAATCGTTGCCCAGCATGTCATACGACTTGTTGAAGCACCTGGACCAAATGCCAGCATGGATTTCAATCCTGGAGCTTATAAAGAGGTCGAAGAAACATCAAGACATCCTACAATAGTATTTGCAGCGGGTCAAGGTCAATGAGGACCTCCCGCCCGAGAAAATCATTACAGTCTTGACCCCAAGGAATGAGCATCCAACACTTACATTTACATAGGAGGAGTTGGCACGGCCGGAGATCAGAAAGTACACCTTACGCGTCATAGTAGTCACCTTCTGCCATCACGGTGACAGCATATGACAACTCTCGGAAGCTGGCACAAGGGGTGGTTACATTGGAAGTAGGGCTCGGGCCATGTACTATCACTGTCGAGTTCCATGTGTTAGAATTGGACCCGTATCTTGAGGCAATAGAAGCTATTGCCTCTACTAATCATCACTGTTTTAAGTTCCCATACAAGGGCCAGGTAATCAAAGTAACCAACATCTCCATTCTGAATGATGTAGATGATCTCTCTTCTGCACTGCCGATATCAAAACTTGTCCAGCCATTGGTTTCAATTATAGAGCTGCCCAGGGTCAAGGTGTTGACAACGCCTCCAGAAATAGTTGCCTGGCGGATGATGAAAGGAATGGGCTACCATCCAGGAAAGGGGCTAGGAAAGGAACTGCAGGGGGTTGTACACCCCATTGAAGCTGTACAAAGACTGAGAAGGCACGGGCTTGGCTATGTGCCCAGTTTCACTCCGAGGATGGTCTATCGGCCAAAAAATACCATGGGACTCCAAAGATTCTTCATCAAAGGGAAGACCATGATGATGGCTAGGGACGGAGAAAGACACCAGAGCAAGAGGAAGAAGTTGACAACTTGAGTACATCTTTGGCTCGGTTGTTCATGTAGGAGGAAGAACTAGTCAAGAGTGAGTCCATCCCTGAACAACTCGTCCACTCAAACTCACCTCCAATCATCATCCCGTGTGAGCCATATCTTATGGTCACGCACTTCAAAATCCTCTCGCTCTCTCTCTTGGATGCACTTGATGGGGCTTTCTAGCCATTTCTAGCCCGATTTCTAACTCTGGGCCGTCTTGGCCATCTGAACTGATCACTGGGCCTAAGAGGCCATTTAAATCTTCTTACTCCATTGGGCCCCTATGCCCACATCACTTTAACAACACCGGTCCCCCATGCCCACCAATTGGGTCCTCGTGCCCTTTAAATTTCTACCGTAACTTTGAGCCCACGTGCTCATCAATTGGGCCCACGTGCCCCTTAGATTTCTTTCCTGGCTTTGGGCCTATGCGCCTGTTTCTTGCTGTTGTGGGGCCTGTGAGCCCATTTTTCTCTTTTTTACTTAAGCTTTCTACTTTTGCTTGAGCCCCACCGGCTAATTTTCTTTCTGTTATTGAAAACACCAAAAAAAATGTCTTCTCACAAACTCAGTTTTTCGTTGAGGAGACATCTCTACTTGTCTCGAAGGGTGCACTCCCAACCAGGGACCCCTCTTCTCTGACTCACTGATTGATCTGCTTGATCCTTCACCCACTGTAGATACCTCTTTTCCAATTCCATCTTTTTTAGGAGTAGTTAGGATAAGAAAAAAGAAAGTTCGAGGTAAATGAGTTCTAGAGAGGTATCTCCAGCAACTAGCTCTGAAGTGCAAGGAATGTGCAAGGTTGCCAAGTTTTTTAGAAAATGCTATCCAGCTTGACGAAATCCAATATGAGGATGAATTCAATGTAGATCATACACTGGGAGTCTATGAGGTTTTATCAGGAAAGGATCCTGATTTTGAGAAAGGAATTGAGGACTTGGCTGATGCGTATGCATCTGGACTTAAAAGGCTTAAAGTACCATCTTCCATGGTGGATGAGCTAACAAAAGAATTAAATCTTGGAACACCGGAACTCCCATTGAGGAATAGAGCTTAATTAAAATCTTGGAAGAATATAAGGACACGTTCGCATGGACATACAAAGATATACCGGGGTTAGACAACTCACTAGTTGAGCATCGTTTAACTTTGAAACTTGGAGCTACCTCGGTCAAACAAAAATTAAGGAGTTTCCACCCCGATGTTGCACTTAAAATGAAAGAAGATGTCGACAAGTTACATCAAGCAAGATTCATTAAGGTTGTCCTTTATCCACAATGGGTGGCAAACATAGTCCCTGTCATGAAGAAGGATGTATGAGTTTGGATCTGTATAGACTTCAGGGACTTGAACCGAGCGTGTCCTAAAGATGACTTTCCTCTACCTCATATTGACGTGTTGGTTGATAACACCACTGGATTTGAAATGCTATCATTCATTGATGGCTATTCCAGGTATAATCAGATCCAGTTAGCCGAAGAGGACCAGGAGAAGACCTCGTTCACTACACTTTGGGGAACCTACTGGTATGTCATCGTGCTCTTTGGACTAAAGAATGCTGTTGCAACGTATCAGAGGGCCATGATGGCTATCTTTTATGACATGATGCATACCCTTGTTGAGGTGTACATGGACGACCTGGTCGTTAAATCCAAAAACTGAGAAGATTATTTTGAAGTATTAAGAAGGGTTTTGCAAAGGGCTAGGGAATATAAGATGAAGATAAGCCCAAAGAAATGCACGTTTGGAGTATCCTCAGAAAAATTGTTGGGGTTCATAGTGAGCAAAAGAGGCATAGAGATCAACTCAAACAAGGCCAAAGCAATCATTGGTATGCTTCCCCTGAAAAATATGAAAGAACTTCGAGGATTAATCGGGAGGCTACAGTTTGTCCACCAGTTCATCTCACAACATTCTTAAAGGTGTAAACCTTTTATGAGTTGACCAAGGCGGAGCCGAGTTTAAATGGGATTGGGATTTGAAGTGCCAGGATGCATTCGATGGATTGAAAAGATACCTGGCTAGTCCCCTTGTGCTTAGACCACCAGTCCCCGGCAAGCCTTTAGTTTTATATATCTAGGTTTTGGAGAATTCTCTTGAGGTAGTCCTTGCACAGGTGGATAAAGAAGGAAAAGAGAGGGCAACTTACTATTTGTCAAAGATTTTTGATTCATGTAAGCAAAAGTATATTGTAATGGAGAAGACCTATGATGCACTAGTCTGGGTAGTTCAAAAGCTCAAACACTATTTCCTAGCTCATGAGGTCAATCTTATCGCCCGTATCAATCTCATCAAATTCCTCCTTGAGAAACTATTCTAACTGATCGGTTAGGTCGTTGGCAGAGTTTCCTTTCACAGTTTGATATCACCTATGTCGCCTAGAAGGCGATTAAGGGCTATGCCATTGTTGAACATCTAGCCCACCACCCTATACCCCTCTTTGAACCGGTCCATTCGGAGCTCCCGGATGATGAACTAATGTTGATTCGATCTTTCCACCTTGGATATTATATTTTGACGGGGCTCTGAATTCACATGATAAGAGAATAGAAATCATCCTTCTGTCACCCGAGTGTGTCACCATTCCATAAGCATTTTAGCTCGACTTCTCAACAACCAATAGCATAGCTGAATATGGAGCCTTGCTGGCCGGGTTGGAGGCCACTCATTTCTATGGTGCCACGGAATTGAGGGTGATAAGTGATAGCCAACTATTCCTTTGCCAAGTCCTAACCAAATATCGAACTTCTCATCCAAACCTCAAACCCTACTAAGAACTCACCTCTTGCTACATCAAGCTCTTTTCCAAACTCACTTTTGTCCATCTTCCTTGAGCTCAAAATATTCTTGCTGATGCCTTAGCCTCCTCAGCTTCATCTCTATCAGTCCCACTAGGTAGACAGGTGCGGACTATCCATGTCCGTAGAAGGTCGATGCTGGCAATTTAGGGTGGTCGATTTCTGAAGATCAAGGAGAGATTTGGCAGAAAGGAATATCTAAAGTAAAAAGAGAAGATTTCTCTAATCAAGTTGGAAGAATTAGACGAGAGTGAGAAGCCATGGTTCGATGAGATTGCGAGGTATTGTCAAGATCAGACATATCCACCTAGATCAAATGCAAAAGAGAAGAAGGCCATCAGGAGAGTATCCCAGAGTTATACCATCCTAGGAGGGGTGCTCTACAAGAGGAGCCTGAGCAGAATCTTACTTAGATGTGTTGATGAAGAAGAAGCAGAGTTGGTGCTTAAGGAAGCACATTTTGAGGTCTGTGGGGGCCATGTCAATGCTCAAGCTCTTGCCAAGAAAATCATCAGGCAGGGGTATTATTGGCCAACCCTAAAAGAGGTTTGCTCAATCTTTGTTCGACACTGTCATTATTTCCAACTCCGTGCCGACAAGATCCATTCTCCCACATCTTCTCTTCATTCGATTCATACCCCATGGCCCTTCGCCAAGTGAGCTTTCAATATTATTGGCCCTCTAAGTGATCTTAACTCTAAAGTCCATTCCAAATTGTTCATCCTGACAGCAACAGAGTACTTCACAAAGTGGGCAGAAGCGGAAGCGTTCATGGAGATCAAGGCATCAACACTATGCTCCTTCATTAAATACAACATCATTGCCAGGTTTGATATCACCAACAACATCATCATCGACAATGGACCACAATTTCTCTCTCAAGATCTGTGCGATCTTTGCAACAGGTACTGCATTTTATTGCATCATTCATCTTCATACTACCTGCAAGACAATGGTCAAGCAGAAGCCACAAACAAACCTTGATCAAAATTATTAAGAAAACATGTAAGTCTAGCAAGTTCACGGACTAGCCAGATAAGCTTGTAGATGCCCTATAGGCTTATCGTACTTTTGTGCGGATCCCCACTAGTCAAACCCCGTATGCTCTCGCATATGTGATGGAAACGGTGGTCCCGTACAAAGTACTCCTTCCATCACTCTGAGTTCAGCACAATAGGGACATCCCTGTGCGATGAGAGACAAAAATTTCTCCTTGCACAACTTGAACTCCTAGATGAAAGAAGGTTGGCCACCTCCGAGCATGCCCAGACTTATCAGAATAGATTGAAAAAGTTTTATTAAAAGAGGGTGGTAGAGAGAAAGTTTGAAATCGGTGAGATGGTAGTCAAACGCATATTCGTTAAGCCGGGTGGTCCTTGCTTCAAATTGCAACTTAACTGAGAAGGGCCTTTCGTTATCACTAAAAATTATCCAGGAAATGCATATGAGCTAACCAACACCGATGGAGAAAAATTGAACCATCCATGGGACGGCGTTTACCTCAAAAAATATTTTCCTTAGAAGAAAATGGAGAATTTTTGGTATGATATTGAGTCATTGATCCCAGAGTGTTCGCTAGAGGACAAGGGTAGACATCACCCTGCACACACAACACCTCCTAATCCCAGAATCCAGATAGTCCGACACTCGAGAAAGGTATGGCAGAACCCTAAAGGTGGAAAAGAACCCACGCCCTATTCTCTTCTATTCGGTCCAAGATAGGTGAAGGAGATTAGATGAGGATAGTATCGAAAATGCCTGCCGTCTTAGTAGGAGGCCGTCTCATAGGGTGCAAAAGGGTGTCAAAAGATGGGCAATGAACCCCACAATTTTAAACAAATATGGGCTTGTCTGAATGAGTACCTAGAAGAGTAGAAAATGAAAAGAAGGCACCAAAAGAGGGGCAATGACCCCACAGGTTAAAGACTTGTCTAAGTGAGTGCCACATGTAGAAAAGACACGAAGAGGCCCGAAGAGGTTGAACCCCAACGAGCAATTTGGGCAAGAGTAGAGAAACCCTCCTCAACACCCCAAATCCTATCAAAGACTTCCTCTATTATTCTTTCATCTTAAACCCCTAGGGTAGGGTAAACTGTCCAAACTCAGGGGGAATCCAAACCGATTAAGAGAAGAGGGCAAGAAAGATTCTAGGTAGGGAACCCATTTTCACATTGTGTTTGCTGCTTGAATCTTGATTAACACTGAAAGACCGATGAATTGTCTCAATACCTACACATTCTCCACAAAAATCCAAAAAAATTTGAATATTTTCAAAATGTCATTTTTTTAAAATATTTTCAGACTCCAAAAAATTTGAATATTTGCAAAAATCCAAAAAAAATTGAATTTTTTAAAAAAATCCAAAAAAATGATGATTTTCAAAAATACAAAAAAATGTATCATTTAACTTGGCATAACCTTGATTTTTTTTGCTTTTGCTAGCATTCATGTTTATTTTTTATGTCTTGCATGTTTTATTTCTGCATCGCATGTTTATCTTTATTATCACCCCATTAAGAGGGCTCCTCCCTTTGACCTAAGTCAAAGTTGGCCATAGTAGGCAAAGGGATGAGTCGTTATGAAGATCTGATCCTCTTTTATCAAGAGTTTTCAAGAACTTTAAAGTAAGAGGGGAAGGTTCTATCAATGACAGGTAAGTTCTCTTAACCATTTTATTTCGGTCATTTAGTTTAGTTTTACACCTTGTTAAGAAGGCTCCTCCCTCTGACCTAAGTCAAGGCAGACGATGATAGGCAAAGGGATGAGTCATGGCAAAGATTTAATCTTCTTTATTAAGTGTTTCGGGATTCTGAGATCAAGAAAGGAGTGACTCTCACCATAACAGGTAAGCTCTCTTAACTCTTACCTTGTTTATTTTGTTAGTCATTTTGTGCATTCTACCTGGTTAATAAGGCTACCTCCCTTGACATATAAGCAAGGCAAGACGACAATAGGCAAGGGGATAAGCCATGGTGTAGATCTAACCTCTTTGTTGAGCATTTCAGAAAAGAAAGACAAGTCAGGGAGGGGGAGGTCTCTCTAGTAGGTATGTTTCTTACCCTACATCTATTATTTAATTTTATTATTGTTTACCAACCTTTAGAAGGCTTTGCCCCTTGACAAACTTGCAAGGGGCCAAGCCGGAACGTGATACTGACTAACCTTTTGATAAATATCAAGTAGATCAAACAACACTAAAGAAAACAGATGAAGATCTGGTTACACCATCAAATGCTACAACCATGAAGAGAAGTAGCTACAACAAAATAAGAGCTAAGCCTGCTACAAATCTTAGTGCCTGCTACTACCCTCTCCAAGGGAACGACCACGTGGAGGAGGCATGGTAGCCGTGTCCACCAAAGTCGTTGCAGCTGCCTCGTTGCGGCGACGCTCTGAAGAAGTAGCCAGGAAAGCAGAAGCACCACGCTCATGCCTCTGGTTTTGGTCACTCTACCCTACTGGCTCTGGCCGTGGTGACTCTGGCTTTGAGCGGCGCCACCACTCTGGTGTGTACCACTCCGATGGGAGCTACTCTGGTGGGTGCGACTCTGGCTCAGCTATCGAGGAATGCCCTGGCCGTAAACCTGCAAGGTCATCTCTGCAGTCGTCGCACGAACCTGCGACTATAAGTGCATCTGCCCCAAAGATTGGATAGTCTGGCTATGTGCTCTATCTCCCGCAGGGTCCTCTCATGTTGAAGGCAGAGATCCGAGATGATCTTCTGGGAAATAAGGTCGGCTGGGGCGGACCGCCAGGTCTCCACCTCGGTCTTCATGTACTGGATGCGGGTAGATGACAAAACAAGGGCACCCTGGAGCTCAGCAACCTGGAAGAAGAGGAAGAATATGAACTAAGAAAAATTAACAACCAGAATAGAGAACAATGAAAGATACCTCTAGAAGATACCTCTACCTCCTTGGTTGTCAGGGCCTCTCTTGCCTTGTTTAGACGCTGGCGTAGCTCGGCCACCTCTTCCCTCGTCAAAGAAGGAGGTGAACCCTCAGCACGGGCCTTCCGCTGCAAACAGAAGAAAGCACATCAGAGTTAGGCAAGTGTATAACAAAAATAAAAATAAAGGTCAAAGGCAATGTCTACCTCAGTCTCCAGCATGCCACGAAGAGTTGCCACCTCCTGACGAAGATCAACAATCTCCAGCCTCTGGCGCAGTAGTAGAGCTCGAGCCTCCTGAAATGTCATATAGGGTAAGAAAGAGCAACAATGTTGAATTGAATTTGAAGTAAAAGGAAGAAACATTTACCCGACCCTTGGGAATGAATAATTGGTTGTACGCCATCTCGTATTGGCAAAGGTAGTCTCGGTTGTTCTCTGCCTAGCCAATAACTACCTCGCCACCTTCATACCACTGTGTGATCGAGGCATGGTACCTCTCTCCACCTAGTCCACGGGGAGGAACAGGCATCTAGGATGGGCCTCGACTAGAGGAAGAGAGGGAGGAGGCTCCAACCAGTCCTGCTCCAAGCTGAGGGCACGTGCTGAGAATCGAAGCCACAGCGATGCCAGCTTGTTGATGCACAGAAGGTGAAGATCGCGGCCGAAGACACGACCAACCTGAGCAATCTAGGGCTAGAGATGGTCGTCAGTCATAAGATATGGCTGCCAACACACCTGCATGAAGCAAAATCACGATTATCAATTCACTAGAAGAATATTGATGAACAACTTAAAAACATACCTCAGTGTGTGGAAAGTGAAGCATTTGCACATGGATCGAAGCCAGCTGGCTCCGATGGCCCTCAGCAGGGCGGATGGGCTCCTAGAGAGCCATCAGAGGAAAGAGGCCGGGGTAGGACTGCTGTGCCCGGCCCAGGGGGAAGTAAAGGTAACTCCAGACCTATAAAAGGCACAACTCATCAAGCAACGCAGAGCAAAGCAGAGCAACACAAGTGTACAGAAAGGAAAAGCTGCTAAAAGTCACCTGGAGAAAAGGAGAGAAGCCGGCGACCGAAACAGAGCCCGCCTTAGGCCGGAGGCCGCAAAATAGATGGATAAGCATCGTTGTCCCCCACGCATACGTGCCAACCTGCTCCAAGTCATCGAGCAAAGGAAGGAACCATAGATGGATGCGGTCTGTCTTCGAGCCCAACAGAAGGCGCCCAAAGATGAAGAGGAGGAAGCGGCGCAAGTCTATGTCCGCCTCCAAGGAGCCAGGTAACCCGATAAACACCGCCACAACCTGGCCGACCATGTGGCAAAAAAAGCTGTTTTGGCTCTTGCCACGGACATGCACGGCATCTACCAGGCCTACCATCTCACTAGCTACTAGTTTGGAAATGGTGCGTAGGCCATCCTCCGGGTCGAACTCAGGCTCATATGCGAAAAGGGCCCGAAACTCCCATGAATAATCCGAAGAAGTGGCACACACCACCGGCCTACCGTCAACATGGAGACCAGTGATGTCTGCAATATCCTCTGGTGAGGGCATCATGTGCCCCCAGGGGAACAAAAAAATGAAAGAGTCCAGGTCCCAGGACTCACGGAGGACCTGCACCAGTGGTAGGTCCTCCCAAAATGGAGTCACCCGGAGGATGGGCCCAAACCCCATCTCCTCTATCCGAACTTGCTGGAAGTCCGATAAGCCGAGGTAGGCGGTGTGCACCAAGTCCCATGAGATCCAGGATTTTATCCGGGATGACAAGAGATTCATTTCATTAGTTCACTCAATTTTATTGTCAAAATGCAAAGGAACTAATCATTAAGTGCAAGAAAAAAGAAAACGTACCTTGCGGACTGCCGAGAGCTCGAGCTCCTCGGAATCGGGGTCATGGCAATGAATGTGTCTCGGCATCTGCACCAAAAGGGAAGTTAACATCAAACATTGTCAGATAAGTTTTATATAAAAAAAGAAAAAAAATAAAAAACTTGCCGAGCGTGCCCTCCCCCTCGGGAGGGCACGCTCACCTGAGGGCACGCTGACCACGCCCACAGGTCAGGAGTATGCTCAACGCATCCCTGCCCCCCCATAGGTAGGGAGGGCGCGGTGACTGCACGTGCGGTCTGTGTTGACCGCACCCCCTCAACAGCTCGATTCTTATTTTCATGATAACTTGTTCAAATGAACTTAGAATTGCATGAAACTTGAACCAAAATGAACAACAAGTCTTGATCTACGTTTCTTGTAAAAGGGGTACTGACTTGGAAGGCATCTAGGACTCCGAAAATGAGCTAGAACTCTGGAGCTTCTAGGCAAGGAGAGATGGTGTGCAGGTTGAAATGTAAGATTCTTACCCTCAAAGGGTATTTATAGAGCATAAAAATGTAAAAATAGAAGAAATTTGAAAATGTCACTCAAGGTTCACAAAATCGAGTTGATCGTGATGCCATCGAAAGAATCTCGATCTGAGGCATGATTTGCTTGGAATAATTTTATGAAGAAGAATTCTCTCTAAATTCCCACCAAAAATCTCTTTTCACATAACTTTGAATGTCTCAGGTCCTAAATTAGTTAGGCATATTAATGTTTTTTATTATCACTAACTAACATTTTTCAGGTGATAGGAGAAAATTCAAGGCATTTCTTGGTCAGAAATGGCTAAAACTGTATTTTTCAGAGCCAAAATTGATGAAAATGCCAAAAATTTCATAAGGCACCATGCTGTTTAGAAAATCAAGCTGATCAAGAAGCCATGGAAATAAAATTCATCAGACTTACAGTTTGCTCTGAAAAATTAGTTAAAGAAAAAAGGCAATTTAAAATCCATGAAAAATACTTCATTTCATATTAAAAAACTTCTATGGAGTTGAAAAATAACAAGGCATATTCTTCATAATTGTCAACATCTATCTTGTAATTTTCTGAAATAGAGTAAATTTTCATTGAATTTTTACTCAAAATTGTTATATAAAAATTCATTGTTTATACAAAATAACCACAACATGTCTAAAAAGCTGAAGCAGGTAATGAAGAATCTTAGGAAAGCAAAAGCTTCAACTTGGAGATGTAGCGGCGCTTCTAACAAGGGTCCTCCTCAATCAGGAGGCCTGGGCGACATACGCGACTCATCTCCCATAAGGCAACTGATGAAATCGCCTCCTCCTCATCGTCTGTAGAGCCAAGTTACTTGCCCTTGATAGGTGGCAGGTGGGACAGCTTGGGCAGCTCGTACCGAAGCAAGCCAATTTAAGAGTGACAGTGGTGGGCATTTTACAACACGAAAGCTGAGTTGGTAACCAGGCAGAGATCCACGCCAGGCACAAAGCACACTTGGAAATCTTTCTACATCAGGGCAGCAAAAGAGTGCAAGAAGCCAGAATGATTCATGGAAGCAAAGTGAGCACTCCACTTAGGCCTCTTCTTCACTACTGCACATCTGTTAGCAACTCTCTCACCGAAGCCAAGTGCAGCAGCATATGGGAACAAGGGGCTGCAGCGGAAGAGCTGCGACCTGGTGGCCACCTCACTGGCTGGATTGAACTTGAAGTGGAGGTCGGCCCAGCAAGCCAGTAGAAGCGCACTACAGAAGGGAGGATGATCCCCGCAAGCTGCAAACAGTCCACAGTATAAGAAGCCCAGAACTTAAGGCCCCAGCCATGCGCCACTCTAGATCTCGCTGATGCACGAGAGTTGATCAGATTCCAGGAAACCGTCCTCTGCAGGGAACAAGAACACCGCGGCAAGACCGAAACCCTTTGTGCTGCACAGAATTCGGTCCTCGTCCAGACTAGGAGCCGTCAGAAGGGAAACCATACAAGCCGCCAACTTAGGAACACTGATTTGCTTGCCAACCAACAAGGAACTAATTTGCCTAGCCTCAACGAAATCCTGCAGGAACTCCAAGTAGGAAAACGGTCCAGAAGGGATGAGCATACCCTCAGTTTCCCCCTTTAGAGTCCGTGGAAGGCCAAGAAGGAGCTCTGCCTCTTTAAGAAGAACTGTACACTCAAAACTGCTGAACATAAATGTGTGAGTGTCGAGGTGCCACAACTCAATAAGAGCTCCCACCAAGCCGAAGTCGAGAGAGTAGCCAGAATACTGCTTGGCATGGATCAAAATCCTGGTCAAGCCCCAATCCCGAAAAGTTGCTCTGACCAAGAAACCAAGGAAGTCAAGCAAGCTGGTAAGCCAAAGAGAGCAATACTGATGTGGTCTCGGGAAATTTGGGTAATCCTACACCCAAACAGGAGGGAAGAGAGAATTCCTTAAAAAAAAAGAGAAAAAATGGTTGGAAGCTAAAATTGGTAGCAAACTTACCAAATTGGTGCCAATTCTGAACTTCAAATGACCCAGGATGCTTAAGATACCCCGAACTGAGCCAACACACTGTTTCTTCAAAGGAGGAGCGATCCGGGGTGCTGGTAGGACGTTCTGGTCACCCTATGGTAGGTTTGTATAGGGGGAATTGGTCCTGGTTCAAACCAAATTCGGACCCAGTTAAAATAGGAAACTAGGACTGAATGCGCCCCCACGGTGGGGGCGCACAGGCCGTGCCCCCATCTGAGGGTGCACAGGCTGCGACCCCAGTTCGGGGGCACGTTCAATCAAAATCTTTGAAAATTCCCTATAAATTCCAGAGAATTCAGAAAAAAATTGTTAAATCAAATTTGTTCATGTTTTATCTTTTTTAAGGTCGAGTGGACATCTATGTTGATTTGGGACTAACATTTTGATGAATGATAGGAATTGCTCACAGAAATTGAAGAATGGACGTGGGAAACCCCTTAGCTTGTCGGCTAACATATAAGTCATTAGTTATGTATTATTATTCTATGCATTATTTTTGAAGACCGTGAATGCGGAGAAGACTTGACCCGAGATCCCCTTCATCAAAATCTATAATGGTTGGGTCATCTTTCATGCTCACGGATAAGCCAAGAGTTGCACTGTGAGGGATGATGGTTCCCAAATGGGTATCTTGACCTCATAGACAATCTATATCCTTAACTATTTGTTAAAAAAGTCCTATTTTTATTTTCTTGAGTCCAGCAATTGCATTCTTCATTATCATCGCATACATCCATTCATGATCTTCTACCTCCGTCAGGATATCTCTGAACCCCACCAGGGATATTCCCCCATCGTATACCCCAATTCTGTTCTTTCTAATATCCCACCGTGTTCTCTAATCCCATCATATTTGTTAATCCCACCACATTCGGTAATCACCTTGTTCCTTCAACTCTTTCATTTCTATCACCACTGTGGCCATTGTAGCTCTCCTTGCTATTCATCTCACTGTGATAGTCAATTCATCCCGCCAAGGGCCTTCTATTTGATCAGAACATGCATTGTCGTTATCTTCACGATTCAAGATTCAACATTTACCTTTTGGAATTTGAGATCATTCCATTCCGAATTGAATCTTGTCTCTTGGAAGACTTAAATGAATCTGAGAGCCTATGTTTGCTCGATTGGTATTTTTTACTTTCTCAAAACAAATCTCTTTTAAATTTTTAGCGCATCACAGTACAAGAACACCGCAAAGATCGGGTTACCAGCTGATGATGAACCTATGAACCCATGTTTTGGGGACTCCCCACAGCATTGGGGTTGCCTATTCTTTTCTCGTGCCAATGGCACGTCTCTTACCAATCGAACATAAGAAGACTTGATGAAATATGGCAGTTAACCAGGAGACTTGAGGAGATTCATCTTGCCGAATCTGATCGTTGAGCATGTCTATATCTACACCTTGATGCCACCTTTTCAATTCATCACCATTTTGCTCCACTACATTCTACTACGATCCATCTTGCTTCGCTACATCTTCTCTACATTTCACTCTGCTTCATTACATGCCATTCCCTTGCAAAGCCGACATCAAGGCGAGGCAAGTTGTAGACACGCCAAATTGGCCTGATTCGGAGCCCCAGACTCCTATTCCATTGGCGATATCTTTTATTTGACTGATATCTAATCTAGATTATCTCGTGAGATGAGCTAAGGACGTTGGTGGAGCCCCTCGTGAGTTGGGAATGGACCGATGATTTCCGAAGTAATGCCGTAACCTTCAAGTGAGAGTCACGCATGAATTGTGAAAACCCGAACCCTACTCAATAACCGACCTTGAAAGGTTCATAATTGAAGGTCTTGGAAGTTCCACATGTGTTCCGTAACATTCAGGATTTCTGACAGGTCATTTCGGTAGTCGTCGGTCTATAACATCTTCCCTTATGGCTTTCGATATGTACTGACACGGCTATCTCAGACCACGTGTTAGGCCTTTCCGATCATCACTGGGTCTTTTTAGGTCATCCGGATCAATCCTAGCTTTATATTTCATCAACAAGGGCCATACGGCCATTTCGGTTGATTTTAGAGTTTCTCGGCTTTTTAGAGCTTCAATTTACGTTTACAGGGTTAAACTCAAATTTTTCGATAATTTTGGGTTTTCCGACCATACCGGACTGATTCAGTCATCATTTTAAGTCATCCCGAGTTGACCCAAGATTCCTCGACCGGAACCGTGCCCTTTCGGATCTCTGCCGTAGTTTTTGGCTTTCCACGGGAGGGTAAACCTGTAGAAAGCTCTGTACAAATGTCTCGGGAGTCATGCTAGCTATTTTACTGACTTGTGGAGCTGCGGTTTAATGCCCTCTTTCCAATACAACAAACGGGAGCCAAATTGGGCATCTCGTTCGTAAGTTACGGCCCATAGAACACGTGTTCAAGAGAGAGAGAGTGTACTGCACCCCCGCCTCTCTTGAAATGGGAGGGTGCGGTCACCACACCCTCAAACTAGGGGCACGCCCTGCGCACCCTCGCTCCCTTTGAAAGGGGAGGGCGCGGTCGGTTTCGAAAAATCAAAAATTTCCCTAGTTTACACCTTCTGAACCGGATTTTGGAATGTTTCTCCCGCTAATTATCAATTATTTTAACTGCGCCCCCAGGTCGGGGGCGCGTTCATCTTATCAAGTATATTTTTTTGCAATTTCTGGATGGTTTCAGTGACTTTTAGCAATGAAACGCATAACACGCCCCGCCCTGCTTGAAAAGGGAGTGTAGACCGCGCCCCCAAGGTGAGGGCGCGGTCTATGTGCCCTCAAGTGGAGGGTGCGCCCTGCGCGCCCTCACCTCCTTTGAAACAGGGGGGCACGGTCAACCAATTTCCCCAATTTGACCCGATTTCCATTCTCTATAAATTGGGGGCTATTTCAAATGAACCAAGGTTAACCGTCCATGCCTTTCTCATCCTGAGGTCATCCAAGCTCCATCCCAAAGCCGTCCCGATCCAAGCTCCATCCCAAAGCCGTCCCGATGTTCAAATCTGATCCCGAAGTGAAGGAGGAGCCCGATCCATGCGTTCTACATCAACCAACTTCATCAGCTTCTACAAAAAATTAGAGATATTATCTGTGAAAGTGGTAAACAGAAGAATCGTCTCTCTCCTCATCTTCTTTCATCTGCATCTAGTGGCATTCGATTCTGACTTGCCATCTGTCTAGGGCAATTGCTGCATTGAGGGCGTGCATCCAAATTCTATTCTTTCGTATCCATCCAGTTTTAGATTTTCTACAGGCTTTTACAGATAGATTTAGGAGAAGTAATCAACAAGAGATCTCTTTCCCTCTGAGTTCTCCATCTATAGAAATAAACAACACTCAATTATGACATTGGGGTGGTCCGTAGAATTCTCTGCACCAAAGTCACGCCAGAAGGGTGCAAGGCTACCCGAACCAGCCTTCTTCAATCAACTCGGCTTCAACTCATGCCAATTCACTTCATAAGTTCTTCTTAACTCATTTCATTCAGTCTATTTATTTGTTATAACATCTTTTAGTTTAGTTTTTATCATTTTTACATAACCAAAAACTCAAGAAGAAGGGATTAAGGCTCACTCCAAAGCCAGTGCGTTTGGTTTCAATTGCTTCCTTTCTCATCTTCTCTTTACAGTTATGAGACTTCCCACAAGTCTAATCCATCCTTTCACTTATTTCTTTGTTTAACAGTTGTATAGATTGATCAAGCTAGCATTGTTTGAACTCTCCCTCATCGGCTGGCCGACGAGAAAGAATGTTTAACCCACATATCATCTCCCGCGCTAAGGTACACACGGTCAATACATATCATGTTTTTTTTCTTTCATAAATCGGAACCCGTGGTTCTTGGTGACCACAATATTTTATTCATGTTCTATGTTTATTCATTCTTTCCTCTCCTCCCACATGACCTGAACCGTCTCTAGTTCTTGAGCGACGTCGTGGGATGAAAGTTCGGGGATCAATGTGAGTGTGGGACCGAGGTGAGGATTTTACCGCTTTCTGAGTGTTTTCCGATTCACTCCCTTTCCCCTATTCCATCATCACCCTTTTCTTGAGGTGCCGAATCAGAACCCGTTTTCGGAGTCAACAGGTAGTATCAAAAATCCTCACCGCCTTAGTAGGAGTCTATCTTAGAGGGTGCAAAGGGGTGTCAAAAGATGGGCAATAAACCACATAGGTTTAAACAAATATTGGACTGTCTAAATGAGTAACCAAAAATGTTGAAAATAAAAAAAGGCACCAAAAGATAGGCAATGATCCTACAGCTCAAAGACCTATCTGAATGACTGCCACTTAAAGTAAATAAGAAAAGACCTGAAGAGGCCAATCCCCAACAGGTAATTTGGGTGTGAGTAGAGAAATCATCCTCGACATCTACAAATCCTATCAATGACTTCCTCTATAACCCTTCCTTCTTAAACCCCTAGGGTAAGGTGAATTGGCCGAATTTAGAGAGAACCCAAGCTGATCAAAAGAAGACAAGAAAGATTCTTGGTAGGGAACCTCATTTTCACGTGGTGTTTACCAATTAAATCTTGATTAACATTTAAGGACTGATGAGTTGTCTAAATACCAATGCATTCTCTACAAAAAATCCAAAAATAATTAAATATTTTCAAAAATTTAAAAAATGTGAATATTTTTAAAAATCTCAAAAAAATTGAACATTTATGAAAACTCTAAAAAAAATTAGGGCATATTTTCAGAAAAAATCCAAAAAAATACATCATTTAACTTGGTTCAACCTTGATGTTTACCTTTACTTGCATCCATGTTTATTTTCGTGTCCTACATGTTTCCATTTCCTCATTGCATAGTTATCTTTGTTATCACTCCATTAAGAGGGCTCTTCCCTTTGACCTAAGTTAAGACAGATGTCAGAGGTGAGGATGATTTTTTGCCATGATAGGTAAGTTCTCCTAACCTTCAACACATTTCAATTTTTTGTCATTCAATTCTGAGAAGGCTTCTCCCTTTGACCTAACTTAAGGCAGATGGCAATAGGCAAAAGGATGAGTCGTGGTGAAGATTTATTTTCTTTTATCAAGTGTTTCAGGAATTTAAGAACAAAAGGTGATCAATTCTCACCATGATAAGCAAAGGGGTAAGCCATGGCACAGATCTAACCCCCCTTTTACTGAGCATTTTAGAAATCACAAGTCAAGGAGGGGGGGAGTCTCGCTAAACAAGTATGTTTCTAACTGTTACACTCGCTATTTTTCATTTTATCATTGTCATTTTACCACCTTAAGAGGCTTCCGTCCCTTGACAAACTTGCAAGGGGCCAAGATGAAATGCAATTCTAACCAACATTTTTGAGTGATGTCCGGCAAGAAATGGTTCGAATAGCTTTGAAACAAGAAAAAATTTGAGTGCATCATCAGGTGATACAATAAGGAAGAGACAAAGCAACTACAACAAAAGAACAATGAGGCCTGCTACAAATGTCAATGCCCACTACCAACCTCTCCAGGCGACTGACTCAGTGAAGGAGGCATGGAAGCCGTGTTTGCCAACGTTGCTGTAGTTGCCTCGTTTTGAGGTAACTCAGAAGAAGTGGCCAAGTATGCAGTGGCACCACTTATGTGGCTCTGACTTGCCCCTATTGGCTTTGGCCATGATGGCTCTAACTACGATGAGCACCGCTCTTGTGTGTGCCACTCCAGTGGGAACTACCATGATGGGTGCGGCTCTGGTGCCTCACCTCTGCCATAGCCAAGTGAACCTATGACTGCAAGTGCATCTACTTTAGGGACCAGATAGCTTGACTATGTTTGTGCTCCATCTCGTCTAGTCTTCTCATGCTGGAGACAAAGATTTGAGACAAACATGTGTGATCAAAGGTCAGCCGGGGCAGACCGCCATGTCTCCACCTCAGTCTCCAAGGACTAGATGTGGGTGGATGATTAAGCAATAGCACTCTGGAGCTCGATAACTTGGGAGAGAAAGGAAACAACATGAGCCAAGAAAATCAATGATTAGAAATGAGATTCAATTAGGGATACCTCAGCCTCCTTGGTCGCTATGGTCTCCTTCACCTCAGCCAAGCGCTAACGTAGCTCAGCTACTCCCCCCCTCAAAATAGAAGGAAGAGAACCCTCATCATGGGACTTGTGTTACAAGCAAAGAAGAGAGGACATGTCAAAGCTAGGCAAGTAGTGCAACAAATAGAAAAGGCAGTCAAGGTTCATCTTTACCTCGGTCTCCAAAGTAGTGCGAAGAGCAGCCACCTCCTGTCATCAACCAGCAATGTCCATCCTTTGGTACAACAACAGAGCCAAGCTTTCTAAAATGTCATAAAGGTTAGAAGCAATAACAGTGCAGAGTATGGCTAGAAGCAAGAAAAATGTTACCTGACCCTCAAGGATGAACAAATGGCCATAGGCCTCCTTGTAACGGCGAAGGTAGTCTAAATTGTCATCCGCCCAACTGATGACTACCTTGCTGCCCTCATACCAGAGCATGATAGAAGCATGGTACCTCGCAACCCAGCCCACTGGGAGGATCAAACGTCTAGTGTGGGCCCCAACTGGCTAGAGACGTGGAGGAGGCTCCAACTAGTCCTACTCTAGGCCCAAGGAACATGTTGAGAAGCGAAGTCACAAGGGTGCTAGCTCATTGATGTAGATAAGATGAAGATTGCGACCAAAGACCAGACCTAAACCCATGATCTAAGTCTATAGGTGGTCATTGGTCATGAGATAGGGCTACCAACACACCTGCAAGGGAGAGAGGCAAGTTCTGTAACTTTACTCACTAGAGGATGATTAACAAAGTAATCAAATATACCTCAGTATGTGGGAAGCGGAATATCTGAGTGTTAATGGATGCAAGTTGGCTCCTATGGACCTTGGAAGGGCGGATAGGCTCCCAGTGACCCATTAGTAGGAGGAGGCCTGGAAAAGACTACTATGCATGACCTAGGGGAAAATGAAGATAGCTTCAGACCTACAAAAGGGATAGCTTGTCAGGCAGCAGATACAGGAACAGAGCAAAAAGTACAAGTAGGGAAAATAGTAAGCTGCTAAAGTCACCTGAAGAAAGTAAGAGTAGCCAGTAATAGAAACTGAACCGAACTCAGGCTGAAGGCCACAAAACAACTGGGCAAGCATTGCCGCCCCCCACGCATACATGCTAACCTGTTCCAAATCAGCGATCAATGGGAGAAGACACAGGTGGATGCAGTCCATCTTCAAGCCTAGTAGCAGACACCTGAAGAAGAAGAGAAGGAAGTGATGCAAGTCCACGTCTGCCTCCATGGTGCCAGGTAAGCCGGTAAAAGCTACCGCGGCTTGGCCGACCATGCGGCAAAAGAAGCCATCCTGGTTCTCACCTCGGACTCGCTCGGCATCAACCAAGCCTACCATCTCATCATTCTCAAGTTTGGTGATGGTGCGTAGACCCTCCTCGGGGTCAAACTCAGGCCCGTAGGCGAAGAGGGCCTAAAACTCCTATGAGTAGTCAAAAGAGATCGTGCATACCACCGGCCTACAGTAAACATAGAGACCGGCGATGTGCACGACATCCTTCAAGGATGGCACCATGTGCCCCCAAGGAAAGGAAAGAATAAAAGAGTCTGGGTCCCATAACTCACGAAGGACCTACATTAGGGGTAGGTCCTCCTAGAAGGGGGTCACCCAGTGGAGGGTGTTGACTCCAAAAATTCGATGGGGTCTCTCCTTTTCAGGGAAGTCCATGAATCAGTATCATCACCTCAAGAGGGGATGAGAAAGAAAGGAAAAAAATATGGAAAGCAACTCTCACCTCGGTCCCACACTAACATTGATACCTGAACTTTCATCCCTTGGAGTCACTTGATCACCAAAGAGATGGTTTAGGTCATGTGGGAGGAGTATGAGAAGAAGAAAATTGAGACATGTGATCACAGGAATCGCGGGTTCCGATTTATAAAATAAAGATGACCGTGTGTGCCTTAGAGTGAAGAGTGCGGGTCAAAGCTTTTCCTTCTTCGGCTGGCCGATGAAGAAGATTCCTCAATGCATGGGTGCTTGATTTCCTATGCAACTAGATAAAAAAATAGATGAAAAGATAATTAGAACTAGACAAAGTGGAGTATATGTAAGGAAAATGACATAAAACACACAACTGACTAGAAACTGTCTGGATTCTGGTTATCTCTAACCCCTCTTTCTTTATTTTAGGATTAACAGACTAAAAACAATGCAAAAAATGTAAAAAAATAATATAAGGATGGAAAATCATGAAACAAAGAGATAGGAAAAAGAACAGAAGGATTCTGATAAGAATAGAGAGAGATATGGCCAAATCTGGGTTGTCGAAAGTAGGAGTCCAGGATCTGCCATGCGCGACTTTGCTTCTGCACTCGCCACAACGAGCCCCGACCTCGGAATCACGTGCCGTCAATTTTAAAATGAAGAAGACTAGAGGAAGAATTTTGATGTTGAGAGCTCAGATAGAAAACGTCTACACTCTACTATAGAAGTCGAAGAAGAGAGACTTGGCAGATCACATGCAGACCAGCCTTCCTCTCTCCTGAACTAACTTTTCTCTTTCTAAAAACTCGAAATTATCCTTTTAAAAATCACAAAATTGATGCAGGATGGAGCTTGGATGTTTTGAGATGCCTGGGGGGTCATGAACCAGCCTTTAGAACCACTAGAATTGGTCTCAATTTATAGGAGAAAAATGTTGCGATCAGTCCTCAAGAATAGGGGACCTTGTGCCCTGGTCCTGGGCGCATGCGCCCCCTCCTGGGGGCGCATGTTATCTTCCCTACAAATTTGATCTGGTCTGGCCAAAAAATTTGATTTGATCCAGTTAGAGGTAGAATCCCGGTTGAAAAATAGTTACCTCGTGCCCTCGATCGGGGGCACATGGCCACGTGCCTCAGGGGCAGGGCGCATGGCCATGTGCCCTGGGTTCAGGGCACATGTGCCCAGGGACCAGGGCGCATGGGACTGTTTCTGCGCACCTTTCTTCTGGAAGCCATTGTGGACACTCCCGAACTCAAAATTCGACGCCGTTTGTTGCATTGGAAAGATAACAGACTGAAGAAGCTTTCTACAAAAACGGATCATCCATAACAGCCTCCAAAACTTCATAATATTATCTTGAAGTTAGGATAGTGAACAAAAGATCCGATACTGGTTGGAATAACTCTGACGGCCAACCGGAAAGACATGGTATGAAATAAAACTTGTCCGGGGCATGAATCTGACTAGAACCTTCAATACATGATCATTTGGCTTTGGTCATTCAGCCAATTTCAGTGTTTGCACGATTTACGCGTGGCCTTAACTTGGAAATTACGGCTCTGTGCGAAAAACTCCGGAAAACGTCTGATTCGTTTGACAAAGCTCCAAATCAACATTAAAAGGACCCCACATCATTATAAGATGAATCATACATATTACCCTATAAAACATGAGTTTTATGCTATGAATTAGGTGAATTTGGCTTGTCTACAGCTTGCCTCGCCTTGATATCGGCTTTGTAAGGGAATGTCATGTAATGAAGCGGAGTGATTCGTAGTGAACTGTAATGGAATGTAAGTGAGCATAGATGAATGTAGAAGAATGGAATGGTGATGGACTGAAAAGGTGGCATCATGGTGTAGATATAGACATGCTTATCTACCCGATCTAGCAAAATGAATCTCACTTAGTATTCTAGATCACGTTTATATTCTATCAAAACCTCATATAATTGATTGGTAAAAGACATGCCATTGGCACGAGAGATAAAAAATAAAAGGATAAAGAAGTAGCCAACCCTTAGTGCGGTGAGGAGTCCCTGAATTCGTAGGTTCATCATCAGCCAGCAACTCGAACTTTGCGGTGTTCTTGTACTGTAATGGGCTAAAGTTTAAAAGAGAAATTAATTTTAAAATGAAAAGAATACCAATCCATCATATTTGGAATCTCAAGTTCATTTAAGTTTTACCAAAATACTGAGTTTAATTCTAAATGTAATAACCTCAAGTTCTAAAAGGGTTTGTTTAAGCATAACAAAATTGCTTGGGTATTGTAAAAACCATTAGTCATGCTCTGGCAGAAAACTGAGTATTCAGAAAATGAAAAAGTAGACTTAAGCCATACAGGGATTGAAAGATAATGGTGGGACTTGTAAGAAATCGTCCAATAAAATTTGGTGCAGCGGAAGTGACGATTCCTATGGGTTCCTTTAGAATCCGTCTCAATCAGAACCGAACGACGAAAATCAAAAACCGATCAAATTGAGTTCGAATATACCTGATAGGGACTCATATAATCCCTTGGAGAGGAAGGAGATGAGCTTCTTAAGCTCTACAAACCATTCAAGCGTCCGGTCTCCAGCAGTATCCACACGAACTTCATCCACAGCAGGTTCTCCCTTCGCGCCGGTCTCGAGAACTCTTCCCGAACGGAGCTCCATCAACCATGGACACCTTATTAAGAGAGGAGGAGGTAGGGAGGAGGCTTGGGACGTGGTTTTCACCCTTGGATTGATGGGGTTTGGCTGAAACCATTAGTATTTATAGAGAATTATGAATTTTTTCATAAAAACCCAAAATCTCCATAAATTATGCCCTTGCCCCTATACTTGTGGATAAGTCCTTTTGTGTGTGACCCACTAGGCCCAATAACCTATTTGGTTGAAGCCTAAATAAAATAGAACAATTCTATTTAATTTAATTAAATCCGTTATCCGATAACAGATTAATTGGCCTACCGATCATGAAAGGTACAAGCCACATCCCATGATCCCAAATGGCTATGGGGATAATCTCATCTCCATTGAGCCTTTCCATCATCAGTTACCACATGGATATAAACCCTCATCCATCCAATGTCCCGGTCGGAAAGGAGTACGGCATCGACTGTCAACTCCTTAGTGTACCGACTCTATAGGATCATGTACTGGGAATTGGATCAATTGGAAAACTCTTTTTTCAATTATCCTATCTACCCTGGCCAGGGATTTAGAGTACTATCCCATAGGACATTCACCCTCACTTACCGAGAGTGGACGATCCCTTGTTGTCCGCTCAATTGCCTCCATCGGATTTTCATTGTACCCGATCCATCGCTATATAGGACCATCTAAATTGTGATCCATAAGTCAATGGTCAAAGCACAAGTTCCACCCAACAAGGCATCTTTGGCGACTCAGGTCAAAGGTCCAACCATGCAACCGTGATGATAGAAAACCCTGATAGACAGTTCGGTAAGATACCATTCAGGGTTTCTAATTCGGTCAGTTCAGTGAACTCATTCAACTAATGAGCACCTGTATGTGTATCTCAGTGTCTCCACACTAATGACCAATGAGATCGGTCGTTCTCATCACATGAGAAGACATCACATACACTAGTCTATCCGGATCCTTGATGTCCCGTCTCAAGTATCCTATGACTAGGAACATTTAGATCAAATACCTCTAGATGATCAATCTCATTATCATGATCTTATCATAATTTAATCATCATTGTATTTGATCAAGGACTTCATTATGATATTCACATCTAATAAGAGCTTATAATGAATATTTTCCTAATTAATTGAATAAGATATATCTAGAAATGTCAAATCATATCATATATGATTGGCTTGTAGGGCATACATTTCTATCACGACTAACATAGAATGATGGAAAAGAAGAAACAATGGCATGAAAAATATGTCATGGTGGGATAAAATAAAAGACATGTGTAGACACGCCAAATTTGTCTAAATCAGAGCATAAATTCATGTTTTATAGGGTAACATATATGATTGACCTTAGTATGATTCTGGGTCTTTTAAAGTTTATTTGGAGCTTCGCCAAACGAAATCGTATGTTTTTCGAAGTTTTCCGCAAAAAGCCATAATTTTCGAGCGAAAGCCACACGTAAATCATGTAAACATAGAAATTGCCTGAATGACCAATGCCTAATGATCATGCATTGTAGGTTACGATCAGATTTACACTCCAGACAAGTTTTATTTCATGCCGTGTCTTTCCAGTTGGCCGTCGGAGTCATTCGGACCAGTATCGGATCTTCTGTTCACTGTCCTAACTTTCCGAATACAATTCTGAAGTTTTTGAGAGTGTGTTGGCTGATCCAATGCTATAAATTCTTAGGCCTATTATCTTTCCAATGCAACAAACGGCGTTGAATTCCAAGTTCGGGAGTGTTCGCAATTGCTTCCGGAAGAAGGACGCGCAAAACAGTCCCATGCGCCCTACCCTTGAGGCACGTGGCCTTGTGCCCCTGATCGAGGGCACGAGGGAACCCATTTTTCACCAGGACTCTACCTCTGAACGGATTGGATCGAATTTTTCAACAGATCGGACCAAACTTTTCGGAAGGATTGGATGTGCCCTCACTGGGAGGCACATGCACCCCTCAGTGGGGCGCATGCGCCCTGGGGTAGGGCACAAGGTACCCTATTTTGTAGTGTTGTTCGCAATGGCCATTCTCCTATAAATTGAGGCCAATTTCGGTCGTTCCAGAGGCATGTACATGACCCCCTAGGCATCTTAAGACGTCCAAGCTCCCTCCTGCATCAGTTTTTTGATTTTTAGAGAGAGAAAAGTTGGTTCAAGAGAGAGGAAGGCTGGTTTACAGGTGATATTTAAGATCTCTCTTCTTCGACTTCTACAGAAGCGTGTGGACATCTGTTGCCTGAGCTCTCAACATCAAAGTTCTTCCTCTCCAAGTCTTCTTCAGTTTTAAATCAACGGCACATGATTCTGAGGTTGGGGCTGGTCTTGACGAGTGCAGAAGCAAAGGCGCACCTGGCATATCCTGGACTGCTGCTCGCTTTTTCGACAACAAGGAGTTGGCCATATCTCACTCTATTCTTATCATAATCTTTATGTTCTTCTTCCTATCTCTTTGTTTCGTTATTCTCCATCCTCTTATTATTTTTTTACATTTTTTTGCATTACATTTAGTCTGTTAATACGAAAATAAAAAAAGAGGGGTTAGAGATAACCCGAATCCGGTCAGTTTCTAGTCAATTGTGTGTTTCATGTCATTTTCTATACATATATTCTACTTTGTTTAGTTATAATTGTATTTTTCACTTGTTTGTTTGTCTAGTTGTATTCTCAGTGGGCTTGCTTGCCCATTTACTTCCCTCATCAACTCCAAGACTGAGGGCTCTTCTTAGCATGGGTTCACGTGCCCATCCATTTCCAGAACCTGGTCCGCGTACCCGTTCACTTTCTCATTAGTTTTGGGCCCATGTGCCCATTTTTTGTTACCATTGGGCCTACGAGTCCCTTTTTCTTCTTTATTCTTAAGTTTTTCTCTCTATTAATTCTGTCAGCGTCTAGCAAACCTTGAGTCATTCTGACTCATTCTATCTTTTTACTTGAAAATACCAAAAAAAATGTCTTCTTCAAAACTTACATTTCCATCGAGGAGACATCTCTACTCATCCCAAAGGGTTCTCCCAATCAGGGATCCCTCTCTTCTGAATCATTGATCGATTTACTCGATGCTCCTTCCACTGTAAATACCACCACTCCAGTTTTGTCTTCAGTAGGTCAGGTTAGGTTAGGAATAGGAAAGTAAGAGGTAAATGAGTTCCAAGTAGGTATGTGCAAAAATTGGCACAGAAATGCGTAAAGTGTGCAAGGCTACCAAACTTTTAGAGAATACTATCTAGCTAGATGAAATCCGATATGAGGATGAGCATAACATAGATCATACTTTAGGAGTATATGAGGTGGTATCAGAAAGGGATCCTGAATCTGAGGATGAAATCAAGGACTTGGCTAATGCATATGTATCTGGACTTTGAAGATTTGAAGAACCTTCAGCCATAAGGAATGAACCAACCAAGGAACTAATTTTAGGAACTCTAGAAGATCCAAAGACTATCCTCATCAGTGCAAACCTCACTCCCTCATAAGAATAACATTTGATCAATGTTTTGGAAGAATATAAGGACATGTTCGCATAGACATATGAAGACATGCCGGGATTAGATAATTCATTGGTTGAACATAGAATAACTTTGAAACCTGGAACTACCATGGTTAAACAAAAGCTCAGGAGATTCCACCCTGATATTGCACTCAAAATGAAAGAAGAGGTCGACAAACTATGTCAAGCAAAATTTATTAAAGCCGTCCTATATCCGCAATGGGTGGCTAACATAGTCCCTGTTATGAAGAAGGATGGACGGGTTCGGATCTGCATAGATTTCAGGGACTTGAACTGAGCGTATCCTAAGGATGATTTCCCTTCGCCTCATATCGATGTTTTGGTCGATAACATATCTGGATTTGAAATGCTTTCATTCATGGATGGCTATTCTGGATACAATCAGATCCCGTTAGTTGAGGACCAAGAGAAGATCTTGTTCACTACACCTTGGGGAACATATAGCTATGTTGTCTTGCCCTTTGGGTTAAAGAATGCTAGTGCCACATGTCAGAGGGCTATGATGGCTATTTTCATGACATGATGCACACCCTTGTAGAGGTGTATGTGGATGATTTGGTTATCAAGTCCAAGAGTCAGGAAGATCATCCTAAAGTGCTAAGAAAAGTTTTACAACGAGCTAGAAAATACAAGCTAAAAATGAACCCTAAGAAGTGCACATTTGAAGTTTCATCAGGAAAATTACTTGGGTTCATAGTAAGCAAAAAGGGCATAGAGATCAACCCAAACAAGGCCAAAGCAATTATTGGTGTGCCTCCCCCAAAGAATATGAAAGAGCTTCGAGGATTGATTAGGAGGCTACAATTTGTCCGTCGGTTTATCTCACAACATTCCCAAAGGTGTGAACGTTTCATTAAGTTAACCAAGGCGGGGGCCAAGTTTAAATAGGATTCGAAGTGCCAGGAGGCGTTTGATGGGTTGAAAGCATACCTGGCAAGTCCCCCTGTATTTAGACCACCAATTCCCGACAAGCCCTTGGTCCTCTACATTTTGGTTCTTGAGAACTCTCTTGTGGCATTCCTTGCACAAATTGATGGAGAAGGGAAAGAACGAGCTACTTATTACTTGTCCAAGATATTTGATGATTGTGAGCTGAAGTATACTGTGGTATAAAAGAACTGTGTTGCTCTTGTTTGGGTGGTTCAGAAACTCAAACATTATTTTCTTGCTCACCAAGTCAAGCTCATTGCTCGTATCAATCCTATCAAGTTTCTGTTAGAGAAGACAGTCTTGACTGATCGGTTAGGGCAATGGCAGAGTTTATTATCCCAATTTGATATCACTTACGTCCCACAGAAGGCAATCAAGGGCTATGCTATTGCTGAACACCTTGCCCATCATCCCATACCCGTCTTTGACCCAGTCCGGTCGGAGTTCCCGGATGACAAACTAATGTCAATTCGATCTTCCAATCTTTGGACATTATATTTTGACGGGGCTCTGAACTCTCATGGTAGAGGGAAAGGTATTGTCCTTCTGTCACTTGAAGGAGTCACCATACCCTCGTCGGATAATTTTCTTAGCAAGGGCTTGGGCATTCACATGACCACCATAAACTCCAGAATGTGCTTCCTTCAGCACCAACTCGGCTTCTTCTTCATCAAGACACCTGAGTAAGATTCCACTTAGGCTTCTCTTATAGAGCACTCCTCCTAGGATTGTATACCTCTGGAATACTCTTTTAATTGCCTTATTTTCCTTGGTGGTTGATGTAGGCGGGTGTCGACTCCAGAAACGGGTTCCGGATCGGCACCTCAAGAGAAGGTGAAAGATGGATGGAATTGGGGAAAGAAAAGGGGAGTGAATCGGAAAACACTCGGAAAGCGGTAAAGACTCCTCACCTCGGTCCCACACTCACATTGATCCCCGAACTTTCATCTCACGGCGTCGCTCGAGCACCGGAGATGGTTCGGGTCATGTGGGAGGAGAGTGAGGAGGATATGAATTTAGAACATGAATAAAAATAAAGTGTGGTCGCCGGAGCCGCGGGCTCCGATTTATGTAATGGAAAGAGAAAGAAGTTGACCGTGTGTACCTTAGCGTGGGAGAAAGGGATGTGAGTTCAACCTTCTTCTTCTTCGGCCGGCCGATGAAGAAGAGTCTCCAATCCAATGCTAGCTTGATCAACCTGTGCAACTAGAACAATAAACCAAGTGAAAGAAAACGATTAGAACTATGGGAAGTGTAGTAACTGTAGTAAGAAGATGAGAAAGAAGCAATCGGAATTGGACTCACCGGCTTCGGGGTGAGCCTTAACCCCTTTTTTTTGTGTTTTTGATTATGTAAAAATGATGTAAATGAACTAAAATATGCTTTAAAACAGTAAATAAACAGAATTAATGGAGTTGAGAAAGCTTATAGAATGGATCGGCTTGAGTTGAAGCCGAGTTGGTTGAAAACAGCCGGTTCGGGTAGCTTTGCACCCTTCTGGCGCGACTTCAGTGCAGAGGATGTTACGGACGACCCCAATGTCAGAATCGAGTTCCGTTTGTTGGAGTGGACAGAAAACTCAGAGAGAAAGAATTTCAATGTTGATGACTTCTCCGAAATCCTCCTGTAGAAGTCAGTAAAAATTATGAAAGGGAGCGGATATCAAAATCAGAACCTGGATGCGCGCCCTCAGTGTAGTAACCGCCACGAACAAACGGCAGGTCGGAATGGAGTGCCGTCAGTTGGGGACGAAAGAGGACGAAGAGAGGAACAATTTGTATGTTGACGACTTTTGCAGGAGAAGCCTCGGATTTTCTCCAGAAGTCGATGAAGATGGTTGATGAAGAACACCCGGATCGAGCCTTCTCCTTCACCTCCGGATCGGTTTCTTGACTTCGGATCGCCTTTGGACGTCGGGACGGCTTTGGAGAAGAGCTTGGACGACCTTGGGACGAGCTAGGCACCGGGGTTCAACCTTGGTTCGTTGAGAATGGCTCTCAATTTATAGGGGAAGAGAGCCGGTGCAAAATTTAGAAACTGGATGTACCGCGCCCCCGCGTTTCAAAGGAGGGGAGGGCGCGCAGGGCGCGCCCTCAAACCAAGGGCGCGCAGGGCGCGCCCCCAGTTCGGGGGCGCGGTCTGCGCGCCCCCCTGTTTCAAAGGGGGCGGGGGCGCGTTCGGCGTCTCACTGCTAAAAATCGACGGAATGTTCCGGAAATTGCTAAAAATGGACTTGACATACGTAACGCGCCCCCGAACCGGGGGCGCGGTACAAATAAGTGAAAATTCTCGCCCGGAAACCTTCCAAAAACCCGGTTTAGAAGGTGCTAATCGGGGTAATTTCCGATTTAAAGCAACTGACCGCGCCCCCGCTTTTCAAAGGGATTGGGGGCGCGCAGGGCGCGCCCCCAGTTTGAGGGCGCTCAGGGCGCGCCCCCGGGTTGAGGGCGCGCAGGGCGCGCCCTCCCCTTTCAAGGAGAGCGGGGGCGCGGTACACTCTCTCTCCTACGCGCGTGTTCCGCGAGCCGTATTTTGCAAACCGGATGTCCGATTCGGCTCCCGTTTGTCGCGTTGGAAAGAGGGCCTTCAACCGCACCTCCTAAAGTCAGTAAACCAGCCGCATGACTCCCGAGATTTTCGTACGGGACTTTCTACCGTTTTACCTTCTCGCAGAAAGCCGAAACCCGGGGCGAAGATCCGAAAGAGCACGGTTCCGGTCGAGAAATCTCGGGTCAACTCGGGATGACTTGAAATGATGACCGAACAAGTCCGGTATGATCGGACAATCCGAAGTCATCGAAAAATCTGAGATTAACCCGGTAAACGTGAATCGAAAGCCGTAAAAGCCGCGAAACCCTAAAATTGACCGAACCGGCCTTAACGCCCCGGTTGATAAAATATACGGCTAGAATCGACCCGGATGACCTGAAAAGACCCGGTGATGACCGGAAAGGCCTAACATGTGGTCCGGGATAGCCGTGTCAACACAGATCGAAAAAGCCATAACGAAAGCCGTCGTTGACCGACGCCTACCGAAATGACTTCTCGGAAACCCTGAATGTTACGGAACACATGCGGGACTCCCGAGACCTTCAATTTTGGACCATTCAAGGTCGGTCATCGAGCAGGCTTTGTGTTTTTATGGTTCAAGCGCGGCTCTCGCTTGAAGGTTACGGCAATATTCCGGAAATCTTCGGTCCATTCTCAACTTACAAGGGGCTCCACCAATGTCCTTAGCTCATCTCCACGAGGTAATCCAGATCAGATAACGGTCAGATAAAGATATCGCCTATGGAATAAGAGTCTAGGGCTCCGAATCAGGCCAAATTGGCGTGTCTACAGCTTGCCTCGCCTTGATGTCGGCTTTGCAAGGGAATGGCATGTAGCGGAACGGAGTGAAACGTAGAGAAAGCATAGCGAAGCGAGATGAATCGTAGTGGAATGTAGTGGAGCGACATGGCGATGGACTGAAAAGGTGGCATCAAGGTGTAGATATAGACACGCTCAACGACAAGATTCGGCAAGACGAATCTCCTCAAGTCTCTTGGTTAACCGCCATGTTTCATCAAGTCTTCCTATGTTCGATTGGTAATAGATGTGCCATTGGCACGAGAGAAGAATAGCCAACCCCCAACGCGGTGGGGAGTCCCCGAAACATGGGTTCGTAGGTTCATCATCAGCCGGTAACCCGATCTTTGCGGTGTTCCTGTACTGTGATGGGCTAAAGTTTAAAAGAGATTTGTTTTGAAAAAAGTAAAAGAATACCAATCGAGCACATTCGGGCTCTCTGATTCATTTAAGTCTTTCAAGAGACAAGATTCAATTCGGAATGGAATGATCTCAGATTCCGAAAGGCAAATGTTTAAGCATAGACCGCGAAGATAATGACAGTGCAAGTTCTGATCAAAATTGAAGGCCCTTGGCAGGACGAAATGGCTACCACGGTGGGATAAGTAGCAAAAGAAGTTGCAATGGCCTCTGTGGTGAAAAGAATTGAAAGATTTGAGGGCAAAAAGTGGTTACCGAACACGGTGGGATGAATAGACACGGTGGGATATTAGAGAGGTTGGTGGGACTAGAGAATATGGTGAATGACACGGTGGGATTTAGAATGATCGAGAGGGTGAGAAGGTGAAGATTAGGAAATGATGTATGCAATGACAAAACAAAATGTAATGCAATTAATACTACATGATGCATGTTGGGCTCAAAAAAATAAAACAAAACTTGTATAACAAATAGTTGAAGATATAGATTGTCTATGAGGTCAAGATACCCATTCGGGAACTATCGTCCCTCACAGCGCAACTTTGGCTTATCCGTGAGCATTAGAGATGACCCGACCGTCGTAGATTTTGATGAAGGGGATCTCGGGTCAGGTCTTCTCCGTACTCATGGTCTTCAACAAATAATGCATAAGATAATAACACACGACTAGCGACATATATGCTAGTCGGCAAGTTATGGGGGTTTCCCATGTCCATTCTTCCATTTACGTGAACAATTCCTATTGACGAGATTTCCCCCTCCTTGACTCGTGTTTCTTTCCTGAAATACTTAATAAAGGGGTTAGATCTGCTCTATGGCTTACCCCCTTGCCTATTGTCATCTTGCCTTGCTTATATGTCAAGGGGGGTAGCCTTATTTAACAAGGTAATATGAACAAAATGACTGAAAATGAATAAGATAAGGGTTAAGAAAGCTTACCTGCTATGGTGAGAGTCACACCCTTCTTGATCTTAGCATCCTGAAACACTTGATAAAAGGGGATTAAATCTTCACCATGGCTCATCTCTTTGCCTATTGTTGTCTGCCTTGACTTAGGTCAAGGAGAGGAGCCTTCTTAACAAGGTGTAATAACCTAAATGACCGAAATGAAATGGTTAAGAGAACTTACCTGTCGTTGAGAGAACCTTCTCCTCTTATTTTAAAGTCCCCGAAAACACTTGATAAAAGAGGATTAGATCTTCACAACGACTCATCCCTTTGCCTATTATGGCCAACTTTGACTTAGGTCAAAGGGAGGAGCCCTCTTAATGGGGTGATAATGAAGGTAAATATGCAATGCGGAAATGAAACATGCAAGACATAAAGATAAACATGAATGCTAGCAAAGGCAAAAATCAAGGTTATGCCAAGCTAGATGATGCATTTTTTTTTTTTTTTTTTTAGATTTTTGGAAAGTATTCAAATTTTTTTATTCATTTTTTGATTTTTTTGATTTTTTTTTTTTGGATTTTTGAAAATATTTGATTTTTTTGAATTTTTGGAAATATTCATTTTTTTTTGGATTTTTGTGGAGAATGTGCCAGTATTAAGAGTATTCATCGATCTTTGAGTGTTAATCAAGATTTAAGTGATAAACACCACGTGAAAATAAGGTTCCATACCCAGAATCTTTCTTGCCCTCTTCTCTTGATCGGTTTGGATTCCCCCTGAGTTTGGACAGTCTACCCTACCCTAGGGGTTTTAAGATGGAAGAATAATAAAGGAAGTCTTTGATAGGATTTGGGGGTGTTGAGGAGGGTTTCTCTACTCATGCCCAAATTGCCCGTTGGGGTTCGGCCTCTTCGGGTCTTTTCTACATATGGCACTTACTTAGACAAGTCTTTGACCTGTGGGGTCATTGCCCATCTTTTGGTGCCTTTTCTTTATTTTCTATTCTTTCAGGTACTCATTCAGACAGGCCCATATTTGTTTAAACCTGTGGGGTTCATTGCCCATCTTTTGGCACCCTTTTGCACCCTATGAGACGGCCTCCTACTAAGGCGGCGGGCATTTCCGATACTATCCTCCTCTAGTCCCCTTCACCTATCTTGGACCGAATAGAAGAGAATAGGGTAAGGTTTTCTTTCCGCCTTCAGGGTTCTGCCTTGCCTCTCTTGAGTGTTGGGCTATCTAGATTCTGGGATCGGGAGGTGTTGTGTGTGCAAGGTGATGTCTACCCTTGACTTCTAGCTAACACCCTTAGATCGATGACTTGATATCATACTAGAAATTCTCCATTTTCTTTTCTAAGGAAAATATTTTTTGAGGTAAACGCCGTTCCATGGATGGTTCAATTTTTCTCCATCGGCATTGGTTAGCTCATATGCATTGCCTGGATATTTTTCAGTTATAACAAAAGGCCCTTCCCAGTTAGGTTGCAACTTGGAGCGGGGACCACCCGGCTTAACGAATATACGTTTTACTACCATCTCACCGATTTCGAACTTTCTCTCTACCACCCTCTTTTGATAAAACCTTTTCAATCGGTTCTGATAAGTCCGGGCATGCTCGGAAGCGGCCAACCTTCTTTCATCTAGGAGTTCAAGTTGTGCAAGGAGAGAGTCTCGCCTCTCATCGACAGGGATGTCCCTATCGAGTTGAACTCGGAGTGATGGAAGGAGTACTTCGTACGGGACCACCGCCTCCATCCCATATGCGAGAGCATACGGGGTTTGACCAGTGGGGGTCTGTACAGAAGTACGATAAGCCCATAGGGCATCTACAAGCTTATCTGGCCAGTCTGCGAACCTGCTAGACTTACAGGTTTTCTTGATGATTTTAATCAAAGTTTTGTTGGTGGCTTCTGCTTGACCATTGCCTTGCGGGTAATAAGGAGATGAATGATGCAATGCAATGCGGTACCTGTCGCAAAGATCACGCAGATCTTGAGAGAGAAATTGCGGTCCGTTGTCGGTGACGATGTCGCTGGGTATCCCGAACCTGGCGATGATGTTGCGTTTGATGAAGGAGCACAGTGTTGATGCCTTGATCTCCACGAACGCTTCCGCTTCGCCCACTTGGTGAAGTACTCGTTGCCGTCGGGATGAACGATTTGGAACGGATTTCAGAGTTAAGATCACTTAGAGGGCCAATGATACCGAAAGCCCACATGGCGGAGGGCCCTGGGGCATGAATCGGATGAAGGGAAGATGCGGGAGAATGGATCTTGTCGGCAGGGAGTTGGCAAGAATGACGGTGCCGGACAAAGATGGAGCAATCCTCTTCTAGGGTTGGCCAATAATACCCCTGCCCCGATGATTTTCTTGGCAAGAGCTTGAGCATTGACATGGCCCCCACGGACCCGGAATGTGCTTCCTTAAGCACCAATTTCGCCTCTTCTTCATCGACGCACCTCAATAAAATTCCGCTTAGGCTCCTCTTGTAGAGCACCCCTCCTAGGATGGTATACCTCTGGGATACTCTCCTGATGGCCTTCTTTTCTTTTGTATTTGATCCAGGTGGATATGTCTGATCTTGACAATACCTTGCGATCTCATCAAACCAAGGCCTCTCACCTTCATCTAACTCTTCCAACTCGACTAGAGAAACTTCCTCTTTCTGCTCTAGATACTCCTTCCTGCCAAATCTCTCCTTAACTTTCGAAATCGCCCATCCTTAATCGCCGGCATCGACCTTCTACGGACATGAATAGTCCGCACTGTCTACCTAGCGGGACCGATAGAGATGAAGCTAAGGAGGCAAGGGCATCGCAAGGATGTTCTGAGCTCGAGGAACATGGACAAAAGTGAGTTTGGAAAAGAGCTTGATGTAGCAAGAGGTGAGTTCTTGGTAAGGTTTGAGGTTTGGATGAGAAGTTCGGTATTTGGTTAGGACTTGGCGAAGGATTAGTTGGCTATCACCTATCACCCTCAATTCCGTGGCACCATAGAAATGAGCGGCCTCCGGCCTCGGCCGGCAGAAGGCTTCATATTCGGCTATATTGTTGGTTGCCGGGAAGTCAAGCTGAAATGCCCGTGGAATGGTGACACCCTCGGGTGATAGAAGGACGATTCCTATTCCCTTACCGTGTGAATTCGAGCCCCGTCAAAATATAATGTCCAAAGGTGGGAAGATCGAATCAACATTAGTTCGTCATCCGGGAGCTCCGATTGACCGGGTCAAAGAGGGGTATAGGGTGATGGGCTAGATGTTCGGCAATGGCATAGCCCTTAATCGCCTTCTGGGGGACATAGGTGATATCAAACTGAGAAAGGAAGCTCTGCCAACGACCTAACCGATCAGTTAGAACAGTTTTCTCCAGAAGGAATTTGATGGGATTGATGCGGGCAATAAGGTTGACCTCATGAGCTAAGAAATAGTGTTTAAGCTTCTGAACTACCCAGACTAGTGCAGCACAGGGTCTTCTCCACTACAAGATACTTCTGCTCACATGGATCAAAGATCTTTGACAAATAGTAAGTTGCCCTCTCTTTCCCTTCTTCATCAACTTGTGCAAGGACTGCCCCAAGAGAATTTTCCAAAACCGAGATATATAAAACTAATGGCTTGCCAGGGACTGGTGGTCTAAGCACAGGGGAACTAGCCAGGTATCTTTTCAAACCATCGAATGCATCCTGGCACTTCGAATCCCATTTGAACTCGGCCCCCGCCTTGGTCAACTCATAGAAAGGTTTACACCTTTGGGAGTGTTGTGAGATGAACCGGCGGACAAACTGTAGCCTCCCGATTAATCCTCGAAGTTCTTTCATATTTCTCGGAGGAGGCATACCAATGATTGCCTTGGCCTTGTTTGGGTCGATCTCTATGCCCCTTTTACTCACTATGAACCCCAACAGTTTTCCTGAGGATACTCGAAATGTGCATTTCTTTGGGTTCATCTTCAATTTATATTCCCTAGCCCTTTGCAAGACCTTTCTTAACACTTCTGGGTGATCTTCTCGGCTTCTGGACTTAACGACCAGGTCGTCCACGTACACCTCTACAAGGGTATGCATCATGTCATGGAAGATAGCCATCATTGCCCTCTGATAGGTAGCACCAGCATTCTTCGATCCAAAGGGCATGACGACATAGCAATAGGTTCCCCAAGGTGTGGTGAACGAGGTCTTCTCCTGGTCCTCTTCGGCCAACCGGATTTGATTATATCCAGAATAGCCATCCATGAATGACAACATCTCGAATCCAGCAGTGTTATCAACCAGTACGTCAATATGAGGTAGAGGAAAGTCATCTTTAGGACACGCTCGGTTTAAGTCCCTGAAGTCTATACAGATTCGAACTCGGCCATCCTTCTTCATGACAGGGACTATGTTTGCCACCCATTGCGGATAAAGGACGACCTTAATGAATCTTGCTTGATGTAACTTGTCGACCTCTTCTTTCATCTTAAGTGCAGGCATCGGGGTGGAATCTCCTTAATTTTTGCTTGACCGGGGTAACTCCGAGGTTTCAAAGTTAGACGATGTTCAACTAACGAGTTGTCTAACCCCGGCATGTCCTCGTATGTCCATGCGAACGTGTCCTTATATTCTTCCAAGATTTCAATTAAACTCTGTTCCTCAATGGGAGTGAGGTTTGCACTTAGGAGGACTGTCTTGGGATCTTCCGTTGTTCCGAGATTCAATTCTTTTGTCGGTTCATCCACCGTGGCTAATGGTTCTTCAAATCTTTTAAGTCCAGATGCATACGCATCAGCCAAGTCCTCAATTCCATCCTCGAAATCAGGATCTTTTTCTCGATAAGACCTCGTAAACTCCCAGTGTATGATCTACATTGGATTCATCCTCATATTGGATTTCATTAAGCTGGATAGCATTTTCCAAAAAACTTGGCAGCCTTGCACATTCCTTGCATTTTTGAGCTATTTGTTGGAGATACCTCTCTGGCACACGTTTACCTCGAATTTTCTTCTTTCCTACCCTAACTACTCCTAAAGAAGACGGAATTGAAAAGGTGGTATTAACAGTGGGTGAAGGATCGAGCAGATCGATCAGTGAGTTGGAGAAGAGGGGTCCCTGGTTGGGAGCACCCTCCGAGACAAGTAGAGACGTCTCCTCAATGGAAAAGCCGAGTTTGTGAGAGGACGTTTTTTTGGGTATTTTTGGTATTTTCAATAACAAAAAGGGAATGAGCCGATGGGGCTCGAGCGAGAAATCGAAAGCTTAAGTAAATGGGAGAAAAATGGGCTCGCGGGCCCGATGATGACAAGAAATGGGCGAGATAGGCCCAAAGCTGGTGAAAAGATCTAAGGGGCACGTGGGCCCAAATGGTGGGCACGCGGGCCCAAAGCGAGAAAATAAATCTAAAGGGCACGTGGGCCCGGCCGGTGGGCACGCGGGCCCAAGTTTGTTGGATGGGCATAGAAGCCCAGTGGAGTAAGAAGATTTGAATGGGCTCTCAGGCCCATTGATCAGTTCAGGTGGCCATTTTGGCCCATAAGTGGGAATTGGGCTAGATAGCCCATCAAGCGAATCCAAGAGGGATAGAGTGAGGATTTTGAAATACGTGACCGTAGGATACGGTTCACGCGGGATGTTGTTTGGAGGTGGGTTCGAGTGGACAAGTTGTTTAGAGATGGACTTGCCCTTGATCGGTTCTTCCTCCTCTATGAACAACCGAGCTAAAGATGAACTCGGGTTGTCCACCTCCTCCTCTTGCTCTGGTGCCTTCTTCCTCTGGTTCTTCTTCTTTGTCCCCGGCCATCATCATGGTCTCCCCTTTAATAAAGAATTTTTGGAGTCCCATGGCATTTTTTGGCCGGTAGACCATCCGCGGAGTGAACCGGGCTCATAGCCAAGCCCGTGTCTCTTTGGTCTTCGTACGGCTTCAATGGGGTGCACAACCCCCTGCAGGCTCCTTTCCCAGCCCCTTTCCCCGGCTGATAGCCCATCCCTTTCATCATCCGCAACGCAAGCGAATCTGAGGCGTCGTTAATACCATGACCTCGAGTAGCTGCGTAGTTGAAACCAACGGCTGGACAGATTTTGATATTGGTAGTGCGGAAGAGGGGTCATCCACGTCATTCAGAATGGGGATGTTGGTTACTTTGATCACCTGGCCCTTGTATGGGAACTTCAGACACTGATGATTAGTGGAGGCAACAGCTCCTATTGCCTCAAGGTACGGGCGTCCCAAGATAGCTTTGAATGTAGGGTCTAATTCTAGAACGTGAAACTCGGCGGTGACAGCCCACGGCCCGAGCCCTACTTTCAATGTAACCACCCCTCGTGCCGGCTTCCGGGAGTTGTCATATGCGGTCACCGTGACGGCAGAAGGCTCGATTTCTTCATCGGAGATGCCGCAAAGTTGCAACGTTTCTGGCGGCATGACATTTATGGATGCTCCGGTGTCAATCAAGCAAGACTTGATCTCCACGCCTCGGATGACTACTGCAACGCGCAAGGCGTATTTTCTGATCTCTGGCCGTGCTAACTCCTCCTGTGTAAAGGTGAGTGCCGGATGTTCACTCCTCGGGGTCAGGACAGCAATGATCTTCTCAGGCGGGAGGTCCTCATTGACCATGACCCGCTGCAAGTATTGTTGCAAGATGTCCTGATGATTCTTCGACCTCTTTATCAACTCCAGAATTGAAATCCGCGCCGGCATTTTATCTAAGTGCTTCAATAGGTCATATACCGTGCCGGGCAATGGTTCTTCTACCACCTCCTCTTCGCTCGTTCTGTGGTTGTATCCCGACTGGGGGAAGACCCTTTGGAACATCCTCCCGCTACGAAGTACTGGCGCCAGCGTGGTAGGAGGAAGTGGTGATGATGGTGATGGTAGGGTTGGTTGGTAGGTTGAGGAGCCCATGGTAGGTAGGAGTGGTGAGGATCGGATGATGAGGGGTCGTGGATTGGTGGAGGCCGGTATGTTGGGTGATGGTTGGGGTGTTGGTGGTGATGGTCTAATGATGAGGGGTCGTGGGGTGGCGGTGATTGGTAGATTAGGTGATGTACGGGGTGTTGGTGGCGGTCTAATGATTAGACGCCGTGGAGGATTAATGGTGGTTGGTGGGTTAGGTTGGGGTGATGGTTGGGGTCTTTGGTTGGGAGACGGGTGGCGGTCTAATGATTAAGCGTCGTGGAGGGTTAATGGTTGGTGAGGGTAGTGGTGTTTGGATAATTTGTGGGCTGGGGGCAACTCTCGGTATGGAGAGTATGGTGCGGTTTGTAGGTGGGGTCGGTATGGCGGGCATGGAGGTGATTTGATCCTCGACACCTTGCCACAGGGAATGGTGGGTTGACTCCTCGATGGCGGAGTGGACGAGGCCGAGTCGTTGGTTTTGTGGTGCTGGTGCCGGTGCTTGTACGGGTGCATGTACCATGCTTGAACTATGCCCAGGCTGGGCTGCTATTGTGGTGGCTATCGCCGTGGTTGATTCTGGCGTGCCTTCATTGCTTGAATAGATTCTCCCATCTGTGCCCAGTCAATGTTCCTTTGATCGTTGAGGTCATGGATGTAATCTTTAAACGGAAACGGACATCCACCGTGTGCCCGGGATACCGATGGTAAGCGCGGTATTTTGTCATGTCAACATTTGCCGGCCACCCTTCTCTCTCCTTTGGAAGCTCTGCTTCTTTGTTCAGCCATCAATGCATTGAAAATGTCGACGAGGGGGAATGGCAGTTGAGGGTAGTATTCTCTCTTGGGTCCCCCCCTCCTAAGTCGGTTGGCTGGTGGTGGCACTTGGTTGTAGGCTTGTTGTGGTGGTGGTGGTCGGTTGTAGACATGTTGTTGTTGAGGCGCTCGGTTGTAGGCATTTGGTTGCTGGGGCGCCCGGTTGTAGGTGGGTTCTTGTGGTGGTGCTCGGTTGTATGCAAGTTGTTCCGTGGTGAGGAGTGGTTGAGGGCTGGGCGGTATTGTTGATTGGGTGGTGGGTTACGGTATTGGCTTTGACGGTACCCACCACAGTTACCCATGGTATTGATGCTCTCATTATTTACTACGCCTTCGGTGTTGGGTACGACCGGTGTAGGCTTTCTAGTATTACGGGGCTTGGTGTCGAACGGGGTGCCCATGGATGCATCCTTAAAGTGGGGTTGGAGGTAGCGGGTGCTATCACATAGTTCACTCATGGTTGTTGGACGGTGCATGATCGAGAAGGTTGCGAAGGTTAGGCGTTGTGTTCCCAATGAGCATCCTCACTGCTCCCCCTGCGAGATGGTATCCACAAGCCTCTCGGCCATTCCCCTCCACCGATCAGCAAATCGGGCAAAGTCCTCATCCGGCCTCATCTTTTCAGCAATTAAGTCGGTTATCGAGCGGTGGCCCCACCCTATCCTTGTACCTCTGTAGAAACTTCATCTTAACAATGTCGAAATCCGCCGCCTCAATGGAATCAAGAGAATAGAACCAGTCTAGGGCGGATCCATCCAATGACCGACGGAATAGGAAGGCAAGGGCTTTGCGGTCATTTTTCCAGAATGAGGAGTCATAGAGAAAGCTCTTTAGATGGTTAAAAGGATTACCAGTCCCGTTGTAACGTTGGAAGACTGGTATCTCTGAAGGAGGAAGGTGTAGAACTGGGAAAGAGGGGACAGAGATTTCTGGGATGGCTTTAGAATCGAGGCGGTGCCTCATCTCTTCGAAGCGCTCATCCATCTCGGTCGATTTTGTTCATTAACACCTGGGTGAGGTGGATTCCCGAGCCGCGGGAGCAAAGTGTTTACTTGATTGGGTTGGAAGAGGTGGGTTGGAAACAGAGGCTCGGTGCGAAATTGTGTGAATGCCCCACAACGGGGTGAGTAGAGACTGGGCAAGGTTGCCGCGGAGAGGAGATGGTCAAGGGCCTGACTGCCGGTTGGGGTGGTGAGGGGGCTTGATTTCCCTCGATCGGAGCTTGATTGGTGGGCATCTTGCCCTTAGTGGCATATTGGACAATTGCAAAGGCCTCGGGATCAAGGTGAAGAGATAGATCCTTGAGAGCTTGTTCTATAATATGTGAAGTGGATCGGTGAGCGGGATCTTGGACCTCGGAGTTCCATCACGGCATTAACATGGCCATGCGGGTTGGGCCATGGGTTGCTGAAGCTCGTAGTGACCCGTCTCGTACTCCTCTTCTTGGCCGCGGTAGTCCGACATCCCGATGTGTCTTCCGGACCTTAGAGTGGGCATCCTGTCAAATTTCCTTACAAAATGGTTGAAAGAAAGCAAATGAAGGGTGTAAATGCAAAGAGAGTTTTTTTTTTTTGGTTGGTTATGGTTGTTTGTTTGATTTGATTTGGTTTCAATTTTGTTGTTTGGCAAGCAAGTTGAACATAAAAATTAAAGGGATTTTTTTTTTTTAGGTGTTTTGAAAGAGATTTTTTTTCTTTTCAATTGTTGTGAGCAAGCAAGTTATGCAAACAAGGTTTTAAAATGACTACTCGACAATTATTGGGTTGAAACCTTAGATTAGATAGATTGTTAGCAATTGTTCACTCAAATTGGGTATGGTTCCTATTGCTTCAATCTTCAAGACCTAAGGTTATCACTCATTCACCACGAGTAGGTACTTGGGTTCTTCGGGTTTTGGGAAAGTGGTACAACTGGCCCAATCGTGCGGAGAGGAATACTCCACGGATGGGGACTTACGGAGGTCTTGATGGAAACCACCAAATCAACTAGGAAGGAATATCCCAGAAGAGAGGTAAGAATCCACCAAGAAGGTGTTTGGAGGTGAGGGTGTGTTGGGAGAGAGAGCCCCCGCCTCGAATGCCCTACGGATCGGAACGAGTCCGGTACCCGATGCAAAGCTAATGCAAAAATGAAAAATGGAGGGTAGAAGGAGAAGAAGCAATCAATATGCAAACATGAATGAAAGCTATTAAATAAGTCAAGCAAGTGAATGCAAACAAGATAAGCAATGAGAAAGTAAAACAAGTGACTAGAACTAGCAACTAAAAATGTGGTTCGCGCGGGAACCGGCTTGTGTTGGAGTGTTCAAGTGTGGAGAAATCTGAAGTAAAAGTAAAAGGATGGTCCACGCGGGGACTGAATTGGAAAATAAAGTGGCTCACGCGCCAGCCCAGGTTTGGAAAAGTAGGTGGTTCACGTGGGAACCGGTTTTTGAAGGAAAAGGGGTGGTTCACGCGGGAACCGGTTTGTTTGATTGGAAAAAAGGAAAGGAGGGCCACGTGGGGCCAATCTAATTGGTGCAAAGGGGTGGTCCACGCGGGGACCGATCTAAAAGTGAGTTGGTTCACGCGGGAACCGAGTTGTAAAAGAAAGAGAGGTCACGCGGGAACCGGTTTTTGAAGGAAAATGGGTGGTTCACGCGGGAACCGGTTTGTTTGATTGGAAAAAGGAAAGGAGGGCCACGTGGGGCCAATCTAAAGGTGCTGCAAAGGGGTGGTCCACGCGGGGACCGATCTGAAAGTAAGTTGGTTCACGCGGGAACCGAGTTGGAAAAGAAAGGTGGTTCACGCGGGAACCGGTTTATAAGAAGAAAAGTGGTTCACGCGGGAACCGGGCTGAAATTAAAGACAAGAAATCAAGTCCACATGGGGGACAATCTTAAAGGAAGAGTAATCAGCAAGTTTTTAAAAGTAAATTGACATGGAAAAGGGTAAAGGACAAGCTGGTTCACGCGGGAACCAAGTCGGAAAACAACTAGTTGCACGGATCAATCAAGCTAGCACGGTTGAAGACATTGGTTGTCCCACCGTGGTCGCCAAAAAGCTGTCGACTCCAGAAACGGGTTCCGGATCGGCACCTCAAGAGAAGGTGAAAGATGGATGGAATTGGGGAAAGAAAAGGGGAGTGAATCGGAAAACACTCGGAAAGCGGTAAAGACTCCTCACCTCGGTCCCACACTCACATTGATCCCCGAACTTTCATCTCACGGCGTCGCTCGAGCACCGGAGATGGTTCGGGTCATGTGGGAGGAGAGTGAGGAGGATATGAATTTAGAACATGAATAAAAATAAAGTGTGGTCGCCAGGAGCCGCGGGCTCCGATTTATGTAATGGAAAGAGAAAGAAGTTGACCGTGTGTACCTTAGCGTGGGAGAAAGGGATGTGAGTTCAACCTTCTTCTTCTTCGGCCGGCCGATGAAGAAGAGTCTCCAATCCAATGCTAGCTTGATCAACCTGTGCAACTAGAACAATAAACCAAGTGAAAGAAAACGATTAGAACTATGGGAAGTGTAGTAACCGTAGTAAGAAGATGAGAAAGAAGCAATCGGAATTGGACTCACCGGCTTCGGGGTGAGCCTTAACCCCTTTTTTTTGTGTTTTTGATTATGTAAAAATGATGTAAATGAACTAAAATATGCTTTAAAACAGTAAATAAACAGAATTAATGGAGTTGAGAAAGCTTATAGAATGGATCGGCTTGAGTTGAAGCCGAGTTGGTTGAAAACAGCCGGTTCGGGTAGCTTTGCACCCTTCTGGCGCGACTTCAGTGCAGAGGATGTTACGGACGACCCCGATGTCAGAATCGAGTTCCGTTTGTTGGAGTGGACAGAAAACTCAGAGAGAAAGAATTTCAATGTTGATGACTTCTCCGAAATCCTCCTGTATAAGTCAGTAAAAATTATGAAAGGGAGCGGATATCAAAATCAGAACCTGGATGCGCGCCCTCAGTGTAGTAACCGCCACGAACAAACGGCAGGTCGGAATGGAGTGCCGTCAGTTGGGGACGAAAGAGGACGAAGAGAGGAACAATTTGTATGTTGACGACTTTTGCAGGAGAAGCCTCGGATTTTCTCCAGAAGTCGATGAAGATGGTTGATGAAGAACACCCGGATCGAGCCTTCTCCTTCACCTCCGGATCGGTTTCTTGACTTCGGATCGCCTTTGGACGTCGGGACGGCTTTGGAGAAGAGCTTGGACGACCTTGGGACGAGCTAGGCACCGGGGTTCAACCTTGGTTCGTTGAGAATGGCTCTCAATTTATAGGGGAAGAGAGCCGGTGCAAAATTTAGAAGCTGGATGTACCGCGCCCCCGCGTTTCAAAGGAGGGGAGGGCGCGCGGGCGCGCCCTCAAACCAAGGGCGCGCGAGGGCGCGCCCCGCCCGGGGGCGCGGTGCGCGCCCTCCCGTTTCAAAGGAGGCGGGGGCGCGTTCGGCGTCTCACTGCTAAAAATCGACGGAATGTTCCGGAAATTGCTAAAAATGGACTTGACATACGTAACGCGCCCCCGAACCGGGGGCGCGGTACAAATAAGTGAAAATTCTCGCCCGTACACCTTCCAAAAACCCGGTTTAGAAGGTGCTAATCGGGGTAATTTCCGATTTAAAGCAACTGACCGCGCCCCCGCTTTTCAAAGGGATTGGGGGCGCGCAGGGCGCGCCCCCAGTTTGAGGGCGCTCAGGGCGCGCCCTCAGGTTGAGGGCGCGCAGGGCGCGCCCTCCCCTTTCAAGGAGAGCGGGGGCGCGGTACACTCTCTCTCCTACGCGCGTGTTCCGCGAGCCGTATTTTGCAAACCGGATGTCCGATTCGGCTCCCGTTTGTCGCGTTGGAAAGAGGGCCTTCAACCGCACCTCCTAAAGTCGGTAAACCAGCCGCATGACTCCCGAGATTTTCGTACGGGACTTTCTACCGTTTTACCTTCTCGCGGAAAGCCGAAACCCGGGGCGAAGATCCGAAAGAGCACGGTTCCGGTCGAGAAATCTCGGGTCAACTCGGGATGACTTGAAATGATGACCGAACAAGTCCGGTATGATCGGACAATCCGAAGTCATCGAAAAATCTGAGATTAACCCGGTAAACGTGAATCGAAAGCCGTAAAAGCCGCGAAACCCTAAAATTGACCGAACCGGCCTTAACGCCCCGGTTGATAAAATATACGGCTAGAATCGACCCGGATGACCTGAAAAGACCCGGTGATGACCGGAAAGGCCTAACATGTGGTCCGGGATAGCCGTGTCAACACAGATCGAAAAAGCCGTAACGAAAGCCGTCGTTGACCGACGCCTACCGAAATGACTTCTCGGAAACCCTGAATGTTACGGAACACATGCGGGACTCCCGAGACCTTCAATTTTGGACCATTCAAGGTCGGTCATCGAGCAGGCTTTGTGTTTTTATGGTTCACGCGCGGCTCTCGCTTGAAGGTTACGGCAATATTCCGGAAATCTTCGGTCCATTCTCAACTTACAAGGGGCTCCACCAATGTCCTTAGCTCATCTCCACGAGGTAATCCAGATCAGATAACGGTCAGATAAAGATATCGCCTATGGAATAAGAGTCTAGGGCTCCGAATCAGGCCAAATTGGCGTGTCTACAGCGGGTATGACTGATCTTGGCAATACCTCGCAATCTTGTCATACCAAGGTCTCTCACTTTCTTCTAATTCTTCCAACTCAATTAAGGATATTTCTTCTTTGTGTTTCAAGTTCAAGTATTCCTTTCTGTTGAACCTCTCCTTAACCTTCAGAAAACGTCCATCCTCCATTGCTGGAATTGACCTCTTACAGATGTGGATAGTCCACACTTGCCTGCCTAGTGGGACAGATAGAGATGAAGCTAAGGCATCGACGAGGATATTCTACGAATGGGGAACATGGACAAATGTGAGTTTGAAGAATAGCTTGATGTAGCAGGTGGTGAACTTTTGGTAGGGTTTAAGGTTTGGATGGGAAGTTCGGTACTTGGATAGGACATGGCGTAGAATCAATTGACTATCACCTATCACCCTCAGTTTGGTGGCACCATGGAAATGTGCGGCCTCCAGCCCAGCCAGCAAGGGTTCATACTCAGCTATGTTGTTGGTTGCTGGAAAGTTAAGCTAAAAAGCCTGTGGAATGGTGGGCCAACTCTAGAAGAAGACTGCTCCATCTTTGTCCGGCATTGACATTCATATCAACTCCATGCCGACAATATTCACTCTCCCGCATCTTCCCTTCATCCAATTCATGCCCCATGGCCTTTTGCCATGTTGGGCTTTTGATATCATTGGCCCCTTGAGTGACCTCAACTCCGAAATGCGCTCAAAATCATTCATTCTGACGGCAACAGAGTACTTCACAAAGTGGGCTGAAGTGGAAGCATTCGTGGAGATTAAAGCGTCAACATTCTGCTCCTTCATCAAGCGCAACATCCTCGCAAGGTTCGGGATCCCCAGCGACATCGTCACTGATAATGGGCCGCAATTTCTCTCTCACGATCTGTGTGATCTTTGCAACAGGTATTGCATTTCATTGCATCATTCATCACCATACTATCCTCATGGCAATGGTCAAGCAGAAGCCACCAACAAAACCTTAATCAAAATCATCAAGAAATCTTGTAAGTCTAGCAAGTTTGTCGACTGGCTTGATAAGCTTGTAGATGCTCTATGGGCTTATCGTACTTCTGTAAGGACTCCTATTGGACAAACCCCGTATGCCTTGGCATATAGGATGGAAGCAGTGGTCCCCTACGAAGTATTACTTCCATCTCTCTGAGTTCAGCTCAACAGGGATATTCCTGTTGATGAGAGATGAGAATCTCTCCTTGCACAGCATGAACTCTTGGATGAAAGAAGGCTAGCTGCCGCCGAGCATGCCCGGACTTATCAAAATAGACTTAAAAGGTTTTATCAAAAGAGGGTGGTCGATAGAAAGTTCAAAATCAGTGAGATGTTAGTCAAATGCATATTCGTTAAGCCAGGGGTCCCCGCTCCAAGTTGCAACCTAACTGGGAAGGGCCTTTTGTAATCACTAAAAAGTATCCAGGCAATGCATATGAATTGACTAATGCAGATGGAGAAAAATTGAATCATCCTTGGAATGGAGTTTACCTCAAAAAGTACTTTCCATAAAAATGGAGAAACCACTGGTATAATATCAAGTCATCGATCCTAGGCTGTTCGTGAGAAGTCAAGAGTAGGTACCATCGTACACACACAACACCTCCCGATCCTAGAATCCAGACAACCAGACACTTGCGAAAGGCAAGGTAGAAATCTAGAAATGGAAGGATTACCCTTACCCTATTCTCTTCTACTCGGTCCAAGATAGGGAGAGAAGATTAGAGAGGGGTAGTACCGAAAACACTCGCCACCCTAGTAGGAGGCCGTCTCGGAGGGTGCAAAAGGGTGCCAGAAGATGGGCAATGAACCCCTTAGGTTAGAAAAATAAAAATGATCAACTTGTCTGAATGAGTACTCAGAATGATAGTCAAGGCAAAAGGCACTAAAAGATGGGCAATGTCCCCATGGGTCAAAAAATCTGTCTAAATATGTGCCACATAGAAAAGAGCAAAAAAATAAGAAAGATCCAATGAGGCCGAACCCCAATGGGCAATTTGAGTGTGAGTAGAGAAATCCCTCTCAACATCTCCAAACCCTATCAAGGACTTCCTCTGTACTCTTCCTCCTTAAACCCCTTGGGTAGGGTAAACCGACCGAATCCAGGTGGAATCCAAGCCAATCAAAGGAAGAAGGTTAGAAGGATTCTAGATAGGGAACTTTATTTTGCACATGGTATCTATCACTTGAGTCTTAACAAACCCCAAAGATCGATGAACTATCTCAAATACTAGCATTTTCTCCACACAGAAAATGCATATTCCAAAAAAGTCCAAACAAGATGAATATTACAAAAACCCAAAACATGCATATTTCAAAAATACAAAAAAATAAATATTTTAAAAATTCAAAAAAAAAGCATATATCAAAAATAAAAAAATAATGAATATTTCAAAAATAAAAAAATGCATATGTCAAAAATCCAAAAAATGCATATTTTAAAAATCCAAAAAAATGCATATTTCAAAAATCCAAAAAAACTGAATATTTCAAAAATCCAAAAAAGTGAATATTTCTAAGAAAATCCAAAAAATGCTCAGTCAAGATCATTGTCTCAGTTGCATCCATGTTTATTTTTCTGTGATGTATATTTCCATTCCTGCATTGCATATCCATTTTTGCTTTAATTACCTTGTTAAGAAGGCTCTTCCCTTTGACTTAAGTCAAAGTTGACCATAATTGGCAAAGGGATGAGTTGTGGTGAAGATCTAATTCTCTGTTATCAAGTGTTTCAGGCATTTCAATGTTGGAGAGGAGAGGATTCACACCACGGCAAGTAAGTTCTCTCAACCCTTACTCCATTTCATTTAAGTTGTTTATTTTATTCCACCTTGTTAAGAAGGCTCCTCCCTTTGACTCAAAATCAAGACAAATGATATACAGGCAAAGGATGAGTCAAAATGAAAATTTAATCATCTTTGCTAAGTATTTTCAGGAGCTAAAGAAGCAAAAGAGAAGGGCCATTAGGTACATTTTTTTGTAAAAGAAAAAAAAATTGCTTCAGGGCGCATGTGCCCTCATCTGGGGGCACATGGCCAGGTGCCCCCCAAGGTGCATGGACCAAAAAAAATTTGAAAATTTCAAAAAAATCTCAAAAAATCATAAATTGTCTAAAATGTTAAGAATGACAGTTTTGTTAAAGGAACCATCATAAAAATTATTGTTCTAACCTCCAAATGATGATTCTAATAGTGAAAACTTCAGTTGTTCATTTTAAGAAAAATATGCTTCATGACAATTTCGTCTGTTGGGTACTAACAGGTGAATTAGTGGGATCAATGTTCCCCAAGGAACGTCATGCCAACCTTGTGGCGAAAAGAGAGGAAGCACCACCCAACTGAACATTATCGTGGTGCTGTATTCCGTTAGAAGGCAAGACAAGGATGGACCAGAGATGCTGATAAATCAGGCAGTCGATGCAAGTTGATAAACCATGCCTGACGACTTCACTCAGTTTCACATCAATCTCACATCTTCCAGCATTCCATTTTACACTTCACATCACTCCTACCATTTGTCATTTAGTTATGTTAGGTTCATTTAATAGGTATTATATGCATTAATGTTGAAGACCTTGAGTGTGAAGATGATTGGGCCTGAGATCCCCTTCAACAAAATCTACGACGGCTTGGTCATTTCTTCACACTTACGGATAAGCCAAAATTGAACATTGGAGGGACGATGGTTCCTAATCGGGTGTCTTGACCTCCAATAGACAATCTATATCTTCAACTATTTTCTACATAATTTTCTATATTTTCATATCCATCTCTTTTTCATTCTTCATCATTACCAATTTTATCTCACCTTGTCTGTTCTTTCTTGTATCCCACCATGTTTTATTCTTTCCTTTCTTTTATCCCACCGTGTCTTTTATTTTTATCCCACCATGGCAATTGTCATGCCATTGTTTCTTCTTTCCCATCATTCTATGTTAGTCCCACCATTATCTTTCAATCCCATTATGGCTTAAGTATGTCTGTTGTTTTCGTTTAATTGGGTTTTCTGCCAGAGCATGATTCATGGTTTTCACGATACCCGAGCAATTTTGTTATGCTTAAAACGAACCCATTTAGAATTTGAGATTATTCCACTTAGAATTAAACTGAGTATTTTGGTGGAACTTGAATGAACTTGAGATTCCAAATATGATGGATTGATATTCTTTTTATTTTAAAATCAACTTCTCTTTAAAACTTTAGCCCATCATGGTACAAGAACACCGCAAAATTTGGGTTGCTGGCTGATGATGAACTTAAGAATTCGAGGACTCCTCACCGTGCTGAGGGTTGGCTACATCCGACATCCTTTATCTTTTATCCTTTATTTTTCATCTCTCATGCCAATGGCATGTTTTTTACCAATCAGTTTTGATAGAACATGAAAGTGATCCAGAATACTTAGAGAGATTCATTTTGTTGGATCGGGTAGATAAGCGTGTCTATATCTACACCTTGATGCCACCTTTTAAGTCCATCACCATTCCATTCCGCTATGTTCATCTACGCTCACTTGCATTCCATTATAATTCACTATGAATCACTCCGCTTCATTACATGTCATTCCCTTACAAAGCCGATATCAAGGCGAGGCAAGCTGTAGACAGGCCAAATTTTCCCAATTCAGAGCATAAATTCATGTTTTATAGGGTAACATGTATGATTGACCTTAGAATGATGCTAGGTCTTTTAAAGTTCATTTGGAGCTTCGCCGAACGAAATTTCCCAAGTTTTCTGCAAAAATCCATAATTTCCGAGCGAAAGCCAAACATAAATCGTGTAAATATGGAAATTGTCTGAATGACCAATGCCTAATGATCATGCATTGAAGGTTATGGTCAGATTCACACTCCGGACATGTTTTGTTTCATGCCGTGTCTTTCCGGTTGGACGTCGGAATCATTCGGACCAGTATCGGATCTTCTGTTCATTGTCCTAACTTCCGGATAAAATACTGAAGTTTTGAGTGTGATGGTTGATCCAATGCTATAGAGAGCTTCTTCGGCCTGTTATCTTTCCAATGTAACAAATGGCGTTGAATTCCGAGTTTGGGAGTGTTCGCAATTGCTTCTGGAAGAAGGACGCGCAAAACAGTCCCATGCGCCCAGGTCCCTAGTCACATGCACCTAGGACCCAGGGCACGTGCCCATGTGCCCTACCCTTGAGGCACGTGGCCTTGTGCCCCCGATCGAGGGCACGAGGGAACCAATTTTTCACTAGAACTCTACCTTTGAACGGATCGGATCGAGTTTTTCGACGGATCGGCCCGAAATTTTTGGAAGGATTGGATGTGCCCTCACTGGGAGGCACATGCACCCCTGCGCCCTGCAGCAGGGCGCATGTGCCCTGGGGTAGGGCGCAAGGTACCCTATTTTGTAGTGTTGATCGCGACGGTCGTTCTCCTATAAATTGAGGCCAATTCCGGTCATTCCAAAGGCATGTACACAACCCCCTAGGCATCTCAAAATGTCCAAGATCCCTCCTGCATCAATTTTGTGATTTCTAAACAGAGAATTTTGAGTTTTTAGAGAGAGAAAAGTCAGTTCAAGAAAGAGGAAGGCTGGTTTGCTGGTGATCTGCCAGGTCTCTCTTCTTTGACTTCTATAGCAGCATGTGGACATCTGCTGCCTGAGCTCTCAACATCAAAGTTCTTCCTCTCCAAGTCTACTTCAGTTTTCAATTGACGGCACATGATTTCTAGGTTGAGGCTGGTCGTGACGAGTGCAGAAGCAAAGTCATGCCTGGCAGATCCTGGATTGTTGCTCGGCCTTTTCAACAACCTAGATTTGGCCATATCTCTCTCTATTCTTATCAGAATCTTTCTATTCTTCTTCCTATCTCTTTGTTTCGTGATTCTACATTATCCTAATTTTTTGCATTACTTTTAGTCTGTTAATATGAAAATAAAAAAAGAGGGGTTAGAGATAACCTGAATCCGGTCAATTTCTAGTCAATTGTGTTTCATGTCATTTTCTATACATATATTGTACTTTGTTTAGTTATAATTGTATTTTTCACTTGTTTGTTTGTCTAGCTGCACAGAAGATCAAGCACCCACGTGTTGAGGACTCTTCTTCATCGGCCGACCGAAGAAGGAGAAGCTTTGACCCGCACTCTTCATGCTAAGGTACACATGGTCATCTTTAATTTCATAAATAGGAACTCGCGGTTCATGACGACCACATGTCTTAATTTCCTTCTTCTCACCCTCCTCTCACATGACCCGAACCATCTCTTTGGTGATCGAGCGACAACAAGGGATGAAAGTTCAGGGATCAATGTGAGTGTGGGACCGAGGTGAGAGTTGCTTTCCATGTTTTCTTTCTTTCTTTCTCATCCCCTCTTGAGATGATGATCTAGATTCACGAACTTCCCTGAAAAGAAGAGGCCCGTAAAATTTTCAGAGTCGACAACACGATGGGATAAAAGAAAGGAAAGAATAAAACATGACGGGATAACATAAAAGAGTAAAACATGGTGGGATAATATTGGTAATGATGAAGAATGAAAAAGAGATGGATATGAAAACATAGAAAATTGTGTAAAAAATAGATGAAGATATAGATTGTCTATTGGAGGTCAAGACACCTGATTAGAACCATCGTCCCTCCAATGTTCAATTTTGACTTATCCGTGAGTGTGAAGAAATGACCAAGCCATTGTAGATTTTGTTGAAAGGGATCTTGAGCCCAGTCATCTTCACGCTCAAGGTCTTCAACATCAATGTATATAATACATATCAAATGAACCTAACATAGCTAAATGACAAATGGTAAAGGTGATGTGAAGTGCAAAATGGAATGATGGTGATGATATGAGATTGATGTGAAGCTGAGTGAAGTCTTCAGGCATGGTTTATCAACTTCCATGGACTGCCTGATTCATCAGCACCATGATAATACTTGACTAGGTGGCGCTCCCTTTCTTTTCATCGCAAGGCTGGCATGACGTTCCTTCCGGAACACCGATCTCACCAATTCACCTGTTGGATTTAAAATGTTGCCTGCACATTTCTGGTTAGTACCCAACAGACGAAATTGTTATATGAAACAGATTTTTCTCGAAATAAACAACTAAAATTTTTACTATTAAAATCATCATTTGGAAGTCAAAACAAATTTTTTAATGATGGTTTCTTTAGCAAAAATGTCATTTTCAACATTCTATACAATTTCTGATTTTTTGAGATTTTTTGAATTTTTGAATTTTTTTTGTCTATGCGCCCTAGGGTGGGGCACCTGGCTATGTGCCCCCAAATGAGGGCACATGCGCCCTACCCTCAAAAAACTTTTTCAAATCCGAATTTGACTCAAAATAGGACAAATCCTCCCTTATAAATACTCTCTTAAGCTTGAAAATTGATCTTATTTCTGTCCAAATGGTTCCTCCTTCTAAGAAGATGTGTTCTGATCTAGGAAGAGCAATTTCAAGCATTCCAAGGCATGTAATGAGGAGGATTTCAGCAAATCTGGTAAGAAAACCTTATTTTTTATTGATTGTGATTTTTTTTCGAATTTTCAAAAGTTTGGATCCATGTCGAATCTGAAAATTCGACGGGGCCTGTCCTTTTCAGGGAAGTCCATGAACCTAGATCATCACCTCAAGAGGAGATGATAAAGAAAGGAAGAAAACAAGGAAAGCAACTCTCACCTCGATCCCACACTCACATTGATCCCCGAACTTTCATCCCTTGGCGTCGCTCGATCACCAAAGAGACGGTTCAGGTCATGTGGGAGGAGGGTGAGAAGAAGGAAATTAAGACATGTGGTCACCAGGAACCACGGGTTCCGATTTATGAAATTAAAAATGACCGTGTGTACCTTAGCGTGAAGAATGCGGGTCCAAGCTTCTCCTTCTTCGGCCGGCTGATAAAGAAGAGTACTCAACAAGTGGGTGCTTGATCTTCTATGCAGCTAGACAAACAAACAAGTGAAAAAGACAATTAAAACTAAACAAAATGGAGTATATGTAAATAAAAAAAACATGAAACACACAATTAACTAGAAACTGACTGGATTCGGGTTATCTCTAACCCCTCTTTTTTATTTTCGAATTAACAGACTAAAATATATTGAAAAAAATATAAAAAATAATAGGATGATGGAGAATCACAAAAAAAAGATATAGGAAAAAGAATAGAAAGATTCTGGTTAGAATAGAGAGAGATATCCAAATCTGGGTTGTCGAAAAAGCTGAGAAGCAGTCCAGGATTTGCCAGGCGCGACTTTGCTTCTGTGCTTGTCACGACCAGCCCTGACCTCAGAATCACGTTCCGTCAATTGCAAACTGAAGAAGAATTGGGGATAAAGAACTTTGGTGAAGAGAGCTTGGGCAGAATACGTCCACACGCTGCTATAGTGGCCATAGAAGAGAGACTTGACAGATCACCTATAGACCAGCCTTTCTCTCTCTTGAACCGACTTCTCTCTCTCTAAAAACTCGAAATTCTCTCTCTAAAAATCACAAAATCAATGCAGGAGGGATCTTGGACATCTTGAGATGCCTGGGGGGTTGTGCACATGCCTTTGGAATGACCGGAATCGGAGTTTATTTATAGGAGAACAGACGGTCTTATCAACACCAGAAAATAGGGTGCCTTGCACCCTACCCCAGGGCGCATGCACCTTGGTGCAGGGCGCATGCACCCCACTGAGGGGCACATGTGCCTCCCAGTGAGGGAACATGCTATCCTTCCAAAATTTTCAGTCTTAGTTGGTCCGATCCATTCAGAGATAGAGTCCCGGTGAAAAACTAGTTCCCTCGTGCCTCAAGGTCAGGGCACATGTGCCCTCAAGTCAGGTCACAAGGTCACGTGCCTCGGGGGTAGGGCACATGGCCACGTGCCTTGGGTCCTAGGTGCATGTGACCAGGGACCCGGGCGCATGGGACTGTTTTGCGCGTCCTTCTTCCGGAAGCAATTGCGAACACTCCCGAACTCGGAATTCGATGCTGTTTGTTGCGTTAGAAAGATAATAGGCCGAAGAAGCTCTCTATAGTGTTGGATAAGCCATCACACCCTCCAAAACTTCAGATTTTTTTCCAGAAGTTAGGACACTGAACAGAAGATCTAATACTAGTCAAAATGACTCCGATGGCAAACCGAAAAGGCACGGGTATGCAACAAAACTTGTCCGGGGTGTGAATATGACCGTAACCTTCAATGCATGATCATTAGACATTGGTCATTCAGGCAATTTCCATGTTTACATGATTTACGTGTGGCTTTCGCTCGAAAATTATGGCTTTTTGCAGAAAACTTCAGAAAACATCTAATTTCATTCGGCGAAGCTCCAAATGAACTTTAAAAGACCCGGCATCATTATAAGGTCAATCACACATGTTACCCTATAAAACATGAGTTTTATGCTCTGAATTAGGTGAATTTGGCGTGTCTACACATGTGCCCCCGATCGGGGGCACATGCCCATGCGCCTAGGGGTGGGGCACCTGGCCATGTGCGGATGTGAGGGCACATGCACCCTACCCCTGGGGAAATTTATTTTATTATGAAAAGTACAAAGACCTAATAGCCTCTTTTGATGGTTTTATGTAGAATTACCCTCTTTTCCCAGGTCCTCAAAGATTCTGTTCACCTGTCTAGTTTAAAGATCTGCTTGGAGTGCTCCATTTGTCAGTGAAATCAATCCTGAGTGGTTGGGGCTTGACCGGTCTTCTGGTTCATGCAAAACACTATGCAGAATATCACTTGGACTTTGGATTGATGGGTGCTTTGGTAGAGCTATGGCATCCTGACACTCACACCTTTGTCTTTAACTCTTTTGAATGCACCATCTTGCTAGAAGAAGCAGATTTATTTCTTGGACTACAACGTACTAGAAAAGGTGAGATTGCAAACATGCTTATTCTTTCTGGATCAATGTCTTGCCTTGAGTTCTTGCAAGATTTTATGAAGATAGAGAAAATCAACTCCCTTATCATCGGAAAATGGATCCACCTCCAAAAACTGGCAGCTTGGACCATCTCTACTTTGTCTTCTCACGGCCTTGACGAGATACAGCTTCTTCATGGCTCCAAGGGTTTTGCTACCTGTCTTGCTGCCGTGTTCTTGTTTCTCACTGAAGATGGCTTTCTGGAGTAGGGACAACTCTCGTGTATTTGCAAAATCTGGTGTGACAAGCAGCTTGGTCCTTCAGTGCTTGGCTTTCTCTACTGGGGCTTCTCTTCTTCTTGCGTGGGACATCCTATGTTTGGTAGTGCTCTTCTGTTTGCTTGCTGGGTAGATCTTCACTTCAAGTTTGATCCATTAGGCAGTGCTACTACCACTTCATGACTTTTCCAGCACAGTCCTTTGTTCTCGTATGCTGCAGCTCTTGGTTTTCCTGACATGGTTTCCAACAAATGTGCTTCATTGAAGAAATAGACAGATTGGAATATCCATCTTGCTTCCATGAGTCATTCAAGCTTTGTGCATAGTCTAGTCATTATGCAACAGAGAGTTGTTCAGATTTGTTTTGCTCTTGGTGTGGATCTTCGACTGGTTACTGGCTCAACTTTTGTTTTGTACAATCCGCATAGGTGTCATTTTCAGATTGGTTTGCCTCGCCATGAACTGCCTGTGCTTTTACACTTGACTCTTATCAAAGATAGGAAGCTTGATATAGATGATGACATAGAGGAAGCTAAAACATCTATTGCCTTGTGGAGTACGAGCCGATTGCAATGTCCAGGCACACTTATCGAGGAGAGTCCAGATGACCAGCGTCGTTATCTTTCTCAGTTGAAGCTTCTTTGTACCTGATTATCCTTTTATTGCCATTCTCTTTTCTTGCTTGTCAAATAAATTTTGGTCATTTATGAATATAAAATGAATTTTGTCACGTCAATTTTGCAATAGAAAATTTACAAAATTTTACCTTATGCCTGAAAAATTGTCAATGTATGACCAAAACAATGCATGATAGAAACAACTATTTTACACCATGATTTGCAAGATTTAACAGTAAGAAATGGATTTTTCATGAAATTTAAACATGCATTTTTTCAGTGAATTTTTCTGAGCAATTCAAAAATCTGTTTGAAATTCTTTCAGTGGCATTATGATCAGCTCAATTTCAAGAGTGGCAAGGTAATTTTTTAAAATTTTCACGATTTTGACATATTTTTACCTCTATAAATAGACCTATCGCCCCTATCAGTTCATTTCATCACTCATAGTCTCTCTCTTCACCAGAGCTACTCTGACTTCTTCTACACTTTCAGAGCCTAAATCGCATTCAAAGGTCAGTACTATGGTTAAATAAAATGTATATCTCTTCATTCTTTTCATTTTGATTGTGATTTCATGCGATTTCGAGTACGTTTGAGCTATTTTTGGGTCAGAAGAAGATCGTGCACATCTAAGGTCCATGTGCCCTAGAATCAGGGCACAAGGGCACGTGGGCACAAGGGCACGTGCCCTGGAACCAAGGCACATGTGCCATCAAGCTAGGGCACAAGGGCATGTGCCCTCAAGTCAGGGCGCGTGTGCCCTCAGACTAGGGTGCAAGGGCATGTGTCCTAGGGTCAGGGCGCATGTGCCCTGGACCTAGGGCGCATGTGCCCACAGACCAGGGTGCATGGGCCCCTGGTCTGGGCACATCTTAGCTCTAGCATTCTTAGATTGGTGATTGGTTGAAATTAAAAAAAACTGACCAATTTTGAAATTTGCAGATGCCGAAGAGGGTTTGACATGCACGTGCGCATGACGACAAGGCTGGCCCTTCTAAGTCGGCAGTCCTGCGTGATGTAAATGTCTTTTTAACTGGCTATAAATTCTCTACCATCTTTGTGATCAGTTCTTGACCTGAATAACTTTTCCATTTGCAGGGACGGATCAAGTCGCGTATATCATGGCAGTTGGTACGATTGGCATACCGGGGTCCTCAACCGTTCCAGCGTCGCCGCTTGGATGAGATGGGATTTGGTCCTGTCCTACATTTGTCAGTGCTTTTGGAGGACTTGGCTCTGATCCAGGTTCTAAGGGATCGCTGGGATGCTGCGACTTGTTCATTTCTTCTTCCCTGGGGGCATATGGTTCCTACTCTGGAGGACGTGGCCTATATCACAGGGCTCCAGGTCAATGGGTGCGCTGTCACCGGTTAGACATATGGTAACTACGCTGAGATGGCAGCGACGCTCCTTTTTTACTCCCCGCCTCAGTCACATGAAGAGGCAGTCCTGTCGATCACTCAGAAGGAGTGTTTCTAGCTAGTGGGCCTAACAGAGGCTCAGATGCAGCGAGGCGAGGTTAAAAAGGATTACAAGGATCGCCTGATTCGCCAGGTATCTGCGGCACTATGTGGTCCTCTCGGATCAGCGGAGGCGGATCGGGATCTCCGCCAATTTCTGCTCTTCATTTTTGGTCACTTGTTGCTGGTCAACAAGACCGAGAAGGTTCACCTGCGGTTCCTTCCGCTCCTAACTGACGTGGAGTCCATCGACGAGTATGCCTTGGTTGCAGCGGTCCTGGCAAATCTGTTTGCCAGTCTCTCTCCCGACAGTAGTATTATCTCTGTGGGTGGCTTCACACCTTTTCTTCAAGTATTTATCTTTCTGTGACTTGCTTTCTTGTTGCATGTTATGCTTATAATAACAAGGTGTTTAGGTGTGGAGTTACCTTTATCTTCCACGAGGCTGAGGTCGAATAGATCACCCATTTCACCTACCTTTGATGGCACACTGGTATGCCATCCATGACACTACCTCCCATGCACACAAGCTCCTTCGTCTTCGAGGAGAGCTGTTGAGTCTTTCTTCTGCACGGGTACGTCTCCCTGTTCTTCCTTGCTTTTGTTTGTTAATTGCTGATCCTTTCCTTTCTTGTAGGTATGCTGGCGCCCATATATGACCATCGATGATGAGAGTGCCGAGTGGGTGGAGAAGGGTGCCCATCTTTTTGGCCGCGACATTTACCTCCATTGTCTGAATGAGGTGGAGCCCTCTGGGTTCGCCTCGTGATAAGGACATTTGGCGGTTATCAGGAGTGGTGCCCTCCTCCTCCTTCCAGACGCAGCCATAGCACCAAGGGGTTGACACACTCAGTAAATTGGGCAGCCCGGTACTGATCTGCCTTGGAAGATTGGGAGGCCGAGGGCACCGTGGTTTTCTCGACTGTCGTGGATGACATGGAGTTCACTCACCACTATGGTGCGGCTTACGATCATCTTTTTGACTATGCTGGCCAGGTTAGCTTTTTGCCACTGTCTCTTTGTTATCAATGCATTGCCTTGTCTTCTAAAATTTATTTTCTTCAAAATTCTCGGGGCATGCTCACCCAGTATCGAGCACAAATCCGTGAGTTAGAGGAGGAGGTGGCCTCTCTCAAGGAAGCTCTACAGGTAGAGGTATGTGTGTGTCTTGTGCTCTTCAATTAAGCTGCCAGATATTTGATTTGCTTTAGGTACTTGCAGCGCATGGTGTGCTCAGAGGGTGTTTCTTCTGAGGAGGAGGTGAGAGCCTTACGAGACGAGTTGGCGGCTGCGAGACAGTCTCTGGCAGAGAAGGGGATCAAGGTAACATCTTGATAGTTGCTACCAGACTTGTTCTTTCACTATCTAAGCCTTATTATACATTACTTGTAGGTGGCTGTACTGGAGCGATCAGTTGCCGCTTCTTCTTCTGAGTTTTCTTCTAGGATCCAGGCCTTGGAGGCTGAGTTGCAGGCTCGGGTGCCCACTCTTGAGATGGCTCCACTTCGATTGGACTTTGATGCACAGTTATTGGCGCATGATCAGCGCCACTTTGAGGCTCTTCGTGAGGCGGAGAACCAGCATATAGTTGCCCTTCGTGAGCGAGACACCGCGATCCGTGCCATGGAGCAGAGGCAGTACCAGATGCAGATTGATCTTGTTTCTGCCCAGGTGAAACTACGTTTCACCGTGAGATGGCTCGCAAGTCTACTCGGAGCCGGACCCATCAGAGTGGCAGCCACCAGAGTGGCACGCGGACCCACCAGAGCAGCTCGCACCATAGCCGAGGCCACACAACACGGGGTGGAGCTGATCCAGAGAGAAGCTAGACTCTGAGTGTGGCTGACTACTTAGTTTCTTCTCCTAAGCGTAGGGATGAGTAGATTTTGAGTTGTATGCCCAGTATCATTGTATCAGGCTTCTGACTTGTATCTTGCTTCATGAATGAATCAGTGTTTGTGTACTTGGCTTGTTTTGGTTGTGTCTGCAACATCACTTCGACAATTTTGATTAGTATAACTTGGTGGCTTGGCCCTTTGCTTTTGTCAAAGGCATAGCCTTCTTAACATGGTGAAAAATAAGGAGTGAAAGAAAACGAATGTGGAAAGGGTTAAGAAAGCTTACCTGTATGGCGAGAATCCATCCTCCTTGTTATGTAGTGCCAAAAATACTTAACAAAAGGATCAATTCTATTCATGTATCATCCCTTTGCCTAGTTTTTATTTGGCTTGACTTTGAGTCAAAGGGAAGAGCCTTCTTAGCAAGGTAGAATAAAACAAATGTCTTGAATGAAATAGGGTAAGTGTTGAGAGAACTTACCTGCCATGGTGAGAATCTTCTCCTTTCCTACATTGAAATGCCTGAAACACTTGATAGAAGGGGATTATATCTTCACCATGACTCATCCCTTTGCCTATTACAGTCAACTTTGACTTAGGTCAAAGGGAAGAGCCTTTTTGACAAGGTAAAAAATGTCAAAATGGACATGCAATGCATAAATAGAAATATACATGACAGAAAAATAAACATGGATGCAACTAAGGCAATGATCATGACTAAGTTAAAAAAGATGCATTTTTTTGGGTTTTCTTAAAAATATTCATTTTTCCGGATTTTCAAAATATTCAATTTTTTTAGATTTTTGAAAATTTTATTTTTTCAGATTTTTGAAATATGCAATTTTTTTTGAATTTTTGAAATATGTAATTTTTTGTATTTTTGAAATATACTTTTTTTTGGAATTTTGAAATATTCACTTTTTTGTGGAGAAAATGCTAGTATTTGAGACAGTTCATCGGTCTTTGAAATTTGTCAAAACTCAAGTGGTAGATACATGTGCAAAATAAAGTTTCCTACCTAGAATCCTTCTAACCTTTTTCCTTTGATTGGCTTGGATTCTACCTGGATTCGGTCGGTTTACCCTACCCAAGGGGTTTAAGGAGGAAGAGTATAGAAGAAGTTCTTGATAGGGTTTGGAGATGTTGAGAGGGATTTCTCTACTCTCACTCAAATTGCTTGTTGGGGTTCGGCCTCTTTGGGTCTTTTCTATTTTTTGCTCTTTTCTATGTGGCACATATTTAGACAGGTTTCTTGACCCGTGGAGACATTGCCCATCTTTTAGTGCCTTTTTCCTTGACTATCATTCTGGGTACTCATTCAGACAGGTTGATCATTTTTTCTTTTTTTCTAACCTGAGGGGTTCATTGCCCATCTTTTGGCACCCTTTTGCACCCTCTTAGATGGCCTCCTACTAGGGTGGCGAGTGTTTTTGATACTACCCCTCTCTAATCTTCTCTTCCTATCTTGGACCGAGTAGAAGAGAATAGGGTAAGGGTATTCCTTCCGTTTCTAGATTTTTGCCTTACCTTTCACCAATGTCGGGTTGTCTGGATTCTAGGATCAAGAGGTGTTGTGTGTGTAGGATGGTACCTACCCTTGACTTCTTACGAACAACCTAGGATCGATGACTTGAAATTATACCAGTGGTTTCTCCATTTTTATGGAAAATACTTTTTGAGGTAAACTCCATTCTAAGGATGATTCAATCTTTCTCCATCTGCATTAGTCAATTCATATTCATTGCCTGGATACTTTTCAGTGATTACAAAAGGCCCTTCCTAGTTAGGTTGCAATTTGGAGCAGGGACCCCCGGCTTAACGAAAATTTTTTTAATGACCATCTCACCGATCTTGAATTTTCTCTCGACCACCTACTTTTGATAAAACCTTCTAAGTCTATTCTGATAAATCTGGGCATGCTCGGTGGCAGCTAGCCTTCTTTCATCCAAGAGTTCAAGCTATGCAAGGAGAGATTCTTGTCTCTCATCAACATGAATATCCCTGTCGAGCTGAACTCGAAGAGATGGAAGTAATACTTCATAGGAAACCAATGCTTCCATCCCATATGCCAAACAAAGCATACGGGGTTTGCCTAGTGGGAGTCCTTACAGAAGTACAATAAGCCCATAAAGCATCTACAAGCTTATCAGGTTAGTCGGCAAACTTGCTAGATTTACAAGATTTCTTGATGATCTTGATTAAGGTTTTGTTGGTGGCTTTTGCTTGATCATTGCCTTGAGGATAGTATGGTGATGAATGATGCAATGAAATATGATATCGACCTATTGCAAAGTTCACACAGGTCTTGAGAGAGAAATTGTGGCCCATTAACAGTGATGATGTTGTTGGGGATCCCGAACCTTGCCAGGATGTTGCGCTTGATGAAGGAGTAGATTATTGACGCTTTAATCTCCATGAACGCTTTCACTTCAGCCCACTTTGTGAAGTACTCTATTGCCGTCAGAATGAATGATTTTGAGCGCATTTCGGAGTTGAGGTCACTCAAGGGGCCAATATCAAAAGCCCATACGGCGAAACGCCATGGGACAAGAATTGGATGAAGGGAAGAAGCGGGAGAGTGAATCTTGTCGGCATGGAGTTGACATGAATGACAGTGCCAGACAAAGATGGAGCAGTCTTTTTCTCGAGTTGGCCAATAATACCCTTCTCGGATGATTTTCTTAGCAAGGGCTTGGGCGATGACCACCACAAACTCCAGAATGTGTTTCCTTCAGCACCAACTCGGCTTCTTCTTCATCAAGACACCTGAGTAAGATTCCACTTAGGCTTCTCTTATAGAGCACTACTTTTAAGATTGTATACCTCTGGGATACTCTTCTAATTGTCTTCTTTTCCTTGGCGGTTGATCTAGGTGGATATGACTGATCTTGGCAATACCTCATAATCTCGTCATACCAAGGTCTCTCACCTTCTTCTAATTCTTCCAATTCAATTAAGGAGATTTCTTTTTTGTGTTTCAAGTATTCTTTTCTATTGAACCTCTCCTTATCCTTCAGAAAATGTCCATTTTCAATTGCTGGAATTGACCTCTTATAGATGTGGATAGTCCGCACTTGCCTGCCTAGCGGGACAGATAAGGATGAAGCTAAGGCATCGGCGAGGATATTTTGAGAATGGGGGATATGGACAAAAGTGAGTTTAAGGAATAGTTTGATGTAGCAGGTGGTGAACTCTTGGTAGGGTTTGAGGTTTGGATGGGAAGTTCGGTATTTGGATAGGACTTGGCATAGTCACCTTTCACCCTCAGTTCGGTGACACCATGGAAATGAGCAGCCTCTAGCCTGGCTAGCAAGGCTTCATACTCAGCTATGTTGTTGGTTGCTAGAAAGTCAAGCTGAAAAGCCTATAGAATAGTGACACCTTCAGGTGACAGAAGGACAATACCTATCCCTCTACCATGAGAGTTCATAGCCCCGTCAAAATATAATGTCCAAAGATTGGAAGATCGAATTGACATTAGTTCGTCATCCAGGAACTCTAACCGGACTGGGTCAAAGACAGGTATGGGATGATGGGCAAGGTGTTCAGCAATAGCATAGCCCTTGATTGTCTTCTGTGGAACATAAGTGATATCAAATTGGGATAAGAAACTCTGCCATCGCCCTAACCGATCAGTCAAGACTGTCTTCTCTAACAGAAACTTGATAGGATTGATACGAGCAATGAGCTTGACTTGGTGAGCAAGAAAATAATGTTTGAGTTTCTGAACCACCCAAACAAGAGCAACATGTAGACACGCCAAATTCGCCTAATTCAGAGCATAAAACTCATGTTTTATAGGGTAACATGTGCGATTGACCTTATAATGATGCCGGGTCTTTAAAAAGATGATTTGAAGCTTCGCCGAATGAAATCGGATGCCTTCCGAAGTTTTCCGCAAAAAACCATAATTTTCGAGCGAAAGCCACACGTAAATCATGTAAACACGGAAATTAGCTGAATGACCAATGCCTAATGATCATTCATTGAAGGTTATGGTCATATTCATACCTCGGACAAGTTTTGTTGCATACCGTGCCTTTCCGGTTTGCCGTCGGAGTCATTTTGACCTATATCGGATCTTCTGTTCACTGCCCTAACTTCCGGATAAAATTCTGAAGTTTTGGAGGGTGTTATGGCTGATCCGATGCTATAGAAAGGTTCTTCAGCCTGTTATCTTTCCAACGCAACAAACGGGGTCGAATTCCGAGTTCGGGAGTGTTCGCAATGACTTCCGGAAGAAGGACGCGCAAAAAATAGTCCCATGTGCCCGGGTTCCTGGTCACATGCGCCCGGGACCTAGGGCACGTGCCCATGCGCCCTACCAGTGAGGCACGTCACCTCGTGCCCTCACTTGAGGGCACAGGTGCCCTACCCTGGAGGCACGAGGGACCCAGTTTTTCACCGGGACTCTACCACTGAACCGATCGACCGGATAAGGTCGAAATTTTCAGAAAAGATGAGATGCGCCCCTTCCAGGGGGTGCATGCGCCCTGGGGTAGGGCGCAATGTGCCTATTTTTTAGCCCGGATGAGACCGTTCGTTCTCCTATAAATAAACTCTGATTCCGGTCGTTCCAAAGGCAGGAGCACGACCCCCCAGGCATCTCAAGACGTCCAACCTCCCTCCTGTATTGATTTTGTGATTTTTAGAGAGAGAATTTCGAGTTTTTAGAGAGAGAAAAGTCGGTTCAAGAGAGAGGAAAGTTGTTCTGCAGGTAATCTGCCAAGTCTCTATTCTTCGGCCTCTACAGCAGTGTGTGGACGTCTGCTGCCTGAGCTCTCTTCATCAAAGTTCTTCCTCTCCAAGTCTTCTTCAGTTTTCAATCAATGGTACTTGATTCCGAGGTCGGGGCTGGTCGTGAAGAGCGCAGAAGCAAAGTCGCACCTGGCAGATCCTGGACTGCTGCTCGGCTTTTTCGACAACCCAGATTTGGCTATATCTTTCTCTATTAAACTCAGAATCTTTCAGTTCTTTTTCCTATCTCTTTGTTTAGTGATTATACATCCTCATATCATTTTTTTACATTTTTTTGCATTACTTTTATTCTGTTATTCCGAAAATAAAAAAAGGGGTTAGAGATAACCCGAATCCGGTCAGTTTCTAGTCAATTGTGTGTTTTATGTTATTCTCTTTACATATACTCCACCTTGTTTAGTTCTAATAGTCTCTTTCACTTGTTTGTTTGTCTAGTTGCACATAATATCAAGCACCCACCGCGTTGAGGACTCTTCTTCATCGGCCGGCCGAAGAAGGAGAAGCTTTAACTCACATTCTTCACGCTAAGGTACACACGGTCATTTTAATTCTATAAATCGGAACCCACGGTTCCTGGCGACCACATGTCTTAATTTATTTCTTCTCACCCTCTTCCCACATGACCTGAACCGTCTTTTTGGTGATCGAGCGACGCCAAGGGATGAAAGTTCGGGGATCAATGTGAGTGTGGGACCGAGGTGAGAGTTGCTTTCTGAGTTTTCTTCCTTTCTTTTCTCATCCCCTCTTGAGGTGACGATCTGGATTCACGGACTTCCCTGGAAAGGATAGGACCCCGTCGAATTTTCAGAGTCGACAGCTTTGTGGCGACCACGGTGGGACTAGAATACAATGTCTTCAACCGTGGGTGCTTAGTGTTTTGTTTTGCAACTAGTTCTAGTTCTAAACCGGTTCCCACATGAGCCTTTCCTTCCTTCCACCTTTCTTAAACTTCATGCCATCTCAAAATTTCTGATTTCACCCATATTTCATCAGATCTGAAGTGCCAAGTATGCCATTTAATTTATGTCATGAACCACCCTTTTCCTTTTAAACCGGTTCCCGCGTGAACCAATCCTTTCTTTACTTCGGTTCCCACGTGAACCAAACCCCTTTCTTTCCAGATATATCCCAACTTGGATCAGATCTTTATTCACCTTTAATTGGCCCCACGTGGCCCTCTTTTGACCATTCAAACCGGTTCCCACGTGAACCACCCTTTTACCCAAAACCGGTTCCCACGTGAACCACCTTTACCATTTACCCCGGTTCCCACGTGAACCAGCTTATTCTTACATCGGTCCCCACGTGGACCACCCTTTTGCTTGGCTATCAGATCTGAACCCTCTTCTTTCCATCACTTTTCACTATCTCCATTTGGCTCACATATGAAACAAGGTCTGGATTCTAGTTTCTAGTTGCTTGTCTAGTTTCTAATTTCTTATCTTGTGTCATTGCTTGTTTATTTAAGTTCATGTTTTGTTTATTACTTGATTTATTACTTGATTGCATTCTCTTATCCTTATCTCTACCTCCTTCTTTTACACTTTTTTGAGGCGGGAGCTCACTCTCCCATTTATCCCTCCCATCCAAAACACCCTCTTGGTGGATTCTGACCTCTTTTATGGGATATTCCTTCCTAGTTGACTTGGTTGGCTTTCATCAAGGCCTCCGTAATTCCTCATATGTGGAGTATTCCTCTTCACGATCGGGTTGGTTGTACCACTCCCCAAAACCCGAAGCATCCTATGTTACCTACACGTGGTGAGATTGTGTGAAACCTAGGTCATTGGAGATTGGAGTTAGGATCCTAACCCATTTGTTGAGAGAACAATTCTTAACAAATCCATAAACCTAAGGCTTAATCAAAATCATTGCGTAATCTTGCTTTCAAGTCTTTGCATCACTTGCTTGTCAAACAAAAATTCAAACCTCTAACTTTTTGCAAAATACTAAAAACAAAAAAAAAAGTTCTTTGTTTACTTTGTCAACTTGTTTGTTTTACTTTCTTCTTGAAGTTCAATGCAACTATGGTCTGGAAGACACGTTGGAATGGCGGAACAAGCTGAACATCGAGAACATGAGATGGGTCATCAACCAAATCCGTCAGATGGTCGTGTTAATCCATTATTTGAGTCAGAAGCGCAAGAGGTCCCTCAACCATATGCTCCTCGTGATGTCGAACAACTCTTTAGGGAGTTGTCTCTCTATACCGACCTAGAAACCTATGCCCGCATACAATCCATGGTGAAGGGCAAAATGGCCTCAGATCAGGCTGAAGTTAACCAAGTTGCCTCATCTCCTTGTCCTCTGGTTCGACCACCACTCATTCAACCACCTATTGTTCAACAATATGTGATTCAACCATCATTGGCACTAGCACAACCATCTGTAGTTCAACCATCTATAGTTCAACCATCTGTGGTCCAACCCTCATTTGTTCAACCATCTTATTTCAACCATGTTTCTCCCCCAATCCACCAAGCCATGGGACAATCTTCAAGTCATGCTCCTCAATTCCAAAATCATGTCTCTAACCACATGCCCCCACCAGTAAACCAAGAACCTGCTCTCACCCAGGCAATCATGGATCAGCTCACCCAGATGAATGAACGTTATGAAGAGCTGAGATGTCGCCTGGACTCCAAGTCAGTTCCTGAGATTTCCATTCCTTCTCTGCCAGTCCTACACCTTCCACCTTCTGAGCTACCAGTTTATCGCCGCTACAATGGTACTGGCAATCCTTTTCTCCACCTTAAAGATTTTCTTTACGAATCCTCATTCTGGAAAGATGATCGTAGGGTTCTTGCCTTCTTGTTTCGTCGATCATTAGAAGGGTCTGCATTGGAATGGTTCTACTCGCTCGACTCTTTTGAGGCAGGAGACTTCGACATTGTCAAGACAAAATTTTTGCAAAGATACAGAGACCGGGTGGCACTAGCATGCTCCATTACAGACTTGATTGCTGAAAATATGAAGCCCGAAGAGGACTTCATAAAGTTTGCTGATCGCTGGAGGGGAATGGCAGAGAAATTGACAGATGTTATTTCTGAAGGGGAACAAGTAAAGATGCTCATTGGAAATACTAAACCTGCTCTGAGAAATGTATTGATCATGCACCGTCCTACCACCATGAATGAACTCTATGACAGTGCCCGATACTTGCAAGCCCACTTCAAGGATGCCACCATGATAAACCCTTTTGATCCTAAACCTAGAAACCTCAGGAAAACCCCCTCTGCACCAGTTGGTCCTACAACCGAAGGAGTGGTCAACAACGAAGCTATAAACACTGTGGGGAACCAGGGAGGGAACCGTCAAAACCAGTACAGAAACCTACCACAAAACCTTTCCTTTTACCCCCCTCAACAACAGGTTAGGCCACCACAACCACGACAACCACAACAACCCCCGCAACCAGTAGCACAACCCTAGCAACCTCGTCAACCTGCCTACAATAGGGCACCACCACCACCCAATCAAGCACCACGAAGGGGAGGTCCTAGGAGAGAGAACTACCAGCAACTCCCTTACTCCTTGACCGACATCTTCAATGTACTCATGACAGAAAAACAGTTGGAATTGCCCAAGGAAAGAGAGGTTTAGCCAGCAAACGTAGATATGTCCCGATACTGTGCTTATCACCGGTGTCCTGGTCACACTGTAGAGGTGTGCTTTCAATTCAAGGATTACATCCACGATCTGAATGACCAAGGCAGCATTGATTGGGCTCAAATGGGGGAATGCATACAAGCTATGAAGGCTAGGCAGCATCAGCGGCAGCGTCCACCGGCTCAACCTCAACAACAACCTGGCTTGGGGATTGTTCAGAATCCGCTCTCATTACATGCTCCCGCTCCAGCACCAGCACCAGCACATCCAAACCCAGGAATTGGTCTAGTACACTCCATTGTCCAGGGAGATGCCAGCCGTTATCAAGGTTGGCAACTAGAAAGCCACAATACAACCATGCTTGTCAACCCGGCTAGGCCTCCTGCTAGGAACCCTCCTAGACAAATAATTCGTGCACCTGCTACCCCACAACTACTACAAAGCTCAATAACCCAACCATTGGCCGCCACTTCTTCTTGCCGACCCATCATTAGGCCAGCCCCCTCCTTAACTACACCTCCTTCAACCATTGCTACACACCGGCCCTTGCTCATCCGACCACCACAATCACCACCAAACACGAACCCCCACCTACGAGCTCTACCACTCCAAAACCCCAACCTATCATACCACCAACACCATAGCCAATCCCACAACCTACACCTTCATTAAACTCATCAACCACTTATGCACCCCGGTCTCTTCTTATTAGGCCACCGGTATCACCATCACTACCACCTCCAAATCCTACCCCCTACCAACTAACCCAATCATCCTAGAACCACCAATCCCATTGTCTACCATACCTGCACCTACACCACCTGTTCCCACCCCAGTTAACCCGTCACCTCTACCCGACCGCCAAATAGCCCCGGTGCTTCGAAGTGGGAGGATGTTCCAGCGGCTCTTTCCCCAAGCTAGTACTCAACCGCAGGATCCAGTGGAGGAGGAACAAGTAGAAGAACCATTGCCAGGCACAGCCTATGATCTGTTAAAGCATTTAGATAAAACACCAGCCCGTATTTCCATACTTGAGTTGATCAAAAGATCAAAGGTGCACCAGGAGATTCTACAAAGAAGATTACAAAGGGTCATGGTGAGTGAAGATCTCCCACCTGAAAAGATAACTACAGTGTTAGCCCCTAGAAGTGAGCACCCAACACTCACTTTCTCTCAGGAGGAATTAGCAGATCCAGAATTTAGCAGATAAGCTTTGCATGTGGCTGTGGTTATTTGTAATATTGAAGTGAAATTATGTTTGGTTGACACTGGAGCTTCTATCAATGTTATGCCGCCAGAAACTTTGCGGTTGTGCGGTATTTCTGAGCAAGAAATCAAGCCATCTTGTGCCATGGTGACGGCCTACGATAACTCCAAGATGTCTGGACGTGCGGTGGTCACTCTAGAAGTCAAACTCGGACCATGTACGGTCACAACAGAATTTCATGTTCTAGAATTAGATCCGACTTTTCGGGCTATACTTGGGAGGCCATACTTGGAGGCAATAGGAGCTGTGGCTTCAACAAACCACCAGTGCATAAAGTTTCTCTTTAAAGGACAGGTGGTCAAGGTGACTAGCATGCCTATAAGGGATGAGCTGAACGATGCTTCTTTACCCCTAGGTCTGTCAATACAACCCCAGATCTCAGTGGGAGAATTGCCAGAAGTCAGATGCATGACCGCCTATCTACCAGACACACTGGGATGGCGGATGATGATGAAATTGGGCTATCAGCATGGAAGAGGTTTAGGCAAGGATCTTCAAGGGATCACTCAGCCAATTGAAACTGTGAAAAGGCCACGCAGGCAGGGGTTGGGATATGAAGAGGGTTCCATCCCAAGGAGGAAATTCCAGCCAGGATATGCCATGGGACTCCATACATTCTTTATCAAAGGGGAGACCATGATGATGGATGAAGATGGCAAAAGTTCTGTGATAGCTATCAAGAGAAGAAAGGATCCAGATGAAGAAGAAGAAGACTTAGAAGACCTGTGCTTATCTTTAACTCGTTTGTTCTCAAGTGGGGAAGAGTATCTAGAACCACCAAAGGGCAGACCAATATTGGATCATCTGGTTGAGCATACCACCCAAGTCAAAACCATTCCACGAGGCCCAAATACAACAATCCCATGGTTGAACCTCGTACCTTTGTTTCTAGATCTTTTGGATGGGCATCAGGGCCCACTTACCCACTTTGGGCCCATGAGCCCTCTTCAACCTTCCACTCTTACTGGGCATGCTTGCCCATTTTATTCCCTCATCAACTTCAGAACTGAGGGCTTTTCTCAACATGGGCTCACATGCCCACTTATTTCTATGATCGGGTCCACGTACCCCTTTACTTTTTTCATCAGTTTTGGACCGATGTGTCCACTTTATGTTACCATTGGGCCCACGAGCCCTTTTTTCCCCTTTATTCTAAAGTTTTTCTCTTTATTAATTCAGTCATCTTCTAGCAAGCCTCGAGTCACTCAGGCTCATTCTATCTTTTTACTTGAGAATCCAAAAAAAAAACGTCTTCTCTGAAACTCACATTTCCATCGAGGAAGTGTCTCTACTCATCCCAGAGGGCGCTCCCAATCAAGGATCCCTCTTTTCTGAATCATTGATCAATTTACTCGACCCCCCCTCCACTGTAAATACCACCTTTCCAGCTTTATCTTCAGTAGGTCAAGTTAGGTTAGGAAATAGGAAAGTCAGAGGTAAGTGAGTTCCAAATAGGTATCTACAACAATTGGCACAGAAATGCGTAGAGTGTGCAAGGCTGCCAAACTTTTTAGATAATACCATCCAGCTAGATGAAATCCGATATGAGGATGAGCATAACATAGATCATACTTTGGGAGTATATGAGGTGGTATCAGAGAAGGATCCTGAATCTGAGGTAAAATTGAGGACTTGGCTGATGCATATGCATATGGACTTAGAAGATTTGAAGAACCATCAGCCACAGGGAATGAACCGACCAAGGAACTGAATTTAGGAATCCTGGAAGATCCTACGACTATCCTCATTAGTGCAAACCTCACTCCCTCAGAAGAACAACGTTTGATCAAAGTTTTGGAAGAATATAAGGACACGTTCGCATGGACATATGAAGATATGCTGGGATTAGATAATTCATTGGTTGAACATAGATTAACCTTGAAACTTGGAACTACCCCAGTTAAACAAAAGCTCAGGAGGTTCCACCCTGATATTGCACTCAAAATGAAAGAAGAGGTTGACAAACTACAACAAGCAAAATTTATTAAGGTTGTCCTATATCCACAATGGGTGGCTAACATAGTCCCTGTTACGAAGAAGGATGGACGAATTCGGATTTGTATAGATTTCAGGGACTTGAATCGAGCGTGTCCTAAGGATGATTTCCCTTTGCCTCATATCGATGTTTTGGTTGATAACACAGCTGGATTTGAAATGCTTTCATTCATGGATGGCTATTTTGGATACAATCAGATCCGGTTAGCTGAGGAGGACCAAGAGAAGACCTCATTCACTACACCTTGGGGAACATATTGCTATGTTGTCATGCCCTTTGGGTTAAAGAATGCTGGTGCTACATATCAGAGGGCTATGATGGCTATCTTTCACGACATGATGCACACCCTTGTAGAGGTGTATGTGGATGATTTGGTTATCAAGTCCAAGAGTCAGGAAGACCATTCTGAAGTGCTAAGGAAAGTTTTACAACGAGCTAGAGAATACAAGCTAAAAATGAACCCTAAGAAGTGCACATTTGGAGTTTCATCAGGAAAGCTACTTGGGTTCATAGTAAGCAAAAGGGGCATAGAGATCGACCCAAACAAGGCCAAAGCAATCATTGGTATGCCTCCTCTGAAGAATATGAAAGAACTTCGAGGATTGATTGGGAGGCTACAATTTGTCCGTCGGTTTATCTCACAACATTCCCAAAGGTGTAAACCTTTCTATGAGTTAACCAAGGCGGGGGCCGAGTTTAAATGGGATTCGAAGTGCCAGGAGGCGTTTGATGGGTTGAAAACATACCTGGCAAGTCCCCCTGTACTTAGACCACCAATTCCCGACAAGCCCTTGGTCCTCTACATTTCGGTTCTTGAGAACTCTCTTGGGGCAGTCCTTGCACAAGTTGATGAAGAAGGGAAAGAACGAGCTACTTATTACTTGTCTAAGATGTTTGATGCTTGTGAGCTGAAGTACACTGTGGTAGAAAAGACCTGTGCTGCTCTTGTTTGGGTGGTTCAGAAACTCAAACATTATTTCCTTGCTCACCAAGTCAAGCTCATTGCTCGTATCAATCCCATTAAGTTTATGTTAGAGAAGACAGTCTTGACTGATCGGTTAGGGCGATGGCAGAGTTTCTTATCCCAATTTGATATCGTTTATGTCCCACAGAAGGCAATCAAGGGCTATGCTATTGCTGAACACCTTGCCCATCATCCCACACCCGTCTTTGACCTAGTCCGGTCGGAGTTCCCGGATGATGAACTAATGTCAGTCCGATCTTCCAATCTTTGGACATTATATTTTGACGGGGCTCTGAACTCCCATGGTAGAGGGATAGGTATTGTTCTTCTGTCACCTGAAGGTGTCACCATTCCACAGGCTTTTCAGCTTAACTTTCCAGCAACCAACAACATAGCTGAGTATGAAGCCTTGCTGGCCGGGCTGGAGGCCGATCATTTCCATGGTGCCACCGAACTGAGAGTGATAGGTGATAGTCAATTGATCCTACGCCAAGTCCTATCCAAGTACCGAACTTCTCATCCAAACCTCAAACCCTACCAGGAGCTCACCACCTGCTACATCAAGCTATTCTTCAAACTCACCTTTGTCCATGTCCCCTGCTCTCAGAATATCCTCGCCGATGCCTTAGCTTCACTAGCTTCATCTCTATCTGTCCCGCTAGGCAGGCAAGTGCGGACTATACACATCTGTAAGAGGACAATTCCAGCAATTGAGGATGGACATTTTACGAAGGTTAAGGAAAGATTCAACAGAAAAGAATACTTGGAACATAAAGAAGAAATCTCCTTGATTGAGTTGGAAGAATTAGAAGAAGGTGAGAGACCTTGGTATGACGAGATTGCGAGGTATTGCCAAGATCAGTCATACCCACCTGGATCAACCACCAAAGAAAAGAAGGCAATCAGAAGAGTATCCCAGAGGTATACAATCCTAGGAGGAGTGCTCTATAAGAGAAGCCTAAGTAGAATCTTACTCAGGTGTCTTGATGAAGAAGAAGCTGAGTTGGTGCTGAAGGAAGCACATTCTGGAGTTTGTGGTGGTCATGTGAATGCCCAAGCCCTAGCTTAGAAAATCATACGACAAGGGTATTATTGGCCAACTCTAGAAGAAGACTGCTCTATCTTTGTCCGGCATTGTCATTCATGTCAACTCCATGCCAACAAGATTCACTCTCCTGCATCTTCCCTTCATCCAATTCATGCCCCATGGCCTTTCGACATGTGGGCCTTTGATATCATTGGCCCCTTGAGTGACCTCAACTCCGAAATGCGCTCAAAATCATTCATTCTGACGGCAACGGAGTACTTCACAAAGTGGGCTGAAGAAGAAGCATTCGTGGAGATTAAAGCGTCAACAGTCTGCTCCTTCATCAAGCGCAACATCCTGGCAAGGTTCGGGATCCCCAACGACATCATCACCGATAATGGGCCACAATTTCTTTCTCAAGATCTGCGTGATCTTTGCAACAGGTATCACATTTCATTGCATCATTCATCACCATACTATACTCAAGGCAATGGTCAAGCAGAAGCCACCAACAAAACCTTAATCAAAATCATCAAGAAATCTTGTAAGTCTAGCAAATTTGCCGACTGGCCTGATAAGCTTATAGATGCTCTATGGGCTTATCGTACTTCTGTAAGGACTCCCACTAGACAAACCCCGTATGCTTTGGCATATGGGATGGAAGCAGTGGTTCCCTACGAAGTATTACTTCCATCTCTCATAGTACAGCTCGACAGGGATATTCCTGTTGATAAGAGAAGAGAATCTCTCTTTGCACAGCTTGAACTCTTGGATGAAAGAAGGCTAGCCGCCGCTGACCATGCCCGGACTTATCAGAATATACTCAAAAGGTTTTATCAAAAGAGGGTGGTCGAGAGAAAATTCGAGATCGGTGAGATGGTAGTCAAACGCATATTCATTAAGCCAGGGGGTCCTCGTTCCAAGTTGCAACCTAACTGGGAAGGGCCTTTTGTAATCACTGAAAAGTATCCAGTTAATGCATATGAATTGACTAATGCAGATGGAGAAAAATTGAATCATCCTTGGAATGGAGTTTACCTCAAAAAGTACTTTCCATAAAAATAGAGAAACCACTGGTATAATCTCAAGTCATTGATCCTAGGTTGTTCGTAAGAAGTCAAGGGTAGGTACCATCCTACACACACAACACTTCCCGATCCTAGAATCCAGACATCCCGACACTTGCGAAAGGCAAGGCAGAAATCTAGAAATGGAAGGAGTACCCTTACCCTATTCTCTTCTACTTGGTCCAAGATAGGGAGAGAAGATTAGAGAGGGGTAGTATCGAAAACACTCCCACCCTAGTAGGAGACCGTCTCAGAGGGTACAAAAGGGCACCATAAGATGGGCAATGAACCCCTTAGGTTAGAAAAAAAAAATGATCAACCTGTCTGAATGAGTACCCAGAATGATAGTCAAGGCAAAAGGCACTAAAAGATGGGCAATGTCCCCATGGGTCAAAAACCTGTCCAAATATGTGCCACATAGAAAAGAGAAAAAAAATAATAAGAGAAACCCAAAGAGGCCAAACCCCAATGGGTAATTTGAGTGAGAGTAGAGAAATCCCTCTCAACATCTTTAAACCCTATCAAGGACTTCCTCTATACTCTTCCTCCTTAAACCCCTTGGGTAGGGTAAACCGACCAAATCCAGGTGGAAGCCAAGCCGATCAAAGGAAGAAGGTTAGAAGGATTCTAGGTAGGGAACTTTATTTTTGCACGTGGCATCTACCACTTGAGTCTTGACAAACTCCAAAGACCGATGAACTGTCTCAAATACCAGCATTTTCTCCACAAAAAAGTTGCATAATTCAAAATTCCAAAACAAAACATGAATATTTCAAAAATCCAAAAAAATTGCATATTTCAAAACCCAAAAAAATACATATTTCAAAAAAAAATCCATAAAAATTGAATATTTCAAAAGTCCAAAAAAAATTTGCATATTTCAAAAACTCAAAAAAATGATGATATTTCAAAAATCCAAAATAAATTGAGTACTTTTTGAAAATCCAAAAAAATGATTGTTTTCAAGAAAACCCAAAAAAATAAAAAAATAAAAAATTATATATGCTCAGTCATGATCATTGCCTTAGTTGCATCCATGTTTATTTGAGTGTCATGCATTTTCCATTTCTGCATTGCATATCCATTTTTTACTTTAATTACCTTGTTAAGGAAGGCTCTTCCCTCTGACCTAAGTCAAAGCTGACCATAATAGGCAAAGGGATGAGTCGTGGTGAAGATCTAATCCCCTTTCTATCAAGTGTTTCAGGCATTTCAATGCAGGAGAGGAGAGGATTCACACCACGACAGGTAAGTTCTCTCAACCCTTACATTTCATTTTAGTTATTTGTTTTATTCTACCTTGTTAAGAAGGCTCTTCCCTTTGACCTATGTCAAAGTTGACCATAATAGGCAAAGGGATGAGTCATGATGAAGATCTAATCCCCTTCTGTCAAGTGTTTCAGGCATTTCAACGTTGGAGAGGAGAGGATTCACACCACGACAGGTAAGTTCTCTCAACCCTTACATTTCATTTTAGTCATTTGTTTTACCTTGTTAAGAAGGCTCCTCCCTTTGACTCAAAATGAAGGCAAATGATATATAGGCAAAGGGATGAGTCATGATGAAAATTTAATCATCTTTGTTAAGTGTTTTCAGGAGCTGAAGAAGCAAAAAGAGAAGGGCGATCAGGTACAATTTTTTCTGAAAAAAAAAATTTGCCTCAGGGCGCATGTGCCCTCATCTGGGGGCACATGGCCAGGTGCCCCACCCCAGGGCGCATGGCCAGGTGCCCCCGATCGGGGGCACATGGACAAAAAATTCGAAAAATTCAGAAAAAATCTCAAAAATTCAGAAATTGTCTATAATGTTAAAAGTGACATTTTTGCTAAAGAAACCATCATCAAAAACTTTGTTTTGACCTCTAAATGTAGTTCTAATGGTGAAATCTTCAGTTTTTCATTTCAGGAACAATATGCTTCATATGACAATTCCGTCTGTTGGGTACTAACCAGAAATGTGTAGGCAATCTTTTAACTCCTAACAGGTGAATTGGCGAGATCAGTGTTCCCCAAGGAACGTCATGCCAACCTTGCGGCGAAAAGAAAGGAAGCACCACCCAGCTGAACATTCTCATGGTGTTGTATTCCGTCAGAAGGCAAGACAAGGATGGACCAGAGATGCTGGTCGATGCACTATGCCTGAAGACTTCACTCAAATCCACATTCTCATCAATCTTACATCATCACCATCATTGCATTTTGCACTTCACATCACCTTTTACCATTTGTCACCTAGTTATGTTAGGTTCATTTATATTATATGCATTAATGTTGAAGACCTTGAGAGTGAAGATGACTGGGCCCGAGATCCCCTTCAACAAAATCTACGACGGCTTAGTCATTTCTTCACACTCACGGATAAGCCAAAATTGAACATTGGAGGGACGATGGTTCCTAATCGGGTGTCTTGACCTCCAATAGACAATCTATATCTTCAACTATTTTCTACATAATTTTCTATGTTTGCATATCCATCTCTTTTTCATTCTTATCATTACTAATTTTATCTCTTCATGTTTTATTCCTTTCTTTTTTGTCCCATCATGTTTTATTCTTTCCTTTCTTTTATCCCACCGTGTCTTTTATTTTACCCACCGTGTCATGGCAATTGTCATGCCATTGTTTCTTCTTTCTCATCATTCTATGTTAGTCCCACCATTATCTTTCAATCCCACTATGGCTTAAGTCTTTTTTGTCATTTTCCGAATACCGGGTCTTTGTCAGAGCGTGATTCATGGTTTTCACGATACCCGAGCAATTTTGTTATGCTTAAACGAACCCTTTTAGAATTTGAGATTATTCCACTAAGAATTAAACTGAGTATTTTGGCGAAACTTGAATGAACTTGAGATTCCAAATATGATGGATTGGTATTCTTTTCATTTTAAGATCAACTTCTCTTTTAAAAACTTTAGCCCATCACAGTACAAGAACACCACAAAGTTCGGGTTGCTGGCTGATGATGAACCTACGAATTCGAGGACTCCTCACCACACTGAGGGTTGGCTACATCCTTTTATTCTTTATCATTTACTTTTTCATCTCTCGTGCCAAGGGCATGTCTTTTATCAATCAATTATATGAGGTTTTGATAGAACATGAAAGCAATCCAGAATACTCAGCGAGATTCATATTGATGGATCAGGTAGATAAGCGTGTCTATATCTACACCTTGATGCCACCTTTTCAGTCCATCACTATTCCATTCCTCTACATTCATCTACGTTCACTTGCATTCCATTATAGTTCACTACGAATCACTCCGCTTCATTACATGCCACTCCCTTACAAAGCCGACATCAAGGCGAGGCAAGCTGTAGAAATGCCAAATTATTCAGAGCATAAAACTCATGTTTTATAGGGTAACATGTGCGATTGACCTTATAATGATGCCGGGTCTTTAAAAAGTTGATTTGAAGCTTCACCGAACGAAATCGGATGCCTTCCGAAGTTTTCCGCAAAAAGCCATAATTTCCGAGCGAAAGCCACACGTAAATCATGTAAACATGGAAATTAGCTGAATGGCCAATGCCTAATGATCATGCATTGAAGGTTATGGTCATATTCACAACTCGGATAAGTTTTGTTGCATACCGTGCCTTTCCGATTTGCCGTCAGAGTCATTTTGACCTATATCGGATCTTATGTTCACTGCCCTAACTTCCGAATAAAATTCTGAAGTTTTGGAGGGTGTTATGGCTGATCTGATGCTATAGAAAGCTTCTTTGGCCTGTTATCTTTCCAACGCAACAAATTGCGTCGAATTCCGAGTTCAGGAGTGTTCGCAATGGCTTCCGGAAGAAGGACGCGTAAAAAATAGTCCCATGCGCACGGGTTCCTGGTCACATGCGCCCGGGACCCAGGGCACGTGCCCATGCACCCTACCAGTGAGGCACGTGACCTCGTGCCCTCACTTGAGGGCACATGCGCCCTACCCTGGAGGCACGAGGGACCCAGTTTTTCACCGGGACTCTACCACTGAACCGATCGACCGGATAAGGTCGAAATTTTCGGAAAAGATGAGATGCGCCCCTTCCAGGGGGCGCATGCGCCCTGGGGTAGGGCGCAATGTGCCTATTTTTTTAGCCCGGATGAGACCGTTCGTTCTCCTATAAATAAACTCTGATTCCGGTCGTTCCAAAGGTAGGAGCACGACCCCGCAGGCATCTCAAGATGTCCAAACTCACTCCTGCATTGATTTTGTGATTTTTAGAGAGAGAATTTCGAGTTTTTAGAGAGAGAAAAGTTGGTTCAAGAGAGAGGAAGGCTGTTCTGCAGGTAATCTTCCAAGTCTCTCTTCTTCGGCCTCTACAGAAGTGTGTGGACGTCTGCTGCCTGAGCTCTCTTCATAAAAGTTCTTCCTCTCCAAGTCTTCTTCAGTTTGCAATATACGGCACTTGATTCTGAGGTCAGGGCTGGTCGTGACGAGTGCAGAAGCAAAGTCGCGCCTGACAGATCCTGGACTGCTGCTCGACTTTTTTGACAACCCAAATTTGGCTTTATCTTTCTCTATTCAACTCAAAATCTTTCAGTTATTTTTCCTATCTCTTTGTTTAGTGATTATACATACTCCTATAATTTTTTTACATTTTTTTGCATTAATTTTAATTTGTTATTCCGAAAATAAAAAAAGGTTTTAGAGATAACCCGAATCCGGTCAGTTTCTAGTCAATTGTGTGTTTTATGTTATTCTCTTTACATATACTCCACCTTGTTTAGTTATAATAGTCTCTTTCACTTGTTTGTTTGTCTAGTTGCACAGAATATCAAGCACCCACCGCGTTGAGGACTCTTCTTCATCGGCCGGCCGAAGAAGGAGAAGCTTTAACTCACATTCTTCACGCTAAGGTACACACGGTCATTTTAATTCTATAAATCGGAACCCACGGTTCCTGGTGACCACATGTCTTAATTTCTTTCTTCTCACCCTCTTCCCACATGACCCGAACCGTCTCTTTGGTGATCGAGCGACGTCAAGGGATGAAAGTTCGGGGATCAATGTGAGTGTGGGACCGAGGTGAGAGTTGCTTTCCGAGTTTTTTTCCTTTCTTTTCTCATCCCCTCTTGAGGTGACGATCTGGATTCACGGACTTCCCTGAAAAGGAGAGGACCCCGTCGAATTTTCAGAGTCGACAAAACACAGGTCTTTTCTACCACAGTATACTTCAGCTCACAATCATCAAATATCTTGGACAAGTAATAAGTAGCTCGTTCTTTCCCTTCTCCATCAATTTGTGCAAGGACTTGCCCAAGAGAGTTCTCAAGAACCGAAATGTAGAGGACCAAGGGCTTGTCCGGAATTGGTGGTCTAAATACAGGAGGACTTGCCAGGTATGCTTTCAACCCATCAAATGCCTCCTGGCACTTCGAATCCCATTTAAACTTGGCCTCCGCCTTGGTTAACTTAAAGAAAGGTTCACACCTTTGGGAATGTTGTGAGATAAACCGATGGACAAATTGTAGCCTCCCAATCAATCCTTGAAGCTCTTTCATATTCTTTGGGGGAGACATACCAATAATTGCTTTGTCTTTGTTTGGGTCGATCTCTACGCCCCTTTTGCTTACTATGAACCCTAGTAGCTTTCCTGATGAAACTCCAAATGTACACTTAGGGTTCATTTTTAGCTTGTCATTCCGACTCATTCAAAACTGACTTCCCTAATAGAAACTTAATGGGATTGATACGAGCAATGAGCTTGACTTGGTGAGCAAGAAAATAATACTTGAGTTTCTGAACCTCCCAAACAAGAGCAGCGCAGGTCTTTTCTACCACAGTGTACTAGCTCACAAGCATCAAACATCTTAGATAAGTAGTAAGTAGCTCGTTCTTTCCCTTTTTCATCAACTTGTGCAAGGACTGCCCCAAGAGAAGCAAGGGCTTGTCGGGAATTGGTGGTCTAAGTACAGGGGGACTTGCCAGGTATGTTTTCAACCCATCAAATGCCTCCTGGCACTTCGAATCCAATTTAAACTCAGCTCCCGCCTTGATTAACTCATAGAAAGGTTTACACCTTTGGGAATATTGTGAGATAAACCGGCAGACAAATTATAGCCTCCCAATCAATCCTTGAATCTCTTTCATATTCTTTGGGGGAGCCATACCAATAATTGCTTTGGCCTTGTTTGGGTCGATCTCTATGCCCCTTTTGCTTACTATGAACCCTAGTAGCTTTCCTGATGAAACTCCAAATGTACACTTAGGGTTCATTTTTACTTTGTATTCTCTAGTTCGTTGCAAAAATTTCCTTAGCACTTTAGAATGACCTTCCCGACTCTTGGACTTGATAACCAAATCATCCACATACACCTCTACAAGGGTGTGCATCATGTCATGAAAGATAGCCATCATAGCCCTCTGATATATGGCACCAGCATTCTTTAACCCAAAGAGCAAGAAAACATAGCAATTGTTCCCCAAGGTGCAGTGAACGAGATCTTCTCTTGGTCCTCAGCTAACTGGATCTGATTGTATCCATAATAGCCATCCATGAATGAAAGCATTTCAAATCCAGCTATGTTATCGACCAAAACATTGATATGAGGCAAAGAGAAATCATCCTTAGGATACTCTCAGTTCAAGTCCCTGAAATCTATGCAGATCCGAACCCGTCCATCCTTCTTCATAACAGGGACTATGTTAGCCACCTATTGCGGATATAGGATGGCTTTAATAAATTTTGCTTGGTGTAGTTTGTCGACCTCTTCTTTCATTTTGAGTGCAATATCAGGGTGGAATCTCCTGAGCTTTTGTTTAACCGTGGTAGCTCCAGGTTTCAAAGTTATTCTATGTTCAACCAATGAATTATCTAATCCCGGCATGTCTTCATATGTCTATGCGAACATGTCCTTATATTCTTCCAAAACATTGATCTAATGTTATTCTTATGAGGAAGTGAGGTTTGCACTGATGAGGATAGTCTTAGGATCTTCTAGAGTTCCTAAATTTAGTTCCTTGGTTGGTTCATTCCCTGTGGCTGATGGTTCTTCAAATCTTCAAAGTCTAGATGCATATGCATCAGCCAAGTCCTCGATTTCATCCTCAGATTCAGGATCCTTTTCTGATACCACATCATATACTCCTAAATATGATCTATGTTATGCTCATCCTCATATCGAATTTCATCAAGCTGGATGGTATTCTCTAAAAAGGTTGGTAGCCTTGCACACTTTATGCATTTCTGTGCCAATTGTTGCAGATACCTACTTGGAACTCATTTACCTCTGACTTTCCTATTCCTAACCTAACCTAACTTACTGAAGACAAAACTGGAGTGGTGGTATTTACAGTGGAAGGAGGATCGAGTAAATCGATCAATGATTCAGAAGAGAGGGATCCCTGATTGGGAGCACCCTTTGGGATGAGTAGAGACGTCTCCTCGATAGAAATGTAGGTTTCGGAGAAGACATTTTTTTTGGGATTTTCAAGTAAAAAGATAGAATGAGTCGGAATGACTCAAAGTTTGCTAGACGCTGACGGAATTAATAAAGAGAAAAACTTAAGAATAAAGGGGAAAAAGGGACTCATGGGCCCAATGGTAACAAAAAATGGCACATGGGCCCAAAACTAATAAGAAAAGTGAACGGGTATGCGGACCGGGTTCTGGAAATGGATGGGCACGTGAACCCATGCTGAGAAGAGCCATCAGTCCTGGAGTTCATGAGGGAAGTAAATGGGCAAGCAGGCCCAGTGAGAATAGAAGGTTTAAAAGGGCACATGGGCCCAAAGTGAGTAAGTGGGCTCGGAAGCCCATCCAAAAAATTTAGAAACAATGGTACGAGGTTCAAACATGGGATTGTTGTATTTGGGTCTCATGGAATGGTTTTGACTTGGTTGGTAGCCTGCTCAAAAGGATGATCCAAGATTGGTTTGCCCTTGAGTGGTTCTTGGTGCTCTTCCCCATTTGAGAACTAATGAGTCAAAGATAAGCACAAGTCTTCTAAGTCGTCTTCTTCATCCGGAGCCTTCCTTTTCTTGACAACTGTAATGGAACTCTTGTCATCTTCAGCCATCATCATGGTCTTCCCTTTGATAAAGAATGTATGGAGTCCCATGGTATATCCTGACGGGAAGATCCTCCTTGGGATGGAATTCTCTTCGTATCCCAACCCCTGCCTATGTGGCCTTTTCATAGGTTAAATTGGCTGAGTGATCCCTTGAAGATCCTTGCCCAAACCTTTTCCAGGTTGATAGCCCAATTTTATCATTATCCGCCATCTCAATGTGTCTGGTAGAGAGGCGGTCATGCATCTAAGTTCTGGTAATTCTCTCACTGAGATCCGAGGTTGTGTTGACAGTCCTAAGGGCGAAGAAGCATCGTTCAGCTCGTCCCTTACAGGCATGCTAGTCACCATGACTACTTGTCCTTTAATGGGAAACTTTATGCACTGGTGGTTTGTTGAAGCCACAGCTCCTATTGCCTCCAAGTATGGCCTCTCAAGTATAGCCCGAAAAGTTGGATCCAATTCTAGAACATGAAAATCCGGATTGACCATACATGGTCCAAGTTTAACTTCTAGAGTGACCACCCCACGTGCAGACTTCTTGGAGTTTTCGTAGGTCGTCACCATGGCACATGATGGCTTGATTTTTTGTTCAAAGATGCCTCACAACTGCAAAGTTTCTGGCGGCATAACGTTGATAGAAGATCCAGTGTCAACCAAACATGATTTCACTTCAATATTACAAATAACCACAGCCACATGCAAAGCATATCTCCTAACCTCTGGATCTGCTAATTCCTCCTGAGAGAAAGTGAGTGTTGGGTGCTCACTTCTAGGGGCTAACACTGTAGTGATCTTCTCAGGTGGGAGATCTTCATTCACCATGACCGTTTGCAATTACTATTGTAAAATATCCTGGTGCACCTTTGATCTTTTAATCAACTCAAATATAGAGATGTGGGCCGGTGTCTTATCCAAATGTTTCAACAAATCGTAGGCCATGCCCGGCAAGGGTTCTTCCACTTGTTCCTCCTCCATTGGATCGTACGGTTGAGTACCGGCTTGGGGAAGGAGCCGTTGGAACATCCTCCCACTCCGAAGCACCGTGGCTATTTGGCGGTCGGGTAGAGGTGATGGGTTAACTGGGATGGGATGTGGTGGAACAGGTGGTGTAGGTGCAGGTATGGTAGGCAATGGGATTGGTGGTTTTGGGATGATATTCTCTAAAAAGTTTGGCAGCCTTGCACACTCTATGCATTTTTGTGTCAATTGTTGCAGATACCTACTTGGAAGTCGTTTACCTCTGACTTTCCTATTTCCCAACCTAACCTGACCTACTGAAGACAAAGCTGGAAATGTGGTATTTATAGTGGAAGGAGGATCGAGTAAATCGATCAATGATTCAGAAGAGAGGGATTCCTGATTGGGAGCACCCTCTGGGATGAGTAGAGACATGTCCTCGATGGAAATGTGAGTTTTAGTGAAGACAATTTTTTTTTGGAATTTTTAAGTAAAAAGATAGAATGAGTCAAAATGACTCAAGGTTTGCTAGAAGCTGACTGAATTATCATAGAACAAACTTAATAATAAAGAAAAAAAAGGGACTCATGGGCCCATTGGTAACAGAAAATGGGCACATGGGCCCAAAACTGATGAAAAAAAGTAAACGGGTACGTGGACTTGATTTTAGAAATGGGTGGGCATGTGAGCCCATGCTGGAAAGAACCCTCATTTCTAAAGTTGATGAGGGAAGTAAATGGTAAAACATGCCCAGTGAGAATAGAAGGTTGAAGAGGGCATATGGGCCCGAAATGGGTAAGTGGGCACGGAAGCCCATCCAAAAGATCTAGAAACAATGGTACGAGGTTCAAACATGGGATTGTTGTATTTGGGCCTCATGGAATGGTTTTGACTTGGTTGGTAACCTGCTCAAAAGGATGATCCAAGAATGGTCTGCCCTTGAGTGGTTCTTGGTGCTCTTCCCCACTTGAGAACAAACGAGTCAAAGATAAGCACAGGTCTTCCAAGTCTTCTTTTTTATCTGGAGCCTTCCTTCTCTTGACAGCTGTAATGGAACTCTTGTCATCTTCAGCCATCATCATGGTCTTCCCTTTGATAAAGAATGTGTAGAGTCCCATGGCATATCCTGGCTGGCAGACCCTCCTTGTGATGGAATCCTCTTCATATCCCAACTGCTGCCTACGTGGCCTTTTCATAGATTGAATCTACTGAGTGATCCCTTGAAGATCCTTGCCCAAATCTTTTCCAGGCTAATAGCCCGATTTCATCATTATCTGCCATCCCACTGTCTGGTAGAGTGGTGGTCATGCATCTGACTTCTGGCAATTCTCCCACTGAGATCTGGGGTTGTATTGATAAACCTAGGGGTGATATAAAAGTAGCATCATTCATCTCGTCCCTTACAGGCATGCTAGTCACCTTGACCACCTGTCCTTTAAAGGGAAACTTTATGCACTGATGGTTTGTTGAAGCCACAGCTCCTATTTCTTCCAGATAAGGCCTCCCAAGTATAGCCCGAAAAGTTGGATCCAGTTCCAGGATTCCCGGATATGGAAGTCAGTTGTGACCACACATGGTCCAAGTTTAACCTCTAGGGTGACCACCCCACGTGCAAACTTCTTGGAGTTGTCATAGGCTATCACCGTGGCACAAGATGGCTTGATTTCTTGTTCAGAAATGCCGCATAACTGCAAAGTTTCTAGCAGCATAATGTTGATGGAAGCTCCAGTGTCAACCAAACATGATTTCACTTCAATATTACAGATTATAACATCCACATGTAAGGCGTATCTCCTGACCTCAGGATCTGCTAACTCGTCCTGAGAGAAAGTGAGTGTTGGGTGCTCACTTCTAGGGGCTAACACTGTAGTGATCTTCTCAGGTGGGAGATCTTCATTCACCATGACCCTTTGTAAATATTGTTGTAAAATCTCCTGGTGCACCTTTGATCTTTTAATCAACTCAAGTATAGAGATACAAGCCGGTGTCTTATCCAAATGTTTCAACAAATCATACACCACTCGGCAATGGTTCTTCCACTTGTTCTTCCTCCACTAGATCTTGTGGTTGAGTCCTAGCTTGGGGAAAGGGCCGTTAGAACATCCTCCCACTCTGAAGCACCGGGGCTATTTGGCGGTCAGGTAGAGGTGATGAGTTAACTGGGGTGGGATGTGGTGGAACAGGTGGTGTAGGTGCAGGTATGGAAGGCAATGGGATTGGTGGTTCTGGGATGATTGGGTTAGTGGGTAGAGGGGTAGGATTTGGAGGGAGTAGTGATGGTGATACTGGTGTCCTGATAAGAAGAGGCCAGGGTGCAGGAGTGGTGGTAGGTTGTGGGGTTGGTGGTATGATAGGTTGGGGTTTTGGAGTGATAGAGCTCATAGGCTGGGGGTTCAGGTTTGGTGGTGATTGTGGTGGTCGGATGATCAAGAGTTGGTGTGTAGCAATGGTTGAGGGAGATATAGTCAAGGCGGGGGCTGGCCTAATGATGAGTCAGCGAGAAGAAGTGGCGGCCAGTGGTTGGGTTATTGAACATGGTGGTGGTTCTGGAGTAGAAGGTGCACAGATTATTTAAGGAGGGTTCCTAGAAGGAGGCCTAGCTGGGTTGATTGGCCTGGTTGCATTGTGGTTTTCTAGTTGTCAACCTTGAGCATGGCTGGCAGCTTCCTGGACAATGGAGTGTACTAGACCAATTCTTGGGGTTGGATGTGCTGGTGCCAGTGCTGGAGAGGGAGCATGTAATGGGAGCGGATTCTGAACAATCCCCAAGCTGGGTTGTTGTTGAGGTTGAGCTGGTGGACGCTGCCGCTGCTGCTGCCTAGCATTCATTGCCTGTATGCATACCCCCGTTTGAGCCCAATCAATGCTGCCTTGGTCATTCAGATCGTGAATGTAATCCTTGAATTGAAAACACACTTCAACAGTGTGACTAAGATACCGGTGGTAAGCATAGTATCATGACATATCTGTATTTGCTGGCCAAACCTCTCTTTCCTTGGGCAATTCTAATTGTTTCTCTGCCATGAGTACATTGAAGATGTCGGTCAAGGAGTAAGGGAGTTTTTAGTAATTCTCTCTGCTAGGACCTCCCCTTTGTGGTGCCTGATTGGGTGGTGGCGGTGCCCTATTGTGGGCAGGTGGACGAGGTTGCTGGGGTTGTGCTACAGGTTGAGGGGGTTGCTGTGGTTGTTGTGGTTGTTGTGGCTTAACATGTTGTTGAGGGTGGTAATAGGAAAGGTTCTGTGGTGGGTTCCTAAATTGATTTTGATGGTTCCCTCCCTGGTTCCGCACAATGTTTATAGCTTCGTTGTTGACCACTCCCTCGATTATAGGCCCAACTGGTGCAGAGGGAGTCTTCTTGATGTTCCTAGGTTTGGGATCAAATGGATTTATCATGGTGGCATCTTTGAAGTGGGTTTGCAAGTATCGAGCACTGTCATAAAGTTTCTTCATGGTGGTAGGACGGTGCATAATAAAGACGTTCCTCAGGGCAGGTGTAGTGTTCCCAATGAGCATCTTCACTTGTTCCCCTTCTGAAATAACATCTGTTAGTTTCTCTGCCATTCCCCTCCAGCGATTAGCAAACTTTATAAAGTCCTCTTTGGGCTTCATCTTTTCAGCAATCAAATATGTAATGGAGCATGATGGTGCCACCCGGTCTTTGTATCTTTGCAAAAACTTGGTCTTGACAATATCAAAATCTTCTGCCTCAAAGGGGTCGAGCGAGTAGAACCATTCTAAAGCAGACCCTTCTAGTGATCAGCAGAACAAGAAAGCAAGAATCCTACGATCATTTTTCCAGAATGAGGATTCATAGAGAAAAGCTTTTTGATGGAGAAAAGGATTGCCAGTACCATTGTAGTAACGATAAACTGGTAGTCCAGAAGGTGACAGGTAAAGAACTGACAAAGAAAGAAAAGAGACCTCAAGAATTGACTTGGAGTCTAGGCGACATCTCTGCTCTTCATAACGTTCATTCATCTGGGTGAGCTGATCCATGATTGCCTGGGTGAGAGCAGGTTCTTGGTTTACTGGTGGGGGGTGTGGTTAGATGCGTGATTTTGGAATTGAAAAGCATGACACGGAAAATTCTCTGAAGAATCTCTCATGACTTGTTGGGCCAAGGGAGCAATATGGTTGAAATAAGGTGGCTTGACAAATGATGGTTAAACCACAGATGGTTGAACTATAGATGGTTGAACTACAGATGGTTGTGCTAGTGATGGTTGAATCACAGATTGCTGAACAATAGGTGGTTGAACAAAGAATGATTGAATGAGTGATGGTCAAACCATAGGACAAGGAGATGAGGCAACTTGGTTGGCTACAGCCTGATCAAAGACCATTTTGTCCTTCACCATGGATTGTATACGAGAGTAGGTTTTTAGGTCAGTATAGAGAGACAACTCCCTGAAGAGTTGTTCAACATCACGGGGGGTAGATGGTTGAGGGATCTCTTACGCTTCTGACACAAACAAGAGATTAGCATGATCGTCTGACAGAATTGGTTGGTGACCCATCTCGTGCTCTTGACGTTCAGCGTGTTTCGCCATTCCAACATGCCTTACAGACCTTAATTGCATTGTCACCCTTCAACTTCAAAGAGAGGGTAAAACAAACGAGTTGGCAAAACAAACAAAGAGCTTTTTTCTGCTTTTTTAGTATCTTGCCAAAATGTTAGAGTTTTGAATTTTTGTTTGACAAACAAGTGATGCAAAGACTTGAAAATAATATTATGCAATGATTTTAATTAAATCTTAGGTTTGTGGATTTGTTAAGAATTGTTCTTTCAACAAATGGGTTAGGATCCTAACTCCAATCTCCAATGACCTAGTTTTCACACAATCTCATCACATGTAGGTAACATAGGATGCTTCGGGTTTTGGAGAGTGGTACAACCAAGTCAACTTGATGAAAGCCAACCAAGTCAACTAGAAAAAATATCCCAGAAGAGAGGTCATAATCCACGTATATTACAGAGGCCTTGATGAAAGCCAACCAAGTCAACTAGAAAAAATATCCCAGAAGAGAGGTCAAAATCCACCAAGAGGGTGTTTTGGATGGGAGGGGTAAATGGGAGAGTGAGCTCCCGCCTCAAAAGAAAAAAAGTGTAAAAGAAGGAGGTAGATAGAAGGAGAAAAGAATGCAATCAAGTAATAAAGCAAGTAATAAGTAAAACATAAACTTAAATAAACAAGCAATGACACAAGAAAAGTAACTAGAAGCTAGACAAGCAACTAGAAACTAGACCTTGTTACACATGGGAGCCAAATGGAGATGGTGAAAAGTGATGGAAAGAAGAGGGTTCAGATCTGATAGAAAAGCAAAAAGGGTGGTCCATGTGGGGAGCGATGTAAGAATAAGCTGGTTCATGTGGGAACCGGGGTAAAAAGTGAAGGTGGTTCACGTGGGAACCAGTTTTGGGTAAAAAAGGGTGGTTCACGTGGGAACCAGTTTTGGGTAAAAAAGGGTGGTTCACGTGGGAACCAGTTTGAATGATTGAAAGAAAGCCACGTGGGGCTAATTAAAAGTGAATAAGGATTTGATCCAAGTGGGAATAGATCTGAAGGAAAGTGGTTTGGTTCACGTGGGAACCGAAGTAAATAAAGAGATTGGTTCACGCTAGAACCAGTTTAAAAGGAAAAGGGTGGTTCACGTGAGAACTGGTTTAAATGGCAACAAGAAATAAAAGAGGGTCACACGGTGACCAATTTGAGGGTGATAACCTAAAGCAAGGAGGGAAAATCTGATTTGAATGACTGAAAATAAATGTTGGTTCACGTGGGAACAGGTTTGTAGAAGAGAGTTGGTTCGCGCGGGAACCGGTTTTAAAGCAAAGGTGGGTTCACGCGGGAACCGATTGAAATAAAATGACAGAAATTAAATGAGGTACTTGACACTTCAGATATGATGAAGGATAGGTGAAATTAGAAATTTTGAGATGGCATGAAATTTAAGAAAGGTGGAAAGAAGGAAAGGCTCACGCGGGAACCAGTCTAGAACTAGAACTAGTTGCAAGAAAACACTAAGCACCCACGGTTGAAGACATTGCTTGTCCCACCATGGTCGCCACAAAGCTGTCAACTCCGAAAATTCGACAGGGTCTCTCTTTTTCAGGGAAGTCCGTGAATCCGGATGGTCACCTCAAGAGGGGATGAGAAAGAAAGGAAGAAAACACAGAAAACAACTTTCACCTAGATCCCACACTCACATTGGTCCCCGAACTTTCATCCCTTGGCGACGCTCGATCACCAAAGAGATGGTTTGGGTCATGTGGGAGGAGGATGAGAATAAGAAAATTAAGACATGTGGTCGCCAGGAACCGCGGGTTCTGATTTATGAAATTAAGATGACCGTGTGTACCATAGCATGAAGAGCACGGGTCAAAACTTCTCCTTCTTTGGCCGGCCGATGAAGAAGAGTCCTCAACATGTGGGTGCTGAATTTACTATGAAACTAGATAAACAAATAGATGAAAGATAATTATAACTAGGCAAGTGGAGTATATGTAAAGAAAATGACATAAAACACACAACTAACTAGAAACTGACTGGATTCGGGTTATCCTAACCCCTCTTTTTTTATTTTCGGACTAACAGATTAAAAATAATGCAAAAAAATGTAAAAAATAATAGGAGGATTTATAATCATGAAACAAAGAGATAGGATAAAAAATAGAAAGATTCTGATAAAAATAGAGAGAGATATGGCCAAATCTGGATTGTTGAAAAAGTCGAGCAGCAGTTCAGGATCTGCCAGGTGTGACTTTGCTTCTGCACTCACCATGACCAGCCCTAACCTCTCATAATCACATGCTATCAATTGAAAATGGAAGAAGACTTGGAGAGGAATAATTTTTATGTTGAGAGCTCTGGCAGAAAATGTCCACAAGCTACTGTAGAAGCCGAAGAAGAGAGACCTGGCAGATCACCTGTAGACCAGCCTTTCTCTCTCCTAAACTGAGTTTTCTCTCTCTAAAAACTCAAAATTCTCTGTCTAAAAATCACAAAATTGATGCAGGAGGGAGCTTGAACATCTTGAGATGCCTAAGGGGTCATGAACCAACCTTTGGAATGACCAGAATCGACCACAATTTATAGGAGAAAAATGTCACGATCAGTCCTCAAAAATAGGGGATCTTGCGCCCTGGTCCTGGATGCATGTGCCTTGGTTTTGGGTGCATGCGCCCCCTCATAGCGCATGCTATCCTCCCTACAAAATCGATCTGATCTAGCCAAAAAATTCAATTCGATCTGGTTAAAGGTAGAGTCCCGGTTGAAAACTGGTTACCTCGTGCCCCCGATCGGGAGCACATGGCCACGTGCCTCAGGGGCAGGGTGCATGGCCATGTGCCCTGGGTCCAGGGCACATGTGCCTAGGGACCAGGGCACATGGGACTGTTTCTGCACGTCTTTCTTCCAGAAGCCATTGCAGAGACTCCCGAATTCAGAATTGGACGCTGTTTGTTGCATTGGAAAGATAACAAGCCGAAGAAGCTTTCTACAACAATGGATCATCCATAACACCCTCCAAAATTTCAGAATATTTTCTGTAATTTAGGATAGTGACTAGAAGATCCGATACTAGTTGGAATGACTCCGACGGCCAACCGAAAAGACATGATATGAAATAAAACTTGTCCGGGGCATGAATATGACCGTAACCTTCAATGCATGATCATTAGGCTTTGGTCATTTAGCCAATTTCCATGTTTACACGATTTATGTGTGACTTTCTCTTGGAAATTATGGCTTTGTGCGGAAAACTCTGGAAAACGTCCGATTTCGTTTGACAAAGCTCCAAATCAACATTAAAAGGACCCAGCATCATTATAAGATCAATCACACATATTACTCTATAAAACATGAGTTTTATGATCTGAATTAGGCGAATTTGGCGTGTCTACAGAGGGGCCCAAACCCCAATTCCTCTAACTAAACCTACTAAAAGTCCAGGAGGCCCAGGTAAACTGTGTGCACCAAATCCCATGAGATCCGAGATTTCACTCATGCCTACAAAGAACTAATCATAAGTGTAAGGCAAAAAAAAAATTTACCTTGCGGTAGAAAGACGTGACAGATGTGACCCGACATCTGTATAAAAAAGGGAAGTTAAAATCACATCATTTTATCCCATAAATAAAATACATTAATTAATTAATTAATCACTCAGTTAGCTAATTAATTTTAATAAAAAATTTTGAGCACACTGGATGTGCCCCCAAGGCGAGGGCGCAATGGCCATGCCCTCAGTCTTAGGGCATGGCCAGCATGCCCTCAGCCTCCTTCACAGGGTAGGAAGCACTGATCGCGCCCTCCACTTAGGGGTGCAGTCAACACCAGGTGCATTGACCATAGCCCCTCATCTCCCAGAATCCAATTTTCATGATAAGTCGACCAAACAAACTTTGAATCGTGTAAAACTAGTAGCAAATCGAAGAGTAAGTCCTAATCTACATTTCTTGTAATAGGGGTAATGTCCTTTGAAGTCTTCTCGAGACAAAAATGTGAGGAAGAAGTGGTGGATCTTCTAGGTGAGGAGAGATAGTGTGTAGGTTGAAATGAAGAAATCTCAGCCTTGAGGGGTATTTATAAAGCGTAAAATTGTGAAAATGGGAGAAAATTGAAAAAAATCAATCCATGGTTCAAAAAATCAAGCTAATCATGAAGCCATTGAAAGAACATCAATCCAACGCACGGTTTGCTCTGAAAAATTTTATAAAGAAAAATTCTTTTTTAATTTCTACCAAAAATCTTTCTTTTTACATAACATTGTATCTCTCAAGCTCCAAAATACCTAGACATATTCATACTTTTATCATCACTAGCTAACATTTTTTTGGGTGATAAGATAAATTTTAGGCATTTCTTATCTTGAAATGTTTAAAAATATTTTTTCAAACTCGAAATTGACAAAAATGGCAAAACATTCAGAAGGTGCCATCCTATTCTTGCTGGGTTGTGTGCCAGATTATGCTTTTCATCTCCTCTTATTGAAAATTTTTTATAGGATTCTGTGGACATATAATGAAGAAGTCAACACAAATAATGTTCCTCTCTGAGTCCTCTTTTTTAGTGCAACAAATGACATTCAATTCTGATCTCCCATTTGTCCGCAGTGCCCTTCAGAAGTCAGACACACAATTCTACTTGCACGTAGCACCGGTCAAGACCAATAAAGTGCATGCCTAGCCATTTGGCCACATCCTTGACCCAATTCATGACCTACCTTTTTTTTCCTCCTCCATATCATTTGAATAAGTTTTGTAAGTTTCATGATAAAAATTAGTACCATCAAATGATGGCAATCCAACTTGTTGTCTTATACATCAAAACTTGCTATTTTTAGACCAGATTTGTTTCCTCTTCAGGTGAAGACATATTTTGAACATGGGAGAGGTGATCCATGGTTTCCAATCCTTCTATATCAGTTGGGTAAGTTTCTAGAAGCTTCATGATGAAAATTAGCGGCATTAAATGGAGGAAATCTAACTTATAGTCGGTTATATCAAAACTTGCTATTTTTTTGACTTATTTCTCATACCCTATAAAGAGAGACCCATTTGACCTAAGGAGAGAATCCTCATCCTCCATCTTCCGCTCCTCATCGTCTAGAAACCCTAGGCTCATTCCAACCTCTCCAAATCATCCTCTCTTTGTCCTCGTGCCCGGAGATCATCCCAAAGTGAAAGAGAAGCCAATCTATGCTCTGACATGCTAATTTTCCATGGTCATTTTTTGGCTAGGCTTCCTTCATAATAAGTGTTCTTTGTAGAGTTATCTTTCATCTACAACAAACAAACATCAATTCTTACATCGCCTCATCTCATGGCAGCTTCACCATCATTGTGCAGACAGATACAAAATCTACCATTTTCTTGCCATCATCTTCTCAGTAATTTTTCATACAATTCTAGGTGGATCCAGCCTACACATTCTTCATACAAATTATACCCCAGTTATTTATATTATATTTATAACAATAATAATTTAATTTTGACATATGTGGTGCCCGAGGTACATCTTGCATCAACATCGCGTTGGTGGTTCTCGGATCTTCAACTTCTAACAACAAAAATATCAGGTAAACTCGTACATTTTTTAAAAGGATTAAAACAAACTTGTATTAATATTAAACCACCTTCTATGAGTCTTCTTTATTTTAAAGTAAACAGGAGTTCATTCTAACTTTCAAACTATCTTTGATGGTTTTTTTAACAAGGGCACGTAATCTGGTCTTGTTTCTAGTTTTTATCCACTTTTAAAATTCTTACTGGTCTGCACAGTCATTTTATGTGGAAGTCATCAATAGGAGGTATCTTCCTTCTCAAATTCTATGTCCATATAAGCAAACAGAACTTGATTCCAACATCAGTACTATCCGTTGTAGTATCTACATCAGAGTCACGCCAGCCTACATAGAATCTATCTGACCCGGTTGTCATTTTGCCTGGGTTGTGTTATCTTTAATCATTCACATTATCTTTGCTAATTCTTCATTCCTATCATTTAGATAATATTTTAGCATCATTTTTATTTAATTTTTCATCATCTCATATATGATAAAAAATCATAAAAAGGGATTAGGGCTAACTCCGAATCCGGTGAGTTTGTCTCCAATTGACATTTTGATGTTATTGTCTTTACAGTTACTACACTTCACTCAGTTCTAATTATTCTTTCACTGGTTTTCTTGTCTTCTTGTTTTCTAGTTGCATAGGTACATCAAGCAGGTGGTGGTTGAGAACTCTTCTTCGTCAGTCAGCCGAAGAAGAAGAAGGTTGAACTTGAGCACTTGTTACTCATGTTAAGGTACACACGGTCATCTTTTCTTAATATACACTTCATTTAATTCAAAGTGGAGCCTATGGCTCCTAACGAACACCTATTATCCTTTCTTTATGCATTAAGTTTTTTTTGTCCTCAGTCTTCCCACATGACATGAACCATCTCTTCGGTGCTCGAGCAACGTTGAGAGATGAAAGTTTGGAAATCAATGTGAGTGTGGGACTGAGGTGAGAGTTTTCTGCATTTTCCTTCTTATCTTTCTCATCCTCTCTTGAAGTTGCAATACAAATTACTACAAACCCATTTTCAGAGTCGATACACCTGTTAGCAAACTCTCTCAAAAACTGTGTGTAGCAGTGTATGGGAACAAGGGGCTATAGTGGAAAATTGCAACTTGGTAGTCAGCTCACCAGCTACATTGAACTTGATGTCAAGATCGGCCCAACAAGCCACCAGAAGAGTGCTACCAACTGGAGGACAGCCCACACAAGGTGTGGACAACCCACGACACAAGAACCCAAGAATGAGGGGCCGAGTCGCGCTACTCCAAATGTTGCTGATACACGAAAGTTGATCAGGCTCCAGGAAGCCATCCTCTGCCAGGAATAGGAACACCATGGAAAGGCAAGCCGTGAATCCCTTAGTGCCTTGAAGAATTCGATCCTCATCTAGACCTGGAGATGACATATTGGAGATCGCCCAGGTCATTGACTTGGGAATGTTGATTTGTTTACTGACAAGCAAAGAGTTGAGATGACCAATCTTGACAAAGTCCTGTAGAAACTCCAAGCTATAAAGTGACCCGGAAGGGATAAACAAACTAGTACTCTCACCCTTCCAAGTCTAGGGACGGCCAAGAAGGACGTCTTCTCAAGAAGAACCGTGCACTCGAAGCTGTTGAACATGAATGTATAGGTGTTAGGATGCCACAGCTCAACAAGGACCCCCATCAAGCCAAAGTTGTGGGAGTATCCTGAGTACTACTTGCCATGTATCAAGAGACTGGTCAAACCCTAATCGCAGAGAATCGCTCTGACCAACAGGCCAAAAATGTTAAGCAAACCACCGAGCTGAGAAGGTGAGCAATATTGGTGGGGACCTGGAAAATTTGGGTAATCCTACACCAAAATAGAAGTTAATAAGAAAGTGCATTGAGAAAGGAATAAAAAAAGTGTGAAAGCTAAAATTGGCAGCAAACTCACCAAGTTGGCATCGATTCTGGCCTTCAAATGACCCGGGGTGCTTACAGGAGGCAACTTGGCATGGGAATCTAATGTTGAAACTGACACAAAGGGAATTCCAATTGATATGAGACCAATCCAACTATGAGAGGTGACTTATCATGAGGGTCTAATAAGGTTGTGAAACCAACACAAAGGGGGTTTCAATAAAAGGTGAGACCAATCCAAGCGTGGCAACAATTTGACATGATGAGGGTCTACTAAAGGTTTATAAATTTGGCACAAAGGGGTTTCCAATGAAAATGAGACCAATCCAAGTGCAAGAAGGCAACTTGGCATGAGGGCCTGATACTAAAATTGACACAAAGGGAGTTCCAATGGATATATGACCAATCCAAGTGTAGGAGGCAACTTGGCATGGGGTCTAATACTAAAACTGATAGGAAGGGGTTTCATTCTTTCCAGTGGGGTAGGGTTTGGGGACTGAAAAGGGTCTAGAGTGAGCCTCAAAGGGGCTTGATTCCCAAAGGTCCACACAAAGGCAAGACTAACGTGTTACTAAGGGTGAATGAGAGCCTCGAAGGGGTTGGATTCCCATAGGTCTATTCTGGAAGGGTTTGCACAAAGGCAAGAATGAGAGAGGCTATTGAAGCCAAAGCGGCATTTGTGATAGCCTTGCTACATGAACGAGTGGTCAAGGCAGCTAGTTGTGTAGGCTACCAAGATCGGGATGATCATGGTAGTGAGGGTTTTAGGGCCATATCGGACCAACATAGTCAAGATGGTCTATATGATGCATGTTTTGTAGGTCATCAAGACCGGAGTGGTCATGACAACATGGAAGCTTGTAGACCAACAAGACCGGAATGGTCAAGGTGGTATGCATTTGAATTAATTTCAAAATCGTGCAGACCAGTAGGGTCATGATGGTGGGGATTTCATTGTATGCTGTGGGGGCTGGATAGCTAAGGCCAGGTAAGTCATTGTAGACCATCTGGATTAGAATGATCAATATGGTAAGGTTGCCATAGTCAAAAGGAAGCCTAAAATAGCAAAGAATGTGTGAGGTCAGAGTAGGGTTTTATCCTTTGTCCCTTCCAAAGTGAAATGTGAGAACTTCCCTCAAATTTACATGTGGGAGGTGGTCTTCATCGTCGCCTCAGGTATGGTCTCCTCGGCATATTTATACTACAAGGTAGATGAGCCTATGGGAACCTTTTCATCATTGGAAACTCAGACCTTCTTTCTAATCAAATTAGGGGGATGAACCCACCCACTTTGTTAGGTTGGGGGCTTGCCCTAGTTGATGATTTTTTGTTTGTTGCTTTTTTATCAACCTGACTGCTCCTTTGTGGAGTTTTCACCCAGACTGACCCCTTTTCAATTTTGCCTATGCATCCCATTGCGGGATTTTCACACAGCAGGGTTATCCATTTTTACTCAAGGCACCCTTTTGGGTTTTCACCTTAACCGGATGTTTTGACATTTTTGCCTTTGGCCATCCATTGCGCATGATCGGCCAAGTCCATCGGGCATCTTTATTCTTAGCTCTTTTTTATTTTTTATTTTTGAATGAACTGAGAAAAGACTCATCCTCTGTCGTTAATGGTGCCCGCGTGGAATTCGTGGTCAGGGGCATAGTACCTCTTAAGGTGTTTGCCGTTGAGCGGTGGGAAAGGAGTTTCTTCCTTGTTATCCACTATCTCGTAAGCTCCACCTTCAAAGACCTGGTCAATGATGTATGAGCCCAACCAGTTCGAGAGGAACTTGTTCTTGGGATGACCAACCATGGTGTCCTTCTGCTTGACCATCACAAGGTCACCTTTTTGGAATGCCCTATCCTTGACCAGCTTGTCATAAGCTCGAGTCATCCGGGCTTGGTAAACCTTGAGATGTTGGTAGGCCTTGATTTGGTCTCCTTCCAACTTCTCAAGCTCCATGAACCTCCTATGCACTTCATCAGTTTCATCTGGGAGGCTATGATGGACAACAACCGGTAAGAGGCCAACTCTATCTCTACTGGAACAACGGCTTCACTCCCGTACACCAGGGAGAATGGAGATCAACTCGTGGGAGTCTTGTACACTGTATGGGATGCCCAGAGTGCTTCTTACATCTTTTCATCCCAATTTATTGTTTTATTCTTGACCACCTTGACCAGGAGTTTGTAGAGGGTCTTGTTGAAGGCCTCAGCTAGGCCATTAGCCTATGGATTATAGATAGTTGACATCCTTCAATCAATATGGAATTTGGTTGTCATCTTATAAACTATCTGATTCCTGAATGAAGTCTCATTGTCAAACACAATCCTACTAGGGACACCATATCTGTAGATGATGTTTTGCTGAACAAAATGGGACACCACCTTGCTTGTAACTTCTCTGGCGGCTATAGCCTCAACCCACCTGGAGAAGTAATCTGTGGCTACCAGGATGAATTGAGATCCTTGAGAAGAAGACCAAAATGGTTAGACTATGTTCATCCCCCACTTGGTAAAAGGTCAAGTTGGAGTAGTCGGATGCAACTTCATATGCGGACTTTGGGGAATGGTCCCAAAGGCTTGGCACTCATAACAACTCTTGGCAAATTCATCACAATCGGCAAACATCGTTGGCTAGTAATAGCCCTTCAACTTGTTTGCAATCTTCATTTTAGGTTTGGGTTGGTGAGCACTGCATAATCCATTGTGGACCTCTTTCATGATCTAGATGGCCACCCTCCTAGATACACACCTAGCAAGGATAGCTCATTCCTTTACTAGCATAAGTTGGTATAGCTCTCCACAAATGAGTTGGTAAGAAGCTGCCCTTCGAGCCAATTGCACGCATTGAGCATGGTCTTTAGGGAGAGTTTCATTCTTGATGTCGATAATGGGCTATATCGCCAATCGATTATCTCAAGATCATTATCACTTTCTTCAATGGCATTAGCCTCAAGCATGGTGAAGCCATCTGCTCATCTACTTTTGTCTAGAAGGAGTCTCCAGTGCTTAATGACAATCTCTAGTTTTCCATTCGGTGGAAGTTTGATCATGGAGACAAGTTTGGCTACTGCATCAGCTTGGGAATTCTATCCCCTCCTGATGTGTTCAATGTCGAAAAGATAGAACTTGTTTGACAAATGGATGGCAGCCGCGTGGTATGGAACCAACTCTAGCTTGTGAACTTCAAAGATGCCTAGCATCTATTGTACTACAAGCATAGAATCTTCGAATACCTGGATGCACCGGATTCCCATGTTGAGGGAAAGCTTAAGGCTGACGATGAGCACTTCATACTCGGCTTCATTATTTGTATAGATTCTTGAAGTACACCCCTTTTAGTGCTAAGGACTACAATACCTACACCTGCTCTGGACCTAGCTTTTCCCGTTGACCTTCTTTTAACACTGGCGGCGCCATCGAAGAACAATTGCCAGTGCTCGACATTGTTCTGTTGGGCTTCTTTGTTTCCCTCAAAGTATCCTCATTCTACAACTGGAGATTGAGAGGGGAATCTTCTAGAATGGGGTGTGCGGTAAGAAAATTTGCCATCCCATGACCTTTGATAGCCTTTTGGGGGACATACTGGATGTCGAACTCCATGAGCATAAGAGCCCACTTACCCAAACATCCGGTAGGGACAAGCTACTTCAACATGTACTTAAGAGAATCAAACTTGGATATCAAGCTAACCTCATGAGCCAGGAGATAGAGCCTCAAATACTTGGCTGTAAAGACTAGAGAAAGGCACATCTTCTCCGTGGGAGATTACTTGTGTTCGGGGCCCGCCAACCTTCTGCTATGGTAGTAAAGTGGCTGCTCCTTCCCCTTATCATTCAATTGGGAGAGCATTGCTCCAAGGGAAGCATCAAGTGCTGTGATACCTTTGATAGGTGCCCCTTGTTGACTTCGAAAATGGGTTTGTCATATTCTGGATCACCACCTCAAGAGGGGATGAGAAAGAAAGGAAGGAAAATGTGAAAAATTTCTCACCTCAGTCTCGCATTTCACATTGATCCCCGAACATTAATCTCTTGGTGTCGCTCAAGCACCGAAGAGACGGTTCGGGTCGTGTGGGAGGAGAGTGAGGATAGAATAAAAGGAACATAATGCATAAAAAGGATTGAAGAATGTGGTCACAAGGAACCGCAGGATCCGATTTGAATTAAATGAAGTGTAGATCAAGAAAAGATGACCATGTGTACCTTAGCATGGGAAACAGGTGCTCAGGTTCAACCTTCTCCTTCTTTGACTGGCTGATGAAGAAGAGTCCTCAACCGCTGCTAGCTTGATAAACTTGTGCAACTAGAATAATGAACCAAGTGAAAGAATTGATTAGAACTTGGTGAAGTGTAGAAATTGTAAAAAAGAAGATAAGAAAAAGAGCAATCAGATTTGAACTCACCGGATTGGGATGAGCCCTAACCCTTTTTTTGTATTTTTGAATGATAAAATGATGCAAAACTGAAGTAAAATGACCTAAAAATGCTCTAAATGAAATAAGAAAGACTTAGAGAGTAGGATGGCTCAGATAAGAGCTGGAACTAGTGAATCGGGCCTCCTTTCTCACGTCAGGGTCGATCTCTCACTAATGGGTCAGAGTAGAACATGAAAGAGAGCTTGGGGAAGAGCTTGGATGACCTTTGGACATGCTAAAGCGTGCATCGTAACCCTGAATCATTGAAAATGGCCCTTCAATTTATAGAACTAGACTTAGTGTAAAATATAGAAGGAAACCAAATGCACCCCCGGTCGAGGGTGGGCATACCACGCCCTTGGGTGAGAGTGCGCATACCGTGCCCTCTCCTTGAGGGCACGTTCGGCGCGGCTTGCCAAAACCCGATTGAAACCGATTCAGAAGGTTTCTAAATTGATTTTTTTTTCTAAAATGGATGCACCCTCAGGTGGAGGGTGCATTCAAAATAAGCATTTAAAAAAATAAAATTTCCAAAATCAATTTGGAAAGTCAGAATCTGGCAAAAGAAATCAGATTTTGGAATTGAACTCACCCTCGGGAGAGGGCACACATACCGTGCCCTCACCTTGAGGGTGCCCTCATGTGAGGGTGCGGTCACCATGTCCTCAACTGAGCATGCGCATGCCATGCCCTCATGTGAGGGTGCGTTCGTGTCTCTCTCCTATGCACATACGGTTCAGAAGCCATAATTCGCAAATGCGACATCCTTTTCAACTTTCGTTTGTTGCGTAGGAAAGAGGACCCGCAAACGCAGATTCTAAACTCTATAAACCACCAGCTGGCACACATCCTAGGACTTCTGTACAGGATTTTAACTGCTGGTTTACGATTCCAAGGATGCCAAAGGCCAGAGCGGTGATCCAAAAAGACACGGTTTCAAACAAAAAGTTAAAGGTTAGCTCAGGATGACTTAAAACAATGAGTGAACAAAACTAGTGTAATTGGAAAACTCAGAATCATTAAAAAGATCTAGAATAACTGTGAAATGAACCTCGAAAAAGTCAGGAATAACCAAAAAACGCTAAAATCGACCGTAATGACTGTATGGCACCGATTGGTGACAATAAACGGCTAGGGTTGACCCTAAAGACCTGAAAATGCTGGTGATGATAAGAAAGACAACACATGGTCTAGAATTGTTGTGATAGTACAAATCAAAAAGCCATGATAAAAGATGATGTAGATGCACGATCGCCGAAAAGACTTGTTGGAAACCCATATGTTGTGGAATTCATGCGGGACTTCTGAGACCTGATCATTAAGGGTTAGTCATTGAGCAGGCTTCTTGTTTTCATGATTAACGCGTGGGTCTCACTTGAATGTTACAATATTGCTTCAAAAATTTTTCATCCATTCTCAATTCACGCAATTCTCCACTGATGTCCTTGGCTCATCTCTACAAGGTGATTTTGATCAGATAATGGTTAGATCAAGAGTATTGCCAATGGAATAGGAGTTTCGAGCCCCGAATCAGCCTAATTTGGCATGTCTACAGCTTGTCTCGCCTTGATGTCGGCTTTGCAAGGGAATGTTATGTAATGCAATGGTACAGAATGTAAAGAAATATAATAAAGTGAAATAAATTGTAGTGGAGTGTAGTGGAGTGGAATAGTGATGAACTGAAAATGTGGCATCAAAGTGTAGATATAGACATGCTCAACGACCAGATTTGACAAAGCGAATCTCCTCAAGTTTCTTGAGTCACTACCATGTTTCATCAAGTCTTCCTATGTCCGATTTGTAAGATATGTGTCATGGGCATGAGAGAAGAATAGACAACCCCCAACACTGTAAAGAGTCTCTAAATCATGGATTCGTAGGTTCATCAGCAGCTAGCAACCTAATCTTTGTGGTGTTCTTGTACTATGATGAACTAAAAATTAAAAAGATAATTTTTTTATAAAATAAAAGAATACCAAGAGACACGATTTGATCTAGAGTGAAATGATCTTCGATTCCAAAAGGCGAATGTTGAAGCTCAGACCATGAAGATAACATCAGTGTAACGGTTATGAGGAAAATGGAGGCCCTTGGTGGGGTGTGTGACTATCACGATGGGATGAATAGTAAGAAAGTGTTGCAGAATGCCACGGTGGGATAGAAATGGAAGTCATTAAGGGACACAAGGTGATTAATATAGATGATAGACATGGTGGGACTAACGAATATAGTGGGAGAGAAAAGATCAGAATTGGAATAAATGATGGGAGAATGCACCCGGTGGCGTTAAGAGATCACAGTGAAGATCATGATGGGAAGTGTGCAATGACAACAAGAAATGCAATAAGACTAATGCTACATGATGCATGCTAGGCTAAAAAAACAAAAACAAAACTTGCTTAACAATTAGTTGAAGATAAAGATTGTTTGTGAGGTCAGGATACCCAATCGGGATCCATCGTTTCTCGATATTAATTTTGGCTTATCCATGAGCATGAAGAAAGACCTGACCATTGCAGATTTTGATGAAGGGGATCTCGGGTTTGGTCTTCTTCGCACTCACGGTCTTCAACATCAATGCATAAATAAATAATAATTCACCTAATATATGCTAAGAGAAGAAATGATAATAGTGAGTTTGTGATGTGACGTCACGCATTCGCACAAAAGGATTCAAGGTGGTGTGATGCCTGTATTCTGACATTCACTTGGACTGGCAGCCGTGGGTGTCGGAGAGTCGTCTGGTCTTTGGCCGTGACACTTTCTTGATCTGCCTGAATGAGATGGAACCTTTGTGGGTGCGTCTCACGATGCGCTAACTGGGGCTCCATCCGGAGTGGATTGACCTTTCTCCCTTCCCACACCTGGTTCATTCCACCCGCGGCCTGATCCAGGGGACTGACTGGAAGGAGGGCCAGTTCACTGTTCGGATATGGAAGAGGGGTGGTACCCCAGTAACTTCCAGTGCTAGTGACAGTGGTGACTATTTACGCCGCTACATGGCGACATTTGCCAACCTTTTCACCGAGGGTGGTGAGGTATGCATTTATTCTTCCTGACACTACTCTTTCCTTGTTTGGTATCTGATTGTTTGTTGCTTGCAGACTATCCAGGAGGAGTTGTCTCGCCTGAGGGCAGGGACCGCATCTCTGGAGGCAGAGCTGGAGTGACAAGTATTTTCTTTGCTTTTGTGTCTTTCCCATTGCCTGTTAGCTAACTCTTCTTCCTTTCTTTCAGTGGCGTTGCTATCAAGGTGTGCGCCAGCAGTTGCGGGGGTGTGATGATGAGGTGATGTTTCTTCTCTTTCTTTATTATCCTGAATAAATGTTTCTAACTATTTTCCTTGCTTCTTTTCTAGATTTCAAGGCTTCGGGAATGTTTAGCCGACATGGAGTTGGGTACCTGCCCAATTGACCATGAGCCGGCAGTCTTTGATGGGCCTTCAGAGGCTCCTTTTGAGCTGTTCGACTTTGGCGAGCCGATGGGCCTTGGCTCCCTCCTCACCATTCTTATCTGCCAGCTGATCCTCCCTAGTTTATTCCCACCGACCCTAGGAGCAGTTCCTTTAAGTTGGATCTTCTTCTTGAGGTGGTCATTATTTCTTCCTTATGTTGTTTTCTTCCTTTATTGCCTTGCTAATTTTTCTTTCTTGCAGATCGCTCAGCTGAAGGAACGAGTGCAGGCCCTTAGTACTGAGGTGAACTCCTATGACTTGCCTTTGTTTTATTTTGCTTGATTCTGACATCCTTTCTAATTTTAGAACAAGGACCTTTGGGCAAGGATCTCTGATCTTTCCGCGGGGGGTGTGCCGCATTCTGACAGCAGACCCTCGAATTTTCAGGACAGGGTACATGTTTTTTATTTGTTTGTCATCATTATTTTTCTTTTCTGACACCTTTTCATGTAGGTGAGGGAGCTATAGAGGGAGCTTGAGCTTGAGATGATTGTAGGTGCTCCGGATCCTTGTCCTTCTTCTTCTTCTTCTGAGGTGCAGAATCTTTATTCAGATTTTTAGGTTCATAACTTATGGACTGACACTTCTTCTTTTGTTTTCCAGACTACTCAGAGGATAGAGGAGTTGACACAAGAGGTATGAGTTTAATTCTTCTCTTTGACTGTATCTTCTCTATTTCTGACACATTTCTATGTTATCTTGTAGGTTGGGAGGCTGGAGGCTCGTGTGGTTGAGCTATTATGACCCGAGTCTGAGCAGATCCTTTGTCTTCGTCACGAGCACTCCTCGGAGCTCCTTCGATTGGAGGCGGACATCGGCAAATGATGATGAAGATGATTTAGTCTCGGTCCCGGAGTCATTCTCACCGCTCTGACTATCGTCGAACTACGCTAAGAGGACCTACCCATTCTTGTTCTTCTCAAACCAGTAGTCAAAGGAGGAGAGATGATAAGGGACATGCCATGCTACCTCTGGGTGATCAGGCTCCAGCGGAAGGAGGCAGCGATTTGTGATGTGTTGACCCCTTCCTTGTTTATGTTGTATCTTTCTTTTACACAGTGACTCCTGCTCTATTTGTTTCCCTTCTTAGCTCCCTACGTTCACTTAAAAGGTGATTAGAACTTTATTTAGGCTTAGTCCCTTGCAAGAAGAGGGCAAAATTGCCTTGATCTTTTGTCAAGGGACATAGGCCTTATCAAGGTAATAGAAAAACATAAGTATGCACAAAAGAAAATATGCAAGACTGAAATTAAATATGAATGCAAAGGCAACTAGTCAACTTAGAAAGCAAATTTTTAGGCGTTTAGAAATTTTTGATTTGTTTGGGTTTTGATGCTTTTACAATTTTTTGGTATTTTGTCAATTTTATCATTTTTTGGTATTTTGGATATTTACTTTTTAAGATTTTTTATTGTATGAATTTGTTTGGTGTTTTTGAAATATTTGATTTTTTTGTTCGATGTGAAGGACATGACCATCTCATCCTTTGCCTTCCTTGTCATAGGTGCCCCTTATCGTTACCCAAGGGTTAAGAGTAGGTATCACGTGTAAGAAAGTGCCTTGTTCGGAATCTTCTGACCTTCCACCTTTGATAGGCTATGGCTCTTCTTGAACCCAGTCGGTCAACCCTGCCCGCAAGGTTAAAGAGGGAAAAGGATTGGTAGTAAGTCCTTAATAGAATTCAGGAATGTCGAATTCATTTCTTTACTAGTGCCTGTGTTGCCCGTTTGGGATTTGACATCCTTGGGTCCTTCTTTCTAGCCCTTTTTCTTTGATGGCCCACATTAAGACAGATCTTTTTTTCTTTTTGCTTGATTTTGACCTGAGGGGTTCATTGCCCATCTTTTGGAGCCTTTTTCTTTTTTGGGCTTTTGTTGGTACACATTCAGACAGGTCTATTCTTTTGTCGACCTAAGGGGTCATTGCCCATCTTTTGACATCTTTTCTTTTAAGGAGTCAGACCTTCAGAGGCATCCTCCAACTAAGGCAATGGGCACTTTCGATATTTCTCATTCTAATCTTTTTCATCCATTCAGGACCGAAATAAGAAGAGAATAGGGTAGGGGCGACCTTCTTTTGCCGAGTGTTGCCTAGCTTTCTCTCTAACTACCAATCATCAGATCCCGAAATCTAGGCGTGTGGTGTGTGCAGTATGGTGCCCATCCTTATTTCCCTAAGTGACAAGTTGAGACATCAAACAAGCAAGCATTAGATGTTACTACCATTCTTCACACCTTTGGATTTTACAGTTTTTTTTGTGATTTTTGCTTTTCTTTTAAGGGAAATATTTTTGAGGTATACACCATTCCAGGGATGAACTAGTTCTTCTCCTTCTACATTAAAGCTTGTATAAATTACTAAGGTAAATAGCTGAGATTACATATGGACCCTCCCAATTAGGTTGAAGTTTGGAGCGGGGACCGCCTGACTTAACGAATATTCTTTTAAGCACAACCTCACCAATTTCAAAATTTCTCTCTACCACCCTCTTTTGATAAAATCTTTTAAGTCTATTCTAAGATCTAACATGTTCGGCAGTGGCTAGCCACCTTTCGTCCAAGAGTTCGAGTTGCGCTAGAAGGGAATCTTAATGTTCATCCATTGGGATGTCTCGATCGATTTAGACTCGGAGGGAAGGAATGAGTACTTCATATGGGACTACCGCCTCCATCCCAAATGCCAATGCATAGTTTGACTCGTTCGGGTTCAAATAGAAGTGCGGTAGGCTCATAGAGCATCAACTAACTTATCCGGCCAGTCTGCGAACGTGCTAGACTTACAAATTTTCTTGATGATTTTTATCAGAGTTTTATTTGTGGTTTTTGCTTGACCAATGCCTTGAAGATAATATGGAGGTGAATGATGCAATTTATTTCAATACCTGTTGCAAAGGTCACGCAACTCCTGAGAGATTAATTGTGGTCTGTTATCAGTGATGATGTCGCCTAGGATCCTAAACCTGGCAATGATGTTGCGTTTGATGAAGGTGCAGACTGTTGATGCATTGATTTCCATGTATGCTTCCGCTTTTGCCCACTTGGTGAAGTACTCCGTTGCCGTTAGGATGAAAGATTTGGTTTTGTTTGTGGAGTTTGGGTCACCAAGGTGTCCGATAACATCAAAAGCCCACATGGCGAAAGGCCATGGGGCATGAATCGGGTGAAGGGAAGATGCGGGAGAGTGGATCTTGTCGGCGTGAAGTTGACATTGATGATAGTACCGGACAAAGATTGAGCAATATTCTTCCAGAGTAGGCCAATAATACCCTTGCCTAATGATCTTCTTGGCGAGAGCCTGAGCATTTACATGGCCTCCACATACTCCGGAATGTGCTTCTTTTAGCACCAATTCAGCTTCTTCTTCATCCACACATCTTAATAGTATACCGGCCAGGCTCCTTTTGTAAAACACTCCACCTAAGATGATGTATCTCAGGGAGATTCTTCTAATGACCTTCTTCTCTTCAACAGTTACTCCTGGTCGATATGCCTAATCCTGACAGTAATTCGCAATCTCATAATACCATGGTTTTTCACCTTCATCTAATTCCTCTAACTCGACTAAAGATACTTCTTCCTTTTGCTCAATGTGCTCCTTCCTTTCAAATTCTTCTTTAACTTTCAAGAATTGTGCATCTTCCATTGCCAGAATGGTACGTCGGTGGACATAGATCGTCCTAACCTGTTTGCCTAGTGGGACAAATAGTGAAGATGCCAGAGAAGCGAGAGCATTGGCGAGAATATTTTGAGCACGAGGAACATGAATGAATTCGAGTTTGGAGAACAACTTGATGTAACCGGCAATGAGTTCTTGGTACGGTCTAAGCCCAAGATGAGATGTGCGGTATTTGGCAAGCACTTGGCAGAGAATCAGCTGACTATCATCGATCACCCTTAGTTCGGTGGCACCATAGAAATGAGCGGCCTCCAGTCCAGCCAGTAAGGCTTCATACTCAGGTATATTGTTTGTTGCTGTAAAATAGAGTTGAAAAGCATGTGGAATGGTGACACCTTTGGGTAACAGAAGAACAATCCCTATCCCTCTACCTTGAGAGTTTAATGCCCCATCAAAGTATAAAGTCCATAGATTGGAAGATCGAATGGACATCAATTCTTAATTGGGGAATTCTGATTGGATAGGGTCAAAGATTGGAATAGGATGGTGGGCGAGGTGTTCAGCAATCGCATATCCCTTGATCACCTTCTGTTGGATGTAGGTAATGTCAAATTGAGAAAGAAAGCTTTGCTAGCGTGCTAACTGGTCAGTCAGGACAGATTTTTCAAGAAGAAAACTTGATGGGATTCATATGAGCAACGAGATTAACCTCGTGAGCCAGAAAGTAGTGCTTAAGCTTCTGGTCAAAAGAGTTTGAATGGTCAAAAGAGGGCCACGTGGGAACCAGTTTGAATGGTCAAAAGAGGGCCACGTGGGGCCAATTAAAGGTGAATAAAGATCTGATCCAAGTTGGGATAGATCTGGAAAGAAAGGGGTTTGGTTCACATGGGAACCGAAGTAAAGAAAGAGATTGGTTCACGCGTGAACCGGTTTAAAAGGAAAAGGGTGGTTCACGTGGGAACCAGTTTAAATAAAATGACAGAAATTAAATGGCATACTTGGCACTTCAGATCTGATGAAAGATGGGTGAAATCAGAAATTTTGAGGTGGCATGAAGTTAATAAAGGTGGAAAGAAGTAAAGGCTCACGTGGGAACCGGTCTAGAACTAGAACTAGTTGCAAACAAAACACTTAGCATCCACAGTTAAAGACATTGCTAGTCCCACCGTGGTCACCACAAAGCTGTCGACTCTGAAAATTTGACGGGGTCTTCTCCTTTTCAGGGAAGTCCGTGAATCCAGATCGTCACCTCAAGAGGGGATGATAAAAGAAAGGAATAAAGCACAGAAAGCAACTCTCACCTCGACCCCACACTCACATTGATCCCCGAACTTTCATCCCTTGGCGTCGCTCGATCACCAAAGAGACGGATTAGGTCATGTGGGAGGAGGGTGAGAAGAAAGAAATTAAGACATGTGGTCGCCAGGAACCAAGGGTTCCGATTTATGAAATAAAGATTGACCGTGTGTACCTTAGCGTGAAGAATGTGGGTTAAAGCTTCTCCTTCTTCGGCCGGCCGATGAAGAAGAGTCCTCAACGTGTGGGTGCTTGATTTTATATGCAAATAGATAAAAAAACAAGTGAAAATACTATTAGAACTATGCAAAGTGGAGTATATGTAAATAAAATAACATGAAACACACAATTGACTAGAAACTGACCAGATTCGGGTTATCTCTAGCCCCTCTTTTTCTATTTTCGAATAAATAGACTAAAAATAATGCAAAAAAATATAAAAAAATGATAGGAGAATGGAGAATCACGAAACAAAGAGATAGGAAAAAGAACAGCAAGATTCTGAGTAGAATAGAGAAAGATATAGCCAAATCTGGGTTGTAGAAAAAGCCGAGCAGCAGTCCAGGATCTGCCAGGCGCGACTTTGCTTCTGCACTCGTCACGACCAGCCCTGACCTTGGAATCAAGTTACGTTGATTGAAAACTCAAGAATACTTGGAGAGGAAGAACTTTGATGAAGAGAGCTCGGACAGAAGACGTCCACACGCTGCTGTAGAGGCCTAAGAAGAGAGACCTGGCTGATCACCTGTAGAACAACCTTCCTCTCTCTTGAACCGATTTTCTCTCTCTAAAAACTTGAAATTCTCTCTCTAAAAATCACAAAATCAATGCATGAGGGAGGTTGGATGTCTTGATATGCCTGGGGGGTCATGCTCATGCCCCTGGAACGACCGGAATCAGAGTTTATTTATAGGAGAACGAACGGTGAGATCAATACTAAAAAATAGGGCTCCTTGCGCCCTACACCTGGGCGCATGCTCTCTGGTGTAGGGCGCATGCACCCCACTGAGGGGCGCATGTGCCTCACAGTGGGGGTGCATGGCACTATTCCCAAAAATTTTGACCTTATCCGGTCGATCGGTTCAGTGGTAGAGTCCCAGTGAAAAACTGGTTCCCTCGTGCCTCAAGGGTAGGGCGCAAGTGCCCTCAAGTGAGGGCACGAGTTCACGTGCCTCACTGGTAGGGCGCATAGGCACGTGCCCTGGGTCCCGGGCGCATGTGATCAGGAACCCGGGAGCATGGGACTTTTTTTGCGCGTCCTTCTTCCGGAAGCCATTGCGAACACTCCCGAACTCGGAATTCGACGCCGTTTGTTGCGTTGGAAAGATAACAAACCGAAGAAGCTTTATATAGCATCGTATCAGCCATCACACCCTCCAAAACTTCATAATTTTGTCCAGAAGTTAGGGTAGTGAACAGAAGATCCGATACAGGTCAAAATGACTCCGACGGCAAACCGGAAAGGCACGGTATGCAACAAAACTTGTCCAGGGTGTGAATATGACCATAACCTTAAATGCATGATCATTAGGAATTGGTCATTCAGCCAACTTCCGTGTTTACACGATTTACGTGTGGCTTTCGCTCGGAAATTACAACCTTTTGCGGAAAAATTCGGAAAACATCCGATTTCATTTGGTGAGGCTCCAAATCAACTTTAAAAGACCTGGCATCATTCTAAGGTCAATCATACATGTTACCCTATAAAACATGAGTTTTATGCTCTGAATTAGGTGAATTTGGCGTGTCTACAGCTGGGTCCGATGATAGCTTCATGCAGGCGTAGAAGCCCGGTGGGGTGAGAAGATTTGAACAGGCTCTTAGGCCCAGTGATCAACTTGGGTGTACATACTGGCCCAAAGGTGAGAATTGGGCTAGGAAACCCAACAAGTGAATTCAAGAGGAGAGGCATGAGGACCTTGAAATATGTGATTGTAGGATACAGCTCACATGGGATGCTGAACGGAGGTTTGCTCGAGTCGACGAGCTGTCTAGCAATGGGCTCACCCTTGAACAACTCTTTTAGTTCTTCCTCCTCCATGAACAACCGAGCCAGGGATGTGCTTAGGTTATATCCATTTCTTCCTCATGTTCTAAGGCCCTCCTCCTCTGGGTTGTAGTGTCCGATTCTTCTTCATATCTGGCCATCATCATGGTCTCCCCTTTAATGAAGAATTTTTGGAGCCCCATGGCATGTTTTGGCCAATAAACCATTCTTGGAACAAAACTTGGCTCATAGCTGAGTCCTTGCCTTCTGGGTCTCTGTACAGCTTTAATGGGGTTCACAATCCCCTACAACTCCTTGACTAACCCGGTTGATATCCCATCCTTCTCATGATCTGCCAAGCAACTGTATCTGGGGGCTAGGTCATCAATGCCATGACCCCAAGCAGCTTTGTAGTTGAGACCAGTGATTGAATAGATCCCAATAGTGACAATGCAGTAGAGAGATTACTTAAGTTGATAAGAATGGGCACGCTGGTTACTTTAATGACCTGCCCCTTGTATGGGAACTTCACACACTAGTGATTAGTCGAGGCGACAGCTCCTATTGACTTAAGATTTGGGCATCCCAATATGGCTTTGAATGTGGGGTCTAGTTCTAGAACCTGAAACTCGGTGGTGACAGTTGACAGTCCAAGCCCTACTTCTAATGTAACCACTCCTCGCACTGGCTTCCTAGAGTTGTCATATGTAGTCATAGTGATGGTAGATGGCTCAATTTCTTCATTGGAGATGCCGCATAGCTACAATGTTTTTAGAGGCATGATATTAATATATGCTCTGGTGTCAATCAAGCAAGATTTGATCTCTATGCTCCTGATGATGACTGCAACATGTAAAGTGTACTTCCTAACCTCCAGTCGTGCCAACTCTTCTTGTGTAATTGTGAGTGATGGATTTTCACTCCTGGGGACTAGTACTACTATAATCTTCTTTGGCGGGAGGTCCTCATCAACCATGACCTGCTGTAGGTATTGTAGTAGAATTTATTGATGAATTTTTTACCTTTTTATAAGCTCCAAAATTGAAATCCATGCTAGCATTTTGTCCATATGCTTCAGTAAATCATGTGCCATGTCAAGAAATGATTTTTCTATCACCTCTTCTTTTGCTCGCTTCTATGATTGCATCCCGACCTGAGGGAAGATCCTTTGGAACATTCTCCCACTTCTTAGCTTTAGTGCCAATGTGTTACGGGGGAGTGGCGATGGTGGTGATGGTACGATTGTTGGGGTGTTGAGGGGCTTGAGGTAGGCAATGGTTGTGAGGGTTGGACTAGAAGGGGGCGCGGTTTGGTAGTGGTTGGTAACTTAGGCGAGGGCTGAGGCATCAGTAGTGTCAGTCGAATGAGGAGGGGTCGTGGAGTGGTGGTGATTGGTGGGTTAGGTGATGGTTGGGGTGTTGGAGGTGACGGTCGGACGATAAGATTTCATGGAGTAGTGCTGTGGTTGGTGACTTAGGTGATGGTTGGGGTGTTGAAGGTGGCCTAATTATTAGGCGGCGGGTAGGGGTAATGGTTTGTGGTGGTGATCTTGAGTTTGAGGGCAGGGTTTGGTTTGGAGGGGTTCAAATGAGCTATCACCCGGTGGTAGCTCTAAACATAGAAAGGATGGTTCGAGTTGGAGGTGGAGTCAGCCTGGTGGGCATAATGTCATTTTTGTTCTCTACTTGCAAACCCTAGGAGTGATTGGTTGCCTTCTCGACGGCAGAATGGACCAGACGAATTTTAGTGTTTGGGGGTGCTGGTGCTGGAGCAGGCACATGTATTGGGAGTGGGCCTTGAACTATGCCCAGGCCGGGTTGTTGTTGTGCTTGTTGTGGTGGCCACCGTGGTTGGTTCTGCCATGCTTTCATTGCCTGTATTGACTCCCCCATCTGTGCCCAATCAATGCTCTCCTGATCGTTAAGATCGTGAATATAGTCTTTAAATTAGAAGCAGGTCTTTACAGTATGTCTTGGGTACCTATGGTAGGCATACTATCTTGACATGTTTGCATTTGCTAGCCATGCCTCTCTTTCCTTTGGAAGCTCCAACTGTTCTTCTATCAAAAGTGCATTGAAAATGTCTGTGAGGGGGAAGGGTAGCTGAGGTTAGTACTCTCTTTATGGTCCCATCTCCTAGGTGCCCAGTTGGCTGGTGGTGGCACTTGGTGGTGGCACTTTGTTGTAGGAAGGTGGCTGTGGTGGCACTTGGTTGTAGGCAGGTTGTTGTAGAGGTTGGTGTTGTGGCACTTGGTTGTAGGCGGGTTGCTACGGGTTACTGGACAGGCCATGGGCTGTTGGGCTTGGTGAGGAGCAGGTCGGTATTGCTGGTTTGGTGGAGATTTTTTGTACTGGTTTTGGCAGTTTCCGCCCTGGTTCCCTACAACATTGATACTTGCATTGTTTACTAACACCTCTATGGTAGGCCCTGCAGTTGTGGGTTTTCTAGCATTGCGGGATTTAGGGTCAAACAGGGGTTTTCTAGCATTGCGGGGTTTAGGGTCAAACAGGTTGATCATGGAATCATCCCTAAAGTGGGCTTGAAGGTATCGGGCACTATCATAGAGCTCATTCATTTTGGTCGGGTAGTGCATGACTAGGAGGTTGCGGAGGGTTGGTGTGGCATTTCCAATGAGCATTCTCACTTGTTCCCCCTCTAAAATAGTATCAACCAATTTTTTTTCCATTCCTCTCCATCGGTCAAGCAATCTAATGAAGTCTTCATCTGGCTTCATTCTCTTAGCGATCAAATCAGTGATCGAGTAGGCTAGCCCCACCCAGTCCCTATACCTCTACAGAAATTTAGCCTTTACTATATCGAAATCTGCTGCCTCAAAAGAGCCAAGAGAATAAAACCATTCAAGGAAGGACCCTTCCAATGACCGACGGAACAGAAAAGTAAGGGCTTTGCAGTCATTCTTTTAGAAGGCAGAGTCATATAAGAAAAACTTTAGATGTGTGAAGAGATTACTGATCCCATTGTAATGTTGGAAGACCGACATTTCTATAGGAGGAAGATGTAGAATTGGGAAGGATGGAATAGATATTTTAAGAGTAGCTTTAGAATCTAACCGGTGCCTTAGTTCTTCAAAGTGTTAATCCATTTGATTGAGTTTATCCATGAATGCTTAAGTGAGGTTGGGTTTTTAAGCCATCGGTGCTGGTATGTGATTTGCAAGGTAATTAGAAGAATAGGCCTGAAGGGGTGGGTTGGAAGTAGGGGCTGGCATAGAATTTAATGGGTGCCCTGCGACTGGGTGAGAGGGCAAGGAAACATGACAGGGTTGCCCAAGAGGGGTGATGATAAGAGGCCTAGCTACCATTCGGGGTGGTGAAGGGGCCTAGTCACCCTCGACCCCTTTGTTGGCGGGCATCTTGCCCTTTGTGGTGGATTGGAAGATTGAAAAGGTCTCGAGATCAAGGTGAAGAGGTAGATCCTTGAGAGCTTGTTCTATACTACGTGAAGCAAATTGATGGGCAGGATCTTGCACTTCCTATTCTATTATAGCGTTAACATGACCCTTTGGTTGGACCATGGGTTGCAAAGCTCGTACTGACCCATCTCGTACTCTTCTTGCCCATAGTAGTCCGACATCTCGATGAGTCTTCTGGACCTTAGCATCATGGGCATCTAGTCAAACTTTCTATAAAAGATGGTTTAAAAAAATAAGTGGAGCACACAATTGAAGATTTTTTTAAGGTTTTGTTATTTGATGATTTTTTTTTAGTTTTGGTGTTTAGCAAATAGGTTGCACACAAAATCAAAAAGTTTTTTTTTTGTTTAAGAGTTTTGGAAGAAAGAATTTTGTTGATTTCAATTATGGTGAACAAACAAGTTATGCAAACAAACCTGGAATGATTACGCAAAAATTTTGTTTAAACCTTAGATTAGGTAGATTGATAGAAATTGTTCACTCAACTCAAGTAGGTTTGAGCCCTATTGCTCCAATCACCGATGGCCTAATGTTCTCACAAAATCACCACAAATAGGTACTTGGGTTCTTTGAGTTTTGGGATAAAAGGTAAACTAGCCCGATCATGCGGAGAGGGATACTCCACAAATGGGAACTTATGGAGACCTTGATAGAAAGAAACCAAGTCACTAGAAAGGAATATCCTACAAGAGTGATCCTCTAATGCCCTACAGATCGAAACAAGTCCAGTACTCGATGCAGATCTAATGCAAAAGAAAAATAAAGAGAAACAGGAGGATGAGAAACCAATTTATGCAAATATAAAATAAAAGCAATCAGTTAAGCAAAGCATGTATGAGATATGCAAGCAAGACAAGTATTCATGCAACAAAGCAAGCAACTAGTAACTGTAGACACACCAAATTTGCCTAATTCAGAGCATAAAACTCATGTTTTATAGGGTAACATGTGTGATTGATCATAGAATGATGCCAATCCTTTTAATGTTGATTTGGAGCTTTGTCGAATGAAATCGGACAATTTTCGAAGTTTTCCACACAAAACTGTAATTTCTAAGCGAAAGCCACACGTAAATCGTGTAAACCCAGAAATTGTCTGGGTGACCAATGCCTAATGATCATGTATTGAAGGTTATGGTTAGATTCACACTCCAGACGAGTTTTGTTTCATGCCATGTCTTTTTGGTTGGCCGTTGGAATCATTCCGACCATTATCGGATCTTCTATTCACTATCCTGAATTCCGGATAAAATTATGACGTTTTGGAGGGTGTTATGGCTGATCTGTTGTTGTAGAAAGCTTCTATATCCTGTTATCTTTCCAATGCAACAAACGGTGTCAAATTCCAAGTTTGGGAGTGACCACAATGGCTTCTGGAAGAAAGACGCACAAAATCAGTCTTATGCACCCTGGTCCCTGGACTGTTGCTCGACTTTTTCGACAACACAGATTTTGCGATATCTCTTTCTATTCTCATCAGAATCTTTCTATTCTTTTTCATATCTCTTTTTTACGTGATTCTACATTCTTCTATAATTTTTCGTATTTTTTTGTTTTAGTTTTAGTCTGTTAATCCAAAAAATAAAGAAAAGAGGTTAGAGATAACCCGAATCCGGTCAGTTTCTATTTAGTTGTGTGTTTTATGTTATTTTCTTTACATATACACCACTTTGTTTAGTTCTAATTGTCTTTTTCATTTGTTTGTTTGTCTAGTTGAACAGGAAATCAATCACCCACACATTGAGGACTCCTCTTTATCGGCCGGCCGAAGAAGGAGAAGTCTTGACCCGCACGCGTCCTACTAAGGTACACACGGTCACTTTTACTTCATAAATTGGAACTCGCGGTTCCTGGCGACCACATATGTCTTAATTTCCTTCTTCTCATCCTCCTCCCACATGGCCCGAACCGTCTCTTCGGTGATCGAGCGACGCTGAGGAATGAAAATTTGAGGATCAATGTGAGTGTAGAACCGAGGTGAGAGTGTTTTCTATGTTTTCTTCCTTCCTTTCTCATCCCCTCTTGAGGTGGCAATCCGGATTTATGGACTTCCTTGAAAAGGAGAGCCCTATTGTGTCTTTTAGAGTCGACAGCTTTGTGGCGATCATGTTGGGACAAGCAATGTCTTTAACCGTGGGTGCTTAGTATTTCTTTGCAACTAGTTCTAGTTATAGACCGGTTCTCGCGTGAGCCTTTCCTTCTTTCCATCTTTCTTAATTTCATGCCATCTAAAAATTTATGATTTTACCCATCTTTCATCAGATCTGAAGTGCAAAGTACATCATTTAATTTTTGTTATTTTAATTCAGCCGGTTCCCGCGTGAACCCACCTTTGCTTTTAAAACCAGTTCTCGCGTGAACCAACTCTCTTCTACAAATTGGTTCACACGTGAACCAACATTTATTTTCAGCCATTATAATCAGATGTTTCCCTTTCATTGCAGGTTATATCGCCCTCAAATTTGTCACCATGTGACCCTCTTTTATTCCCAGTTGCCATTTAAACTGGTTCCCACGTGAACCACCCCTTTTTTCCTTTCAAACTGGTTCCCGCGTAAACCAATCTCTTTATTTACTTCGGTTCCCACGTAAACCAAACCACTTTTATTCATATGTATCCCCACTTGGATCAGATCCTTATTCACTTTTAATTGGCCCCACGTGGCCCTCTTTAATCATTTAAACTGGTTCCTGCGTGAACCACCCTTTTTACCCAAAACCGGTTCCCGCGTGAACCACCTTTACTTTTTACCCTGGTTCCCACGTGAACCAGCTTATTCTTACATCAGTTCCTGCATGGACCACCCCTTTTGCTTAGCTATCAGATCTGAACCCTCTTCTTTCTATTACCTTTCACTATATCCATTTAGCTCACATGAGAAACACGGTCTAGATTCTAGTTTCTAGTTGCTTGTCTATGTTTCTAGTTACTTGTCTTATGTGATTGCTTGTTTATTTAAGTTTATGTTTTGCTTATTACTTGCTTTATTACTTGATTGCATTCTCTGCTCCTTCTCTCTACCTCCTTCTTTTACACTTTTTTTCTTTTGAGGTAGGAGCTCACTCTCCTATTTACCCCTCCCATCCAAAACACCCTCTTGGTGGATTCTGACCTCTATTCTGGGATATTCTTTTTTAGTTGACTTGGTTGGCTTTCATCAAGGCCTCCATAATTTTTTATATGTAGAGTATTCCTTTTCACGATTGGGTTGGTTGTATCACTCCCCAAAACTCGAAGCATCCTACGTTACCTACACGTGGTGAGATTGTGTGAAACCTAGGTCATTGGAGATAAGAGTTAGTATGCTAACCTATTTGTTAAGAGAACAATTCTTAACAAATCCATAAACCTAAGGTTTAATCAAAATCATTGCGTAATCTTGTTTTCAAGTCTTTTGCATCACTTGTTTGTCAAATAAAAATTCAAAACTCTAACATTTTTGCAAGATACTAAAAACAAGAAAAAGTTCTTTGTTTGTTTTGCCAACTCGTTTACCCTCTCCTTGAAGTTGAAGGGTGAAAATGCAATTATGGTTTGGAAGGCACATTGGAATGGTGGAACACACTGAACGCCGAGAGCACGAGATGGGTCACTAACCAATAAGCGGTCATGTTAATCCCTTGTTTGAGTCAGAAGCGCAAGAGATCCCTTAACCATCTGCTCTCCATGATGCTGAACAACTCTTTAGGGAGTTGTCTCTTTATACTGACCCTAGAAACCTATTCTCATATACAATCCATGGTGAAGGGCAAAATTGCCTCTGATCAGGCTGAAGCCAACCAAGTTGCCTTATCTTCTTGTCCTATGGTTCGACCACCACTCATTCAATCATCCTTTGTTCAACCACCTATTGTTCAGCAATCTGTGATTCAACCATCACTAGCACAACCATATGTAGTTCAACCATCTGTGGTTCAACCATTATTTGTCCTGCCAACTTATTTCAACCATGTTGCTCCCTTGGCCAACCAAGTCATGGGACAATCTTCAGAGAATTTACCAAATCATGCTCCTCAATTCTATAATCACACATCTAACCACATACCCCCACCAGTAAACCAAGAACCTGCTCTCACCCACGCAATCATGGATCAGCTCACCTAGATGAATGAGCGTTCTGAAGAGCTGAGATGTCGCTTGGACTCCAAGTCCACTCCTGAGGTCTCTATTCCTTCTTTGCCAGTTCTTCACCTGCCACCTTCTGAACTACCAGTTTATCGCCGCTAAAATGGTACTAGTAATCCTTTTCTCCACCTAAAATATTTTCTCTACAAGTCCTCATTCTAGAAAAATGATTGTAGAGTTCCTACTTGTTATGTCGATCATTAGAAGGGTCTGCATTGGAATGGTTCTACTCGCTCGACCCCTTTGAGGCAAATATTTTGATATTATAAAAACCAAATTTTTGCAAAGATACAGAGACCGGGTGGCACCATCATGCTCAATTATAGATTTGGTTGCTGAGAAGATGAAGCCTAAGAAGGACTTCATAAAGTTTGCTGATCGCTGGAGGGGAATGACAGAGAAACTAATAGATGTTATTTCAGAAGGGGAACAAATAAAGATGCTCATTGGAAACACTATACCTGCCCTAAGGAATGTCTTGATTATGCACCATCCTACCACCAAGAATGAACTTTATGACAGTGCTTGATATTTACAAGTCCACTTCAAAGATGCCATAATGATAAATCTATTTGCTCCCAAACCTAGAAACATCAGGAAGACCACCTTTACACCAGCTGGGCCTACAATCGAGGGAGTAGTCAACAATGAAGCTGTAAACATTGTGGGGAACCAGGGAGGGAACCGTCAAAACCAATTTGGGAACCCACCCCAAATCCTTTCTTACCAGCCCCCTCAACAACAATTTAGGCCACAACAACCACCTCAGCCAATAGTGCATCCCCGTCAACCTCGTCAACCTACCTATAATAGGGCACCGCCACCACCCAATCAAGCACCACGAAGGGAAGGTCCTAGGAAAGAGAATTACTGACAACTCCCTTACTCCTTGACCAACATCTTCAGTGTACTTATGATAGAGAAACAATTGGAATTGCCCAAAGAAAGAGAGGTTTGGCCAGCAAATGCAGATATGTCCTGATACTGTGCTTACCATTGGTACCCTGGTCACATAGTCGAAGTGTGTTTTCAATTTAAGGACTACATCAACGATCTGAATGACCAAGGCAGCATTGATTGGGCTCAATTGGGGTATGCATACAGGCAATGAAGGCTAAGTAGCAGTAGCGACAATGTCCACCAATTCAACCTCAACAACAACCTGGTTTGGGGATTGTTCAGAATCCGCTCCCATTACATGCTCCCGCTCTGGCACCGGCACCAGCACATCCAAACTCAGGAATTGGTCTAGTACGCTCCATTGTCTAGGAAGATGCCAGCCATGCTCAAGGTTGGCAACTAGAAAACCACAATGCAACCATACTAGTCAACCCAGCTAGGCCTCCAGTCAGGAACCCTCCTAGATAGATAATCCATGCACCGTCTACTCCAGAACCACCACCAAGCTCAATAACCTAACCATTGGCCGCTGTCGACTCCAGAAAACGGGTTCCGGATCGGCACCTCAAGAGAAGGTGAAAGATGGAATAGGAGAAAGGGAGTGAACTGGAAAACACTTAGAAAGCGGTAAAATCCTCACCTTAGTCCCACACTCACATTGATCCCCGAACTTTCATCTTACGGCGTCGCTCAAGCACCGGAGACGGTTCGAGTCATGTGGGAGGAGAGTGAGGTTAAAGCGTGAATAAAAAAGAGGTGGTCGCCAGGAGCCGCGGGCTCCTCTTTATGGAATTGAAAAATAAAATATGAACGTGTGTACCTTAGCATGGGAGAGAATGTGTGCAGTTTTAACCTTCTTCTTCTTCATCTGGCTGATGAAGAAGAGTCCAACCAATGCTAGCTTGATGTACTTGTGCAACTAGTAGACAAAGAAGGCAAGAAAACAAGTGAAGAGAGGATTAGAACTGAGTGAAGTGTAGTAACTGTAAAAACAATAACACAAAACGGCAATTGGAAACAAACTCACCGGATTCGGGGTTAGCCCTAAACACCTTTTTTTGGTTTTTTTATGATATATGAAATGATGCAAAACTGAATAAAAATGATGCTTAAATATGAACTAAATAATTTTAATAAAAAGTTAGCAAAGAGAATATGAATGGTTAAAGACAACACAACCCAGGCAAAGTGGCAACCGGGTTGGACAGATTCAATGTAAACTGCGCTGCTCTGATGCAGAGACTGTAACGAACAGCACCAATGTAAGAATAAAGTGATGTTTGTTTCAAAATAAATAGGAATCACCGAGGGTGGTTTTATATGAAGACAAGTTTGCATGAATCTTATGATAAGTAATTTGAATTTACATGATAAGCCGGATCTTAGACAGTGAAGTTCTGGAAACTCCCATTACAATGTCGATGTAGGACATGCTATGAAAAATGTATAGGCTGAATCCACCATTAAATGTAATGAAATTGACTTAGAAGACGATGACTTAGAAAAGAAGACTTCGGATCTGTCTGTATAGTGCCGGTTTTGAAGCCGTAACAAGCCGAGGGAATGTTAGAATTGATCTCTGTTTAATGGAGATGAAATATATCTTGATGAATCACACTTCTTCTGAAGGAAGTCAGGCTTTAAAATGACCAAAAAGATCTGTAGAAGCCGATGATCAGCAGTGCAGCACATCGGAGCATAGACCGGCTTCTTTCTCACTTTGGGATGATCTCCGGGCACCGGGACGAAGAGAGAACGATTTGGGAAGGTTGGGATGAGCCTAGGGTGGCTGAAAGATGAGAATAAGAGTGCTAGAGGATGGGTATGCCCTCCTTAGGTCGTTCATATGAGTCTCTCTTTATAGGGGATAAAAAATAGGTCAAAAAATAGCAAGTTTTGATACATCCGACCATAGGTTGGATTTCCTCCATTTAATGTTGCTAATTTTTATCATCAGGCATCTATAAACTTACCCAAATGATTAAGAAGGATTGGAAACTGTGGATAACCTTCGCCATGTTCAAAATATGTCTCCACTTGAAGAGAAAACAAATTTGGTCTAAAAATAGCAAGTTTTGATGTATAAGACAACAAGTTGGACTGCCATCATTTGATGATGCTAATTTCATCCATGAAGCTTCCAGATACTATACCAAGTAATATGGAAGAGGAAAAAGAAAGGTAAGGTTGTGAATTGGTCAGATATGTGCCCAATGGGCTAGGCTTGCATGCAATTGGGCTTGATCGGTGCTGCGTGTGGACAGAACTGCATGTCTAACTTATAAAAGGTGCTGCAGACAAATGGTAGATCAGAATTGATTGTCATTTGTTGCATTGAAAAGAGGACTCATAGAGAAATATTATTTATGTTTAAGACTTCTTCATTAAACGTTCATAGAATCCTGTGAAAAATTTTAAAGTAGAGGATATGCCGGAAAAAGCATAATTTGGCACACAACCAAGCGGCGCGACTTTGGCGCAAAGACCACCAAGAGCAACATGAAAGTTAGAATGGGCTTTCATTTGAGAAAAATGAATTTTACTAGAGATCAACAACTCTTTATCATATTTCTAATGAACTCCTTGGCTCATCCAAACGGATCGTTTAACTTGGTTTTGATGGTTTAAAAGAGATGTTACCAATGGAATAAGAGTTTAAGCTCCAAATAAGGACAAATTGGCATGTCTACAGCTTGCCTTGCCTTGATGTCGGTTTTGCAAGGGAATGATATGTAATGAGGCGAAGTGAAATGTAGAGGAAGGTAGTGAAGCGAAATGAGTTGTAATGGAATGTAGTGGAGCGAAATAGAGATGGACTGAAAAGGTTGCATCAAGGTGTAGATATAGACATGCTCAACGACCAAATTCGGCAAAGTGTATCTGTTCATGTTCCTCGGATTACTGTCACGTTTCATCAAGCCTTCTTACATCCGATTGGTAAAAAGTGTGCCATGGGCACGTGAGAAGAATAGCCAACCCCCAACGTGGGGGAATTCCCGAATCATAGATTTGTGGGTTTATCATCATCCAGCAACCCGATCTTTGCGGTGTTCTGTACTGTGATGGGCTAAAGTTTTAAAAAAGATTTGTTTTTGTAAAATAAAAGAATACCAATCGAGCATATTCTGGCTCTTATATTCATTTAAGTCTTCCAAGAGACATGAATCAATTTAGAATGGAATGATCTCGAATTCCAAAAGGTAAATGTTAAAGCACAGACCGTGAAGATAATGACGGTGCAAGTTCTGATCAAATAGGAGACCCTTGGTAGGATGAATTGACTACCACGGTGGGATGAATAGCAAGAAGGGTGTTGTAGTGGCCACAATGGGGTTAGCAATAAAAGATTTGAAGACACAAGGTGATTACTGAAGGGATACGGTGCGATTAGAAAACACGGTGGGATTAGAAAATATGATGGGATTAGAAAGATCGGGATTGGGGTACATGATGGGGGAGTGCACCCAGTGGGAATGGTGAGAAAGTGATGATCATGATGAGATGCATGTAATGACAACGAAAAATGTAATGCAACTAATACTACATGATGCATGCTGGGCTCAACAAAACAGAAACAAAACTTGTATAACAATTAGTTGAAGATATAGATTGTCTATGAGGCGAAGATACCCAAACGGAAACCATCGTCCCTCACAGCACAATTTTGGCCTATCCGTGAGCACAAAGAATGACCCAACCGTTGTGAATTTTGATGAAGGGGATCTCAGGCCTAGTTTTCTTTGCATTCATGGTTTTCAACGTCAATGTATAAAATAAATAGTAATGCACCTAATATATGCTAAGAAAGGAAATGATAACGGTGAGTTTGCAATGTGATTACATGCATTCTCACAAAAGAGTTCATGTGTCCTAATGAGGACGCAAAGCAAAAGCTTCTCGGCAAAGTTGAGGCTGAGGTAATGATGACACCTCTTCCTGAGAATCCTTAGGGGAGGGAAGTGGCGAGCATCACCTTATTGAAATCTTGAAAAATGCTCTTCGGCAAAGTTGAGGATGAGGTCATGGTGACACCTCCTCCTAAGAATTCTTGGGGGAGGGAAGTGGCGAGCATTGCCTTGTTGTGCAATTTGCCTTGTTTCTTTTACACTCGAAAAACTAGATTAGAATGCCAGTATGGCTTATCCCCCTTGCAAGTTGTAGTATGTCTTGACCTTTGTCAAGGAGTGTAGCCTTCTTAAGGGTGTAAAAAAATAAAAAATAATGTGACAAATATGCAATGAAATATTTGAAACATGAGAGACTAAGAATAAATATGAATATAAAGATGAGAATTCAAACCAAGCATGGTGATAAAAAAAAATTTGAAAATTTTGTTGGAATTTGAAAAGAAGTTTTGTTAAAAAAAAATTGGGATTTTGAAAATATTCAACTTTTTTTTGGAGTTTTAAAAATACTATTTTTTTTTGAATTTTTGAAGATATTCAACTTTTTTGAAAACAATTTTTTTGGGAGAGAAAAAATTAGTATTGACACAAGTTCTCATCATTTGGTTGTTATTCTAAGTTTACTAGTAGATACCATGTGCAAAATGGGATTCCTTACCCAAAATCTTTATTTTTTTTATCTTCAACCTTTGATCGGCCAGAGTTTAGCTTCGATTTGGTTGGTCCACCCATACCCTGGGGGGTTAAGAATAAAGAATTGATAGGAAGTCCTTGATAGGCTTTGGAGATGTCAAGAGAGATTTCTCTACTTGCACCTTATTGCCCGTTGGGGTTCAGCCTCTTCGGGTCTTTTCTTCTTTATTGACAAACCTATTTTTTTGTGGCACATATTCGGATAGGTCTTTGACCTGTGAGGTCATTGCCCATCTTTTGGTGCCTTTTTCATTTTCTACATTTTGGGTACTCATTAAGACATGTCCATATTTGTTTAAACATGTGGGGTTCATTGCCCATCTTTCGGCACACTTTTTCTTTGAGAAATTGGACCTTTTGAGATGGCCTCCTACTAAGGCGGTGGATGCTTTCGATACTCTCCCCCTCTAGTCCCCTTTTCCTATCTTGGACCAAACAGAAGAGAATATGGTGAGGGTTTTCTTTCCATCTCTAAGCCTTGCCTAGCTTCTCTCGGGTGTCAGGTCATCTAGATTCTGAGATAGGAACGTGTTGTGTGTGTAGTATGGTATCTACCCTCGAATCCTAGAGAACATCCTAGGACATGTGGACTCAAGTTATACTGGTAGTTCTCTCTATTTTTTAGGTAGATTACATTCCAGAAGTGAATCAATTGTTCGCATGTCTTGCAATGTAAAGAATTTGTTTAATAAAAACAAGGTAGCTACAAATATCGTCAATCATGAATTTCTCTCCATTAAAATTGTGAAGTTCAAAATCATTTCAAAAAAATATTGCCTTGCGGATGACATAATGATGATGAATGCAATGTAATACCTGAGAGAAGAAGTAGTTCATTGCTAATGACAACTTTGTTTATGTTGCCTTGCCTTGTCTTGCCCAACTGCTTCCACTTTGATATGCTCCATATCGCATTGGATTGAAGATTCAGAGTCATATGATGAAGTAAAAGATGTGGAGGATCTGATTTAGCATGGAGGAGTCAAAATTAATGATGTAAAAGGCAAAGATTGTGGTATCACCCAGGAAATTTCTCTACCCTTGATTTTTATTGAAAGTAAAACTTGGGAAAAGAAAGAGAACTCAAACAGGAAGAAAACATGCTTGGAAACAAAAGTGAGTTAAAATGGGCTCTTGGGCCTGTGAGTTGAAAGTGGGCTTGAAGGCCGAGGAGTAGTCGGAATCAAGAGGCACGTGAGCTCAAGATTTGAATGTGGGCTAGAGAGGCCGGTTGATGTTGATGGGCAAGAGGGCTCGATTGGAGGTGATGGGCTCAAAGACCCGATTGGAGGTTGAGCCTAAGGGACCCAACGAAAAGAGCGGGCACACGGGCCGATTTAGAAGGTTGGGAGCAAGATTGTGATTTGTGATGCACTTGCTGGCGCCATTGAAGAGTATGGGTGCGCAAACCCGAATTCGAAGAAGTGGGGGCGCAGGGGCCCGATATTGAAGAAGTATGGGCACACAGGTCCAATGGTGAAGAAATGGGGGCATACATGCCCAAAGTTGAAGGAGTGTGGGCATGTGTGCCCGAGGTTGTTGGAAGGTGGGCACGTGGGCCCGATTTAGAAAAAATAAGGGCACATGGGCCCGATTGGGGAGAATTATGGGCACGTGGGCCCGATGGAAGGAAAGGGGCACGTAGGTCTAGTTGGGAAAAAGGGGTATATGGGCCTAGTTGAAGGAAAGGGGCATGCAAGCCCGATTGATTAAAAGGGGCACGTAGGTCCGGTTGAAGAAAAGGGACATAAGAGCCTGATTGATGAAGAGGGGCACATGGGCCTGGTTGGATAAAGGGGGCACGTGGGCCCGGATGATGGAAAGGGACACATGGGCCCAGTTGATGAAAAGGGGCATAAGAGCCAGATTGACGAAAAGCGGCATAAGTGCCCGAAAATAAGGCATAAGGGCCCAAAAATGGGGCATAAGGGCCCAATTGAGTGGGATGGGGTGTGGGCCGTGGCCCTAAGATTGACAGATTTTGGGCCCATGGGCCCAATTGATGATTGTGAGAAGGATAAAGAAAGGGTAGTGGCCCTAAGATTGAGGAATTGTGGGCCCATGGGCCCGATCGTTGATTTGGAGAAGAATAAAGAAAGGGTCATGGCTGATTGATCGTGGGCCCATGGGCCGGATTGTTGCTTAGGAGAAGAATGAGGTAAGGGTCGTGGCCCTAAGATTGATGCTAAGGGATTTACCTGCCTAGCTGGAGTAGGTCCTAGTATTCCCTTGCTAAGGTCTGCATCTTCCTTCTGTAGGTATAGATTCCTTTTCTATTTCACTGACCAATTCGGTCTCCTTACTTCCCAGCTCAGGGGTCAATTCAATCTAACAAACTTCAGGGATCAATTCCAATGATGACGATAGTTGATCTAAACCTGAAGAATCATTGCCTAGTCCTTGACAATCAACAAAATTTATGATCTCCTCACCTAAGCTCCTTACAGTAGGCTTCTCCTCAGGTTGTTCTGGGGAAGAGGGCATGCCTAGTTTAGGAGATTCTAGAATGATAGAAGAGTTTGGTTCAACCTCCCCTACTGGCTGACTTTGATATTGAGAGAGAGCAAGGATATGTTGAGGAGTTGATTCCTTTGCCAGGGCAGGAGCACAAATGGTTGGAGTGATTGATTCCTCTACCAGGGCAGGAGCATGAAGGGTCAAAGTGACTGAATCATCTGCCATGGCAGGAGCATGGATGATTGGAGTGACTAGTTCTTCTACCATGGCAGGAGCATCAACGGTTGAAGTGAATAAATCATCTATTAATTGGTTCCTCTGTCTGGGCAGGAGCATAAATGATAGGAGTGACTAGTTCCTCTGCCAAGGCAGGAGAAATAGAAGAAATAGGGGCCTTAACCGACTTAGGGTGAACCCTATTTTGGGGGATTGATTGAATAGCCAAGGGTTGTTCAATTGGTGTTAGCATAGAAGTTGGTTCAGGCTGAGGAGCTATTGGTGAAATTGGTTGAGGGGCCAAGGCTTGTGTTGTTAGCCGAGGAGCTGTTGGTGAAGTAGACTAAGAAGCTAAGGGCCCGATGATTGGCCGAGGGGCCTTTGAAAATGTTAGTGGAGTCAAAGGCTGGGGAACTGGTTTAGGTAATGAAGTATTTGCACGAGCGACAAGAGGAACTTGATTGTGCACAGTTGGTTTCGCCATTAGCACGGGTTGCATGACTGGTTGAGGTTTGGGCATGGGTGGCCTAATCAACTGGCGTCGAGGAGTCGGCTAAAGATGATGATGGATGAGGTTAGAGAGGGCTCCTAGGTTGGTGCATAGCATCAATGCTCCTCTCAAGCCTGGGTCTCAATTCATCAGAATATTGCATTAATTCCACATCTTCTTTTAGTTCCCCAATTATTGAATAGCCTGGCCCATATTGTTTCAAGAATTTGGCCTTGACAATTTCGAAATCCCATATCTCTACTTCGTTCAATGAAAAAAACCAATCTAGGGCTGCACCCTCTAAAGATCTCCTAAAAAGAAAGGCAAGGATCTTTCTATCATTCTACCATCTAGATGATTTTCTTAGGAAATCATTGACATGGGTGAAGGGATCACCTGAGTCATTGTAGCGATGGTAGGTTGGCATTTGTGATTGGGGGATGTAGATAGTATAGTGGGGAAATTCGACGGTTTCTTTATCCTTGGCAACAGGTGGGGAGGAATTCACCAGGGGGTGTGCATGTGGCACTCGGATGGGAGGGGGGTGGGTTGGTGTGCAAGCTAAAGAATGACCCACAATGGAGTTAGTAGATGAAGTAGCATGGCAGGACTACCCAGGTGGGGTTATGGTAAGAGGTTGAACTGCCAATTGGGGAGGTGAGGCAGCTCGGTTGACTTTGGCTGGACCATGATTGACAAGCGTCTTGCCCTTTGCTAGGGACTGCACAATTGAGAAGGATTCAAAATCAAGGTGGAAAGATAGACCCTGAAGGAGTTTCTCCATGCTGAGCGGAGCAGGCTGATGGGTGGGATCATGAATTTTGGGTTCCCTGATGGCATTAACATGGCCCTCTGGTTGGACCATGGGTTGCTGTAGCATGTAGTGACTCATCTTGTAGTAGTCCAGCATCCCGACGTGTCTTTTAGACCTTAGCATCATGGGCCTCCTGTCAATCTTTCTTCAAAGATGGTTAAAAAAAGAAGGGCAAGTCAAGCACACAATTGAAGATTTTTTTGTTATGTTTTGTTTTGTTTGATTTTTTTGTTTCAGTTTAGTTGTTTGGAAAACAAGTTGAACACAAAATTAGAGAGGTTTTTGTTTTGTTTTTTTAGGTGTTTTGCAAGAAGAAATTTTTAGTTATTTTCAATTTTTGGTGAGCAAGCAAGTTACGCAAACAAGGTTTTAAAATGACTACTTCTCAATATTTGGGTTGAAACCTTAGATTAGATAGATTGTTAGTAATTGTTCACTCAAATGGGTATGGTTCCTATTGCTTCAATCTTCAAGACCTAAGGTTGTCACTCAATCACCACAAGTAGGTACTTGGGTTCTTCGGGTTTTGGGAAAGTGGTACAACCGGCCCAATCGTGCGAAGAGGAATACTCCACGGATGGGGACTTACGGAGGTTTTGATGGAAACCACCAAATCAACTAGGAAAGAATATCCCAAAAGAGAGGTAAGAATCCACCAAGAAGGTGTTTGGAGGGTGAGGGTGTGTTGGGAGAGAGAGCCCTCACCTCATATGCCCTACAGATCGGAGTAAGTCCGGTACCCGATGCAAAAAGGCTAATGCAAAAGTAAAAATGCAGAGTAGAGGAGAAGAAGCAATAAATATGCGCAAACATAAAATGAAAAGAAGTAAGTAAATCAAGCATGCAATATGCATAAAAGACAAGCAATCATGCAATAAAACAAACAATCTAGTGACTAGAACTAAATTAGAATGAAACTAGTTGCACAAACAAATCAAGCTAGCATGGTTAAAGACATTGGTTGTCCCACCGTGGTCACCAAAAAGCTGTCGACTCCATAAAACGGGTTCCGGATCAGCACCTCAAGACAAGGTGAAAAATGGAACAGGGGAAAGGGAGTGAATTGGAAAACACTCAAAAAGCGATAAAATCCTCACCTTGGTCCCACACTCACAATGATCCCCGAACTTTCATCTCACGGCGTCGCTCGAGCACCGGAGATGGTTCAAGTCATGTGGGAGGAGAGTGAGGAATGAACTGACTTAAAGCATGAATAAAAGAGGTGGTCGCCAGGAGCCGCGGGCTCCACTTTAAGGAATTGAAAAATAAAAGATGATTGTGTGTACCTTAGCGCGGGAGAGAATGTGTGCAGTTTTAACCTTCTTCTTCTTCGGCCGGCCGATGAGAAGAGTCCAACCAATGTTAGCTCGATGTACCTATGCAACTAGTAGACAAAGAAGACAAGAAAACAAGTAAAGGGAGGATTAGAACTGAGTGAAGTGTAGTAACTGTAAAAACAATAACACAAAATGGCAATTGGAAACAAACTCATCGGATTCGGGGTTAGCCCTAATCCCTTTTTTTGGTTTTTTTATGATGTATGAAATAATACAAAATTGAATAAAAATGATGCTTAAATTAACTAAATGATTTTAATGAAAATTTAACAAAGAGAATATGAATGGCTAAAGACAACATAACCCAGGCAAAGTGGCAACCGGGTTGGACAGATTCAACGGCTCTGATGTAGAGACTATAATGAACAGCACCAATGTCAGAATAAAGTGATATTTGTTTCAAAATAAATAGGACTCACCGAGGGTAGTTTGATATGAAGACAAGTTTGCTTGAATCTTATGATAAGTAATCTGAATTTACCTGATAAGCCGGATCTTGGACAGTGAAGTTCTGGCAACTCCCAGCACAATGTCGATGTAGGACGTGCTATGGAAACCACAGATATTTGAATTGAATGATTCTTGTTGTAAAAAAATAGGACTTAGCAGGAAACAATTTCTATGAAGGATGTATAGGTTGAATCTACCATTAACCGTACTGAAATTGACTGAGAAGATGACTTAGAAGAGAAGACTTTGGATCTGTCTGTATAGCACTGGTTTTGAAGCCGTAACAAGCCGAGGGAATGTCAGAATTGATCTCTGTTTGTTGGAGATGAAATATATCTTGATGAATCACACTTTTTCTGAAGGAAGTGAGGCCTTAAAATGACCATAAAGATCTGTAGAAGCCGATGATCAGCAGTGCAGCACATCGGAGCATAGACCGGCTTCTTTCTCACTTTGGGATGATCTCCGGGCACCGAGATGAAGAGAGGACGATTTGGAAAGGTTGGGATGAGCCTAGGGTGGCTGGAAGATGAGAATAAGAGTGCTGGAGGATGGGGATGCCCTTCTTAGGTCGTTCATATGAGTCTCCTGTAAGGAATCAATACATGACAGCGGAAAAATTTTGATTCCATAAAACCATGATCTTTGCCTTGATCGATGCCGAACGAGTAAAACCGGGAACCGAATATGAAGTAGAACGAGAGTACCTCATGGGATTTCTCAAATCCCTCACCATGGATGAAGAGAGGACATTCCTCCTTGCTGAAAATCGTTCAAGTGTCCGGTCTCTAGCGGTATCCACACGATCTGCTTCAATAGACGAGTTCTCTCTTCCTTCGGGCCTCCAGAAACCTTCCAGATCCAAGCTTGACCATGGGAGATTGCCTTCTAGAGGAGAGAGGAGGGAGAGAGGAGGCTTGGGACGTGCTCCAGCCCTATGGCTTGTTAGGGTTTGGCTTCATAAGCCATTTATATATCGAAGATGGAATTTTTCACAAAAACCCACAACTTCTATAAAATTGCTTCCATGCCCTCATCTTATTGACCAGATCTATTGTGTGTGACCCACTAGGCCCAATAGTCAATTTGGTTGAAGCCTTAATTAATTTAAAAGAACAATTCCTTTAAATTAAATCAAAACCGTTATCCGATAACAGTTTTTACGGCTTTCTGATCATAAAGGGTACAAGCCACATCCTATGATCCAAATGACTTTGGGGAGTTAAATAAAATCCATTGAGACTTTCCATCATCAATTACCACACGGATTTAAATCTTCTTTCATACAATGTCCCGGTCGGTCAGGGGTTCGGCACTGACTGTCAACCCCTAAGTATTCCAACACTATGAAATCTTGTACTCGTGAATGGATGAACTGGAAAACTCCTTTTACAATTATCCAACTACCTTGGCCAAGGATTTAGAGTACTATCCATAGGACATTCTCTCTCTCCTACCGAGAGTGAACGATCCCCTATTGTCCGCTCAATTGCCTCCACCGGGTTTCCCATATACCCAATCCATTAACTATATAGGACCACAATACTAAGTGATCCATCAGTCAATAGTCAAAGTACATAGTACGCCTGGCAAGACATCTTTGGCGACTCAGGTCAAAGATCCAACCGTGCTATTGAGATGTAGGAATAACCTGATAGACAGTTCGGTAAGATACCGATCAGGTTTTCCTAAATTGGTCAGTTCAGTGAACTCATTCCACTAATGAGCACCTGTGTGTGTATCTTAGTGTCACCACACTGATGACCAATGAGATCGATCATTCTCATCATATGAGAAGACATCACACACACACTAGTCTATCCGGATTCTTGATGTCCTGTCTCAAGGATCCTATGACTAGGAACATTTAGATCACATACCTCTAGATGATCGATCTCATTATCATGATCTCATCATGATTCAATCATCATTGCATGTGATTAAGGACTTCATTACGATATACGCTTCTAATAAAAGCTAGTAACGAAGTTTTGCCTATTTAATTGAATGAGATATTTCTAGAAATGTCGAATCATATCATATATGATTGGCTTGTAGGGCATACATTTCTATCAATCTCCCACTTGCACTAAAGCCAATCACCCATCTGGCTGATCTCTATCATCTCAAGGTGAAGCTCAAACACTCTTTGAGTATCTGCTTCAGTTAGTGGATCTATAATGTTATTAACAGAAGATACTCTATCTTTAATTATATCTCTATCAACTGCATTCTCTCTGATTCTATGGTTTTGCCATAGAAGTTTGAAACTTCTAATGAGACTTTGGCTCTACCCCATTGTTTTCTCAAAACAATACACTTTCAGAGAAAGTTGGGACAATCCCATAAGCTAGATGAACATCTTCATCTAGTCAGCTTCTCAAGTAATATACAGTCATTATTCAATCTACTTTAGATTAGTTGTAGAATTAGCAGTGTTCTCTTGCATGGAACTCTTCGAGCTCACTGCACCACCATTATATTAACTTATTATCAGACTTATCTGATTAGAAGCTTGTGTTCATAAAACTACAAGACTTCAAGTCTTATCCTCCATACATTAGAGATATATCCATAGTGCTTCTCAAGTATTCAATGACACATCTCTAAATTATCCTGTGACTCTCACAAGAATTTACTTGATGAATGCTCATAACACTTAGAGCATGAAGTCATGTGCGTAGCATCACAAATGTGATAGGTCCTATTGCAAAAGCATAAGGGCTATACTAATGTGATCTCTTTATCTCTTAAGAAGTCTATAAAGACATATCTTTAAAGATATCAACTCCACACTTCATAGGTAAGAAACCTATCTTGGAGTTTACCATGTCAAACTCTTTGACTATAGTTTTTATGCACATGAATTGGGTAAGGCCAAGAAACCTTTTAGATCTATCTCCATAGATCTTAAAACCCATTTTAAGTTTGGAGGATTAATTGATAACTAGGCTCACTTATGATAACATACTTACTTCATTCTCAATGAGTAGTATGTTATGCATATATCATGTCAAGAAGATAATAGCACTCCCACTTATCTTATATGAAAACACAAGGCATATCTTCATTCTCAATGAAGTCATAAGATTTAATCTCATTAAACCTTATCTACCATCTATGGGAAGTTTTACTTGAGTCCATAAATGGACCTTATGCACACACTATTTGGATGTTTTGGAACTTGATTCCCAAAGGTTGTATCATATACACCTGTTTCTCAAAATAACATAGAGAAACACTATCTCAACATCCATTTGACATATCCTATAGTCAAAGTGTGTAACAATCAAATCCGAATGGATTAATTCCATGGCATAGGTAAAAGGTCTTATCATAGTCTACTATTTGACATAAATGATATCCCTTTTAACTATCCTTACTTTGAAGGTCTCTACCTTCTAATATACTTCAATCTATTCTTTAGTGATCCATTTATACCCTATAGATACTAAATCCTTAGGTGGATCAATCAAGTTCTGAACTTGATTAGAATAGATAGAGTTTATATCGGATTTTATTGTTTCTTCCCATTTTGAATCAATATCTCATATTGCTTCAATATAAATCTTAGGATCATTATCCTTTTATCTTATGTCTCATTTCTTCCATCAAAGATACCTCTCACATATCTCTTAGGTTGATTGGACATAAGAAAAGATCTATGATTTGCCCTTGTGTAAATATAAACTAGTACCTTAATAAAAGTGTCCATGGATTGTGGGACTGGAACACCTTCCATTTATACCTTGCTCCCACTGTCTTTCTAAAGGAGGGACTCTTCCTCTAGAAATATGGAGAGATGAGCAACTCATACCCTTCTCCCTAAGGGAGGCATTAATATCCTTAAATTTGCTTAGGATATCCCACAAGCCAACACTTTATAGTCTTATATTCCAACTTAATAGGGTTATACTTCTTTACCAAGCCAGACATTCTGAAACCTTAACTTGCTTAAGGTCAAGCTTTAATCCCTTTCCATATCTAATATTGAATAATTGGAATAGACTTGAAAGGTACCGATTTAAGATCAAATGTCTATATTGAGTGCTAACCCCAAAACAGACAAAGAAGAATTTTGCAAAGGTTGTCAATGTCCATACTATGTCCTACACAATATGGCTTCTCATTTTAGCTGCTCAATTAAGCTAAAATGTATAAGAGGTGTCCATCAAAATTAGATTATACTATCCTTCCTTTATGTGTGAATTATTACTTAAGTATCCCCTCTTTGATCTCATCAAAGAGTTCTAATACTCTTTTCATTAATATTTCCTCTTCATTCTTAATCTCAAATAATTTCTCAAAGGTTTTAGATTTGTACTTCATAAAGTACATATGTCCATACCTAGAGAAGTCATTTTTGAAAATTAATGAAGTTGAAATATTATCCTCTATCATTAATAGATATGGGCTAACATGCATCTAGATGCATGAGTTCTATAAACTCATTAGCCCTCTCTCCATGTCTAACAAATGAAGAGTTGGTCATTTTGCTTAATAAGATAAGACTTACATATAGTTAATGATTCCAAATCATTTACCTATATGTTACTATCCGAATAGTACTCCTTAAGTCTTTTCTTATAAATATGACCATACTACTAAACAATAGATTGATCAATATCAATCTACTTCGCCTAATGAGGATTTTTCACACATATTATAAGAGCATACACATCTTATATGAATAAACTCTTATTATGCTCCTACTGGTAAACACTTTACCAGTTATCATTTTCATACCATAGAATAAATCTCCATTTATTCAACTAGGAAATGAAAACAATATTCTTTTAGAAGGATAATTAAGACAACTCTAGAAGGCTATAGAAAATTTGTATCTCCCACTAGTAATGATGCAACATTTTGTACCATTTCATATGTAGGTCAACAATCTTCTTTAAACCTTCATTTACTTGCTATTATCTACAACTCATTGTAGATATATGATGCATCTCTGGTATCTCATACTATTATATGCACCCCTAGTATCATATACTAGAATACACATACATAGTATCTTATACTATCAAATGTGTATATAAGACAAGTAAATATTAATGACATAGATACATGGAGCTTCTCAAGCTCCACCTTTGCATTATGTGCAATACACTTTGCACTTCTTTTTCTACTTACCATCATCATGATAGTAGAGGAATGCTATGTCAAATTTGGGTTATAATATCTTGACTCACTTCTTTGACTTTTAACTATCACCATCTATTTCTATCTAATGATCTTACTTCTTTCTATTGGTCTTACCAATAAGAAGTATTCAAGATGTATTATTCTTTATCACCTTTAATTAGCTCATCACCATGAGCCATGATGGATATCAAATCCATCTATCCATGTTGCCACTAATAATTTTATCTGATAGAGGCTAACATCTGATAGAAGGCAATCAATACATCATTTTTAATGAGATAAGATCTTATCTTCTCTCACTTCATTAGATAGTGTAGGAGATACCTACTTCTCAAGTAGGATAGTCAATAGGTCAACTATGAGAACTATTCTCTTAGTTCTAAACCGATATAAGAAGTGTGAGCCATTAAAATACTTAGCATCTAGCATGCTAGATTAATGGTGGTTTATAATATTCTACAACAGAGATGTAATTATATTAACATTACAGACATTCATTAAAATTAAGATATGATCTTTCATCCTAATTTATACTCCCACTAACTTTTCGACGAATTTGCATAACCCTCATTATGCAAAGACGGGATAGCACGATAACATCCTAGTGGGGACCAAGACCCTACTAACTTTATGGTGATGACCTTGTGGTAGCACAACAAATCATCCCATACTTAATAGGTAGGCAACTATTGCCAGTTGCAACTCTTGCAACTCTTGCAACTCTTAGTCATTTAGCCTCTAGAGTTATGATCTTGTGGTAGCACAACAAACCATATACTCTAGTTAGGTCAAACCCGCTTGTTACGTTATGAGAATGGATTCTTCACACAGCCCTTGTGGTGGCACAACAAAGCCATGCAAATGGTCCACCCCAAAGTTCGGCTAATGCCTTAGCCATGATCTCCAATCCCTTGCTGAATAGGCCTTGTGGTAGCACAACAAACCCATCCAATCTAAGATTGGCTCATCAAGACCATAACAACGGAAGGCTACGTGAGTCATTCTTAATGTCTCACGTTTATCGACCTAATTAGAACGAGGAGGGATTTTATTTTAGTCTCATCAACATAGGTGCTACATATAATTATTAATATACCTTTGGAATATCATATATTTAAGGTATAAACTGTAGCACACACCACATATCAAATATGCATTAAAACATAGGTGATCATGGACTTAACCCTAATCATACACCTAAGGCACCCCTATAGGTGCAATTCCTTGCTTCAGAAGCTTGAGTTGGCATGCTCCCACTTCAGAAGGGTGCTTCTCCAAGTGGTCCCGCTCTCCATTCTATCACGAGCCGGCTTCTAACCATTACAAGCAGCTAAAGGGTACATAGACCCACAAATGTACAACTCATAATAAGAAACCTTGGTTTCAACCAAGGGGAGTACACAAATGGGGAGGAGGTAGAATGTACAATCAGATTGTATAGAAAGAGAGGAGGCACACGCATGCCCCATTTAATAACATAACCAACTTAATTAACCAAGCAATCAAAAGCAAAGCATATTTAAGTCCATGATCACCTCCATACACACACCAACATTCATCACATGAACATAGAGCGCATACGTGATAATTATATGAGATATATCATATATACCATCATAAAATTATATACTGTAATTTTGAAATTCCAAATTTCATGCTTGTCGAATTTTCATAAAATAAATAACATGAAATGCACATATAAACAATTTACATGCATAAGACAAGCAATATAAAATATTCAGATGATTCATGCTTTTCCAAAATTTCTCAGAGCATTAAATTAATGTCCAAATCATAATTCTTCAAAATCATATTTTTCAGAATTTATTTGAACACTAATTTAATCAATAAAGATTTTAAAACAATTTTAAAATCATTTATAAAATGATTCTATGGCAACCAAAGTCCAAAACTATTTAACAGGTTCATAAACATTTTACAAACCTATTAAATAATTTCTCATAACTTATATAATCATTAATTTCATTAATTTTGATCTTAAAACAATTTTAAAATCAAAATAGTAGAATTCAATGACAAAATAGTAAAACTTTATTTAATAAGTCATTAAACACTTTAATAACTCATTAAATAAATTATACAATTTTTCAGAATTTTTATGGAATTTTTTGGCAATTTTTCGGATCAAAAATGAATTTTAAACAATTTAAAAACATTTTCGAAATAAATAATTGGCGGCGCAATGCGCCGGCCAATCGGCACCGGCCACGGCACTGGTGGGCACAACGCGGCAATGCCACGTACCCCCCGGGTGCGCCGAGCCGCCGGCGGCCGCGCGCCGCGGCGCGCGCCTCCTGCGCCAACGTGGGGCGGCCGCGTACCCCGGCCCGGGTGCGCCGTCCTTCCGCCACGTACCCACCCCCCCGCGCGTTGGCGGGTCCGGATCCGATCCGGACTCCTCCTTCGCCCGATAAGGGCTGGACAGAGCGCGGAAACCATAGAAAAGCGCCGACTTTCGGGCCTGATTTGGGGGGTCAAACGTTGTCCAAAAAATTCGAAAAAATATGCGTTGGAATCCTTAAACTATAATAATTCTATTTATAGAAGTTTCATCTCATGAAAAATTCTATCCAACGCGCAGTTTCAGGAGGAAGTTGCCACGGCCGCAATTAAACCAAAACGCAAATACCTCTCAAATCCGGCACCTCCAAGGGCCTTTGAGTGTCCAATAACTTATGGAAACTCTAGGAAACTTAATTTCCTATCTTCCTACATCATTAGATAGAGGTATTTGAGTCCAAATAGGTAAGTTCATCAACTCCCCTAATTTCGGCCGGATTTTCGGATATGATCATCTTAGTAACTTTCCGAACTCATTCAGGACTCTCCGGATGGCCAAAATTCATGAGGTTTTCGGCATTCGAAAGATATCATCCACGAGAATCCAATTAATCTAACCACACACAGTTTCTTATATCATACAAACTGTAGTGATCAAATCAAAACTGCTCTGTATACAGTTTCGGGAAAGCAAAAATCACATGAAATCAAGCCAATTTCGATTCAACTTCGACCAAGGCTTCAACCGGGCTCTGATACCACTGTAAGGAATCAATACATGAAAGCGGAAAAATTTTGATTCCATAAAACCATGATCTTTGCCTTGATCGATGCCGAACGAGTAAAACCGGGAACCGAATATGAAGTAGAACGAGAGTACCTCATGGGATTTCTCAAATCCCTCACCATGGATGAAGAGAGGACATTCCTCCTTGCTGAAAACTATTCAAGTGTTTAGTCTCTAGTGGTATCCACACAATCTGCTTCAATAGACGAGTTCTCTCTTCCTTCGGGCCTCCGAAAACCTTCCAAATCCAAGCTTGACCATGGGAGATTGCCTTCTAGAGGAGAGAGGAGGGAGAGAGGAGGCTTGGGACGTGCTCCAGCCCTATGGCTTGTTAGGGTTTGGCTTCATAAGCCATTTATATATAGAAGATGGAATTTTTCACAAAAACCCACAACTTCTATAAAATTGCGTCCATGCCCTCATCTTATTGACCAGATCTATTGTGTGTGACCCACTAGGCCCAATAGTCAATTTGGTTGAAGCCTTAATTAATTTAAAAGAACAATTCCTTTAAATTAAATCAAAACCGTTATCCGATAACAGTTTTTACGGCTTTCTGATCATAAAGGGTACAAGCCACATCCTATGATCCCAAATGACTTTGGGGAGTTAAATAACATCCATTGAGCCTTTCCATCATCAATTACCACATGGATTTAAATCTTCGTTCATACAATGTCCCGGTCGGTCAGGGGTTCGGCACTGACTGTCAACCCCTAAGTATTCCAACACTATGAAATCTTGTACTCGTGAATGGATGAACTGGAAAACTCCTTTTACAATTATCCTATCTACCTTGGCCAAGGATTTAGAGTACTATCCATAGGACATTCTCTCTCTCCTACCGAGAGTGAACGATCCCCTATTGTTCGCTCAATTGCCTCCACCGGGTTTCCCATATACCCAATCCATTAACTATATAGGACCACAATACTAAGTGATCCATCAGTCAATAGTCAAAGTACATAGTACGCCTCGCAAGACATCTTTGGCGACTCAGGTCAAAGATCCAACCGTGCTATTGAGATGTAAGAATAACCTGATAGACAGTTCGGTAAGATACCGATCAGGTTTTCCTAAATTGGTCAGTTCAGTGAACTCATTCCACTAATGAGCACCTGTGTGTGTATCTCAGTGTCACCACACTGATGACCAATGAGATCGGTCATTCTCATCATATGAGAAGACATCACACACACTAGTCTATCCGGATTCTTGATGTCCTGTCTCAAGGATCCTATGACTAGGAATATTTAGATCACATACCTCTAGATGATCGATCTCATTATCATGATCTCATCATGATTCAATCATCATTGCATGTGATTAAGGACTTCATTACGATATACGCTTCTAATAAAAGCTAGTAACGAAGTTTTGCCTATTTAATTGAATGAGATATTTCTAGAAATGTCGAATAATATCATATATGATTGGCTTGTAGGGCATACATTTCTATCATCTCCCTTTATAGGAAATGAAAAATAGGTCAAAAAATAGCATGTTTTGATACATCCGACCATAGGTTGGATTTCCTTCATTTAATATTGCTAATTTTCATCCTGAGGCATCTAAAAACTTACGCAAATTATTTAGAGGGATTGGAAACCATGGATCACCTTCCCCATTTTAAAATATGTCTCCACTTGAAGAGGAAACAAATCTGGTCAAAAAATAGCAAGTTTTGATATATAAGACAACAAGTTGGATTGCCATCATTTGATGATGCTAATTTCGACCATGAAGCTTCCAGATACTATACCAATTAATATGGAGGAGGAAAAAGGAAGGTAAGGTTGTGAATTGGTCAGATATGTGCCCAATGGGCTGGGCTTGCATGCAATTGGGCTTGATCGGTGTTGCGTGCGGATAGAACTGCATGTCTAATTTATAGAAAGTGCTGAAGACAAATGGTAGATCAAAATTGAATGTCGCTTTTTGCATTGAAAAGAGAACTCATAGAGAAAGATTATTGATGTTGAAGACTTCTTCATTGGACGTTCACAGAATCCTGTGAAAAAATTTAAAGTAGAGGATATGCCTGGAAAAATCATAATTTGGCACAAACCAAGTGGCACGACTTTGGTGCAAGGACCACAAAGAGCAACACGGAAGTTAGAATGGGCTCTCATTTGAAAAAAAAATGAATTTTATTAGAGATCAACAACTCTTTCTCAGATTTCTAATGAACTCCTTGGCTCATTCAAACGGATTGTTCAACTTGATTTTGATGGTCTAAAAGAGATGTTGCCAATGAAATAAGAGTTTAAGCCCCAAATAAGGCCAAATTGGCGTGTCTACAGCTGCCACTTCTTCTCGCTGACTCATCATTAGGCCAGCCTCACGTTGACTACATCTCCCTCAACTATTACTACACACCGGCCCTTGTTCATCCGGCCACCACAATCACCACCAAACCTGAACCCCCAACCTATAAACTCTGTCACTCCAAAACCCCAGCCTATCACACCATCAACCCCACAACCTACCACATCAACCACTCCTGCACCCTGGCCTCTTCTGATCAGGCCGCCACTATCACCATCACTACCACCTCCAAATCCTACCCCTCTACCCACAAATACAATCATCCTAGATCCACCAATCCCATTGCCTACCATACCTTCACCTAAACCACCTGTTCCACCACCTCCAACCCCACTTAACCCATCACCTCTACTCAACTGCCAAATAGTCTTAGTGCTTTGGAGTGGGAGGATGTTCCAGTGGCTCTTTCCTCAAGCTAGGACTCAATGCAAGATCCAGTGGAGGAAGAACAAGTGGAAGAACCCTTGTTGGGCACGGCCTATGATTTGTTGAAACATTTGGATAAGACACCAGCTTGCATATCCATACTTGAGTTGATTAAAAGATCAAAAGTGTACCAAGAAATTTTACAGCAGTATTTGCAAAGGGTCATGGTGAATGAAGATCTCCCACCTGAGAAGATCACAACAGTTTTAGCTTCTAGAAGTGAGCACCCAACACTCACTTTCTCTCAGGAGGAATTAGTAGATCCAGAGGTCAAGAGATACGCCTTACATGTGGCTATTATCATCTGTAATATTAAAGTGAAATCATGTTTGGTTGACACTAGAGCTTCCATCAACGTTATGTGGCCAGAAACTTTGCAGTTGTGCAGCATTTCTGAATAAGAAATCAAGCCATCCTGTACTATGGTGATAGCCTATGACAACTCCAAGAAGTTTGCATGTGGGTGGTCACCCTAGAAGTAAAACTTGGACCATGTACAATCACAACTGATTTTCATATCCTGGAACTGGATCTAACTTTTCAGGCTATACATGGGAGGTTGTAGTTGGAAGCAATAGGAGCTGTGGCTTTAACAAACCATCAGTGCATCAAATTTCCCTTTAAAGGACAAGTTGTCAAGGTAACCAGCAAGCCCGTAGGGGATGAGCTAAATGATGCTTTTTCACCCTTAGGACTGTCAATGCAACCCCGGATCTCAATGGGAGAGTTGCCAGAAGTTAGATGCTTGACCGCCTCTCTACCAGACATAGTGGGATGGTGGATGATGATGAAATTGGGCTATCAGCCGGGAAAAGGTTTGGGCAAGGATTTTCAAGGGATCACTCAGCTGATTGAATCTATGAAAAGGCCACGTAGGCAGGGGTTGGGATACAAAAAGGATTCCCAAGGAGGGTCTTCCAGCCAGGATATGCCATGGGACTCCACATATTCTTTGTCAAAGGGGAGACCATGATGATGGCTAAAGATGACAAGAGTTCAATTATAGCTGTCAAGAGAAGGAAGGCTCCAGATGAAGAAGAAGACTTAGAAGATTTGTGATTATCTTTAACTCGTTTGTTCTCAAGTGGGGAAGAGCACAAAGAACCACTCAAGGGTAGACCAATCTTGGATCATCTTGTTGAGCAAGTTACTAATCAAGTCAAAACCATTCCACGAGGCCCAAATACAACAATCCCATGTTTAAACCTCGTGCTTTTGTTTCTAGATCTATTATTGGATGGGCTTCCAAGCCCACTCTCTTCCACCAAACTGACAGCTCACTTTGGGCCCATGTGCCCTCTTCAACCTTCTATTCTCACTGGGCTTGCTTGCCCATTTACTTCCCTCATCAGCTTTAGAATTGAGGGCTCTTCTCAGCATGGGCTTTTAATGCCCATCCATTTCCAGAATTGGGTCCGCATATCCGTTCACTTTTTTCATTAGTTTTGGGTCCATGTGCCCATTTTCTGTTACCATTGGGCCCACGAACCCCTTTTTCTCTTTTATTCTTAAGTTTTTCTCTCTGTTAATTATGTCACCTTCTAACAAGTTTTGAGCCACTCAAGCTTAGTCTATCTTCTTACTTAAAAATCCAAAAAAAATTGTCTTCTCTGAAACTCACATTTCCATCAAGGAGACGTCTCTACTCATCTTAAAGGGTGCTCCCAATTAGGGATCCCTCTCTTCTAAATCATTGATTGATTTACTCGATCCTCCCTCCATTGTAAATACCACCTTTCCAGCTTTACCTTCAGTAGGTCAGGTTAGGTTAGGAAATAGAAAAGTCAGAGGTAAACGAGTTCCAAGTAGATATATGCAACAATTGGCGCAGAAATGTGTAGAGTGTGCAATGCTACGAAACTTTTTAGAGAATATCATCCAGCTGGATGAAATCCGATATGAGGATGAGCATAACATAGATCATACTTTGGGAGTATGTGAGGTGGTATCAGAGAAGAATCCTGAATTTGAGGATGAAATCGAGGACTTGGCTGATGTATATGCTTCTAGAGTTAGAAGATTTGAAGAACCATCAGTCACAGGGAATGAACCAACCAAGGAACTGAATTTAGGAACCCTAGAATATCCTAAGACTATCCTCATCAGTGCAAACCTCACTCCCTCAGAAGAACAACGTTTGATAAATGTTTTGGAAGAATATAAGGACATGTTCGCATGGACATATGAAGACATGCCGGGATTAGATAATTCATTGGTTGAACATAGAATAACTTTGAAACTTGGAACTACCATGGTTAAACAAAAGTTCAGGAGATTCCAGCCTGATATTGCACTCAAAATAAAAGAAGAGGTCGACAAACTACACCAAGCAAAATTTATTAAAGTCATCCAATATCTGCAATGGGTGGCTAACATAGTCCCTGTTATGAAGAAGGATGGACGAGTTCAGATTTGCATAGACTTCAGGGACTTAAACCGAGCATGTCCTAAGGATGATTTCCCTTTTATCGCATATCGATGTTTTGGTTGATAACATAGCTGGATTTGAAATGCTTTCATTCATGGATGGTTATTCTGAATACAATCAGATCCGATTAGCCGAGGAGGGCCAAGAGATGACCTCGTTCACTACACCTTGGGAAGCATATTGCTATGTTGCCATGCCCTTTTGGTTAAAAAATGCTGGTGCAACATATCAGAAGGTTATGATGGCTATCTTTCACGACATGATGCACACCCTTGTAGAGGGGTATGTGGACAATTTAGTTATCAAGTCCAAGAGTCGGGAAGATCATGCTGAAGTACTAAGAAAGGTTTTGCAACGAGTTAGAGAATACAAGCTGAAAATGAACCCTAAGAAATGTACATTTGGAGTTTCATCAGGAAAGCTATTCGGGTTCATAGTAAGCAAAAGGGGCATAGAGATCGACCCAAACAAAGCCAAAGTAATTATTGCTATGCCTCCCCCGAAGAATATGAAAGAGCTTCGAGAATTGATTGGGAGGCTACAATTTGTCCGCCAGTTTATCTCACAACATTCTCAAAGGTGTAAACCTTTCTATGAGTTAACCAAGGTGGGGGCCGAGTTTAAATGAGATTCGAAGTGTCAGGAGGCATTTGATGGGTTGAAAACATACCTGGGAAGTCTCCCTATACTTACACCACAAATTCCCGACAAGCACTTGGTCCTCTACATTTCGGTTCTTGAGAACTCACTTAGGGCAGTCCTTGCACAAGTTGATGAAGAAGGGAAAGAACAAGCTACTTACTACTTGTCCAACATGTTGATGCTTGTGAGCTAAAGTACACTATGGTAGAAAAGATTTGTGCTGCTCTTGTTTGGGTGGTTCAGAAACTCAAGCATTATTTTCTTGCTCACCAAGTCAAGCTCATTGCTCGTATCAATCCCATTAAGTTTCTGTAAGTTTCTGTTAGAGAAGACAGTTTTAACTAATCGATTAGGGAAATGGCTAAGCTTCTTGTCCCAATTTGATATCACCTATGTTCCGTAGAAGGAAATCAAGGGCTATGCTATTGCTGAGCACCTTGCCCATCATCCCATACCCATCTTTGACCTAGTCAGTCGGAGTTCCCGGATGATGAACTAATGTCAGTCCGATCTTCCAATCCTTGGACATTATATTTTGACAGGGCTCTGAACTGTCATGGTAGAGGGATAGGTATTGTCTTTCTTTCACCTGAAGGTGTCACCATTCCACAGGCTTTTCAACTCAACATTCTAGCAACCAACAACATAGCTAAGTATGAAGCATTGTTGGCCGGGCTAGAGGCTGCTCACTTCCATGGTGCCACTAAACTAAGGGTGATAGGTGATAGTTAATTGATCCTACGCCATGTCCTATCCAAGTACCAAACTTCCCATCCAAATCTCAAACCCTACCAAGAGCTCACTACCTGCTACATCATGCTATTCTTTATACTCACCTTTGTCCATGTCCCCCATTCTCAGAATGTCCTTGCCCACGCCTTAGCTTCACTAGCTTCATCTTTATCTATCCCTCTAGGTGGGCAAGTGTAGACTTCCACATCTATAAGAGGTCAATTCCAGCAATTGAGGATGGACGTTTTCTAAAGGTTAAGGAGAGGTTCAACAAAAAAGAATACTTGAAACACAAAGAAGAAATCTCTTTAATTGAGTTGGAAGAATTAGAAGAAGGTGAGAGACCAGGTATGATGAGATTGCGAGGTATTGCCAAGATTAGTCATATCCACCTGGATCAACCACCAAGGAAAAGAAGGCTATTAGAAGAGTATCCCAGACGTATACAATCTTAGGAGGAGTGCTCTATAAGAGAAGCCTAAGTGGAATTTTACTTAGATGCCTTGATGAAGAAGAAGCAGAGTTGGTGCTAAAGGAAGCACATTCTGGAGTTTGTGGTGTGGTCATGTGAATGCCCAAGCCCTTGCTAAGAAAATCATCCGACAAGGGTATTATTGGCCAACTCTAGAAGAAGACTGCTCTATCTTTGTTTAGCACTGTCATTCATGTCAATTCCATGCCGACAAAATTTATTCTCCCGCATCTTCCCTTCATCCAATTCATGCCCCATGGCCTTTCGTCATGTGGGCTTTTGATATCATTGGCCCCTTGAGTGACCTTAACTCCGAAATGCACTCAAAATCATTCATTCTGATGGAAATGAAGTACTTTACAAAGTGGGCTAAAGTAGAAGAATTCGTGGAGATTAAAGTGACAACAGTCTGCTCCTTCATTAAGCACAACATCATGGCTAGGTTCAGGATCCCCAGCGACATCATCACTGATAATGAGCACAATTTCTCTCTCAAGATCTGTGTGATCTTTGCAACAGGTATCACATTTCATTGCACCAATCATCACCATACTATCCTCAAGGCAATGGTCAAGCAAACACCACCAACAAAACCTTAATTAAGAACATCAATAAATCTTGTAATTCTAGTAAGTTTGCCGACTGGCCTGATAAGCTTGTAGATGCTTTATGGGCTTATCGTCCTTCTGTAAGGACTCTCACTGGACAAACCCCGTATGCTTTGGTATATGGGATGGAAGCAGTGGTCCCCTACAAAGTATTACTTCTTTCTCTCCGAGTTCAGCTCGACAGGGATATTCTTGTTGATGAGAAACGAGAATCTCTCCTTGCACAGCTTGAAATTTTGGACGAAAGAAGGCTAGCTACCATCAAGCATGCCCGGATTTACTAGAACAGACTTAAAAGGTATTATCGAAAGAGGATGGTGGAGATAAAATTTGAGATCGATGAGATGGTCATTAAAAGAATTTTTGTTAAGTCGGGGGGTCCCCGCTCCAAATTGCAACCTAACTGGGAAGGGCCTTTTGTAATCACTGAAAAGTATCTAGGAAATGCATATGAGTTAACTAATGCAGATGGAGAAAAATTGAATCATCCTTGGAATGGAGTTTACCTCAAAAAGTACTTTTCATAAAAAAATAGAGAAGCCACTGGTATAATCTCAAGTCATCGATTCTAGGCTATTTGTGAGAAGTCAAGGGTAGGTTTCATCCTACACACACAACACTTCCCAATTCTAGAATCCATACAACCTGACAATTGCGAAAGGCAAGGCAAAATTCTAGAAATGGAAGGAGTACCCTTACCCTATTCTCTTCTATTCAGTCCAAGATAGAGAGAGAAGATTAGAGAGGGGTAGTATCGAAAACACTCGCCACCCTAGTAGAAGGCCATCTCAGAGGGTGCAAAAGGGTGCCAAAAGATGGACAATGAACCCCTCAAGTTAGAAAAAGAAAAATGATCAACCTGTCTGAATAAGTACCCAGAATAATAGTCAAGACAAAATGCACTAAAAGATGGGCATTGTCCCCACGGGTCAAAAAACCTATCTAAATATGTGCCACATGAAAGAGCAAAAAATAGGAAAGACCCAAAGAGGCTGAATCCCAATGGGCAATTTGAGTGAGTAGAGAAATCCCTCTCAACATCTTCAAACCCTTTGAAGGACTTCCTCTATACTCTTCATCCTTAAACCCCTAGGCTAGGGTAAACCGACCGAATCCAGGTGGAACCGAAGCCGATCAAAGGAAGAAGGTTAGAAGGATTCTAGCTAGGAAACTTTATTTTGCACATGGTATCTACCACTTGAGTCTTAACAAACCCCAAAGACCGATGAACTATCTCAAATACCAACATTTTCTCCACAAAAAATTGAATATTCCAAAAATCCAAAAAGATAGTTGAATATTTCAAAAATACAAAAAAAATTGAATATTTTAAAAATACAATTTTTTTTTGAATATTTAAAAAAATAAAAAGATTGATTTTTTTAAAGAAATCTAAAAAAATGCATCATTTTTAGCTTAGTCATGATCGTTGCCTTAGTTGCATCCTTGTTTATTTTTTTCTGTTATACATAATTTTCATTCCTACAATGCATGTCCATTTTTTACTGTAATTACCTTGTTAAGAAGGCTCTTACCTTTGACCTAAGTCAAAGATGACCATAATAGGCAAAGGGATGAGTCGTCGTGAAGATCTAATCCCTTTTTTATCAAGTGTTTCAGGCATTTTAAGGTAAGAGGAGAAAATTCTCACCACGACAGATAAGTTCTCTCAACCCTTACCCCTATTTTATTTAATTCATTTATTTTATTCTACCTTGTTAAGAAGGCTCCTCCCTTTAACTCAAAATCAAGGTAAAGGGATGAGTCATGGTGAAAATTTAATCATTTATAATAAGTGTTTTTAAGAGCTGAACATGCAAAAAGAGAAGGGCCATCAGGTACCATTTATTTTGAAAACAAAAAAATGGCACAGGGCGCATGTGCTCTCATCTGGGGGCACATGGCTAGGTGCCCCATCCCCCTGGCGCATGGGCACGTGCCCCCGATTGGGGGCACATGAACCAAATATTTCAAAAAATTCAAAAAAGTTTCAAAAAATCAAATATTGTCCAAAATGTTGAGAATGACATTTTTGCTAAAGGAACCATCATCAAAAACATTGTTTTGACCTCCAATGATGGTTCTAATAGTAAAAATTTCAATTGTTCATTTCGGGAAAAATATGCTTCATATGACAATTTCGTTTGTTGGGTACTAAACAGAAATGTGCAGGCAACCTTTTAAGTCCAATAGGTGAATTGGTGAGATCGGTAATCTAGAAGGAACGTCATGCCAGCCCTACGACGAAAACAAAGGAAGCGCCACCCAGTTGAGTATTATCATGGTGTTGATGAATCAGGCAGTCGATGCACGTTGATGGACCACGCCTAAAGACTTTACTCAGTTTCACATCAATCTCACATCATCACCATCATTCCATTTTGCACTTCACATCACTCCTACCATCTGTCACTTAGTTATGTTATGTTCATTTAATATGTACTATATGCATTGATGTTGAAAACCTTGAGGGTGAAGATGACTGGGCCTAAGATCCCCTTCAACAAAATCTATGACAGCTTGGTCATTTCTTCACACTCACGGATTAGCCAAATTGAGCATTGGAGGGACGATGGTTCCTAATAAGGTTTCTTGACCTCCAATAGACAATCTATATCTTCAACTAATTTCTACATAATTTTTTTTGTTTTCACATCCATCTCTTTTTCATTCTTCATCATTACCAATGCTATCCCACCATGTTTTAATCTTTTATCCTACCGTGTCTTTTATTTTATCCCACCATGTTTTACTCTTTATCCTACCATGTTTTATTCTTTTATCCCACCATGTCTTTTATTTTATCCCACCATGTCTTTTATTTTTATCCTACCATGTCTTTTATTCTATCATGTTTGTCATGCCATTGTTTCTTCTTTCCCTTCATTCTATGTTAGTTATATTGTTACCTTTCAATCCCACTATGGCTTAAGTCTATTTTGTCATTTTTCGAATAACCAAGTTTTTTGCTAAAGCGTGATTCACGGTTTTCACGATACCTGAGCAATTTTGTTATGCTTAAATGACCCTTTTAGAACTTGAGATTATTCCACTCAGAATTAAGTTGAGTATTTTGGTGAAACATAAATGAATTTGAGATTCCAAATATGATGGATTGGTATTCCTTTCATTTTTAACTCAATTTCTCTTTTAAACTTTAGCTCATCATAGTACAAGAACACTACAAAGTTCGGGTTGTTGCTTGATGATGAGCCTACGAATTCGGGGACTCCTCACCGCATTGAGGTTGGCTACATCCTTTAACCTTTTATTTTTCATCTCTCGTGCCAATGGCATGTCTTTTACCAATCAATTATAAGAGGTTTTGAAGGAACATGAAAGTGATCTAGAATACTTACTAAGATTCATTTTGTTGGATCGGGAAGATAAACGTGTCTATATCTACACCTTGATGCCACCTTTTCAGTCCATCTCCATTCCATTCTGCTACATTCATCTATACTCACTTGCATTCCATTATAGTTCACTTCGAATCACTCCGCTTCATTACATGCCATTTTCCTACAAAGCTGACATCAAGGAAAGACAAGTTGTAGACACACCAAATTTGCCTAATTCAGAGCATAAAACTCATGTTTTATAGGGTAACATGTGTGATTGATCATAGAATGATGCCAGTCCTTTTAATGTTGATTTGGAGCTTTCCTGAATGAAATCGGACGTTTTTCGAAGTTTTTTGCACAAAGCCATAATTTTTGAGCGAAAGCCACATGTAAATCGTGTAAACACAAAAATTGTCTAGGTGACCAATGCCTAATGATCATGCATTGAAGGTTATGGTCAGATTCACACTCCGGAAGAGTTTTGTTTCATGCCGTGTCTTTTTGGTTGGCCGTCGGAATCATTCCGACCATTATCGAATCTTTTGTTCACTATCCTAACTTCCGGATAAAATTCTGAAGTTTTGGATGGTTTTATGTCTGATCCATTTCTGTAGAAAGCTTCTTCGGCCTGTTATCTTTCCAACACAACAAACAGCATCAAATTCCGAGTTTGGGAGTGACCACAATGGCTTCCGGAAGAAAGACGTGCAGAATCAGTCCCATGAGCCCTAGTCAGCACATGTGACCTGGATCCAGGGAACATGGCCATACATGGCTAGGTGCCCCCGATCGGGGGCACGAGGTAACCAATTTTTGACCAGGACTCTATCTCAGACCAGATCGGATCAAAGTTTTTGGCCAGATCAGACCAACTTTGTAGGGTGGATTGGATGTGCCCCCTCTAGGGGGCGCATGCAGCCTAGACCAGGGTGCACGCACCCAGGACTAGGGCGCAAGGTGCTTGATTTTTAGCACGGATGAGACCAATTTTTTTGCTATATATAGACTCCGATTCTGGTCATTCCAGAGACTGGTTCATGGCCCCCAGGGCATTTCAAGACATCCGAGCTCCCTCCTGCATTGATTTTGTGATTTTTAGAGAGAGAATTTCGAGTTTTTAGTGAGAGAGAAGTCAGATCAGGAGAGAGGAAAGCTGGTCTACAGGTGATCTACCAGGTCTCTCTTCTTTAGCTTTTATAGAAGTGTGTGGATGTCTTCTTCCCGATATCTCAACATCAAAGTTCTTCCTCTTAGATTCTTCTTCTGTTTGCAAATGACGGTACATGATTCCAAGGTCAGGGCTAATCGTGGTGAGAGCAAAAGCAAAGTGGCGCCTGGCAGATCCTGGACTGCTGCTTGGCTTTTTCGACAACCCAGATTTGGCCACATCTCTCTCTATTCTTATCAGAATCTTTCTGTTCCTTTTTCCTATCTCTTGTTTTCATGATTATCCATTCTCTTATAATTTTTTACATTTTTTTGCATTAGTTTTAGTCTGTTAATCCTAAAAATAAAAAAGGGGTTAGAGATAACCCGAATTCGGTCAGTTTTTATTCAGTTGTGTTTTATGTTATTTTCTTTACATATACACCACTTTGTTTAGTTTTAATTATCTTTTTCATTTGTTTGTTTGTCTAGTTGCGTAGGAAATCAAGCACCGATGCATTGAGGACTCTTCTTCATCGGCTGGCCGAAGACGGAGAAGCTTTGACCCGCACTCTTTCTACTAAGGTAAACATGATCACTTTTACTTCATAAATCGGAACCCGTGGTTCCTGGTGACCACATGCGTCTTAATTTCCTTCTTTTCATTCTCCTCCCACATGACCCTAATCGTCTCTTCGGTGATCGAGCAACGCCGAGGGATGAAAGTTCGGGGATCAATGTGAGTGTGGGACCGAGGTGAGAGTGTTTTCTGTGTTTTCTTCCTTTCTTTCTCAAACCCTCTTGAGGTGGCGATCTGGATTCACGGACTTCCCTGAAAAGGAGAGCCCCATTGTGTCTTTCGATGTTGACAGTAACAAGCAACTAAAGGGTGGTTTGCACGCGAACTAGTTTGTGGATGAGTGTGCAGGTGGGGAAAGATCTGAAGTTAAGGAAAAAGAGGAGTGGTCCACGCAAGGACCGATCTGAAAGTAAGGTGGCTCATGTGGGAGCTGAGTTTAGTAAAGAGAAGTGGTTCATGCAAGAACCGGTTTTGAAGAAAAAAGGTGCTTCACGTGGGAACCAGTTTTGAAGGAAAAAGGTGATTCACGCGGGAACTGGTTTGCTTAATTGACAAAAGGAATGGAGGGCCATGTGGGGCCAATATGAGGGTGCTGAAAAGGGATGGGCTACATAGGGACTGATTTGAAAATAAGTTGGTTCACGCGGGAACCAGTTTGGAAAAGAGAGGTGGTTCACATAGGAACCGATTTTTAGAAAGAAAAGGGTGGTTCACACGAGAACGATCAAGTCCACTTTGGGGACAATCTAAAAGAGAGGGTAAACAACAAGACTTAAGGGAAAATCGACATGAAAATTGTGAAACAAGAGCAGGTTTGCACGGGAACCAAATCAGAACAAAACTAGTTGCACAAATTAATCAAGATAGCATGGTTGAAGACTGGTTGTCCCACCATGGTTGCCACAAAGCTGTTGACTGGTTGTCCCAAAATAGGCTTGTCATATCTGGATCGGCACCTCAAGAGGGAATGAGAGAGGAATAGAATTAAAAGTAAAGCGAAAAAACTCTCAACTCGATCCCACACTCACATTGATCTCCGAACTTTCATCTCTTGGTGTCACTCGAGCACCAACGAAACGATTCAGGTCATGTGGGAAGAGAGTGAGAATGAAATATAATGAACTTAATGCATAAAAAATTTAGAGGATGTGGTCATCAGGAGCCATGGGCTCTGCTTTATGTAGTGGAAATAAAAGAAGTGACCATGTACCTTAATGTGGGAGATTGATGTTCAGGTTCAACTTTCTTCCTCATTGACTGGCTGATGAGGGAGAGTCCTCAACCATTGATAGCGTAAAAAAAGTATGAAACCTAAAACAATAAACCAAGTGAAAGAGTTTATTAGAACTAGGTGAAGTGTAGAAACCATAAAAACCTTGATGAGAAAATAAGCAATTGGATTAGAACTCACCGGTTCGGGGCAAGCCCTAAACCCTTTTTTTGTGTTTTTAATGATATAAAATGATGCATAACTGATCTAAGATGACCTAAAATTTTTATAAAGTATAGAATAAGATGGCTCAGATTGGAGCTAAAACAAGTGAAGGAAAGTCGGTTTGGATGGGCTGCACTTAGGTGAGTACAGTATCCTTCTGACACAATTTTAGTGCAGAGTCTGATACGGATGACTCCAATGTTACAATTGAGTGCTGTTTGTCACCATGGACAGAGATCTTGAAGGAGAAGAGATATTATGTTGATGACTTCTCCAGAATATGCTCGTACAGAATTGTAGAATTTTGGGAAGTGGATGGATGTGAAAAATAGAACCTGATTATGCGCCCTCAGTGCATCAATCGCCATGGACAAACATGCCAGAATCAAGTGCTGTCTATCGCAAATGAAAGAGGATGTAGAGAAGACGCTTTCTCTTGTTGACACTCTTGCAACACACATATTGAGGATCCTGTAGATGCTGATGAAAAATGTCAATGTCAAGAGCACGAGTCAGGTCTCTTTTCTCACGTCGGAGTCGATCTCTCACAAATGGGATGTAGTAAAACATGAAAGAGAGCTTGGGAGAGAGCTTGGACAACCTCCGGACATGCTGGGGCATGCCTAGTAACCTTCGGTCATTGACAATGGCCCTCAATTTATTGGACATTGGAGGTTGGTGCAAAAAATAGAAATAAACTGGACATGTCCCTGGGTGAGGGTTCGCATACTATGCCCACAACCCAGGGGTGCGCATACCATGCCCTCTTGCAAGGGCATGGTGGGTGTGCCCTCAGCTAAGAGCACATCCAGTGTCACCTGCCAAATTTCCCATGATCAATTCAGAAAGTTTCTAAAAATTTTATTTTCAAAACTGAAGCATCCCCGACTCAGGGTGCGGTAAAAATATGAGTTTCTTAGAATAAGAAATTTATTAAACTATATTTGGAAAGTCAGAAAATGGAGAAGGGAATCAGATCTCCAAAATTGGACACATCCTCGAGAGAGGACACGATAACTGCATCCTCAGGTGAAGGAGCGCATACCATGTCCTCATGTGAGGGACAATAACCGCACCCTCATCTATGGACATGCATACCGTGCCCTCAGGTGAGGGCGCGTTTGTCGACTCCAGAAACGGGTTCCAGATCGGCACCTCAAGAGAAGAAGGTGAAAGATAGAATTGGGGAAAAAAGGGGAGTGAATCGAAAACACTCGGAAAGCAGTAAAGACTCCTCACCTCGGTCCCACACTCACATTGATCCCCGAACTTTCATCTCACGGCGTCGCTCGAGCACCGGAGATGGTTCGGGTCATGTGGGAGGAGAGTGAGGAGGAGATGAAATTAAAACATGAAAGATGTGGTCGCCAGGAGCCGCAGGCTCCGCTTTATGTAATGGAAATAGAAAGAAGTTGACCGTGTGTACCTTAGCGTGGGAGAAAGGGATGTGAGTTCAACCTTCTTCTTCTTCAGCCGGCCGATGAAGAAGAGTCTCCAATCCAATGCTAGCTTGATCAACCTGTGCAACTAGAACAATAAACCAAGTGAAGAGTTTGGTTAGACTTGTGAGAAGTGTAGTAACTGTAGTAAGAAGATAAGAAAGAAGCAATTGGAGTTGGACTCACCGGCTTCGGGGTGAGCCTTAACCCCTTTTTTTGTATTTTTGATTATGTAAAAATGATGTAAATGAACTAAAATATGCTTTAAAACATTAAATAAACAGAGTTAATGGAGTTGAGAAAGCTTATGGAATGATTTGGCTTGAGTTGAAGCCGAGTTGGTTGAAGACAGCCGGTTCGGGTAGCTTGGTACCCTTCTGGCGCGACTTTGGTGAAGAGGATGTTACGGACGACCCCGATGTCAGAATCGAGTGCAGTTTGTTGGAGTAGACGGAAAACTCAGAGATGAAGAATTCCTATGTTGATGACTTCTCCGAAATCCTCCTGTAGAAGTCAGTAAAAATTATGAAAGGGGGGAGGATGTGGAAAACAGAACCTGGATGCGCGCCCTGGGTGTAGCAATTGCCACGAACAAACGGCAAGTCGGAATTGAGTGCCGTCAGTTGGAGATGAAAGAGGACAAAGAGAAGAATAATTTGTATGTTGAATACTTTTGCAGCAGAAGCCTCGGATTTTCTGCAGAAGTCGATGAAGATGGTTGATGAAGAACACCCGGATTGAGCCTTCTCCTTCACCTCGGGATCGATTTCTTGACTTCGGATCGCCTTTGGACGTCGGGACGGCTTTGGAGAAGAGCTTGGACGACCTTGGGACGAGCTAGGCACCGGGGGTTAACCTTGGGTCGCTGAGAATGGCTCTCAATTTATAGGGGAAGGGAGACGGTGCAAAATTTAGAAACTGGACCTAACGCGCCCCCGCATTTCAAAGGAGAGGAGGGCGCGCAGGGCGCGCCCTCAAACCAAGGGCGCGCAGGGCGCGCCCCCAGTTCGGGGGCGCGGTCTGCGCCCCCCCCCTGTTTCAAAGGGACCGAGGGCGCGTTACGCATCTCACTGCTAAAAATCGACGGAAACTTCCGGAAATTGCTAAAAATCGACTTGATATACGTAACGCGCCCCCGAACCGGGGGCGCGGTACAAATAATCGAAAATCCTCCGCCAAATCCTTCCAAAAATCCGGTTTAGAAGGTGCTAATCGGGGCAATTTACGATTTTCGGAAACCGACCGCGCCCCCGCCTTTCAAAGGGACCGGGGGCGCGCAGGGCGCGCCCCCAGTTTGAGGGCGCGCAGAGCGCGCCCCCAGGTTGAGGGCGCGCAGGGCACGCCCTCCGCTTTCAAGCGGAGCGGGGGCGCGGTACACTCTCTCTCCTGCGCGCGTGTTCCGCGAGCCGTATTTTGCAAACGGGATGTCCGATTCGGCTCCCGTTTGTCACGTTGGAAAGAGGGCCTCCAACCGCACCTACTCAAGCCCAGAAACCAGCCGGTATGACTCCCGATATGTTCACACGGGGTTTTCTACCGGTTTACCCTCTCGCGGAAAGCCGAAACCCGGGCGAAGATCCGAAATAGCACGGTTCCCGGTCGATAAATCTCGGGTCAACTTGGGATGACTTAAAATGACGACCGAACAAGTCCGGTACGACCGGAAAACCCGAAATCATCGAAAAATTTGTTATTAACCCGGTAAACGTGAATCGAAAGCAGTAAAAGCCGCGAAACCCTAAAATTGACCGAAATGACCATATGGCTCCGGTTGATGAAAATATACGGCTAGAATCGACCCGGATGACCTGAAAAGACCCGGTGATGACCGGAAAGGCCTAACACATGGTCCGGGATAGCCGTGTCAACACAGACGTATCGAAAGCCGTAACGAAAACCGTCATTGCCCGACGCCTACCGAAATGACTTCTCGGAAACCCTGAATGTTACGGACCACATGCGGGACCCCCGAGACCTTCAATTATGGACCATTCAAGGTCGGTCATCGAGCAGGCTTCGTGTTTTTACAGTTCACGTGCGGCTCTCGCTTGAAGGCTACGGCAATATTCCGGAAATCATTGGTCCATTCTCAACTAACAAGGGGGGGCTCCACCAATGTCCTTAGCTCATCTCCACGAGGTAGTCCGGATCGATAACCTGTCAAATAAAAGATATCGCCTATGGAATAAGAGTCGGGGCTCCGAATCAAGCCAATTTGGCGTGTCTACGCGTTCAAGTCTCTCTCATGCGTGCACGTGTTCTACAAGCCATAACTTGCAAAGGGACATCCATTTCAACTTTCATTTGTTGCGTATGAAAGAGGACTCGAAAACATAGCTCCTTAAACCAGTAAACCATTGTAACACCTCCTGAGATCTCTATAGAAGGCTTTAACTTCTAGTTTACCCTTGATAGCATTGAAAGCTAATGTGGCAATTCGAAAAGATACGGTTTCAATCAAAAAGTCAAGGGTCAACTTGGGAGAACGTAAAATAATGACCAAACAAGTCCAGTGTGATTTGGAAAACTCAGAATCATCGAAAAAGCTGAGAATGGCCCGGTGAACACATGGTCTGAGATAGTCATGATAGCATAGATCGGAAAGACACGATAAAAATCGACATAGACATGCGACTGCCAAAAAGACTTGTTGAAAACCCATATGTTGTGGAATTTATATGGGACTTCCATGACCTTCAATTGTGGATCATTATGGGTCGGTCATTGAGTAGGCTTCATATTTCCATGATTAATGTACGGCTATCACTTGAAGGTTATGGCATTGCTTTGGAAATCTTTGGTCAATTCTCAATTCACGTGGCTCTCGACTGACATCTTTGGCTCATCTCCACAAGGTTATTTTGATTGGATAATGATCAGATAAAGAGTATCGCCAATGGAATAAGAGTTTGGGGCTCTGAATTACGCCAATTTGGCATGTCTACAGATGGTTCCTACCTAGGTATCCTGACTAGTTGTGTGTGATCTATATATCTTCAACTATTTCTAATGTTAATTTTTATTACTTTTAGCCCTGCATGCATTTTTCACACATCATTTTGCATATCATCTACTATCATCGTGACAAAGTCGTCTTCTTCAGCAAGATTAGCAAGTGTTTCTGTCAAAATGTGAGGCTATTCCATTCTGAGCCAAATTTGTATTCCCATGAGAACCCCGACGAATTTGAAGAAACTAATCTTAGTTGATTAGAAATTTTTGATTGTTAACTCAAATTTTGTTTAGCTCTTCTTGATACAAGCACACCATAAAGCCAGGCCACCAGACGAGATGATCTTACGAGCCACGACTCAGAGCCTCTCCACATGATGGGGCTGGATATTTTTCCTCACTAGTGCCTATAGCATATCTCTTTTCCAATCAACCACGAAAGTAGTTCATATGAAATAGAGAGGAGATTGTAAAGCCAGACGATGCTCAATTTGCCTGGTTAGGCTGTGAAGAGCATGTCTAAATCTACACCTTAGCATCACCTTTTTAGTCCACCACCACTTTACTCCACTGTGCCTCTCTATGATCATCTCCACATCACTCCGTGCCATTCCCTTGCATAAGTGACACCAAGGTGAGACAAGATGTAAACATGCAAATTTAGCCTAATTAAGGAAACAAAAACTCTTGTTTTTATAGATGACACTTGTCTTTTCTACCTGAAGAAGCCTATGTTGCCAAAAGAAATAGTAATAGAGGCCAAGGAGCTCAATGCTCTAATTGGTCAGTGCTTGGCATCTTGTCGTAAGAGCGCCTAGATTTCCTACCTAATTTCTTTTTTGAATCAACTAGTAGTAGAGCAATATCATGCGAAGTTGCAGCCATCCCAATATCACGACTTTAGGAAGATTTCTTGACACTACACTAGCACTATGGATCGTGCCTAGTAGAGGAGGACATGGAAATCTGTCAGATTCGGTTACAAGTGGTTAGCAGGCGGGATGCCTGGCATCCTAGTCAAGGAGCACTTGAGACCGAATCTAGCAATTGACACACCACCTTCCACAATCACAATAGTTATGAATGTCCCAACGGTGCGCCGTCTAGCGTTTCCCAGGCCAGACACCCGATGTCTCGATCAAAGGGCGCTTGTGACTGAATTTGATGATTGATGCACAGTCTACACAAGTCAGGGACATACACCAGCCATGGTCAAAATGATTATGAATATCTTGGCAGTGCGCCGTCTGGCGCTCCCCAAGAGGGATGCCTGGTGTCACAATAAAGGATGCCTAAGTCATCCCATTGGCCTATAATGGGGGACTTTCTCCAACATTTTAGATGTTACCAGCATCACACCCAAAGTTCCAAGAGTGAAGAGAGAAGGCCTTGAGCATTCCCCAATAAGCCCTAACCTTTAGAGAGGCCTTAGAAGCCCCCCTTCTCTCCATCTTCCACCCTACCAAGCTCCCCAACACCACCATAACATACACTCTAAACTCATCACCCTTTCATTTCCACCACACTGAGAGACCTCATAAACCCCGTAATCATTAAGAAGAGTTCCTACGGTCATCTTAACATTGTGGGGAGCCTCAAGGAGCTGCCATCTCGAGCTAGGGCACCAAGCAACATTCACAAGAGTTAGGGGAAGTCTGTGTGAAAGGCTGCTTGTGGGACATCAAGGTGCTCTGTCACCAGGATGTCAAGCATCCCAGAAGGGGAGTGCTTGATTCTTCTAGAGAGCTACAGCATGGTAGTCTCCCAACATCCACCCACCCTCACTCTTATCGCTCTTCATTTACATTTATTTTGCATCATTGTCTATGGTAGCATAGTTTAATGCATCATTAGCATCTTCTATCATTCTATTTTAGCTGAAAGGGATTAAGAGTTAGTCTTAATCTAGTTTGTTACACCCTTTTTGTCATCTTCATGTTTAGTTTGGGCTCAATGCTACATTTCTTCTAGTTCTAATTGTGTTTCTTTGTTTTTCATTTGATACATTGCTGGCAAGCAAAGTTCTCCAAGCTCTTCCTCCGTAGTTGGATAAGGAAGAGAAAGATAAAACCCACAAACCACATTCTCCCCCTGAAAAGGTAAACCGGTCAACTTTTCACTAAGCATAGTTGTTCTTCTTTTCTTTCCATTCGGAGCCCGCGACTCTTGGCTACTACACTTCATTCTTCTCTCTTTCAGTTTCATATTTGCCTAGCCTCCTCTCTAGACCTACCACTCCCTCCTTCCAATCTTTTTTCCATTTCACCTCTCACATGACCTAGACAGACTCTTCGGCACCCAAGTAATGCCACGGATCATTAGTTTAGGGTCCAAGGTGGATGTGGATGAGGAAAGAAGAAAAAGGAGAGAAGTATAGTGTGGACCTATGGGAAGAAGACATTGTCCATATCTCCATCATGTCCAAGGAAAGCAAGTGTGCATAGGGAGCCTGAAGAAGAGGATACACACACAAAAACACCAAGCCATCTGAATCCATGCTTGCAGGTGTAAACAAGCCAAATTTGCCTATTTCAGAGCATAAAACTTATGTTTATAGGGTAACATGTGTGATTGTTCTTCTAATGATGCCGGGTCTTTTAAAGTTTATTTGGAGCTTCGCCGAATAAAATTAGATGTTTTCTGAAGTTTTCTGCACAAAGCCATAATTTCCGAGCGAAAGCCACGCATAAATCGTGTAAACACAGAAATTGTCTGAATGACCAATGCCTAATGATCATTCATTGAAGGTTATGGTCAAATTCACACTCCAGACAAGTTTTGATTCATACTATGTCTTTCCGGTTGGCCGTCGGAGTCATTCCGACCAGTATCGAATCTTCTGTTCACTTGCCTAATTTTAGAATAAATTTATGTAATTTTGGAGGGTGTTATGGCTGATCCAATGGAGTTCGGATCGCCTTAGTCCCTGGGTGGAGGGAACTCCCGCAGTCCCCAACCGGAGCGCGCCACATTGAAGGTGGCGTAATGTGCCCGAACCGGCTGATGGAGCCACTGCCGGATAACGGAAGTGCGGTGACGGAGAACGGCGTCGAACGACCGTCGACGGTGGGGAAGTGGCGTCAAGCCGTCTTTTCGGTCCCGTCACTGTAGTCATTAATGCTTGTTCGCTGGTGAGTGACACGCTGAAAGAATAATATTTTTTCTTGGGAACTCGGTGACGGTTGGCGAGCACGCGGTAGGGTCTCCCACGACGCTCGCACATACCCGTCGGTAGTGGGTCTTCGAATGCTCGGTAGCGGGTCAGTGGAACGTCGGTAACCATCTATTTCAACGCTCGGTGGTGGTAGACAAACCACTCGGTTGCGACTATTTCGAGGCCTCGGTAGTGTGCCACACGAGGTCGGTAGCATTTTAGACGCTCGGTAGTGAGACGACAAACCACTCGGTAGTGACTACTTCAGTCTTCGGTAGCGACGGTCAGAGCTCGGTAGTGAGACGACAAACCACTCGGTAGCGACTACTTCAGTCCTCGGTAGCGACGGTCAGAGCTCAGTAGCGTTTTTTTAGATGCTCAATAGTGGGATCACGACGACTCGGTAGCGCAGCTTCACACAACCGAGACAACCGCTCGGTAGCGATTTTTTCCAAAATTTTGACAAAAATGGTAATGGTGGGATAGGAAATGATTCATTCCTCCATAGCGGTAGGTCGCAGGCTCAGTAGTGAGCTACTCAGGTGGTAAAAGAAATTTTAAATCCTTGAAAAATGGACAAGTGGGAAAGGAACTAAGAAATCGGTAGCGGGTTGTCGGAGACTCGGTAGCGTGTCAAGAAGGGTTCGGTACGCGGCTTTGAGGGGGTTCGGTAGGGATTCTACCATCTTCGGTAGCGGCTCCTCGACTGAGGTCACCTATTTTCAGGCATACTAAAGGCGGGAAGGAAGGAAAGATGTAGAGCGCTCGTCCACATTTCGTCGATTCCACTTTTCGGTGCCCTGTTCGTCCGGGAACCTCTTCGCAAGAACTCTCTCTACCGAGCGGCGAGCACCTTCTTCCCCCTTCGACAGTCCTCCATCGCCGTCTTCCACTCATCATCTAGAACCAGGTTTCTTGCGGCGCGTGTAGTTTTTCAACAACCGGCAAAGTTTCTTCGAAGTTGGAGTCGTCCAAAAGAATCTTGCTGCCGCTCATTGTTCCTCTCAACCGTCAGTCATTCATTGCCGAACCACCAAGAGTCTCTTGTTCGGCAAACACGGATTTGATTAGAAATTAGCAAATCATCTTCATATTTCCAATAAGCACCTCAGCTCATCCAAAAGGGTGGTTCATCATGATTTTGATGGTCTAAAAGAGATGTTGCCAATGGAATAATGGTTTAAGCTCTAAATAAGGCCAAATTGGCGTGTCTACAGCTTGCCTCACCTTGATGTCGGCTTTGCAAGGGAATGGCATGTAGCGTAGCGGAGTGAAATGTAGAGGAATGTTGTGAAGCAAAATGAGTTGTAATGGAATGCAGTGGAGTGAAATAGCGATGGACTGAAAAGATGGCATCAAGGTGTAGATATAGACACGCTCAACGACCAAATTCGGCAAAGAGAATCTCTTCAAGTCTCCCGGTTAACCGCCATGTTTCATTAAGTCTTTCTATATTCGATTGGTAAGAGATGTGCCATTGGCACGAGAGAAGAATAGCCAACCCCCAACGCGGTGGGGAGTCCCCGAAACATGGGTTCGTTGGTTCATCATCAGCCGGTAACACGATCTTTGCAGTGTTCCTGTACTGTGATGGGCTAAAGTTTAAAAAGAGATTTTTTTTTTTGAAAAAGTAAAAGAATACCAATCGAGCACATTCAGGCTCTTAGATTCATTTAAGTCTTCTAAGAGACAAGATTTGATTCGGAATGGAATGACCTCAGATTCCGAAAGGCAAAATGCTTAAGCATAGACCGTGAAGATAGTGACGGTGCAAGTTCTGATCAAATAGAAGGCCCTTGGCGGGAGGAAGTGACTGCCACAGTGAGATGAATAGCAAAAGAGTTGCAGTAGCCACAGTGGGGATAGAAATAAAAGATTTGAAGGCACAAGGTGATTACCGAACAAGGTGGGATTAACAGACACGGTGGGATATTAGAAAGGTTGGTGGGACTAGAAAAAACGGTGGGATTAGAAAACACAGTGGGATTAGAAAACATGATGGGATTCAGAATGATCAGAATTATGATACAAGAGGGTGAGAAGGTGAAGCTTTTTAAAGAATGTATGTAATGATAATGAAAAATGCAATGCAACTAATACTATATGATGCATACTGGGCTCAAGAAAAAAAAAACAAAACTTGTATAACAAATAGTTGAAGATATAGATTGTCTATGAGGTCAAGATACCCATTCGGGAACCATCGTCCCTCACTGCACAATTTTGGCTTATCCGTGAGCACAAAGAATGACCCGACCGTCGTGGATTTTGATGAAGGGGATCTCGGGCCTGGTCTTCTTTGCATTCACGGTCTTCAACTTCAATGCATAAAATAAATAGTAATGCACCTAACATATGCTAAGAAAGGAAATGATGACGGTGAGTTTGCGGTGTGATGACATGCATTCTCACAAAAGAGTTCATGTGTCCTAATGAGGACACAGAGAAAGCTTCTCGGCATAGTTGAGGCCGAGGTAATGATGACTCCTCTGCCGAGAATCCTCGGGGGAGGGAAGTGGCGAGCATCGCTCGCAAAAGGTTGTGTAGTTCTCCTCATTTGTTCTTCGTGCTCGAAACACTCGAAAAAGGAGATTAGAATGCCAATATGACTTATCCCCCTTGCAAGTTGCAATCTGCCTTGACCTTCGTTAAGGGGTGTAAAGTTTTTCTTGTGCCTGAAACACTTAGAAGGAAGAGATTAGAACAACAATGTGGCTTATCCCCCTTGCATGTTGCAGTATGCCTTGACCTTTGTCAAGGGGTATAGCCTTCTTAGGAGTGTAAAAATCAAGTAGCAAATATGCAATGAAGAATTTGAAACATGAGAGATTGAAAGTAAATATGAATGTAAAGACGAAAATTCAAACCAAGCATGGTGATAAAATATTTTAAAAAGTTTGAAAATTTTTGTTGAATTTGAAAAAGAAGTTTTTTTTTTGTTGAAAAGATTCAATTTTTTTGGGATTTTTTGAAAATATTCTTTTTTTGAGTTTTTGAAAATTTTTATTTTTTTGGAGTTTTTGAAGATATTCAACTTTTTTTGTAGTTTTTTTTTTAAAAAATATTTGACATTTTTTGGAGTTTTTGAAATGTTCAACCTTTTTTTTTGAAATTTTTTTTTGAAATTTTTTTTTTGGAGAGAAAAATTAGTATTGACACAAGTTCTCATTACTTGGTTGTTTTTTCTAGGTTCGTTGGTAGACATCATATGCAAAATGGGATTCCTTACCCAAAATCTTTCCGACCTTCAACCTTTGATCGGCTAGTGTTTAGCTTTGATTTGGTTGGTTCACCCACACCTTGGGGGTAAGAATGAAGAATTGAGGAAAAGTCCTTGATAGGCTTTGGAGATGTCGAGAGGGATTTCTCTACTCACACCCAATTACCCGTTGGGGTTCGACCACTTTGGGTCTTTTCTTATTTATCGACAAACCTATTTTTGTGGCACACATTCGGACAGGTGCTTTGACCTGTGGGGTCATTGCCCATCTTTTGGTGCCTTTTTTTCATTTTCTGCATTTTTGGGTACTCATTCAGACAGGCCCATATTTGTTTAAACCTGTGGGGTTCATTGCCCATCTTTTGGCACCCTTTTTCTTTTTTTTTTAGAAGTTGGACCTTCTGAGACGGCCTCCTACTAGGGCGGCGGATGCTTTCGATACTCTCCCCCTCTAATCCCCTTCACCTATCTTGGACCGAATAGAAGAGAGTAGGGTGAGGGTTTTCCTTCCATCTCTAAGCTTTGCCTAGCTTCTCTCGGGTGTCAAGTCATCCAGATTCTGGGATCGGGACATGTTGTGTGTGTAGAATGGTATCTACCCTCGACTCCTAGGCAACAACCTAGAACATGTGGACTTAAGTCATACTAGTAGTTCTCTCCATTTTTTTTGAGGTAGATTACATTCCATAGGTGAATCAATTGAAAACATGCCTTGCAATGTAAAAAATTTGTTTAATAAGAACAAGGTAGCTACAAATATCGCCAGTCATGAATTTCTCTCAATTAAAATTGTCATGTGAAATTCAAAATCATTTTTTAAAAATATTGCTTTGTGAATGACACAAAGATGATAAATGCAATGTAATACCTGAGAGAAGAAGAAGTTCATTGCTGATCACGACTTTGTTTGTGCTTGCCTTGCCTTTCCTTGCCCATTGCTTCCACTTTGATATGCTCCGTATCGCATTGGATTGAAGATTCAGAGTCATATGACGAAGTGAAAGATGTGGAGGATCTTATTTAGCATGGCAGAGTCAAAAGTATTGATGTAAAAGGCAAAGATTGTGGTAACACCCAAGAAATTTCTCTACCTTGATTTTTTGTTGAAAATAAAACTTAGAGAATGAAAGAGAATTTGAAAGGAAACAAACATACTTGGAAACAAAAGTGAGTTAAAATGGGCTTTTGGGCCCGTGAGTTGAAAGTGGGCTTGAAGGCCCAGGAGTAGTCAGAATCAGGGGGCACGTGGGCCCAAGATTTGAATGTGGGCTAGAGAGGCCGGTTGATGTTGATGGGCATGAGGGCCCGATTGGAGGTTGAGCCCGAGGGACCCAATGAAAAGAGTGGGCACATGGACCCGATTTAAATGGTTGGGAGCAAGATTGTGATTTGTGATGGGCTCGCTGGCGCCAACGAAGAGTATGGGTGCACAAACACGAATTCGAAGAAGTGGGGGCACGGGAGCCCAATTTTGAAGAAGTATGGGCACGCGGGCCCGATGGTGAAGAAATGGGGGCATACAGGCCCGAAGTTGAAGTGTGGGCATGTGTGCCCGAGTTTGTTGGAAGGTGGGCACGTGGGCCCGATTTAGAAGAAATTTGGGCACATGGGCCCGGTTGTATAAAAACATGGGCATGTGAGTCCGGTTGAGGTGAATTGCGGGCACGTGGGCCCGATTTAGAAAAATTAAGGGCACAAGGGCCCGATTGGAGAGAATTATAGGCAGGTGGGCTTGATGGAAGGAAAGGGATATGTAGGCCCAATTGGGGAAAAGGGGCATATGGACCCAGTGGAAGGAAAGGGGCATGCAAGCCCGATTGATTAAAAGGGGCACGTGGGCCCGGTTGAAGAAAAGGGGCATAAGAGCCTGGTTGATTAAAAGGGGCACATGGGCCCGGTTGGATAAAGGGGGCACATGGGCCCGGTTGATGGAAAGGGGCACAGGCGCCCCGTTGACGCAAAGGTGCATAAGACCCCGAAAAAGGGGCATAAGGGCCCGATTGAGTGGGATGGGGTGTGGGCCATGGCCTTAACATTGACGATTTTGGATCCATGGGCCTGATTGATGGTTGTAAGAAGGAAAAAGAAAGGGCAGTGGCCCTAAGATTGAGGAATTGTGGGCCCATGGGCCCAATCGTTGATTTAGAGGAGAATAAAGAAAGGGTCGTGGCCCTAAGATTGATTGATCATGGGCCCATGGGCCGGATTGTTGCTTAGAAGAAGAATAAGGTAAGGGTCGTGGCCCTAAGATCGATTTCGAGGATTTTGCCTGCTTAGCTGGAGGAGGTCCTAGTATCCCTTTGCTAAGGTCTACATCCTTCAGGAGGCTTGTCGATTCATTCCCTATTTCACTGACCAATTCTATTCCTTTATTTTTCAGTTCAAGGGTCAATTCTATCTCCCTATCTTCATTGATCAGTTCCAATGATGGTAACAGTTGATCAATGCCTGACAAATCCTTGCCTAGTCCACCATTGGATTGACAATCAACTATGTTTATGATTCCTTCATCTAAGCTCCCTATAGTAGGCTTCTCCTCGGGATGTTCTATAGAAGAGGGCATGCCTAGTCTAGGGGATTCCAAAAAGGTAGAAGGGTTTGGTTCGACCTCCCCTACTAGGCGACTTTGATCTTGATGAGAAGTCGATTCTTCGCCATGGCGGGAGCACAAATGGTTGGAGTTATTAATTCCTCTGCAAGGGCGGGAGCTTGAAGGGTCGAAGTGTCCGAATCATCTACCATGGCGGGAGCATGAATAGTAGGAGAAGAAATGATTGGTTGTTGTGCAACCAACTGAGGAGGATCCCTATGCAGTGGGATTGATTGAAGTGGTGCTGACATAGAAGTCAGTTCAGGCTGGGGAGCTATTGATGTAATTAGTTGAGGAGTCATGGCTTGGATGGTTGGCTGAGGAGTTGTTGGTGGAATAGGCTGAGAAGCCAAGGCCCGGATAATTGGCCGAGGGGTTGTTGGTGGAATAGGTTGGGAAGCCAAGGGCCGGATAATTGGCCGAGGGGTTGTTGGTGGAATAGGTTGGGAAGCCAAGGGCCGGATAATTGGCCGAGGGGTTGTTGGTGGAATAGGTTGGGAAGCCAAGGGCCGTATGATTGGCTGATGGACCTTAAGAAATGTTGGTGGAGTCGAAGGCTGGGGAGCCGGTTGAAGTAATGGAGTATATGCATAAGCAACAAGAGGAGCTTTATTAAGCGTGGTTGGTTGGGCCATTGACTCGGCTTGCATGTTGGCCGAGGTTGGGGCATGGGTGGACTAATCAACCGGCGTCGAGGAATTGGCCAATGAAGATGATTATGATGGGATTGGTGAGGACTCCTAGGTTTATGCATATCATCAATGCTCCTCTCAAGCCTCGAGCCTCAATTCATTAGAATATTGCATTAATTCCACATCTTCTTTTGCTTCACCAATTATTGAATAGCCTGGCCCATATCGTTTCAAGAATTTGGCCTTGACAATTTCGAAATCCCATATCTCTACTTCGTTCAATGAAAAAAACCAATCTAGGGCTGCACCCTCTAAAGATCTCCTAAAAAGAAAGGCAAGGGTCTTTCTATCATTCTGCCATCGAGATGATTTGCTCAAGAAATCATTGACATGGGTGAAGGGATCACCTGAGCCATTGTAGCAATGGTAGGTTGGCATTTGTGATTGGGGGATGTAGATAGTATAGAGGGGGAATTCGATGGTTTCTTTATCCTTGGCAATAGGTGGGGAGGAATTCACCAGGGGGTGTGCATGTGGCACCTGGATGGGAGGGAGGTGAGTTGGTGTGCGAGCTGAAGAATGACCCACAATGGGGTGAGTAGGAGAAGTAACATGGCAGGCTGCCTGTGGGGTTATGGTAAGAGGTTGAACCGCCGATTGGGGAGGTGAGGCAGCTTGGTTGACTTTGGCTGCACCATGATTAATAGGCATCTTGCCCTTCACTATAGATTGTATGAATGACAAAGTATTGGGATCAAGATGAAAAGATAGATCCTTAAGAGCCTGTTCTATATTAAATGAAGTGGACTGATGGGAATCCCCTTGCACTTCAGGTTCCATAGCAGCATTGGCATGGCTTTCGAGTTGTTGTTGGAGCTTGTAGAGACCCGGCTCGTATTCTTGTTGCTTGTAGTAGTCTGACCTCCCAACGTGGCTTCCAGACTTTAGCATCATGGGCATCATGTCGATATTTCTAGAAAGATGGTTAGAAAAGAGAGCAAGCAAAGCACACAATTGAAGATTTTTTTTTATGTTTTGTTTTGTTTGATTTTTTTTTGTTTCAATTTGATTGGTTGGAAAACAAGTTGAACACAAAATAAAAAATGTTTTTTTTGTTTGTTTTTTTTAGGTGTTTTGTAAGAAAAATTTTTGTTGTTGTTTTCAATTGTTGTAAGCAAGCAAGTTGTGCAAACAAGTTTTTAAAATGACTACTCGACAAATTTTGGGTTGAAACCTTAGATTAGATAGATTGTTAGCAATTGTTCACTCAAGTAGGTAAGGTTCCTATTGCTTCAATCTTCAAGACCTAAGGTTATCACTCAATCACCACGAGTAGGTACTTGGATTCTTCGGGTTTTGTGAAAGTGGTACAACCGGCCCAATCGTGCGAGAGAGGAATACTCCACGGATGGGGACTTACGGAGGTCTTGATGGAAACCACCAAATCAACTAGGAAGGAATATCCCAGAAGAGAGGTAAGAATCCACCAAGAAGGTGTTTGAAGGGTGAAGGTGTGTTGGGAGAGAGAGCCCCCGCCTCGAATGCCCTACGGATCAGAGCAAGTCCGGTACCCGATGCAAAAAGCTAATGCGAAAATGAAAAATGGAGGGTAGGAAAATAAGAAGCAATCAATATGCAAACATGAATGAAAGCTATTAAATAAATCAAGCAATTGAATGCAAACAAGATAAGCAATGAGAAAGTAAAACAAGTAACTAGAAACTAGCAACTAAAATGTGGTTCGCGCGGGAACCGGCTTGTGTTGGAGTGTCCAATTGGGGACAAATCTGAAGTAAAGGTAAAAGGATGGTCCACGCGGGGACCGAATTGAAAATAAAGTGGCTCACGCGGGAGCCGAGTTTTGGAAAAGTAGGTGATTCATGCGGGAACCTGCTTTTGAAGGAAAAATGGGTGGTTCACGCAGGAACCAGTTTGTTTGATTGAAAAAAGGAAAGGAGGGCCACGTGGGGCCAATATAATTGGTGCAAAGGGGTGTTCCACGCGGGGACCGATCTGAAAGTGAGTTGGTTCATGCGGGAACCGGTTTAGAAAAGGGTTTTGGTTCACGTGGGAACCGGTTTTAATGAAGAAAGGGGTGGTTCACGCGGGAACCGATGTAAGAGTTGACAAAATAGAAGGAGGGCCACGTGGGGCCAATCTAAAGGTGTTGTAAAGAGGTGGTCCACGCGGGGACCGATCTGAAAATAAGTTGGTTCACGCGGGAACCGAGTTGGAAAAGAAAGGTGGTTCACGCGGGAACCGGTTTATAAGAAGAAAAGTGGTTCACGCGGGAACCGGGTTGAAATGAAAGACAAGCAAATTAAGTCCACATGGGGGACAATCTTAAAGAAAGAGTAAATAGAAAGTTTAAAGGTAAATTGACATGGAAGATAAAAGATAAGCCGGTTCACGTGGGAACCAAGTTGGAAAACAACTAGTTGCACGGTTGAATCAAGCTAGCACGGTTGAAGACATTGGTTGTCCCACCGTGGTCGCCAAAAGCTGTCGACTCCAGAAACGGGTTCCGGATCAGCACCTCAAGAGAAGAAGGTGAAAGATAGAATTGGGGAAAAAAGGGGAGTGAATCGAAAACACTCGGAAAGCAGTAAAGACTCCTCACCTCGGTCCCACACTCACATTGATCCCCGAACTTTCATCTCACGGCGTCGCTCGAGCACCGGAGATGGTTCGGGTCATGTGGGAGGAGAGTGAGGAGGAGATGAAATTAAAACATGAAAGATGTGGTCTCCAGGAGCCGCGGGTTCCGCTTTATGTAATGGAAATAGAAAGAAGTTGACCGTGTGTACCTTAGCGTGGGAGAAAGGGATGTGAGTTCAACCTTCTTCTTCTTCGGCCGGCCGATGAAGAAGAGTCTCCAATCCAATGCTAGCTTGATCAACCTGTGCAACTAGAACAATAAACCAAGTGAAGAGTTTGGTTAGACTTGTGAGAAGTGTAGTAACTGTAGTAAGAAGATAAGAAAGAAGAAATTGGAGTTGGACTCACCGGCTTCGGGGTGAGCCTTAACCCCTTTTTTTGTGTTTTTGATTATGTAAAAATGATGTAAATGAACTAAAATATGCTTTAAAACATTAAATAAACAGAGTTAATGGAGTTGAGAAAGCTTATGGAATGATTTGGCTTGAGTTGAAGCCGAGTTGGTTGAAGACAGCCGGTTAGGGTAGCTTGGTACCCTTCTGGCGCGACTTTGGTACAGAGGATGTTACGGACGACCCCGATGTCAGAATCGAGTGCCGTTTGTTGGAGTGGACAGAAAACTCAGAGATGAAGAATTCCTATGTTGATCACTTCTCAGAAATACTCCTGTAGAAGTCAGTAAAAATTATGAAAGGGGGAGGATGTGGAAAACAGAACCTGGATGCGCGCCCTGGGTGTAGGAATTGCCACGAACAAACGGCAAGTCGGAATTGAGTGCCGTCAGTTGGAGATGAAAGAGGACGAAGAGAAGAATAATTTGTATGTTGAAGACTTTTGCAGAAGAAGCCTCGGATTTTCTGCAGAAGTCTATGAAGATGGTTGATGAAGAACACCCGGATCGAGCCTTCTCCTTCACCTCGGGATCGATTTCTTGACTTCGGATCGCCTTTGGACGTCGGGACGGCTTTGGAGAAGAGCTTGGACGACCTTGGGACGAGCTAGGCACCGGGGGTTAACCTTGGGTCGCTGAGAATGGCTCTCAATTTATAGGGGAAGGGAGACGGTGCAAAATTTAGAAACTGGACCTAACGCGCCCCCGCATTTCAAAGGAGAGGAGGGCGCGCAGGGCGCGCCCTCAAACCAAGGGCGCGCAGGGCGCGCCCCCAGTTCGGGGGCGCGGTCTGCGTGCCCCCCTGTTTCAAAGGGACCGAGGGCGCGTTACGCGTCTCACTGCTAAAAATCGACGGAAACTTCCGGAATTTGCTAAAAATCGACTTGATATACGTAACGCGCCCCCGAACCGGGGGCGCGGTACAAATAATCGAAAATCCTCCGCCAGATCCTTCCAAAAATCCAGTTTAGAAGGTGCTAATCGGGGCAATTTCCGATTTTCGGAAACCGACCGCGCCCCCGCCTTTCAAAGGGACCGGGGGCGCGCGCGCCCTCTGCTTTCAAGCGGAGCGGGGGCGCGGTACACTCTCTCTCCTCCGCGCGTGTTCCGCGAGCCGTATTTTGCAAACGGGATGTCCGATTCGGCTCCCGTTTGTCACGTTGGAAAGAGGGCCTCCAACCGCACCTACTCAAATTGGTAAACCAGCCGGTATGACTCCCGATATTTTCACACGGGGTTTTCTACCGGTTTACCCTCTCGCGGAAAGCCGAAACCCGGGGCGAAGATCCGAAATAGCACGGTTCCGGTCGATAAATCTCGGGTCAACTTGGGATGACTTAAAATGACGACCGAACAAGTCCGGTACGACCGGAAAACCCGAAATCATCGAAAAATTTGTTATTAACCCGGTAAACGTGAATCGAAAGCAGTAAAAGCCGCGAAACCCTAAAATTGACCGAAATGACCATATGGCTCCGGTTGATGAAAATATACGGCTAGAATCGACCCGGATGACCTGAAAAGACCCGGTGATGACCGGAAAGGCCTAACACATGGTCCGGGATAGCCGTGTCAACACAGATCGAAAAAGCCGTAACGAAAGCCGTCATTGACCGACGCCTACCGAAATGACTTCTCGGAAACCCTGAATGTTACGGAACACATGCGGGACTCCCGAGACCTTCAATTATGGACCATTCAAGGTCGGTCATCGAGCAGGATTCGTGTTTTTACAGTTCACATGCGGCTCTCGCTTGAAGGTTACGGCAATATTCCGGAAATCATTGGTCCATTCTCAACTAACAAGGGGGGGCTCCACCAATGTCCTTAGCTCATCTCCACGAGGTAGTCTGGATCAGATAACTGTCAAATAAAAGATATCGCCTATGGAATAAGAGTCTGGGGCTCCGAATCAAGCCAATTTGGCGTGTCTACAGCGTTCAAGTCTCTCTCTTGCGTGCACGTGTTCTACAAGCCATAACTTGCAAAGGGACATCCGTTTCTACTTTCATTTGTTGCGTATGAAAGAGGACTCGAAAACATAGCTCCTTAAACCAGTAAACCAGCTGTAACACCTCCTGAGATCTCTATAGAAGGCTTTAACTTCTAGTTTACCCTTGATAGCATTGAAAGCTAATGTGGCAATTCGAAAAGATACGGTTTCAATCAAAAAGTCAAGGGTCAACTTGGGAGAACGTAAAATAATGACCAAACAAGTCCAGTGTGATTTGGAAAACTCAGAGTCATCGAAAAAGCTGAGAATGGCCCGGTGAACACATGGTCTGAGATAGTCATGATAGCATAGATCGGAAAGACACGATAAAAATCGACATAGACATGCGACTGCCAAAAAGACTTGTTGAAAACCCATATGTTGTGGAATTTATATGGGACTTCCATGACCTTCAATTGTGGATCATTATGGGTCGGTCATTGAGTAGGCTTCATATTTCCATGATTAATGTACGGCTATCACTTGAAGGTTATGGCATTGCTTTGGAAATCTTTGGTCAATTCTCAATTCACGTGGCTCTCGACTGACATCTTTGGCTCATCTCCACAAGGTGATTTTGATTGGATAATGATCAGATAAAGAGTATCGCCAATGGAATAAGAGTTTGGGGCTCTGAATTACGCCAATTTGGCATGTCTACAGATGGTTCCTACCCAGGTATCCTGACTAGTTGTGTGTGATCTATATATCTTCAACTATTTCTAATGTTAATTTTTATTACTTTTAGCCCTGCATGCATTTTTCACACATCATTTTGCATATCATCTACTATCATCGTGACAAAGTCATCTTCTTCAGCAAGATTAGCAAGTGTTTCTGTCAAAATGTGAGGCTATTCCATTCTGAGCCAAATTTGTATTCCCATGAGAACCCCGACGAATTTGAAGAAACTAATCTTAGTTGATTAGAAATTTTTGATTGTTAACTCAAATTTTGTTTAGCTCTTCTTGATACAAGCACACCATAAAGCCGGGCCACCAGACGAGATGATCTTACGAGCCACGACTCGCAGCCTCTCCACATGATGGGGCTGGATATTTTTCCTCACTAGTGCCTATAGCATATCTCTTTTCCAATCAACCACGAAAGTAGTTCATATGAAATAGAGAGGAGATTGTAAAGCCGTACGATGCTCAATTTGCCTGGTTAGGCCGTGAAGAGCATGTCTAAATCTACACCTTAGCATCACCTTTTTAGTCCACCACCACTTTACTCCACTGTGCCTCTCTATGATCATCTCCACATCACTCCGTGCCATTCCCTTGCATAAGTGACACCAAGGTGAGACAAGATGTAAACATGCAAATTTAGCCTAATTAAGGAAACAAAAACTCTTGTTTTTATAGATGACACTTGTCTTTTCTACCTGAAGAAGCCTATGTTGCCAAAAGAAATAGTAATAGAGGCCAAGGAGCTCAATGCTCTAATTGGTCAGTGCTTGGCATCTTGTCGTAAGAGCGCCTAGATTTCCTACCTAATTTCTTTTTTTTGAATCAACTAGTAGTAGAGCAATATCATGCGAAGTTGCAGCCATCCCAATATCACGACTTTAGGAAGATTTCTTGACACTACACTAGCACTATGGATCGTGCCTAGTAGAGGAGGACATGGAAATCTGTCAGATTCGGTTACAAGTGGTTAGCAGGCGGGATGCCTGGCATCCTAGTCAAGGAGCACTTGAGACCGAATCTAGCAATTGACACACCACCTTCCACAATCACAATAGTTATGAATGTCCCAACAGTGCGCCGTCTAGCGTTTCCCAGGCCAGACACCCGATGTCTCGATCAAAGGGCGCTTGTGACTGAATTTGATGATTGATGCACAGTCTACACAAGTCAGGGACATACACCAGCCATGGTCAAAATGATTATGAATATCTTGGCGTGCGCCGTCTGGCGCTCCCCAAGAGGGATGCCTGGTGTCACAATAAAGGATGCCTAAGTCATCCCATTGGCCTATAATGGGGGACTTTCTCCAACATTTTAGATGTTACCAGCATCACACCCAAAGTTCCAAGAGTGAAGAGAGAAGGCCTTGAGCATTCCCCAATAAGCCCTAACCTTTAGAGTGGCCTTAGAAGCCCCCCTTCTCTCCATCTTCCACCCTACCAAGCTCCCCAACACCACCATAACATACACTCTAAACTCATCACCCTTTCATTTCCACCACACTGAGAGACCTCATAAACCCCCAGAATCATTAAGAAGAGTTCCTACGGTCATCTTAACATTGTGGGGAGCCTCAAGGAGCTGCCATCTCGAGCTAGGGCACCAAGCAACATTCACAAGAGTTAGGGGAAGTCTGTGTGAAAGGCTGCTTGTGGGACATCAAGGTGCTCTGTCACCAGGATGTCAAGCATCCCAGAAGGGGAGTGCTTGATTCTTCTAGAGAGCTACAGCATGGTAGTCTCCCAACATCCACCCACCCTCACTCTTATCGCTCTTCATTTACATTTATTTTGCATCATTGTCTATGGTAGCATAGTTTAATGCATCATTAGCATCTTCTATCATTCTATTTTAGCTGAAAGGGATTAAGAGTTAGTCTTAATCTAGTTTGTTACACCCTTTTTGTCATCTTCATGTTTAGTTTGGGCTCAATGCTACATTTCTTCTAGTTCTAATTGTGTTTCTTTGTTTTTCATTTGATACATTGCTGGCAAGCAAAGTTCTCCAAGCTCTTCCTCCGTAGTTGGATAAGGAAGAGAAAGATAAAACCCACAAACCACATTCCCCCCCTGAAAAGGTAAACCGGTCAACTTTCACTAAGCATAGTTGTTCTTCTTTTCTTTCCATTCGGAGCCCGCGACTCTTGGCTACTACACTTAATTCTTCTCTCTTTCAGTTTCATATTTGCCTAGCCTCCTCTCTAGACCTACCACTCCCTCCTTCCAATCTTTTTTCCATTTCACCTCTCACATGACCTAGACAGACTCTTCGGCACCCAAGTAATGCCACGGATCATTAGTTTAGGGTCCAAGGTGGATGTGGATGAGGAAAGAAGAAAAAGGAGAGAAGTATAGTGTGGACCTATGGGAAGAAGACATTGTCCATATCTCCATCATGTCCAAGGAAAGCAAGTGTGCATAGGGAGCCTGAAGAAGAGGATACACACACAAAAACACCAAGCCATCTGAATCCATGCTTGCAGGTGTAAACAAGCCAAATTTGCCTATTTCAGAGCATAAAACTTATGTTTATAGGGTAACATGTGTGATTGTTCTTCTAATGATGCCGGGTCTTTTAAAGTTTATTTGGAGCTTCGCCGAATAAAATTAGATGTTTTCTGAAGTTTTCTGCACAAAGCCATAATTTCCGAGCGAAAGCCACGCATAAATCGTGTAAACACAGAAATTGTCTGAATGACCAATGCCTAATGATCATTCATTGAAGGTTATGGTCAAATTCACACTCCGGACAAGTTTTGATTCATACTATGTCTTTCCGGTTGGCCGTCGGAGTCATTCCGACCAGTATCGAATCTTCTGTTCACTTGCCTAATTTTAGAATAAATTTATGTAATTTTGGAGGGTGTTATGGCTGATCCAATGGAGTTCGGATCGCCTTAGTCCCTGGGTGGAGGGAACTCCCGCAGTCCCCAACCGGAGCGCGCCACGTTGAAGGTGGCGTAATGTGCCCGAACCGGCTGATGGAGCCACTGCCGGATAACGGAAGTGCGGTGACGGAGAACGGCGTCGAACGACCGTCGACGGTGGGGAAGTGGCGTCAAGCCGTCTTTTCGGTCCCGTCACTGCAGTCATTAATGCTTGTTCGCTGGTGAGTGACACGCTGAAAGAATAATATTTTTTCTTGGGAACTCGGTGACGGTTGGCGAGCACGCGGTAGGGTCTCCCACGACGCTCAGTACATACCCGTCGGTAGTGGGTCTTCGAATGCTCGGTAGCGGGTCAGTGGAACGTCGGTAACCATCTATTTCAACGCTCGGTGGTGGTAGACAAACCACTCAGTTGCGACTATTTCAGGCCTCGGTAGTGTGCCACACGAGGTCGGTAGCATTTTTTTAGACGCTCGGTAGTGAGGTGACAAACCACACGGTAGCGACTACTTCAGTCCTCGGTAGCGACGGTCAGAGCTCGGTAGTGAGACGACAAACCACTCGGTAGCAACTACTTCAGTCCTCGGTAGCGACGGTCAGAGCTCAGTAGCGTTTTTTTAGATGCTCAATAGTGGGATCACGACGACTCGGTAGCGCGGCTTCACACAACCGAGACAACCGCTCGGTAGCGATTTTTTCCAAAATTTTGACAAAAATGGTAATGGCGGGATAGGAAATGATTCATGCCTCCATAGCGGTAGGTCGCAGGCTCAGTAGTGAGCTACTCAGGTGGTAAAAGAAATTTTAAATCCTTGAAAAATGGACAAGTGGGAAAGGAACTAAGAAATCGGTAGCGGGTTGTCGGAGACTCGGTAGCGTGTCAAGAAGGGTTCGGTACGCGGCTTTGAGGGGGTTCGGTAGGGATTCTACCATCTTCGGTAGCGGCTCCTCGACTGAGGTCACCTATTTTCAGGAATACTAAAGGCGGGAAGGAAGGAAAGATGTAGAGCGCTCGTCCACATTTCGTCGATTCCACTTTTCGGTGCCCTGTTCGTCCGGGAACCTCTTCGCAAGAACTCTCTCTACCGAGCGGCGAGCACCTTCTTCCCCCTTCGACAGTCATCCATCGCCGTCTTCCACTCATCATCTAGAACCAGGTTTCTTGCGGCGCGTGTAGTTTTTCAACAACCAGCAAAGTTTCTTCGAAGTTGGAGTCGTCCAAAAGAATCTTGCTGCCGCTCATTGTTCCTCTCAACCGTCAGTCATTCATTGCCGAACCACCAAGAGTCTCTTGTTCGGCAAACACGGATTTGATTAGAAATTAGCAAATCATCTTCATATTTCCAATAAGCACCTCAGCTCATCCAAAAGGGTGGTTCATCATGATTTTGATGGTCTAAAAGAGATGTTGCCAATGGAATAATGGTTTAAGCTCTAAATAAGGCCAAATTGGCGTGTCTACAGCCTGCCTCACCTTGATGTCGGCTTTGCAAGGGAATGGCATGTAGCGTAGCGGAGTGAAATGTAGAGGAATGTTGTGAAGCAAAATGAGTTGTAATGGAATGCAGTGGAGTGAAATAGCGATGGACTGAAAAGATGGCATCAAGGTGTAGATATAGACACGCTCAACGACCAAATTCGGCAAAGAGAATCTCTTCAAGTCTCCTGGTTAACCGCCATGTTTCATTAAGTCTTTCTATATTCGATTGGTAAGAGATGTGCCATTGGCACGAGAGAAGAATAGCCAACCCCCAACGCGGTGGGGAGTCCCCGAAACATGGGTTCGTTGGTTCATCATCAGCCGGTAACACGATCTTTGCAGTGTTCCTGTACTGTGATGGGCTAAAGTTTAAAAAGAGATTTTTTTTTGAAAAAGTAAAAGAATACCAATCGAGCACATTCAGGCTCTTAGATTCATTTAAGTCTTCTAGGAGACAAGATTTGATTCGGAATGGAATGACCTCAGATTCCGAAAGGCAAAATGCTTAAGCATAGACCGTGAAGATAGTGACGGTGCAAGTTCTGATCAAATAGAAGGCCCTTGGCGGGAGGAAGTGACTGCCACAGTGAGATGAATAGCAAAAGAGTTGCAGTAGCCACAGTGGGGATAGAAATAAAAGATTTGAAGGCACAAGGTGATTACCGAACAAGGTGGGACTAACAGACGCGGTGGGAGAGTAGAGAGGGTGGTGGGACTAGAAAACTCGGTGGGATTAGAAAACACGGTGGGATTAGAAAACATGATGGGATTCGTAATGATCAGAATTATGATACAAGAGGGTGAGAAGGTGAAGCTTTTTAAAGAATGTATGTAATGATAATGAAAAATGCAATGCAACTAATACTATATGATGCATACTGGGCTCAAGAAAAAAAAAACAAAACTTGTATAACAAATAGTTGAAGATATAGATTGTCTATGAGGTCAAGATACCCATTCGGGAACCATCGTCCCTCACTGCACAATTTTGGCTTATCCGTGAGCACAAAGAATGACCCGACCGTCGTGGATTTTGATGAAGGGGATCTCGGGCCTGGTCTTCTTTGCATTCACGGTCTTCAACTTCAATGCATAAAATAAATAGTAATGCACCTAACATATGCTAAGAAAGGAAATGATGACGGTGAGTTTGCGGTGTGATGACATGCATTCTCACAAAAGAGTTCATGTGTCCTAATGAGGACACAGAGAAAAAGCTTCTCGGCATAGTTGAGGCCGAGGTAATGATGACTCCTCCTGCTGAGAATCCTCAGGGGAGGGAAGTGGCGAGCATCGCCTGCAAAAGGTTGTGTAGTTCTCCTCATTTGTTCTTCGTGCCTGAAACACTCGAAAAAGGAGATTAGAATGCCAATATGACTTATCCCCCTTGCAAGTTGCAATCTGCCTTGACCTTCGTTAAGGGGTGTAAAGTTTTTCTTGTGCCTGAAACACTTAGAAGGAAGAGATTAGAACAACAATGCGGCTTATCCCCCTTGCATGTTGCAGTATGCCTTGACCTTTGTCAAGGGGTATAGCCTTCTTAGGAGTGTAAAAATCAAGTAGCAAATATGCAATGAAGAATTTGAAACATGAGAGATTGAAAGTAAATATGAATGTAAAGACGAAAATTCAAACCAAGCATGGTGATAAAATATTTTAAAAAGTTTGAAAATTTTTGTTGAATTTGAAAAAGAAGTTTTTTTTTTGTTGAAAAGATTCAATTTTTTTGGGATTTTTTGAAAATATTCTTTTTTTGAGTTTTTGAAAATTTTTATTTTTTTGGAGTTTTTGAAGATATTCAACTTTTTTTGTAGTTTTTTTTTTAAAAAATATTCGACTTTTTTTGGAGTTTTTGAAATGTTCAACCTTTTTTGAGATTTTTTTTGAAAAATTTTTTTTTTGGAGAGAAAAATTAGTATTGACACAAGTTCTCATTACTTGGTTGTTTTTTCTAGGTTCGTTGGTAGACATCATATGCAAAATGGGATTCCTTACCCAAAATCTTTCCGACCTTCAACCTTTGATCGGCTAGTGTTTAGCTTTGATTTGGTTGGTTCACCCACACCTTGGGGGTAAGAATGAAGAATTGAGGAAAAGTCCTTGATAGGCTTTGGAGATGTCGAGAGGGATTTCTCTACTCACACCCAATTACCCGTTGGGGTTCGACCACTTTGGGTCTTTTCTTATTTATCGACAAACCTATTTTTGTGGCACACATTCGGACAGGTGCTTTGACCTGTGGGGTCATTGCCCATCTTTTGGTGCCTTTTTTTTCATTTTCTGCATTTTTGGGTACTCATTCAGACAGGCCCATATTTGTTTAAACCTGTGGGGTTCATTGCCCATCTTTTGGCACCTTTTTTTTTTTTTTTTTTAGAAGTTGGACCTTCTGAGACGGCCTCCTACTAGGGCGGCGGATGCTTTCGATACTCTCTCCCTCTAATCCCCTTCACCTATCTTGGACCGAATAGAAGAGAGTAGGGTGAGGGTTTTCCTTCCATCTCTAAGCTTTGCCTAGCTTCTCTCGGGTGTCAAGTCATCCAGATTCTGGGATCGGGACATGTTGTGTGTGTAGAATGGTATCTACCCTCGACTCCTAGGCAACAACCTAGAACATGTGGACTTAAGTCATACTAGTAGTTCTCTCCATTTTTTTTGAGGTAGATTACATTCCATAGGTGAATCAATTGAAAACATGCCTTGCAATGTAAAAAATTTGTTTAATAAGAACAAGGTAGCTACAAATATCGCCAGTCATGAATTTCTCTCAATTAAAATTGTCATGTGAAATTCAAAATCATTTTTAAAAATATTGCTTTGCGAATGACACAAAGATGATAAATGCAATGTAATACCTGAGAGAAGAAGAAGTTCATTGCTGATGACGACTTTGTTTGTGCTTGCCTTGCCTTTCCTTGCCCAACTGCTTCCACTTTGATATGCTCCATATCGCATTGGATTGAAGATTCAGAGTCATATGATGAAGTGAAAGATGTGGAGGATCTTATTTAGCATGGCGGAGTCAAAAGTATTGATGTAAAAGGCAAAGATTGTGGTAACACCCAAGAAATTTCTCTACCTTGATTTTTTGTTGAAAATAAAACTTAGAGAATGAAAGAGAATTTGAAAGGAAACAAACATACTTGGAAACAAAAGTGAGTTAAAATGGGCTTTTGGGCCCGTGAGTTGAAAGTGGGCTTGAAGGCCCAGGAGTAGTCAGAATCAGGGGGCACGTGGGCCCAAGATTTGAATGTGGGCTAGAGAGGCCGGTTGATGTTGATGGGCATGAGGGCCCGATTGGAGGTTGAGCCCGAGGGACCCAATGAAAAGAGTGGGCACATGGACCCGATTTAAATGGTTGGGAGCAAGATTGTGATTTGTGATGGGCTCGCTGGCGCCAACGAAGAGTATGGGTGCACAAACACGAATTCGAAGAAGTGGGGGCACGGGAGCCCAATTTTGAAGAAGTATGGGCACGCGGGCCCGATGGTGAAGAAATGGGGGCATACGGGCCCGAAGTTGAAGTGTGGGCATGTGTGCCCGAGTTTGTTGGAAGGTGGGCACGTGGGCCCGATTTAGAAGAAATTTGGGCACATGGGCCCGGTTGTATAAAAACATGGGCATGTGAGTCCGGTTGAGGTGAATTGCGGGCACGTGGGCCCGATTTAGAAAAATTAAGGGCACAAGGGCCCGATTGGAGAGAATTATAGGCGGTGTGGGCCTGATGGAAGGAAAGGGATATGTAGGCCCAATTGGGGAAAAGGGGCATATGGACCCAGTGGAAGGAAAGGGGCATGCAAGCCCGATTGATTAAAAGGGGCACGTGGGCCCGGTTGAAGAAAAGGGGCATAAGAGCCTGGTTGATTAAAAGGGGCACATGGGCCCGGTTGGATAAAGGGGGCACATGGGCCCGGTTGATGGAAAGGGGCACATGGGCCCAGTTGATGAAAAGGTGCATAAGAGCCCGAAAATGGGGCATAAGGGCCCGATTGAGTGGGATGGGGTGTGGGCCATGGCCTTAACATTGACAGATTTTGGATCCATGGGCCTGATTGATGGTTGTAAGAAGGAAAAAGAAAGGGCAGTGGCCCTAAGATTGAGGAATTGTGGGCCCATGGGCCCAATCGTTGATTTAGAGGAGAATAAAGAAAGGGTCGTGGCCCTAAGATTGATTGATCATGGGCCCATGGGCCGGATTGTTGCTTAGAAGAAGAATAAGGTAAGGGTCGTGGCCCTAAGATCGATTTCGAGGATTTTGCCTGCTTAGCTGGAGGAGGTCCTAGTATCCCTTTGCTAAGGTCTACATCCTTCGGGAGGCTTGTCGATTCATTCCCTATTTCACCGACCAATTCTATTCCTTTATTTTTCAGTTCAAGGGTCAATTCTATCTCCCTATCTTCATTGATCAGTTCCAATGATGGTAACAGTTGATCAATGCCTGACAAATCCTTGCCTAGTCCACCATTGGATTGACAATCAACTATGTTTATGATTCCTTCATCTAAGCTCCCTATAGTAGGCTTCTCCTCAGGATGTTCTATAGAAGAGGGCATGCCTAGTCTAGGGGATTCCAAAAAGGTAGAAGGGTTTGGTTCGACCTCCCCTACTAGCTGACTTTGATCTTGATGAGAAGCTGATTCTTCTGCCATGGCAGGAGCACAAATGGTTGGAGTTATTAATTCCTCTGCAAGGGCAGGAGCTTGAAGGGTCGAAGTGTCTGAATCATCTACCATGGCAGGAGCATGAATAGTAGGAGAAGAAATGATTGGTTGTTGTGCAACCAACTGAGGAGGATCCCTATGCAGTGGGATTGATTGAAGTGGTGCTGACATAGAAGTCAGTTCAGGCTGGGGAGCTATTGATGTAATTAGTTGAGGAGTCATGGCTTGGATGGTTGGCTGAGGAGTTGTTGGTGGAATAGGGTGAGAAGCCAAGGCCCGGATAATTGGCCGAGGGGTTGTTGGTGGAATAGGTTGGGAAGCCAAGGGCCGGATAATTGGCCGAGGGGTTGTTGGTGGAATAGGTTGGGAAGCCAAGGGCCGGATAATTGGCCGAGGGGTTGTTGGTGGAATAGGTTGGGAAGCCAAGGGCCGTATGATTGGCTGATGGACCTTAAGAAATGTTGGTGGAGTCGAAGGCTGGGGAGCCGGTTGAAGTAATGGAGTATATGCATAAGCAACAAGAGGAGCTTTATTAAGCGTGGTTGGTTGTGCCATTGACTCGGGTTGCATGACTGGCTGAGGTTGGGGCATGGGTGGACTAATCAACTGGCGTCGAGGAATTGGCCAATGAAGATGATTATGATGGGATTGGTGAGGACTCCTAGGTTTATGCATATCATCAATGCTCCTCTCAAGCCTGAGCCTCAATTCATTAGAATATTGCATTAATTCCACATCTTCTTTTGCTTCACCAATTATTGAATAGCCTGGCCCATATCGTTTCAAGAATTTGGCCTTGACAATTTCGAAATCCCATATCTCTACTTCGTTCAATGAAAAAAACCAATCTAGGGCTGCACCCTCTAAAGATCTCCTAAAAAGAAAGGCAAGGGTCTTTCTATCATTATGCCATCGAGATGATTTGCTCAGAAAATCATTGACATGGGTGAAGGGATCACCTGAGCCATTGTAGCAATGGTAGGTTGGCATTTGTGATTGGGGGATGTAGATAGTATAGAGGGGGAATTCGATGGTTTCTTTATCCTTGGCAATAGGTGGGGAGGAATTCACCAGGGGGTGTGCATGTGGCACCTGGATGGGAGGGAGGTGAGTTGGTGTGCGAGCTGAAGAATGACCCACAATGGGGTGAGTAGGAGAAGTAACATGGCAGGGCTGCCCAGGTGGGGTTATGGTAAGAGGTTGCACCGCCGATTGGGGAGGTGAGGCAGCTCGGTTGACTTTGGCTGCACCATGATTAATAGGCATCTTGCCCTTCACTATAGATTGTATGAATGACAAGGTATTGGGATCAAGATGAAAAGATAGATCCTTAAGAGCCTGTTCTATACTAAATGAAGCAGACTGATGGGCATCCCCTTGCACTTCGAGTTCCATAGCAGCATTGACCTGGCTCTCGGGTTGTTGTTGGAGCTTGTAGAGACCCGGCTCGTATTCTTGTTGCTTGTAGTAGTCTGACCTCCCAACGTGGCTTCCAGACTTTAGCATCATGGGCATCATGTCGATATTTCTAGAAAGATGGTTAGAAAAGAGAGCAAGCAAAGCACACAATTGAAGATTTTTTTTATGTTTTGTTTTGTTTGATTTTTTTTGTTTCAATTTGATTGGTTGGAAAACAAGTTGAACACAAAATAAAAAATGTTTTTTTTGTTTGTTTTTTTTAGGTGTTTTGTAAGAAAAATTTTTGTTGTTGTTTTCAATTGTTGTAAGCAAGCAAGTTGTGCAAACAAGTTTTTAAAATGACTACTCGACAAATTTTGGGTTGAAACCTTAGATTAGATAGATTGTTAGCAATTGTTCACTCAAGTAGGTAAGGTTCCTATTGCTTCAATCTTCAAGACCTAAGGTTATCACTCAATCACCACGAGTAGGTACTTGGATTCTTCGGGTTTTGTGAAAGTGGTACAACCGGCCCAATCGTGCAGAGAGGAATACTCCACGGATGGGGACTTACGGAGGTCTTGATGGAAACCACCAAATCAACTAGGAAGGAATATCCCAGAAGAGAGGTAAGAATCCACCAAGAAGGTGTTTGAAGGGTGAAGGTGTGTTGGGAGAGAGAGCCCCCGCCTCGAATGCCCTACGGATCAGAGCAAGTCCGGTACCCGATGCAAAAAGCTAATGCGAAAATGAAAAATGGAGGGTAGGAAAATAAGAAGCAATCAATATGCAAACATGAATGAAAGCTATTAAATAAATCAAGCAATTGAATGCAAACAAGATAAGCAATGAGAAAGTAAAACAAGTAACTAGAAACTAGCAACTAAAATGTGGTTCGCGCGGGAACCGGCTTGTGTTGGAGTGTCCAATTGGGGACAAATCTGAAGTAAAGGTAAAAGGATGGTCCACGCGGGGACCGAATTGAAAATAAAGTGGCTCACGCGGGAGCCGAGTTTTGGAAAAGTAGGTGATTCATGCGGGAACTCGCTTTTGAAGGAAAAATGGGTGGTTCACGCAGAACCGGTTTGTTTGATTGAAAAAAGGAAAGGAGGGCCACGTGGGGCCAATATAATTGGTGCAAAGGGGTGTTCCACGCGGGGACCGATCTGAAAGTGAGTTGGTTCATGCGGGAACCGGTTTAGAAAAGGGTTTTGGTTCACGTGGGAACCGGTTTTAATGAAGAAAGGGGTGGTTCACGCGGGAACCGATGTAAGAGTTGACAAAATAGAAGGAGGGCCACGTGGGGCCAATCTAAAGGTGTTGTAAAGAGGTGGTCCACGCGGGGACCGATCTGAAAATAAGTTGGTTCACGCGGGAACCGAGTTGGAAAAGAAAGGTGGTTCACGCGGGAACCGGTTTATAAGAAGAAAAGTGGTTCACGCGGGAACCGGGTTGAAATGAAAGACAAGCAAATTAAGTCCACATGGAGGACAATCTTAAAGAAAGAGTAAATAGAAAGTTTAAAGGTAAATTGACATGGAAGATAAAAGATAAGCCGGTTCACGTGGGAACCAAGTTGGAAAACAACTAGTTGCACGGTTGAATCAAGCTAGCACGGTTGAAGACATTGGTTGTCCCACCGTGGTCGCCAAAAAGCTGTCGACTCCAGAAACGGGTTCCGGATCGGCACCTCAAGAGAAGAAGGTGAAAGATAGAATTGGGGAAAAAAGGGGAGTGAATCGAAAACACTCGGAAAGCAGTAAAGACTCCTCACCTCGGTCCCACACTCACATTGATCCCCGAACTTTCATCTCACGGCGTCGCTCGAGCACCGGAGATGGTTCGGGTCATGTGGGAGGAGAGTGAGGAGGAGATGAAATTAAAACATGAAAGATGTGGTCTCCAGGAGCCGCGGGTTCCGCTTTATGTAATGGAAATAGAAAGAAGTTGACCGTGTGTACCTTAGCGTGGGAGAAAGGGATGTGAGTTCAACCTTTTTCTTCTTCGGCCGGCCAATGAAGAAGAGTCTCCAATCCAATGCTAGCTTGATCAACCTGTGCAACTAGAACAATAAACCAAGTGAAGAGTTTGGTTAGACTTGTGAGAAGTGTAGTAACTGTAGTAAGAAGATAAGAAAGAAGAAATTGGAGTTGGACTCACCGGCTTCGGGGTGAGCCTTAACCCCTTTTTTGTGTTTTTGATTATGTAAAAATGATGTAAATGAACTAAAATATGCTTTAAAACATTAAATAAACAGAGTTAATGGAGTTGAGAAAGCTTATGGAATGATTTGGCTTGAGTTGAAGCCGAGTTGGTTGAAGACAGCCGGTTAGGGTAGCTTGGTACCCTTCTGGCGCGACTTTGGTACAGAGGATGTTACGGACGACCCCGATGTCAGAATCGAGTGCCGTTTGTTGGAGTGGACAGAAAACTCAGAGATGAAGAATTCCTATGTTGATCACTTCTCAGAAATACTCCTGTAGAAGTCAGTAAAAATTATGAAAGGGGGCGGATGTGCAAAACAGAACCTGGATGCGCGCCCCGGGTGTAGCAATTGCCACGAACAAACGGCAAGTCGGAATTGAGTGCCGTCAGTTGGAGATGAAAGAGGACGAAGAGAGGAATAATTTGTATGTTGAAGACTTTTGCAGAAGAAGCCTCGGATTTTCTGCAGAAGTCTATGAAGATGGTTGATGAAGAACACCCGGATCGAGCCTTCTCCTTCACCTCGGGATCGATTTCTTGACTTCGGATCGCCTTTGGACGTCGGGACGGCTTTGGAGAAGAGCTTGGACGACCTTGGGACGAGCTAGGCACCGGGGGTTAACCTTGGGTCACTGAGAATGGCTCTCAATTTATAGGGGAAGGGAGACGGTGCAAAATTTAGAAACTGGACCTAACGCGCCCCCGCATTTCAAAGGAGAGGAGGGCGCGCAGGGCGCGCCCTCAAACCAAGGGCGCGCAGGCGCGCCCCGCCCGGGGGCGCGGTCCGCGTGCCCCCCGTTTCAAAGGGACCGAGGGCGCGTTACGCGTCTCAATCGCTAAAAATCGACGGAAACTTCCGGAATTTGCTAAAAATCGACTTGATATACGTAACGCGCCCCCGAACCGGGGGCGCGGTACAAATAATCGAAAATCCTCCGCCAGATCCTTCCAAAAATCCAGTTTAGAAGGTGCTAATCGGGGCAATTTCCGATTTTCGGAAACCGACCGCGCCCCCGCCTTTCAAAGGGACCGGGGGCGCGCAGGGCGCGCCCCCAGTTTGAGGGCGCGCAGGGCGCGCCCTCTGCTTTCAAGCGGAGCGGGGGCGCGGTACACTCTCTCTCCTCCGCGCGTGTTCCGCGAGCCGTATTTTGCAAACGGGATGTCCGATTCGGCTCCCGTTTGTCACGTTGGAAAGAGGGCCTCCAACCGCACCTACTCAAATTGGTAAACCAGCCGGTATGACTCCCGATATTTTCACACGGGGTTTTCTACCGGTTTACCCTCTCGCGGAAAGCCGAAACCCGGGGCGAAGATCCGAAATAGCACGGTTCCGGTCGATAAATCTCGGGTCAACTTGGGATGACTTAAAATGACGACCGAACAAGTCCGGTACGACCGGAAAACCCGAAATCATCGAAAAATTTGTTATTAACCCGGTAAACGTGAATCGAAAGCCGTAAAAGCCGCGAAACCCTAAAATTGACTGAAATGACCATATGGCTCCGGTTGATGAAAATATACGGCTAGAATCGACCCAGATGACCTGAAAAGACCCGGTGATGACCGAAAAGGCCTAACACATGGTCCGGGATAGCCGTGTCAACACAGATCGAAAAAGCCGTAACGAAAGCCGTCATTGACCGACGCCTACCGAAATGACTTCTCGGAAACCCTGAATGTTACGGAACACATGCGGGACTCCCGAGACCTTCAATTATGGACCATTCAAGGTCGGTCATCGAGCAGGATTCGTGTTTTTACAGTTCACATGCGGCTCTCGCTTGAAGGTTACGACAATATTCCGGAAATCATTGGTCCATTCTCAACTAACAAGGGGGGGCTCCACCAATGTCCTTAGCTCATCTCCACGAGGTAGTCCGGATCAGATAACTGTCAAATAAAAGATATCGCCTATGGAATAAGAGTCTGGGGCTCCGAATCAAGCCAATTTGGCGTGTCTACAGCGTTCAAGTCTCTCTCATGCGTGCACGTGTTCTACAAGCCATAACTTGCAAAGGGACATCCGTTTCTACTTTCATTTGTTGCGTATGAAAGAGGACTCGAAAACATAGCTCCTTAAACCAGTAAACCAGCTGTAACACCTCCTGAGATCTCTATAGAAGGCTTTAACTTCTAGTTTACCCTTGATAGCATTGAAAGCTAATGTGGCAATTCGAAAAGATACGGCTTCAATCAAAAAGTCAAGGGTCAACTTGGGAGAACGTAAAATAATGACCAAACAAGTCCAGTGTGATTTGGAAAACTCAGAATCATCGAAAAAGCTGAGAATGGCCCGGTGAACACATGGTCTGAGATAGTCATGATAGCATAGATCGGAAAGACACGATAAAAATCGACATAGACATGCGACTGCCAAAAAGACTTGTTGAAAACCCATATGTTGTGGAATTTATATGGGACTTCCATGACCTTCAATTGTGGATCATTATGGGTCGGTCATTGAGTAGGCTTCATATTTCCATGATTAATGTACGGCTATCACTTGAAGGTTATGGCATTGCTTTGGAAATCTTTGGTCAATTCTCAATTCACGTGGCTCTCGACTGACATCTTCGGCTCATCTCCACAAGGTGATTTTGATTGGATAATGATCAGATAAAGAGTATCGCCAATGGAATAAGAGTTTGGGGCTCTGAATTACGCCAATTTGGCATGTCTACAGATGGTTCCTACCCGGTATCCCGACTAGTTGTGTGTGATCTATATATCTTCAACTATTTCTAATGTTAATTTTTATTACTTTTAGCCCCGCATGCATTTTTCACACATCATTTTGCATATCATCTACTATCATCGTGACAAAGTCGTCTTCTTCACAAGATTAGCAAGTGTTTCTGTCAAAATGTGAGGCTATTCCATTCTGAGCCAAATTTGTATTCCCATGAGAACCCCGACGAATTTGAAGAAACTAATCTTAGTTGATTAGAAATTTTTGATTGTTAACTCAAATTTTGTTTAGCTCTTCTTGATACAAGCACACCATAAAGCCAGGCCACCAGACGAGATGATCTTACGAGCCACGACTCACAGCCTCTCCACATCATGGGGCTGGATATTTTTCCTCACTAGTGCCTATAGCATATCTCTTTTCCAATCAACCACGAAAGTAGTTCATATGAAATAGAGAGGAGATTGTAAAGCCGTACGATGCTCAATTTGCCCGGTTAGGCCGTGAAGAGCATGTCTAAATCTACACCTTAGCATCACCTTTTTAGTCCACCACCACTTTACTCCACTGTGCCTCTCTATGATCATCTCCACATCACTCCGTGCCATTCCCTTGCATAAGTGACACCAAGGTGAGACAAGATGTAAACATGCAAATTTAGCCTAATTAAGGAAACAAAAACTCTTGTTTTTATAGATGACACTTGTCTTTTCTACCTGAAGAAGCCTATGTTGCCAAAAGAAATAGTAATAGAGGCCAAGGAGCTCAATGCTCTAATTGGTCGGTGCTTGGCATCTTGTCGTAAGAGCGCCTAGATTTCCTACCTAATTTCTTTTTTTGAATCAACTAGTAGTAGAGCAATATCATGCGAAGTTGCAGCCATCCCAATATCACGACTTTAGGAAGATTTCTTGACACTACACTAGCACTATGGATCGTGCCTAGTAGAGGAGGACATGGAAATCTGTCAGATTCGGTTACAAGTGGTTAGCAGGCGGGATGCCTGGCATCCTAGTCAAGGAGCACTTGAGACCGAATCTAGCAATTGACACACCACCTTCCACAATCACAACAGTGCGCCGTCTAGCGTTTCCCAGGCCAGACACCCGATGTCTTGATCAAAGGGCGCTTGTGACTGAATTTGATGATTGATGCACAGTCTACACAAGTCAGGGACATACACCAGCCATGGTCAAAATGATTATGAATATCTTGGCAGTGCGCCGTCTGGCGCTCCCCAAGAGGGATGCCTGGTGTCACAATAAAGGACGCCTAAGTCATCCCATTGGCCTATAATGGGGGACTTTCTCCAACATTTTAGAGGTTACCAGCATCACACCCAAAGTTCTAAGAGTGAAGAGAGAAGGCCTTGAGCATTCCCCAATAAGCCCTAACCTTTAGAGAGGCCTTAGAAGCCCCCCTTCTCTCCATCTTCCACCCTACCAAGCTCCCCAACACCACCATAACATCCACTCTAAACTCATCACCCTTTCATTTCCACCACACTGAGAGACCTCATAAACCCCCAGAATCATTAAGAAGAGTTCCTACGGTCATCTTAACATTGTGGGGAGCCTCAAGGAGCTGCCATCTCGAGCTAGGGCACCAAGCAACATTCACAAGAGTTAGGGGAAGTCTGTATGAAAGGCTGCTTGTGGGACATCAAGGTGCTCTGTCACCAGGATGTCAAGCATCCCAGAAGGGGAGTGCTTGATTCTTCTAGAGAGCTACAACATGGTAGTCTCCCAACATCCACCCACCCTCACTCTTATCGCTCTTCATTTACATTTATTTTGCATCATTGTCTATGGTAGCATAGTTTAATGCATCATTAGCATCTTCTATCATTCTATTTTAGCTGAAAGGGATTAAGAGTTAGTCTTAATCTAGTTTGTTACACCCTTTTTGTCATCTTCATGTTTAGTTTGGGCTCAATGCTACATTTCTTCTAGTTCTAATTGTGTTTCTTTGTTTTTCATTTGATACATTGCTGGCAAGCAAAGTTCTCCAAGCTCTTCCTCTGCAGTTGGATAAGGAAGAGAAAGATAAAACCCACAAACCACATTCTCCCCCTGAAAAGGTAAACCGGTCAACTTTTCACTAAGCATAGTTGTTCTTCTTTTCTTTCCATTCGGAGCCCGCGACTCTTGGCTACTACACTTAATTCTTCTCTCTTTCAGTTTCATATTTGCCTAGCCTCCTCTCTAGACCTACCACTCCCTCCTTCCAATCTTTTTTCCATTTCACCTCTCACATGACCTAGACAGACTCTTCGGCACCCAAGCAATGCCACGGATCATTAGTTTAGGGTCCAAGGTGGATGTGGATGAGGAAAGAAGAAAAAGGAGAGAAGTATAGTGTGGACCTATGGGAAGAAGTCATTGTCCATATCTCCATCATGTCCAAGGAAAGCAAGTGTGCATAGGGAGCCTGAAGAAGAGGATACACACACAAAAACACCAAGCCATCTGAATCCATGCTTGCAGGTGTAAACAAGCCAAATTTGCCTATTTCAGAGCATAAAACTTATGTTTTATAGGGTAACATGTGTGATTGTTCTTCTAATGATGCCGGGTCTTTTAAAGTTTATTTGGAGCTTCGCCGAATAAAATTAGATGTTTTCTGAAGTTTTCTGCACAAAGCCATAATTTCCGAGCGAAAGCCACGCATAAATCGTGTAAACACAGAAATTGTCTGAATGACCAATGCCTAATGATCATTCATTGAAGGTTATGGTCAAATTCACACTCCGGACAAGTTTTGATTCATACTATGTCTTTCCGGTTGGCCGTCGGAGTCATTCCGACCAGTATCGAATCTTCTGTTCACTTGCCTAATTTTAGAATAAATTTATGTAATTTTGGAGGGTGTTATGGCTGATCCAATGGAGTTCGGATCGCCTTAGTCCCTGGGTGGAGGGAACTCCCGCAGTCCCCAACCGGAGCGCGCCACGTTGAAGGTGGCGTAATGTGCCCGAACCGGCTGATGGAGCCACTGCCGGATAACGGAAGTGCGGTGACGGAGAACGGCGTCGAACGGCCGTCGACGGTGGGGAAGTGGCGTCAAGCCGTCTTTTCGGTCCCGTCACCGCAGTCATTAATGCTTGTTCGCTGGTGAGTGACACGCTGAAAGAATAATATTTTTTCTTGGGAACTCGGTGACGGTTGGCGAGCACGCGGTAGGGTCTCCCACGACGCTCAGTACATACCCGTCGGTAGTGGGTCTTCGAATGCTCGGTAGCGGGTCAATGGAACGTCGGTAACCATCTATTTCAACGCTCGGTGGTGGTAGACAAACCACTCAGTTGCGACTATTTCAGGCCTCGGTAGTGTGCCACACGAGGTCGGTAGCATTTTTTTAGACGCTCGGTAGTGGGGTGACAAACCACACGGTAGCGACTACTTCAATCCTCGGTAGCGATGGTCAAAGCTCGGTAGTGAGACGACAAACCACTCGGTAGTGACTACTTCAGTCTTCGGTAGCGACGGTCAGAGCTCAGTAGCGTTTTTTTAGATGCTCAATAGTGGGATCACGACGACTCGGTAGCGCGGCTTCACACAACCGAGACAACCGCTCGGTAGCGATTTTTTCCAAAATTTTGACAAAAATGGTAATGGCGGGATAGGAAATGATTCATGCCTCCATAGCGGTAGGTCGCAGGCTCAGTAGTGAGCTACTCAGGTGGTAAAATAAATTTTAAATCCTTGAAAAATGGACAAGTGGGAAAGGAACTAAGAAATCGGTAGCGGGTTGTCGGAGACTCGGTAGCGTGTCAAGAAGGGTTCGGTACGCGGCTTTGAGGGGGTTCGGTAGGGATTCTACCATCTTCGGTAGCGGCTCCTCGACTGAGGTCACCTATTTTCAGGCATACTAAAGGCGGGAAGGAAGGAAAGATGTAGAGCGCTCGTCCACATTTTGTCGATTCCACTTTTCGGTGCCCTGTTCGTCCGGGAACCTCTTCGCAAGAACTCTCTCTACCGAGCGGCGAGCACCTTCTTCCCCCTTCGACAGTCATCCATCGCCGTCTTCCACTCATCATCTAGAACCAGGTTTCTTGCGGCGCGTGTAGTTTTTCAACAACCGGCAAAGTTTCTTCGAAGTTGGAGTCGTCCAAAAGAATCTTGCCGCCGCTCGTTGTTCCTCTCAACCGGCAGTCATTCATTGCCGAATGAAGTTCGAAGCGTGCACCGTCGCCTAGAACGAAATATGCAAGGTAAGCCCTCGAAGGTGTTTATCATACCCTGAAGGACTATGCACGAAGATTACTTTGAAAGATACATCCAAGGTAACATATTTATATGTTGTTGTCGCCCTCTACACACGTATTTCCTGGAAACGCCTTGGATTACAGACATGGAAGCGGGCCAGGAAATGGCGTCTACATCGACTGTTGTAGGAGCAAAAGCAGTGCATGTGCTACACCGATGTTCATTTGCTTACTATCGCACGCAAATTGCTACTATTCTGTTCAAACAGGTCCACGGAGACCTCCTTGCACAGACTCCTTTCGGCAGTTTTATTGATATGCCTGAATACGAGTTCAGCACATCCATGATCCACGAAATCCTCCTACTTCACCAAGGCGGTGGAGTTTTCAACATAAATGGGCAAGAGTTAAGACTACGGTCGAAGGATGTGGCCCTTATTTTGGGGTTACCCGATAGCTGTGAACCCATCTAGTTGGACAGCAGACGGAAAAGCCAACTGGATGATATGTTCCCTTTAGGAGTAAGTGCCAGCAGAGGTGGCATCTTAAAATTAATTGGAAATATTGTACAGTCCAGTGTTCCGGCGGATGTCAACACAACGGTGACACTGTGGATAGCATTCATGTTTTCATGTTTTTTGCTCCCGACATCAAATAGAACATGTCAGAAGCAGCTTCTATATTATGTACAAGATATTGGTTCCATAGGTGGTTACAATTGGGCCAGCTATGTACATAGTGTCTTGCTGGACCGCATGGATGACGTTGCACAGAAAATTAAGGCCAACAAGTCCCCACCCTATCTACTTGGGTGTGTGGCTATCATACCTGTTAAGTATACAAAACCATTTACGTAGTCTTTCTTCTTATCATATTTTGTGCGTTGGTCTCACACGTCTTACTGTCGAATGTTTGTATACCAGGCTTTTATATTTGAACATATCAGTGGGTTAACACAATTTTGTGGGAGCAATGCTCCACGCATTTTTAGGTGGAACATGGCGCCCTTAAAGAATAAAGTGGAATTTGCGAATATACTAAAACATATCACAGGACGAAAGTATACGGTGAGTTGGAATTTGTATACATGATAAATACATCTTAGGTCTGTTGTTCTTAATGTTCTTATTACTATTGCCTACACAAGTAGTTGTAGATATTGTAGACGAGGTACCGAGTGGATCAGGAATTCGCACGGAAGTACCTACCCCCAACTTTGGGGATATACTATACAGGTGTCAACAGCTTGACGAACAATTTGTCATGGAGAGACAAAAGAGGACAGAATTGGAGCAATTCATTAGAGATGGATTTGCCCAATTCCAAAAAAGGATTGATGGCTTCACTCAAGATTTGGCACAGGAGCGAGAAAAGAGAAGAGCCCTGGAGAAAATAGTCGAAGAAAATATTTCTAGAGTCAAAGACCATCAACCTCAGCCCTCGTCTATGTCTGATGACATTTTTCGTCATGTACAGCAGGAGGTCGATATGATGAGGACCGCAGCCTTCAAAGACTGTGAACAGAGGCGTCAATTTGATGCAACAATTTCTGCGGGACTGGAGTGTACAAGGGATCTGATGTCTGAATTGTTTGACATCCCTTTGGAAACTACAGATACCCAACAGTCCCCCCAGTCGCCCACTCAAGTTGTAAATGAATTGTTGTGTATAGCGAAGAGGGTGAAGGGGAGGACTGGACGAATAAGATCCATATGGTTACAGTCACCATATGAGGCTCAACCACAACCCCTTGGGATCCTGCCACCTCCACAGATGGAGACTGCACCCATACAATAGATTGTTGTGGACAGTGTGGCCATGCCACCAGATGAAGTGGAGACCATCCCACCTCCCCGCAATGAACCCAATAAAGGAGGTAGAGGAAGGGGAGGTAGAGAAAGGGGAGGTAAAGGAAAAGGTGGTAGAAGAAGGGGTGGCAGGGGAAACGATGCAGTAGTTGTTTCAGACGAAGACGAAGGCGTCAATCCTGCAGATTTTAAAACCATCCTAGACCGCATTCCAGAGGAACACAGACAAAGCTGCCTCGAGTGGTTAATTAAGCCAAGGTTAGGAAGTCATGTAAAGTTATCTGCATTTAACTATTTTATTTACATATGCTCATTCTCTGTCAAATTAAGCCTATTGAGTTGTTCATTTGCATTTGACTAGCTGTGAATTCTTTTTTTTAGACAGCGATCTGATATTTTTACATACACATATTGGCGAAATTTTGTCAGTGCCCACGAAATAGTTGAGTTGTTCAACGTCGAGTCTTACGTATCAGAGGGGTCACTAGAGGTGTATTTGGAGATGTTAAAGAAAAAATTTGATACTCAACCTGATGAATATCAAAAAGTCAGGGTGTTGCCATCATCAATACTTTTTATCAACAGACAGCACAAGATCATCTTCGATAGTGAACACATAGAATGGATGCAATTTGCGTTCCAAACCAAATATGCCGATGAATTCATGGAGACAGAGCACTTCCTCCTAGCCTGCCACAATGAGGGTCATTTTTTTCTTATCTCATTGGATGTGCAGAAAAAAAGCCTCTCGGTATACAACTCCATCAATGGCCATCCGAAGTACGCACCTGGTACTAAGGTCGCGATGAGTATATCATAAAACCCAAGTGCTATGAGTTGATTTAGGCCACACACTTCAATACTTTATTTAGTTCTTCCAATGGTGTAGGTTAAAGACTGGAAAAATATAGTTCGAAAAGTTTACGACCTTGACAGCATTATGGATTGGCCAGAATTCTATGAGATGGATTGTCCGCAACAGCCATCTGGGAGGTATGTAATTCTTTTTGCATCGTTATTAGATGAGCTAATTACAAAAGGAGGATACTGACCATACATCCTCTCTGTCTCAGTGTTAACTGCGCCATATATGTGAGGTTGTTTGCTGAAGAGCTTAGTGCTAAAGGTCACCCGATGCGACAGTTCACTGAGGAGGAAGTAATAAATGTGAGGGCAGATTTGGTGTTCGTATGTGGAAAATGTCTGTTGCTGGTGAGGGAGCAAGGGAGATCCCGACAGGTGCGTAGAGATACAATAACAAAGTCCGCATTGTAAACATCAGTTGTAAACATTCATTCATTTTAAATTAATAAAAAATTGCAATGTGTTTTGTGTTCTCGCACATGGGTAGTCGCTACCGAGCTCTGCTGTGCACATGGGTAGTCCGTAGTCGCTAAAGACGCATGTCAAACCTGCTACCGAACTCTGACGAACGCGTTACCAAGCTTTGACCGACCCGCTACCGAGCGATAGCCGACGCGTTACCGCACACTGACAGACCCGCTACCGAGAGAACTCCGCTAACGACGAATGTCAAACCCGCTACCGACCACTGACCGATGCGCTACAGCGCATTGACAGAGCCACTACCGAGCTCTGACCGATGCGCTACTGAGCACTGACAGACCAACTACCGAGCTCTGACAGACACGCTACCGAGCTCTACCAGACTCGCTACCGACCTCTGACCGACAAGCTACCAACCTCTAAGAGATGCGCTTCCGAGAGCTGCCGGAACCACTACGGACCTCTGACCGACGCACTACCAAGCACTGACAGACCCGCTACCGAGCGAACGCCGCTAACGATGAATGTTAAACCCGCTACCGACCACTGACCGACGCACTACCGCGCATTGACAGAGCCGCTACCAAGCGCTGATCGACACACTATCGAGCACTGACAGACCCGCTACCGAGCTCTGATAGACACGCTACCGAGCTCTGAGAGATGCGGTACTGAGCATTGCTAGACCCGCTACCGACCTCTGACCAACGCGCTACCGACCTCTGAGAGACGCGCTTCCGAGTGCTGCCAGAGCCGCTACGGACCTCTAACCGACGCGCTACCGAGCACTGACAGACCCGCTACCGAGCGAACGCCGCTAATGACAAATGTCAAACCCGCTACCGACCACTGACCGACGTGCTACCGCGCATTGACAGAGCCACTACCGAGCTCTGACCGATGCGCTACCGAGCACTGACAGACCCGCTACCGAGCTCTGACAGACACGCTACCGAGCTCTGAGAGACGCGCTACCGAGCGCTGCCGGACCCGCTATCGACCTCTGACTGACACGCTACCGACCTCTGAGAGACGCGCTTCCGAGCGCTGCCGGAGCCGCTACGAACCTCTGACCAACGTGCTACCGAGCACTGACAGACCCACTACCGAGCGAATGCCGCTAACGATGAACGTCAAACACGCTACCGACCACTGACCGACGTTCTACCGCGCATTGACAGAGCCGCTACCGAGCTCTGACCGATGTGTTACCAAGCACTGACAGACCCGCTACCGAGATCTGACAGACACGCTACCGAGCTCTGAGAGACTCACTACCGAGTGCTTCCGGACCCGCTACCGACCTCTAACCGACACGCTACCGACCTTTGAGAGACGCGCTACCGAGCGATGCCGGACCCGCTACCGACCTCTGACCGACCCGCTACCGACCTCTGAGAGACGCGCTTCCGAGCGCTACCGGAGCCGCTACGGACCTCTGACCGACGCGCTACCGAGCACTGACAGACCTGCTACCGAGCGACGACGAATGTCAAACCCGCTACCGACCACTGACCAACGCACTACTGCGCATTGATAGAGCTGCTACCGAGCTCTGACCGACGCGCTACCGAGCACTGATAGACCCGCTACCGAGCTCTGACAGACACGCTACCGAGCTCTGAGAGACACGCTACCGAGCTCTGAACGATGCGCTACCGAGCGCTGACAAACCCGCTACCGAACGCTCTTAGAGACACGCTACCAAGCGCTGCCGGACCCACTACCGACACATGACCGACGCGCTACCGACCTCTGAGAGACGCGCTTCCGAGCACTGCCAGAGCCGCTACGGACCTCTGACCGACGCAATACCAAGCACTGACAGACCTGATACCGAGCGCTGACAAACCCACTACCGAACGCTGCCAGACCCGCTAAGAGAATATAATATTTCGAGTTTTTGTATTTCGTCAGGCTCAGCTATCTCCTTGCCTTTCCAGGGTTCTTCCCCATCGGCACTCCACCATCGCTCCAGAAGCAACGTACGACGCAGCCCTCTTCCTGTCTACACATGGACGAACTCTCACGGATTGAGTTTCGCAGACTCGCAACCTAGATATGGACGCCGTGCAGGAAACATCGACTGCATCCACTGCTGTTGGGGCAACCAAGGTCCATGTATTACACAGATGTACTTTTGCTTACTATCGGAGAGAAATTGCTACCATTCCTTTCAAACAGGTCCACAGAGACCTCCTTGCACACACTCCATTTGGTAGTTATCTTGACATGCCCCTATACGAGTTCAGCACATCGATGATCAGGGAAATCCTTCTACTTCACCAAGGTGGTGGAGTTTTTATCATAAATGGGCAAAAGATCAAAATACGGTCGGAGGATGTGGCCCTTATTTTGGGTTTACCCAATGGCGGTGAACCTATCCAGTCCGACACCAAACGGAAAACAGAACTGGACAAACTATTCCCCCATAAGTCAAGTGCAAGCAGGAGTGGCATCTTAAAGTTAATAAGAAGCCTTGTAAAGTCTGATGCTCGAAAGGATGTCACCATCACAGTCTCTCTATGGATAGTATTCATGTGTTCATGTTTTTTGCTCCCGACATCAAATAGAACATGTCCGAAGGAGATTCTATATTATGTATAAGATATTGGTTCCATAGGTGGTTACAATTGGGCCAGCTATGTACATAGTGTTTTGCTGAGCCGCATAGATGATGTTGTAGAGAAGATTAAGGCCAATAAGTCCCCACCCTATCTACTTGGGTGTGTGGCCGTCATACCTGTAAGTTGGCGTAATGTTGGCCAGTCATTGTTTTTTTGTAATTGATGGGTTGGTATTAGTAGTGTGACTGTCACCCTTTGTATCCCAGGCTTTTTTCTTTGAACATATCAGCGGCTTACCAGAATTTTGCGGGAGGACTATTCCATGCATTTTTAAATGGAACATGGCTCCCTTGAAGACAAAAGTGGACTTCGCTGACATAGTATGACAGATCACAGAAAATAAGTATTCGGTGAGTTACAATATTTCAACATGATAAACTTATGTATGGATGTTGTTAATGTTCCGAATACTATTGCCTGCATAGATTATTGTAGATATCGAAGCGGAGGGACCGAGTGAATCCGAAATTCACTTGGAAGTACCGACCCCTCAATACGGGGAGATAGCTAAGAAATGTCAGTCACTAGATCAAGAACTTGCCCTCGAGATACAGAAGATGGCAGAATTTGAGCAATTTTACACTCAAAGAATTGTGCAATTCCAGAAGAGGCTTGATGGGTTTGCTTCTGAGTTGGCACTCGAGCGTGTCAAGAGGGTAGCCCTGGAGAAGAAAAATTGAAGAAAGTAGTGGAACCGTTGAACAGCAACACTCTAGCAAAACAAATCTAAATTTCTGTCATCTACAAGAGGAGGTTGAATTCTTAAAGACTGTTACCTCGAACGAGAGTCAACGGCGCAAAAAATTAAATGCTACATTCACTTCCGGGCTGGAGTGCACAAAGGAATTAATAAGTGCTATTCGGGTGCATTCAACCTATAATGCACAACCCCTGTCGCTCCTACCACCTCCAGAGATGGAAGCTACACCAATGGAGACCCTACCACCCTCCCACATTGAAAGTAATAAAACAAATGGAGGTAAGGGGAGGGGTGGCAAGGGTAGGGGTGGCCAAGAGAAGAGTGGCCGGGGGAAAGGTGGTCAGGGAATTCCTGTCGAGAGAAAGGATGGCCGGGGGAGCAAAAAGATGACCCCCAAGTATAAGGATGTGGAAAGCATCATACATTGCATTCCTTCGGACCACAAACAAAGCTGCCTGTAGTGGTTAGACGACATTCAAGATATCAAGTAAAATTCCGGCCATTCCTATAAGTAGCTTGCATACAATCTATGTGTCGATAACATTAATGTTCTTCTTACAGGGCACTCTCTGTTGTCGTCGCGTACACCAAATGGTGGAATTTCGTTGATGCCCATCAAGCGATTGTGCTGTTCAATGTGAAAGAGTTTGTGTCTGCTGGGTTGGTTGAGGTGTACTTTGAACGCCTCCAACAAGAAATCCAAGTGAACCCTCACTGCTACCGAGCTGTTAAGTTGGTGCCTCCATCCACTTTAGCAATCACCAGACAGGCTTCGTTTAGGTTGGCCAAATGCATAGAGTGGATGAAAGCAATCATCCAAACCAATTATGTAACCGACTTCATGAATACGGACCGCTTCATCATAGGGGGCCACAACGATAGTCATTTCTTCATCATTTTAGTTGACCCTATCTTAAAAAGCTTTAAAGTTTACAACTCCATGAATGGCCATGCAAAGTATACGCCGGGAACAAAGCGGGTGGTGAGAATGTCATGTAACATAACTCCCATGATTTATGTTTATGACACAGTTAATGAAATTGTTCTCATTCGTGTAGGTTGCTGACTGGAAGGGTCTCTTATGAACGCTCTACAACCTCGATAGCATCATGGAATGGGCGGAAACGTATGGAATGGACTGCCAACAACAGCCACTAGAGAGGTATGTAATTCTTAGCTGCCCTTCTCCTTCCTGTTTGCGCGGACTACGTAAGAAGGCTACTGAACATACAGCCTATCTGTGTCAGCGTTAACTGTGCAATATATGTCATGCTATTTGCTGATGAGCTCAGCGCAAAAGGTGGCCCATGGTGGAAATTCACAGAAGACGACGTCATCAAGACCAGGGCAGACCTGGCGTATTGTGTCATGAAAACGGCCATTACGGGTGAAGGAGTAAGGAGATCAGGGGATGCTGAATTCCGGTGACATCCATGGACAATAGTAATAAGTATATAAGTGCATGAAGTGGAACTAACAAGTTAAATCTGTCTGCTCTAACTGATTAAGTAATTTGGGTTATTTTGTATAAAAAATGCCTGTTTTCATTCAGACAACGTCGCTGACAATGATGTCTACATTCATTGTCATGACTCCTAACAAATGGCATTCACTACCGACACATGACCAATCCGCTACCGACACATGACCAATCCGCTATTGACGCTACCCACTAACGAGGTACTCGATGCCGAGAGATGAGCAGTCCGCTACCGATGCACTCGCTGCCGACAGATGAGCAGTCCGCTACCGACGACGCACTCGCTACCGACAGATGAGCAGTCCGCTACCGATGCATGTCTTGATGCCTACCAACCATGACGCTACCCACCGACGAGGTACTCGGTGCTGAGAGATGAGCAGTCTGCTACCGAGGCATGTCTGGATGCCTACCAAGTACCGACGACGTACTCGCTGCCGACAGATGAGCAGTCCGCTACCGACCACAGACAGAGCTGCCTACCGACCATGACGCTACCCACCGACGAGGTACTCAGTGCCGACAGATGAGCAGTCCTCTACCGACCACAGACAGAGCTACCTACCGACCATGACGCTACCCACCGACGAGGTACTCAGTGCCGACAGATGAGCAGTCTGCTACCGAGGCATGTCTGGATGCCTACCGAGTACCGACGATGTACTCGCTGCCGACAGATGAGCAGTCCGCTACCAATGCATGTCTGGATGCCTACCGACCATGACGCTACCTACCGACGAGGTACTCGGTGCCGACAGATGAGCAGTCCGCTACCGAGGCATGTCTGGATGCCTACCGAGTACCGACGACGTACTCGCTACCGATAGATGAGCAGTCCTCTACCGATGCATGTCTAGATGCCTACCGACCATGATGCTACCCACCGACGAGGTACTCGGTGCCGACAGATGAGCAGTCCGCTACCGAGGCATGTCTGGATGCCTACCGAGTACCGACGACACACTCGCTGCCGACAGATGAGCAGTCCGCTACCGAGGCATGTCTTAATGCCTACCGACGACGTACTCACTTGCCGAGAGATGAGCAGTCCTCTATCGAATGCTGACTTACATACTACAGAGGCATGACCAAATCGCTACCCACGAAGACGAAATCGCCACCGAGCAATCATGAAGTCCTAAACTATCATTAGAATTAAGAAATGAAATGAAACAGAAACATCAGTAAATAACCTTGTCACGTCCACACAAACACCAATGGCCATGTCCATAATTACATAAAGTGGAGTTTTAAAACATTACAGAATTAGAGTGAGACTTCCTCTGATTCGTCGGATTGGGACTCGCTGGTAGATGTCTTCATGTCATCGGAGTCCATCATGTCTCCCAGCATTTTGGAGGCTTTCACAAGCTTCTTCTTCGCCGCCTTCGCCTGACGTTTCAGGTCGGCCACCTCCGACTCCAGGATGGCGACACGTTCCTGGAGGTGTTCGACCAACAAGGCATTGTCACACTTGCATGCAGTTGGGCCGCCTTCTGCAGGGAGGTTGTCTACCCAAACAAAAAAACCACATGGTACATGATGTACAAGATAAATTGGAACAGAGTTTAGTTAGTAGTTCATTGTATATGTTCATTCTAAAAAAGTAATGATTTATACTCACCTCGCAGAAATTGAACCTCCGGCCGTTGTCTTCTCCTTCAACGGCAGTGCCCATCTTACAGCTTCTGTGGCCATAGCTGCACTGTATCTGTATGGGTCGACCGTTGTCCATCGTCCGATGTTATCTAAGTACGTTTAAAAACCGTTAAATAGAATCGTGAACAAAATCAAGTATCAGTGTCTCATTTTAGTAATAAACTTATACTAACAAAGTCAGCAGGTTGTCAATAGAATAAAAAAAGTCCATGCATGTCTACGAAGGAAACTATTGAAATTACCAAGCTGACAATACTCTCTGTTTAATTATTTATACTTTCTTCTAGAAGGTTATCCCGGTCATGCGTTCTGTTCAGCCGTTGTCCTCATTGTAATATGTTGTATGGTATATTCCTCAAATACCCCTGTTCACGACATCCACATGTAACATTCATTTTATATAAACTACTCAATCTTAATACTTATGATATATTCACCAGCAGAAGGTGTCTACCCTTACAAAAATTGTGATGAGAATGCTGATGGTAATGAGGACCAAATTTTGGTTCCTCTTCCTGTCACTAATGCTCTTGACATTATTAGTGATTGTGGATTACTAGATGCTAAACCTGCAGGTGTACCTATCAGCTCCAAGCAAGATTTTTATCAAGAAGAAGTTCCTCTTGATGACCCGAAGCCATATAGAAGATTAATTGGTAGGTTGTTGTATCTAACAGTCACAAGACCAGACATTCAACTTGCTGTGAACCTGCTCAACCAGTTTATGACTCAACCAAATCACTTGCACATGGAGGGAGAAAACGGGGCAGTCAGATATGTTAAGTCCAATCCAGAAAAAGGTGTGTTCATAAGCACAAAGTCCAAGCTAGAACTTTCTATTTTTACAGATGCTGATTGGGGCTCATGTCCTCTCACGAGAAGATTCACCACTGGTTGCAGAGTATTCTTAAGGAACTCAAGATTGAAGTGGGGACTGTCAGTCTCTATTGTGACAGTCAGGTGGCTTTGCATATAGCCGCTAATCCAGTTTACCATGAGAGGACTAAACATATAGGAGTGGACTGTCACTTCATTAGAGAGAGGATACAATCTAGTTTTATCAAGGAAATTCATATTTACGAAAAAGACAGGTTGCAGACATCTTTACTAAACCCCTACCGAAGGACATCTTCACGATACATGCTGATCAATTAGTTGCATGATATGAATGTCAGCTTGAGGGGGATTGTTGAAATTCCTACTACTCAACTGAAACTGTTGCCCAATTATTGTCCGCTCATAAGCCGAAGAATGTCCATATGAGATACATTACGCATCATGTTGAATGATTCCTGACTCGGTAAAGGAGGTTCCTGTGAGGACTGATGTTGAGATTGACTACTCATAACATACGGGTCAATTAATTCCTGTTCATCCCTGGGTGGTTCAACATGAAGCAGTGAACTGAACCTATCTTTGTGTTTTATATTTTTCCTCTTTTCCAGGCATGATTTCATCCTGCGCCTCCGACCCTTCTCAGGTCTGCCTTTTAACCGAAGAGCAGTTTCATCTTGACCTTCTTGCACTGCTTCTATAATAGGGACCTTGGATTGACAACCTGAGGTTCCACCAGTCTCCACATTGGCTTGTGGAAGGGATTCAGACAACTTTTCTTATGAACTCTTTAAATTTGTTAGGAAGTGTTCGTAGTTGTCTTGTCCCTTTGCTGCAGTTGCACATAACTCCACTACACTTCTCAACAGATGCATGTACCTCATTTGGCATAATGTCTTCTCATCGGTGATATTACTATCTTTAACAATGGCAATCCCAATGTTAATGTTACAGGCCCTCCTCGTCCATCTAGTCAAGATATAATTTGTTGGAATAGTCCTAATTTGGACATGTAAGAACACACGTAACACATGTCTACAGAGTATACCGGTAAACTCAAACTTCTTACAAGAACATTCAATGCTGTCATCTACACCTCTAAACATGTGCACAGGATGCCAATGCTTGTCGTTGTCGCATACCACAAAGGTGTTTGCATCTGATGTCTCCAACGGTAGCTCAATGGACTTCAAATACTGGTCTTGAAAGATGTCGTACACCTCGGGTGTGTATATCCCAATTGCTTGCTCCAGTATCCTTGACTATACCACAGGTCTACTAAACGTATGTCTCATCTTATGATCAGCAACTTCTTGGTTATACCTCCTGTCCTCAATAAGTTTTTTTCAAAGTTTTCAAAGAACAAACACATTGTTTGTCTAATATCTAAATAATCTTTGAGAAGCTTGTTAATGCTTTCACATCTTTGTGTACTAACCATATCAGCAGTAAAGGTATTTCTCCCATACACAAGTGCCCATTTTTTTCTCTCCTCAAACAAAGCTTTAAGCTAAGAGTTGTCAATCAATTGATATGTTGACAACATATCCTGCCATGCCTACAAAAATGACTCCTCTTCTTCATAGTCATAAATACATCTCTGAAAATATTTATTAAACGTGGTTGTGGCATTAAATACTTGGCTCAAATGTTTGCCTGCATTTTGGTACATGTGCCACACACATCCTGTGACTAGTTCTTGGTAACTCTTGCACTATGGCATTGCTCATGGCCTGGTCAGTTAAGATAGTAGTTGGCTCCTTTCCTCCCATGGCACTTACAAACGTATTGAAGAGCCATCTGAATGTGTCGATTATCTCATCATACAATAAAGCTGCACCAAATATCACAGATTATCTGTGATGGTTTACCCCTACAAAAGGAGCAAAAGGTCAGCCATACTTGTTGGTCTTATATGTTGTGTCGAAACATAGTACATCCCCACCTTTCATAGTCCAAGCGCATTCTAGAATCTGCCCAAAAAACATTGGTGATGAGGTCATCCTCATCAACTTGTAAGGAATATGTGAAGGTGGGATCTTCGACTTGCCTACGATGGAAATAATGAAGCAATCCTCCAGTGTCAAATTCTAACATCTGCCTTTGTCTCTTGGTTCGTAGATAATTCTTCATATCGTTGTGCATGAATCTAAGGTTTCTTCTACCACCCACTTGGTTGGACATCATATGGAAAAGCTGCTTAGGTCGTATACCACTGCTCTCACCAATGTCCACAATGGAAGCTTCAATTTCTGGAAATTTTCTATGGGACCGAAGCATGTATGCCTTGGAAGGACTTTCCACCTCATGACTATGTTCAGTCTTCCATCGTGTAATTTTATACACTCCATTAACGTGAAAGACAAAAGTAATCCCAGCCAAACAACCAGTTCGGGTCTCTGGGCGGTGAACTACAATTGTATCATATCGTGGGTCTTTCTTCCTCCAACCTTCTTTAGAACATACAAACCGTGCTCTCCTTAATGCCTTGCTTATCCTTTTTTAACTTTTCTCGTCTAACACTAAAACCAACATGTTTGGCATATTCAACATATGAAAGATAAGCATCTTCAACGGTCCTAAACAATGACTCATGAGTAAGTCCCGGTGTAATTGTTCTTGTAAGATCAGCCCTTCTGGACTTCCCACAAGTTCCCTATCCACGGCTACTGCCGGTGACAAAATGTGGATTGGGTCATTAACCGGGTGACGTTCGCTAGACATGATGACAACGTCCCTTTCAGTTTGTTCCCTATACATATCAACCGGTGTTATAATGTTTTCACGCATGACCACCGAACTTAGTACAATGGCATGCAGCACGAACAAAGTAGGTTCCATTTAACAGTGGTTAACAAACAATGCGAAGATACTAGCAAACGTTAAACATGAGAAGATACTAGCAAACAAACATCAAACGTGTTGTTCGCCACAAAGAAGAACAACAAGCAGATAAGAATCACTGAAGACGTGCGCCAAACTAAGTCAAGAACACATACCGAGCAGGAGGTCGAAGATGCCTGAGGTGAAAGCGGGGGATACAGTTCGTCTGCTTCTAACCTCGCAGTCTATGCTGTTCGTCGCCTTCGCCTGGAACTCGCCGGAGATGTCACTGCCAACGAGCGAAGAGCATGTTCTTCGGTGTGTTTGAATGGGGAGTTTCTACTTTTTTTTAGTCTTCTCACGGAGGAGGAAGGGAGACGCATCATTGCGCGGTTTAATGACGATGTAAAATGTCTGACAAAATCGCTTGACGCCAATTCGGCTTCGCACGTCTACTGTATAGGTGACCTCGGTCGAGGAGCCGCTACCAAAGATGGTAGAATCCCTACCGAACCCCCTTAAAGCCGCATACCGAACCCTTCTTGACACGCTACTGAGACTCCGACAACCCGCTACCGATTTCTTAGTTCCTTTCCCGCTTGTCCATTTTTCAAAGATTTAAATTTTCTTTTACCACCTGAGTAGCTCACTACTGAGCCTACGATCTACTGCTACGGAGGCATGAATCATTTCCTGTCCCACCATTACCATTTTTGTCAAAATTTTGGAAGAAATCGCTACCGAGCGGTTGTCTCGGTTGTGTGAAGCCGCGCTACCGAGTCGTCGTGATCCCACTACCGAGCGTTTAAAAAAAACGCTACCGAGCTCTGATCGTCGCTACCGAGGACTGAAGTAGTCACTACCGAGTGGTTTTTCGCCTCACTACTGAGCTCTGACCGTCGCTACCGAGGACTGAAGTAGTCGATACCAAGTGGTTTGTCGCCTCACTACCGAGCATCTAAAAAAACGCTAGCAACCTCGTGTGGCACACTACCAAGGCCTGAAATGGTCGCTACCGAGTGGTTTGTCTCCCACCACCGAGCGTTGAAATAGATGGTTACCAACGTTCCACTGACCCGCTACCGAGCATTCGAAGACCCACTACCGACGGGTATGTACTGAGCGCCGTGGGAGACCCTACCGCGTGCTTGCCAACCGTCACTAAGTTCCCAAGAAAAAATATTATTCTTTCAGCGTGTCACTCGCCGGCGAACAGGCATTAATGATTGCGGTGACGGGACTGAAAAGATGGCTTGACGCCACTTCCCCACTGTCGACGGCCGTTCGACGCCGTTCTCCATCACCGCACTTCCGTTATCGGGCAGTGGCTCCGTCGGCCAGTTCGGGCACATTACGCCACCTTCGACGTGGCACGCTCCGGTTGGGGACTGCGGGAGTTCCCTCCACCCAGGAACTGAGGCGATTCTTCGGCCTGTTATCTTTCCAACGCAACAAACGGCATCGAATTCCAAGTTCGGGAGTGTCCGTAATGGCTTCCGGAAGAAGGATGCGCAGAATCAGTCCACTTGCGCCCTGGTCCCTGGGCACATGTGTCCTGGACCCAAGGCACGTGGCCATGCACCCCACCCTAAGGCACAAGGCCATATGCCCTCGATCGAGGGCACGAAGGAACCGGCTTTTGACTAGGACTCTATTGGATCGAAATTTTTGATCAGATCAGACCGATTCCATAGGGAGGATAAGATGCACCCCCTCCAGGGGGCGCATGTGCCCCATGCTCCCTAGGCTAGGGTGCAAATCCCCTATTTTTTAGCCAAGATCAGACCGGATTTTCTCTTATAAATTGTGATCGATTCCGATCATTCTAGAGGCTGGTTCATGACCCCCCAGGAATCTCAAGAGGTCCAAGCTCCATCCTGCATTGATTTTGTGATTTTTAGAGAGAGAATTTTGAGTTTTTAGAGAGAAAAGTCAGTTTAGGAGCGAGGAAGGCTGGTCTGTAGGTGATCTGCCAAGTCTCTCTTCTTCGGCTTCTACAGCAGCATGTGGACGTCTGCTGTCCGAGCTCTCAACATCAAAGTTCTTCCTCTCCGAGTCTTCTTCAGTTTGTAATCAATGGCATGTGATTCTGAGGTCGGAGCTGGTTGTGACAAGTGCAGAAGAAAAGGCATGCTTGGCAGATCCTGGACTGCTGCTCAACTTTTTCGACAACCCAAATTTGGCCATATCTCTCTCTATTCTTATCAGAATCTTTCTATTCTTTTTCCTATCTCTTTGTTTCATGATTATCCATCCTCCTATCATTTTTTTACATTTTTTACATTATTTTTACTTTATTAATCTAAAAAATAAAAAAGAGGTGTTAGAGATAACCCGAATCTAGTCAGTTTCTAGCCAGTTATGTGTTTTATGTTATTTTATTTATATATACTTCACTTTGTTTAGTTCTAATTGTCTTATTCACTTGTTTGTTTGTCTAGTTGCATAGAAAATCAAGCACCCACGCGTTGAGGATTCTTCTTCATCGGCTGGCTGAAGAAGGAAAAGCTTTGACCCGCACTCTTCATGCTAAGGTACACACGGTCAATCTTATTTCATAAATCAGAAACTGCGGTTCCTGGCAACCACATGTCTTAATTTTATGCTTCTCATCCTCCTCCCACATGACTCGAACCATCTCTTTGGTGATCGAGCGACACCAAACGATAAAAGTTCGGGGATCAATGTGAGTGTGGGACCGAGGTGAGAGTTGCTTTCCGTGTTTTCTTCTTCCTTTCTCATCCCCTCTTGAGGTGATGATCCAGACTCATGGACATCCCAGAAAAGGAGAGGCCCATTGAATTTTTGGAGTTGACAACTTTGTGGCAGCCACGGTGGGACAAGCAATGTATTAAACCATAGGTGCTTAGTGTTTTCTTGCAACTAGTTCTAGTTCTAGACTGGTTCCCGCGTGAGCCTTTTGCTTCTTTCCACCTCTCTTAAATTTCATGAAATCGCAAACTTTCATCAGATCTGAAGTGCCAAGTACCTCATTTAATTTCTGTCATTTTATTTCAATCGGTTCCCGTGTGAACCCACATTTGTTTTAAAACTGGTTCCCGTGCGAGCCAACTCTCTTCTACAAACCGGTTCCCACGTGAACCAACATTTATTTTCAGTCATTCAAATCAGATTTTCCCTCTTTGCTGCAGGGTATCACTTTCAAATTGGTCACCACGTGACCCTATTTTATTTCTTGTTGCCATTTAAACTGGTTCCCATGTCAACCACCCTTTTTCCTTTTAAACCGGTTCCCGCGTGAACCAATCTCTTTCTTTACTTTGGTTCCCACGTGAACCAAACCACTTTCCTTCAGATATATCCCCACTTAGATCAGATCCTTATTCACCTTTAATTGGCCCCACGTGGCCTTCTTTCAATCATTCAAATCGGTTCCCGTGTGAACCACCCTTTTACCCAAAATCGGTTCCTGCATGAACCACCTTCACTTTTTACCCCGGTTCCCACGTGAATCAGCTTATTCTTACATCGGTCCCTTTGTGGACCACCCTTTTTGCTTGGCTATCACATCTGAATCCTCTTCTTTTCATCACTTTTTACTATCTCCATTTGGCTCCCGTGTGAAACAAGGTCTAGATTCTAGTTTCTAGTTACTTGTCTAGTTTCTAGTTACTTTACTTATGTCATTGCTTGTTTATTTAAGTTTATGTTTTGCTTATTAATTGCTTCATTACTTGATTGCATTCTTTGCTCCTTCTTTCTACCCCCTTCTTTTACACTTTTTCCTTTTGAGGCGGGAGCTCACTCTCCCATTTACCCCTCCCATCCAAAACACCCTCTTGGTGGATTCTGACCTTTCTTCTGGGATATTCCTTCCTAGTTGACTCGGTTGGTTTTCATCAAGGCCTCCGTAATTCCTCATACGTAGAGTATTCCTCTTCACGATTGGGTTGGTTGTACCACTCCCCAAAACCCGAAGCATCCTATATTACCTACGCATGGTAAGATTGTGTGAAACCTAAGTCATTGGAGATTGGAGTTAGGATCCTAACCTATTTATTGAGTGAAAAATTCTTAACAAATCCATAAACCTAAGGTTTAATCAAAATCATTGCATAATCTTGTTTTCAAGTCTTTGCATCACTTGTTTGTCAAACAAAAATTCAAAACTCTAACTTTTTTGCAAGATACTAAAAACCAAAAAAAGTTCTTTGTTTGTTTTGCCAACTTGTTTGTTTTACCTTCTCCTTGAAGTTGAAAGGTGACAATGCAATTAAGGTTTGGAAGGCACGTTGGAATGGTGGAACATGCTGAACATCGAGAGCATGAGATAGGTCACCAACCAATTCCATCAGACGGTCATGTTAATCCATTGTTTGAGTCAGAAGCGCAAGAGGTCCCTCAACTATCTGCTCCCCGTGATGTTGAACAACTCTTTAGGAAGTTGTCTCTTTATACTGACCCAAAAACCAACGCCCGTGTACAATCCATGGTGAAGGGAAAAATTGCCTCTAATCAGACTGAAGCCAACCATGTTGCCTCAACTCCTTGTCCTATGGTTCGACCACCACTCATTCATTCATCCTTTGTTCAACCACCTATTGTTCAGCAATCTGTGATTCAACATCACTAGCACAACCATCACTAGCACAACCATCTATAGTTCAACCATCTGTGGTTCAACCATCATTTGTCCAGCCACCCTATTTCAACCATGTTGCCCCCTTGGCCCAACAAGTCATGAATTAATCTTCAGAGAATTTGCCAAGTCATGCTTCTTAATTCCAAAATCATGCCTCTAACCACATACCCCTACAAGTAAACCAAGAACTTGCTATCACCCAGGCAATCATGAATCAGCTCACCCAAATGAATGAACGTTATGAAGATCTAAGATGTTGCCTGGACTCCAAGTCAATTTATGAGGTTTCTATTCCTTCTTTGCCAGTTCTTCACCTGCCACCTTTTGAACTACTAGTTTATCGCCGCTACATTGGTACTGCCAATACTTTTCTCCACCTAAGAAATTTTCTCTACGAGTCTCATTCTAGAAAAATGATCATAGGGTTCTTGCTTTCTTGTTCTGCCGATCCCTAGAAGGGTCTGCATTGGAATGGTTCTACTCGCTTGACCCCTTTGAGACAGGAGATTTTGATATTGTCAAGACCAAATTTTTGCAAAGATACAGAGATCGGGTGGCACCATCATGCTCCATTATAGATTTGATTGCTAAGAAGATGAAGGCCTAGGAAGACTTCGTAAATTTGCTGATCGCTAGAGGGGAATAGTAGAGAAACTGACAGATGTTATTTCTGAAGGGGAACAAGTGAAGATGCTTATCGGGAACACCACACCAGCTTTAAGGAATGTATTGATCATGCACCGTCCTACCACCATGAATGAACTCTATGACAGTGCTCAATACTTGCAAGCCCACTTCAAAGATGCCACCATGATAAATCCATTTGATCCCAAACCTAGGAACATCAGGAAGACCCCCTCTGCACCAGCTGGGCCTACAACCAAGGGAGTGGTCAACAATAAAGTTGTAAACATTGTGGGGAACCAGGGAGGGAATCGTCAAAACTAGTTCAGAAACCCATCATAGAACTTTTTTTACCACCCCCCTCAACAACGGGTTAGGCCACAACAACCACGACAACCACAACAACCACCTTAGCCAGTAGCACAACCCTAGCAACCTCGTCAACCTACCTACAATAGGGCACCGCCACCACCCAATCAGGCACCACGAAGGGGAGGTCCTAGGAGAGAGAATTACCAACAACTCCCTTACTCTTTGACCGACATCTTCAATGTACTCATGGCAGAGAAACAGTTGGAATTGCCCAAGGAAAGAGAGGTTTGGCCAACAAATGCTATGTCATACCATGGTCATACCGTCGGTACCCTGGTCATACCGTAGAAGTGTGTTTTCAATTCAAGGATTATATCCAGGATCTGAATGACCAAGGCAGCATTGATTGGGCTCAAATGGAAAAATGCATACAGGCAATGAAGGCTAGGCAGTAGCAGTGGCAGCGTCCATCGGCTCAACCTCAACAACAACCTGGCTTGGGGATTGTTTAGAATCCACTCTAATTACATGCTCCCGCTCCAACACCGGCACCAACACATCCAAACCTAGGAATTGGTCTAGTACACTCCATTGCCTGGGAAGTTGTCAGCTGTGCTCAAGGTTGGCAACCAGAAAACCACAATGCAACCATGCCAGACAACCCAGCTAGGCCTCCTGCTAGGAACCCTCCTAGACAGATAATCCGTGCACCTTCTACTCCACAACCACCACCAAGCTTAATAACTCAACCATTGGCCGCCACTTCTTCTCGCTGACTTATCATTAGGCCAGCCCCCGCCTTGACTACAACTCCCTCAACCATTACTACACACCGGCCCTTACTCATCCGACCACCACAATCACCACCAATCCTGAACCCCCAGCCTATGAGCTCTGTTACTCCAAAACCCCAACCTATCATACTACCAACACCTTTATTAAACCCATCAACCACTCCTGCACCCCGGCCTCTTCTTATCAGGCCACCAGTATCACCATCACTACCACCTCCAAACCCTACCCCTCTATCCACTAACCCAATCATTCCAGAACCACCAATCCCATTGCCTACCATACCTGCACCTACACCACCTGTTCCACCACATCCCACACCAGTTAACCCATCACCTCTACCCGACCGCCAAATAGCCCCAGTGCTTCGGAGTGAGAGGATGTTCCAACGGCTCCTTCCCCAAGCCAGTACTTAACCGCAAGATCCAGTGGAAGAGGAACAAGTGGAAGAACCCTTGCCGGGCACGGCCTATGATTTGTAGAAACTTTTGGATAAGACACCGGCCCACATCTCTATACTTGAGTTGATTAAAAGATCAAAGGTGCACCAGGAGATTTTACAATAGTATTTGCAAAGGGTCATGGTGAATGAAGATCTCCCACCTGAGAAGATCACTACAGTGTTAGCCCCTAGAAGTGAGCACCCAACACTCACTTTCTCTCAGGAGGAATTAGCAGATCCAGAGGTTAGGAGATATGCTTTGCATGTGGCTATGGTTATTTGTAATATTAAAGTGAAATCCTGTTTGGTTGACACTGGAGCTTTTATCAACGTTATGCTGCCAGAAACATTGCAGTTGTGCGGCATTTTTGAACAAGAAATCAAGCCATCATGTGCCAAGGTGACGGCGTACGACAACTCCAAGAAGTCTGCACGTGGGGTGGTCACTCTAGAAGTTAAACTTGGACCATGTACAATCAATCCGGATTTTCATGTTCTAGAATTGGATCCAGCTTTTCCGGCTATACTTGGGAGGCCATACTTGGAGGCAATAGGAGCTGTGGCTTCAACAAACCACCAGTGCATAAAGTTTCCCATTAAAGGACAAGTGGTCAAGGTGACTAGCATGCCTGTAAGGGACGAGCTGAACTATGCTTCTTTGCCCTTAGGACTGTCAACACAACCCCAGATCTCAGTGGGAGAATTACCAGAACTTAGATTCATGACCGCCTCTCTACCAGACACACTGAGATGGCGGATAATGATGAAATTGGGCTATCAACCTGAAAAAGGTTTGGGCAAGGATCTTCAAGGGATCACTCAGCTGATTCAATCTATGAAAAGGCCACGTAGGCAGGGGTTGGGATACGAAGAGGATTTCATCCCAAGGAGGATCTTCCAACCAAGATATGCCATGGGACTCCATACATTCTTTATCAAAGGGAAGACCATGATAATGGCTGAAGATGACAAGAGTTCCATTACAACTGTCAAGAAAAGGAAGGCTCCGGATGAAGAAGACGACTTAGAAGACCTGTGCTTATCTTTGACTCGTTAGTTCTCAAGTGGGGAAGAGCACCAATAACCACTCAAGGGCAGACCAATCTTGGATCATCCTTTTGAGCAGGCTACCAACCAAGTCAAAACCATTCCACGAGGCCCAAATACAACAATCCCATGTTTGAACCTCGTACCATTGTTTCTAGATCTTTTGTATGGGCTTCCGAGCCCACTTACCCACTTTGGGCCCATGTGCCCTCTTAAACCTTCTATTCTCACTGGGCCTGCTTGCCCATTTACTTCCGTCATCAACTCCAGGACTAAGGGCTCTTCTCAGCATGAGTTCACGTGCCCATCCATTTCTAGAACCTAGTCCGCGTACCCGTTCACTTTTCTCATTAGTTTTGGGCCCATGTGCTCATTTTTTGTTACCATTGGGCCCACGAGTCCCTTTTTCCCCTTTATTCTTAAGTTTTTCTCTCTATTAATTCCATCAGCATCTAGCAAACCTTGAGTCATTCTAACTCATTCTATCTTTTTACTTGAAAATCCCAAAAAAAATGTCTTCTCCGAAACTTACATTTCCATCGAGGAGACGTCTCTACTCATCCCAAAGGGTGCTCCCAATCAGGGATCCCTCTCTTCTGAATCATTGATCGATTTACACGATCCTCCTTCCACTGTAAATACCACCACTCCAATTTTGTCTTCAGTAGGTCAGGTTAGGTTAGGAATAGGAAAGTCAGAGGTAAATGAGTTCCAAGTAGGTATCTGCAACAATTGGAACAGAAATGCGTAGAGTGTGCAAGGCTACCAAACCTTTTAGAGAATACCATCCAGCTAGATAAAATCCGATATGAGAAAGACCATAACATAGATCATACTTTAGAAGTATATGAGGTGGTATCAGAAAAGGATCCTGAATCTGAGGATGAAATCGAGGACTTGGCTTGATACGTATGCATCTGGACTTAGAAGATTAGATAATTCATTGGTTGAACATAGATTAGAATATAAGGACACGTTCGCGTGGACAAATGAAGATATGCCAGGATTAGATAATTCATTGGTTGAACATAGATTAACCTTGAAATCTAGAACTACCCTGGTTAAACAAAAGCTCAGGAGATTCCACCCTGATATTGCACTCAAAATGGAAGAAAAGGTCGACAAACTACACCAAGCAAAATTCATTAAAGTCGTCCTATATCCACAATGGGTGGCTAACATAGTCCCTATTATGAAGAAGGATGGACAGGTTCGGATTTGCATAGACTTCAGGGACTTGAACCGAGCGTGTCCTAAGGATGATTTTTCTTTGCCTCATATCGATGTTTTAGTCGATAACACAGCTAGATTTGAAATGCTTTCATTCATGGATGGCTATTCTAGATACAATCAGATCTGGTTAGCTGAGGAGGACCAAGAGAAAACCTCGTTCACTACACCTTGGGGAACATATTGCTATGTTGTCATGCCCTTTGGGGAATGCTGGTGCTACATATCAGAGGGCTATGATGGCTATCTTTTATGACATGATGCACACCCTTGTAGAGGTGTATGTGGATGATTTGGTTATCAAGTCCAAAAGTTGGAAAGATCATTCTGAAGTGCTAAGGAAAGTTTTCCATCGAGCTAGAGAATACAAGCTGAAAATGAACCCTAAGAAGTGTATATTTGGAGTTTCATCAGGAAAACTACTAGGGTTCATAATAAGCAAAGAGGCATAGAGATCGACCCAAACAAGGCCAAGGCAATCATTAGTATGCCTCCCCCGAAGAATATGAAAGAGCTTCGAGGATTGATTGGAAGGCTACAATTTGTCCGCCAGTTTATCTCACAACATTCCCAAAGGTGTAAACCTTTCTATGAGTTAACCAAGGCGGGGGCCGAGTTTAAATGGGATTCAAAGTGCCAGGAGGCATTTGATGGGTTGAAAGCATACCTGGCAAGTCCCCCTGTACTTAGACCACCAATTCCCGACAAGCCCTTGGTCCTCTACATTTTGGTTCTTGAGAACTCTCTTGGGGCAGTCTTTACACAAATTGATGAAGAAGGGAAAGAACGAGCTACTTATTACTTGTGTAAGATGTTGTGAGATGAAGTACATTATGGTAGAAAAGACATGTGCTGCTCTTGTTTGGGTGGTTCAGAAACTCAAATATTATTTTCTTGCTCACCAAGTCAAGCTCATTGCTCGTATCAATCCCATTAAGTTTCTGTTAGAGAAGACAGTCTTGACTGATCGGTTAGGGTGATGGCAGAGCTTCTTGTCACAATTTGATATCACTTATGTCCCACATAAGGCAATCAAGGGCTATGCTATTGCAGAACACCTTGCCCATCATCCTGTACCCATCTTTGACCCAGTCCGGTCAAAGTTCCCAGATGATGAACTAATGTCAGTCCGATCTTCCAATCTTTGGACATTATATTTTGACGGGGCTCTGAACTCTCATGGTAGAGGGATAGATATTTATTTCTGTCACCTGAAGGTGTCACCATTCCACAGATTTTCAGCTTAACTTTCCAGCAACCAACAACATAACTGAGTATGAAGCCTTGCTAGCCGGGCTGGAAGCTGCTCATTTCCATGGTGCCAAGTCAATTGATCCTACAACATAACTGATAGGTGATAGTCAATTGATCCTACACCAAGTCCTATCAAAATTTCAAACTTCCCATCCAAATCTCAAACCCTACCAGGAGCTCACCACCTGCTACATCAAGTTATTCTTCAAACTAACCTTTGTCATGTCCCCCGTTCTCATAATATCCTTGCCGATGCCTTAGCTTCATTAGCTTCATCTTTATCTGTTCCTCTAGGCAGGCAAGTGCGGACTATCCACATTTGAAAGAGGACAATTCCAACAATTGATAATGGACGTTTTCTGAAGGTTAAGGAGAGATTCAACAGAAAGGAATACTTGGAACACAAAGAAGAAATATTCTTAATTGAGTTCGAAGAATTAGAAGAAGGCGAGAGACCTTTGTATGATGAGATTGCGAGGTATTGCCAAGATCAGTCATACCCGCCTGGATCAACCACCAAGGAAAAGAAGGCAATTAGAAGAGTATCCTAAAAGTATACAATCCTAGGAGGAGTGCTCTACAAGAGGAGCTTAAGTGCAATCTTACTCAAGTGTCTTGATGAAGAAGAAGCCGAGTTGGTGCTGAAGAAAGCACATTCTTGAGTTTGTGGTGGTCATGTGAATGCCCAAGCCCTTGCTAAGAAAATCATCCGACAAGGGTATTATTGGCCAACTCTAGAAGAAGACTGCTTCATCTTTGTCTGGCACTGTCATTCATGTCAACTCCATACTGACAAGATTCATTCTCCCGCATCTTCCCTTCATCCAATTCATGCCCCCATGGCCTTTCGCCATGTGGACTTTTGATATCATTAGCCCCTTGAGTGACCTCAATTCCGAAATGCGCTCAAAATCATTCATTCTGATGGCAACGGAGTACTTCACAAAGTGGGCTGAAGTAGAAGCATTCGTGGAGATTAAAGCGTCAACAGTTTGCTCCTTCATCAAGTGCAACATCATTGCAAGGTTCGGGATCCCCAGCTACATCATCACTGATAATGGACCACAATTTCTCTCTCAAGATCTGTGTGATCTTTGCAACAGGTATCGCATTTCATTGCATCGTTCATCACCATACTATCCTCAAGGCAATGGTCAAGCAGAAGTCACCAACAAAACCTTAATCAAGATCATCAAGAAATCTTGTAAGTCTAGCAAGTTTGTCAACTGGCTTGATAAGCTTGTAGATGCTCTATGGGCTTATCGTACTTCTGTAAGGACTCCCACTGGTCAAACCCCGTATGCTTTGGCATATGGGATGGAAGCAGTGGTCCTATGAAGTATTACTTCCATCTCTCCGAGTTCAGCTCGACAGGGATATTCTTGTTGATGAGAGACGAAAATCTCTCCTTGCACAGCTTGAACTCTTGGATGAAAGGAGGCTAGCCGCCACCGAGCATGCCCGGACTTATCAGAATAGACTTAAAAGGTTTTATCAAAAGAGGGTGGTCGAGAGAAAGTTCAAAATCGGTGAGATGGTAGTCAAATGCATATTCGTTAAGCCAGGGGTTCCTCGCTCCAAGTTGCAACCTATCTGGGAAGGGCCTTTTGTAATCACTGAAAAGTATCCAGGCAATGCATATGAATTGACTAATGTAGATGGAGAAAAATTGAATCATCCTTGGAATGGAGTTTACCATAAAAAATACTTTCTATAAAAATGGAGAAACCACTGGTATAATCTCAAGTCATCAATCCTAGGCTGTTCGTGAGAAGTCAAGGGTAGTTACCATCCTACACACACAACACCTACCGATCCTAGAATCTAGACAATCTAACACTGGCGAAAGGCAAGACAGAAATCTAGAAACGGAAGGAGTACCCTTACCCTATTCTCTTCTACTCAGTCCAAGATAGGGAGAGAACATTAGAGAGGGGTAGTATCGAAAACACTCGCCACCCTAATAGGAGGCCGTCTCGAAGGGTTCAAAAGGGTGCCAAAAGATGGGCAATGAACCCATCAGGTTAGAAAAAATAAAAATGATCAACCTATCTGAATGAGTACCCAGAATGATAGTCAAGGCAAAAGGCACTAAAAGATGGGCAATGTCCCCATGTGTCAAAAACCTGTCTAAACATGTGCCACATAGAAAAGAGCTAAAAAATAGGAAAGACCCAAAGAGGCCGAACCCCAACGGGCAATTTGAGTGTGAGTAGAGAAATCCCTCTCAACATCTTCAAACCCTATCAAGGACTTCTTCTATACTCTTCCTCTTTAAAACCCCTTGGGTAAGGTAAACCGACCAAATCCAGGTGGAATCTAAGCCTATCAAAGGAAGAAGGTTAGAAGGATTCTAGGTAGGGAACTTTATTTTGCACATGGTATCTACCACTTGAGTCTTAACAAACCCCAAAGATCGATGAGCTATCTCAAATACCAGCATTGTCTCCACACAAAAAAATGCAAATTTCAAAAAGGTCCAAAAAAGATGAATATTTCAAAAACCCAAAAAAATGAATATTTCAAAAATCCAAAAAAATGCATATTTCAAAATCCAAAAAGAATATTGAATATTTTAAAAATCCAAAAATAATGCATATTTCAAAAATTCAAAAAAAAACGAATATTTTTGAAAATCCAAAAAAGTGAATATTTCTAAGAAAATCCAAAAAATCTTTCCCTTTGACCTAAGTCAAAGTTGACTGTAATTGGCAAAGGAATGAGTCATGGTGAAGATCTAATCCTCTTTTATCAAGTGTTTCAGGCATTTCAATGTAAAAGGGAAGGATTCTCACAATGGCAGGTAAGTTCTCTCAACCCTTACTCCATTTCATTTAAGTCGTTTATGTTATTCTACCTTATTAAGAAGGCTCCTCCCTTTGACTCAGCTGGGCAAGGCAAAGCAAGGCATGGCAGGCAAGGCAAGGCAAGCACAAGCAAAGCCATCATTAACAATGAACTTCTCCTTCTCTCAGGTATTACATGAAATTGTATTCATCATCATTATGTCATCTGCAAGGCAATATTTTTTAAAAATGATTTTTAATCTCACATGACAATCTTACTTGAGAGAAATTTATGATTGATGATAACTACTTTTTGTTTTATCCTAATAAATTCTTTACAATGCAAGACATGTTTTCAATTGATTCACCTATGGAATGTAATCTACCTCGAAAAAATTTGAGAAAACTACTAGTATGACTTAAGTCCACATGTTCTAGGTTGTTGTCTAGGAGTCGAGGGTAGATACCATTCTACACACACAACACGTCCCGATCCCAGAATCTGGATGACCTAACACCCGAGAGAAGCTAGGCAAAGCTTAGAGATGGAAGGAAAACTCTTACCCTACTCTCTTTTATTCGGTACAAGATAGGTGAAGTGGATTAGAGGGGGAGAGTATCGAAAGCATCCACCACCTTAGTAGGAGGCCATCTCAGAAGGTCCAACTTCTCAAAGAAAACAAATGGGTGCCAAAAGATGGGCAATGAACCCCATAGGTTTAAACAAATATAGGTCTATCTGAATGAGTACCCGAATGTAGAAAATGAAAAAAAAGGGCACCAAAAGATGGGCAATGACCTCACAGGTTAAAACACCTGTCCAAACGTGGGCGCATTGCCCTAACCGATTAGTCAAAACTTTATTCTCTAACAAAAACTTGATAGGTTTGATACGAGCAATGAGCTTGACTTGGTGAGCAAGAAAATAATGTTTGAGTTTCTGAACCACCCAACTTGATGGTCACTAACCGATCAGTCGGGCATGGCAGGCAAGGCCCGATCACTAACCGCTTCACTAACTTGATTCAATTTTTCTCCATCTACATTAGTCAATTCATATGCGTTGCTTGGATACTTTTCAGTGATTATAAAAGGCCATTCCCAATTAGGTTGTAATTTGGAGCAGGGACCCCCTAGCTTAACGAAAATGTGTTTAGTGACCATCAAGTTGGGTGGTTCAGAAACTCAAACATTATTTTCTTGCTCACCAAGTCAAACTCATTGCTCGTATCAAACCTATCAAGTTTTTGTTAGAGAAGAAAGTTTTGACTGATCGGTTAGGGTGATGGCAGAGCTTCTTGTCCCAAGTCAAGCTTGGGACAAGGCAGTTGGGCAAGGCAAAGCAAGGCATGGCAGGCAAGGCAAGGCAAGCACAAGCAAAGCCATCATCATCTTAATATATGTAAGAGTTTAATCAACTAATTGGTCTAACAGTTATGTCAGTCATAACTTTCTTCTCTAACAAAAACTTGATAGGTTTGATACGAGCAATGAGCTTGACTTGGTGAGCAAGAAAATAATGTTTGAGTTTCTGAACCACCCAAACAAGAGCAGCACAGGTCTTTTCTACCATAGTGTACTTCATCTCACAAGCATCAAACATCTTGGACATGTAGTAAGTAGCTCGTTCTTTCCCTTCTTTGCTAAAAGAAGGGCCATCAGGTACATTTTTTGCAAAAGAAAAACTGTCTCAAGGTGCATGTGCCCTCATCTGGGGGCACATGGCCAGGTGCCCCACCTCAAGGCGCATGGCCAGGTGCCCTACCCCAGGCACATGGACCAAAAAAATTCAAAAAATTCAGAAAAATCTCAAAAAAATAGAAATTGTCCAAAATATTAAAAATGACATTTTTGCTAAAGAAACCATCATCAAAAACATTGTTTTAACCTCCAAATGATAGTTTTAAAACTAAAAACTTCAGTTGTTTATTTCAAAAACAATATGCTTCATATGACAATTCCGTCTGTTGGGTACTAACCAGAAATGTGCAAGCAACCTTTTTAATCCAACAGGTGAATTGGTGAGATCGGTGTTTTAGAAGGAGCTTCATGTCAAACCGGCAACGAAAAGAAAGGGAGCGCCACCTAGTCAAGTATTACCAGAGATGCTGATGAATTAGGCAGTCAATGCAAGTTGATAGACTATGCCTGAAAACTTCACTCAAATCCACATTCTCATCAATCTCACATCAACACCAGCATTCCATTTTGCATTTCACACCACCTTTACCATTTGTCACTTAGTTATGTTAGGTTAATTGGATATGTATTATAGGCATTGATGTTGAAGACCTTGAGCGTGAAGATGACTGGGCCCGAGGTCCCCTTCAACAAAATCTACGACAGCTTGGTCCTTTCTGCACACTCACGGATAAGCCAAAATTGAACATTGGAGGGACGATGGTTCCTGATGGATTGGCATTCTTTACCCGAGCAATTTTTCTATGCTTCAACTGATGGATTGGCATTCTTTACATTTTAAAATCAATTTCTTTTTTAAAACTTTAGCCCATCACAGTACAAGAACGCCGCAATGTTCGGGTTGCTGGCTGATGATGAACCTACGAACTCGAGGACTCCTCACTGCGCTGAGGGTTGGCAATATCCTTTATCCTTTGTTCTTTATTTTTCATCTCTCATGCCAATGGCATGTCTTTTACCAATCAATTATATGAGGTTTTGATAGAACATGAAAGTGATATAGAATACTCGGCGAGATTCATTTTGCTGGATCGGGTAGATAAGCGTGTCTATATCTACACCTTGATGCCACCTTTTCAGTCCATCATCATTCTATTCTGCTACGTTCATCTACGCTCACTTGTATTCCATTACAGTTCACTCTGAATCACTCTGCTTCATTATATGCCATTCCCTTACAAAGCCGACATCAAGGCGAGGCAAGCTGTAGACATGCAAAATTTGCCTAATTCAGAGCATAAAACTCATGTTTTATAGGGTAACATGTGTGATTGACCTTATAATGATGCCGAGTCTTTTAAAGTTTATTTGGAGCTTCGCCGAACAAAATTAGATGTTTTCCAAAGTTTTTTGCAAAAAGCCATAATTTCCGAGTGAAAGCCACACGTAAATCGTGTAAACATGAAAATTGGCTAAATAACCAATGCCTAATGATCATGCATTGAAGGTTATGGTCAGATTCACACTCCGAACAAGTTTTGTTTTATGCCGTGTCATTCTGGTTGGCAGTCGGAGTCATTCCGACCAGTATCGGATCTTCTATTCACTGTCCTAAGTTATGGATAAAATTATGAAGTTTTGGAGGGTGTGATGGCTGATCCAATGCAATAAAGAGCTTCTTTGGCCTGTTATCTTTCCAATGCAACAAATGGCATCGAATTCCGAGTTTGGGAGTGTTCTTAATGGCTTCCGGAAGAAGGACGCGCAAAATAGTCCCATGCGCCCAGGTCCCTGGTCACATTTGCCCAGGACCCAGGGCACGTGCCCATGCGCCCTACCCCTGAGGCACATGGTCTTGTGCCCCAGATCAAAGGCACAAGGGAATCAGTTTTTCACTGCAACTCTACCTCTGAACGGATCGGATCGAATTTTTTGACCTGATCAGACCGAAATTTGAGGAAGGATGTGATGCGCCCCCTCCAGGGGGCGTAGGGGGCGCATGCGCCCCAAGGTGGGGTGCAAACGCATGCGCCCTGAACCAAGGTGCAAGCGCCCTAGGGTAGGGCACAAATCCCCTGCTTTTTAGTCCGCATCACAACGGTCATTCTCCTATAAATTGAGGCTGATTCCGGTCATTCCAAAGGCATGTGCACCACCCCCAGGCATATCAAGATGTCCAAGCTCTCTCCTACATCAATTTTGTGATTTTTAAAGAGATAATTTTGAGTTTTAGAGAGATAAAATTTGGTTCAGGAGAGAGGAAGGCTGATCTACAGGTGATCTGCCAGGTCTCTTTTCTTCGTCTTCTATAGCAGCGTGTGGACGTCTGCTGCCCGAGCTCTCAACATCAAAGTTCTTCCTCTCCAAGTATTCTTCAGTTTTCAATCAATTGCACATTATTTTTAGGTCGTGGCTGGTCGTGACGAGCACAGAAGCAAAGTCGCGCTGGCAGATCTTGGACTGCTGCTTGGCTTTTTCGACAACCCAGATTCGACCATATCTTTCTCTATTCTATTCAAAATATTTTTTTTTTCTTTCTCTTTTTTTCATGATTTTCCATCCTCCTATTATTTTTTTACATTTTTTTGCATTATTTTTAAATTTTTTAGTCCGAAAATAGAAAAAGAGAGGTTAGAGATAACCCGAATCCGGTCAATTTCTAGTCGATTGTGTGTTTCATGTTATTTCCCTTACATATACTCCACTTTGTTTAGTTCTAATTGTCCTTTTCACTTGTTTGTTTGTCTACTTTCAAATAAAATCAAGCACCCATGCGTTAAGGACTCTTCTTCATCGGTCGGCCGAAGAAGGAGAAGCTTTGACCCGCACTCTTCACGCTAAGGTACACACGGTCATCTTTAATTTCATAAATCGGAACCCACGGTTCCTGGCGACCACATGTCTTAATTTTATACTTCTCATCCTCCTCCCACATGACCCGAACCATCTCTTTGGTGATCAAGGGATGCCAAGGGATGAAAGTTCGGGGATCAATGTGAGTGTGGGAACGAGGTGAGAGTTGCTTTCTGAGTTTTCTTCCTTTCTTTCTCATCCCCTCTTGAGGTGACAATCTGGATTCACGAACTTCCTGAAAAGGAGAGGCCCGTCGAATTTTCGGAGTCGACAATTAGATCTTCACCACGACTCATTCCTTTGCCTATTATGGTCAACTTTGACTTAGGTCAAAGGAAAGAGCCTTCTTAACAAGGTAATTAAAGCAAAAATGGATATGCAATGCAGGAATGGAAATATACGTAACATAAAAATAAACATGGATGCAACTAAGGCAATGATCATTGACTAAGTTAAAAAAGATACATTTTTATTGGGTTTTCTTAGAAATATTCATCTTTTGGATTTTTGAAATATGCAATTTATAGAAAATTCGAATTTTTTTTGGATTTTTGAATTAGGCAAAAAAAATTTGGACTTTTGAAATATTCAATTTTTGGGGTTTTTGAAATATTCATTTTTTTTATTTTAAAAATATTTACTTTTTTTGGATTTTTTTTGAAATATTCATTGTTTTGGATTTTTAAAATATTCATTTTTTTGGATTTTTTTTTAAAGATTCATTTTTTGTGGAGAAAATGCCGATATTTGAGATAGTTCATCGGTCTTTGGGATTTGTCAAGACTTAAGTGGTAGATACCATGTGCAAAATAAAGTACCCTACCTAGAATTCTTCTAACCTTCTTCCTTTGATCGGCTTGGATTCCACCTGGATTTGGTTTACCCTACCCAAGGGGTTTAAAGAGGAAGAGTATATAGAGGAAGTCCTTGATAGGGTTTGGAGATGTTGAGAGAGATTTCTCTACTATCACTCAAATTGCCCGTTGGGGTTCGGCCTCTTTGGGTCTTTCCTTTTTTTTTTACTCTTTTTTATGTGGCACATATTTGGACAGATTTTTGACCCGTGGGGACATTGCCCATCTTTTAGTGTCTTTTGCCTTGACTATCATTCTGGATACTCATTCAGACAGGTTGATCATTTTTCTTTTTCTAACCTGAGGGGTTCATTGCCCATCTTTTGGCACCCTTTTGCACCCTCCGAGACGGCCTCCTACTTGGGTGGCGAGTGTTTTCGATACTACCCCTCTTTAATCTTCTCTCCCTATCTGGGTCCGAGTAGAATAAAATAGAGTAAGGGTACTCCTTCCTTTTCTAGATTTCTGTTTTGCCTTTTGCAAGTGTCAAGTTGTCTGGATTCTAGGATCAGGTGTTGTGTGTGTAGGATGGTACCTACCCTTGACTTCTCACGAACAACTAAGGATCGATGACTTGAGATTGTGTGGTTTCTCCATTTTTATGGAAAATACTTTTAAGGTAAACTCCATTCCAAGGATGATTCAATTTTTCTCCATCTACATTAGTCAATTCATATGCGTTGCTTGGATACTTTTCAGTGATTATAAAAGGTCATTCCCAATTAGGTTGTAATTTAGAGCAGGGACACCCTAGCTTAACGAAAATGTGTTTAGTGACCATCTCACCGATCACGAATTTTCTCTCGACCACCCTCTTTTGATAAAACCTTTTAAGTCTATTCTGATAAGTCCGGGCATGCTCGGCGGCAGCTAGCCTTCTTTCATCCAAGAGTTCAAGCTGTACAAGGAGAGATTCTCGTCTCTCATCAACAAGAATATCCCTGTCGAGCTGAACTTGGAGAGATGGAAGTAATACTTCATAGGGGACCACTGCTTCCATCCCATATACCAAAGCATACGGGGTTTGTCCAGTGGGAGTCCTTATAGAAATACAATAAGCCCATAGAGCATCTACAAGCTTATCAGGCCAGTCAACAAACTTGCTAGACTTACAAGATTTCTTGATGATCTTGATTAAGGTTTTGTTGGTGGCTTCTACTTGACCATTGCCTTGAGGATAGTATGGTGATGAATGATGCAATGAAATGCGATACATGTTGCAAAGATCACACAGATCTTGAGAGAGAAATTGTGGCCCATTATCAGTGACGATGTCGCTGGGGATCCCGAACCTTGCAATGATGTTGCGATTGATGAAGGAGCATACTGTTGACGCTTTAATCTCCACGAATGCTTCCGCTTCAGCCCACTTTGTGAAGTACTCCATTGCCATTAGAATGAATGATTTTGAGCATATTTCGGAGTTGAGGTCACTCAAGGGGCCAATGATATCAAAAGCCCACATGGCAAAAGGCCATGGGGCATGAATTGGATGAAGGGAAGATGCGGGAGAGTGAATCTTGTCGGCATGGAGTTGACATGAATAACAGTGCCAGACAAAGATGGAGTAGTCTTCTTCTAGAGTTGGCCAATAATACCCTTGTCGGATGATTTTCTTAGCAAAGGTTTTGGCATTCACATGACCACCACAAACTCCAAAATGTGCTTCCTTCAGCACCAACTCAGCTTCTTCTTCATCAAGACATCTGAGTAAGATTCCACTTAGGCTTCTCTTCTAGAGCACTTCTCCTAGGATTGTATACCTCTGGGATACTCTTCTAATTGCCTTCTTTTCCTTGATGGTTGATCTAGGTGGATATGACTGATCTTGGCAATATCTCGTAATCTCGTCATACCAAGGTCTCTCACCTTCTTCTAATTCTTCCAACTCAATTAAGGAGATTTCTTCTTTGTGTTCCAAGTATTATTTTCCATTGAACCTCTCCTTAACCTTCAGAAAACATCCATCCTCAATTGCTGGAATTGATCTCTTACAGATGTGGATAGTTCGCACTTGTCTGCCTAGCGGGATAGATAAAGATGAAGCTAGTGAAGTTAAGGCATCGCGAGGATATTCTGAGAACAGGGGACATGGACAAAGGTGAGTTTGAAGAATAGCTTGATGTAGTAGGTGGTGAGCTCCTGGTAGGGTTTGATGTTTGGATGGGAAGTTCAGTACTTGGATAGGATCAATTGACTATCACTTATCACCCTCAGTTCGGTGGCACCATGAAAATGAGCAGCCTCCAGCCTAGCCAGCAAGGCTTCATACTCAGTTATGTTGTTGGTTGCTAGAAAGTTTAGTTGGAAAGCCTATGGAATGGTGACACCTTCAGGTGACAGAAGAACAATAGCTATATCCCTCTACCATAAGAGTTCAGAGCCCCGTCAAAATATAATGTCCAAAGATTGGAAGATCGTACTGACATTAGTTCGTCATTCGGAAACTCCGACCGGACTGGGTCAAAGATGCGTATGGAATGATGGGCAAGGTGTTCAACAATAGCATAGCCCTTGATTGCCTTATGTGGGACATAAGTGATATCAAATTGGGACAAGAAGCTCTGCCATCGCCCTAACCGATCAGTCAAAACTTTCTTCTCTAACAAAAACTTGATAGGTTTGATAGGAGCAATGAGCTTGACTTGGTGAGCAAGAAAATAATGTTTGAGTTTCTGAACCACCCAAACAAGAGCAGCACAAGTCTTTTCTACCATAGTGTACTTCATCTCACAAGCATCAAACATCTTGGACATGTAGTAAGTAGCTCGTTCTTTCCCTTCTTTATCAATTTGTGCAAGGACTGCCCCAAGAGAGTTCTTAAGAACCGAAATGTAGAGGACCAAGGGCTTGTCGGGAATTGATGGTTTAAGTATAGGGGGACTTGCTAGGTATGTTTTCAACCCATCAAATGCCTCCTGGCAGTTCGAATCCCATTTAAACTCGGCCCCTGCCTTGGTTAACTCATAGAAAGGTTTACACCTTTGGGAATGTTGTGAGATAAACCGACAGACAAATTGTAGCCTCCCAATCAATCCTCGAAGCTCTTTCATATTTCTCAGGAGAGGCATACCAATAATTGCTTTGGCCTTGTTTGGGTCGATCTCTATGCCCCTTTTGCTTACTATGAACTCTAGTAGCTTTCTTGATGAAACTCCAAATGTACACTTCCTAGGGTTCATTTTCAGCTTGTATTCTCTAGCTCGTTGCAAAACTTTCCTTAGCACTTCAGAATGATCTTTCCAACTCTTGGACTTGATAACCAAATCATCTACATACACCTCTACAAGTGTGTGCATCATGTCGTGAAAGATAGCCATCATAGCCCTCTGATATGTAGCACCAGCATTCTTTAACCCAGAGGGCATGACAACATAGCAATATGTTCTCCAAGGTGTAGTGAACGACCTTAACTAACCGGATCTGATTGTATCCAGAATAGCCATCCATGAATGAAAGCATTTCAAATCCAGCTGTGTTATCAACCAAAACATCGATATGAGGCAAAGAGAAATCATCCTTAGGACACGCTCGGTTCAAGTCCCTGAAATCTATGCAAATCCGAACCCGTCCATCCTTCTTCATAACATGGACTATGTTAGCCAACCATTGTGGATACAGGACAACTTAAATAAATTTTGCTTGGTGTAGTTTGTCGACCTCCTCTTTCATTTTGAGTGCAATATCAGGGTGGAATCTCCTGAGCTTTTGTTTAACCGGGGTAGTTCCAGGTTTCAAGGTTTCGTTATGTTCTTCCAAAATTTTGATCAAACATTGTTCTTGTGAGGGAGTGAGGTTTGCACTGATGAGGATAGTCTTAGGATAGTCCAGGGTTCCTAAATTCAGTTCCTTGGTCGGTTCATTCCCTGTGGCTGATGGTTCCTTAAATATTCTATGTCCAGATGCATACGCATCAGCCAAATCCTCGATTTCATCCTCGGATTCAGGATCCTTTTATGATACCATCTCATATACTTTCAAAGTATGATCTATGTTATGCTCATCCTCATATCGGATTTCATCCAGCTGGATGGTATTCCTTAAAAAGTTTGGCAGACTTGCACACTACGCATTTCTGTGCCAATTGTTGCAGATACCTATTTGGAACTCGTTTACCTCTGACTTTCCTATTTCCTAACCTAGCCTGACATACTGAAGATAAAGCTAGAAAGGTGGTATTTACAGTGGAGGGAGGATCGAGTAAATTGATCAATGATTCAGAAGAGAGGGATCCCTGATTGGGAGCACCAAATGGGATGAGTAGAGATGTCTCCTCGATAGAAATGTGAGTTTCAGAGAAGACTTTTTTTTTGAGATTTCCAAGTAAAAAGATAGAATGAGTCTGAGTGACTCGAGACTTGCTAGAAATAAACGAAATTAATAGAGATAAAAACTTAAGAATAAAGAGGAAAAAGGGGCTCAGGTGTCTGATGGTAACGGAAAATGGGCACATAGGCCAAAAACTGATAAAAAATGTGGACGAGTATATGGACCCGATTCTGAAAATGGATGGCCATGTGAGCCCATACTGGAAAGAACCATCAGTTCTGAAGTTGATGAGGGAAGTAAATGGGCAAGTAGGCCCAATGAGAATAGTAGGTTTAAAAGGGCACATGGGCCCAAAATGAGTTGTTAGTTTGGTAGAAGAGAGCGGGCTTGGAAGCCCATCCAATAGATCTAAAAACAACGGCACGAGGTTTAAACATGTGATTGTTATGCTCAAGCCTCGCGGAATGGTTCTGACTTGGGTGGTATGCTCAACCAGATGATCCAAGATTGGTCTACCCTTGAGTGGTTCTTGGTGCTCTTCTCCACTTGAGAACAAACGAGTCAAAGATAAGCATAGATCTTCCAAGTCTTCTTCTTCATCTGGAGCCTTTCTTCTCTTGACAGCCATCATGGAACTCTTGTCATCTTCAGCCATCATCATGGTCTCCCCTTTGATAAAGAATGTATGGAGTCCCATGGCATATCCTAGCTGGAAGATCCTCCTTGGGATGGAATCCTCTTCGTATCCCAACCCTTGCCTACGTGGCCTTTTCATAGATTGAATCGGCTTAGTGATCCCTTGAAGATCCTTGCCCAAACCTTTTTCAAGCTGATAGCCCAATTTCATCATCATCTGCCATCCCACTGTGTCTGGTAGAGAGGTGGTCATGCATCTGAATTCTGGAAATTCTCCCACTAAGATATGGGGTTGTATTGACAGTCCTAAGGGCGAAGAAGCATCGTTCAGCTCGTCCCTTACAGGCGTGCTAGTCACCATGACCACTTGTCCTTTAAAGGGAAACTTTATACACTGGTGGTTTGTTGAAGCCACAGCTCCTATTGCCTCCAAGTATGGCCTCCCAAGTACAGCTCGAAAAGTTGGATCCAATTCTAGAACATGAAAATCCGTCGTGACCGTACATAGTCCATGTTTAACTTCTAGAGTGACCACTCCACGTGCAGACTTCTTGGAGTTGTCATAGGCCGTCACCATTGTCGACTTTGAAAATAGGTTCCGGATCAGTACCTCAAGAGAAGGTGAAAGATGGAATTGGGGAAAGGGAGTGAATCGAAAAATAGTCGGAAAGCGGTAAAAAGTCCTCACCTCAGTCCCACACTCACATTGATCTCCGAACTTTCATCTCACGGCGTCGCTCGAGCACCGGAGATGGTTCAAGTCATGTGGGAGGAGAGTGAGGAATAGAATGACTTAGAACATAAAAGAAGTGGTCGGTAGGAGCTGCGGGCTCCGCTTTATAGAATGTAAATCAAGAGATGAGTTGACCGTGTGTACCTTAGCGCGGGAGATGATATGTGAGTTAAACCTTTTTCCTCGTCAGCCGGCCGATGAGGGAGAGTCCAACCGATGCTAACTTGATCAATCTATGCAACTTAAAACAATAAAACAAATGAAGAGTTTGATTAGACTTGTGAGAAGTGTAGTAACAGTAGTAAGAAGATAAGAAAGGAAGCAATTGGAGTCGAACTCACCGGCTTCGGAGTGAGCCTTAACCCCTTTTTTGTGCTTTTAATTATGTAAAAATGATGAAAATGAACTAAAATATGTTCGAAAACAGAAAATAAACTGAATGAAATGAGTTAAGAAGAACTTATGAAGTGTATGGCGTGAGTTGAAGCCAAGTTGGTTGAAGAAGGCCGGTTCGGGTACCCTTGCACCCTTCTGGCGCGACTTTGGTACATAAAATGTTACGGATGACTCCAATGTCAGAATTGAGTGCCATTTGTTTCTATGGATGGATAACTCGGAGAGGAAAATATATTATGTTTATGACTTCTCCGGAATATGTCTGTAGAAGCCTGTAAAAATTCTGAAAGTGGACGGATGTGGAAAACAGAATCTGGATGTGCGCCCTCAGTGCAGCAATCGCCACGAGCAGACGGCAAGTCGGAATCGAGTGCCGCCAGTTGAAAATGAAAGAGGACAAAGAGAAGAAAAATCTTATATTTAAGACTTTTGCAGCAGGATCCCCAGATTTTCTACAGAAGCCAATGAAGTCAGTTGATGCAGAACGCACGGATTAAGCCTTCTCCTTCACTTCGGGATTGATCTCTCGATGTCGGATTGGCTTTGGACGTCGGAACAGCCTTGGGAGAGAGCTTGGTAACCTCAGGATGAGCTAGGCATGGGGGATTAACCTTGGGTCATTGAGAATGGCCCTCAATTTATAGGGAATAGAAACCGGTGCAAAACATGGAAACTGGACCAACCGCGCCCCTGCGTTTCAAAGGAGGTGAGGGCGCACAGGGCGCGCCCTCAACCTGGGGGCATGCAGGGCGTGCCCTCACATCGGGGGCGCGGTCTGTGCACCCTCCTATTTCAAAGGAGGCGAGGGCGCATTGATAGAAATGTATGCCCTACAAGCCAATCATATATGATATGATTCGACATTTTTAGAAATATCTCATTCTACTAATTAGGCAAATTTTCATTATAAGCTCTTATTAGAAGCGAATAACATAATGAAGTCCTTGATCAAATACAATGATGATTAAATCATGATGAGATCATGATAATGAGATTGATCATCTAGAGGTATTTTATCTAAATGTTCCTAGTCATAGGATACTTGAGATGGGACATCAAGGATCCGGATAGACTAGTGTATGTGATGTCTTCTCATGTGATGAGGATGACCGATCTCATTGGTCATTAGTGTGGAGACACTGAGATACACATACAGGTGCTCATTAGTTGAATGAGTTCATCGACGACCGAATTAGAAACCCCGAATGGTATCTTACCGAACTGTCTATCGGGGTTTTCTATCATCACGGTTGCATGGTTGGACCTTTGACTCCGAGTCGCCAAAGATGCCTTGTTGGGTGGAACTTGTGCTTTGACCATTGACTTATGGATCACAATTTAGATGGTCCTATATAGCGATGGATCGGGTACAAGGAAAATCCGATGGAGGCAATTGAGCGGACAACAAGGGATCGTCCACTCTTGGTAAGTGAGAGTGAATGTCCTATGGGATAGTACTCTAAATCCCTGGCCAGGGTAGATAGGATAATTGGAAAAGGAGTTTTCCAATTGATCCAATTCGAGTACGAGGATCCTATAGAGTCGGTACACTAAGGAGTTGACAGTCGATGCCGTACTCCTTTCCGACCGGGACATTGGATGGATGAGGGTTTATATCCATGTGGTAACTGATGATGGAAAGGCTCAATGGAGATGAGATTATCCCCATAGCCATTTGGGATCATGGGATGTGGCTTGTACCCTTCATGATCGGTAGGCGATTAATATGGTTATCGGATAATGGATTAAATTAAATTAAATAGAATTGTTCTATTTTATTTAGGCCTCAACCAAATAGGTTATTGGGCCTAGTGGGTCACACACAAAAGGACTTATCCACAAGTACAGGGGCAAGGGTGTAATTTATAGAGATTTTGGGTTTTTATGAAAAATTCCATAATTCTCTATAAATACTAATGGTTTCATCCAAACCCGATCAAGCCAAGGGTGAAAACCACGTCCCAAGCCTCCTCCCAACCTCCTCCTCTCTCTAGAAGGTGTCCATGGTCGATGGAGCTCCGTTCGGGAAGAGTTCTCGAGGCCGGTGCGAAGGGAGAACTCGCCGTGGATGAAGTTCGTGTGGATACTCTTTGGAGACCGGACACTTGAACGGTTTGGAGAGCTTTAGAAGCTCATCTCCTTCCTCTCCATGGGATTATATGAATCCCTATCAGGTATATTCGAACCCGATTTGATCGGTTTTCGGTTTTCGTCGTTCGGTTCTAATTGAGACGGATTCTAAAGGAACCCATAGGAATCGTCGCTTACGCTGCACCAAATTTTAATGGACGATTCCTAACAGTGGTATCAGAGCCCGGTTCAAGTCTCGGTCAAAACCGACGTCGAATCGACATTATTTCATGTTATTTATGTGTTCTCGAATCTGTGCAAACGTCTGTTTTGACGAGGCCACCATATTCTTTGTATGACTCAGATAAAAGATTGGTTGGCCTTGGTAGAATCTAGTGATATAGGTCTTTCCTACAACGCAAACCGTTTGAAGTTTGGATCTTTGTAGAGTTCGGGAGAAGCCTCAAAAGTTGGTGTTTCTGTCATGCCCGAACCAACACCCGGATTTGGGGATTTTGTGAAATCTCCGTCCATAGAAGAAATTGAGGCTTGGAAAGGGTTTAGGAGATGGGTAATATGATTACCTAGCCTTTACCTTTGATATCCAGCTTTGAACGACGGCAGAGGATGAGAATTTTTGAGTTTTCCGATGAACTAGGGTTCTGCGGAGTCTGGCGGCGCCGACTTGTTTCTTCCTGATTTCCCGTTGATAGAGAATTTTTATCTGAATGTATATATACATATTTGGAAACTTCATATGATGAGTATTATAAATTGTATTTTTGGAGAATATTTGGCTTCCTGGATAAGGAGTTATCCTCGTTGCAAAATAGAGATTTCTGCTACGAAATTTGGGTGACCGCCGCCTCTTCTTCCTCATTTTACGGACGATTGGGATTTTTCCTGGATATTATTCTGACTGTTTTGGATTCCTTATTTGATAAGGATTCCAACGCATATTTTTCCAGATTTTTCGGAGTCCGGTATAGGGAGATAAGGACCTGATATATTTGGACGATCTCCTCCGGATGAACAATGCCCGCTCGGGGGCATGGCGCCGGCGCACCGGCGGCGCAGACACCGTGGCGGCGCAATGCGCCAGCGCCCGCGGCGCAGTATGGCGCACGACGGACGGGCGCAGTGCGCCGCCGGACGCGGCGCAATGCGCCACATTATTTATTAAATGATTTTAAATTGTTTAAAATCATAGAAAATTCCGAAAAAATGCCATAAAAATCCATAAAAATTCTGAAAATTTCTATAATATTATTTAACATGTTTTAAAGTGTTTAGTGACATGTTAGATGATGTTTAGCCCTATTTACATAGATTCACTCATGGTTAAACTTTAAAATTGTTTTAAAGGTTTAACTTAAATTATTAGTGTCTTAATTAATTCTGTAAAATGAGATTTTAAAGAATATAAATTGGGACATTAATTTCTGACCTTGCACAGTATTGGGAATGCATGAATGTTCTAAATAGTTTAGTTTTATATGTTCATTTCATATAAATTGTTTATATGTTATTGTCATGTCATTTTCATGTTATTTATTTCATGAAAAATTCGACATGCATGAAATTGAGAATTTCAAAATAAATTATATATAATTTTATGCTGATATATATGATATATCTCATATAATTATCACGTATGCGCTCTATGTTCATGTGATGAATGTTAGTGTGTGTATGGAGGTGATCATAGACTTAATTGTGCTTGGCTTGTGATTGCTTTTAATTATGTTGGTTATGTTATTAAATGGGGCTTGCGTGTGCCTCCTCTCTCTCTATACAATCTGATTGTACATTCTACCTCCCTCCATTAATGTACTCCCCTTGGTTAAAACCAAGGTTTCTTATTGAGTTATGTACATTTGTGGGAGTCTGCATACCTTTAAGCCGCTTATAAGAGTTAGAAGCCGGTTCGTGGAAGGTTGGAGAGCGGGACCACTTGGAGAAGCACCCTTCTGAAGTGGGAGCATACCAACTCAAGCATCTGAAGTAAGGATTTGCACATAGAGGGGTGCCTTAGGTGCATGCTAAGGGTTAAGTCCATGATCACCTAATTTTTATGCATATTTGATATGTGGTTGTGTGCTATCTTTTATACCTTAGATATATGATATTCCAAAGGTATTATATATACTTAGCACATATTCTTGATGAGACTAAAATAAAATCCCTCCTTGTCATAATTAGGTTGATAAACGTGTGACATTAAGAATGACTCACGTAGCCTTCCGTTGTTATGGTCTTGATGAGCCAATCTTAGATTGGATGGGTTTGTTGTGTTTCCCACAAGACTCATTCAGCAAGGGATTGGTGATCATGGCCAAGGCATTTGCCGAACTTTGGGGTGGACCATTGCATGGCCTTGTTGTGTTTCCCACAAGGGCTATGTTAAGAATTCATTCTCATAACGTAACAAGCGGATTTGACCTAACTAGAGTATATAGCTTGTTGTGTTTCCCACAAGGTTATAACTCTAGAGGCTGAATGACTAAGAATTGCAAGGGTTGCAATTGGTAAAAGTTACCTACCTATTAAGTATGGGATGACTTGTTGTGTTTCCCACAAGGTTGTCACCATAAAGTTAATAGGGTATTAGTCCCCACTAGGATTTCATCGTGATATCCCGTCTTTGCATAATGAGGGTTATGCAAATTCGTCGAAAATTAGTGGGAACATAAATTAGGATGAAAGACCATATCTTAATTTCATGAATATATGCAATGTTATATTGATAAAATTATATCTCAGTTGTAGAATACGATAATAAACCACCATTAGTATGGCATATTAGATGCCATATAGCTTAATGACTCACACTTCTTAGACTGGTTTAGAACTAAGAGAATTGTTCTCATAGTTGACCAATTAACTATTCTACTTGAGAAGTAGGTGTCTCCTAAATTATCTAGTGATATGAAAGAAGGATAAGATCTTATCTCATAGACAAGATGCATTGTTTGCCTTAAACTAGATGTTAGTCTCTATGAGACATAATTATAGAGACAACATAGATAGATGGATATGAGATCCATCATGGCTCATATTGATGAGCTATCTAAAGGGCAACTTAGAACAACAATACATCTTAATTACTTCTTGTTGGTAAGACCAATAGTAAGAAGTAAAATCATTAGATAAAAATAGGAGAGAGTTAATAGTAAAAGAAGGTGGTCAAGATAATAAAGCCAGAATAAGACATGATTCTTACACTGTCATGATGATGATATGTGAAAGAGAAAGTACAAAGTGTTTTTGTATATAATGCAAAGGTGGAGCTTGAGAAGCTTCATGTATCCAAGTCATTGGCACTTACTTGTTTTAAATATACACTTAATGGTATTAGATACTATATGTGTATATCATAATATTAGATACTATGGATGCATCTGATGGTATGAGATACCAGATATACATCTTATATCTACAAGGAGTTGTAGATGATGACAAGTAAATGAAGGCTTAATAAAGAAGATGTTGACCTACATATGAAATGGTGCAAAAGTTGCATCATTATTAGTGGGAGGTGCAATTATTTAATAGCCTTATCGAGATGTCTTAATAATTAATATTGCTATTATATCCTTCTACAAGAACTTTATATGATTTCCTACTTGAATAAATGTTGATTTATTCTAAGTTATGGAATTGATAGATGTTCTAATAGATTGAATGGCAAAGTGTTTGCCAGTGGGAGCTTAATGAATTGTTTAATCATATTTGATATGTTAGCTCTCATGTTGTGTGTGAATATTCCTTTTAAGAGGAAATGGGTTGATTTAGATCAATCTACACTTTAGCTTTATATAGACATGGAGAATGGGTTAATGAGTTATTAGAACTCGTACATCTAGATGTATGTTAGCCCATATCTAGTAAGGCTAAAGAAGAATATTTCTACTTCATTATTTCGAAGATGATGTTTCTAGGTTTGGAAACATGTACTTTATGAAGTACAAAACTAAGACCTTTGAGAAATTATTTGAGATTAAGAATGAAGTAGAGATACTAATGGAAAGAGTATTAGAACTCTTTGATGAGATCAAGGAGGGGAATACTTAAGTACATAATTTACATATAATAGAAGGACAATAGAATCTAATGGACATCTTTACACATTTTAGCTTAATTAAGTAGCTAAAAGGAAAAGCCATATTATGTAGGACATAATATGAACAATGACAAGCTTTGCAAATTTCCTCTTTGTCTAATTTTGGTTAAGTACTCATTATAACCACTTGATCTTAATAGGTACCTTCTAAGTCTGTTCTGATTATTCCATATAGGATATGGAAAATGGGTTAAAACTTGACCTTAAGCAAGTTAAGGTTTCGGAATGTCCGACCTGGTGAAGAAGTATAACTCTAACAAGTTGGAATATAAGACTATGAAGTGTTACTTGTGGGATATCCTAAGGAAACTTTTGGATATTAAATATACGACCCTTATGTATAAGGGTATGTGTTGCTCAGCCTTACTATATTTCTAAAGGAAAAGTTCCTTCTTAAGAAAGATAGTGGGAGCAAGGTATATATGGAAGATGTTCCAGTCCCACAACCCAATAACACTTCTATTAAGGTGCTAGTTAATAATTACACAAGGACTAATGATAGGTCTTTACTTGTGTCCATTCTACCTAAGAGATATGTGAGACGTATCTCTGATAGATGAAATGAGGCATAAGATAATAAGGATATTGATCCTACGATCTATATAGAACCAATATGAGATATTGATTCATTAATGGGAAGAGACAATTGAATCCGATATAAACTTTATCTATTCTAATCAAGTTTAGAACTTGATAGATCCACCTAAGGATATAGTATCCATAAGGAATAAATGGATCACTAAAGAATAGATTGGAGTGGATTAGAAGGTAGATACCTTCAAAGGAAAGAATAGTTGAAAAGGATATCATTGAAGTCAAATGGTTGACTATGATGAGATCTTTTACCTATTCCATGGATTAATCCATTCGGATTTTGATTATAACACTCTATGATTATGAGATAAGCTAATTGGATGTTAAGATAGTGTTCCTCTAAAGTATTTTGAGGAATAGGTGTATATGATACAACTATAGGGAATCAAGTCCCAATAACATCCAAGAAGAGTGTGTATTAAGTTCATTTATGGACTGAAGCAAAACTTCCCATAGATCATATATAAGGTTTAATGAGATTAAATCTTATGACTTCGTTAAGAATGAAGAGGAGCCTTGTGTATTCAACAAGATAAGTGGGAGTGCTGTTACTTTCTTGACATTTTATGTTGATGACATACTACTCATTAAGAATGAAGTATGTGTGTTATCATAAGTGAACCTAGCTATCAAATTGATCCTCCAAACACAATTTGGGTTTTGAGATCTATGGAGATAGATCTAAAATCAATGCCCAGTTAATGTACGTAGTCACCATAGTCAAAGGGTTTGACATGATAAACTCCAAGATAGGTTTCTTACCTATGTGGTGTGGAGTTGATCTCTGTAAAGTGTTGTCTTTGTAGACTTCTTGACAAATAAAGAGATCACATAAATAGAGCCCTTATGCCTTTGTCATAGGGTCTATTATTTATATGATGCTACGTACATGATGTGATTAATGCTCTATATGTTATGAGCATTCATCAAGAAGATCCAGGTGAGAGTCACTGGATAGTTTAGAGATATATCATTTGGTACTTGAGATGTACTGAGAATGTATCTCTATACACTGGTGGATAAGACTTGAAGTCTTGTAGTTTTATAAACACAAGCTTCTAATCAAATAAGTTTGATATTAAGTCAGAATAATGGTGGTGCAGTAAGTTGAAAGAGTTCTATGTGATAGAACACTGTAAGTTCTACAACATATGTAAACAAGTTTACATAGTGGTTGCACACTACTTGAGAAGTAGTCTAGATAAAGTTTTTCATCTACATATTTGATATGGGATTGTCTCAATTTTCTGCGAAAGTGTATCATTGTTTTGAGAAAACAATGGAGTAGAGCCGATGTCTCATCGGAAGTTTAGAACACGTAGCGATACCATACAATTAGAGAGATTGCAACTTATAGAGATATAATTAAAGATAAAGTATCTACCGTTAATAACATTGCGGATCCACTAAGCCAGGCAGTTTACTCAAAGAGTGTTTGACCTTCACCTCGAGCTGATATAGATCAGCCAGATGGGTGATTGGCTTTAGTGCAAGTGGGAGATTGATAGAAATGTATGCCCTACAAGCCAATCATATATGATATGATTCGACATTTCTAGAAATATCTCATTCTACTAATTAGGCAAATTTTCATTATAAGCTCTTATTAGAAGCGAATAACATAATGAAGTCCTTGATCAAATACAATGATGATTAAATCATGATGAGATCATGATAATGAGATTGATCATCTAGAGGTATTTTATCTAAATGTTCCTAGTCATAGGATACTTGAGATGGGACATCAAGGATCCGGATAGACTAGTGTATGTGATGTCTTCTCATGTGATGAGGATGACCGATCTCATTGGTCATTAGTGTGGAGACACTGAGATACACATACAGGTGCTCATTAGTTGAATGAGTTCAGGCCGACCGAATTAGAAACCCTGAATGGTATCTTACCGAGCTGTCTATCAGGGTTTTCTATCATCACGGTTGCATGGTTGGACCTTTGACATGAGTCGCCAAAGATGCCTTGTTGGGTGGAACTTGTGCTTTGACCATTGACTTATGGATCACAATTTAGATGGTCCTATATAGCGATGGATCGGGTACAAGGAAAATCCGATGGAGGCAATTGAGCGGACAACAAGGGATCGTCCACTCTTGGTAAGTGAGAGTGAATGTCCTATGGGATAGTACTCTAAATCCCTGGCCAGGGTAGATAGGATAATTGGAAAAGGAGTTTTCCAATTGATCCAATTTCAGTACAGGATCCTATAGAGTCGGTACACTAAGGAGTTGACAGTCGATGCCGTACTCCTTTTCGACCGGGACATTGGATGGATGAGGGTTTATATCCATGTGGTAACTGATGATGGAAAGGCTCAATGGAGATGAGATTATCCCCATAGCCATTTGGGATCATGGGATGTGGCTTGTACCCTTCATGATCGGTAGGCCGATTAATCTGTTATCGGATAATGGATTAAATTAAATTAAATAGAATTGTTCTATTTTATTTAGGCCTCAACCAAATAGGTTATTGGGCCTAGTGGGTCACACACAAAAGGACTTATCCACAAGTACAGGGGCAAGGGCGTAATTTATAGAGATTTTGGGTTTTTATGAAAAATTCCATAACTCTCTATAAATACTAATGGTTTCATCCAAACCCGATCAAGCCAAGGGTGAAAACCACGTCCCAAGCCTCCTCCCAACCTCCTCCTCTCTCTAGAAGGTGTCCATGGTCGATGGAGCTCCGTTCGGGAAGAGTTCTCGAGGCCGGTGCGAAGGGAGAAGCTGCTGTGGATGAAGTTCGTGTGGATACTGCTGGAGACCGGACACTTGAACGGTTTGGAGAGCTTTAGAAGCTCATCTCCTTCCTCTCCATGGGATTATATGAATCCCTATCAGGTATATTCGAACCCGATTTGATCGGTTTTCGGTTTTCGTCGTTCGGTTCTGATTGAGACGGATTCTAAAGGAACCCATAGGAATCCTCGCTTCCGCTGCACCAAATTTTAATGGACGATTCCTAACACGCATTACACGGCTCACTGCTAAAACTCGATGGAACCTTTCGTAAATTGCTAAAAATTCGACTTGACAAACGTAACGCACCCCCGACCCGGGGGCGCGGTCAAAATAATCGATAATTAGCAGGGTAAGCTTTCCAAAAATCTGGTTTAGAAGGTGCTAATCGAGGCAATTTATGGTTTCTGAAAATAGACCGCGCCCCCGTGTTTCAAAGGAAGCGAGGGCGCGTAGGGCACGCCCCCATGTTGAGGGCGCACAGGGCGCGCCCTACCATTTCAAAGAGAGCAAGGGCGCATTACACCCTCTCCTGCGCGCATGTTCCGTGAGCCGTAACTTGCAAACGGGATGTCCGATTCAACTCCTGTTTGTTGCATTGGAAAGAAGGCCTTCACCCGCACCTCCTCAAGTCGGTAAACCAGCCGGCATGACTCCCGCAACGTTTGCACGGGGTTTTCTACCGGTTTACCCTCTCGCAAAAAGACAAAAACCATGGCGAAGATCTGAAAGAGCACGGCTCCGGTCGAGGAATTTCGTGTCAACTCGGGATGACTTAAAACGATGACCGAACAAATCTGTACGATCAAAAAACCCGAAGTCATCGAAAAATATGAGATTAACCCGGTAAACGTAAACCAAAACTCAGAAAAGCCGTAAAACCCTAAAATCGACCGAAATGGCCGTATGGCCCCAGTTGATAAAATATACGGCTAGGATCGACTCGGATGACTCGAAAAGACCCGGTGATGACCCGAAAGGCCTGACGCGTTGTCCAGGATAGCTTGTATCAGTACTGATCGAAAAAGCCATAATGAAAAAGTCGTTACAAAACAACGCCTACCGAAATGACTTGTCGAAAAACCCGAATGTTACGGAACACATGCGGAACTCCCGAGACCTTCAATTAAGAACTATTTAAGGTTGGTCATCGAGCAAGCTCCGTGTTTTCACAATTCACGCATGGCTCTCGCTTGAAGGTTACGGCATTGTTCCAAAAATTATCGGTCCATTCCCAACTCACAAGGGGCTCCACCAGTGTCCTTAGCTCATCTCTACGAGGTAATTTAGATCAGATAATGGTCAAATAAAGAATATCGCCGATGGAATAAGAGTCTGGGGCTCCAAATCAGACCAATTTGGCGTGTGTACAGCTTGCCTTGCCTTGATGTCGGCTTTGCAAGGGAATGGCATGCAGCGGAGCGGAGTGAAATGTAGAGGAAGCGTAGCGAAGCAAGATGGAGCGTAGTGGAATGTAGTGGAGAGAAATGGCGATGGACTGAAAAGATGGCATCAAGGTGTAGATATAGACACGCTCAATGACTAGATTCGATAAGGCGAATCTCCTCAAGTCTCCTGGTTAACCGCCATGTTTCATCAAGTCTTCCTATGTTCGATTGGTAAGAGATGTGTCATTGGCACGAGAGAAGAATAGTCAACCCCCAACGTGGTGGGGAGTCCCCGAAACATGGGTTCATAGGTTCATCATCAGCCGGTAACCCGATCTTTACGGTGTTCCTGTACTGTGATCGGCTAAAGTTTTAAAAAGAGATTTGTTTTGAAAAAGTAAAAGAATACCAATCGAGCACATTCAGGCTCTTAGATTCATTTAAGTCTTTCAAGAGACAAGATTTAATTCGGAATGGAATGATCTCGAATTCCAAAAGGCAAATGTTGAAGCTCAGACCGTGAAGATAGTGACGGTGCAAGTTCTGATTGAATAGGAGGCCCTTGGTAGGATGAATTGACTGCCAGGGTGGGATGAATAGCAAGAAGGGTTGTAATGGTCACAGTGGGGATAGAAATAAAATATTTGGAGGCACAAGGTGATTACCGAACACGGTGGGATTAACAGACACGGTGGGATATTAGAAAGGTTGGTGGGACTAGAAAATACGGTGGGATTAGAAAACACGGTGGGATTCAGAATGATCGGAATTAGGATACAAGATTTAGAGAGTGCACCCAGTGGGAATGGTGAGAAAGTGATGATCATGATGAGATGCGTGTAATGACAACAAAAAATGTAATGCAACTAAATACTACATGATGCATGCTGGGCTTAACAAAACAGAAACAAAACTTGTACAACAATTAGTTGAAGTAATAGATTGTCTATGAGGTGAAGACACCCAAACGGAAACCATCGTCCCTCACAGCACAATTTTGGCCTATCCATGAGCACAAAGAATGACCCGACCATCGTGGATTTTGATGAAGGGGATCTCGGGCCTGGTCTTCTTTGCATTCACGGTCTTCAACATCAATGCATAAAATAAATAGTAATGAACCTAATATATGCTAAGAAAGGAAATGATAACGGTGAGTTTGTGTTGTGATGACATGCATTCTCACAAAAGAGTTCATATGTCCTAATGAGGACACAGAGCAAAAGCTTCTCGGCAAAGTTGAGGCTGAGGTAATGATGACACCTCCTCCTGAGAATCCTCAGGGGAGGGAAGTGGCGAGTGTCGCCTGCAAAAAGTTTCTCGGCGAAATTAAGGCTGAGGTTATGGTGACACATCCTCCTAAGAATCCTCAGGGGAGGGAAGTGGCGAGCATCGCCTTGCTGTGCAGTTCTCCTTGTTTGTTCTTCGTGCCTGAAACACTCGAAAAATGAGATTAGAATGCCAGTATGGCTTATCCCCCTTGCAAGTTGCAGTCTGCCTTGACCTTTGTCAAGGGATGATAAGTTCTCCTTATGCCTGAAACACTTAGAAGGAAGAGATTAGAACAACAATGCGACTTATCCCCCTTACAAGTTGCAGTATGCCTTGACCTTTTGTCAAGGGGTGATAGGTTCTCCTTATGCCTGAAACACTTAGAAGGAAGATATTAGAACAACAATGCGGCTTATCCCCCTTGCAAGTTGCAGTATGCCTTGACCTTTGTCAAACGGTAAATAGCCTTCTTAAGGGTGTAAAAATAAAGTAGCAAATATACAATGAATGTGAAGACAAGAATTCAAACCAAGCATGGTGATGAAATTTTTTTTGAAAATTTTGTTGGAATTTGAAAATGAAGTTTTCTTTTTTTTGAAAAGATTCACTTTTTGAGATTTTTCAAAATATTATTTTTGGAGTTTTTAAAAATATTTAAATTTTTTTGGAGTTTTTTTGAAAATATTCACTTTTTTTGGAGTTTTTTTTGAAAATATTTTTTTGGGGAGAGAAAAATCAATATTGACACAAGTTCTCATCACTTGGTTATTTTTTCTAGGTTCGTTGGTAGACACCATGTGCAAAATGGTTCCTTAGAATCTTTCCGACCTTCAACCTTCGATCAGCCAAAGTTTAGCTTTGATTTGGTTGGTCCACCCAGTCCTTAGGGGTTAAGAATGAAGAATTGTGGGAAAGTCCTTGATAGGCTTTGAAGATGTCGAGAGAGATTTCTCTACTCACACCCAATTGCCCGTTGGGGTTCGGCCTCTTCAGGTCTTTTCTTTTTTATTGACAAACCTATTTTTGTGGCACACGTTCGGACAGGTGCTTTAACCTGTGAGGTCATTGCCCATCTTTTGGTGCCCTTTTTTTTCATTTTCTACATTTCGGGTACTCATTTAGATAGACCTATATTTGTTTAAACCTGTGGGGTTCATTGCCCATCTTTTGGCACCCATTTGTTTTCTTTGAGAAGTTGGACCTTTTGAGATGGCCTCCTACTAAGGTGGTGGATGCTTTCGATACTCTCCCCCTCTAATCCGCTTCACCTATCTTGTACCGAATAAAAGAGAGTAGGGTAAGAGTTTTCCTTCCATCTCTAAGCTTTGCCTAGCTTCTCTCGGGTGTTAGGTCATCCAGATTCTGGGATCGGGACGTGTTGTGTGTGTAGAATGGTATCAACCCTCGACTCCTAGACAACAACCTAGAACATGTGGACTTAAGTCATACTAGTAGTTTTCTCAAATTTTTTTGAGGTAGATTACATTCCATAGGTGAATCAATTGAAAACATGTCTTGCATTGTAAAGAATTTATTAGGATAAAACAAAAAGTAGTTATCATCAATCATAAATTTCTCTCAAGTAAGATTGTCATGTGAGATTAAAAATCATTTTTAAAAAAATATTGCCTTGCAGATGACATAATGATGATGAATACAATTTCATGTAATACCTGAGAGAAGGAGAAGTTCATTGTTGATGATGGCTTTGCTTGTGCTTACCTTGCCTTGCCTGCCATGCCTTGCTTTGCCTTGCCCAACTGCTTCCACTTTTGATATGCATCATATTGCATTGGATTGAAGATTCATCGTCATAGGATGAAGTGAAAGATGTGGAGGATCTGATTTAGCATGGCGGAGTAAAAATTAATGATGTAAAGGCAAATATTGTGGTATCACCCAGGAAATTCTCTACCTTGATTTTTTCGTTGAAAGTAAAATTTATAGAATGAAAGAGAATTTGAAAGGAAATAAACATGCTTGGAAACAAAAGTGAGTTAAAATGGGCTCTTGGGCCAGTGATTTGAAAGTGGGCTTGAAGGCCTGGGAGTAGTTGGAATCAAGAGGCACGTGAGCCCAAGATTTGAATGTGGGATAGAGGGCCCGGTTGATGTTGATGGGCATGAGGGCCCGATTAGAGGCTGAGCCCGAGGGACCCAATTAAAAGAGTGGGCACACGGACACGATTTAAATGGTTAGAGAAAGATTGTGATTTGTAATGGGCTCGCTGGCGCCATTGAAGAGTATGGGTGCGTAATCCCAAAGTTGAAGAAGTGGGGGCACGGGGGCCCGATTTTGAAGAAGTATGGGCACACGGACCCGATGGTGAAGAAATGGGGGCATACAGGCCCGAAGTTGAAGGAGTGTGGGCATGTTTGCCCGAGGTTGATGGAAGGTGGGCACGTGGGCCCAATTTAGGAGGAATTTTGGCACATTGACCCGATTGCATAAAAACATGGGCATGTGAGACCGGTTGAGGGGAATTGCGGGCATGCGGAACCGATTGAGGTGAATTGTGGGCACATGGGCCTGATGGAAGGAAAGGGGCATGTCGGCTCAGTTGGGGAAAAGGGGCGCATGGGCCCAGTTGAAGGAAAGGGGCACGTGGACCCGGTTGAAGAAAAGGGGCATAAGAGCCCGGTTGATGAAAAGGGATACATGGGCCCAGTTGGATAAAGGGGCATAAGGGCCCAATTGAGTGGGATGGGGTATGGGCCATGGCCCTAAGATTGACAGATTTTGGACCCATGGTCCTGATTGATTGTTGTAAGAAGGATAAAGAAAGGGCAGTGACCTTAAGATTGAGGAATTGTGGGCCCATAGGCCCAATCGTTGATTTGGAGAAGAATAAAGAAAGGGTCGTGGCCCTAAGATTGATTGATCGTGGGCCCATGGGCCAAATTGTTGCTTAGGAAAGAATGGGGTAAGGATCGTGTCCCTAAGATTGATGCTAAGGGATTTACCTGCCTAGCTGGAGTAGGTCCTAGTATTCCCTTGCTAAGGTCTGCATCTTCCTTCTGTGGGTATAGATTCCTTTCCTATTTCACTGACCAATTCGGTCTCCTTACTTCCCAGCTCAGGGGTCAATTCAATCTGACAAACTTCAGGGATCAATTCCAATGATGACGATAGTTGATCTAAACCTGAAGAATCCTTGCCTAGTCCTCGACAATCAACAAAATTTATGATCTCCTCACCTAAGCTCCTTACAGTAGGCTTCTCCTCAGGTTGTTCTGGGGAAGAGGGCATGCCTAGTTTAGGAGATTCTAGAATGATAGAAGAGTTTGGTTCGACCTCCCCTACTGGCTGACTTTGATCTTGAGAGAGAGCAAGGATATGTTGAGGAGTTGATTCCTTTGCCAGGGCAGGAGCACAAATGGTTGGAGTGATTGATTCCTCTGCCAGGGCAGGAGCATGAAGGGTCAAAGTGACTGAGTCATCTGCCATGGCAGGAACATGGATGATCGGAGTGACTAGTTCCTCTACCATGGCAGGAGCATGAACAATTGAAATGAATAAATTATCTACTGTAGTAAGAGTAGGGATGATCAAATTAATTGGTTCCTCTGCTGGGGCAGAAACAAGAATGATAGAAGTGACTAGTTCTTCTGCCAAGGCAGGAGCAATAGAAGAAATAAGGGCCTTGACTGACTTAGGGTGAACCCTATTTTAAGGGGTTGATTGAATAGCCAAGGTTGTTCGATTGGTGTCAGCATAAAAGTCGGTTCAAGCTGAGGATCTATTGGTGAAATTGGTTGAGGGGCCAAGACTTGTGTGGTTGGCCAAGAAGCTGATGGTGAAGTAGACTAAGAAGCTAAGCCTCGAGGGGCCTTTGGAAATGTTGGTGGAGTCAAAGGTTGGGGAACCAATTTAGGTAACGAAGTATTTGCACAAGCGACAAGAGGAAATTGATTGTGCACAGTTGGTTTTGCCGTTAGCACGGGTTGCATGACCGGCTGAGGTTGGGGCATGGGTGGCCTAATCAACTGGCGTCGAGGAGTCGGCTGAAGATGATGATCTGGATGAGGTTGGAGAGGGGGCTCCTAGGTTGGTGCATAGCATCAATGCTCCTCTCAAGCCTGGGCCTCAATTCATCAGAATATTACATTAATTCCACATCTTATTTTACTTCCCCAATTATTGAATAGCCTGGCCCATATCATTTCAAGAATTTGGCCTTGATAATTTAGAAATCCCATATCTCTAATTCGTTCAATGAAAAAAACCAATGTAGGGCTGCACCCTCTAAAGATCTCCTAAAAAGAAAGCCAAGGGTCTTTCTATCATTCTGCGATCGAGATGATTTGCTTAAGAAATCATTGACATGGGTGAAGGGATCACCTAAGCCATTGTAGCGATGGTAGGTTGACATTTGTGATTGGGGGATGTAGATAGTATAGATAAGAACTTCAATGGATTCTTGATCCTCGGCAACAGGTGGGGAGGAATTCACCAGGGAGTGTGCATGTGGCACTCTTATGGGTGGGAGGTGGGTTGGTGTGCAAGCTGAAGAATGACCCACAATGGGGTGAGTAGATGAAGTAACATGGTAGGACTGCCCATGTGGGGTTATGGTAAGAGGTCGAACTACTAATTGGGGAGGTGATACAGCTTGGATGACTTTGGCTGGACCTTGATTAGTAGGCATCTTGCCCTTCAATAGAGATGGTATGAATGACAAGGTATTGGGATCAAGATGAAAAGATAGATCCTTAAGAGTTTTTTCTATACTAAATGACCCCCTTGCACTTTGGGTTTCATAGCAGCATTGACATGACTCTCTAGTTGGACCATGGGTTGTTGTTGAAGCTCATAGAGACCCGGCTCATACTCTTGTTGCTTGTAGTAGTCCACCCTCTTGACATGGCTTCCAGACCTTAGCATCATGGGCTTCATGTCGATCTTTCTACAAAGATGGTTAAAAAAGAGAGCAAGCAAAGCACACAATTGAAGATTTTTTGTTATGTTTTGTTTTGTTTGAATTTTTTTTGTTTCAATTTGGTTGTTTGGAAAACAAGTTGAACACAAATTTAAAAGAGGGTTTTGTTTTGTTTTTTTAGGTGTTTTGAAAGAAGGAATTTTTGGTTGTTTTCAATTGTTGGTGAGCAAGCAAGTTATGCAAACAAGTTCTTAAAATCACTACTCGACAATTTTTGGATTTCAGCCATAGATTAGATAGATTGTTAGCAATTGTTCGCTCAAGTAGGTATGGTTCCTATTGCTTCAATTTTCAAGACCTAAGGTTGTCACTCAATCACCACGTGTAGGTACTTGGGTTCTTCAGGTTTTGGAAAGGTGGTACAACCGGCCCAATCAAGCGAAGAGGAATACTCCACAGATGGGGACTTACGGAGGCCTTGATGGAAACAACCAAATCAACTAGGAAGGAATATCTCAGAAGAGAGGTTAGAATTCACCAAGAAGGTGTTTGGAGGGTGAGGGTGTGTTGGGAGAAAGAGCCCCCGCCTTGAATGCCCTACGGATTGGAGTAAGTCCGGTACCCGATGCAAAAGCTAATGCAAAAATGAAAAATGGAGGGTAGAAGGAGAAGAAGCAATCAATATGCAAACATGAAATGAATGAAATCTATTAAATAAATCAAGCAAGTGAATACAATCAAGACAAACAATGATAAAGTAAAACAAGTAACTAGCAATTAGCAACTAAAAGGTTGTTCGCGCGGGAACTGGTTTGTTTGATTGGAAAAAGGGAAGGAGGGCCACGTGGGGCTAATCTAAAGTGGTGTAAAGGGGTGGTCCACGTGGAGACTGATCTGAAAGTGGATTGGTTCACGCGGGAACAGGTTTGGAAAAGGGGGTTGGTTCACTCACGCGGGAACCAGTTTTAATGAAGGAAGGGGCGGTTCATGCGGGAACTAGTGTAAAAGGTAACAAAATGAAAAGAGGGCCATGTGGGGCCAATCTAAAGTTGCTACAAATGGGTGGTCCATGTGGGGACTGATTTAAAAATAAGTTGGTTCATGAGGGAACCGAGTTGGAAAAGAAAGGTGGTTCACGTGGGAACCGGTTTATAAGAAGAAAAGAGTGGTTCACGCGGGAACCGGTTTGAAATTAAAGACAAGCAAGTCAAGTCAACATGGGGAACAATCTTAAAGGAAGAGTAAACAGCAAGTTTAAAGATAAATTGACATGGAAAAGGTAAAGGACAAGCCGGTTCGCGTGGGAACCAAATCGGAAAATAACTAGTTGCACGAATCAATCAAGCTAGTACGGTTGAAAATATTATTTGTCCCACCGTGGTCGCCAAAAAGTTGTCGACTCCAATAATGGTTCCAGATTGGCACCTCAAGAGAGGGTGAAATATGGAATTGGGAAAAGGGAGTGAATAAAAAAACACTCGAAAAGTGGTAAAAAGTCCTCACCTTGGTCCCACACTCACATTGATCCCCGAACTTTCATCTCACGGCGTCGCTCGAGCATCGGAGACGGTTTAGGTCATGTGGGAGGTGTAGACACGCCAATTTGGCCTTATTTAGAGCTTAAACCATTATTCCATTGGCAACATCTCTTTTAGACCATCAAAATCATGATGAACCACCCTTTTGGATGAGCTGAGGTGCTTATTGGAAATATGAGGATGATTTTATAATTTCTAATCAAATCCGTGTTTGCCGAACAAGAGACTCTTGGTGGTGTGCCAGATTATGCTTTTCCCAGCATATCATCTAGTTGAAAATTTTTCACAGGATTATGTGGACATACAATGAAGAAGTCCTCAACATCAATAATCTTCCCCTCTGAGTCCTCTTTCCAATTCAACAAACGGCATTCAATTATGATCTACCATTTGTTCGCAGCACCTTTTAGAAGTTAGATGCGCAGTTCTGTCCGCACGCAGCACCGATCAAGCCCAATTGCATGCAAGCCCAGCCCATTAAGCACATATCTGATCAATTCACGACCTTACCTTCCTTTTTCCTCATCCATATCACTTTTTATAGCATCTGGAAGCTTCATGGTCAAAATTAGCATCATCAAATGTTGGCAATCCAACTTGTTGTCTTGTATATTAATACTTGCCATTTTTAGACTAGATTTGTTTCCTCTTCAAGTGGAGACATATTTTGAACATGGGAAATGTGATACACGCTTTCCATTCTCTCTCAATCATTTAGGTAAGTTTCTAGATGCCTCAGTATGAAAATTAGCAACATTAAATGAAGGAAATCCAACCTATGGTCGGATGTATCAAAACTTGCTATTTTTTGACCTGGTTCTCATCCCCTATAAAGGGAGACTCATATGAACGACCTAAGAAGGGCATCCCCATCCTCCAGCACTCCTCTCTTCGTCCTCCAGCCACACTTGGCTCTTTCCAATCTCCCCAAATCGTTCTATCTTTGTCCCGGTGCTTAGAGATCATCCCAAAGTGAAGAAGAAGCCGGTCTATGCTCCGACGTGCTGCACTGATGATCATCGGATTCTACAGATCTTTATAGTCATTTTCAGGCCTAACTTCCTTCATAAGAAGTGTTCTACATCAATATATATTTCATATCCAATAAATGGAGATCAATTCTGACATTCCCTCGGCATGTTACGGCTTCAACACCAGCGCTGTACAGACAGATCCGAAGTCTTCTCTTCTAAGTCATCATCTTCTCAGTCAATTTAAGTACATTTAATCGTAGATTAAGCCTATACATACTTCATAGAAATTTTTCCCCGGTGAGTTATATTTTATCTCCAACAAGAATAATTTAATATGGATATCTTTGGTTCCCATAGCATGTCCTACATCGACATTGTGCTGGGAGTTTCCAGAACTTCATTGTCCAAGATCCGAATTATCAGGTAAATTCAGATTACTTATCATAAGATTCAAGCAATTTTGTCTTCATATCAAACCACCCTCAGTGAGTCCTATTTATTTTAAAACAAACATCACTTTATTCTGACATTTGTTCTATTCGTTATGATCTCTGCATCAGAGCTGCGCAGTTTACATTGAATCTATCCAACCCGGTTGCCACTTTGCCTGGGTTGTGTTGTCTTTAACCATTCATATTCTCTTTTCTAACTCTTCATTCATATCATTTAATTCATATTTAAGCATCATTTTATTCTATTTTCATCATTTCATATATCACAAAAAAACCAAAAAAAGGGGTTAGGGCTAACCCCGAATCCGGTGAGTTTGTTTCCAATTATCGTTTTATGTTATTACTTTTACAAGTTACTACACTTCACTCAGTTCTAATCCTTCTTCACTTGTTTTCTTGTCTTATTGTCTTCTAGTTGCACAAATACATCAAGCTAGCATCGGTTGGACTCTTCTTCATCGGCCGGCCAAAGAAGAAGAAGAAGGTTGAACCCGCACGCACTTTCTCCCACGCTAAGGTACACGGTCAAATTCAACTTTATTTCTATTTTCATTCCATAAAGTGGAGCCCGCGGCTCCTGGCGACCACATATTTCATGTTTTAATTTCATCTCCTCCTTACTCTCCTCCCACATGACCCGAACCATCTCCGGTGCTCGAGCGACACCGTGAGATGAAAGTTCGGGGATCAATGTGAGTGTGGGATCGAGGTGAGGAGTCTTTACTGCTTTACGAGTGTTTTCAATTCACTCTCTTTTTACCCCATTCTATCTTTCACCTTCTCTTGAGGTGCCGATCCGGAACCCGTTTCTGGAGTCGACAGCTTTTTGGCGACCACGGTGGGACATGTTGTGTCTTTAACCGTGCTAGCTTGATTTGTTTGTGCAACTAGTTTCATTCTAATTCAATTCTAGTCACTAGATTGTTTGTTTTGTTGCATGATTGCTTGTCTTGTTTGCATATCGCATGCTCTGTTTACTTCCTTTCATTTCATGTTCTTGCATATTTATTGCTTCTTCTCCTCCTACCCTCCATTTTTACTTTTGCATTAGCTTTTTGCATCGGGTACCGGACTTGTTCCGATCCATAGGGCATTCGAGGCGGGGGCTCTCTCTCCCAACACACCCTCACCCTCCAAACACCTTCTCGGTGGATTCTAACCTCTCTTCTGGGATATTCCTTCCTAGTTGATTTGGTTGTTTCCATCAAGACCTCCGTAAGTCCCCATCCGTGGAGTATTCCTCTCTGCACGATTGGGCCGGTTGTACCACTTTCCCAAAACCCGAAGAACCCAAGTACCTACTCGTGATGATTGAGTGACAACCTTAGGTCTTGAAGATTGAAGCAATAGGAACCATACCCACTTGAGTGAACAATTGTTAACAATCTATCTAATCTAAGGTTTCAACCCAAAAATTGTCGAGTAGTCATTTTAAAACCTTGTTTACATAACTTGCTTGCTCACCAAAAATTGAAAACAACCAAAAATTTCTTCTTGCAAAACACCTAAAAAAACAAAACAAAAAGCTCTTTAATTTTGTGTTCAACTTGTTTTCCAACCAACCAAATTGAAAAAAAAAATCAAACAAAACAAAACATAAAAAAAATCTTCAATTGTGTGCTTTGCTTGCTCTCTTTTCTAACCATCTTTCCAGAAATATCGACATGATGCCCATGATGCTAAAGTCTAGAAGCCACGTTAGGAGGTCGGACTACTACAAGCAACAGGAGTACGGGGAAGGTCTCTACAAGCTCCAACAACAACCCGAGAGCCATGTCAATGTTGCTATGGAACCTGAAGTGCAAGGGGATGCCCATCAGTCTGCTTCATTTAGTATAGAACAAGCTCTTAAGCATCTATCTTTTCATCTTGATCCCAATACCTTGTCATTCATACAATCTTTAGTGAAGGGCAAGATGCCTACTAATCAAGGTCCAGCCAAAGTCAACCGAGCTGCCTCGCTTCCCCAATCGGCAGTTCGACCTCTTACCATAACCCCACCTGAGCAGTCCTGCCATGTTACTTCATCTACTCACCCCATTGTGGGTCATTCCTTAGCTTGCACACCAACCCACCCCCCTCCCATCGAGGTGCCACATGCACACCCCCTGGTGAATTCCTCCCCACCTGTTGCCAAGGATAAAGAAACCATCGAATTCCCCCTCTATACTATCTACATCCCCCAATCACAAATGCCAACCTACCATCGCTACAATGGCTCAGGTGATCCCTTCACCCATGTCAATGATTTCCTGAGCAAATCATCTCGATGGCAGAATGATAGAAAGACTCTTGCCTTTCTTTTTAGGAGATCTTTAGAGGGTACAGCCCTAGATTGGTTTTTTTCATTGAACGAAGTAGAGATATGGGATTTCGAAATTGTCAAGGTCAAATTCTTGAAACGATATGGGCCAGGCTATTCAATAATTGGTGAAGTAAAAGAAGATGCGGAATTAATGCAATATTCTGATGAATTTAGGCCCAGGCTTGAGAGGAGCAATGATGCTATGCACCAACCTAGGAGCCCTCTCCAACCTCATCCGGATCATCATCTTCAGCCGACTCCTCGACGCCAGTTGATTAGGCCACCCATGCCACAACCTCAGCCGGTCATGCAACCCTTGCCAATGGCACAACCAATTGTGCACAATCGAGTTCCTCTTGTCGCTTGTGCAAATACTTCATTACCTAAACTGGCTCCCCAACCTTCGACTTCACCAACATTTATTAAGGTCCATCGGCCAATCATTCAACCATTGGCTTCTCAGCCTATTCCAACAACAACCCCTCGGCTAGCCACGCAAGCCTTGGCCCCTCAACCCACTTCACCAATGGTCCCTCGGCCAATCATTCATCCTAAGCTGATCGAGCAAACCCCGGCTTCTCAACCAATCCCACCGCATAGGGATCCTCCTCAGTTGGTTGCACAACAACCAATCATTTCTTCTATTACTCTTGCCTCAACAAAGGAGTCAATCACTCCTACTATTCTTGCTCCTGCTGTAGTAGAAGATTCAGACACTTCGACCCTTCAAGCTCCTGCCATGGTAGAGGAACAAGCCACTCCGATCATTCATGCTCCAGCCATGGTAGATGATTTAGACACTTCGACCCTTCAAGCTCCAACCCTGGCAGAGGAATTAATAACTCTAACCATTTATGCCCCTGCCCTGGCAGAGGAATCAATCACTCCAACCATTTGTGCTCCTGCCCTGGTAGAGGAATCAACACCTCAACATATCCTTGCTCTCTCTCAAGATCAAAGTCATCCAGTAGGGGAGGTCGAACCAAACCCTTCGATACTTCCGGAATCCCCTAGACTAGGCATGCCCCCTTTTATAGAGCAACTTGAGGAGAAGCCTGCTATAGGGAGCTTAGATGAAGGAATCATAAATTTTGTTGATTGTCAAGGACTAGGCAAGGATTCTCCAGGTATAGATCAAATGTTGCCATCATTAGAATTGATCCCTGAAGTTGGGGAGATAGAATTGACCCCTGAACGAGAAAATAAAGAGATAGAATTGGTCAGTGAAATGGAAAATGAATCGACAAGCCTCCTGAAGGGCATAGACAAAGGGATACTGAGACCTCCTCCAGATAGGCGGACAAATCCCTTAGCATCGATCTTAGGGCCACGACCCTTACCCCAATTTTCTCCTAAGCAACAATCCGGCCCATGGGCCCATGATCAATCAATCTTAGGGCCACGACCCATTTTTTATTCTCCTCCAAATCAACGATCGGGCCCATGGGCCCACAATTCTTCAATCTTAGGGCCACGCCCTTTCTTTATCCTTCTTACAACCATCAATCAGGCCCATGGGTCCAAAATATGTCAATCTTAGGGCCACGTCCCACACCCTATCCCACTCAATCGGGCCCTTATGCCCCATTTTCGGGCTCTTATGCACCTTTTCATCAACTGGGCCCATGTGCCCCTTTCCATCATCCGGGCCCATGTGCCCCCTTTATCCAACCGGGCCCATGTGCCCCTTTTAATCAACTGGGCTCTTATGCCCCTTTTTTTCAACCGGGCCCACATGCCCCTTTTAATCAATCGGGCTTGCATGCCCCTTTCCTTCAACTGGGCCCATATGCCCCTTTTCCCCAACTGGGCCTACGTGCCCCTTTCCTTCCATCAGGCCCACGTGCCCATAATTCTCCCCAATCGGGCCCATGTGCCCTTAATTTTTTTAAATCGGGCCCACGTGCCTGCAATTCACCTCAACCGGGCTTACATGCTCATGTTTTTCTGCAATCGGGCCAATGTGCCCAAATTCCTTCTAAATCAGGCCCACGTGCCCACCTTCCAACAAACTCGGGCACACATGCCCACACTCCTTCAACTTCGGGCATGTATGCCCCCATTTCTTTACCATCGGGCCCACGTGCCCATACTTCTTCAAAATCGGGCCCCCGTGCCCCCACTTCTTCAACTTTGGGATTACGCACTCATACTCTTCAATGGCACCAGCGAGCCCAACACAAATCACAATCTTGCTCCCAACCATCTAAATCAGGCCCGTGTGCTCGCTCTTTTCGTTGGGTCCCTCGGGCTCAACCTCCAATCGGGTCTTTGAGCCCATCACCTCCAATCGAGCCCTCATGCCCATCAACATCAACTGGGCCCTCTAGCCCGCCTTCAAATCTTGGGCTCACGTGCCTCTTGATTTCAACTACTCCCAGGCCTTCAAGCCCACTTTCAACTCACGGGCCCAAGAGCCCATTTTAACTCACTTTTGTTTCCAAGCATGTTTATTTCCTTTTGAATTCTCTTTCTTTTCCCAAGTTTTACTTTCAACAAAAAAATCAAGGGTAGAGAAATTTTCTGGGTGATACCCCAATCTTTGCCTTTTACATCATTAATTTTGACTCCGCCATGCTAAATTAGATCCTCCACATCTTTCACTTCATCCTATGACTATGAATCCTCAATCCAATGCAATATGGTGCATATCAAAAGTGGAAGTAGTTGGGCAAGGCAAGGCAAGGCAAGGCATGGCAGGCAAGGCAAGTCAAGCACAAGCAAAGTTGTCATCAACAATGAACTTCTCCTTCTCTCAGGTATTACATGAAATTGCATTCATCATCATTATGTCATCCGTAAGGCAATATTTTTTAAAAAAAATGATTTTTAATCTCACATGACAATCTTACTTGAGAGAAATTTATGATTGATGATAACTACCTTTTGTTTTATCCTAATGAATTCTTTACAATGCAAGGCATGTTTTCAATTGATTCGCCCATGGAATGTAATCTACCTCAAAAATGGAGAGAACTACCGGTATGACTTAAGTCAACATGTTCTAGGTTGTTGTCTAGGAGTCGAGGGTAGATACCATTCTACACACACAACACGTCCTGATCCCAGAATCTGGATGACTTGACACCCGAGAGAAGCTAGGCAAGGCTCAGAGGTGGAAGGAAAACCCTCACCCTATTCTCTTCTGTTCGGTCCAAGATAGGCAAAGAGGACTAGAGGGGGAAGAGTATCGAAAGCATCCGCCGCCCTAGTAGGAGGCCGTCTTAGAAGGTCCAACTTCTCAAAAAAAAAAAAAAAAGAGGTGCCAAAAGATGGGCAATGAACCCCACAGGTTTAAACAAATATGGGCCTGTCTGAATGAGTACCCAAAAATGCATAAAATGAAAAAAAGGCACCAAAAGATGGGCAATGATCCCACAGGTCAAAGCACCTGTCCGAATGTGTGCCACAAAAATAGGTTTGTCAATAAAGAAGAAAAGACCCGAAGAGGCCGAACCCAACGGGCAATTGGGTGTGAGTAGAGAAATCCCTCTCGACATCTCCAAAGCCTATCAAGGACTTTCCCTCAATTCTTCATTCTTACCCCTAAGGTGTGGGTGAACCAACCAAATCAAAGCTAAACTCTAGCCGATCAAAGGTTGAAGGTCGGAAAGATTTTGGGTAAGGAACCCCATTTTGCATATGATGTCTACCAACGAACCTAGAAAAAACAACCAGGTAACGAGAACTTGTGTCAATACTGATTTTTCTCTCCAAAAAAATATTTTCAAAAAAAAATCTCAAAAAAAGGTTGAACATTTCAAAAACTCCAAAAAAAAGTCGAATATTTTAAAAAAAAACTACAAAAAAAAGTTGAATATCTTCAAAAACTCCAAAAAAATAAATATTTTCAAAAACTCAAAAAAAGAAAATAGCATTTTCAAAAATCCCAAAAATATTGAATCTTTTCAACAACAAAAAAAACTTCTTTTTCAAATTCAAAAATTTTCAAACTTTTTAAAATATTTTATCACCATGCTTGGTTTGAATTTTCGTCTTTACATTCATATTTACTTTCAATCTCTCATGTTTCAAATTCTTCATTGCATATTTGCTACTTGATTTTTACACTCCTAAGAAGGCTATACCCCTTGACAAAGGTCAAGGCATACTGCAACTTGCAAGGGGGATAAGCCGGATTGTTGTTCTAATCTCTTCCTTCTAAGTGTTTCAGGCACGAAGAACAAATGAGGAGAAATTCACAACAAGGCGAAGCTCGCCACTTCCCTCCCCAAGGATTCTTAGGAGGAGGTGCCACCATGACCTCGACCTCAACTTCGTTGAGGAGCATTTTCAAGATTTCAATAAGGCGATGCTCTCCATTTCCCTCCCCTGAGGATTCTTAGGAGGAGGTGTCACCATAACCTCGGCCTTAATTTTTCCGAGAAACCTTTTGCAGGCGATGCTCCCCACTTCCCTCCCCTGAGGATTCTCAGGAGGAGGTGTCATCATTACCTCGGCCTCAACTTTGCCGAGAAACTTTCACTTTGTGTCCTCATTAGGACACATGAACTCTTTTGTGAGAATGCATGTCATCATATCGCAAACTCACTGTTATCATTTCATTTCTTAGCATATGTTAGGTGCATTACTATTTATTTTATGCATTGATGTTGAAGACCGTGAATGCAAAGAAGACCAGGCCCGAGATCCCCTTCATCAAAATCCACGACGGTCAGGTCATTCTTTGTGCTCACGGATAAGCCAAAATTGTGCAGTGAGGGACGATGGTTCCCAAATGGGTATCCTGACCTCATAGACAATCTATATCTTCAACTAATTGTTAGACAAGTTTTGTTTTTGTTTTCTTGAGCCCAGCATGCATCATATAGTATTTGTTGCATTGCATTTTTCATGATCATTGCATACATTCTTTTAAAATCTTAACCTTCCCACCTTAGTCTCTAAATCTTTTATCCTAATTCCGATCATTACGTACTCCACCGTGTTTTCTAATCCCACCGTGTTCTCTAGTCCCACCAACCTTTCTAATATCCCACCGTGTCTGTTAATCCCACCATGTTCGGTAATCACCTTGTGCCTTCAAATCTTTTATTTCTATCCCCACTGTGACCACTGCAACACCCTTCTTGCTATTCATCCAACCGTGGCAGTCAATTCGTCCCGCCAAGGGCCTTCTATTCGATCAGATCTTGCATTGTTGTTGTCTTCACGGTCTGTGCTTTAACATTTGCCTTTCGGAATTTGAGATCATTCCATTCCGAATTGAATCTTGTCTCATGGAAGACTTAAATGAATCTAAGAGTCTGAATGTGCTCGATTGGTATTCTTTTACTTTTTCAAAACAAATCTCTTTTTAAACTTTAGCCCATCACAGTACAGGAACACCGCAAAGATCGGGTTATCGGCTGATGATGAACCTACGAACCCATGTTTTGGGGACTCCCCACCGCGTTGGGGGTTGGCTATTCTTCTCTCGTGCCAATGGCACATCTCTTACCAATCGAACATAGGAAGACTTGATGAAACATGGTAGTTAACCAGGAGACATGAAGAGATTCTCTTTGCCGAATTTGGTCGTTGAGCGTGTCTATATCTACACCTTGATGCCACCTTTTCAATCCATCTCAATTTCGCTCCGCTGCATTCCATTACAACTCATTTCGCTTCTCTACATTCCTCTACATTTCACTCCACTACGCTACATGCCATTCCCTTGCAAAGCCGACATCAAGGCGAGGCAAGCTGTAGACACGCCAATTTGGCCTTATTTAGAGCTTAAACCATTATTCCATTGGCAACATCTCTTTTAGACCATCAAAATCATGATGAACCACCCTTTTGGATGAGCTGAGGTGCTTATTGGAAATATGAGGATGATTTTCTAATTTCTAATCAAATCCGTGTTTGCCGAACAAGAGACTCTTGGTGGTGTGCCAGATTATGCTTTTCCCAGCATATCATCTAGTTGAAAATTTTTCACAGGATTATGTGGACATACAATGAAGAAGTCCTCAACATCAATAATATTCCCCTCTGAGTCCTCTTTCCAATGCAACAAAAGGCATTCAATTATGATCTACCATTTGTCCACAGCACCTTTTAGAAGTCAGATGCGCAGTTCTGTCCGCATGCAGCACCGATCAAGCCCAATTGCATGCAAACCCAGCCCATTAGGCACATATCTGATCAATTCACGACCTTACCTTCCTTTTTCCTCATCCATATCACTTTTTATAGCATCTGGAAGCTTCATGGTCGAAATTAGCATCATCAAATGTTGGCAATCCAACTTGTTGTCTTGTATATCAATACTTGCCATTTTTAGACTAGATTTGTTTCCTCTTCAAGTGGAGACATATTTTGAACATGGGAAAGGTGATCCACGGTTTACAATCTCTCTCAATCATTTAGGTAAGTTTCTAGATGCCTCAGTATAAAAATTAGCAACATTAAATGAAGGAAATCCAACCTATGGTCGGATGTATCAAAACTTGCTATTTTTTGACCTGGTTGTCATCCCCTATAAAGGGAGACTCATATGAACGACCTAAGAAGGGCATCCCCATCCTCCAGCACTCCTCTCTTCGTCCTCCAGCCACACTAGGCTCTTTCCAATCTCCCCAAATCGTTCTATCTTTGTCCCGGTGCTTAGAGATCATCCCAAAGTGAAGAAGAAGACGGTCTATGCTCCGACGTGCTGCACTGATGATCATCGGATTCTACAGATCTTTATAGTCATTTTCAGGCCTAACTTCCTTCATAAGAAGTGTTATAAATCAAGATATATTTCATATCCAACAAATGTAGATCAATTATGACATTCCCTCGGCATGTTATGGCTTCAACACCAGCGCTGTACAGACAGATCCGAAGTCTTCTCTTCTAAGTCATCATCTTCTCAGTCAATTTAAGTACATTTAATGGTGGATTCAGCCTATACATCCTTCATAGAAATTGTTCCCCTGTGAGTTATATTTTATATCCAACAAGAATCATTTAATTTGGATATCTTTGGTTCCCATAGCATGTCCTACATCGACATTGTGCTGGGAGTTTCCAGAACTTCATTGTCCAAGATACGAATTATCAGGTAAATTCAGATTACTTATCACAAGATTCAAGCAATTTTGTCTTCATATCAAACCACCCTCGGTGAGTCCTATTTATTTTAAAACAAACATCACTTTATTCTGACATTTGTTCTGTTCGTTATGATCTCTACATCAGAGCTGCGCAGTTTACATTGAATCTATCCAACCCGGTTGCCACTTTGCCTGGGTTGTGTTGTCTTTAACCATTCATATTCTCTTTTCTAACTCTTCATTCATATCATTTAATTCATATTTAAGCATCATTTTATTCTATTTTCATCATTTCATATATCACAAAAAAACCAAAAAAAGGGTTTAGGGCTAACCCCGAATCCGGTGAGTTTGTTTCCAATTGTCGTTTTATGTTATTACTTTTACAAGTTACTACACTTCACTCAGTTCTAATCCTTCTTCACTTGTTTTCTTGTCTTATTGTCTTCTAGTTGCACAAATACATCAAGCTAGCATCGGTTGGACTCTTCTTCATCGGCCGGCCGAAGAAGAAGAAGGTTGAACCCGCACGCACTTTCTCCCACGCTAAGGTACACGGTCAAATTCAACTTTATTTCTATTTTCATTCCATAAAGTGGAGCCCGCGGCTCCTGGCGACCACATATTTCATGTTTTAATTTCATCTCCTCCTTACTCTCCTCCCACATGACCCGAACCATCTCCGATGCTCGAGCGACGCCGTGAGATGAAAGTTCGGGGATCAATGTGAGTGTGGGATCGAGGTGAGGAGTCTTTACTGCTTTACGAGTGTTTTCAATTCACTCTCTTTTTACCCCATTCTATCTTTCACCTTCTCTTGAGGTGCCGATCCGGAACCCGTTTCTGGAGTCGACAGGAGGAGAGTGAGGAATAGAATGACTTAGAACATAAAAGAGGTGGTCGCAGGAGCCGCGAGCTCCGCTTTATGGAATGTAAATCAAGAGATGAGTTGACCGTGTGTACCTTAGCGCGGGAGATGATATGTGGGTTAAACCTTCTTCCTCATCGGCCGGTCGATGAGGGAGAGTCCAACCGATGCTAACTTGATCAATATATGCAACTTAAGACAATAAAACAAATGAAGAGTTTGATTAGACTTGTGAGAAGTGTAGTAACTATAGTAATAAGATAAGAAAGGATGTAATTGGAATCGAACTCACCGGCTTCGGGGTGAGCCTTAACCCCTTTTTTGTGCTTCAAATTATGTAAAAATGATGCAAATGAACTAAAATATGTCCTAAAATAGTAAATAAATTGAATGAAATGACTTAAGAATAACTTATAAAGTGTATGGCTTGAGTTAAAGCCTTGTTGGTTGAAGAAGGCCAGTTCAGGTAGCCTTGCACCCTTCTGGCGCAACTTTGGTACAGAAAATGTTACAGACGACCCCGAAGTTAGAATTGAGTACCATTTTTTTCTATAGATGGAGAACTCAGAGAGGAAGAGATATTATATTGATGACTTCTCCGGAATATGTCTGTAGAATCCTGTAAAAATTCTGAAATTGGACAGATGTGGAAAACAGAACCTGGATGAGCGCCCTCAGTGCAGCAATCGCCACGAACAGACGACAAGTTGGAATTGAGTACACCAGTTGCAAATGAAAGAGGACAAAGAGAGAAACAACTCTTTTGTTGAAGACTTTTGTAGCAGGAGCCCCATATTTTCTAAAAAAGCCGATGAAGTCAGTTGATGCAGAACACATGGATTGAGCCTTCTCCTTCAATTCGGGATCGATCTCTTAATGTCGGATCGTCTTTGGACATCGCGACAGCCTTGGGAGAGAGCTTGGAAGACCTCAGGACGAGCTAGGCACGGGTTATTAACCTTGGGTCATTTAGAATGGCTCTCAATTTATAGGGAATGGAAACCGGTGCAAAACATGGAAACTGGACCGACCGCGCCCCCGCATTTCAAAGAAGGTGAGGGTGCATAGGGCGCGCCCTCAACCTGGGGGCACACAGGGCACGCCCTCACCTCAGGGGTGTGGTCTGCACGCCCTCCTGTTTCAAAGGAGGCGGGGGCGCATTACGCGTCTCACTGCCAAAAATCAACAGAACCTTCTAGAAATTGCTAAAAATTCAACTTGACAAACGTAACGCGCCCCTGACCCAGGGACGCGGTCAAAATAATCTATAATTATCAGGGAAAACTTTCAAAAAATCTAGTTTAGAAGATGCTAATCAGGGCAATTTTCGATTTCCAAAAATAGACCACGTCCCCGCGTTTCAAAGGAAGCGAGGGCGCGCCCCCATGTTGAGGGCGTGCAGGGCGCGCCCTACCATTTCAAAGGGAGCGGGGGTGCGTTACACTCTCTCTCCTACACACGTGTTCCACGAGCCGTAACTTGCAAACGGGATGTCTGATTCGGCTCCCATTTATTACATTGGAAAGAGGGCCTTCAACCGCACCTCCTCAAGTCAGTAAACCAGCAGGCATGACTCCCGTGATGTTCGCACGGGGCTTTCTACCGGTTTACCCTCTTGCGAAAAGTCGAAAACCATGGCGAAGATCTGAAAGAACACGGTTCTGGTCGAGGAATCTTGTGTCAACTCGGTATGACTTGAAATGATGACCAAACAAGTCCGGTATGATCAGAAAACCTGAAGTCATCGAAAAATCTGAGATTAACCCGGTAAACGTAAACTGAAACTTGGAAAAGTCGTAAAACCCTAAAATCAACCGAAATGGCCGTATGGCTCCGGTTGATGAAATATACGGCTAGGATCGACACGGATGACTCGAAAAGACCAGGTGATGATCGGAAAGGCCTGACGCGTTGTCTAGGATAGCTTATGTCAGTACAGATCAAAAAAGTCGTAATGAAAAAGCCGTTACAGAACAACGCCAACTGAAATGACTTGTCAAAAAATTCGAATGTTACGGAGCACATGCAGGACTCCCGAGACCTTCAATTAAGGACTATTCAACATCGATCATTGAGCAAGATCCGTGTTTTCACAATTCACGCGTGACTCTCACTTGAAGGCTACGGCATTGTTCCGGAAATCATCGGTCCATTCCCAACTCACAAGGGGCTCCACCAGCGCCCTTAGCTCTTCTCCATGAGGTAATCCAGATCAGATAATGGTAAAATAAATAATATCGCAGATGGAATAAGAGTTTGGGGCTCTGAATCAGACCAATTTGGCATGTCTACAACCATGGCACAAGATGGCTTGATTTGTTGTTCAGAAATGCCGCACAACTGCAAAGTTTCTGGCGGCATAACGTTGTGAAGCTCCAGTGTCTACCAAACAGGATTTCACTTCAATATTACAAATAACCACAGCCACATGCAAAGCATATCTCCTGACCTCTAGTTCTACTAATTCTTCTTAAGATAAAGTGAGTGTTGGGTGCTCACTTCTAGGGGCTAACACTATGGTGATCTTCTCAGGCGGAAGATCTTCATTCACCATGACCCTTTGCAAATACTGCTGTAGAATCTCGTGGTGCACCTTTGATCTTTTGATCAACTCAAGTATGGAAATACGGGCCGGTGTCTTATCCAAATGTTTTAACAAATCATAGGCCATGCCTAGCAAGCGTTCTTTCACTTGTTCCTCCTCCACTAGATCCTGCGGTTGAGTACCAGCTTGGGGAAAGAGCCGTTGGAACATCCTCCCACTTTGAAGCACTGGGGCTATTTGGTGGTCGGGTAGAGGTGATGGGTTAACTGGGGTGGGCTGTGGTGGAACAGGTGGTGTAGGTGCAAGTATGGTAGGCAATGGGATTGGTGGTTCTGCAAAGATTGGGTTAGTGGATAGAGGGGTAGGGTTTGGAGGTGGTAGTGATGGTGATACTGGTGGCCTGATAAGAATAGGCCAGGGTGTAGGAGTGGTTGATGGGTTTAATGAAGGTGTTGGTAATGTGATAGGTTGGGGTTTTGGAGTGGCAGAGCTTATAGGCTGGGAGTTCAAGTTTGGTGGTGATTGTGGTGGTCGGATGAGTAAGGGGTGGTGTGTAGTAATGGTGAGGGAGGTGTAGTCAAGACGGGGTCTGGCCTAATGATAAGTCGGCGAGAAGAAGTGGCAGCCATTGGTTGGGTTATTGAGCTTGGTGGTGGTTGTGGAGTAGAAGGTGCACGGATTATCTGTCTAGGAGGGTTCCTAACAGGAGGCCTAGCTGGGTTGACTGGCATGGTTGCATTGTGGTTTTCTATTTACCAACCTTAAGCATGGTTGGCATCTCCCTGGACAATAGAGTGTACTAGACCAATTCCTGGGTTTGGATGTGCTGTTGCCGGTGCTAGAGCGGGAGCATGTAATGGGAGCAGATTCTGAACAATCCCAAGACGGGTTGTTGTTGAGGTTGAGCCGGTGGACGCTGCTGCTACTGCTGCCTAGCCTTCATTACCTGTATGCATTCTCCCATTTGAGCCCAATCAATGTTGCCTTGGTCATTCAGATGATGGATGTAATTCTTGAATTGAAAACACACTTCTACAATGTGACCAAGGTACCGATGGTAAGCACAATATCGGGACATATCTGCATTTGTTGGCCAAACCTCTCTTTCCTTTGACAATTCCAACTATTTTTCTGCCACGAGTACATTAAAGATGTCGGTCAAGAAGTAAGGGAGTTGTTGGTAATTCTCTCTCCTAAGACCTCCCCTTCGTGGTGCTTGATTGGGTGGTGGCGGTGCCCTATTGTAGGTTGGTTGACGAGGTTGCTGGGGTTGTGCTACTGGCTGAGGTGATTGTTGTGGTTGTCGTGGTTGTGGTGGCCTAACCTGTTGTTGAGGGGGTGGTAGGAAAGGTTCTGTGGTGAGTTTCTAAACTAGTTTTGACGATTCCCTCCTTGGTTCCGCACAACGTTTATAGCTTCATTGTTGACCGCTCCCTCGATTGTAGGCCCAACTGGTGCAGAGGGGGTCTTCTTGATGTTTCTAGGTTTGAGATCAAATGGATTTATAATGGTGGCATCTTTGAAGTGGGCTTGCAAGTATAGGGCACTGTCATAGAGTTCATTCATGGTGGTAGGACAGTGCATGATTAATACATTCCTTAGAGCTGGTGTGGTGTTCCCGATAAGCATCTTCACTTGTTCCCCTTTAGAAATAACATCTGTCAGTTTCTCTGCCATTCCCCTCCAGTGATCAGCAAACTTTATAAAGTCCTCCTCGGTTGAATCATTTCCACCAGGGAGGAATATGGTTTCTCTGCCATTCCTCTCCAGCCACCCTATTTCAACCATATTCAACCCTATTTCAACCATCGGGTGGCTGGACAAATGATGGTTGAATCACAGATGGTTGAACTATAGATGGTTGAACTACAATGGTTGTGCTAGTGATGGTTGAATCACAAATTGTTGAACAATAGGTGGTTGAACAAAGGGTGATTGAATGAGTGGTGGTCAAACCATAGGACAAGGAGATGAGGCAACTTGGTTGGCTTCAGCCTGATCAGAGTCAATTTTTTCCTTCACCATGGATTGTATACGAGAGTAGGTTTCTGAGTTAATATAGAGAGACAACTCCATAAAGAGTTGTTCAACATCACGGGGAGTAAATGGTTGAGGGACCTCTTGCGCTTCTGACTCAAATAGGGGATTAACATGACCGTCCGACGGATTTGGTTGTTGACCCATCTTGTGCTCTTGATGTTCAGCATGTTCCGCCATTCCAACATGCCTTTCAGACCTTAATTGCATTGTCACCTTTCAACTTCAAGGAGAAGGTAAAACAAACAAGTTGGCAAAACAAACAAAGAACCTTTTTTTGGTTTTTAGTAGCTTGCAAAAATGTTAGAGTTTTGAATTTTTTTTGACAGATAAGTGATGCAAAGACTTGAAAACAAGATTACGCAATGATTTTGATTAAACCTTAGGTTTATGGATTTTTTAAGAATTGTTCTCTCAACAAATGGGTTAGGATCCTAACTCCAATCTCCAATGACCTAGGTTTCACACAATCTCACCATGTGTAGGTAACATAGGATGCTTCAGGTTTGGAAAGTGGTACAACCAACCCGATCGTGAAGAGGAATACTCTACATATGAGGAATTACGGAGGCCTTGATGAAAACCAACCGAGTCAACTAGGAAGGAATATCCCAGAAGAAAGGTCAGAATCCACCAAGAGGGTGTTTTGGATGGGAGGGGTAAATGGGAGAGTGAGCTCCCGCCTCAAAAGAAAAAAGTGTAAAAGAAGGGGGTAGAGAGAAGGAGCAGAGAATGCAATCAAGTAATGAAGCAATTAATAAGCAAAACATAAACTTAAATAAACAAGCAATGACATAAGGAAAGTAACTAGAAACTAGACAAGCAACTAGAAACTAGAATCTAGACCTTGTTTCACACGGGAGCCAAATGGAGATAGTAAAAAGTGATGAAAAGAAGAGGATTCAGATCTGATAGCCAAGCAAATGGGGTGGTCCACGTGGGGACCAATGTAAGAATAAGTTGGTTCACGTGGGAACCAGGGTAAAAGGTGAAGGTGGTTCACGCGGGAACCGGTTTTGGGTAAAAAAGGGTGGTTAACGTGGGAACTAGTTTGAATGATTGAAAGAAGGCCACGTTGGGCCAATTAAAGGTGAATAAGGATCTGATCCAAGTGGGGATAGATCTGAATGAAAGTGGTTTGGTTCACGCGGGAACCGAAGTAAAGAAAGAGATTGGTTCAAGCGGGAACTGGTTTATAAGGAACAAGGGTGGTTCGCGCGGGAACCAGTTTAAATGGAAACAAGAAATAAAAGAGGATCACGCAGTGACCAATTTGAGGTTCATAACCTGAGCAAAGAGGGAAAATATGATTTGAATGACTGAAAATAAATATTGGTTCATGTGGGAACCGGTTTGTAGAAGAGAGTTGGTTCGCGCGGGAACCGATTTTAAAGCAAAGGTGAGTTCACGCAGGAACCGACTGAAATAAAATGACAAAAATTAAATGAGGTACTTGACACTTCAGATCTCATGAAATATGGGTGAAATCATAAATTTTAAGATGGCATGAAATTAAGAAAGATGGAAAGGAAGAAACGCTCACACGGGAACCGGTCTAGAACTAGAACTAGTTGCAAGAAAACACTAAGCACCCACGGTTGAAGACATTGCTAGTCCCACCATGGTTGACACAAAGTTGTTGACTCTGAAAATTTGACGGGACTTCTCTTTTTCAGGAAGTCCGTGAATCCGGATCGTCACCTCAAGAGGGGATGAGAAAGAAAGGAAGAAAACACGGAAAGCAACTCTCACCTCGGTCTCACACTCACATTGATCCCCGAACTTTCATCCCTTGGCATCGCTCGATCATCAAAGAGACGGTTTGGGTCATGTGGGAGGAGGATGAGAAGTAGAAAATTAATACATGTGGTTGCTAGGAATCGCGGGTTCCGATTTATAAAATAAGATTGATTGTGTGTACCTTAGCGTGAAGAGTGCGGGTCAAAGCTTCTCCTTCTTCGGCTAGCCGATGAAGAAGAGTCCTCAACGTGTGGATGTTTGATTTTATATGCAACTAGACAAACAAATAAGTGAAAATAACAATTATAACTAAACAAAGTAGAGTATATGTAAGGAAAATGTCATAAAACACACAACTGACAAGAAACTGACCGGATTCGGGTTATCTCTAACCCCTCTTTTTTTTCTTTTCGGATTAACAGACTAAAAATAATGCAAAAAAATGTAAAAAATTAATAGGAGGATGTATAATCACAAAAAATAGATAGTAAAAATAACATAAATATTCTTAAAAGAATAGAGAGAGAAATGGCCAAATTTGGGTTGTCGAAAAAGCTGAGCAGCAGTCCAGGATCTGTCGAGCGCGACTTTGCTTCTGCACTCGTCATGACCATCTCCGACCTTGGAATCACATGCTGTTGATTGCAAACTGAAGAAGACTTGGAGAAAAAGAACTTTTATGTTGAGAGCTCTAGCAGCAGACATCCACACGCTGCTGTAGAGGCTGAAGAAGAGAGACCTGGCAGATCACTTGCAGACCAGCCTTCCTCTCTCCTGAACCGACTTTTCTCTCTTTAAAAAGCTCAAAATTATCTCTCTAAAAATGAAAAAATTGATGAAGGAGGGAGCTTGGACGTCTTGATATGCCTGGGGGGTCACGTACATCCCTCTGGAATGACCGGAATCAGCCTCAATTTATAGGAGAACGAGGGTCGCGATCCGTGCTAAAAAAAGGTCACCTTGCGCCCTACCCCCGGATGCATGCACCCTGGTGCAGGGCACATGCACCCCAGTGAGGGGCGCATGTGCCTCCAAGTGACGGCACATCCTATACGATCAAAAAATTTGGTCCGATCCGATCGAAAATTTTGATCCGATCCGTTCAGAGGTAGAGTCCTAGTTGAAAACTGGTTCTCTCGTGCCCTCGATCAGGGGCACAAGGCCACGTGCCTCAGAGTTAGGGTGCATGGCCACGTTCCTCAGAGTTAGGGTGCATGGCCACGTGCCCTGGGTCCAGGGCACATGTACCTAAGGACCAGGGTGCATGGGACTATTTTTGCGCGTCCTTCTTCCGGAAGCCATTGCAAACACTCCCGAACTCGAAATTCGATGCCGTTTATTGCATTGAAAAGATAACAGGCCTAAGAAGCTCTATATAGAATTATATCACCCATAACACCCTAAAAAGCTTCAGAATTTTATCCGGAAGTTAAGACAGTGAACAGAAGATCCGATACTGGTTGAAATGACTCCTACGGCTAACCAGAAAGACACGACATGAATCAAAACTTGTCCGGAGTGTGAATCTGACCATATCCTTCAATGCATGATCATTAGGCATTGGTCATTCAGTCAATTTCTGTGTTTACATGATTTACATGTGGCTTTCACTCGGAAATTACGGCTTTGTGTGGAAAACTTTGAAAAATATCCGATTTCGTTCGGCGAAGCTCCAAATCAACATTAAAAGACCCGACATCATTATAAGATCAATCACACATGTTACCCTATAAAACATGAGTTTTATGCTCTGAATTAGGCAAATGTGGCATGTCTTCAAGAGGTGCCAGATTTGAAGAGGTATTTGCTGCTAGCGTTTAAAATGGCTGTGGCTTGTTCCTCCAAGAATTGCACTCAGGATAGATTTTTTCGGGATTTGAAACTTACCTTATGAAATGGTACAAAATGTTGCATCATTACTAGTGGGAGATACAAATTTTTTTAACCTTCTATAGTTATCTTAATTATCCTTACATAAGAACATTGCTTTCATTTCCTAGATGAATAAATGGTGATTTATTCTATGGTATGGAAATGATAATGGTTCTATAATAATTGGTAAAGTGTTTACCAGTGAGAGCTTAATAAATAGCTTATTCATATTTAATATGTATGCTCTTATAATATGGTTGAATAACCCTCTTTAGATGAAGTAGATTGATATTGATCAATCTATCCATTAGTAGTATGGTCATATTTATAAGAAATGACTAATGGAGTACCATACAAATAGAAACATATAGGTAAATGATTTGGAATCATTAACTATATGTATGTCTTATCTTATTAAGCAAAATGATCGTCTCTCCATTAGTAAGACATGGAGAATGGGCTAATGAGTTTAGAGAACTCATGAATCTAAATACATGTTAGCCCATATCTATTAAAGTTAGAGGATAATATTTCAACTTCATTAATTTTCAAAGATGACTTCTCTAAATATGGACACAAGTACTTTATGAAGTAAAAATCTAAAATTTTTGAGTAATTATTTGAGATTAAGAATGAAGTAGAAATATTAATGGAAAGACTATTAAACTCTTTGATGAGATCAAGGAGGAGAATACTTAAGTACATTATTCACACATAATTAAAAAATAGTAGAATATGATTTTGATGGACACCTCTTATACATTTTAGCTTAACTGAGTAACTAAAATAAGAAACCATATTGTGTAGGACATAATATGGACAATGACAAACTTTACAAAATTCTTATTTGTATATTTAGGAGATAGTGCTCAATAAACGCACTTGATCCTAAATTGGTATCTTCTAAGTCTATTCTGATTATTCCATATACGATATGAAAAAAGGGCTAAAGCTTGATCTTAAGCAAGTTAAGGTTTTAGAATGTCTGACCTGGTGAAGAAGTATAACCTGATCAAGTTGGAATATAAGACTATAAAGTGTTGACCTATGATATATCATAAAGAAATTTATGGATATTAAATATACCACCCTTATGAAAAAAAGGTATATGTTGCTCAGCTCACTGTATTTCTAAAGAAACAGTTCTTCCTTAAGAAAGATACGGAGAGCAAGGTATATAAATGGAAGGTGTTCCAGTCCCACAATCCAAGGACACTTTTATTAAGGTACTAATTAATAATTACACAAAGGCAAATCAAAGATTTATTCTTATGTCCAATCAACCTAAGAGATATGTGGGACATATCTTTTATAGAAGAAATGAAACATAAGATAAAAGGATAATGATCCTAAGATCTATATTGAAGCATCATGAGATAATGATTTAAAATGGGAAGAGACAATAAAATATGATATAAATTCTATCTATTCTAATTAAGTTAAGAATAGATTTACCAAATTATATAGTATCCATAAGGTATAAATGGATCACTAAAGAATAGATTGAAGTGGATTGGAAGGTAGAGACCTTCAAAGTAAGGATACTTAAAAGGGATATTATCTAAGTCAAATGATTGACTATGATGAGTCATTTTACCTATGCCATGAATTTAATCCATTCGGATTTTGATTATTACATACTATGACTATAGGATATGTCAATTGGATGTTAAGATAGTGTTTCTCTATTGTACTTAAAGAAATAGGTGTATATGATACAACCATTGGTAAACAAGTTCAAATAACATCCAAATATTGTTTGTATATAAGATCTATTTATGAACTAAGTTAAACTTTCTATAGCTACTAGGTAAGGTTTGATAAGTTTCATAGAGTTTCTATAAGTTATTGGACACTAAATGGTCCTTAGAGGTGCCAGATTTGAGGAGGTATTTGCGGCTAGCGTTTAACATGGCTGTGGCTTGTTCTTCCAAGAATCGCACTCAGGATAGAAACTTTCCTTCATGAAATGGTACAAAATGTTGCATCATTACTAGTGGGAGATACAATTTTGTTTAACCTTCTATAGTTGTCTTAATTATCCTTACATAAGAACATTGTTTTCATTTCCTAGATGAATAAATGGTGATTTATTCTATGGTATGGAAATGATAACGGTTCTATAATAATTGGTAAAGTGTTTACCAGTGGGTGCTTAATAAAGAGCTTATTCATATTTAATATGTATGCTCTTATAATATGTGTGAACAATCCTCTTTAGATGAAATAGATTGATATTAATCAATCTATCCTTTAGTAGTATGGTCATATTTATAAGAAATGACTTATGGAGTACCATACAAATAGAAACATATATGTAAATGATTTGGAATCATTAACTATATGTATGTCATATCTAATTAAGCAAAATGATCGTCTCTCCATTAGTAAGACATGGAGAATGGGCTAATGAGTTTACAGAACTCGTGCATCTAGATGCATGTTAGCCCATATCTATTAAAGTTAGAGGATAATATTTCAACTTCATTAATTTTCAAAGATGACTTCTCTAAATATGGACACATGTACTTTATGAAGTAAAAATCTAAAATTTTTGAGTAATTATTTGAGATTAAGAATGAAGTAGAAATATTAATGGAAAGACTATTAAACTCTTTGATGAGATCAAGGAGGAGAATACTTAAGTACATTATTCACACATAATTAAAAAATAGTAGAATATGATTTTGATGGACACCTCTTATACATTTTAGCTTAACTGAGTAACTAAAATAAGAAACCATATTGTGTAGGACATAATATGGATAATGACAAACTTTACAAAATTCTTATTTGTCTATTTAGGAGATAGTACTCAATACACACACTTGATCTTAAATAGGTATCTTCCAAGTCTATTCTGATTATTCTGTATAGGATATGAAAAAAGGGCTAAAGCTTGATCTTAAGCAAGTTAAGGTTTCAGAATGTCTGACCTAATGAAGAAGTATAACCCGATCAAGTTGGAATATAATCCTATAAAGTGTTGGCCTGTGATATATCCTAAAGAAACTTATGGATATTAAATATACCACCCTTATGAAAAAAGGTATATGTTGCTCAGCTCACTATATTTCTAAAGAAACAGTTCTTCTTTAAGAAAGAAACGGGGAGCAAGCTATATAAATGGAAGGTGTTCCAGTCCCACAATCTAAGGACACTTTTATTAAGTTATTAGTTAATAATTACACAAGGGCAAATCAAAGATTTATTCTTATGTCCAATCAACCTAAGAGATATGTGGGACGTATCTTTTATAGAAGAAATGAAACATAAGATAAAAGGATAATGATCCTAAAATCTATATTGAAGCATCATGAGATATTGATTTAAAATGGGAAGAGACAATAAAATCTGATATAATTTCTATCTATTCTAATCAAGTTTAGAATAGATTTACCAAAGTATATAGCATCCATAAGGTATAAATGGATCATTAAAGAATAGATTGAAGTGGATTGGAAGGTAGAGACCTTCAAAGTAAGGATACTTAAAAGGGATATCATCTAAGTCAAATGATTGACTATGATGAGTCATTTTACCTATGCCATGGATTTAATCCATTCGGATTTTGATTATTACACACTATGACTATAGGATATGCCAATTGGATGTTAAGATAGTGTTTCTCTATTGTACTTAAAGAAATAGGTGTATATGATACAACCATTGGTAATCAAGTTCAAATAACATCCAAATATTGTTTGTATATAAGATCTATTTATGGACTAAGTTAAACTTTCCATAGTTAGTAGGTAAGGTTTGATAAGTTTCATAGAGTTTCTATAAGTTATTGGACACTAAATGGTCCTTGGAGGTGCCAGATTTGAGGAGGTATTTGCGGCTAGCGTTTAACACAGCTGTGGTTTGTTCCTCCAAGAACCGCAGTCAGGATAGATTCTTTTAGCATTTGAAACTTACCTTCATGAAATGGTACAAAATGTTGCATCATTACTAGTGGGAGATACAAATTTTTTTTAACCTTCTATAATTGTCTTAATTATCCTTACATAAGAACATTGTTTTCTTTTCCTAGATGAATAAATGGTGATTTATTCTGTGGTATGGAAATGATAACGGTTCTATAATAATTGGTAAAGTGTTTACCAGTGGGAGCTTAATAAAGAGCTTATTCATATTTAATATGTGTGCTCTTATAATATGTGTGAATAATCCTCTTAGATGAAGTAGATTGATATTGATCAATCTATCATTTAGTAGTATGGTCATATTTATAAGAAATGACTAATGGAGTACCATACAAATAGAAACATATAGGTAAATGATTTGAAATCATTAACTATATGTATGTCTTATCTAATTAAGCAAAATAATCGTCTCTCCATTAGTAAGACATGGAGAATGGGCTAATGAGTTTATAGAACTCATGCATCTAGATGCATGTTAACCCATATCTATTAAAGTTAGAGGATAATATTTCAACTTCATTAATTTTCAAAGATAACTTCTCTAAATATGGACACATGTACTTTACGAAGTAAAAATCTAAAATCTTTGAGCAATTATTTGAGATTAAGAATGAAATAGAAATATTAATGGAAAGAGTATTAAACTCTTTGATGAGATAAAGGAGGGGAATACCTAAGTACATTATTCACACATAATTAAAGGATAGTATAATCTGATTTTGATGGACACCTCTTATACATTTTAGCTTAACTGAGTAACTAAAATGATATTGTGTAGGACATAATATGGACAATGACAAACTTTAAAAAATTCTTATTTGTCTATTCAGGAGATAGTACTCAATAAACGCACTTGATCTTAAATTGGTATCTTCCAAGTCTATTCTGATTATTCCATATAGGATATGAAAAAATGGCTAAAGCTTGATCTTAAGTTAAGATTTCAGAATGTCTAACCTGGTGAAAAAGTATAACCCGATTAAGTTGAAATATAAGACTATAAAGTGTTGGCTTGTGGAATATCTTAAGAAACTTTTGGATATTAAATATACCATCCTTATGAAAAAAAGAGTATATCTTGCTTTGCTCACTATATTTCTAAAGGAACAGTTCTTCCTTAAGAAAGATAGGGGGAGCAAGGTATATATAAATGGAAGTTGTTCCAGTCCCACAATCCAATGACACTTTTATAAAGGTACTAGTAATTACACAAGGAAAAATCAAAGATCTTTTGTTATGTCCAATCAACCTAAGAGATAAGTGGAACATATCTATGATAGAAGAAAGGAAACTTAAGATAAAATGGTAATGATTGAAAGATTTATATTGAAGCAATATGAGATATTGATTCAAAATGGGAAGAGACAATAAAATTTGATATAAATTATATCTATTTTAATGAAGTTTAGAACAATCCACCTAAGGATATAGCATCCGTAAGGTACCAATAGATCACTAAAGAATAAATTGAAGTGGATTGGTAGGTAGAGACCTTCAAAGTAATGATAGTGAAAAGGGATATCATCTAAGTCAAATGATTGACTGTGATGAGACATTTTACCTATGTCATGGATTTAATCCATTCAGATTTTGATTGTTTCACATTATGACTATAGGATATGTCAATTGGATGTTAAGATAGTGTTTCCCTATGGTACTTAGAGAAACAGATGTAAATGACACAACCATTGGGGATTAAGTTCCAATAACATCCAAATAATGTGTGTATAAGATCTATTTATGGACTAAGATAAAAATTTTCATAGCTAGTAGATAAGGTTTGATAAGATTTTATGACTTTATAGGGAACGAAGATGTGCCTTGTGTATTCCATTAAGATAAGTGGGAGCGCTATTATCTTTTTGACATGATATGTGGATGACATACTACTCATTAAAAATAAAGTAGGTATATTATCATTAGTGAGTCTAGTTATCAAATTAATCCTTCAAACTGAATATGGATTTTAAGATCTATGGAGATAGATCTAAAAGGTTGCTTGATCTTACTCAGTTTATGTACGTAGTTACCATAGTTAAAGAGTTTGACATGGTAAAATTCAAGATAGGTTTCTTACCCATGTAGTGTGGAGTTGATCTCTTTAAAGAAATAGTTTTCTTAAGAGATAAAGAGATCACATAAGTAGTTCCCTTAAACTTTTGCAAAAGGGTTTATCACATTTGTGTTGCTACATGACTTGATTAATGCTCTAAGCTTTATGAGCATTAATTAAGTAGATCCATATGAGAGTCATTGAATAATTAAAATATGTATCCTTGAGTACTTAAGAAGCACTAAAGATGTGCATCTCATGTATGGAGAATAAGACTTGAAGTCTTGTAGTTTTATGAACACATGCTTCTAGTCAAATTAGTGTATTAAAAGGCCTTAGTAATGGTGGTGCACTAAACTGGAAGAGTTTCATGCAAGAGAACACTGCTAATTCTAAAATTAATCTAAAGTAGATTGCATAATGGTTGTATATTGCTTGAGAAGCAAACTAGATGAAGATGTTCATCTAAGTTATGGGATTGTTCCAATTTTCTCTAAAAGTGTATCATTATTTTGGGGTAACAATGGGAGTAGAGCCAAAGTCTCATTAGAAGTTTAAAACTTCTATGACAATACCAAAGAATCAAAGAGATTACAGCTTATAGGTATATAATTAAAGATAGAGTATCTTTCACTAATAATATTATAGATCCACTAACTGAAGTAGTTACTCAAAGGGTGTTTGAGCTTCACCTTGAGCTGATAGAGATCAACCAGATGGGTGATTGACTTTGGTGCGATTGGGAGATTGATAGAAATGTATGCTTATTAGATATGAATATCATAATGAAGTCATTGATCACATACAATGATGATTGAATCATAATGAGATCATGATAATGAGATAGGTCATCTAGAGGTATGTGATCTAAATGTTCCTAGTCATAAGATCATTAAGATGGGACATCAATGATCCGAATAGACTAGTGTGTGTGTGTGTTTCTCATGTGATGAGAATGACCAATCTTATTGGGCACTAGTGTGGGGACACTAGCATACACACAAAGGTTCTCATTAGTGGAATGACCTCACTGAATTGATCAATGTAGGAAAAATTGATCGGTATCTTACCAAACTATCTATCAAGTTATTATTACATCATAATAGCACAGTTTGATCTTTGACCTAAGTCGCTAAAGATGTCTTACCATTCATATCTTGTACTTTGATTATTGACTTATGGATCACCATCTTGATGGTTTAGTATATTTGATGTGTGCAAAAGAAACCTAGTGAAGGTAATTGAGCTGAAAATAAGGGATCGTTTACTCTCAATAAGAGAGAGAGAGAGAATGTCCTATGAGATAGTACTCTAAATCTTTGGCATTAGGATAATTGGAAAAGGACTTTTCCAATTGATTTGAACCTTAGTATAGGATACCATAAAGTCAGAATATTTAAGGGTTGACGGTCAGTGCCGAACCCTGACCGACCAGGACATTGTATGAATGAAGATTTAAATCCATGTGGTAATTGACGATGGAAAGTCTCAATGGATGTTATTTAACTCCCCAAAGTTATTTGAGATCATAGGATATGACTTACCCTTTATAAACAGAAATCCATAAAAACTATTATCGGATAATGATTTTGAATTATTATTTTTAAAGAAATTGTTCTTTTAAATTAATTAAGACTTCAACCAAATTGACTATTGGGCCTAGTGGGTCATGCACATTAGATTGTCAATAAGATGAGGACATGGGCATAATTTTATAAAAGTTTTAATTTTTTGTGAAAATTCTATCTTTTATAAATAAATGGCTTATGAAGTCAAACCCTAACAAATCAAAGGGCTGGCACATGTCCCAAGTAGCCTCTCTCCCTCCTCTCTTTTCTAGAAGGTGATCTCCCATGGTCAAGCTTGGATCTAGTAGGTTTCTTGAGGTTCGAAGGAAGAGAGAACTCATCTATCAAAGTAGATCGTGTGGATACCACTAAAGACTGTACACTTGAATGGTTTTCATAAAGGAGGAATGTCCTCTCTTCATCCATGATGAGAGATTTTGGAAAATCTCATGAGGTACTCTCGTTCTACTTCATATTCGGTTCCTGATATTACTAGTTCGACGTCAACCAAGGCAAAGACCAAGGTTTTAAGGAATCAAAAAATTTTCTGCTGTCATAGATTGATTCCTTATAGTTGTGCACATAAGGAGAGAAAGAGCTGGTTCGTCAATCTAAATGCTCTCAATCCGACAGATATCTTTAATTCTAGTCAGAATGAATTAAATAAAGCACGAATTCTTCTTTAAATATTTGGAATGAGCTATAATGGTCATTGATATTATGCTCTCTCAATATGTGTGGCTAGGATTTCCTAAATTGCATATGCTCTGTGATTTTACTGACTTCTTCGATCGGTGTGATATTGGCCGTTGATAATTGTAAAAATTGCAATTCAATGCAATTAAATCCTCCCACTCGCCAAATTTTATTTTTTGCATAAATATTCATGATACTAAAGTCTTGGAATGAGAAATTGAAATTTTTAGCCTATGAGCTGATCTGATGTTTGATTGGACCATTATGCCCCTGGGGTGACAAGTTACGAACTTTAGTCAAAATTAAATCTTTCTTGAATAACTCTCCAATTGATGGTTGAATTTTCAATCTGTCTTAAGCATTGTCTAGCTCTATCTTAGATAAATGATGTAACGAAGTTGGACCATTCTAATAGAGTCCTAATTTGTTCCAAAGTGCTGGGGGTAAAATGGTCATTTTGACATTTTGGTGTCTGTTTTTCATGTTTCGAGCACCGTTGCAAAGCTCTCAATAGGGACTATGCAACAGGTTTGCTACCTTAGCCATTTAAGGCCTATCAAGCCATATTGAGACATTTCCAAAGCTTGTTTAAATTAACCAACCTTTGTTTTATCGAATATGGGTCAAATTTCCAAACCAACTTGGGTATTGCTCAAATTTGAGTTGAGCGGGCTGAATGAAAAAAGTTGGCACCGACACTGACCCATCTTTGATCAAATAGAATTTACCTCTAATATGGCTAAGTCATTTGACATGCCACACCAGGGGAAGGATCCGTTGACAATGGGAGCCAACCCCTGCCTACGTCCAAGATGCGACATGCCAAGTCAAGCCCAAGTTAGTCATCTAGGGTGGAGTGTCCAATTATGGACTAACTTTTTATTTAATGTTGCATTTCACATTTTAAAATTTATTAATTTTTTTTAATGCCCAATGGGTCCGTTTTCATGTCTCATTGACACAACGGGCTGGTCTTTAAGTCAATGGGTCAAGAGGCCCTTTTGAGCTTCAATGGGCAGAAGGGCCTATTTTGCACCCTATTTTGACCGGAATTGAGAGCTACCTTTTCAACCCTTGACCCATCTTGTGAGCCAAGGGGGATCAAGCCATCACCCCTAAATCAATCCTCTCAAGGACCTGTTTTGCCTTGACCAAATTGGCACTTATTTTAACATCGGTCCAACACTTGTTTTAACGTTGATCCAACACCTTGCACTTTTTGTGTTGTAGCAACAGGCTAAGTGGGCCTCAGAGGAGCTGAAATGGGCTTGTTTTGGGCCTGTTTAGATGGATTGTCAATGGGATTGAACAGGGGATAGTTTTAGGATAGATTTGAGGCTACCTAAAGGGTAGGAAAATTGAGGGCCTGCCCGAGTAGTCTCTACTCGTCCAATAGATTTTGAGAATCTCAAAGCATCGACCCTCACCTCAAACTCTAAAAAGAAGGGAGAAGGAGACACATAGGATCTGTTTTGAGGGTAGCACAAAGGGATGGATAGGTTGATAAGGACCTAGTTTAGGAGGCCAACAACAGGTCCAAAAACAGGTGTTGTTTAGGGCTAGTAAAAGGCTATGAATGTGGCCATTTAGAGGCTATGTAAGAACATAAATGAGGCCTGCTTGTGGGGTGCACAAAGGGCTGTTGGAAGACCTATTTGTGGGGCCATAAAAAAGGCCTAATAGGTGCAATTTAAAAATCCAACAAAGGGGCAATTTGGATGGGCATTTAGGGGCTAAACAAGTGCTGCTTGAGGGACAGTAGTTTAGGACCTGAATTGGACCATTCAGGGGCCATTTCTGGAGCTGTGTGTAAGGAATCAATACATGACAGCGGAAAAATTTTGATTCCATAAAACCACGATCTTTGCCTTGATCGATGCCGAACGAGTAAAACCGGGAACCGAATATGAAGTAGAACGAGAGTACCTCATGGGATTTCTCAAATCCCTCACCATGGATGAAGAGAGGACGTTCCTCCTTGCTGAAAACCGTTCAAGTGTCCGGTCTCTAGCGGTATTCACACGATCTGCTTCAATAGACGAGTTCTCTCTTCCTTCGGGCCTCCAGAAACCTCCCAGATCCAAGCTTGACCATGGGAGATCGCCTTCTAGAGGAGAGAGGAGGGAGAGAGGAGGCTTGGGACGTGCTACAGCCCTATGGCTTGTTAGGGTATGGCTTCATAAGCCATTTATATATAGAAGATGGAATTTTTCACAAAAACCCAAAACTTCTATAAAATTGCATCCATGCCCTCATCTCATTGACCAGATCTATTGTGTGTGACCCACTAGGCCCAATAGTCAATTTGGTTGAAGCCTTAATTAATTTAAAATAACAATTCCTTTAAATTAAATCAAAAACCGTTATCCGATAACAGTTTTTACGGCTTTCTGATCATAAAGGGTACAAGCCACATCCTATGATCCCAAATGACTTTGGGGAGTTAAATAACATCCATTGAGCCTTTCCATCATCAATTACCACACGGATTTAAATCCTCGTTCATACAATGTCCCGGTCGGTCAGGGGTTCGGCATTGACTGTCAACCCCTTTAATAATCCGACTCTATGAAATCTTGTACTCAGGAATGGATCAACCGGAAAACTCTTTTTCCAATTATCCTATCTACCTTGGCCAAGGATTTAGAGTACTATCCATAGGACATTCTCTCTCTCCTACCGAGAGTGAACGATCCCCTATTGTCCGCTCAATTGCCTCCACCAGGTTTCCCATATACCCAATCCATTAACTATATAGGACCAAAATACTAAGTGATCCATCAGTCAATAGTCAAAGTACATAGTACGCCTGGCAAGACATCTTTGGCGACTCAGGTCAAAGATCCAACCGTGCTATTGAGATGTAAGAATAACCTGATAGACAGTTCGGTAAGATACCGATCAGCTTTTCTTAAATTGGTCAGTTCAGTGAACTCATTCCACTAATGAGCACCTGTGTGTGTATCTCGTTGTCCCCACACTGATGACCAATGAGATCGGTCATTCTCATCATATGAGAAGACATCACACACACTAGTCTATCCGGATTCTTGATGTCCTGTCTCAAGGATCCTATGACTAGGGACATTTAGATCACATACCTCTAGATGATCGATCTCATTATCATGATCTCATCATGATTCAATCATCATTGCATGTGATCAAGGACTTCATTACGATATACGCTTCTAATAAAAGCTAGTAACGAAGTTTTGCCTATTTAATTGAATGAGATATTTCTAGAAATGTCGAATCATATCATATATGATTGGCTTGTAGGGCATACATTTCTATCAATCTCCCACTTGCACTAAAGCCAATCACCCATCTGGCTGATCTCTATCAGCTCAAGGTGAAGCTCAAACACTCTTTGAGTAATTGCTTGATTATTGAACCGTAATGTTATTAACGGAAGATACTCTATCTTTAATTATATCTCTATCAACTGCATTCTCTCTGATTCTATGGTATTGCCATAGAAGTTTGAAACTTCTAATGAGACTTTGGCTCTACCCCATTGTTTTCTCAAAACAATACACTTTCAGAGAAAGTTGGGACAATCCCAAAAGCTAGATGAACATCTTCATCTAGTCAGCTTCTCAAGTAATATACAGTCATTATTCAATCTACTTTAGATTAGTTGTAGAATTAGCAGTGTTCTCTTGCATGGAACTCTTCCAGCTCACTGCACCACCATTATATTGACTTATTATCAGACTTATCTGATTAGAAGCTTGTGTTCATAAAACTACAAGACTTCAAGTCTTATCCTCCATACATTAGAGATATATCCATAGTGCTTCTCAAGTACTCAAGGACACATCTCTAAATTATCCCGTGACTCTCACAAGGATTTACTTGATGAATGCTCATAACACTTAGAGCATGAAGTCATGTGCGTAGCATCACAAATGTGATAGGTCCTATTGCAAAAGCATAAGGGCTATACTAATGTGATCTCTTTATCTCTCAAGAAGTCTACAAAGACATCTCTTTAAAGAGATCAACTCCACACTTCATAGGTAAGAAACCTATCTTGGAGTTTACCATGTCAAACTCTTTGACTATGGTTTTTATGCACATGAATTGGGTAAGGCCAAGAAACCTTTTAGATCTATCTCCATAGATCTTAAAACCCATATTAAGTTTGGAGGATTAATTGATAACTAGGCTCACTAATGATAACATACGTACTTCATTCTCAATGAGTAGTATATCATACATATATGATGTCAAGAAGATAATAGCACTCCCACTTATCTTATATGAAAACACAAGGCATATCTTCATTCTCAATGAAGTCATAAGATTTAATCTCATTAAACCTTATCTACCATTTATGGGAAGTTTTACTTGAGTCCATAAATGGACCTTATGCATGTCGACTCCGAAAATGGGTTCCGGATCGGCACCTCAAGATAAGGTGAAAGATAGAAGAATTGGGAAAAAAAAGGGGAGTGAATCGAGAAACACTCGGAAAGCGGTAAAAACTCCTCACCTCGGTCCCACACTCACATTGATCCCCGAACTTTCATCTCACGGCGTCGCTCGAGCACCGGAGATGGTTCGGGTCATGTGGGAGGAGAGTGAGGAGGATATGAATTTAGAACATGAATAAAAATAAAGTGTGGTCGCCAGAGCCGCGGGCTCCGATTTATGTAATGGAAAGAGAAAGAAGTTGACCGTGTGTACCTTAGCGTGGGAGAAAGGGATGTGAGTTCAACCTTCTTCTTCTTCGGCCGGCCGATGAAGAAGAGTCTCCAATCCAATGCTAGCTTGATCAACTCCGTGCAACTAGAACAATGAACCAAGTGAAGAGTTTGGTTAGACTTGTGAAGTGTAGTAACCGTAGAGAGAATATGAAAGAGAAGCAATTGGAATCGAACTCACCGGATTGGGGTGAGTCCTAACCCCTTTTTTTGTGTTTTTGATGATGTAAAAATGATGTAAATGAACTAAAATATGCTTTAAAACAGTAAATAAACAGAATTAATGGAGTTTAGAAAGCTTATGGAATGATTTGGCTTGAGTTGAAGCCGAGTTGGTTGAAAACAGCCGGTTCGGGTAGCTTGGTACCCTTCTGGCGCGACTTTGGTGCAGAGGATGTTACGGACGACCCCGATGTCGGAATTGAGTGCCGTTTGTTGGAGTAGACGGAGGACTCAGAGAAGAAGAGTTCCTATGTTGATGACTTCTCCGAAATCCTCCTTTAGAAGTCAGTAAAAATTATGAAAGTGGGCGGATATCAAAAACAGAACCTGGATGCGCGCCCTCAGTGTAGCAACCGCCACGAACAAACGGCAAGTCGGAATGGAGTGCCGTCAGTTGGGGACGAAAGAGGACGAAGAGAGGAACAATTTGTATGTTGAAGACTTTTGCAGCAGAAGCCTCGGATTTTCTCCAGAAGTCGATGAAGATGGTTGATGAAGAACACCCGGATCGAGCCTTCTCCTTCACCTCGGGATCGGTTTCTTGACTTCGGATCGCCTTTGGACGTCGGGACGGCTTTGGAGAAGAGCTGGGACGACCTTGGGACGAGCTAGGCACCGGGGGTTCAACCTTGGTTCGTTGAGAATGGCTCTCAATTTATAGGGGAAGAGAGCCGGTGCAAAATTTAGAAACTGGATGTACCGCGCCCCCGTGTTTCAAAGGAAACGAGGGCGCGCAGGGCGCGCCCTCAAACCAAGGGCGCGCAGGGCGCGCCCCGCCCGGGGCGCGGTCCGCGCGCCCCCCGTTTCAAAGGGGAGCGGGGGCGCGTTCGACGTCTCACTCGCTAAAAATTGACGGAAACTTCCGGAAATTGCTAAAAATCGACTTGATATACGTAACGCGCCCCCAAACCGGGGGCGCGGTACAAATAAGTGAAAATCCTCGCCCGGAAACCTTCCAAAAACCCGGTTTAGAAGGTGCTAATCGGGGTAATTTCCGATTTAAAACAACTGACCGCGCCCCCGCCTTTCAAAGGGAGCGGGGCGCGCAGGCGCGCCCCGCTTGAGGGCGCTCGTGGCGTGCCCCGCATGAGGGCGCTCGGGCGCGCCCTCCGTTTCAAAGGAGGCGGGGGCGCGGTACACTCTCTCTCCTGCGCGTGTGTTCCGGAAGCCGTATCTTGCAAACCGGATGTCCGATTCGGCTCCCGTTTGTCGCGTTGGAAAGAGGGCCTTCAACCGCACCTCCTCAAGTCGGTAAACCAGCCGCATGACTCCCGAGATGTTCGTACGGGGCTTTCTACCGGTTTACTTTCTCGCGGAAAGCCGAAACCCGGGGCGAAGATCCGAAAGAGCACGGTTCCGGTCGAGAAATCTCGGGTCAACTCGGGATGACTTGAAATGATGACTGAAAAAAGTCCGGTACGATCGGACAATCCGAAGTCATCGAAAAATCTGAGATTAACCCGGTAAACGTGAATCGAAAGCCGTAAAAGCCGCGAAACCCTAAAATTTGACCGAACCGGCCTTATAACCCCAGTTGATAAAATATACGGCTAGAATCGACCCGGATGACAAGAAAAGACCCGGTGATGACCGAAAAGGCCTAACATGTGGTCCGGGATAGCCGTGTCAGCACAGATCGAAAAAAGCCGTAACGAAAGCCGTCATTGACCGACGCCTACCGAAATGACTTCTCGGAAACCCTGAACGTTACAGAACACATGCGGGACTCCCGAGACCTTCAATTATGGACCATTCAAGGTCGGTCATCGAGCCGGCTTCGTGTTTTTACAGTTCACGTGCGGCTCTCGCTTGAAGGTTACGGCAATATTCCGGAAATCTTCGGTCCATTCTCAACTCACAAGGGGCTCCACCAATGTCCTTAGCTCATCTCCACGAGTTAGTCCGGATCAGATAACGGTCAGATAAAAGATATCGCCTTATGGAATAAGAGTTTGGGGCTCCGAATCAGGCCAAATTGGCGTGTCTACAGCTTGCCTCGCCTTGATGTCGGCTTTGCAAGGGAATGGCATGTAGCGGAGCGAAGTGAAATGTAGAGAAAGCGTAGCGAAGCGAGATGAATCGTAGTGGAACGTAGTGGAGCGAAATGGCGATGGACTGAAAAGGTGGCATCAAGGTGTAGATATAGACACGCTTAACGACCAGATTCGGTAAGACGAATCTCCTCAAGTCTCCTGGTTAACAGCCATGTTTCATCAAGTCTTCCTATGTTCGATTGGTAAGAGATGTGCCATTGGCACGAGAGAAGAATAGCCAACCCCCAACGCGGTGGGGAGTCCCCGAAACATGGGTTCGTAGGTTCATCATCAGTCGGTAACCCGATCTTTGCGGTGTTCCTGTACTGTGATGGGCTAAAGTTTAAAAAGAGATTTGTTTGAAAAAGTAAAAGAATACCAATCGAGCACATTCAGGCTCTTAGATTCATTTAAGTCTTCCAAGAGACAAGATTTGATTCGGAATGGAATGATCTCAGATTCCAAAAGGCAAATGTTTAAGCATAGACCGTGAAGATAATGACGGTGCAAGTTCTGATCAAATAGAAGGCCCTTGGCGGGACGAAATGGCTGCCACAGTGGGATAAGTAGCAAAAGAAGTTGCAATGGCCTCTGTGGTGAAAAGATTTCAGGGCACAAAGTGGTTACCGAACACGGTTGAATTAATAGACACGGTGGGATATTAGAGAGGTTGGTGGGACTAGAGGTCATGATGGGATTAGAAAACCCGGTGGGATTTAGAATGATTGAGAGGGTGAGAAGGTGAAGATTAGGAAATGATGTATGCAAAACAAAATGTAATGCAATTAATACTACATGATGCATGTTGGGCTCAAGAAAATAAAACAAAACTTGTATAACAAATAGTTGAAGATATAGATTGTCTATGAGGTCAAGATACCCATTCGGGAACTATCGTCCCTCACAGCACAACTTTGGCTTATCCGTGAGCATTAGAGACGACCCGACCGTCGTAGATTTTGATGAAGGGGATCTCGGGTCAAGTCTTCTCTATACTCACGGTCTTCAACAACTAATGCATAAGATAATAATACACGACTAGCGACATATATGCTAGTCGGCAAGTTATGGGGGTTTCCCATGTCCATTCCTTCGGTTCCGCGAGCAATTCTGTTTTTCATCAAAATGTTAGTTCCGAATGAACAATAATGTTCACTCGTCCTTAATAAAGATCAAACATAAATGTATTTGATTTTACAAATTTTTCTGAATTTTTTCTGAATTTTTCGAGAAATTTTCAAAAATTTGACCGAACGTGCCCCCGAACCGGGGGCGCAACCTGCGCGCCCTCAGTTTGGGGGCGCGGCCAGCGCGCCCTAGGTTGAGGGGCGCGGCTTGCGCGCCCCCACCTTGAGGGCGCGTTTGATCCCAGTTTCCTGTTTTGATCGGATCCGAATCCGATTCAAATCGGGACCGATTCTCCCTATATAAGCTCCTCTTGGGACGACCAAATCGTTCTACCAACGCCCAGGATGGCTCCTCCTTTGAAAAAGCAGCGTATTGTCTCGGTTCGAGGTATTTCAAGCATTCCGGGTCATCTGAAGGCCAGAATCGGTGCCGACTTGGTGAGTTCGCTGCCAATTTTAGCCTTCAACCACTCCCTTCTTCTTTTTTCTTAAAAAAGTTTTCTCTTACCTTCTGTTTGGGTGTAGGATTACCCAAACTTCCCTGGGGCTCGCCGGTATTGCTCTCCTCCCTGGCTTTCCGGCTTGCTTGACGTCCTCTGCTTGTCGGTTAGAGCGATTCTTCGAGATTGGGGCTTAACTGGGCTCTTGATCCATGCCAAGCAATATTCGTGCTACTCCCTTGACTTCGGCTTGATGGGAGCTCTTGTTGAGTTGTGGCACCCCGACACTCACACGTTCGTGTTCGGCAGCTTTGAGTGTACAATTCTTCTTGAAGAAGCAGAGCTCCTTCTCGGCCTCCCTCGGACTAAGAAGGGAGAAACTGAAGGTATGTTCATCCCTTCAGGACCCCTCTCTTGCTTGGAATTCTTGCAGGATTTTGTCGAGGCTCGGCAGATCAGCACCTTGTTGGCCGGCAAGCGAATCAGTGTTCCCAAGTTGGTGGCTTGGACAATCTCTCTTCTGACGGCTCCTGGTCTAGACGAGGACCGGATTCTGCGTGGTGCAAAGGGTTTCGCGGCTTGCCTTGCTGCTGTGTTCTTGTTTCCTGCGGAGGATGGTTTCCTGGAGGTTGATCAACTCTCGTGCATCCGCGGCATCTGGACCGGTGCGCGGTTGGGGCCTTCAGTTCTGGGCTACTTGTACTGCGGACTGTCCGCAGCTTGCGTGGGCCGTCCTCCCTTCGGCAGTGCACTTCTACTTGCTTGCTGGGCCAATCTTCACTTTAAGTTCGATCCAGCCGGTGAGGTGGCCACCAGGTCGCAGCTCTTCCGCCGTAGCCCCTTGTTTCCATATGCCGATGCGCTTGGCTTCGGCGAGAGAGTCGCCAATAGGTGTGCATCAGTGAAGAAAAGGCCGGACTGGCGTGCTTACTTTGCCTCCATGAACCGTTCTAGCTTCTTGCACTCTTCTGCTTCCTTGATGCAGAAGGACTTTCAGGTGTGCTTTGTGCCCGGCGTTGATCTCCGCCTGGTTACAGGTTCGGCCTTTGTGTTGTACAACGCTCACCGTTGCCACTCCCAGATCGGCTTGCCTCGGTATGAGTTGCCCAAGCTGTCCCACCTGCCACCTATCAAGGGCGGGCGGCCTTGGCTCTGCGGATGACGAGGAGGAGGCGATCTCAGCCGTTGCCTTGTGGGAGACGAGTCGGGTGTGCCGCCCAGGCCTCCTGATTGAGGAGGACCCTGACCGGAAGCGCCGCTACATCTCCGCGTTGAAGCTTCTACTTGCCTGAGAGTCTTCTTTTCCTGCTTTAACTTGTCAGCCATGTTGTTTTTTTTTATTTTGAATAAACAATGAATTATTTATAGTAAGTTTGAGCGAAAATTCAAAATAAATTTACCTTGTTTCGGAAAAATGCAAGACAAATGTTGACAATTATGATGAATATGCCTTGTTATTTTTCAACACCTTGAATATTTTTTAACATGAAACAAGATATTTTTGAAAGGTTTTAACATGCCTTTTTTCTTTAGGTAATTTTTCAGAGCAAACCGTGAGTCTGATGAATTTTCTTTCGGTGACTCCTTGATCGGCTCGATTTTCTGAACAGCTTGGTGCTTTCTAAAATTTTCGCCATTTTTATCAATTTTGCTCCTGAAAAATACATTTTCACCATTTCGACTAGTAAATGTATAGAATTTTCTCCTGACTCCTGAAAAATGTTAGCTAGTGATGATAAAAAACATAAATATGTCCAACTAATTTAGGAATTGAGACATTCAAAGTTATGTGAAAAGAGAGATTTTTGATGAGAATTTTAAAAGAATTTTTATTCACAAAATTATTTTGAGCAAACCGTGCATCAGATCAGAATTCTTTCGGTGGCGTTGCGATCAGCTCGATTTTGTGAATCTTGGGTGATATTTTCAAATTTCTCCCATTTTCACATTTTTACTCTCTATAAATACCCCGTGGAGGTAAGAATATCTCATTTCCACCTGCACACCATCTCTCCTCGCGCCAGAAGCTCCAGAGTTCAAACTCAGATCCGGAGTCCGAGACGCCGTCAAAGGTTAGTGCCCCTGTTACAAAAAATGTAGATCAGGTTATGCTCTTTGATTTGGTTCAAGTTTTACGCGATTTCGAGTTGATTTGACGAAGTTATCGCGAAAACAGAGATTGAGTAGATGAGAGGGTGCGGTCAACGCAAAACGTTGACCGCGCCCTCGGACCGGGGGCGCGCTGAGAGCGCCCCCGGTTCAGGGACGCGCAGACCGCGCCCCCAAGAAGAGGGCGCGGTCTGCGCGCCCTCTCTCTCCTCTCTGGGAAGGGGCGCGCAGAGCGCGCCCCTACAATGAGGGCGCGCTCAGCGCGCCCTCAAATGGAGGGCGCTCTGAGCGCGCCCTCCCTCTCCAAAGGAGAGGAGGGCGCGTTCGGCTGAGGATTTTTTTTTTTTTTTTTGAAAAATAAATAATAATAATAATAAAAAAAAGTATGTAACAATGTTTTATGTCAACTTCCCCTTTGGCACAGATGCCGAGACATGTTCGCCGCCACGACTCCGATTCCGAGGAGCCCGAGCTTCCGGCAGTCCGAGAGGTACATTTTCTTTTCCTGCACTTAATGATTAGCTCCTTTGCATTTTGACAATAATAATTGAGTGAACTAATGAAATGATTTTATTGCAGGCCCGGATAAAATCTCGGATTTCGTGGGACCCGGTGCATGCCGCCTACTGGGCTTACCGGACTTCCAGCAGGTTCGGTTAGAGGAGATGGGGTTTGGGCCCATCCTCCGGGTGACTCCTTTTTGGGAGGACCTACCACTGGTGCAGGTCCATCGCGAGTCCTGGGACCCGGTCTCCTTCGTGTTTCTGTTCCCATGGGGGCACATGGTGCCCTCCTTAGAGGATGTTGCACACATCACCGGTCTTCGTGTTTACGGTAGGCCGGTGGTGTGTGCTACCTCTTCCGACTATTCGCGGGAGTTCCGGGCCCTCTTCGCATATGAGCCCGAGTTCGACCCAGAGGATGGCCTACGCACCATCGCCAGACTAGAGGCTGGTGAGATGGTAGGCTTGGTGGATGCCGAGCGTGTCCGTGGCGAGAGCCAGGACAGCTTTTTCTGCCGCATGGTCGGCCAGGCTGCAGCGGCATTTACCGGGTTACCTGGCTCTTTGGAGGCGGATGTAGACCTGCGCCGCTTCCTCCTTTTCTTCTTCGGGCGCCTTCTGTTGGGCTCGAAGACGGACCGCATCCATCTGCGGTTCCTCCCTTTGCTTGCGGACCTCGGAGCGAGTTGGCACGTACGCGTGGGGGGCAGCGATGCTCGCCCATTTGTTCCGTGGCCTCCAGCCCGAGGCGGGTTGTTTCGGTTGCCGGTTTCTCTCCTTTTCTCCAGGTGACTTTTAGCGACTTTCCTTTCTTGTACACTTGTATTGCTCTCGCTTTGCTCGACGAGTTGTGCCTTTTACGGTGTCCGGAGCTACCTCTACTTCCCCGGGTCGGGCACGCAGTCCTACCCCGACCTCCTTCCCCGATGGCTCGTTGGGAGCCCCTCCGCCCTACCGGGGGCCATCGTAGCCACCGGCTTCGATTCGTTCACGTATTCTCCGTTTCCCACACACCGAGGTATGTGTCTTAATTTGTGTATCAATATTCTCTGTTGAAATAACAATCATGATTTTGCTTCCCACAGTGTGTTGGAGGCCATATCTCATGACCGATGACCATCTCCAGCCCCGGGTTGCCCATGCTGGTCGTGTCTTCGGCCGCGATCTTCATCTTCTCGTGCGTCAATGAGCTGGCGCCACCGTGGCTTCGGTTCTCGGCACGTGCCCTCGGTCCGGAGCAGATCGGTTGGAGCCTCCTCCTCCTCTTCCCCTAGTTGGTGCTCGTCCTAGACGCCTTCTCCTCCCCGTGGACCGGGTGTAGAGGCACCCCGCCTCGATCACTTTGTGGCACGAAGGCCGCGAGGTAGTTATTGGCTGGGCAGAGGATAGTCGAGACTACCTTCGCCGATACGCGGAGGCGTACGGCCACTTGTTTGTTCCAGAGGGTCAGGTAAATGCTTCTTTCTTTCTTTTGATTTTGTGTTATTGTTCTCTTCTGACCTTCATGTCATTTCAGGAGGCTCGGGCTCTACTGCTACGCCAACAGCTGGAGATTGTTGACCTTCGGCAGGAGGTGGCCACTCTTCGTGGCATGCTGGAGACTGAGGTAGACACTGCCTTTGACCTTCATTTGTATATGATTGCCTTGATGTGTTTTTCTTCTGTTCACAGCGGAAGGCTCGTGCTGAGGGTGCACCTCCTTCTCTGTCGAGGGGAGAGGTGGCTGAGCTCCGCCAGCGTCTTAGTGAGGCGAGAGAGGCCCTGACGACCAAGGAGGCAGAGGTATCTTTTATTGTTGTCTATTCTGGTTGTTGATTTTCTTGGTTCATATACTTCCTCTTCTTCCAGGTTGTCGAGCTTCAGAGTAGCTTGTCCTCCCGTATCCAGTCCTTGGAGTCTGAGGTGGAGACATTGCGGTCTGCCCACCGACCTTCGTTCCCGGATGATCGTCTCTCGATCTCCGCCTTCAGCACGAGAGAGCCATGCGGGAGGTGGAGCGCCAGCATAGCCGTGCCATGCGATCTCTCGGAGCGGATGCACCCGCAGCACGGAGTTCGTTTGTCGGCGGCAGAGGCGACATTGCGGGTTTACCGCCGGGCATCCCTCCACATCCGAGCCAGAGTTTCACCCATCAGAGCAGCTCCCATCGGAGTGGCACGCACCGGAGTGGCGGCGCTGCTCGTAGTCGAGGTCACCACGGGCGGAGCCAGCAGGGGCAGAGTGGCCAGAGCCAGAGCCACGAGCACGGTGCTTCTGCGTTCTTGGCCACTTCTTCAGAGCGTCGCCGCAATGAGGCGGCTGCAGCAGCTTTGGCGGACACGGCTACCATGCCTCCTCCACATGGTCATTCTCCCGGAGGGGGTAGCGACAGTAATCGATTTCGTAGCGAGGCTTTAGCTTTTCCGATGTTGTAGTCGCTTTTCTTCTTTGTTGTAGCTCTTAGTGACATCCTCAGATCTTCACTTGTTTGCTTCAGTGTTTATTTGATCTGCTTGACATCGCTCAAAAGGGTAGTTAATATCACATTTTGGCTTAGCCCCTTGCAAGTTTGTCAAGGGGCGAAGCCTTCTAAGGGATAGCAAATAAAAATAAGTAATAGATGTAGGGTTAAGAGACATACTGTTAGTGAGATTCTCACCCCTCCTTGACTTGTGTTTCTTTTCTGAAATGCTCAATAGAAGGGTTAAATCTGTTCTATGGCTTACCCCCTTGCCTATCGTCATCTTGCCTTGCTTATATGTCAAGGGGGGTAGCCTTATTAACCAGGTAAGATGAACAAAATGACGAGAAAATGAATAAGATAAGGGTTAAGAAAGCTTCCCTCCTATGGTGAGAGTCACACCCTTCTTAGCATCCTGTTGTTGAGAAAACCTTCTCCTCTTATTCTAAAGTCCCTGAAAACACTTGATGAAAGAGGATTAGATCTTCACAACGACTCATCCCTTTGCCTATTATGGCCAACTTTGACTTAGGTCAAAGGGAGGAGCCCTCTTAATGGGGTGATAATGAAGGTAAATATGCAATGCGGAAATGAAACATGCAAGACATAAAGGTAAACATGAATGCTAGCAAAGGCAAAAAGCAAGTTATGCCAAGTTAGATGATGCATATTTTTTTAGATTTTTTGAAAAGTATTTAAATTTTTTTTTTTTTTTGAAGATATTGGATTTTTTATTTATTTTATTTTATTTTGAATTTTTGAAAATATTTGATTTTTTGTTTTTTTTTTGAAAATATTTGATGTTTTTGGATTTTTGTGGAGAATGCCAGTATTGAGACCATTCATCGATCTTTGAGTGTTGATCAAGATTCAAGCAATAAGCACCACGTGTGAATAAGGTTCCTTACCCGAATCTTTCTTGCCCTCTTCTCTTGATCGGTTTGGATTCCCCCGAGTTTGGACAGTCTACCATACCCTAGGGGTTTTAAGATGGAAGAATAATAAAGGAAGTCTTTGATAGGATTTGGGGGTGTTGAGGAGGGTTTCTCTACTCATGCCCAAATTGCCCGTTGGGGTTCGGCCTCTTCGGGTCTTTTCTACATGTGGCACTTACTTAGACAAGTCTTTGACCTGCGGGGTCATTGCCCATCTTTTGGTGCCTTCTCTTCATTTTCTATTCTTTCAGGTACTCATTCAGACAGGCCCATATTTGTTTAAACCTGTGGGGTTCATTGCCCATCTTTTGGCACCCTTTTTTCACCCTATGAGACGGCCTCCTACTAAGGCGGCGGGCATTTTCGATACTATCCTCCTCTAGTCCCCTTCACCTATCTTGGACCGAATAGAAGAGAATAGGGTAAGGTTTTCTTTCCGCCTTCAGGGTTCTGCCTTGCCTCTCTTGAGTGTTGGGCTATCTAGATTCTGGGATCGGGAGGTGTTGTGTGTGCAAGGTGATGTCTACCCTTGACTTCTAGCTAACACCCTTAGATCGATGACTTGATATCATACTAGAAATTCTCCATTTTCTTTTCTAAGGAAAATATTTTTTGAGGTAAACGCCGTTCCATGGATGGTTCAATTTTTCTCCATCGGCATTGGTTAGCTCATATGCATTGCCTGGATATTTTTCTGTTATAACAAAAGGCCCTTCCCAGTTAGGTTGCAACTTGGAGCGGGGACCACCCGGCTTAACGAATATACGTTTAACTACCATCTCACCGATTTCAAACTTTCTCTCTACCACCCTCTTTTGATAAAACCTTTTCAATCGGTTCTGATAAGTCCGGGCATGCTCGGAAGCGGCCAACCTTCTTTCATCTAGGAGTTCAAGTTGTGCAAGGAGAGAGTCTCGCCTCTCATCGACAGGGATGTCCCTATCGAGTTGAACTCGGAGTGATGGAAGGAGCACTTCGTACGGGACCACCGCTTCCATCCCATATGCGAGAGCATACGGGGTTTGACCGGTGGGGGTCCGTACGGAAGTACGATAAGCCCATAGGGCATCTACAAGCTTATCCGGCCGGTCCGCGAACTTGCTAGACTTACAGGTTTTCTTGATGATTTTAATCAAAGTTTTGTTGGTGGCTTCTGCTTGACCATTGCCTTGCGGGTAATAAGGAGATGAATGATGCAATGCGATGCGGTACCTGTTGCAAAGATCACGCAGATCTCGAGAGAGAAATTGCGGTCCGTTGTCGGTGACGATGTCGCTGGGTATCCCGAACCTGGCGATGATGTTGCGTTTGATGAAAGAGCACAGTGTTGATGCCTTGATCTCCACGAACGCTTCCGCTTCTGCCCACTTGGTGAAGTACTCTGTTGCCGTCAGGATGAACGATTTGGAACTGATTTCAGAGTTAAGATCACTTAGAGGGCCAATGATATCGAAAGCCCACATGGCGAAGGGCCATGGGGCATGAATAGGATGAAGGGAAGATGCGGGAGAATGAATCTTGTCGGCATGGAGTTGGCAAGAATGACAGTGCCGGACAAAGATGGAGCAATCCTCTTCTAGGGTTGGCCAATAATACCCCTGCCTGATGATTTTCTTGGCAAGAGCTTGAGCATTGACATGGCCCCCACAGACCCCCGAATGAGCTTCCTTAAGCACCAATTCTGCCTCTTCTTCATCACCGCATCTCAATAAAATTCCGCTTAGGCTCCTCTTGTAGAGCACCCCTCCTAGGATGGTATACCTGCGGGATACTCTCCTGATGGCCTTCTTTTCTTTTGCATTTGATCCAGGTGGATATGTCTGATCTTGACAATACCTTGCAATCTCATCAAACCAAGGCCTCTCACCCTCATCTAACTCTTCCAACTCGATTAGTGAAACTTCCTCTTTCTGCTCTAGATACTCCTTCCTGCCAAATCTCTCCTTGACTTTCAGAAATCGCCCATCTTTAATTGCTGGCATCGACCTTCTACGGACATGAATAGTCCGCACCTGTCTACCTAGCGGGACTGATAGGGATGAAGCTAAGGAGGCTAGGGCATCAGCAAGGATGTTCTGAGATCGAGGAACATGGACAAAAGTAAGTTTGGAAAAGAGCTTGATGTAGCAAGAGGTAAGTTCTTGGTAAGGTTTAAGGTTTGGATGAGAAGTTCGGTATTTGGTTAGGACTTGGCGAAGAATTAGTTGGCTATCACCTATCACCCTCAATTCCGTGGCACCATAGAAATGAGCAGCCTCCAGCCCAGCCAGCAAGGCTTCATATTCAGCTATATTGTTGGTTGCTGGGAAGTCAAGCTGAAATGGCTGTGGAATGGTGACACCCTCGGGTGATAGAAGGACGATTCCTATTCCCTTACCGTGTGAATTCGAGCCCCGTCAAAATATAATGTCCAAAGGTGGGAAGATCGGATCAACATTAGTTCGTCATCCGGGAGCTCCGATTGGACCGGGTCAAAGAGGGGTATAGGGTGATGGGCTAGATGTTCGGCAATGGCATAGCCCTTAATCGCCTTCTGGGGGACATAGGTGATATCAAACTGAGAAAGGAAGCTCTGCCAACGACCTAACCGATCAGTTAGAACAGTTTTCTCCAGAAGGAATTTAATGGGATTGATGCGGGCAATAAGGTTGACCTCATGAGCTAAGAAATAGTGTTTAAGCTTCTGAACTACCCAGACTAGTGCAGCACGGGTCTTCTCCACTACAGTATACTTCTGCTCACATGGATCAAAGATCTTTGACAAATAGTAAGTTGCCCTCTCTTTCCCTTCTTCATCAACTTGTGCAAGGACTGCCCCAAGAGAATTTTCCAAAACCGAGATATATAAAACTAATGGCTTGCCAGGGACTAGTGGTCTAAGCACAGGGGGACTAGCCAGGTATCTTTTCAAACCATCGAATGCATCCTGGCACTTCGAATCCCATTTGAACTCGGCCCCCGCCTTGGTCAACTCATAGAAAGGTTTACACCTTTGGGAGTGTTGTGAGATGAACCGGCGGACAAACTGTAGCCTCCCGATTAATCCTCGAAGTTCTTTCATATTTCTCGGAGGAGGCATACCAATGATTGCCTTGGCCTTGTTTGGGTCAATTTCTATGCCCCTTTTGCTCACTATGAACCCCAACAGTTTTCCTGAGGATACTCCAAACATGCATTTCTTTGGGTTCATTTTCAATTTATATTCCCTAGCCCTTTGCAAGACCTTTCTTAACACTTCAGGATGATCTTTTCGGCTTTTGGACTTAACGACCAGGTCATCCACGTACACCTCTACAAGGGTATGCATCATGTCATGGAAGATAGCCATCATTGCCCTCCGATAGGTAGCACCGGCATTCTTCGATCCAAAGGGCATGACGACATAGCGATAGGTTCCCCAAGGTGTGGTGAACGAGGTCTTCTCCTGGTCCTCTTCGGCAAACCGGATTTGATTATATCCAGAATAGCCATCCATGAATGACAACATCTCGAATCCAGCAGTGTTATCAACCAGTACGTCAATATGAGGTAGAGGAAAGTCATCTTTAGGACACGCTCGGTTCAAGTCCCTGAAGTCTATATAGATCCGAACTCGGCCATCCTTCTTCATGACAGGGACTATGTTTGCCACCCATTGCGGATAAAGGACGACCTTAATGAATCTTGCTTGATGTAACTTGTCGACCTCTTCTTTCATCTTAAGTGCAGCATCAGGGTGGAATCTCCTTAATTTTTGCTTGACCGGGGTAACTCCAGGTTTCAAAGTTAGACGATGTTCAACTAACGAGTTGTCTAACCCCGGCATGTCTTCGTATGTCCATGCGAACGTGTCCTTATATTCTTCCAAAATTTTAATTAAACTCTGTTCCTCAGTGGGAGTGAGGTTTGCGCTTAGGAGGATTGTCTTGGGAACTTCGGGTGTTCCAAGATTCAGTTCTTTTGTCGGGTCATCCGCCGTGGCTAATGGTTCTTCAAATCTTTTAAGTCCAGATGCATACGCATCAGCCAAGTCCTCAATTCCATCCTCGAAATCAGGATCTTTTTCTGATAAGACCTCGTAAACTCCCAATGTATGATCTACATTGAATTCATCCTCATATTGGATTTCATCAAGCTGGATAGCATTTTCCAAAAACCTTGGCAGCCTTGCACATTCCTTGCATTTTTGAGCTATTTGTTGGAGATATCTCTCTGGCACACGTTTACCTCGAATTTTCTTCTTTTCTACCCTAACTACTCCTAAAGAAGACGGAATTGAAAAGGTGGTATTAACAATGGATGAAGGATCGAGCAAATCGATCAGTGAGTTGGAGAAGAGAGGTCCCTGGTTGGGAGCACCCTCCGAGACAAGTAGAGACGTCTCCTCGATGGAAAACCGAGTTTGCGAGAGGACGTTTTTTTTTTGGTATTTTGGGTATTTTCAATAACAAAAAGGGAATGAGCCGATTGGGCTCGAGCAGAAATAGAAAGCTTAAGTAAATGGAAGAAAAATGGGCTCGCGGGCCCGATGATGACAAGAAATGGGCAGATAGGCCCAAAGCTAGTGAAAAGATCTAAGGGGCACGTGGGCCCAAATGGTGGGCACGCGGGCCCAAAGCAAGAAAATAAATCTAAAGGGCACGTGGGCCCGACTGGTGGGCACGCGGGCCCAAGTTTGTTGGATGGGCATAGAAGCCCAGTGGAGTAAGAAGATTTGAATGGGCTCTCAGGCCCATTGATCAGTTCAGGTGGCCATTTTGGCCCAGAAGTGAGAATTGGGCTAGGTAGCCCATCAAGTGAATCCAAGAGGGAGAGTGTGAGGATTTTGAAATATGTGACCGTAGGATACGGTTCACGCGGGATGTTGTTTGGAGGTGGGTTCGAGTGGACAAGTTGTTTAGAGATGGACTTGCCCTTGACTGGTTCTACCTTCTCTATGAACAACCGAGCCAAAGATGAACTCAGGTTGTCCACCTCCTCCTCTTGCTCGGTGCCTTCTTCCTCTTGGCGGTTCTTCTTCTTTGTCCCCGGCCATCATCATGGTCTCCCCTTTAATAAAGAATTTTTGGAGTCCCATGGCATTTTTTGGCCGGTAGACCATCCGCGGAGTGAAACTGGGCTCATAGCCAAGCCCGTGTCTCTTTGGTCTTCGTACGGCTTCAATGGGGTGCACAACCCCCTGCAGCTCCTTTCCCAGCCCCTTTCCTGGCTGATAGCCCATCCCTTTCATCATCCGCAACGCAACCGAATACGGAGGCGTCGTCAATACCATGACCTCGTGTAGCTCGTAGTTGAAACCACCGGCCGGATGATTTTGATATTGGTAGTGCGAAGAGGGGTCATCCACGTCATTCGGAATGGGGATGTTGGTTACTTTGATCACCCGGCCCTTGTATGGGAACTTCGGACATCGATGATTAGTGGAGGCAACAGCTCCTATTGCCTCAAGGTACGGGCGTCCCAAGATAGCTTTGAATGTAGGGTCTAATTCTAGAACGTGAAACTCGGCGGTGACGCACACGGCCCGAGCCCTACTTTCAATGTAACCACCCCTCGTGCCGGCTTCCGGGAGTTGTCATATGCGGTCACCGTGACGGCGAGAAGGCTCGATTTCTTCATCGGAGATGCCGCAAAGTTGCAATGTTTCTGGCGGCATGACATTTATGGATGCTCCGGTGTCAATCAAGCAGGACTTGATCTCCACGCCTCGGATGACTACTGCAACGCGCAAGGCGTACTTTCTGATCTCTGGCCGTGCCAACTCCTCCTGTGAAAAGGTGAGTGCCGGATGTTCACTCCTCGGGGTCAGGACAGCAATGATCTTCTCAGGCGGGAGGTCCTCATTGACCATGACCCGCTGCAAATATTGTTGCAAGATGTCCTGATGGTTCTTTGACCTCTTTATTAGCTCCAGAATTGAAATCCGTGCCGGCATTTTGTCCAAGTGCTTCAATAGGTCATATACCGTGCCGGGCAACGGTTCTTCTACCACCTCCTCTTCTGCCTGTTCCTGTGGTTGTATCCCGACCTGGGGGAAGATCCTTTGGAACATCCTCCCGCTACGAAGTACTGGCGCCAGCGTGGTAGGGGGAAGTGGTGATGATGGTGATGGTAGGGTTGGTTGGTAGGTTGAGGAGCCCATGGTAGGTAGGGGTGGTGAGGATCGGATGATGAGGGGTCGTGGATTGGTGGAGGCCGGTATGTTGGGTGATGGTTGGGGTGTTGGTGGTGATGGTCTAATGATGAGGGGTCGTGGGGTGGCGGTGATCGGTAGGTTAGGTGATGTACGGGGTGTTGGTGGCGGTCTAATGATTAGACGCCGTGGAGGATTAATGGTGGTTGGTGGGTTAGGTTGGGGTGCCGGTTGGGAGGCTGGTGGCGGTCTAATGATTAAGCGTCGTGGAGGGTTAATGGTTGGTGAGGGTAGTGGTGTTTGGATAGTTTGTGGGCTGGGGGCAGCTCTCGGTATGGAGAGTATGGTGCGGTTTGTAGGTGGGGTTGGTATGGCGGGCATGGAGGTGATTTGATCCTCGACCTGCCAACCCTGGGAATGGTGGGTTGACTCCTCGATGGCGGAGTGGACGAGGCCGAGTCGTTGGTTTGGTGGTGCTGGTGCCGGTGCTTGTACGGGTGCATGTACCGGGAGCGGATCTTGGACTATGCCCAGGCCGGGCTGCTGTTGTACTTGCTGTCGCCGAGGTTGATTCTGTCGTGCCTTCATGGCTTGTATAGACTCTCCCATCTGTGCCCAGTCAATGTTTCCCTGATCGTTGAGGTCATGAATGTAATCTTTAAGCGGAAACAGAGACATCCACCGTGTGCCCGGGATACCGATGGTAAGCGCGGTATTTTGTCATGTCAACATTTGCCGGCCATCCTTCTCTCTCCTTTGGAAGCTCTAACCGCTTCGTTCAGCCATCAATGCATTGAAAATGTCGACGAGGGGGAATGGCGGTTGAGGGTAGTATTCTCTCTTGGGTCCCCCCTCCTAAGTCGGTTGGCTGGTGGTGGCACTTGGTTGTAGGCTTGTTGTGGTGGTGGTGGTCGGTTGTAGACATGTTGTTGTTGAGGCGCTCGGTTGTAGGCATTTGGTTGCCGGGGCGCCCGGTTGTGGGTGGGTTGCTGTGGTGGTGCTCGGTTGTATGCAGGTTGTTGGTGTGGCTGAGGAGCTGGTGGAGGGGCGGGGCGGTATTGTTGATTGGGTGGTGGGTTACGGTATTGGCTTTGACGGTCCCCCCCCTGGTTCCCCATGGCATTGATGCTCTCATTATTTACTACCCCTTCGGTGGTGGGTCCTACCGGTGTAGGCTTTCTAGTATTACGGGGCTTGGTGTCGAACGGGTTGATCATGGATGCATCCTTAAAGTGGGTTTGGAGGTAGCGGGCGCTATCACACAGTTCACTCATGGTTGTTGGACGGTGCATGATCGAAGGTTGCGAAGGTTAGGCGTTGTGTTCCCAATGAGCATCCTCACTGCTCCCCCTGCGAGATGGTATCCACAAGCCTCTCGGCCATTCCCCTCCACCGATCAGCAAATCGGGCAAAGTCCTCATCCGGCCTCATCTTTTCGGCAATTAAGCCAGCTATCGAGCAGGCTGGCCCCACCCTATCCTTGTACCTCTGTAGAAACTTTGTCTTGACAATGTCGAAATCCGCCGCCTCAATGGAATCAAGAGAATAGAACCAGTCAAGGGCGGCTCCATCCAATGACCAACGGAATAGGAAGGCAAGGGCTTTGCGGTCATTTTTCCGAATGAGGAGTCATAGAGAAAGCTCTTTAGATGGTTGAAAGGATTACCGGTCCCGTTGTAACGTTGGAAGACCGGTATCTCCGAAGGAGGAAGGTGTAAAGCGGGAAGGATGGGACGAGAGATTTCAGGGATGGTTTTAGAATCGAGGCGGTGCCTCATCTCTTCGAAGCGCTCATCCATCCGGTTGATCTTGTTCATTAACACCTGGGTGAGGCTGGATTCCTGAGCCGCGGGAGCAAAGTGTTTACTTGATTGGGTTGGAAGAGGTGGGTTGGAAATAGGAACTGGTGCAGAATCGTGTGAATGCCCCACAACGGGATGAGTAGAGACACGGCAAGGTTGCCCAGGAGAAGAGATGATTAAGGGCTTGACTGCCGGTTGGGGTGGTGAGGGGGCTTGATTTCCCTCGATCGGAGCTTGATTGGTGGGCATCTTGCCCTTAGTGGCATATTGGACAATTGCAAAGGCCTCGGGATCAAGGTGAAGAGATAGATCCTTGAGAGCTTGTTCTATAATATGTGAAGTGGATCGGTGAGCGGGATCTTGGACCTCAGGTTCCATCACGGCATTAACATGGCCATCTGGTTGGACCATGGATTGCTGAAGCTCGTAGTGACCCATCTCGTACTCCTCTTCTTGGCCGCAGTAGTCCGACATCCCGATGTGTCTTCCGGACCTTAGAGTGGGGATCTGTCAAATTTCCTTACAAAATGGTTGAAAGAAAGCAAATGAAGGGTGTAAATGCAAATAGAGTTTTTGTTTGATTATGGTTGTTTGTTTGATTTGATTTGGTTTCAATTTGGTTGTTTGGCAAGCAAGTTGAACACAAAATTTAAAGGGATTTTTTTTTGTTTTTGTTTTAGGTGTTTTGAAAGGAGAGAATTTTTTGGTTGTTTTCAATTGTTATGAGCAAGCAAGTTATGCAAACAAAGTTTTAAAATGACTACTCAATAATTTTTGGGTTAAAACCTTAGATTAGATAGATTGTTAGCAATTGTTCACTCAAGTAGGTATGATTCCTATTGCTTCAATCTTCAAGACCTAAGGTTATCACTCAATCACCACGAGTAGGTACTTGGGTTCTTCGGGTTTTGGGAAAGTGGTACAACCGGCCTAATCGTGCGGAGAGGAATACTCCACGGATGGGGACTTACGGAGGTCTTGATGGAAACCACCAAATCAACTAGGAAGGAATATCCCAGAAGAGAGGTAAGAATCCACCAAGAAGGTGTTTGGAGGGTGAGGGTGTGTTGGGAGAGAGAGCCCCCGCCTCGAATGCCCTACGGATCGGAACAAGTCCGGTACCCGATGCAAAGCTAATGCAAAAATGAAAAATGGAGGGTAGAAGGAGAAGAAGCAATCAATATGCAAACATGAATGAAAGCTATTAAATGAATCAAACAAGTGAATGCAAGCAAGACAAGCAATGATAGAGTAAAACAAGTAACTAGAAACTAGCAATTAAAAGGTGGTTCGCGCGGGAACCGGCTTGTGTTGGAGTGTCCAAGTGGGGACAAATCTGAAGTGAAGGTAAAAGGATGATCCACGCGGGGACCGATTTGAAAATAAAGTAGCTCACGCGGGAGCCAATTTTTGAAAAAGTAGGTGGTTCACGCGGGAACCGGTTTTTGAAGGAAAATGGGTGGTTCACGGGGGAACCGGTTTGTTTGATTGGAAAAAGGAAAGGAGGGCCACGTGGGGCCAATCTAATTGGTGCAAAGGGGCGGTCCACGCGGGGACCGATCTGAAGGTAAGTTGGTTCACGCGGGAACCGAGTTGGAAAAGAAAGGTGGTTCACGCGGGAACCGGTTTTTGAAGGAAAAGGGGTGGTTCACGCGGGAACCGGTGTAAGAGTTGACAAAATGAAAAGAGAGCCACGTGGGGCCAATCTAAAGGTGCTGCAAATGGGTGGTCCACGCGGGGACCAATCTGAAAGTAAGTTGGTTCACGCGGGAACCGAGTTGGAAAAGAAAGGTGGTTCACGCGGGAACCGGTTTATAAGAAGAAAAGTGGTTCACGCGGGAACCGGGCTGAAATTAAAGACAAGAAATCAAGTCCACATGGGGGACAATATTAAAGGAAGAGTAATCAGCAAGTTTTTAAAGGTAAATTGACATGGAAAAGGGTAAAGGACAAGCCGGTTCACGCGGGAACCAAGTCGGAAAACAACTAGTTGCACGGATCAATCAAGCTAGCACGGTTGAAGACATTGGTTGTCCCACCGTGGTCGCCAAAAAGCTGTCGACTCCAGAAACGGGTTCCGGATCGGCACCTCAAGATAAGGTGAAAGATAGAAGAATTGGGAAAAAAAGGGGAGTGAATCGAGAAACACTCGGAAAGCGGTAAAAACTCCTCACCTCGGTCCCACACTCACATTGATCCCCGAACTTTCATCTCACGGCGTCGCTCGAGCACCGGAGATGGTTCGGGTCATGTGGGAGGAGAGTGAGGAGGATATGAATTTAGAACATGAATAAAAATAAAGTGTGGTCGCCAGGAGCCGCGGGCTCCGATTTATGTAATGGAAAGAGAAAGAAGTTGACCGTGTGTACCTTAGCGTGGGAGAAAGGGATGTGAGTTCAACCTTCTTCTTCTTCGGCCGGCCGATGAAGAAGAGTCTCCAATCCAATGCTAGCTTGATCAACCTGTGCAACTAGAACAATGAACCAAGTGAAGAGTTTGGTTAGACTTGTGAAGTGTAGTAACGTAGAGAGAATATGAAAGAGAAGCAATTGGAATCGAACTCACCGGATTGGGGTGAGTCCTAACCCCTTTTTTTGTGTTTTTGATGATGTAAAAATGATGTAAATGAACTAAAATATGCTTTAAAACAGTAAATAAACAGAATTAATGGAGTTTAGAAAGCTTATGGAATGATTTGGCTTGAGTTGAAGCCGAGTTGGTTGAAAACAGCCGGTTCGGGTAGCTTGGTACCCTTCTGGCGCGACTTTTGTGCAGAGGATGTTACGGACGACCCCGATGTCGGAATTGAGTGCCGTTTGTTGGAGTACACGGAGGACGCAGAGAAGAAGAGTTCCTATGTTGATGACTTCTCCGAAATCCTCCTGTAGAAGTCAGTAAAAATTATGAAAGTGGGCGGATATCAAAAACAGAAACTGGATGCGCGCCCTCAGTGTAGCAACCGCCACGAACAAACGGCAAGTCGGAATGGAGTGCCGTCAGTTGGGGACGAAAGAGGACGAAGAGAGGAACAATTTGTATGTTGAAGACTTTTGCAGCAGAAGCCTCGGATTTTCTCCAGAAGTCGATGAAGATGGTTGATGAAGAACACCCGGATCGAGCCTTCTCCTTCACCTCGGGATCGGTTTCTTGACTTCGGATCGCCTTTGGACGTCGGGACGGCTTTGGAGAAGAGCTGGGACGACCTTGGGACGAGCTAGGCACCGGGGGTTCAACCTTGGTTCGTTGAGAATGGCTCTCAATTTATAGGGGAAGAGAGCCGGTGCAAAATTTAGAAACTGGATGTACCGCGCCCCCGTGTTTCAAAGGAAACGAGGGCGCGCAGGGCGCGCCCTCAAACCAAGGGCGCGCAGGGCGCGCCCCCAGTTCGGGGGCGCGGTCTGCGCGCCCCCCTGTTTCAAAGGGAGCGGGGGCGCGTTCGACGTCTCACTGCTAAAAATCGACGGAAACTTCCGGAAATTGCTAAAAATCGACTTGATATACGTAACGCGCCCCCAAACCGGGGGCGCGGTACAAATAAGTGAAAATCCTCGCCCGGAAACCTTCCAAAAACCCGGTTTAGAAGGTGCTAATCGGGGTAATTTCCGATTTAAAACAACTGACCGCGCCCCCGCCTTTCAAAGGGAGCGGGGGCGCGCAGGGCGCGCCCCCAGTTTGAGGGCGCTCAGGGCGTGCCCCCAGTATGAGGGCGCTCAGGGCGCGCCCTCCTGTTTCAAAGGAGGCGGGGGCGCGGTACACTCTCTCTCCGCGCGTGTGTTCCGGAAGCCGTATCTTGCAAACCGGATGTCCGATTCGGCTCCCGTTTGTCGCGTTGGAAAGAGGGCCTTCAACCGCACCTCCTCAAGTCGGTAAACCAGCCGCATGACTCCCGAGATGTTCGTACGGGGCTTTCTACCGGTTTACTTTCTCGCGGAAAGCCGAAACCCGGGGCGAAGATCCGAAAGAGCACGGTTCCGGTCGAGAAATCTCGGGTCAACTCGGGATGACTTGAAATGATGACTGAAAAAAGTCCGGTACGATCGGACAATCCGAAGTCATCGAAAAATCTGAGATTAACCCGGTAAACGTGAATCGAAAGCCGTAAAAGCCGCGAAACCCTAAAATTTGACCGAACCGGCCTTATAACCCCGATTGATAAAATATACGGCTAGAATCGACCCGGATGACATGAAAAGACCCGGTGATGACCGAAAAGGCCTAACATGTGGTCCGGGATAGCCGTGTCAGCACAGATCGAAAAAAGCCGTAACGAAAGCCGTCATTGACCGACGCCTACCGAAATGACTTCTCGGAAACCCTGAACATTACAGAACACATGCGGGACTCCCGAGACCTTCAATTATGGACCATTCAAGGTCGGTCATCGAGCCGGCTTCGTGTTTTTACAGTTCACGTGCGGCTCTCGCTTGAAGGTTACGGCAATATTCCAGAAATCTTCGGTCCATTCTCAACTCACAAGGGGCTCCACCAATGTCCTTAGCTCATCTCCACGAGTTAGTCCGGATCAGATAACGGTCAGATAAAAGATATCGCCTTATGGAATAAGAGTTTGGGGCTCCGAATCAGGCCAAATTGGCGTGTCTACAATGCACACACTATTTGGATGTTTTGGAACTTGATTCCCAAAGGTTGTATCATATACACTTGTTTCTCAAAATAACATAAAGAAACACTATCTTAACATCCATTTGACATATCCTATAATCATAGTGTGTAACAATCAAATCCGAATGAATTAATTCCATGGCATACGCAAAAGGTCATATCATAGTCAACTATTTGACAAAAATGATATCCCTTTTAACTATCCTTACTTTGAAGGTCTCTACCTTCTAATAGACTTCAATCTATTCTTTAGTGATCCATTTATACCCTATAGATACTAAATCCTTAGGTGGATCAATCAAGTTCTGAACTTGATTAGAATAGATAGAGTTTATATCAGATTTTATTATTTCTTCCCATTCTGAATCAATATCTCATATTGCTTCAATATAAATCTTAGGATCATTATCCTTTTATCTTATGTCTCATTTCTTCCATCAAAGATATGTCTCACATATCTCTTAGGTTGATTGGACATAAGAAAAGATCTATGATTTGCCCTTGTGTAAATATAAACTAGTACCTTAATAAAAGTGTCCATGGATTGTGGGACTGGAGCACCTTCCATTTATGCCTTGCTCCCACTGTCTTTCTAAATGAGGGACTCTTCCTCTAGAAATATGGAGAGATGAGCAACTCATACCCTTCTCCCTAAGGGAGGCATTAATATCCTTAAGTTTCCTTAGGATATCCCACAAGCCAACACTTTGTAGTCTTATATTCCAACTTGATAGGGTTATACTTCTTTACCAAGCCAGACATTCTGAAACCTTAACTTGCTTAAGGTCAAGCTTTAATCCCTTTCCATATCTAATATGGAATAATTGGAATAGACTTGAAAGGTACCGATTTAAGATCAAATGTCTATATTGAGTGCTAACCCCTAAACAGACAAAGAAGAATTTTGCAAAGGTTGTCAATGTCCATATTATGTCCTACACAATATGGCTTCTCATTTTAGCTGCTCAATTAAGCTAAAATGTATAAGAGGTGTCCATCAAAATTAGATTATACTATCCTTCCTTTATGTGTGAATTATTACTTAAGTATCCCCTCTTTGATCAAATCAAAGAGTTCTAATACTCTTTTCATTGATATTTCTTCTTCATTCTTAATCTCAAATAATTTCTCAAAGGTTTTGGATTTGTACTTCATAAAGTACATATGTCCATACCTAGAGAAGTCATCTTTGAAAATTAATGAAGTTGAAATATTATCCTCTATCTTTAATAGATATGGGCTAACATGCATCTAGATGCATGAGTTCTATAAACTCTTTAGCCCTCTCTCCATGTCTAACAAATGAAGAGTTGGTCATTTTGCTTAATAAGATAAGACTTACATATAGTTAATGATTCTAAATCATTTACCTATATGTTACTATCCGAATAGTACTCCTTAAGTCTTCTCTTATAAATATGACCGTACTATTAAACAATAGATTGATCAATATCAATCTACTTCGCCTAATGAGGATTTTTCACACATATTATAAGAGCATACATATCTGATATGAATAAACTCTTTATTATGCTCCTACTGGTAAACACTTTACCAGCTATTATAAAACAAAGATCGCTTCCATACCAAAGAATAAATCATCATTTATTCAACTAGGAAATGAAAACAATATTCTTTTAGAAGGATAATTAAGACAACTCTAGAAGGCTATAGAAAATTTGTATCTCCCACTAGTAATGATGCAACATTTTGTACCATTTCATATGTAGGATAACAATCTTGTTTAAGTCTTCATTTACTTGCTATTATCTACAACTCTTTGTAGATATATGATGCATATCTGGTATCTCATACTATTATATGCACCCCTAGTATCTTATACTAGAATACACATACATAGTATCTTATACTATCAAATGTGTATATAAGACAAGTAAATATTAATGACATAGATACATGGAGCTTCTCAAGTTCCACCTTTGCATTATGTGCAATACACTTTGCACTTCTTCTTCTACTTACCATCATCATGATAGTAGAGGAATGCTATGTCAAATTTGGGTTATAATATCTTGACTCACTTCTTTGACTTTTAACTATCACCATCTATCTCTATCTAATGATCTTACTTCTTTCTATTGGTCTTATCAATAAGAAGTATTCAAGATGTATCATTCTTCATCGCCTTTAATTAGCTCATCACCATGAGCCATGATGGATATCATATCCATCTATCCATGTTGCCACTACTAATTTTATTTGATAGAGGCTAACATCTGATATAAGGTAATTAATACATCTTTTCAATGAGATAAGATCTTATCTTCTCTCACTTCATTAGATAGTGTAGGAGATACTTACTTCTCAAGTAGGATAGTCAATAGGTCAACTATGAGAACTATTCTCTTAGTTCTAAACCGATATAAGAAGTGTGAGCCATTAAAATACTTAGCATCTAGCATGCTAGATTAATGGTGGTTTATAATATTCTACAACAGAGATGTAATTATATTAACATTACAGACATTCATTAAAATTAAGATATGGTCTTTCATCCTAATTTATACTCCCACTAACTTTCGACGAATTTGCATAACCCTCATTATGCAAAGACGGGATATCACGATAACATCCTAGTGGGGACCAAGACCCTACTAACTTTATGGTGATAACCTTGTGGGAAACACAACAAGTCATCCCATACTTAATAGGTAGGTAACTATTACCAATTGCAACTCATGCAATTCTTAGTCATTCAGCCTCTAGAGTTATAACCTTGTGGGAAACACAACAAGCTATATACTCTAGTTAGGTCAAATCCGCTTGTTACGTTATGAGAATGGATTCTTAACATAGCCCTTGTGGGAAACACAACAAGGCCATGCAATGGTCCACCCCAAAGTTCGGCAAATGCCTTAGCCATGATCACCAATCCCTTGCTGAATGAGTCTTGTGGGAAACACAACAAACCCATCCAATCTAAGATTGGCTCATCAAGACCATAACAACGGAAGGCTACGTGAGTCATTCTTAATGTCTCACGTTTATCGACCTAATTAGAACGAGGAGGGATTTTATTTTAGTCTCATCAACATAGGTGCTACATATAAATATTAATATACCTTTGGAATATCATATATTTAAGGTATAATCAGTAGCACACACCACATATCAAATATGCATTAAAACATAGGTGATCATGGACTTAACCCTAAGCATACACTAAGGCACCCCTATAGGTGCAATTCCTTGCTTCAGAAGCTTGAGTTGGCATGCTCCCACTTCAGAAGGGTGCTTCTCCAAGTGGTCCCGCTCTCCATTCTATCACGAGCCGGCTTCTAACCATTACAAGCAGCTAAAGGGTACATAGACCCATAAATGTTTATATCATAATAAGAAACATTGGTTTTAACCAAGGGAGTACAATAATGGGGAGAGGTAGAATGTACAATCAGATTGTATAGAGAGAGAGGAGGCACATGCAGGCCCCATTTAATAGCATAACCAACTTAATTAACCAAGCAATCAAAAGTAAAGCACATTTAAGTCCATGATCACCTCCATACACACCAACATTCATCACATGAACATAGAGCGCATACGTGATAATTATATGAGATATATCATATATACCATCATAAAATTATATACTGTAATTTTGAAATTCCAAATTTCATGCTTGTCGAATTTTCATAAAATAAATAACATGAAATGCACATATAAACAATTTACATGCATAAGACAAGCAATATAAAATATTCAGATGATTCATGCTATTCCAAAATTTCTCAGAGCATTAAATTAATGTCCAAATCATAATTCTTCAAAATCATATTTTTAAGAATTTATTTGAACACTAATTTAATCAATAAATATTTTAAAACAATTTTAAAATCATTTATAAAGTGATTCTATGGCAACCAAAGTCCAAAACTATTTAAAAAGTTCATAAACATTTTACAAACCTATTAAATAATTTCTCAGAACTTATATAATCATTAATTTCATTAATTTTGATCTTAAAACAATTTTAAAATCAAAATAGTAGAATTCAATGACAAAATAGTAAAACTCTATTTAATAAGTCATTAAACACTTTAATAACTCATTAAATAAATTCTAAAATTTTTCATAATTTTTCTAGAATTTTCTGGCATTTTTTCGGATCAAAAATGAATTTTAAACAATTTAAAAAATCATTTTCGAATTATTTAACGGGCGGCGCATTGCGCCGGCCAGTCGGCGCCGGCCACGTACCCCTCTGCTTGCGCCGAAGGGCCGGCGGCCGCGCGCCGCACACGGTGCGCCCGAGTGCGCCGCCGCACGCCTCCTGCGCCACCACGCGGCGGCCGCGTACCCCGGCCCGGGTGCGCTCCGAAACTGCCACGTACCCCCCGCGGTTGACGGGTCCGGATCCGATTCGGACTCTGTCTTCTTCGCCCGATAAGGGCTGGGCGGATTCCGGAAACCCTAGAAAAGCGCCGATTTCGGGCCGGATTTGGGGGGTCAAACGGTAAGGGTGTCAAATGGGCGGGCTTGAGCCGGCCCGGCCCAAGCCCAACTTAAACCCATTTGTAAAAAGCCCAAGCCCAGCCCAATACATTTTTTAACTATGTAAATGGGCTTAGTCCAACGGGTCATAGAAGCCCATCTTTGGCCCGTTGGGCCACTTGGAAGCTCGACAGTCTGCTAGCTGAGGAGGAGCTTTTTTTTTAAATAATGCAGTTTATTTTAAAAATTATAAGAATAATGCACCAAAATTTTAATTTGTAAAAATAACGCAGTTTGACAAAAGTCGGACTTTGAAACACCGATTTTACGACGAAAAATGAAAGTCAGAATCCAAAACTACGACTTTGATATAAAGTCGGATAAAAAAAACACGACTTGTACTAACTTGTACAAGTCGTATAATCCTTATCGGACTTTGACGTAAAATTGTTAATTAAATTTTTTTAGTGTTAGAGCATTAAAAGTTCATTCATATAGTTTCAACTGTTTCAAATTCACCGGTCCAAGTGGATCGGACGAATTCAAAGTCGATAATCCACAATTTAAGAATTTCTACGCATCATTTAATGCACGGTCAAATATTTATTTATTTAAAAAATTAATTAAATAAATAAACATCTAATGCATAGATATTCTTAAATTACAGATTATCAACTTTGAATTTGTCCGATCCACTTGGACGGGTGAATTTGGAGCAGTTGAAACTATAGGATTGAACTTTTAAACTTCTTGAAAGAGATAGTTTTTTATATTGGACGGTCGAGGTTGCTCCGAATTTTTTTTTGAGTCGAAATTCAGATATCTAAAAGTACGATCCTATAGTTTCAAACATTCTGAACTTACTGAACCGAACGGATCGTTCAAATTCAATCCCAAGAGTCTCCGATTTATCGATATCCATTAGTATTTAATGCTCTGACATTAAAAAAAATAATTAACAATTTTACGTCAAAGTCGGATAAGGATTATACGACTTGTACAAGTCGTGTTTTCTTTATCCGACTTTATATCAAAGTCGTAGTTTTGGATTTCGACTTTCATTTTTCGTCGTAAAATCGGTGTTTCAAAGTCCGACTTTTGTCAAACTGCGCTACTTTTACAAATAAAAATTTTGGCGTGTTATTCTTATAATTTTTAAAATAAATTGCGTTGTTTAAAAAAAACCTCCAGTTGAGGAGTGAGGCAGAGATGCCCACGTGACAGAAGTCCCAATTTCCCACGGCCACGGTCGGTCGGCCTTGCCCTGAAGACCAAGGTGCTTAGGGACGGCAAGTGGTTGACTAAGGTGCTCAGAATCTGTGTCTTCACGGTCATCGCGACGTCATCTCCACTCTCCAGTGGCCAGTGGGTCAGTTGTACTCATCACGGACGCCCATGACGGGCTTTTTCACGGGCCGCTGGGCCAGCCCGCTAATCAACATCAAGTGTTGATTTTTTTTATGTTAAGCCCGTTTAATAAGTTAAAGGGCTTGGGTCTAGCCCATCACAGGCTTTTTGACGGGCCTTTGGGCCGGGCCGGATCGTTTGACAGGTTTATCAAACGGTGTCCAAAAAATCCGTAAAAATATTCGTTGGAATCCTTGAACAATAAGGATTCTATATATAGAAGTTTCATCTCATTAAAAATTCTATACAACTCTAAGTTTCAGGAGGAAGTTGCCACGGCCGCAATTAAACCAAAACGCAAATCCCTCTCAAATCCGGCACCTCCAAGGGCCGTTGAGTGTCCAATAACTTATGGAAACTCTAGGAAACTTAATTTCCTATCTTCCTACGTCATTAGAGAGAGGTATTTGAGTCGAAATAGGTAAGTTCATCAACTCCCCCAATTTCGGCCGGATTTTCGGATATGATCATCTTAGCAAATTTCCGAACTCATTCCGGACTCTACGGATTGCCAAAATTCATGAGGATTGCGGCATTGGAAAGATCTCATCCACGATAATCCAATGAATCTAACTACACACAGTTTAGTATCTCATACAAACTGTGGAGATCAAATCAAAACAGCTCTGTATGCAGTTTCGGGAAAGCAAGAAATCACATGAAATCAAGCCAATTTCGATTCAACTTCGACCAAGGCTTCAACCGGGCTCTGATACCACTGTAAGGAATCAATACATGATAGCGGAAAAATTTTGATTCCATAAAACCACGATCTTTGCCTTGATCGATGCCGAACGAGTAAAATCGGGAACCGAATATGAAGTAGAACGAGAGTACCTCATGGGATTTCTCAAATCCCTCACCATGGATGAAGAGAGGACGTTCCTCCTTGCTGAAAACCGTTCAAGTGTCCGGTCTCTAGCGGTATCCACACGATCTGCTTCAATAGACGAGTTCTCTCTTCCTTCGGGCCTCCAGAAACCTCCCAGATCCAAGCTTGACCATGGGAGATCGCCTTCTAGAGGAGAGAGGAGGGAGAGAGGAGGCTTGGGATGTGCTACAGCCCTATGTCTTGTTAGGGTATGGCTTCATAAGCCATTTATATATAGAAGATGGAATTTTTCACAAAAACCCAAAACTTCTATAAAATTGCATCCATGCCCTCATCTCATTGACCAGATCTATTGTGTGTGACCCACTAGGCCCAATAGTCAATTTGGTTGAAGCCTTAATTAATTTAAAATAACAATTCCTTTAAATTAAATCAAAAACCGTTATCCGATAACAGTTTTTACGGCTTTCTGATCATAAAGGGTACAAGCCACATCCTATGATCCCAAATGACTTTGGGGAGTTAAATAACATCCATTGAGCCTTTCCATCATCAATTACCACACGGATTTAAATCCTCGTTCATACAATGTCCCGGTCGGTCAGGGGTTCGGCATTGACTGTCAACCCCTTTAATAATCCGACTCTATGAAATCTTGTACTCAGGAATGGATCAACTGGAAAACTCTTTTTCCAATTATCCTATCTACCTTGGCCAAGGATTTAGAGTACTATCCATAGGACATTCTCTCTCTCCTACCGAGAGTGAACGATCCCCTATTGTCCGCTCAATTTCCTCCACCAGGTTTCCCATATACCCAATCCATTAACTATATAGGACCACAATACTAAGTGATCCATCAGTCAATAGTCAAAGTACATAGTACGCCTGGCAAGACATCTTTGGCGACTCAGGTCAAAGATCCAACCGTGCTATTGAGATGTAAGAATAACCTGATAGACAGTTCGGTAAGATACCGATCAGGTTTTCTTAAATTGGTCAGTTCAGTGAACTCATTCCACTAATGAGCACCTGTGTGTGTATCTCAGTGTCCCCACACTGATGACCAATGAGATCGGTCATTCTCATCATATGAGAAGACATCACACACACTAGTCTATCCGGATTCTTGATGTCCCGTCTCAAGGATCCTATGACTAGGAACATTTAGATCACATACCTCTAGATGATCGATCTCATTATCATGATCTCATCATGATTCAATCATCATTGCATGTGATCAATGACTTCATTACGATATACGCTTCTAATAAAAGCTAGTAACGAAGTTTTGCCTATTTAATTGAATGAGATATTTCTAGAAATGTCGAATCATATCATATATGATTGGCTTGTAGGGCATACATTTCTATCACTGTGTGAGGTGCTAGTGATCTGATTTGTAAGGGTGAGCATAGGGGCTATGTAGGGGATAGAAAATAGGCTTGATTGGAGGAGGCCAAATGGGCTGCTTTGAGTGGAATCAGGAACCTGACTGGGTGAGCACACAGTAGGCTCTTGATAGGCTTTATCTAGAACAATTTAGGGGCACACAAGGGACCTATTTATGGGGTCGACAGGGACCTATTTAGGTTGTTGGATAGTGGCCAAGCAGGGGATAGCAAAAAGGGGCTGATCATAGGGCCAAAATGATGGCCGAATAGGAGACTAAATAGGTTTTGTATAGATGGACATGATTAGGCCCATTTAAGGGGGTCGACAGACAGGGGCCTATTTGGGACTCCTTTTCAAATTTTTAGAAGGAGCACATGTGGCAAGAATAGGGCAGGCCAAAGGGCTAGTTTATGGCAAGTTTGGCCATGGAAAGAGATGGAGAAGAGATGGTAGAAGGGGAAAAGAAACATAAAAGTTACATGATACACCCTTTCTACTCACCTTTTCTCTTTTCTTTTGATGTAGACTTGTTGAAGAACAACGGACCGCAGGTGGCTGGGGTTTGATGATGTTGTAGATGGGGAAGGAGGGAACTCCTTCTTCTTCTCCTTGCTCCCTTGCGCACTTAGGAACTTGGCCAAAAGAATGGTGCAAGCTGATGCTGTTGGAGAACTTCTCCTTTTCCTTGTGTTACAAGTGTCGTTGGGAAGAAAAGATCAATCTGCTAGTATTGAAGGATGTTGTTGCTAGCTACACTGGCTAGTCTAAGAGATGGGCTTGCTGTCGCTAGAAGGAGGAGACCTGCAAGTGTCGTAGTAGGAAGGAGAAGGATTGTGATGGCTTCTCTTTCTCCTTCTCCTTCTTCTTCTTCTTCTTCTTCTTCTTCTTCTTCTTCTTCTTCTTCTTCTTCTTCTTCTTCTGGTGCTATAGATGAGGAAGGAGCTAAGGGCTGAATCACACTAGGAGAGAAAGAAAGAGAGCTTCAGCTAGGTGTGGGCTGGGTTGTGTGCACAATTCAAGTGGTTGGAGAGAGGGAGCAAGTGTGTGCAGATATGATGGATAGGTGGGAGGGATTGCACATATCCCTTTTTGTTCTCCTAGTCTCCCTTCCAAAGGGAGGTCTAAAGGATCAAATCTAATAGGATAAGGTATAGAGTCCTAATGCAAGAAGTAGTCTAGCCAAGGAGGACTTCTACTCAAGAAGGGAGTCTTTCCAAGGAGAAGAGTGCACACATGCTGGTTCTGAGAAGGTTTTGTGTACACAAGTGAGGTGAGGAGAAAGGAATTGGCGCACCAAGTTATTCTTCCAATCTCCTATTGACCGGGGAGTTTAAGTGATAAGGTGGAGATAGGATAAGGGTAAGAGTCCTATCTCACGAAGAAATCTTCTCCCGTAGGAATTCCAACTGAGGGAGTCTTGCAAGGGAGAATTTCATCTGAAGGAGGAGTCCTACCAGGATGCTGTACGCACAAGCCTGATTCTGGGGTTGTTGTTTGTGCACAGGTGAGAAACTGACGCACCAACCAATAGATTGATTGGTTTAACTTGGGTTAATCTTAACCTGGGTTTCATCAAAGTACTCCCGATCTTACGGCTATGATTAATTCCGATCAGAATCAATTAAATAAATCCCAAATTCACCTGACAAAATCGGAATGTGTCCTAATGGTTGTTGATCTTGTGTTCCAACATGATGTATGGTCAAGACTCCTGAATTGTATCAAATCTCTGATTTTATCAATCTCCCATATTGATGCAATCTCGACTGTCGATATTTTCAAAAATTGCAATTACATGTAATTGAATCATTCCTGTTGGCCAAATTTATTTTCTGGTGTATCAATATTCTTGAGACTAAAGTCACAGACCAAGAAATTACAATTTTCAATTGATGAGCTGTTCTGAATGCTAATAGGACCATTATGCCCCTAAGGTGGTAGAGGTATCGACTATCGACTTTTGTCCAAATTCTATCTTTCCTGAATAATTCTTTAATTAGTGGTTGGATTTTTGATCCATCTCAAGTGTTGTCCAACTCTAGTATAAACTGATAATATGGTGAAGTTGGATCTTTTGGATAGAGTCCTAATTTGTCCCGAAGTGCCAGGGGCAAAATGATCATTTTGACATTTTAGTTCTCATTTTTCATATTTTGGGCACCGTTGCGAAGCTTGTGATCGGGGCTATAAAGTGAGCTTATTGTCTTGGCCAATCGGGTCCCATTAAGCTATGTTGAGACATTTCCAAAGTTTGTTTTACCATTTGGTCCTTGTTTTATATAGGTCAAATTTTCAAACTGACTTTGACATTGTTCAAATCTGAGTTGAGTGGGCTAGATGAAAAATTTTGGCACCAACAAACTAATAAAGTGTCTATTTAACTAGTGTATATCAAGATTTAAGTCATTTAGATGTGTAAACTTAGTTATTTTATATCAATATTTTAGTCATTATATATATAAACATTTGATCTCAACTTTAATCTTTTGGTTATCAAATCAGTATTGTCTTATTTATTCTCAAACTGATCTATCTTTAGGGAATATTTTCTTTAATTTCATCGCTGGATGTATGTGTTATTATTAAGTTGTCTAGGGCATGATAGATGTAATCACGATTGACGTTTTAGAAAAGTTGAAATTGCTACCCATTATAAGCTATCAAGGAGTAACTTCTTACTTTGATAGATAGAAAAGATTTTTTTCCTTGTATTTTCTCTCTCCTGCATGAAAGATGTCCTTGACTCAAAAGTGATGGCCCTTGCATTTCACTAGTGTATAATTCTTTGTCGATGAGTGTCCAACTATCATAATCCCTCCAAAAAGTGTTTCCAACGAGCCCTTTGACACTCAGAGGCTTGCACGGCAACCCCAGACAGCACATCTGAACTAGGGCACAGTAAGAGCAGTTTAACCTATTATATATGCATGCAAAACATTAATGTTGTTAGCTTATAATACCGTGTCCAGGCATCTTTATATATTTAAGAGTAAAATCCATACACGTTAACACACTAATCAGCATTTAGCATCAATGGGCTATTCCCATCTTTGGTTCAATACACAAAATGAAAAATTTTATATATAACCAGTAATATTTAGTAACACTTGGGAAAAGACTAGAGCTCGTAATTCACTTCGCACATTGAAGTGGGTGAACATATATATGTATTGCATCATTGGGTTAAGAATAATAATAATAACTTACGAGGTGTTTGGTTGTACAATAATTTTTTATACATTATAAAAAATTATATTAAAATAAAATATGAACTAACTAATGACATAAAATTATCATGTTGGATGAAATGTAATAACAAAAAAAATTATCATATATGACCAAACAAAGTAGGGGATCAGAAGATAAAAAGAGAGTTAAAACTCTTTTTTTGTTAAGAAATAAATAACTTTAAAAAGATTAAATTGTCATGATTGTCAAGTATCTTTTTTAACAAATTTTGTTACAAAAATATAAAATTCAATTTATCACGTAAATTTGAGAAAATTGAATTCTGAGTGAGTCGCTTCCTGGAGTGTGGCCATAGACTCGAGAAATGATAGGTTTCGAACTCATGCATTGTAATATTCCGGGTTTTTGAAATATTATTTAGGGTATTATCGTTGTGTTTTAATTATTTTTGTACGGCGCTTAAATTATTTTTAAGACATTTATATATAGATACGTAAATATTTTTATTTATTTATATTGTGTCTTATTAGTTTTATAGATTGCTATATTTTATTTATAGTGGATATTAATTATTTATTTAACCGCTTCCTTATTTTCTTCTCCTATTTATTCTCTCTTTATTTTTATCCTTCTCATACCCTATTTACTTTGTCCGCCGCCTCCTCTATTTCGTTACCTTTTCTCTCTCTCTCTCTCTCTCTCTCTCTCCCCTCACGTCGCAGCATCGCCGCCGTCTCCGTCTGTGCTGCACCGTGGCCACCCGTGGCCGTCCCGCCACCCTCGCGCGCCCGGCACGTTTTCGCCCAACGCCACCCCCCAATCAACGCACCCCACACGGCCCCCCGCCGCCACCCGCGCACCCAGTGCCGCCTAGCCGCGTCCAGCCTCGCCGCACACCGCGGCCAGTTGCCCCCGCCCACCCGCGTGCATGCCAGCGCGGCCATGCGCCGTCCGCCCTTACCGGCGCCGTGCGCCAGCCGGGCCCCACCATACGCCACTCCCCTCCGCGCACCGTGCGCCCTGGCCCCTTATCCACAGTGATCTCTCTCTCTTTTATTCTCTTCTCTCTCTATTATTCTTGGTATATATATTCCCCTTATTTTCCCTCTCCATTGATCCGATGGCATAACCCCCCCCCACTATTCTAATTGTATTTTTCCAGCAGCTTTGGAGAAGAGAGAACCCCGTCTTGTTTGAGTGATTTGATTTGTGCGCTGCGTTCTCGACGTCCGGTATCATTTTCGACTACCGATCCCCGTCTTTTCCTGCGCCGATCCAGTAGGCATCCTTGATGTGTCTACTATCATTAAAATTTCTATTTTAATTATCCATGATCTATAGAATTGGCCTTTTTATTAAAGGTGTGTGTAGTTACGTTTTTACGTAATTTGTGAGTTAACATGGGTTAATTAGCTAGATGCATAGTAATATGTGTTGATAGGTGCTTGTCGTTATTTATGTATATATATATATATGAGATCATACTTAGTAGTAGTGTAATATTGGTCTTTTTAATTTGTCATCCGGTTGAATATTAGTGTATATAGATCAAGTGAACCTTGTTATGTTTCTGATCATATGTTAACAAAAATAAGAGGTTATGATGATTAATCTTCCAGCATCTAGTTATGTTCATGTTTAATCATGCTTAGGTGTTTGTATGTTGATATTGTCTCATTTTAGTTCATTTTGAGCATAGTTGTCTAACATGGATTGGTTGTGTATATATTCAAGTTAATGTTCATAGTTTGTGTTGTTATGTCATGGCATAGTATTGTTGATGTTCATTGATCTTGCATATTGGTGGTCATGGCATGGCATGATTGAGGTGGATGCATGATGCATTGAAACTATGAATGGAAAACTGAGCTACACCAGACTAGTTAGTCGTGACTCGAGGGCAGCGAGGGGTTAGAACCGTCTGGTGCATCCTTCGATCCCAGATCCCGCGGACTTCCTATACGTGCCACCACTGCCTAGGTGCACTATGGGATTTCGATTAGTATATTGATAGATCTGGTGGTAGCTGGTTGAGATGGAAAGACGACGCATTCCTTGCTAATGAAAATCTTTGAAGAGAATATGTGCATCTATTAGAGGATAGGTGCATATGTGTGAATGTGATTCTTGTTAGAGGATAGATGCATTTTGCATAGTATGGTAAAGGTGGTCTAGTGATGTATTTTATTTCGCCAAGTATCAGGTTGTGTTGCATGGTGTATGTATGGTTTGTCTCATTTGTAGTATATCATCATATGGAGCATATAGTAGGTGTCTATACATATGTTCATACCATCTTTTTAGATCATGTTATGATGCATATAGGTGCTGGTTGGTGTGATTATAGACTTTGGTTGGTGGTGTAAAACACATGGATTAAGTCATATATCTAATGTATTGACTAGCCTATATTTACTTATAATTAGTGTATGTCTGGGTACTTATTTAATTAACATCTAGGGTCTTTTAGCTATCCGATTTGGCAGATGATGGGGTGTCTACTGAGTCGTCGTACTCATCCCAATCCTTTTTATCAATTTTCAGGTAATCAATTTTAGCGCAACAGAAGTGTGGTGGATTGATTCTCGAGAAAGCAATTAAATGATATTTTTGTTGAGATGGCATTTAGCTTTGTTTAGATTGTAGCATAGCATTGTATTTAATTTGATTCTATGGATGTATAAACTGGGACCCAGTTGTCTTTTTTTTTTTCAAATCGATGTTTTTACGGGGTTAATTTTCCCCAATCGCGTCGTCAGATTATCCCGCTGTGCTTGTTAAAATCTGAGGCGTGACAGCTTGGTATCAGAGCCTTAACTCGGCCTTAAGGTCTATTTTGACCAGCCCGAGTTTATGATATCGGTTTGGATGAATTAGAGTCGATCATCTTGAATTATTCGACTTAGGCCTGAGGGACAATTAGAACTACACATTGAGGTTGGAATCTTCTATTGTTAGGTGACCTTAATATTAGATTGATATGTTAGATAGATTAGAAGGAGATAGATGGAGATATCAGGTAGGTAGATTGATGAAAGAGTAATGAGATAGGTAGATAGATAATAGCGCTAAGTTGATTGATGGAAGTGTAGTTATAAAGATAGATAGATAGGTAGATAGATAGATAGATAGAGTAGTTTGATATATAGTTAGATAAATAGATTTGTTTAGAGGAAGTAGTATAGATAGATAGATAGAATGATAATTTGATAGATAGAAAGATAGATAATAGATAGAAGGTAGATACATAGATAGATAGTTTGATAAGATTGATAGATAGAATAATAGTTTGATAGATAGATAGTTGGATAGATAGATTGATGGATAGGTAGGTAGATATGTTTAGAAAGAGTAGTAGATGGATAGATAGATTATAATGAGAGGAATAGTTAGATAGATAGAATGATAGGTGTATCGTTGGATTGGAGTATGTAGACACCATCATCTTCATCTTTTTGGTAAGTCTTAATTAGAAATTTCAGGTCGAAATTTATTTTAACGGGGGTAGAATGTAATATTCCGGGTTTTTGAAATATTATTTAGGGTATTATCGTTGTGTTTTAATTATTTTTGTACGGTGCTTAAATTATTTTTAAGACGTTTATATATAGATACGTAAATATTTTTATTTATTTATATTGTGTCTTATTAGTTTTATAGATTGCTATATTTTTATTTATAGTGGATATTAATTATTTATTTAACCTCTTCTTTATTTTCTTCTCCTATTTATTCTCTCTTTATTTTTATCCTTCTCATATCCTATTTACGTTGTCTGCCGCCTCCTCTATTCCATTACCTTTTTTCTCCCACGGTTTCCTTCTTTTTATCCTTCCTTCGAATACTCATCCTCTCTCCTCATGCGCACCATTGCCTCTCTCTCTCTCTCTCTCTCTCTCTCTCTCTCTCTCTCTCTCTCTCTCTCTCTCTCTCTCCCTCCCCTCGCGTCGCAGCATCGCCGCCATCTCCGTCTGTGCTGCACCATGGCCACCCGTGGCCATCCCGCCACCCTCGTGCGCCTAGCGCGTTTTCACTCGACGCCACCCCCCGGTCAACGCGCCCCGCGCGGCCCGCCGCCGCCGCCCCCGCACCCAGCGCCACCTCGCCGCGAGCCGCGGCCAGTCGCCCCCGCCCACCCGCGTGCATGCCAGCACGGCCATGCGCCATCTACCTTTACCAGCGCCGTGCGCCAGCCGATCCCCGCCGTACGCCGCTCCCCTCCGCGCGCCGTGTGCCCTGGCCCCTTATCCGCGGTGATCTCTCTCTCTTCTATTCTCTTCTCTCTCTATTATTCTTGGTATATATTCCCCTTATTTTCCCTCTCCATTGATCCGATGAAAAAACCCCCCACCATTCTAATTGTATTTTTCCAGCAGCTTTGGAGAAGAGAGAGCCCCGTCTTGTTTGAGTGATTTGATTTGTGCGCTGCGTTCTCGACGTCCGGTATCGTTTTTGACTACCGATCCCCATCTTTTCCTGCGCCGATCCGGTAGGCATCCTTGACGTGTCTACTATCATTAAAATTTCTATTTTAATTATCCATGATCTATAGAATTGGCCTTTTAATTAAAGGGGTGTGTAGTTAAGTTTTTACGTAATTTGTGAGTTAACATGGGTTAATTAGCTAAATGTGTAGTAATATGTGTTGATAAGTGCTTGTCGTTATTTATGTATATATATACATGAGATCATACTTAGTAGAAGTGTAATATTGGTCCTTTTAATTTGTCATCCGGTTGTATATTAGTGTATATAGATCAAGTGAACCTTGTTATGTTTCTGATCATAGGTTAACAAAAATTAGAGGTTATGGTGATTAATCTTCCAACATCTAGTTATGTCCATGTTTAATCATGCTTAGGTGTTTGTATGTTGATATTGTCTCATTTTAGTTCATTTTGAGCATAGTTGTCTAACATGGATTGGTTGTGTATATATTCAAGTTAATGTTCATAGTTTGTGTTGTTATGTCATGGCATAGTATTGTTGATGTTCATTGATCTTGAATATTGGTGGTCATGACATGGCATGATTGAGGTGGATGCATGATGCATTGAAACTATGAATGGAAAACTGAGCTACACCAGACTAGTTAGTCGTGACTCGAGGGCAGCGAGGGGTTAGAACCGTCTGGTGCTTCCTTCAATCCCAGATCCCATGGGCATCCTACATGCCACCACTGCCTAGGTGCACTACGGGATTTCGATTAGTATATGGTACTTATATATGATAGATCTGGTGGTAGCTGATTGAGATGGCAAGACGACGCATTCCTTGCTAATGAAAATCTTTGTAGAGGATATGTTCATCTATTAGAGGATAAGTACATATGTGTAAATGTGATTCTTGTTAGAGGATAGATGCATTTTGCATAGTATGGTATAGGTGGTCTAGTGATGTATTTTATTTCGTCAAGTATCATGTTGTGTTGCATGGTGTATGTATGGTTTGTCTCATTTGTAGTATATCATCATATGGAGCATATAGTAGGTGTCTATACATATGTTCATACCATCTTTTTAGATCATGTTATGATGCATATAGGTGCTGGTTGGTGTGATTATAGACTTTGGTTGGTGGTGTAAAACACATGGATTAAGTCATATATCTAATGTATTGACTAGCCTATATTTACATATAATTGGTGTATGTCTGGGTACTTATTTAATTAACATCTAGGGTCTTTTAGCTATCCGATTTGGCAGATTATGGGGTGTCTACTGAGTCGTCGTACTCATCCCAATCCTTTTTATCAATTTTCAGGTAATCAATTTTAGCACAACAGAAGTGTGGTGGATTGATTCTCGAGAAAGCAATTAAATGATATTTTTGTTGAGATGCCATTTAGCTTTGTTTAGATTGTAGCAAAGTATTGTATTTAATTTGATTCTATGGATGTATAAACTGGGACTTAGTTGTCTTTTTTTTTCTAAACCGATATTTTTATGGAGTTAATTTTTCCCGATCGCGTCGTCGGATATCCCGCTGTGCTTGTTAAAATTCGGGGCGTGACATGCATTATACCCTTTGGACGATTACTTGACTGTTGTTGGATCCATACAACCATACGGGGGCTTGATCAACAGCTTTCCAACTAGCTTACCACGTCCCACCAATGCGTATATATACGTTGTCTTGTTTGTTTAGGACATCAAAACGGTAGGGTATCAATTCTGATTTTAATATTTGTAAAAGCTGAACAATCAATATCAAAATTGATACAAATAACACTTAAACAGCATAGCATATTTTATTTAAACTAACAGTTTGACTACTAATTAATTGGTAACGATAGTTAAATATCTACTTATTATTTCTCTTATTATCGATTTAAAATTTACAAAAATATTAAGTCTCGCGAGGGCAACCGTGCAAGCTGGCATCCCATAACCCCACAACAACAAGACTATCCCTAACCTCATTGTACCACTGCCCTAATCACCATGGTTAGGTATTGCGATTTTGTTAACTTACGCATAAACAAGGGCACGTGATACCAGGTTGGGTCCTCTCTCTCTCTCTCTCTCTCTCTCTCTCTCTCTCTCTCTCTCTCTCTCTCTCTCTCTCTCTCTCTCTCTCTGCGAGATTCTTTCATTTGCCCCAGTTCACACTTGCGTACGAACTAAAGAGGATAGGACACCCCAAGTGGATAACCGCATGTACACCGCTATCCATTCCGGGAACTGATAATCTTTGTTTTCTTTTTTGCCCGTCATCTGCGTAATACCGTGTCCAGGCATCGTTACCATATTCAAGAATAAAAATCCATACACGTTAACATACTAATCAGCACTTAGCATCAATGGGCTATTCCCTTCCTTGGTTCAACACACAAAAAGAAATAAATTTTATGTATAACAAGTAATATTTGGTAACACTTGGGAAAAGACTAGAGCTCGTAAGTCACTTCGCACCTCATATTGAAGTGGGTGATCATAGATATGTATTATATCATTGGGTTAAAGAAAAAAATAAGTTATGGGATATTTGGTTGGACAATATTTTTTTGTATATTTTGATGATAAAAAATTGTGTTAAAATAAGATGTGAACTAAGTAGTGACGTAAAATTATCATGTTTAGTGAAATGTGATAACAAAAAAAGTACCTATCATATATAATCAAATAAAGTTGGAGATCATAAAATAAAAAAATGGGACTCTCTTTTTTATTTAAGAAAAAATATTTTAAAAATATAAAATTATTATAATTGTCAAACATTTATTTTAACAAATTTATTATAAAAATATAAAATTATAATAAAAATTTAATTTATCATAGAACTAAACACTCCATTAAGAAAAAGATGGCGTCGTAGACATTTTTACCAGTGGTGGATCCAGGGTATAAGTAGTGGGGTCAAGTGACCCCACTAAAATATGAAATTTTCATTATAAGTTATTAAATATTTTATCAAAATATTTGATGTTAATATGTTTTTAAAAGAGGTGACCCCACTAATTTTATTTTGTGACCCCACTATATAAAAATTCTAGATCCATCACTGATTTTTACCACACTTTACCACACTGATGGAAAGGTGAGAGATTTGAATTTCGCGTGCGTCGCTTCCTGGAGTGCTGCCATACTCAAGGGTGATGATAAGTTTCAAACTCACGCATTATGCCGCTTGGACGACTACTTGAGTGTTGTCGGCCGTGCGTAGCACGGTTGGCACGACGCCACCCCGGGGGGGGGGGTGGCGGGGGTTCGAACCCGGCGTTGATCGCCGGGACCACCTCCCCATGGGGGGGAGGTGGCACCTAGTGAGGATCGAGCGCTGCACCCGGCAGCGCTCGATCCTTCGCCGGCGCGATGCTGCGCCCAGTGAATGGCCACCGGGCCATCGTGTTCAAAAAAAAAAAAGATTACTTGAGTGTTGTTGGATCCATCCAACTATACGGGGGCGTGATCAACCGCTTTCAACTAGTTTACCACACGTCCCACCATATGTGCATTTATGTGTATGGTTAGGACATCAAAACTGATAGTATATCAATTTTGATTTTAATATTTGTAAAGAATGAACAATCAATACCAAAATTGATATAAATAATATTTAAATAACATATGATATTTTATTTAAACTAAGAGTTTGAATATTAATTAATAAGAATAGTTTAATTTCTACTTATCATTTCTATTATTATCAATTTAAAATTAAAAAAAATATTTAATAAATTTACCAAACATGACTTAAATATAAAGTCACGCGTGGGCAACTCCCTAACCCCCACAACAACGAGACTATCCCTAACCTCATTGTATCACTGCCCTAATCATCATGGTTAGGTATTGCCATTTTGTTAGCTTACGAATAAACAAAGGCACGGGATACCAGGTTGAGTCCCCCCCCCCCACTCTCTCTCTCTCTCTCTCTCTCTCTCTCTCTCTCTCTCTCTCTCTCTCTCTGCGAGATTCTTTCAATTGCCCCCGTTCACACTTGCGTACGGACCAAAGAGGATAGGACACCCGAAGTCGATGACCGCATGTACACTGCTGTCCATTCCGTGAACCCATAATCTCTGTTTTCTTTTTTTTCCTGCAATCATATATTTTGATGTCTTCAGGAATCGAATGGTCAGTTTGTTTCACCGTAAAACAGATTTCATGCATCGAGTTTTCCCGATCAATGACTACGGAGCTTTATTTGGTTAACTGTAGATATCGGGTCAATGAAAAATATTTTACTTTGACGTCTACGTAATCAAGATTTTGACATCCATGAAATTTTCGCGGACGCCATTTTCCGATACAAAGTCGATTTTGTAAAATGACATTATTTCACCGTATATATATATTATAATTCAAACATTAGATATTTAATAACATTTTATTTAAAATTTTAATTTATATTAATATCTAAAGTTCTATTAAATAAAAAGTACATCAAATTTTAAATTACTGTATATAAACTAAAATATATATATTTTATATAAATTAAAATAAAATTTGTATTTATTTTTTTATAAAAAATGAATTAAAATATTTTCTCTAAATTTTTATCTACACTTTAGTATTCAAATTACTTGTAAAGTAAATACAGGCAAAAACAACAAACAAATAACCTTTTAATTATTTTAATATATTTGTACATAGTAAATTTATTTATAATAATTTAAAATTATTTTATGTGTTTTATTTTTATACAATACATTTTATTAAATTATTAAAATTGATAATTTATCTATATTAAATTTTATATTTATATAACTATATGTTACAAGATATTTTCAAAGTTAATAATATAAGGAAAAGTTTGTGTAACCAGTCAACTGAAAGCATTTTCTAATGTATCAAAAAAAGTATTTATATTTATTTTTCTTAGAAAAGTTAATCCCCGTAAATTATTTTCAATGTTTTTTGTTTTACGTTAAACCTAATGCACCCTAAGATAATAGGGTTTTAAAGTAAATTAAACAAAACTAAATAGAAAAAAGTTTTTTAGTTGGATCGTATTTTGTATAAATTTTATTCCTTAACTATCCAAAGGTGCACGGGCTTGAGTGTAGGGCTATAAACAGGTCGTATTTAGTAGTGGAATCACCAAAATCTGATTTCAATTTCGATAAGAGTTAAGGTGTTTCATTTCCGATAATTTCATAATCACAATGTTCCGATTTCAATCTAATTTTGATTTCATTATCCGAATCAGAATTGAATCTAATAAATTCTGAAATACAAATTAAATATTAATTTTTATTCAAAAATAAGTCAATACTTTACATATAATTACTAAAATTTGATATAATCTTATTAAAACTTTATTTTTATTATTTTATCAATTTATATATTATAATTTATAATTTATTTTATTTAATTTTATTTAATTTTATTTATATATAATTATTCTTTATTAAAATTTAATTAAAAATGGAATTAAATGATTCTAATTCTGATAGTATATTAAAATATTTGATTTTAATTCTGATAACTTATAAGATACAAAAATAAATTTTAAATATGTTAATTTTGTTCGAAATCGAATCAAAATGTATTCCGTTTACACCGAATGTCTTGAGGTTGAAGTTCGATTTCTCTCACTCCGTAAACATCACGATAAGGTTGAAGATGCTCTTAAGTTTTCACCGTAAAAGGATAATAATCGGTTCTACCCATCTTGTCTCCGCTATCCAGTATCCGCCCGGAAAGAAGGAGAGAGAAAGGGAATGGAAGGGGAAAGATTCCTCCAGTAGACCCGCTTTCACACCTCCCTTCTTCCAGCCGACTCAACCATCCGTCGGTTAGAGCGCACCTACTTCTCCTTTTGGGTGGACGAAACAGAACCTGGACGACGACGATGACGCCATCCGAGGTATCAATGGACCTGGTCTCTCTCCAGACACGGCCAACGCCGTCACGGTCCCCCCGCGGCGCCCCCCACCTCCTTCCCGCCCCCTTCGGTCATCTCCTACTATTCATGTATATCTATAATAACCCCCTCCCCTTCTGCACCCAATCCTCCGCCGGCCCGCCCCCCTCCTCTATCTTCCAACCAAACCCTTCTGTCCGACATATTCAGCCCTATCTTTCCTCCTCCTTCTTCTCCCACCCCTCTCTCTCTCTCTCTCTCTCGCTCGCTCTCGCTGGGTATTCGTTTTCCTTCCTCGTTCTGAATTCTTTCTTATGTTCCAAGCCTGCGACACAAGACCAAAGTTTGCAACTTTGTCCTTAAGGCGTGAGGAAGCCCAGGGCCTCTTCCATGGGCAACTGCCTCAGGAGGAAAGCAACCTTGTCTTGGGCCGACGAGGAGGAGTGGGAGTGGGTGGACGCTGGCCACCAGCCGGTGCTGCCGCGTAAACCGCAGGTGAAGCTGCTGGGAAAGAAGGGGGGCGAGGCTCTGCACGCTAGTGCGACCGAGGTGAAGATCAAGATCGCCAAGAAGCAGCTGCAGGAGCTGCTAAGGAAAGTGGATGCTCAGGGCCTTCCCCTGCAGCAGGTGCTTGCCCACCTCTTGTCAGGCGCCTCCGCGGGCGACGTGGACGCCCTCCACCAGCGTGCCCGCTATTGGCAGCCCGTACTCCAGAGCATACCAGAAGCCGGCGAGTCGTAGGTGCACTGCTCCAAAGGGACGTCCTTGGACTTGTATACTCACAGGCATATAGCTCCTCTCTATATCTCTCTCTGCTCCTGTATATTTTTGGCTGTTAGATGTAAATCAGTAGTTCACTATGGATTCAAGGGATAGAGTAACACACAGAAAGAGAGAGAGAGAAAGCGAGGGAGCTACGTTGGCTTGTTTTGTATTCTATACACAGCACCGGAGAGTGAGAAAATTTTCTCAGACTAGTAAATCTGTCTCAAAACACCCACCATGTTCAAGAGCAAGTATGCCTCCAAACCATTTAATCTGATATTTTCAGCTTCCAGACGATGACAGATAAGTCGGAAATTTCAAAAACATTTGCAATTAACACATAAAAATTAAATTTTTAGCGGACTAAATTTTTTTCAAAACTAACACATTTTAATTGGAATTGCTTTGCAATTGAGGTAACTACTTCCATCTCTCTCTCTCCCCCCTCCTATCCGAAGATGAAGGGTCCGTTTGGCAACCGCACGAAAGTCCTTTTTTTTGCCTTCACTTCCATAAAGAAGACCTTCGGTTGTTGAAACAGATGTTTGACATGTTTATTCACTACGCTTCTTTCGGTCATCGGAGGAGGAGGAAGAAGTTATCTCCAACTCTTTCTTCGGCTGGCCTTTCTCCTCCCGATAACAACAAGGCGACTCCTCGTTGCATACAGCAAGTTGCGCCCCTCTCTCTTATAAAGACCCCTTGTGCGCATCCTTCCTCGCCTTCGTTAGATTGCCGCTGTGCGCATCCTTCCGTCGCCGTGCCACCACCGCCACCAGCGTGCCCGTCGTCACCACCTGCAAGCATCCTTCCGTCGCTGCCTGCGTGCGACCGCGCGTCGTCGCCAGCTGCGCGCGCCCGTCGTCGCCAACCTGTGCGCGCCTGCCGTTGCCATGCTGTATTTTCCGTGCCGCCGTCACCACCTGTGCGGCCGCCGTCGCCACCGTGCGCTCGCCGTCACCGTGCACCCGTCGCCACCTTCAAGCTCACCGTCACCGTGCCGCCGTCGCCGTGCTACCGTCACCACCTGCGCGGCCGCCGTCACCACCGCGCGTTCGCCGTCGCCACCGCGCGTTCGCCGTCACCATGCGCCGAGGGTGCGTCGCCATGGCCTTGCGGCGTCGCTTTCATGGCGGCGTGGCTGTCATCCTCTTCCAAGCGACGAGCACCCACAGCTCCCGCCCGAAGAGCCGCACGCGTCGTCATCGTCAATCTCCAGGAGATCCCCCCTCCCTTTCCGGTGCCCTTTGTCGTCTCCTCCGGCGGTTCATCACCGGGTTTGATTGACGTAGTAGAAGTGCCGTCGTTGCCACCTGCGTGTGACTGCCTTCCGTCACCACCTGCACGGCCGCCGTCGCCACCGCGTGCTCACCGTTGCCGTGCAGCCGTCACCACGTTCAACCTCGCCATCGCCTCGTCGCCGTCGCCGCCTGCGTGCGACCACCCGCCGTTGCCGCCTGCACGCGCCTGCATTGGTGAAGTATGTTTGCAGTAAAGTTGCATACGATTTTAGTATGAACACTCGTGACATATATGTTTGCAATAAAGATTGATATTAGTAAAAGAATCATGTTTAATTAGAAAGATTAAACTGACTTTAAGATGTCATTTTTCAAATATATTATAAGTTGTTGACACTATTTTATTCATCTTTTTGATTGATCGTATAGATTTCTTCAATTTATCTTTCACGCTTTGTCTGACGTCAAACATTCAGGTAAGTTATGATAACTACTTCAAATCATCTACTTTTTTTTAAAATGATATTATCGTTCATTGTGATATTGTTAATCTTATGTGTCTACTTCTTCTTATGTCAGAAGAATATTGCATTAACGGTTAACAGCAAAAAAAAAATCGATTTTAGACATTATGCTCACATGTTTGCTATTTAACTCCTTTACTTCCAACAGTTTCGTATAATATGGATAAAGAACAAAGTGCCTTTAAGATGAAGGTCATATGGGACAAGAAAACTAATGAGTTGTTTATCATGACATGTGTAACTCCAGTTGAATTAAGGGAGAAATATGGACACTCATTGTCAAAAGTAGGTTGGTCAAATGTTATAAAAGAGTTAAATTCTAACTTTGGACAAGTTTTTGATAAGAAGCAAGTGAAGAATCATTGTGATAAGTTGAAACAACAATCTAAAGCTTGGATATCGTTGAAGAAAAATACCACCGGTCTTGGTTGGGACGAAACTAAAAATACCATGAAAGCAACATAAGAGTGGTGGAATGAGTATCTTCTAGTAAGTATGATTAAAAATTTCATTAATGTTCTTTTAGTTCAAAGTTCTATATAGTAATGTACATATTTTTCAATATGCAGCAACATCCTACAGTAAGCATCTTCAAAAAAAAAGGTTTGGAGCATGAAGATTTATTATGCACATTGATTGAGGGAACAATTGGTACAGGAGAAAATGTTACAAATCCTTCCGCAAATATCTCAGTTGATATAGAAATGTGAGCTCCTCCATCACCTGATCATGGTCCAGAAACTCCAAACACCTTGACTCAAGATGAAGAGGAGAATATTATTAGAAATGATGAACAGGTTGAGAGACAAACGACAAGAAGTATGTTGGGTCCTACTTCGCCATTTCGGAATAAAAAAAAGAAAGTCACAACAGGCACAGATGGTATCTCAAATTGATACACTTGTGACAACCATTCAATCAAGAGAAATGAGAAGGGAAGAAAGTAGAAGCAACGTTCCAAGCATTGGTGAAGTGACAAGAATGCTAAAAGAATTACCTGGTTTAGAATTTGGAGGACGATTTCATATGTAGGCTTTAACGAGATTTATAAAAAGCGAATATCGTGAACTATTTGTTGAGATGGATGTAGAGTTGAGGCTTCCATCGTTACAAAGTGCATTTGATAAGACACATAGTTTGTAGTATAAACTATAAAAATAAAAGTTTGTTATTTATTATTAAAATTTGATAAAGTTTATTGTAATTGTTGTTGACTTATGTATGATTTAATAATGGTTTTTTCTTGTTTATCTTTTTTAGGATGAGTTCAAGTAGTTCAACTGATTCAATATGTTTTAATGATTCATCAAGTTCAAATCAATACAATAATTTCAGTGATTCAGATGAAGAGTTCTATAATGTTGCTCTTACTACATATTTTATTATTTACAATGGGTTTCGTTTATGTAAAGAGTCATGTCATACATCTTCACATCGAGGGTTTCATAAAGTTTGAGAACTACTAGGAGGACATTGGGAGCATTCTTATGATATGCTAAGAATGGAACCTCCCGTATTTGCTTACTTCTGTGATGAATTTAGAAAGCACAATTTGCTTAAGGATACAAAGTACGTTGTTGTTGAAGAGGCAGTTGCACTATTTCTTATTATTATTGGTAAGAATTATTCTATTCGAGATATGCGTGAGCACTTTCAACGCTCAGGGGAAACTTGCAGTCGACATTTCAACCGTGTATTAACTGCAATGCAGAAATATGCGAAGATGAATATTATTCCACCAGCTTATGATGAAACAGCCTCTTTCATTGCCAACAGTGATAAGTATATGCCATTCTTTAAAGACTGGATTGGAGCGATTAATGGAACTCATATAGAAGCAGTTGTACCAAGTGCACAACAACTGACACATATAAGTGGACGGAAGACAAAATGCACTCAAAATGTTCTTGCTATTTGTGACTTCAATATATTGTTTACATTCGTGTCTGCTGGACACGAAGGAATATGTCATGATGCTCAAATTTTGTTTGATTGCATATGTGATTCAAACTCTAGATTTCCAAAGCCACCAATAGGTAATCATATTATTTTGGTACAATAACATTCTTATGTTATGCACAATGTACTAAAAGCTATTTTTTTAGGAAAATATTACCTAGTGGATGCAGGTTTTACTAATTCAATTGGATATTTGGCACCATATCGTGGCATCCGCTATCATGTGCAAGATCGTCATGGTCGAAGTCCTCGAACAAAAGAAGAAGCTTTTAACTATCTTCATTCATCATTGAGAAATGTGATTGAGCGATGTTTTGGAGTACTTAAGAAGCATTGACGAATTCTAGGGGGTATGACATCTTACTCTTTAAAGAAACATGCGAAGATTGTGGTTGCTTCAATGACAGTTCATAATTTTATTCGACGAGTTGATTTAGGAGATGAACTATTTAGAGAATTTGGAAACGAAGAAATAGAAAGTGTGTCTGTATTACAAACAACACCAGGATGAATTCCTCGCGAAGAAGACGGACGGGCAATGAGTTCTTTCAGAGATTCTTTAACTACTCAAATATTTGGACAATAGAATATAAGTTTTGTTAATTAACTTGAGTTGTACATATGTTTTGTTTCATAGAATTGTGTGTGGTAGACAAATTTTATTTTCTTTACATTAGAAGTGATTGTTGTGGATAACAAAAAAATGTAGCCAAACAACTTACACTTCTTTATGTCCGAAGGCCTTCTACTAGAAGTGACTTCACAACAAAAGTACTTCAAAGAGAAGTGCTTTAGCCAAGTTGCCAAACGGATCCGAAGTCACCGAAGGTGAAGTCACTAGTTGTTCTAGTAGCAACTTTTACTCTAACAATATATATATCATATATTTTTTATATTTTACAAATATTAATTATAAATATGATAAAAATTGTTCATATATTCTATCCTTCTTTATATATACACTAGTCAAATCACGTGCTTCGCACGTGTTCGAATAATATATTATATATTGATTAGATATAAAATTATAAGATAATTGAGATAAATTTTAGATAAGCACATTATAAAAATTTAGTTAAATTATAAATATTATAGTTTACTCTTCAAATATACACATAAATCAGTAATCAAACTGACATTTATTTGAGCGACATTTGTATGAATTTAACAACTTTGATTTATAAGGATTGTTTATAATATTATAAACAACACTCCTTTTACATTATTATTATTATCATACTTATTTATTTGCAACCAATGTAAAGATTGATTGATTTTAGTTAGTTATGATATATTTTTATATTTCTAGACTTATACATTTCAAATGAAAATGAAGATAATTTTGAAAGCAAAATAAGATGCGAAGAATGAAAACATCCACCACAACCTAGCAAGAAGTAAATATTACAACATAAATTACCATAGATCAATCCAAAATAGGTAGGATGAAAATATTATGTCAATTAGATATGGACTAACAAAGAGGCCACTCATGTTACAAAACTTTTACTTAGTCATCAAAAATCTGAGTCATGATAAGCTACCATCCGTGCATGAATATATCTCAAAGAATCTATATAAAGAGGTGAGCGAGAAATATGTTTTCAAATTTTACTTTGTTCCTAACAAGTCAGATTCCGAATTGACAACGTTAATGTGTCTCACCTGATCAACAAACTTTCCACTTCACAAAAAAAAATCATAAAAGAAAGAAAGTGGGATCCTCTTGCATCAACAATAACAATGCACAAATGTTTTTGGCATACGAAAGAACTTGAATGGGAATGAACATTTAGATCTAGTATAATTTTCACTTAAACAAAACTCACCTTATGACGACATCACCCGATCCCAATTGGATTAGGAATAACAATTAATCCAAATCTTAATTGGGTCTACAAAGCCTAATTCTCTGGATTGGTCTACTACTGAGATCTATAGAAATTGCTCCAAATCCTAATTGGGTCTACAAAGCCTAATTCAAATTTTCAGTTAAACTTCAGAGATAGAAATTTTAAATTTGAGAATTTCCTTTTTAGTTAAGAACTTACATCTTACTTTATTTCATTTTTACTTTTGACATTTTAGGTTTACAATGTGAATCGACATTTTTCAATTTTAGGAGAGCGGTGTTTTCTACATGGACGAGGTGTCATTCTCCAAAGTGCATACACTGCTACAGATATCCTCTTTACTTCACTCTGGCAAATCTCCTTTAGAAAGGCAACACTGCAGCCTTGCACAGAGAGGAGATCGGTGTTTTCTACATAGACGAGGTGTCATTCTCCGGTGCATACACCAATCCCATAATGCAGGGCATATGGTGTTATCCGGGATGTGACGTGTTCTACAAGAATAGACGGCTGACGGAGGATAGTTGGTGGAAGAACTGGAGGACGAATCGAGCGACTCAATGTTGATTAGACGATGGGGGAGATAGAATGAACAAACAACATTCGCCCAAGCAAACCTACCAGGAAGGGAGAGAGAGAGAGGGGGGGCTACTGTTAATCGTCAACAGAAAGCGAGAGGGAGAGCGAGATCGGAGAGAGAGAGAGAGAGAGAGAGAGAGAGAGAGAGAGAGAGAAACGATGAGGAGGGAGAGGCGATAACGGCGAGGAGATGGGGGTAGAGATGGCGCCAAGAGGTGGAGACGAAAACGGAAACGGCTAGAGATGCCGGTAGGCATTTGTAACACAGGTGAAAATCGGACAATTGGATGAGGGGACAACACCTATGTTCACGTAGTTTAAATAACATATTATATTTTATTTTGAAGGCAATATTTTAGATAGTTTGTAGATTTCATGATTATTTATTTAAATATATTAGTTAGGTTTGAATTAGAAAGCACTTAAAGGTTTTTTATTGAATATGAGAGAGTTTGAAAATTTAGTGAAAGGTCCAAAAGTAACTACTTTGATGATCGAGTTCACAATATGTTCCATTAAAATTTTATGAGATTTAAAGTAACTACTTTGATGACTTGGTTTGTGATATAAAGTTTTCTCATTTATTTAACTCTCTCAACTACCAACATCTTCAATAAAATAAGAGAGAGAGAGAGAGAGAGAGAGAGAGAGAATTGCTCAAATGATAACATTTTGTATTGCAAACCAAACATGTATATTTACATGAAGTGAAATGGTATAAGTCAAATGTGCTTTGGCCATTATAATGGAGATCAAAGATAATGTTGTGTAGCTCAGTAGGAAGTAGCTAACTCATACTTTAGTGAATAAAAAATAATTAATTAATAGATAGAAAATAGAGAAATTTGCAAAGTAGAAAATTTTAATTAATGTAAAAAATATAAAAAATATATATATTATAGAAACATCAAAAATCTGAAAGTTATGAAATTTAAAAAAATTAAAAGGGTAGGGATTCAAAATCTAAAAACTTCGAAAACTTGGAAATCTGAAAAGATTAGAAAAATAAAAGTTGAAAAGATTGGAAATATGAAAACTAATTAAACACTTGAAAAGTTCAAAATTCTTTGAGGTTTGAAATTCTTAAATCGTAAAAAGTAAGATCCTAAAGATACATAAAATATTGACGGTCTAAAAATTGTGAAAAAAAGAATTGTAATCTAACCCAACCAACAGAGTTTTATTATTTATTTTATTGTATTTTATATAGAAAAAATACCATAAACAATTTTTATAATGGGATGTTTGTATGCATGATAAATTAGGATTTTATTACCATCTTATATTTTTGTAACAAAACTTCTTACAAGAGGTGTTTGACAATCATTATAATTTTATGGTTTTAAAGAGTTTTACTTTATGAATAAAAAAAGCAAGTGACACCTTTTTTTTATCTTGTCATCTCCCACCTTGTTTAGTCATATATGGTATCCACTATTTTCTTATTATCATATCTTCCCAAACTTGATAAATATATTTTAGTGATTAGCTTACACTTTATTTTGTTACAATCTTTTATCATGAAAATGTACACAAAATTATTGTGCAACCAAACACCCTACGTGATGTAAGAGCAAAGTTAGGCCGCGAATGAATACATGCCAACCAAATTTCTAAATTTTATAATAGCGTAATGTAGTTTATAAATTTTAAAAATAAAACCACACAAATAAAAAATCAAGTCCAAACACTTTATGAATACATATAATTAAGATGATGTCAACATTTCATGTTACCTGGGAATCTATTAGTAAAATATTTTATAATTTATCATCATTATGTCCTAAAACTATTCGACCATTGTTGATTTCACATTTATAAAAAATATCCCGTCATATTATATTGTTGAATCTTGTTTGACAACAATAAGTATTAAGCAATAAATATATTTATCAATAAGATTATCATTTTTAGATGCTTCCATTTTTTACCTGTATTTACTTTTCTAGTAAATACATATTTAGATATTTTAATTTTATATCATACTTTAATAGTGATATAGCATTTATATTTACAAAAAATACATTTATAATACCAATAGATAAAATAATAGAATGCAATGTTAGTTTTATTTTAAAAAATAGATAATATCAACTATGCGGTGTTGACAATTATTATAAAACAAAGTTTGTAAAAAGGGTGATTAACATTGCATTTCTTACACACACAAAATGAGACCGTATAAAGAATAATAATGATGTCAGATGTTAAGTTTAGAGTTCAGGTACACTTTATTAGCTATCAATATAATAAAATATCATTTTAAAATGTGACAAGAGTAGTGAATTTTGGTAATAGATATTTCTATTATCATGAAAAGGGTTAAATTATTTTGAATAAATTGAAACTTTGTCCTAATTTTGATTTTTTATAAAAATAAAAATAATTTTATCTATGAAAATATAATTTACATTAATCTATACAAAAATAAATTAATAAACGTCATATTACTATTACATCTAATCTAGCATCTTTAGTATTTACTTTTATTTTGTATTCTTTATATAACAAAATTTTAACTATTTATATATTTATTTATCACAAACCTAAGATACTATTAACCACGAGTTCACCATGAATGTATTACTATTACATCTAATCTACTCTCATTAATATTTATTTTTATTTTGTATCCTTTATATAACAAAATTGTAACTATTTATATAGTTACAATAAAAGATACTATTTAGGTTCAAAGAAAAAGATCACGACGAGTCCATGGTAAATATGGACAACAAAATACTATTTTTCTGAGGTATAATAAAATGGTATACACCACTAATCAATTGAATAGTGATAAATCAAAACTGTGAGGAGAGAGGATGTATCTAGACAACAAGGGAGACTATATGCTTGTCGACAAAATAAGGACTCCCACTTCTAATAGATAATAGATTATTCTTCCATTCTTTATCTCCTACTTCTCCACCTATGGTATGATGCTTCCATGCCGAGTTGCCTTCTACCAAGTCGATTGGCTGAGTTGAGTTGGTATCAGAGGGTGGTTGTGTAAGGTAATTTTATATAATATGTTTTATTCATTTGTGAGCATTTCTTTGTGCTTTAAACTATTTCTACTCCTTTACTTCTGTGTTATTAGTTTGATGAGTAATATCGTTGATTTTGGTGTGAAGTACTCGAGAGTTGCTCGAATGAGATGAGCCAGGGGAATATTTAGCGAAGAAGACAATATCTAAATCAATGATGACCGAAGGTAGAAGAAAAGAAATAATTAAAATAGTTAATGCTAACTTATGTGTAATAGAGTTAGAAGAAAATTTTAATCATATAATTCATAATAGAGATGCTACAAGCGATGTAAAAAATTCCAAATATATTTAATTTTCAAAACACTATAATAGATTATAAAATACTATGATCGATAGAAACAAGAATACAAAATATTTCAATAATAACTCCGCCTCAAAAGAACTTTAGCCCCGATGACTTCAAATTAAATAACTGATTTTACTTTAAATCATAAAGATATTTTCAAAACTAAAAAGCAAGAACTAGAACTAGTGGCAGTCTGCCGTAGAAGCAAACTTCCAACAATATTTACAACATAAATAAACTCTAAAACAATAAAATAAATCATTACACAATAAATCCAACAACAAACAATTCAAAAGAAATACAAGACTATAGTGATAATCATTATAAGATCTTTAAATAATACAACCTTAATCCAGATTTTGAAATAGATAATGAAATTATCTCAGAAAATTTATCTGAAGAAAAATTAGAACAAATAGTATTGCGCCGGATAAATATGGCAAATGACCTAATGTCACCACTTGAATAAGTAAAATCATCAACAAAAGAAAAAGAAAACAACTCGTGCCTCAAGCCCTACTCAACAAATACCGCACAAAACAAACCTATGGTAGAAAGCTAATCACTTCGGGTCAACATGGTTACTATAGTTGGCACGACTAGGCGTATCTACCACAAAAGATACCAACCTTTAATATAAAAACAACAAATCAATTAAAAATATTTAAATAATTTTTTTTAAAACATTACATTCAATATAGACCTTATTCTAATACATAGAAGGTTAGAATATATAACACAATGATGTCAATCAATACTTTTAGCTCTAATTTATGTACCCTAACTGAAAAGTAGTAAATCTAATAAACTTTGATAAGTAAAATAAGAGGTTGTGTAGTATACCAAATAAATCGATCAAGAAATATTAAAATAAATAGATAAAAAAACATTTAAATAAATAAGAATGTTACCCAATTTTGAAACTTTTTATTTTAATTTCTAAAAAGATTATTACAGTTTTTATGACCTCAACAAAATCGGATGTAACAAATATTGAAATTCCATGAAAACTGAGAATATGTAATTTTTTAATAGAATTATCTATAGACTATTTAAAAATAGCCTAGAGATTAGCTCCAAAAAATTGGCCTCATTGGGAGTTAGAATATTTTAATAAATTTCTGCCAGCATGGCATGTTAGGTTAAAAGACTTCTATCATTACTTTTTAAAAGAAGCTGAAACTAAGAGAGCGGCACAGATAGTCTTTCCACTAAAATAAAATGTGGAATAATATTATTTAAAAGTTATTGTATAGAATCTTCCTTGATACAGTCCTTTCATAAATCAAAATTTTTATTTGAAAAATATCAATCTTCACCAAATCTATCAACACTTTTGTATGGTTGTCAACCTACACGCAGCAAGCGTGGTAAACAAAATATTATCATAAAACAAACTTATGGGGTGTTTGGTTGCATGATAAATTTTTGTACACTTTCATGATAAAAAATTATATTAAAATAAAAAGTAAACCAACTCATGACATAAAATTATCATGTTTGGAGGGATGTGATTACAAAAAAGAGTAACCACCGCACATGACCAAATAAAGTGGGGGACCACAAGAAAAAAGAAAGAGGTGAGACCCTATTTTTTTGTTTAAGAAGAAAATCACTTTCAAAACATAAAATTGTCATGGTTGTCAAACACCTCTTTTAACAAGTTTTCTTACAATTTTTAAAAATTAAAATAAAAACCTCAATTATCATGCAACCAAACACCCCATTAGAGAAAACATAAGAAATATAACAAACATTTTTATAAACTAAAAAATCCTTATTATAAAAATAGATTTTATATAAAATATAAACAAAATACTTTTCATCCTAGAAAAAGATATTTAAAGAAACAAAATTAATAATAAAAGTAAATGCTTTAAATGCGGGAAAAATGACACTATGCTAACGTACGTCCTAAAATAAAATAAATTAATATGATTAATTTGAATAAAATTGAAGAAATATATGATAGAAGATTAAGGGAAGATATATTATTAGAACAAGAACACTATGAATATGAAATTTTTTTAGTGAAGAAGAAGACCTAGTGGAAGTCTATGAAAAAGATACGACCCATCAAGAATTAGAAGAAGATCAAGAAGAATGGAATAATGATAATTAAATTGCAGAATTAATAGAAGAATTTGATCCATATTGTAATGGTTAGGGTATTTATTTAATTAAAAATATTTATTATATTTATTATGAGATTAATTATATTTATTGAGTGCTACTCTCTCTCCCTCTTTCTCCTTTCGGTTTCTTAATCTCTCTCCATACCGTTTTTTTCTCCTCCTTTCGTTCCTATTCTCCCTCCTTTCCATTTTCTCTCCTCTGCATTAACCTAGCGAAACCATCCCTTCTTATCTACCTCTCCACATCCACTGTTTGCTTCATCCACACCCTTTTTTTTCTCTTCCATCGCTCCCATTTTCTCCCTCAGTCTGTGCGTCTCCTTCGCCGCCGCGTCGTCGTCGTCATTGTGCCTTTTGCGGCCACTCGCCTCCACCACCACCCGTGGCTTCATCCCACGGAGCCGCCGCCCCACTGACCGCTCTTGCCGCCTCCCGCGGCCTCACCTTGAGCACGACAACTGCCGCCGCCGTCCGCCGTCAACCGCGCGCCGCCGTGCCGCCTCGTTCCATGTGCGAGCACGTCACCCGCACGTCGCCACCTTCGGCATTGACCGCCTCTGTGGCTGCCGCATGGCCATCCCCGCCTTGCTAGCCACCAGTGCTCGCGCACCTTGCGTGCTGACCGCGCTTCGTCCCACGTAGCGCCACTCTGTCGCCTAGCACCTCACCCGCCTCCGCCGCCACCTGCGGTCGCACACTGCTGACCCCCCCTCACTGACCTGTGTGCCCGCGTGGTCGTCGCCGCCACCCGCCACCTCTGCGACTGCCTGCCGTGTGGCTGCCCGTGGTCTCGTTCCACCTGCATCGACCACCCTTGTGCCGCCTGCATTCCCCCTCCCCGTGCACCGGCCCTCCTCCCGTGCATCCCCTGGTTGCTGTTGACCACTCGCTGACACCCATATTTGACCGCCGGTACCCCCTCTCTCTCTCTCTCCTATTCTTCTATTTCTTTTCTCTTATATTATTTCTCTCCTTACGACAGATTTTCAAGAGGCCATCCGGATCGATTTTTCGTCGCCATCGTGATCGCGGCATACTCATCATCCAAATTGATTCCCTTGAAATTCCATGCTTCATTCGTCGTCGCCATTAAGGTAGGCATCTCAACTATTCTTAGCAGTCATATATATTTGATTAAACCGTAAAAATATGCTTAAATCACCATGATTAATAGAATATAATTATTAGGTTATTTTTGATTTATTAGCATGTTTAAATAGAGTTCAATTATCTTGTTCAACCATGCATGTGTAGTTGATTCAATTATCTATGTATGTTAATCAACATGTTAGGTTTTTCTATGATTGAGTCTAGTTAGATTTGCATGTTTGCATTGCGGTGATATTTAATATATATATATATATTTTCTGATTTGTTAAAAAGCCGATGTGAGGAGTTAAACATATGATCATATCATTTAGTTTTGTATCATATAGATTGTGGATAGTAGAGATTGTCAATGAAAGTACTTGGTAGGTTAGTTTGTAAACTTGCATGCTTCTTCATTAGATGCACTCTATGGTTAGATTGTTCTAGTTGTATAAAATTGTTATGTGGTATGCATGTGTTATGGTGTATTGATCTATGTTTGTCCATAGATGTAATCATGGTTGGATTATCATTTGGCATCTTTGGTTAAATGGTTGGTTGTCTGAGTTAATTATAAGCTTTCATCTTGAGAGATGTAGTACGCAGAGGGCTACATTGTAATGGAATTTTACTTCACCAGACTATAATTCGTGACCTATGGGCAGCAAATGAATTAGAACAGTCCGGAGTATCCGTCGATCTCGAATACTGCGGTTTATCCTAAGTACTCTCCTACCTAGGAGTACTATGGGATTTAGCTTACTATATGTTACTTCTATATATGGTAGATCTAATGTTATTTTTATAACATTAACTACAATGTCCAAGTTGAGCATATAACTTACTCAGAAAAATGGTTTATTTATGTATTTTTGGCATGTATGATAGTGTTTAGATGGGTCATTCTTATTATGATTGGTCTACGTGGTGTATGCATACTTAGTTTAGTTAAATGTGCAAGATATGTCAGTTTTAATGCATATAGAATCATGTTAACCATGGGGTAGTGGAAAGGCACTTTAATTAGTCTAATTGAAGATATAGAATTAGTTTAAACCCTATATATTATAATCTGAATTTTTAGGATTATTATCTATAATATCATTAGAGAATAACTATTATAGTATGATAGTTCAGGTGTAAGTCCTACTGGATCTATGGTGACTCACCCCTTCTGTTGTTAATATTTTCAGGTTTATAAGTTTAGCGCAGAAGCGTAGTGGTGTCTTAGAATTCAAGGAGCTAGTGATTATTTATTCAATGTTAGTATTTAATTTGTTTAGATAGATGTTTGTTTGTTGTGTTAATGGGTTGTAATGTTTGGAATTGTGATTTTAGATTGTGGATTTTAGTCTTTTTAGGTTCCAAACTGATACATTTTCCACGTTACGTCACCAGATTATCATCCTCTATACATGTTAAAAATCCGAGTCGTGACACATATCAACAATATCATATTAAATATATTTATATGATGGCACCAAGAGAAGAAGCATCTTTGTCAGAAATCAATATGATAGAAGAAGAGAATAAAAATTCAAATAAGCAAAATAATAATTTTTAATGAAAATGTTTATAAAAAAATACATAATGTACCTTGAGAAATAGATAAAAATAAAGTCCTCAAATTAAAATGAACTTATAAAGAAAATAAAAATTATTGTTGCAAAGATATGAACAGACATAGACTCTTCATAAAACAATAAAATAATTACTAATTTACAAATCATAAATAAAGAAAAAGTAAATCAAACATGCCAAAGATGAAATAAAATAACATAATTACATTTTGGATGTATAGAAATAATTATAAAAGCAATGTTTAGAAAAAGAATAGATTCTTATATTGCAATAATAATTGAAGATAGAAGGTTCACTAATCACAAACAATCAATAATAGAAACGATACAAAGTAATCTAATATATTAATACTTAAAATTCAGAATTTTTTCACAATATACAATCAATTTGAATGATAAAAACATAAATGAAATATTACATATATATCGTTAATTAAGAAATATATATAAATAATAGACAAATAAATCCTTATTGACAACCACAATTATTTAGCTAGTTTATAAGAATATGCTTACTAAATCTATTTCACAAAATATTGTGATGTTAGCATGTCAACTATCATATACCTGAAAATAATTGAAACAAAAATATAAAAATTAAGTCTACCAAGAGATTGGTTCATAACTTTAAAATATCTTAAACAAAAAACAAAACATAGATTCTCTAGTAACTTTAATTACTAAATAAATAATTTTATAAAATAATATAATTAAATTTAAAAATGTATAAATTTTTATCATAGATTAGGAATAAAAATATAGAATATGATAAAATATAGCAACTTAAATTCTCTTGTAGTAAAGAAAAATATTTAGAAAGTAACCAAAATGAAATAATGACAACTGCTAAACAGACATTTCCTAATGTAACCATGATTCAAAACATGTAAAGCTAAATAAAAAATCTTTTGGTAAATGCAATGATAGATACGGGAGCATCCATATCACATAGTAAATTAATAGAAAATAAATTTGAAAAAAACTAATCAAATTGAACAATACATATCCTTTGACGGTAATTTAGCAGCATTTAAAAACATTGCTAAAAATGAACTAAATATATAAATACATAATCTAACTTCTACAATTCTATATACTTCTCTTGATACTGTAGCTTTAAATGTATACAATGATATATTAGATCAATATAATTCTATAACTATAAACCCATAAACAATCACTTTTACAAAACAAATACCTAAACCCTATTACAGTAGCAAAAATTATGACAAATTCTTTAAACATGATTGGAATGGAAAAACCATTTCAACAAGCAATTAAAAATTATATCTATAAAAACTATAAATTTATGTTACAAAATATGACAAAAATGTAGAACAACCAAAAATTTCATAAGTAGGCTTTACACTCCTTTCGAATGAAGAAGTAATTTTATATCCAAGTGAACGAGAGATAATTCCTATAAGACTGCGATTTATAATTCCAAAGAATTTCTATAGAAAAATTAAAGGAAAGAATGGATGGTTAAAAAATGTTAACTTAAAATGACAAATGGAACAATAAATCCCTCATACCAAAGAGAAATAACAATAATATAAGAAACCTAGAAAAATAGTCAAACATACAAATTAAAAAAAATTAAATAAGCAAACATCATCATAAGTAAAGTATATGACTTCAAATAACAGAAAAAATCACAAAAAATTAATAGAATATGTATTGAATTTTAAATATAAGAAGGATAGTATCGTAACATTTTCCCTTGGGAGCAACAAAAATATAGTCGAAGAAAATGTGCCTATAAATATAAAAGAACCTCTGTCCAAAACACAAACATTCAGTGGTTAGCTGGAAATATATATATTCAAATCAAATATCAACAAACATTTTCAATATATAAATATAAATATATATATATATATACTAGACAACAAAGAAGTTAAAGAAGAATTTATCATTTTAGATATTTATATAATTAAAGACGAACTTAAAAATATGAAATTAAAAAACAATTTTATAAATAAGTATTCATTGGTCATTATATATAAAATGACCAACACCGTCATAAAGAAAGAAAAATAAAGGCTAAATGCACACTAGGTTCATTTTAAACTAAGCACCTTACCACTAAGTTACTTTTCGAAAACACTTTACCACTAGGTCCATTTTTTTCAAAATAGCATCACACTCACTCTATTTTTCAATAAAAATATCTTTTTTACCCATTCATGTTAAAAAAATATTTAATATTTCTTCTTAATATTAGATTTCCAGAAATTCTAAATTTAATAGTTAATTAGAATCTCTAATTTTATTTCCAAGTTTTAAAACTATTTTATAATTTTTATCTGATTTATGACCACAAAATATTGATGTGTTTGGAATAAAATTTATCATATTTTATTTATATCAAAATTTAAATATGATATAAATAATTAAATATCATATTATTTATTACATCATGTTAATTAATTTAAGTTATAAATAAAAAAATATTATTATGATTAAGACAACAAATTACCACATCTTTTTTATATCAAAATTTAAATTTGATTTAAAATATTAATTTATTGATTACATTAGGTTAATATATTTTATTTTAGCTGCATGATATTATTTTGTTTAGAGTAAAATTATTATAATTAAAATTTTATTTATTATAATTTTTTAATATAAAACATTAAGAATACTTTATTTAATATATTATGTTATTTATATAAATGTTTAACGATAAAATATGATTATATTTTGAATGAAAAAGTATTATGATTAAAACTCTATTGACAATACGTTATTTGGTTGTTTTTTAGAGTAAAATGAAAATTTGCCATGGTCATTGGAGTGGGTGGTAAGTGAAATGAGAGTCAATGGACTAAATGTGATGAAAATTTGGTCAATGGAGTTTTTGGTAAAGTCATTTTGTTAAATAGAGTGGGTGGTAATTCTCCCAAAAATAAATTTCAGTCGCTCAATATTTTATAGTTCCAAAATTTTATAAATTACCAATTAGCACAGCTAAAAAAAAAGTAAACCTTCTATACAAATTGTCTTAAATAACTATTTTTGAAAATCATTTAGAGCATTTCAATAGAAATCTAAGATATTGTAAAATTTAATTATAAACAGAATATAAAAAAGCTGAAGGACAAAACTAATAATATATATTAAAAAGGATGTTTTAGAATTCAAAATATTGCTTAAAGTACTAAACCAAATAACTTTAGTTCAAACTAGTTTAAATCCATATATTTCACCAACTTTCTTAGGTAGAAATTACTTAAAACTACAAAAGAGAAAAACTAGCATGGAAATAAACAAAAAATAAATAGATGTATTAAGTTTGATAATTTTTATACATCAAGTTAAGATAGTATATTAAAAAATAAAAATATAAAATGATTTTTTAATTTGATACTAAATTAAGATTCTGAAAAATAAAATTAAAAGGCGAAGAAACAAGAGAACTATGCATTTCCTCAACACCAGATGAACATTTTGAATAGAGTGTTATCTCATTGAAAATAAAAACACTATGTAGGTATTTAAAAAATAAATAAATTTAATATTTAAAAAATAGGATAATTTTATCATTCTATGTATTGATTATATCTTAATTTTGTCTAATTATCATGATCAACACATTCAACACCTAAAAATATCTTGGGAAATTCATATAAAACAAGATATTATTCTATCACTAAAGAAGGTAGTATGTAAACAGAATACATAGCAAAAATATTTAATAAAATATTAATAGAATTAAAAAATTATATTATATTTAAAATAAAAGAGTTTCTAATACCTTTATCACCTTAAAAAAATACAAAGTTTTATTGGTATACTTACTTATGGAGGAAAATACATTCCTAGTTTAAGTTAGTTAAAAAATTCACAAAATAAAATAAAGTCAGAAAACAATAGGTATAAAAATAAAAATAATAAATTAGTTTCAAGATGGGAAACAAATAAGGTTAAAATATCACTAACAAAGAAATAAAATAAATAAAAAATATAAAAAAATTTATTTATTACAAAAACTAAAAAAATCATTTCAACAGAGTCAGATAAATTGGTAGTTTCAACGAATACCAATCAATATTATTGAGCATAAATATTTATAATAGAAAAAGAAAAAGATGTTGTAATTTTTGGATATTTCAGGTTTTTTATGAAAAATTTCAAATTCTGGATCAATACTAATAGTTTCAACTAAACCCTATCAAGCCAAGGGTTAAAACCACACCCTCAAACTCTTACCTACCTTCTTCTCCCTCTAGAAGGTGCTTATGGGGATAGAGTTCCATTCAAAAAGAGTTTTCGAGGCTGGCGCGAAGGGAGAACCTATTATGGATGAAGTTTGTGTGAATATCACTAGAGACCAAACATTTGAATGGTTTGAAGAGTTTCAGAATTTCTTCTTCTTTCTCTTAAAGGGATTGGATGAATCTCTATTAGGTATATTCGAACCTGTATCGATTGGTTTTTAGTTTTTATCGTTTGGTTCCAATTAAGACAAATTCTACATGAAGCCATAGGAATCGTCACTTCTGCTGCACCATATTTTCCATGACGATTCATTATAGTGATATCAGAGCCTAGTTCAAGTCTTGGTCGAAACTGACGTCGAATCAATGTTATTTATGTAATTTATATGTTCCCAAATTTATGCAAATGTCTGTTTTATCGAGGACACCATAATATGTCTTTGTTTCAGCTAAGAGATTGGTTGACTCTGGTAGAATATCTTGATATAGAACATTCCAACACTACAAATCATTTGAATTTTGGAGCTCTATAGAATTCAAGAGAAGCTCAAAAAAATTTGGTGTTTCTATCATACTCAATTTGTCACTTGGATTTGGGGATTTTCTGAAATCTCCATCTATGGAAAAAATTGAATCTTGATAAGGCTTTGTAAGATGGGTAATGAAATTACCTGATGTTTCCCATTGATTTCTTGCATATAACAGCGGCAGAAGAAGATAATTTGAGAATTTTTTGGTGATCTAGGGTTCTGTTGGGTCTAGAGATGCCGGCCTGTTTCTCCCTATTTTCTTGTTAGCATAGAACTTTTATATGAAAGGATATGTACATATTTGGAAATGTCATTTTATGAGGATTCCATATTGTATTTTTGGAGAATTTTTGCCTTCCGGGATAATGAGTTATCTGGTTGAAAGATAGAGATTTCTATACAAAATCCGATCGATTGCCTCCTATTCTTCCTAATTTTATAGTCAATTTTGATTTTTCCTAGATATGAGTCTAACTTATTAGGAATCCCAATTTGATAAGTACTTAAACACATTTTTTGTGGATTTTTCGGAGCTCGAGATAAGGAGATAAGTCCGATTAAAGGAGTGCTACTCCCTCCCGATGAATAATGCCATCGGGGTAGGGGTGGGCACACCGGCGCATTATGCCAGTGTGTGGTGCATGGGTGGCACATCGAGTGAGGCCCTCTAGATGATGCAATGCACCGAATTTGTTTAAATAGATATTTAAATAGTTTAAATATTTAGCAAAATCTAAAAACTGAAAAAAAATTCTAGAAAATTTTTGAAAAATTCTATGATATTATTTGAGATGTTTCAAAACATTTAGTGGCATGTTAGATGATGTTAAGCCATATTTACATAGATTCATTCATAGTTAATCTTTAAAATCATTTTTAAAGTTTAACTTAATTAATTAGCATCTTAATTAATTTTTGTAAAATGAGATTTTATAGAATAGAAATTATGACATTAATTTATGACTTTGCATAGTATTGAGAATGCATAAATGTTCTAGATAGTCTATATGCACTTGTATGATTCATATAAACTTTTTATATGTTGTTTTCGTGCTATTTATTCATGAAAATTTGACATGCATGAAATTCAGAATTTAAAAAATAAAATATATAATTTTATGCTGATATATATGATATATCTTATATAATTATCATGCATGCATTCTTTGTTTATGTGATAAATATTAGTGTGTATGAAGGTGATCATGGACTTTAATGTGCTTGTGATTGCTTATTTTAATGTGTTGGTCATGTTATTAAATGGGGTCTGCACATACCTCCTCGTTCTTTATACAATCTAATTATACATTCTACCTTCCTCCATTAATGTACTTTATTTGGTTAAAACTAAGGTTTCTTATAAAGTCATATACATTTGCGAGTCTACATACCTTTAAGTTGCTTCTAATAGTTAGAAGCTGGTTTGTGGAAGGTTGGAAAGCGGGACCACTTGGAGAATCACCCTTATCAAGTGGGAGCATGCCAACTCAAGCTTTTTAAGTAAGGATTTGCACCTATATGGGTGCCTAGGTGTATACTTAGGGTTAAGTTCATGATCACATGTTCTTTTGCATATTTGTTATGTGCATGTGTGCTATATGTTATATCTTATATATGAAATTTCAAAGGTATTATACATATATACTTAGCCCATATTATTGATGAAACTAAAATAAAATCTCTACTTGTTTTGAATTAGGTCGATAAATAAGAGACATTAAGAATGACTTACGTAACCTTCTGTTGTTATGGTCTTAATGATAGAAATGTATGCCATATAGGCCAATCATATATGATATGATTCGACATTTCTAGAAATATCTCATTCAATTAATTAAGCAAATCTATATTACTAACTCTTATTAAATGCATATATCGTAATGAAGCCCTTGATCACATGCAATGATGATTAAATTATGATGAGATCATGATAATGAGATCAATTATCTAGATATATGTGATCTAAATGTTCCTAGTCATAAGTGATAGAAATGTATGCCCTACAAGCCAATCATATATGATATGATTCGACATTTCTAGAAATATCTCATTCAATTAATTAGGCAAATCTTCATTATAAGCTCTTATTAGAAGCGAATATCATAATGAAGTCCTTGATCAAATACAATGATGATTAAATCATGATGAGATCATGATAATGAGATTGATCATCTAGAGGTATTTGATCTAAATGTTCCTAGTCATAGGATACTTGAGACGGGACATCAAGGATCCGGATAGATTAGTGTATGTGATGTCTTCTCATGTGATGAGGATGACCGATCTCATTGGTCATTAGTGTGGAGACACTGAGATACACATACAGGTGCTCATTAGTTGAATGAGTTCACTGAATCGACCGAATTAGAAACCCCGAATGGTATCTTACCGAAGCTGTCTATCGGGGTTTTCTATCATCACGGTTGCATGGTTGGACCTTTGACACGAGTCGCCAAAGATGCCTTGTTGGGTGGAACTTGTGCTTTGACCATTGACTTATGGATCACAATTTAGATGGTCCTATATAGCGATGGATCGGGTACAAGGAAAATCCGATGGAGGCAATTGAGCGGACAACAAGGGATCATCCACTCTCGGTAAGTGAGAGTGAATGTCCTATGGGATAGTACTCTAAATCCTCGGCCGGGGTAGATAGGATAATTGGAAAAGGAGTTTTCCAATTGATCGGTCCGTGTACATGATCCTATAGAGTCGGTACACTAAGGAGTTGACGATCGATGCCGTACTCCTTTCCGACCGGGACATTGGATGGATGAGGGTTTATATCCATGTGGTAACTGATGATGGAAAGGCTCAATGGAGATGAGATTATCCCCATAGCCATTTGGGATCATGGGATGTGGCTTGTACCCTTCATGATCGGTAGGCCGATTAATATGTTATCTGATAACGGATTTAATTAAATTAAATAGAATTGTTCTATTTTATTTAGGCCTCAACCAAATAGGTTATTGGGCCTAGTGGGTCACACACAAAAGGACTTATCCACAAGTACAGGGGCAAGGACGTAATTTATAGAGATTTTGGGTTTTTATGAAAAATTCCATAATTCTCTATAAATACCAATGGTTTCAGCCAAACCCCATCAAGCCAAGGGTGAAAACCACGTCCCAAGCCTCCTCCCAACCTCCTCCTCTCTCTAGAAGGTGTCCATGGTCGATGGAGCTCCGTTCGGGAAGAGTTCTCGAGGCGGCGCGAAGGGAGAACTGCTTGTGGATGAAGTTCGTGTGGATACTGCTGGAGACCGGACACTTGAACGGTTTGGAGAGCTTGAGAAGCTCATCTCCTTCCTCTCCATGGGATTATATGAATCCCTATCAGGTATATTCGAACCCGATTTGATCGGTTTTCGATTTTCGTCGTTCGGTTCTGATTGAGACGGATTCTAAAGGAACCCATAGGAATCGTCGCTTCCGCTGCACCAAATTTTAATGGACGATTCCTTACAGTGGTATCAGAGCCCGGTTCAAGTCTCGGTCGAAACCGACGTCGAATCGACATTATTTCATGTTATTTATGTGTTCCCGAATCTGTGCAAACGTCTGTTTTGAAGAGGCCACAATATTCTGTGTATGACTCAGATAAAAGATTTGTTGGCTTTGGTAGAATCTCGTGATATAGGTATTTCCAAAGCAGCAAACCGTTTGAGGTTTGGATCTCTGTAGTGTTCGGGAGAAGCCTCAAAAGTTGGTGTTTCTGTCATGCCCGAACCAACACCCGGATTTGGGGATTTTGTGAAATCTCCGTCCATAGAAGAAATTGAGGCTTGGAAAGGTTTTAGGAGATGGGTAATATGATTACCTAGCCTTTACCTTTGATATCCAGCTTGGAACGACGGCGGAGGATGAGAATTTTTGAGTTTTCCGACGAACTAGGGTTCTGCGGAATCTGGCGGCGCCGACTTGTTTCTTCCTGATTTCCCGTTGATAGAGAATTTTTCTCTGAAGGGATATATACATATTTGGAAACGTCATATGATGAGGATTCTAAAGTGTATTTTTGGAGAATATTTTTCTTCCTGGATAAGGAGTTATCCTCGTTGCAAAATAGAGATTTCTGCTACGGAATTTGGGTGACCGCCGCCTCTTCTTCCTCATTTTACGGACGAATGAGATTTTTCCTGGATATGAGGCCGACTGTTTTAGATTCCTTATTTGATAAGGATTCCAACGAATATTTTTCCAGATTTTTCGGAGTCCGGTATAAGGAGATATGCCCGAGTTAATGAGATTAACTCTCCTCCGGATGAACAGTGCACCGCCCCTTCTTATCGGGCGGAGAAGAAGGATCCGAACCGGATCCGGATCCGGGTCAAACCCGGTTTGACCGGGCCAGCGGCGCACCGGCGGCGCAGACGCCGCGGGGCGCAATGCGCCAGCACACGCGGCGCAGCGCGGCGCACACCGTACGCGGCGCAATGCGCCAGTTTTATTTTTAAATGTTTTTAAATTGTTTAAAAGCATAGAAAAATCCGAAAAAATGCCATAAAAATCCTGAAAAATTATGAAAAATTCTATAATATTATTTAACATGTTTTAAAGTGTTTAATGACATGTTATATGATGTTTAGCCCTATTTACATAGATTCACTCATGGTTAAACTTTAAAATTGTTTTAAAGGTTTAACTTAAATTATTAGTGTCTTAATTAATTCTGTAAAATGAGATTTTACAGAATATAAATTGGGACATTAATTTCTGACCTTGCACAGTATTGGGAATGCATGAATGTTCTAAATAGTTTAGTTTTATATGTTCATTTCATATAAATTGTTTATATGTTATTGTCATGTTTTTTTTCATGTTATTTATTTCATGAAAAATTCGACATGCATGAAATTTAGAATTTAAAAATAAATTATATAATTTTATGTTAATATATATGATATATCTCATATAATTATCACGTATGCGCTCTATGTTCATGTGATGAATGTTAGTGTGTGTATGGAGGTGATCATGGACTTAATTGTGCTTGGCTTGTGATTGCTTTTAATTATGTTGGTTATGTTATTAAATGAGGCCTGCGTGTGCCTCCTCTCTCTCTATACAATCTGATTGTACATTCTACCTCCCTCCATTAATGTACTCCCCTTGGTTAAAACCAAGGTTTCTTATTGAGTTATGTACATTTGTGGGGTCTGCATACCCTTAAGCCGCTTGTAAGAGTTAGAAGCCGGTTCGTGGAAGGTTGGAGAGCGGGACCACTTGGAGAAGCACCCTTCTGAAGTGGGAGCATACCAACTAAAGCATTTGAAGCAAGGACTTTCACCTATAGGGGTGCCTTAGGTGCATGCTTAGGGTTAAGTCCATGATCACCTGATTTTATGCATATTTGATATGTGGATGTGTGCTACAGGTTATACCTTAGATATATGATATTCCAAAGGTATTATATATACTTAGCACATATTATTGATGAGACTAAAATAAAATCCCTCCTTGTCATAATTAGGTTGATAAACGTGTGACATTAAGAATGACTCACGTAGCCTTCCGTTGTTATGGTCTTGATGAGCCAATCTTAGATTGGATGGGTTTGTTGTGCTACCACAAGACTCATTCAGCAAGGGATTGGTGATCATGGCTAAGGCATTTGCCGAACCTTGGGGTGGACCATTTGCATGGCTTTGTTGTGCTACCACAAGGGCTGTGTGAAGAATCCATTCTCATAACGTAACAAGCGGATTTGACCTAACTAGAGTATATGGCTTGTTGTGCTACCACAAGGTCATAACTTTAGAGGCTAAATGACTAAGAGTTGCAAGAGTTGCAACTGGCAATAGTTGCCTACCTATTAAGTATGGGGTGATTTGTTGTGCTACCACAAGATCATCACCATAAGGTTAATAGGGTCTTAGTCCCCACTAGGATTTCATCGTGATATCCCGTCTTTGCATAATGAGGGTTATGCAAATTCGTCGATAATTAGTGGGAGCATAAATTAGGATCAAAGACCATATCTTAATTTTAATGAATGTTTGCAATGTTATATTGATAAAATTATATCTCAGTTATAGAATACGATAATAAACCACCATTCGTATGGCATATTAGATGCCATATAGCTTAATGGCTCACACTTCTTAGACTGGTTTAGAACTAAGAGAATTGTTCTCATAGTTGACCAATTAACTACTCTACTTGTGAAGTAGGTGTCTCCTAAATTATCTAGTGATATGAAAGAAAGATAAGATCATATCTTATAAACAAGATGCATTGTTTGCCTTAACTTAGATGTTAGTCTCTATGAGATATAAATTGTAGAGACAACATGGAAAGATGGATATGAGATCCATCATGGCTCATAGTGATGAGCTATCTAAAGGGCAACTTAGAACAACAATACATCTTAATTACTTCTTGTTGGTGAGACCAATAGTAAGAAGAAAATCATTAGATAGAAATAGGAGAGAGTTAATAGTAAAAGAAGGTGGTCAAGATAATAAAGCGAGAATAAGACATGATTCTTACACTTGTCATGATGATGATAAGTGGAAGAGAAAGTACAAAGTGTTTTGTATATAATGCAAAGGTGGAGCTTGAGAAGCTTCATGTATCCAAGTCATTGGCACTTACTTGTTTTAAATATACACTTAATGGTATTAGATACTATATGTGTATATCATAATATTAGATACTATGGATGCATCTAATGGTATGAGATACACGATATGAATCTTATATCTACAAGGAGTTGTAGATGATGACAAGTAAATGAAGGCTTAATAAAGAAGATATTGACCTACATATGAAATGGTGCAAAAGTTGCATCATTATTAGTGGGAGGTGCAATTCTTTAATAGCCTTATGGAGATGTCTTAATAATTAATATTGCTATTATATCCTTCTACAAGAACTTTATATGATTTCCTACTTGAATAAATGTTGATTTATTCTAAGCTATGGAATTGATAGATGTTCTAATAGATTGAATGGCAAAGTGTTTGCCGATGGGAGCTTAATAAATTGTTTAATCATATTTGATATGTTAGCTCTCATGTTATGTGTGAATATTCCTTCTAAGAGGAAATGGGTTGATTTAGATCAATCTACACTTTAGCTTTATATAGACATGGAGAATGGGTTAATGAGTTATTAGAACTCATACATTTAGATGTATGTTAGCCCATATCTAGTAAGGCTAAAGAAGAATATTTCTACTTCATTATTTCAAAGATGATGTCTCTAGGTATGGATACATGTACTTTATGAAGTACAAATCTAAAACCTTTGAGAAATTATCTGAGATTAAGAATGAAGTAGAGATACTTATGGAAAGAGTATTAGAACTCTTTGATGAGATCAAGGAGGGGAATACTTAAGTACATAATTTACATATAATAGAAGGATAATAGAATCTAATGGACACCTCTTTACACATTTTAGCTTAATTGAGTAGCTAAAATGAGAAGCCATATTATGTAGGACATAATATGAACAATGACGAGCTTTGCAAATTTCCTCTTTGTCTAATTTTGGTTAAGTACTCATTATAACCACTTGATCTTAATAGGTACCTTCTAAGTCTGTTCTGATTATTCCATATAGGATATGGAAAAGGGGTTAAAACTTGACCTTAAGCAAGTTAAGGTTTAGGAATGTCCGACCTGTTGAAGAAGTATAACTCTAACAAGTTGGAATATAAGACTATGAAGTGTTGCTTGTGGGATATCCAAAGGAAACTTTTGGATATTAAATATACGACCCTTATGTATAAGGGTATGTGTTGCTCGACTCACTATATTTCTAAAGGAAAAGTTCCTTCTTAAGAAAGATAGTGGGAGCAAGGTATATATGGAAGTTGTTCCGGTCCCACAACCCAATAACACTTCTATTAAGGTGCTAATTAATAATTACACAAGGACTAATAATAGGTCTTTACTTGTGTCCATTCTACCTAAGAGATATGTGAGACATATCTACGATAGATGAAATGAGGCATAAGATAATAAGGATATTGATCCTACGATCTATATAGAACCAATATGAGATATTGATTCATTAATGGGAAGAGACAATAAAATCCGATATAAACTTTATCTATTCTAATCAAGTTTAGAACTTGATAGATCCACCTAAGGATATAGTATCCATAAGGAATAAATGGATCACTAAAGAATAGATTGGAGTGGATTAGAAGGTAGATACCTTCAAAGGTGAGAATAGTTGAAAAGGATATCATTGAAGTCAAATAGTTGACTATGATGAGATCTTTTACCTATTCCATGGATTAATCCATTCGGATTTTGATTGTAACACTCTATGATTATGAGATAAGCTAATTGGATGTTAAGATAGTGTTCCTCTAAAGTATTTTGAGGAATAGGTGTATATGATACAACTATAGGGAATCAAGTCCCAATAACATCCAAGAAGAGTGTGTATTAAGTTCATTTATGGACTGAAGTAAAACTTCCCATAGATCATATATAAGGTTTAATGAGATTAAATCTTATGACTTCGTTAAGAACGAAGAGGAGCCTTGTGTATTCAACAAGATAAGTGGGAGTGCTCTTACTTTCTTGACATTTTATGTTGATGACATACTACTCATTGAGAATGAAGTTGGTGTGTTATCATAAGTGAACCTAGCTATCAAATTGATCCTCCAAACACAATTTGGGTTTTGAGACCTATGGAGATAGATCTAAAATCAATGCCCAGTTAATGTACGTAGTCACTATAGTCAAAGGGTTTGACATGATGAACTCCAAGATAGGTTTCTTACCTATGTGGTATGGAGTTGATCTCTGTAAAGTGTTGTCTTTGTAGACTTCTTGAAGGATAAAGAGATCACATAAATGGAGCCCTTATGCCTTTGTCATAGGGTCTATCATTTATATGATGCTACGTACATGATGTGATTAATGCTCTAAGTGTTATGAGCATTCATCAAGAAGATCCAAGTGAGAGTCACTGGATAGTTTAGAGATATATCATTTGGTACTTGAGAAGCACTGAGAATGTATCTCTATACACTGGAGGATAAGACTTGAAGTCTTGTAGTTTTACAAACACAAGCTTCTAATCAAATAAGTTTGATATTAAGTCAGAAATGGTGGTGCAGTGAATTGAAAGAGTTCTATATGATAGAACACTGTAAATTCTACAACATATGTAAACAAGTTTACATGGTGGTTGCACACTACTTGAGAAGTAGTCTAGATGAAGATTCTCATCTAAGGTATGGGATTGTCCCAATTTTCTCTGAAAGTGTATCATTGTTTTGAGAAAACAATGGAGTAGAGCCGATGTCTCATCAGAAGTTTAGAACTTCTGTGGCGAAACCATACAATCAGAGAGATTGCAACTTTTAGAGATATAATTAAAGATAAAGTATCTACCGTTAATAACATTGCAGATCCACTAACTGAAGCAGTTACTCAAAGAGTGTTTGAGCTTCACCTCGAGCTGATATAGATCAGCCGGATGGGTGATTGGCTTTAGTGCAAGTGGGAGATTGATAGAAATGTATGCCCTACAAGCCAATCATATATGATATGATTCGACATTTCTAGAAATATCTCATTCAATTAATTAGGCAAATCTTCATTATAAGCTCTTATTAGAAGCGAATATCATAATGAAGTCCTTGATCAAATACAATGATGATTAAATCATGATGAGATCATGATAATGAGATTGATCATCTAGAGGTATTTGATCTAAATGTTCCTAGTCATAGGATACTTGAGACGGGACATCAAGGATCCGGATAGATTAGTGTATGTGATGTCTTCTCATGTGATGAGGATGACCGATCTCATTGGTCATTAGTGTGGAGACACTGAGATACACATACAGGTGCTCATTAGTTGAATGAGTTCACTGAACTGACCGAATTAGAAACCCTGAATGGTATCTTACCGAACTGTCTATCGGGGTTTTCTATCATCACGGTTGCATGGTTGGACCTTTGACTCGAGTCGCCAAAGATGCCTTGTTGGGTGGAACTTGTGCTTTGACCATTGACTTATGGATCACAATTTAGATGGTCCTATATAGCGATGGATCGGGTACAAGGAAAATCCGATGGAGGCAATTGAGCGGACAACAAGGGATCATCCACTCTCGGTAAGTGAGAGTGAATGTCCTATGGGATAGTACTCTAAATCCCTGGCCAGGGTAGATAGGATAATTGGAAAAGGAGTTTTCCAATTGATCCAATTCCGAGTACATGATCCTATAGAGTCGGTACACTAAGGAGTTGACAGTCGATGCCGTACTCCTTTCCGACCGGGACATTGGATGGATGAGGGTTTATATCCATGTGGTAACTGATGATGGAAAGGCTCAATGGAGATGAGATTATCCCCATAGCCATTTGGGATCATGGGATGTGGCTTGTACCCTTCATGATCGGTAGGCCGATTAATCGGTTATCGGATAACAGATTTAATTAAATTAAATAGAATTGTTCTATTTTATTTAGGCCTCAACCAAATAGGTTATTGGGCCTAGTGGGTCACACACAAAAGGACTTATCCACAAGTACAGGGGCAAGGACGTAATTTATAGAGATTTTGGGTTTTTATGAAAAATTCCATAATTCTCTATAAATACCAATGGTTTCAGCCAAACCCCATCAAGCCAAGGGTGAAAACCACGTCCCAAGCCTCCTCCCAACCTCCTCCTCTCTCTAGAAGGTGTCCATGGTCGATGGAGCTCCGTTCGGGAAGAGTTCTCGAGGCCGGCGCGAAGGGAGAACCTGCTGTGGATGAAGTTCGTGTGGATACTGCTGGAGACCGGACACTTGAACGGTTTGGAGAGCTTGAGAAGCTCATCTCCTTCCTCTCCATGGGATTATATGAATCCCTATCAGGTATATTCGAACCCGATTTGATCGGTTTTCGATTTTCGTCGTTCGGTTCTGATTGAGACGGATTCTAAAGGAACCCATAGGAATCGTCGCTTCCGCTGCACCAAATTTTAATGGACGATTCCTTACAATAAGATCCTTGAAATGGAACATCAAGGGTCTGGATAGACTAGTGTATGCGATGTCTTCTCATATGATGAAGATGACCAAGCTCATTGGTCATTAGTGTGGAGACACTAAGATACACATACATGTGGTCATTAGTCGAACGAGTTTACTGAATTGACCAAATTAAAAACCCTGAATGGTATCTTACCGAACTGTCAATTAGGGTTTTATATCATCATGGTTTTGTGATTGAAACTTTGACCTGACTCAATAAAGATGCCTTGTTGGGTAAAACTTGTGTTTTGACCATTTATTTTTGGATCACCATTTAGATGGTCTAGTATAGCGAAGGATTAGGTACAAGAAAAACCCGATGAAAGAAATTGAGTAGACAACAAGGGATCGTTCACTCTTGATAAGTGAGAGTGAATGTACTATGAGATAGTACTTAAATTTCTGACGAGGGTAGATAGAATGATTGTAATATAAAAGTTTCAATTGATCTATTTCTAAGTATAGGATCTTATGAGTTGATATACAAAGGAGTTGCCAGTGAATGCCGTACTCTTTTTCGACAAGGATATTGAATGGATGAAAGTTTATATCCATGTGATAATTAATGATGGAAAGGCTCAATGAAAATAAGATTATCCCCATAGCCAATTGAGATCGTGGGATGTGACTTATACCTTTAATGACCAGTAGGTCGATTAATCTGTTATCAGATAACAAATTTAATTTAATTTAATTTAATTATTTTATTTTATTTAGGCACCAACCAAATAGGATATTGGGCCTAGTAAGTCACATAAATAAGGAATTATCTATAAGTATAGGGGCAAAGGTGTAATTTTTAAAGATTTTAAAAATTTATGAAAAATTTCAAGTTCTCTATAAATACTAATAGTTTTAGTCAAAACCTATCAAGACAAAAGTAAAAACCACATCCTCAGCCTCCTTCTTACCTTCTCCTTTCTTTGGAAGGTGTTCATGGGCAATGGAGCTTCATTTGAGAAGAGTTCTTGAGGTCGGAACGAAAGGAGAACCTATTGTGGATGAAGTTCATGTGGATATTGCTAGAGACTGGACATTTGAATAGTTTGAAAAGCTTCATAAGTTCTTCTTATTCCTCTCCATAGGATTAGATGAATCCCTATAAGGTATATTCGAACCTGTTTTGATTGGTTTTTGGTTTTTGTCACTCAGTTCTGATTGAGACAAATTCCAAATGAACCCATAGGAACACTTTTGCTACACCAAATTTTGTAAAACGATTCCTTACAGTGGTAATATAACTAGGTTCAAGTCTTGGTCAAGACCAACGTCAACTCAATATTATTTCATGTAATTTACATGTTCCCGAATCTGTACATATGTCTATTTGTCGATGCCACCATAATTTGTATGCGATTTAGATAGGAGATTGGTTGGCTCTAGTAGAATCTCATGACATAGGGCTTTCCAACACCATAAACTGTTTGAATTTTGGAGCTTTGTAGAATCTGGGAGAAGCCACAAAATTTGGTGTTTTTGTCATGCTCCAACTATCACTCAGATTTGGAGATTTTGTAAAATCTCCATCTATGGAGAAAATTGAAGCTTTGAGAAGCCTTTAAAACATGGTTAATATGATTAATTTATGTTTCTTTATGATCCTTTGTTTTGAACAGTGGTGGAGAAAAAGAATTTGAAATTTTTTCGGCAATCTAGGTTTTGTTGGGTTTGGAAGCGCTGTACTGATTCTCCCTAATTCTTTACCAATATAACATTTTTATATGAAAGAATATATACATATTTAGAAACTTCATTTTTTTAGGATTATATATTGTATTTTTAGAGAATTTTTGGTTACTAGGATAAGTAGTTATCTAGGATGGAAGATGGTGATTTCTGCTAGGAAAGCCAGTCGACTGTCTCCTATTTTTACTCAGTTTCTAGTCAGTTGAATTTCATTTCTACAAATGAATCTGAATGTTTTATAATCCTTATTCCATAAGGATTCCAATGCATATTTTTGTGAATTTTTTTGACCCTTGTATAATGAGATATATCCAGTTTAAGGAGAGGTTATCCTCCTAGATGAATAGTGTCATCGCAGGGAGGGGGCGGTTGAGTGCAGGCATGCGGGTGGCGCAAATGACGTGGTGCGATGCCGGCGCAATGCACCACCTTAGTGGCTCACCAACAGTGCATGCCGGTGCAATGCGCCAGGGCGACGCGCATATGGCACAATGCGTCGGGTGGCATAATGCTCCAGAATCTTTTATTTTACGAGTTTAAATTGTTTAGAATCATAAAAAATCAAACAATTCCAAAAAAATCTAGAACATGTATGAAAAATTTTAGAATATTATTTGACATGTTTTAAAGTCTTTAATGACATCTTATATGATGTAAAATCTTATTTACATAGATTCATTCATAGCTAAAGAGTTAACTTAATCAGTGTCTTAATTTATTCTGTAAAATGAGATGTTACGAGAATAGAAATTAGGATATTAATTTATGACTTTTCATAGTATTGGGAATGCATAGATGTTTTAAATAGTTTAGATGTTCTTGTATGATTCATATAAATTGTTTATATGTTGCATTTATGTTATTTATTTCATGAGAAATTTGACATGCATGAAATTGGAAATTTCAAAATTATAGTATATAATTTTATGCTACTATATATGATATATCTTATATAGTTATCACGTATCTACTTTATGTTTATGTGATGAATGTTACTATGTATATGGATGTGATCATGGACTTAAATATACTTGACTTGTGATTACTTATTTAATTGTGTTGGTTATGTTATTAAATAGTGCCTACGTGTGCCTCCTCTCTCTCTATACAAATTGATTGCACATTCTATCTCTCTCCATTAATGTACTCCCCTTGGTTAAAATCAAGATTTCTTATTTAGTTATGTATGTTTGCGGGTCTACGTACCCTTAAGCCTCTTGTAATAGTTAGAAACCGGTTGGTGATAGGTTAGAGAGCGGGACCACTTGGAGGAGCACCTTTATGAAGTGGGAGAATATCAACTCAAACTTCTAAAGCAAGGATTTGCACCTATAGGGATGCCTTAGGTGCACACTTAGGGTTAAGTCCATGATCACCTATTTTATGAATATTTGATATGTGGATGTGTGCTACCTTTTATACCTTAGATATATGATATTCTAAAGGTATTATATATACTTAACACATATTATTGATGAGACTTAAATAAAATATCTTCTCATTTTAATTAGTTCGATAAACGTGAGACATTAAGAATGAATCACATACCTTTCATTGTTATGGTCTTGATGACCGATTCTTAGATTAGATAGGTTTGTTGTGCTACCACAAGGGCCATTCAACAAGGGATTGGTGATCATGACCAAGATAATTGCTATTTTTAAGGTGGATCATTTGAACGGCCTTCTTGTGCTACCACAATGGTTGTTTGAAGAATCCATTCTCAAAACATAACAAGTGGGTTTGACCTAACTAGAGAATGACTTGTTGTGCTACCACAAGGTCATAACTGTAGAGGCTGAATGACTAAGATTGGAAGAGTTGCAACTGACAATAGTTGTCTACTTATTAAATATAGGGTGATTTATTGTTCTACCACAAAGTCATCACCATAAAGTTAATAGGGTCTTAGTCCCCACTAGAATTTCATTGTGATATCCCATCTTTGCATAATGAGGGATATGCAAATTCATCAAAAATTAGTGGGTGCATAAATTAGGATGGAAGACTATATCTTAATTTTTAATGGATGTCTACAATGTTATATTAAAAAAATTATATCTTAGTAATAAAATATGATGATCAATCACCTTTAGTATGGCATACTAGATGTCAAATAGTTTTAATGGTTCACACTTCTTAAACTGGTTTTGAACTATGAGAATTGTTCTCATAGTTGACCAACTAACTATTCTACTTGATAAGTAGATGTCTCCTATACTATCTAATAATATGAGACAAGATAAGATCTTATCTCATAAAATTGAATAAAAAAGATGTATTGTTTGTCTTATACTAGATGTTAGTTTATGTGAGATATAAATTGTGGAGACAACATGGATAGATGGATATGAGATCCATCATGGCTCATAGTCATGAGCTAATTAAGGGCACATTAGAACATAAATACATCTTAATTATTTCTTGTCGATGAGACCAATAGAAAAAGTAACATCATTAAATAAAAATAGAAGGAGATAGTTAAAATTCTATGGAGGTCAAGATGATAAAACCAAAATAAGATAGAATTCTTACATTATCATGATAATGTTAAGTGGAAGAGGAAGTGCAAAGTGTATTGCACATAATGCAAAGGTGGAACTTGAGAAGCTTCACGAATCTAAGTCATTGTTGCTTGTCTTAAGTAAATACTTAATAGTATTAGATAATATATGTTTATATCATAGTATTAGATACTAGAGATACATCAATGATATGAGATACTGAATATGCATCTTATATCTACAAGGAGTTGTATATGTTGACAAATAAATGAAGGCTTAATAAGAAAGTTGTTGACTTACATATGAAATAGTGCAAAAGTTATATCATTACTAGTGGGAGATATAAACCTTTAGTAACCTTACGGAGATGTCTTAATTTTTAAGATTGTTATCATATCCTTCTACAAAAACATTATCCATATTTCCTACTTGAATAAATATTGATTTATTTTGTGTTTGGAAATGATAAATGTTCTAAAACATTGAATGGCAAAGTGTTTGCTAGTGAGAGCTCAATAAATTATTTAATCATATTATATATGTTAGCTCTCACGTTATGTGTGAAAAATCCTTTTAAGAGGAAATGAGTTGATTTAGATCAATTTTCTCTTTAGCATAATGTAGACATGCAAAATGGGTTAATGATTTGTTAAAAATCATACATCTAGGTGTATGTAGCCCATGTCTATTAAGGCTAAAAGAGAATAATTCTTCTTCATTAATTCAAAGATGATGTCTCTAGGAATGGATACATGTACTTTATGAAGTACAAATCTAAGAGCTTTGAGAAATTATTTAAGATTAAGAATGTAGTAGAGATACCAATGGAAAGAATATCAAAATTATTTGATAAGATCAAGAAAGGGAATACTTAAGTACATTATTCACACATAATTGAAAGATAATAGAATGTAATTTTAATGGATATTTCTTTACACATTTTAGGTTAATTGAGTGGCTAAAATGAGAAGCATATTGTGTAGGACAGAATATGGACAATGATAACCTTTACAAAATTCCTCTTTGTCTTATTCAGTACCTTCTAAGTCTATTTTGACTATTACATATAAGATATGGAAAAGGGTCATGGCTTGACCTTAAGCAAGTTAAGATTTTGGAATATCCAACCTAGTGAAGCAGTATAACCCTAACTAGTTGGAATAAAAGACTATGATATGTTGGCTTGTGAGATATCATAAAGAAACTTATAGATATTAAATATATCACCCTTATGGAGAAGGGTATATGTTGCTCAGCTGACCACATTTCTAGAGGAAGAGTTCCTCCTTAAGAAAGTTAGTGAGAGCAAGATATATGTGTAGACATGCAATTTTGGCATAGTTGAAGAGTTTAAATTCTTGTTTTCATGAGTAATATTTGAGTAACTTTTAAAGGGAACCAAGTTTTCCAGAAAAATCAAGTTTTTCGGCGCATTTCGAAGAAGATCAATAGAAGTTGACCAGGGTCAAAGCGCCCTATATACAGGGCACTAGGCCCTGAAGCCCTATATACAGGGCACCTAGCACCCTAGTTATAGGGCACCAGGCGCCCTACTTATAGGGCACCAGGTGCCCTATAAATGGGGCACCAGGCGCCCTATATATAGGGCACCTAGCACCTGGTCAAATTGACTTGACCGGCCGATTTGGCTCGTCACAGTGACTTGTCTTATCGATTTGACATACCTCATGATGCTGGCGCCCCATATATAGGGTGCTATGCCGCGTGGCACAGCTTTTCGAAAATGGCCAAAGTACCCTCTTTTGGGCTATAAATAGACCCCCATTTGAAACTAAAAAGAGGTTCCAACTCTGTACCACCCTAGAGTTCATCCAATACCATGTTTCTAAGCCATCTACACCACCCATAAGCCTTCAAAACGATCCAAAACCCTCTCCCAAAAACCCCAAAAACCTGCAGTTTCCTTCTTCAGAAATATGATTTTTCTCCGACTTTGAGGGTCTCTACACTCCATTTCCCTTACATCTAGTGCCAAAACACTCTTCCATTAGCTTCACTTGGGTATTGGCTATTTTAATAAGTCCTTTTTCCGTCTTGGAGGTCTTCCTACACTCCGGGGCGACGCCGTGAAGAAGGGAAGAAAATCTGCTGAAGCCAGTCCCTGGTGCCCCATAAATAGGGCGCTTTGACTTTGGTCAACGCGCCCCATCAAAGGGACACCTGCAGCAGACGCCCCATATATGGGGCACTAGCAGGGGCAGACCCCATTTTGCATTTTTTTGAGTTTATTTACCTTTCCGGTCGATCCTTTACTCCCCCCTTTCATTTTAACTCTCATTAACATGTCATTTAGCATATATTGAGCCACTTAACATGTCATTTAGCATATATTGAGCCACTTATTTGAATTTTCATGCATATTTAAACCTTCTAAATAGGGGTTGGGATTTAGTCCCAATCCGGTTAGTCTCTTTCCTTTTGCATGTTTGAATTCAAATTTGAGCACGATACTATGCTTTCATTTGTACTAATGAATCTTTCACTTGTTTCTATGTTTTCTTATGGACATTTTTAGGTAAATCCGATTGAGACGGAGCTTCAACCGGATCGAAGACAAAGGACTCACTAAGCTCTCTTCTTTCGGCCGGCCGAGAGAGGAGAAGTCAGAACCCAACAATCTCCCCGCTTCCAAAGGTACGACGGTCATTTCTGATAGAAATGTATGCCCTACAAGCCAATCATATATGATATGATTTGACATTTCTAGAAATATCTCATTCAATTAATTAGGCAAATCTTCATTATAAGCTCTTATTAGAAGCGAATATCATAATGAAGTCCTTGATCAAATATAATGATGATTAAATCATGATGAGATCATGATAATGAGATTGATCATCTAGAGGTATTTGATCTAAATGTTCCTAGTCGTAGGATACTTGAGACGGGACATCAAGGATCCGGATAGACTAGTGTATGTGATGTCTTCTCATGTGATGAGGACGACCGATCTCATTGGTCATTAGTGTGGAGACACTGAGATACACATACAGGTGCTCATTAGTTGAATGTGTTCACTGAACTGACCTAATTAGAAACCCTGAATGGTATCTTACCGAACTGTCTATCAGGGTTTTCTATCATCACGGTTGCATGGTTGGATCTTTGACCTGAGTCGCCAAAGATGCCTTGTTGGGTGGAAATTGTGCTTTGACCATTGACTTATGGATCACAATTTAGATGGTCCTATATAACGATGGATCGAGTACAAGGAAAATCCGATGGAGGCAATTGAGCGGACAACAAGGGATCATCCACTCTCGGTAAGTGAGAGTGAATGTCCTATGGGATAGTACTCTAAATCCCTGGCCAGGGTAGATAGGATAATTGGAAAAGGAGTTTTCCAATTGATCCAATTCCGAGTACATGATCCTATAGAGTCGGTACACTAAGGAGTTGACAGTCGATGCCGTACTCCTTTCCGACCGGGACATTGGATGGATGAGGGTTTATATCCATGTGGTAACTGATGATGGAAAGGCTCAATGGAGATGAGATTATCCCCATAGCCATTTGGGATCATGGGATGTGGCTTGTACCCTTCATGATCGGTAGGCCGATTAATCTGTTATCGGATAACGGATTTAATTAAATTAAATAGAATTGTTCTATTTTATTTAGGCCTCAACCAAATAGGCTATTGGGCCTAGTGGGTCACACACAAAAGGACTTATCCACAAGTTCAGGGGCAAGGGCATAATTTATAGAGATTTTGGGTTTTTATGAAAAATTCCATAATTCTCTATAAATACTAATAGTTTCAGCCAAACCCAATCAAGACAAGGGTGAAAACCACGTCCCTAGCCTCCTCCCTACCTCCTCCTCTCTCTAGAAGGTGTCCATGGTCGATGGAGCTCCGTTCGGGAAGAGTTCTCGAGGCCGGCGCGAAGGGAGAACCTGCTGTGGATGAAGTTCGTGTGGATACTGCTGGAGACCGGACACTTGAACGGTTTGTAGAGCTTAAGAAGCTCATCTCCTTTCTCTCCATGGGATTATATGAATCCCTATCAGGTATATTCGAACCCGATTTGATCGGTTTTCCATTTTCGTCGTTCGGTTCTGATTGAAATGGATTCTAAAGGAACCCATAGGAATCGTCGCTTCCGCTGCACCAAATTTTAATGGACGTTACAGTGGTATCAGAGCCCGGTTCAAGTCTCGGTCTAAACCGACGTCGAATCGACATTATTTCATGTTATTAATGTGTTCCCGAATCTGTGCAAACGTCTGTTTTGACGAGGCCACCATATTCTGTGTATGACTCAGATAAAATATTTATTGGCCTTGGTAGAATCTCGTGATATAGGGATTTCTAGCACTGCAAACCGTTTGAAGTTTGGATCTCTGTAGTGTTCGGGAGAAGCGTCAAAAGTTGGTGTTTCTGTCATGCCCGAACCGACACCAGGATTTGGGGATTTTGTGAAATCTCCGTCCACAGTAGAAATTGAGACTTGGAAAAGGTTTAGGAGATGGGTAATATGATTACCTAACCTTTCCCTTTGATCTCCAGCTTTGAACGACGGCGGAGGATGAGAATTTTTGAGTTTTCCGACGAACTAGGATTCTGCGGAATCTGGCGGCGCCGACTTGTTTCTTCCTGATTTCCCGTTGATAGAGAATTTTTCTATGAAGGTATATACATATTTAGAAACTTCATTTGATGAGGATTCTAAATTGTATTTTTTGAGAATATTTGGCTTTCGGGATAAGGAGTTATCCTCGTTACAAAATAGAGATTTCTGCTACGGAATCTAGGTGACCTCCACCTCTTCCTCCTCATTTTGTGGTCGATTGGGATTTTTCCTGGATATTAGGCAGACTTTTTTAGATTCCCTATTTGATAAGGATTCCAACGCATATTTTTATAGATTTTTTGGACTCCTGAATAAGGAGATATGTCCGAGTTAATGAGATTAATTTTCTCCCGGATGAATAGTGCTTTACGCGCCTGTTCGGGGAAGTCGATCGGCGCACGCCAGGGCGCACGCGATGGAGGACTGGCGCACGCCAGGGCGCACACAGGCGCTCACCAGCATGGCGCAGTGCGCCGGAGCACGAGGCGCATGCGCCAGACACTATATTTTATGATTTTAAAATGTTTAAAATCATAGAAAATTTCGAAAAATTTTCAGAAAATTCCATAAAAATTCTGAAAAATTTCTATAATATTATTTAACATGTTTTAAAGTGTTTAATGACATGTTATATGATGTTTAGTTCTATTTACATAGATTCACTCATGGTTAAACTTTAAAATTGTTTTAAAAGTTTAACTTAAATTATTAGTGTCTTAATTAATTCTGTAAAATGATATTTTAAAGAATATAAATTGGGACATTAATTTTTTGACCTTGCACAGTATTAGGAATGCATGAATGTTCTAAATAGTTTAGTTTTGTATGTTCATTTCATATAAATTTTGTATATGTTATTGTCATGTTATTTTCATGTTATTTATTTCATGAAAAATTCAACATGCATGAAATTGAGAATTTCAAAATAAATTATATAATTTTATGCAGATATATATGATATATCTCATATAATTATCACATATGCGCTCTATGTTCATGTGATGAATGATAGTGTGTATGGAGGTGATCATGGACTTAATTGTGCTTGGCTTGTGATTGCTTTTAATTATGTTGGTTATGTTATTAAATGGGGCTTGCGTGTGCCTCCTCTCTCTCTATACAATCTGATTGTACATTCTACCTCCCTTCATTAATGTACTCCCCTTGGTTAAAACCAAGGTTTCTTATTGAGTTATGTACATTTGTGGGGTCTGCATACCCTTAAGCCGCTTGTAAGAGTTAGAAGCCGGTTCGTTGAAGGTTGGAGAGCGGGACCACTTGGAAAAGCACCCTTACGAAGTGGGAGCATACCAACTCAAGCATCTGAAGCAAGGATTTGCACCTATAGGGGTGCCTTAGGTGCATGCTTAGGGTTAAGTCCATGATCACCTGATTTTGTGTATATTTGATATGTGGATGTGTGCTGCAGGTTATACCTTAGATATATGATATTCCAAAGGTATTATATATACTTAGCACATATTATTTATGAGACTAAAATAAAATCCCTCCTTGTCATAATTAGGTTGATAAACGTGTGACATTAAGAATGACTCACGTAGCCTTCCGTTGTTATGGTCTTGATGAGCTAATCTTAGATTGGATGGGTTTGTTGTGCTACCACAAGACTCATTCAGCAAGGGATTGGTGATCATGGCTAAGGCATTTTCCGAACCTTGGGGTGGACCATTTGCATGGCTTTGTTGTGCTACCACAAGGGCTGTGTGAAGAATCCATTCTCATAACGTAACAAGCGGGTTTGACCTAACTAGAGTATATGGCTTGTTGTGCTACCACAAGGTCATAACTCTAGAGGCTAAATGACTAAGAGTTGCAAGAGTTGCAACTGGCAATAGTTGCCTACCTATTAAGTATGAGGTGATTTGTTATGCTACCACAAGGTCATCACCATAAAGTTAATAGGGTCTTAGTCCCCACTAGGATTTCATCGTGATATCCCGTCTTTGCATAATGAGGGTTATGCAAATTCGTCGAAAATTAGTGGGAGCATAAATTAGGATCAAAGACCATATCTTAATTTTAATGAATGTTTGCAATGTTATATTGATAAAATTATATCTCTGTTGTAGAATACGATAATAAACCACCATTAGTATGGCATATTAGATGCCATATAGCTTAATGGCTCACACTTCTTAGACTGGTTTAGAACTAAGAGAATCGTTCTCATATTTGACCAATTAACTTGAGAAGTAGGTGTCTCCTAAATTATCTAGTGATATGAAAGAAAGATAAGATCTTATCTCATAGACAAGATGCATTGTTTGCCTTAAACTAGATGTTAGTCTCTATGAGACATAATTATAGAGACCACATGGATAGATGGATATGAGATCCATCATGGCTCATAGTGATGAGCTAACTAAAGGGCAACTTAGATCAACAATACATCTTAATTACTTCTTGTTGGTGAGACCAATAGTAAGAAGTAAAATCATTAGATAGAAATAGGAGAGAGTTAATAGTAAAAGAAGATGGTCAAGATAATAAAGCCAGAATAAGACAGGATTCTTACACTATCATGATGATGATAAGTGAAAGAGGAAGTACAAAGTGTTTTGTATATAATGTAAAGGTGGAGCTTGAGAAGCTTCATGTATCCAAGTCATTAGCACTTACTTGTTTTAAATATACACTTAATAGTATTAGATACTATATGTGTATATCATAATATTAGATACTATGGATGCATCTAATAGTATGAGATACCAGATATGCATCTTATATCTACAAGGAGTTGTAGATGATGACAAGTAAATGAAGGCTTAATAAAGAAGATGTTGACCTACATATGAAATGGTGCAAAAGTTGCATCATTATTAGTGGGAGGTGCAATTCTTTAATAGCCTTATGGAGATGTCTTAATAATTAATATTGCTATTATATCCTTCTACAAGAACATTATATAATTTCCTAATTGAATAAATGTTGATTTATTCTAAGTTATGGAATTGATAGATGTTCTAATTGATTGAATGGCAAAGTGTTTGCCAGTGGGAGCTTAATGAATTGTTTAATCATATTTGATATGTTAGCTCTCATGTTATGTGTGAATATTCCTTTTAAGAGGAAATGGGTTGATTTAGATCAATCTATACCTTAGCTTTATATAGACATGGAGAATGGGTTAATGAGTTATTAGAACTCGTACATCTAGATGTATGTTAGCCCATATCTAGTAAGGCTAAAGAAGAATATTTCTACTTCATTATTTCAAAGATGATGTCTCTGGGTTTGGAAACATGTACTTTATGAAGTACAAAACTAAGACCTTTGAGAAATTATTTGAGATTAAGAATGAAGTAGAGATACTAATGGAAAGAGTATTAGAACTCTTTGATGAGATCAAAGAGAGGAATACTTAAGTACATAATTCACATATAATTGAAGGATAATAGAATCTAATGGACACCTCTTTACATATTTTAGCTTAATTGAGTAGCTAAAATGAGAAGTCATATTATGTAAGACATAATATGAATAATGACAAGCTTTGCAAATTTTCTCTTTGTCTAATTTTGGTTAAGTACTCATTATAACCACTTGATCTTAATAGGTACCTTGTAAGTCTGTTTTGATTATTCCATATAGGATATGGAAAAGGGGTTAAAACTTGACCTTAAGCAAGTTAAGGTTTTGGAATGTCCGACCTGGTGAAGAAGTATAACTCTAACAAGTTGGAATATAAGACTATGAAGTGTTGGCTTGTGGAATATCCTAAGGAAACTTTTGGATATTAAATATACGACCCTTGTGTATAAGGGTATGTGTTGCTCAGCTCACTATATTTCTCAAGGAAAAGTTCCTTCTTAAGAAAGATAGTGGGAGCAAGGTATATATGGAAGATGTTCCAGTCCCACAACCCAATAACACTTCTATTAAGGTGCTAGTTAATAATTACACAAGGACAAATCATAGGTCTTTACTTGTGTCCATTCTACCTAAGAGATATGTGAGACGTATCTCGGATAGATGAAATGAGGCATAAGATAATAAGGATATTGATCCTAGGATCTATATAGAACCAATATGAGATATTGATTCATTAATGGGAAGAGACAATAAAATCCGATATAAACTTTATCTATTCTAATCAAGTTTAGAACTTGATAGGTCCACCTAAGGATATAGTATCCATAAGGAATAAATGGATCACTAAAGAATAGATTGGAGTGGATTAGAAGGTAGATACCTTCAAAAGTGAGAATAGTTGAAAAGGATATCATTGAAGTCAAATGGTTGACTATGATGAGATCTTTTACCTATTCCATGGATTAATCCATTCGGATTTTGATTGTAACACTCTATGATTATGAGATAAGCTAATTGGATGTTAAGATAGTGTTCCTCTAAAGCATTTTGAGGAATAGGTGTATATGATACAACTATAGGGAATTAAATTCCAATAACATCCAAGAAGAGTGTGTATTAAGTTCATTTATGGACTAAAGTAAAATTTCCCAAAGATCATATATAAGGTTTAATGAGATTAAATCTTATGACTTCGTTAAGAATGAAGGTGAGTCTTGTGTATTCAACAAGATAAGTGGGAGTGCTATTACTTTCTTGACATTTTATGTTGATGACATACTACTCATTAAGAATGAAGTAGGTGTGTTATCATAAGTGAACCTAGCTATCAAATTAATCCTCCAAACACAATTTGGGTTTTGAGATCTATGGAGATAGATCTAAAATCAATGCCCATTTAATGTACGTAGTCATTATAGTCAAAGGGTTTGACATGATAAACTCCAAGATAGGTTTCTTACCTATGTAGTGTGGAGTTGATCTCTGTAAAGTGTTGTCTTTGTAGACTTCTTGAAAGATAAAGAGATCACATAAATGGAGCCCTTATGCCTTTGTCATAGGGTCTATCATTTATATGATGCTACGTACATGATGTAATCAATGCTCTAAGTGTTATGAGCATTCATCAGGCAGATCCAAGTGAGAGTCGCTGGATAGTTTAGAGATATATCATTTGGTACTTGAGAAGCACTGAGAATGTATCTCTATACACTGGAGGATAAGACTTGAAGTCTTGTAGTTTTACAAACACAAGCTTCTAATCAAATAAGTTTGATATTAAGTCAGAATAATGGTGGTGCAGTGAGTTGAAAGAGTTCTATGTGATAGAACACTGTAAGTTCTACAACATATGTAAACAAGTTTACATAGTGGTTGCACACTACTTGAGAAGTAGTCTAGATGAAGTTTTTCATCTACATATTTGATATGTGATTGTCTCAATTTTCTGTGAAAGTGTATCAGTGTTTTGAGAAAACAATGTAGGAGAGACGATGTCTCATCGAAGTTTAGAACTTCGTGGCGATACCATACAATCAGAGAGATTGCAACTTATAGAGATATAATTAAAGATAAAGTATCTACTGTTAATAACATTGCAGATCCACTAACTGAAGCAGTTACTCAAAGAGTGTTTGAGCTTCACCTCCAGCAGATATAGATCAGCCAGATGGGTGATTGGCTTTAGTGCAAGTGGGAGATTGATAGAAATGTATGCCTTACAAGCCAATCATATATGATATGATTTGACATTTCTAGAAATATCTCATTCAATTAATTAGGCAAATCTTCATTATAAGCTCTTATTAGAAGCGAATATCATAATGAAGTCCTTGATCAAATACAATGATGATTAAATCATGATGAGATCATGATAATGAGATTGATCATCTAGAGGTATTTGATCTAAATGTTCCTAGTCGTAGGATACTTGAGACGGGACATCAAGGATCCGGATAGACTAGTGTATGTGATGTCTTCTCATGTGATGAGGACGACCGATCTCATTGGTCATTAGTGTGGAGACACTGAGATACACATATAGGTGCTCATTAGTTGAATGTGTTCACTGAACTGACCGAATTAGAAACCCTGAATGGTATCTTACCGAACTGTCTATAAGGGTTTTCTATCATCACGGTTGCATGGTTGGATCTTTGACCTGAGTCGCCAAAGATGCCTTGTTGGGTGGAAATTGTGCTTTGACCATTGACTTATGGATCACAATTTAGATGGTCCTATATAGCGATGGATCGAGTACAAGGAAAATACGATGGAGGCAATTGAGCGGACAACAAGGGATCGTCCACTCTCGGTAAGTGAGAGTGAATGTCCTATGGGATAGTACTCTAAATCCCTGGCCAGGGTAGATAGGATAATTGGAAAAGGAGTTTTCCAATTGATCCAATTCCAAGTACAGGATCCTATAGAGTCGGTACACTAAGGAGTTGACAGTCGATGCCGTACTCCTTTCCGACCGGGACATTGGATGGATGAGGGTTTATATCCATGTGGTAACTGATGATGGAAAGGCTCAATGGAGATGAGATTATCCCCATAGCCATTTGGGATCATGGGATGTGGCTTGTACCCTTCATGATCGGTAGGCCGATTAATCTGTTATCGGATAACGGATTTAATTAAATTAAATAGAATTGTTCTATTTTATTTAGGCCTCAACCAAATAGGCTATTGGGCCTAGTGGGTCACACACAAAAGGACTTATCCACAAGTTCAGGGGCAAGGGCGTAATTTATAGAGATTTTGGGTTTTTATGAAAAATTCCATAAATCTCTATAAATACTAATGGTTTCAGCCAAACCCAATCAAGCCAAGGGTGAAAACCACGTCCCTAGCCTCCTCCCTACCTCCTCCTCTCTCTAGAAGGTGTCTATGGTCGATGGAGCTCCGTTCGGGAAGAGTTCTCGAGGCCGGCGCGAAGGGAGAACCTGCTGTGGATGAAGTTCGTGTGGATACTGCTGGAGACCGGACACTTGAACGGTTTGTAGAGCTTAAGAAGCTCATCTCCTCTCCATGGGATTATATGAATCCCTATCAGGTATATTCGAACCCGATTTGATCGGTTTTCCATTTTCGTCGTTCGGTTTTGATTGAGACGGATTCTAAAGGAACCCATAGGAATCGTCGCTTCCGCTGCACCAAATTTTAATGGATGATTCCTTACAATTTCTCCATTTCATTTATTTTCATTCTACTATATTTTGGAGCCTTTGGCTCCTGGCGACCACACCCACTAACATCTCATCCACCAAGTCCCCAAAGCAAGCGTAGGGGCCGGAAAAGGGGAGATCTACGGATATCCCGTTTCGGGTGCTTACACCTTTTGGCGACCACGGTGGGACCGACTTTGCTTTAGTGAGTTCTTCTCTTCTTTCCTAAGAATGTCCACTTGAAAACATGCTTATTTTCACTCTAGTTCTCATTTAAGCCATTTCCATTTTCTTACATTTCCATTTGCTTGCTTGCATGCTTATTTATTTCATTGAAGCATCATCTTGTTTCTTCCAAGTTTACTTGCTCTCTGTTTATCTTTTTAAAAGCATACCGATCTGATTTCCAACTTTGTTAATCAAACTTATTTCACCTTAGCATTTTAGATATCATCTTCTTTCATCCCTTGTTAAGTATACTTGTCTATTTCCTTCTAAGCCTAGTTTTCCTTTAGCAAATCTTTCAAAGCATGCTTAGTTAAATTAATGCTTTCTTCCATCTTAGTTTAATTTCATATCATTGTCTTGTTCACTTGCTTCCTACAACATCTTGTTAATCATTGTATGCTTTTATTTTCTTCTTGGTTGCTTCTTATTCCTTGACATTTCACATGCATTTAGTTTACATTGGAGTTTTGGGTTCGCCCGTCTCCTTAGGACATCCGAGAAGGGAGGCTCTCTCCTCCCAAAGCCCCACACATCCAAACACTCCTCTTGGTGGTTGTCAACTCCTCCGGGGATTCCCTCTCGGAAGGACTGGGTAGCTTCCATCAAGGCCTCCGTAAGTCCCCAGATGTGAAGGATTCCCTCTTCACTGATCGGGCTGGTTGTACCCTTTTTACCCCAAAACCCGGAGTACCTATTACCTATCGTTGTGAAAAGAGTGACAACCTTAGATTGCTCGGCGAGCATAGGGTCCTACCCATTTATTTGAGTGAACAATATTTCTCTTAACAAGCCATTAATTTGAGGTTGAAACAACAAAAATTTACGTTAATCATTCCAAGTCTTTGCTATTACTTGTTTGCAAACAAAAACTGAAAATTAAACAAAAATCCCAAAATCATCTAAAAAGAACCAAAACAAAAATTTTTGCTTGAGGTTAATTTGCTTGATAACTTGCTTGTCCAACAAAAGAAAATCAAAACAAAAAAGAGGTCAAAAATCAAAATCAAAAGTAAAAAAAATCCTTAAGCTTTTATTTGTCAACCTTCTTTTTCTATTGTGTTTATGAATTTAAGGTCAGGTCGAGTTATCGGAATGGCGGATCAAAGATACGAGCAACTACAATTGGAGTATGACCAATCTTATTTCTATCCTGATGCCGTATGTGCCGTCAATGAACCCGAAGTTCTCCTAGAACCTAGTCGAGCTTCTCCTCAACCCAATCCAAATTCACTTTGGGAGGCATTCTCTCATGCCGACCCTACCCAACTTCAGGCTATCAAAGCCATCCTCAAGGGCATGTTGCCCACTGACCACATTCCTCCCGAAGGTGGTCTTCACATCTCTACCCCTCAGTCAGTGGCATATCAACCCAATGTGCCCACTCATGGCCATTCTTATACCGGGCTTGTAGCCCCAATTTTGCCTCATCCGGTAGCTAATTTAGATCACCCTGATCTGAATGTCGTTGCTCCTTCTAGGCCACTAGTTCATTCTTCCAATCATCTCAACCCTACTCACCCTTTGGTGAATCCCCCAATGTACCCTTCTCATCCGGCCACTTCGGCCCATCCAATCCCAATTCCGGTGCACCAAGCACCCACTTCTCCTCCTCCTCTTAGGGAACCTTCTGTCGATCAGTCCATGATTAACAAGATCAATCGCATGGATGAGCAGTATAGAGAGCTTAGACGTTTGATTGACACCAAGGCAGTCCCCGAGATTTCTCTTCCTTCCCTCCCTACTTTTCATCTACCTCCCTCTGAGATGCCGGTATACCGCCGTTACAACGGCACCGGTAATCCCTTCATCCATATCAAGGACTTTCTTTATGAGTCGGTAATGTGGTAAAAATGATCCAAGGGCCCTTGCTTTTCTTTTTAGAAGATCATTAAAGGGTTCAGCTTTAGAGTGGTTCTACTCGCTTGACTCTTTGGAGGCGAGTAACTTTGAAAATGTCAAAGCTAAATTTTTGCAGAGATATCAAGACAGGGTCGGACCAACATATTCCATCACCGACCTCATGGCTGAAAGAATGAGAAATGATGAAGATTTTACCAGATATGCTGATAGGTGGAGGTAAATGGCAGAAAAGCTTACTGATTCCATTTCAGAGCTGGAGCAAGTGAAGATGATCATCACCAACGCCATTCCAGTCTTAAAGAATATGTTGGCTTTGCATCACCCCACCTCCATGAGTGAACTCTATGAGAAGGCACGGTACATTCAGACACAACTTAGGGACTCACCTTTCATGAACTTGTTTGATCCTAAACCCCGAGCTGTCAAGAAAACCACTTTTACCACAACCGGCCCAGTGACTGAGGGTGTAGTGACAAACGAGAACCTCAATGTTGTAGGGAACCCACCTAGCAATTATCAACACCAGTTTAGGAACCCTCAACAAAACCAACCATTTAGAAACCCTCATCAACCTCAACATCAACCTCAGTTCCAGCCTCGTCAACAACAAGTTCTGATCCCTCAGTGACCGCAAGCTCCAGTTCCCCAACCACCGTGGCAACAACTGGCCAACTACAACCAAACACCCCCTCCCATGGCCTACGAACCCCGAAAGGTTGGACACAAGAGGAACCATTACCTGCCATTGCCGTACTCTCTCATGGATATCTTTAATGCACTCATGGCGGCAGGGCAAATTGCATTTCCAAAGGAGAAGTTGGAGTGGCCTCAAAATGTCAACACAGAGCGATACTGCCTGTTTCACAGATATCCTGGGCACACCGTGGAAAATTGTTTTCAATTCAAAGACTACATCCATGACCTTAATGAGCAAGGCAGTATTGACTGGGACCATATGGGGGAATACATCAAAATAGTGAAAGATCAACCTCAACGGCAGCACGCACCAGCTCAGCAGCAGCAACAACAAAACCCCAGCCTGGGGATTATCCAAAACCCTCTACCTCCACATGCACCCGCACCGTGGAATCAACACGTTAATCCCATCTTGATCTCTTCCGAGGAGTATCATCATCGGGGCCAGAATTGGCAAGTTGAGGGAGCCACCTCCGCCATGCATGTCAACCAAACCGTCCATTCTATACCTGAAGCTACATCAGCCAACCCCATTACTCTCAACCAGACACCCATCATCCGAGCACCATCACGACCCATCATAACACCACCAGCCACACAACTCCAATCGGGACGGACCCTAATCCGCCTGGTTAATCCACCACAAACATCACCACCACTAGGACCCATCATCATCCCGCCCCGAGCAACTGTACCTTCACAACCTACCTACCCTACTATGCCTCAAACCACCATCATTACACCCATCGCAAGAGCTCCCATCATTCGACCTAACCCACCACCCACCACTACCACCCCAACTATAACTCCTCAACTTGCCATAGTACTCAGGAGTGGGTGCATGTTCCAAAGGGTCTTTCCCCAGGCCGGTCAGTCAGGATTAGTACCAGAAGCAAAAGAAGAACACATCGATGAACCATTGCCTGGGACATCCTATGACTTGCTAAACCATCTTAATAAAATCCCAACACGGATCTCTATCTTAGAGTTGATCAAAATATCCAGAGTCCATCAAGAGGTTCTCCAACAGTACTTACAGCGAGTAATGGTAAACGAGAGTCTCCCCCCGAAAAAGATCTCATTGGTTTTGGTCCCAAGAAGTGAGTACCCAGCCCTTACATTCACAAAGGAAGAGTTGGCCAACCTGGAAATAAGGAAATGTGCCTTATGCATCACAGTCCACATCAATGGAGTAGGCATTAAGTCATGCTTGGTCGATACCGGAGCATCCATTAATGTTCTGCCACCAGAAACATTACATCTTTGTGGAATGTCCGAGGAGGACGTCCGGCCATCTCAAATAACAGTGACCGCATATGACAATTCGAAAAATCCTGCCGATGGCATGATTACATTAAATGTAAAGCTTGGACCCCGAACAGTCACTGCCAACTTTCACATATTAGAGATGGATCCGACATACAAAGCTATTCTGGGACGACCCTATTTGGAAGCATTAGAGGCAGTCGCCTCCACCAATCACCAGTGTCTCAAATTCCCTTACAAGGTACAAGTGATTAAGGTGACAAGCATGCCCTTAGACCATCCATCTTCTCCACCACCCCTTGGGTTGCCGAATGAACCGATTTTGACAATCTTGGATCTTCTAGAAATAAGTAGGCAGCCAAGGCAAGTGTGGAGAAGGAAAATAGAGAAAAATGAAACCATTGGGTGGCATATAATGAAAAGTTTGGGATACCAAGAAGGCCAAGGACTAGGCAAAGAACTGCAAGGCATAGCTGAGCCAATCAATGTAATGAGGTTACAACAAAAAAGCGGGGTTGGGTATGATGGAACCACTACGAATGGTCAGAATCTCAAAAGCAGATACTTTTACGGATGTTTACAAAAGTTTTTCATCAAGAAAGAGACCATTCAATTGGCTGAGAACAAAGAGGAGCAAGAGCTAGGACAAGACAAGAGAAGAAGAACTGATGACCCTGAAGATGACGTGTATCCTGAAATATCTCTTTTGTTTTCCACCGATAAAGAAGGGTCAAGTAATGAACCACTCCAGGTTGAACCACCTGTTGACCCACCTGAGGGTCATATTACCAAACCGATTCAAGGAAAAGTCCAACCAACTCCAAGAGGGCATTCCCTCACTATGTCATCTTTTGGGGCCAATGCCCCAACTCACTGTGATGCTCTTCCCGGGCTTCTTGGCCCGATCCCTATTTCTAGGCCCTCAGGCCCGACTTATGGGTCCACGTACCCACTTATTGCTCTTGGGCCATCGAGCCCCTCTATTAAATCCGGGCCTTTGTGCCCATTTTCTCCAATTCTCGGGCCCTTAAGCCCATCTCCTACCAGGCCCTCGAGCCCACATCCTCCTCTTATTGGGTCCATTGTCGACTCCAGAAACGGGTTCCGGATCGGCACCTCAAGAGAAGGTGAAAGATAGATGGAATATGGGAATAGGAGTGAATCGGAAAAACACTCGAAAAGCGGTAAAATGTCCTCACCTCGATCCCACACTCACATTGATCCCCGAACTTTCATCTCACGGCGTCGCTCGAGCACCGGAGATGGTTCGGGTCATGTGGGAGGAGAGTGAGGAGGAGAATAACTTAGAACATGATAAGAGAAATTGTGGTCGCCAGGAGCTGCGGGCTCCGCTTTATGGGATGTAAATTAAGAAGTTGAGTTGAATTGACCGTGTACCTTAGCGTGGGAGATCGGGATATGGGTTCAACCTTCTTCTTCTTCGGCCGGCCGATGAAGAAGAGTCTCCAATCAATGCTAGCTTGTTCAACCTGTGCAACTAGAAAAATAAACCAAGTGAAGAAAATAATTAGAACTATGGGAGGTGTAGTAACTGTAGTAAGAAGATGAGAAAGAAGCAATCGGAATCGAACTCACCGGATTGGGGTGAGCCTTAACCCCTTTTTTATATTTTTGATTATGTAAAAATGATGCAAATAAACTGAAATATGCTTTAAAACAGTAAATGAACTGATTTAAATGAGTTGAGAAAGCTTATGGAATGGATCGGCTTGAGTTGAAGCCGAGTTGGTCGGAAAAGGCCGTTTCGGGTAGCTTTGCACCCTTCTGGCGCGACTTCGGTGTAGAGGATGCTACGGACGACCCCGATGTCAGAATCGAGTTCCGTTTATTGGAGTAGACGGAAGACTCAGAGAGGAAGAGTTCCTATGTTGATAACTTCTCCGAAATCCTCCTGTATAAGTCAGTAAAAATTCTGAAAGTGGGCGGATATAGAAAACAGAACCTGGATGTGCGCCCTCAATGTAGCAATCGCCACGAACAAACGGCAAGTCGGAATTGAGTGCCGTCAGTTGGAGATGAAAGAGAACGAAGAGAGGAACAATTTGTATGTTGAAGACTTTTGCAGAAGAATCCCCGGATTTTATGAAGAAGTCGATGAATATGGTTGATGAAGAACACCCGGATCGAGCCTTCTCCTTCACCTCGGGATCGATTTCTTGACTTCGGATCGCCTTTGGACGTCAGGACGGCTTTGGAGAAGAGCTTGGACGACCTCTAGACGAGCTAGGCACCAGGGGTTAACCTCGGGTAGCTGAGAATGGCCCTCAATTTATAGGGGAAGGAAGCCGGTGCAAAATTTAGAAACTGGACCGACCGCGCCCCCTCTTTTCAAAGAGGAGGAGGGCGCGCAGGGCGCGCCCTCAAACCAGGGGCGCGCAGGGGGTGCCCCCAGTTCGGGGGTGCGGTCTGCGCGCCCCCTGTTTCAAAGGAAGCGGGTGCACGTTACGCGTCTCACTGCTAAAAATCGACGAAAACTTCCAGAAATTGCTAAAAATCGACTTGACATACGTAACGCGCCCCCGAACCGGGGGCGCGGTACAAATGATCGAAAATCCTCCGCGGAAACCTTCCAAAAATCCGGTTTAGAAGGTGCTAATCGGGGTAATTTGCGATTTAAAGAAACCGACCGCGCCCCCGCTTTTCAAAGGAACCGGGGGCGCGCAGGGAGCGCCCCCAGTTTGAGGGCGCGCCCCCGGATTGAGGGCGCGCAGGGCACGCCCTCCTCTTTCAAAGGGATCGGGGGCGCAGTACACTCTCTCTCCTGCGCGCGTGTTCCACGAGCCGTATCTTGCAAACGGGATGTCCGATTTGGCTCCCGTTTGTCATGTTGGAAAGAGGGCCTTCAACCGCACCTCCTCAAATCGGTAAACCAGCCGGAATGACTCCCGATATGTTCGCACGGGGCTTTCTACCGGTTTACCCTCTCGCGGAAAGCCGAAACCCGGGGCGAAGATCCGAAAGAGCACGGTTCCGATCGAGAAATCTCGGGTCAACTTGGGATGACTTAAAATGATGACCGAACAAGTCCGGTACGATCGGACAATCTGAAGTCATCGAAAAATCTGAGATTAACCCGGTAAACGTGAATCGAAAGCCGTAAAAGCCGCGAAACCCTAAAATTGACCGAACCGGATGTATGGCCCCGGTTGATGAAAATATTCGGCTAGAATCGACCCGGATGACCCGAAAAGACCCGGTGATGACCGGAAAAGCCTAATACATGGTCCGGGATAGCCGTGTCAGCACAGATCGAAAAAGCCGTAACGAATGCCGTCATTGACCGACGCGTACCGAAATGACTTCTCAGAAACCCTGAATGTTACGGAACACATGCGGGACTCCCGAGACCTTCAATTATGGACCATTCAAGATCGGTCATCGAGCAGGCTTCGTGTTTTTACAGTTCACGTGCGGCTCTCGCTTGAAGGTTACGGCAATATTCCGGAAATCATTGGTCCATTCTCAACTTACAAGGGGCTCCACCAATGTCCTTAGCTCATCTCCACGAGGTAGTCCAAATTAGATAACGGTCAAATAAAAGATATCGCCTATGGAATAAGAGTCTAGGGCTCCGAATCAAGCCAATTTGGCGTGTCTACATCCATGAACCCACCTTCGTCCATGATCATCCGGCCTACTGGCCCATCATCTCTTTCTATCAACATTGGGCCTGAAAGCCCCCTCTATCAAGCATTGCTCAAAGTCTTCCCCTCTTTATCAATATCTCCGCCTACTTTGGCTCCTATAGTGGATCTCAACCCAAATCGGGCACCTGAAGCCCATTCTGTCTTTATGTTTAGCACTCCATAAAAAAATGTCCTCCTCGAAACTCAAATTTCGATCGAGGAAACATCTCAACTTGCCCCGAAAGAGCATTCGACCCAAGGAGCCACCAAATCCTTGATTGACCTTCTTTGCCGTCCATCCTCTCCAATAAATTCCACTCTCTCCACCTCCTCTTCCTCTCCTTCTTTAGGTTTAGTTTCCAATAAAAATAGAACAAAAATCAGAGGTAGGAGAGTTCCAGAAAGATACTTGCATCAGTTAGCTCAGAAAAACATAGAATGTGCCAAGCTACCGGAGTATCTAGAAAATACGATTCAGCTGGATGAAATCCAATATGAGGAGAAAGATAACATTGATCAAACTTTGGGGATTTCTTCCTCTCTCAGTTCAACATCACCTACATCCAACAGAAGGCAATAAAGGGCTATGCAATTGCTGAACACCTTGCCCATCATCCTATCCCAATCTTTGACCCTATCCAATCAGAATTCCCCGATGAAGAATTGATGTCCATTCGATCTTCCAATCTGTGGACTTTATATTTTGATGGGGCATTAAACTCCTAGGGTAGAGGGATAGGGATTGTTCTTCTATCACCTGAAGGTGTCACCATTCCAAAGGCTTTTCAGCTCTATTTTCCAGCAACAAACAATATAGCTGAGTATGAAGCCTTGTTGGCCGGACTGGAGGCCGCTCACTTCTATGGTGTCACTAGACTAAGGGTGATCGGTGATAGCCAGTTGATTCTCCGCCAAGTGCTTACCAAATACTGCACATCTCATCCCGGGCTCAGACCATACCAAGAACTCACCACCTGTTACATCAAGCTATTCTCCAAACTCGAATTCATTCATGTCCCTCGTGCTCAAAATATTCTTGCCGATGCTCTCGCTTCCCTGGCATCTTCACTATCTGTCCCGCTAGGCAGGCAGGTTTGGACGATCTATGTCTGCCGACGAACCATTCCGGTAGTGAAAGATGCACGATTCTTGAGGGTTAAAGAAGAATTTGAAAGGAAAGAGTACATTAAGCAAAAGAGAGGAAGTATATTTAGTTGAGTTGGAAGAATTAGAAGAGAGTGAGAAATCGTGGTATCATGAGATTGCAAATTACTGTCAGGATCAGACATATCCACCGGGATCAACTGCCGAAGAGAAAAGAGCCATAAGAAGGGCCTCCCAGAGATACACCATCTTAGGTGGAGTACTTTACAAAAGGAGCTTGGCCGGTGTTCTATTAAGATGCGTAGATGAAGAAGAGGCTGAATTGGTGCTTAAGGAAGCACACTCCGGAGTATGTAGAGGCCATGTAAATGCTCAAGCCCTCGCCAAGAAGATCATCAGGCAAGGGTATTACTGGCCTACTCTGGAAGAAGATTGCTCGATCTTTGTCCGGCACTATCATCAATGTCAACTTCACGCCGACAAAATTCACTCTCCCGCATCTTCCCTTCACCCGATTCACGCCCATGGCCCTTCGCTATGTGGGCCTTTGATGTTATCGGACCCCTTGGTGACCCAAACTCCACAAACAAAACCAAATCTTTCATCCTAACGGCAACGATGTACTTCACTAAGTGGGTGGAAGCGGAAGCATACATGGAAATCAAGGCATCAACAGTCTGCACCTTCATCAAACGCAACATCATTGCCAGGTTCGGGATCCCAGGCGACATCATCACCCACAATGGACCACAATTCATCTCCCAGGAGCTGCGTGACCTTTGCAACAGGTATTGCATTAGATTGAATCATTCATCTCCATATTATCCTCAAGGCAATGGTCAAGCATAAGCCACCAATAAAACTCTGATAAAAATCATTAAGAAAACTTGTAAGTCTAGCAAGTTCGTGTACTGGCTATATAAGTTAGTTGATGCTCTATGGGCCTACCGCACTTCTATTCGAACCCCAACGGGTCAAACTCCCTATGCCTTAGCATTTCGGGATGGAGGCGGTAGTCCCATATGAAGTACTCGTTCCTTCCCTCCGAGTCCAGATCGATCGAGACATCCCGATAGATGAATGCCAAGATTCCCTTCTCGCGCAACTCGAACTCTTGGATGAAAGGAGGCTGGCCGCTGCCGAACATGCTAGATCTTATCAGAATAGACTTAAAAGATTTTATCAGAAGAGGGTGGTGGAGAGAAAATTTGAAATCGGTGAGGTTGTGCTTAAAAGAATATTCATTAAGCCGGACGGTCCCCGCTCTAAACTTCAACCTAATTGGGAGGGTCCGTATGTGATTTCGGGCCGTTTATCCCGGTAATTTATACAAGCTGACTAATGCAGAAGGAGAAGAACTTCATCCCTGGAATGGTGTATACCTCAAAAAATATTTCCCTTAAAACAAAAATCACAAAAAATCTATAAAATCCAAAGGTGTGAAGAATGATGATAACATCTAACGCTTGCTTGTTCAGTGCACCAACTTGTCACTTAGGAAAATAAGGATAGACATCATACTGCACACACTACACGCCTAGGTTTCGGAATCCAATGATTGGAAGTCAGAGAGAAAGCTAGGCAATGCTTGGCAAAAGAAGGTCAACCCTATCCCATTCTCTTCTTATTTCGGTCCAGAATAGATGGAAGGGGTTAGAATGAAGAGTATCGAAAGTGCCCATTGCCTTAGTAGGAAGATGCCTCTGAAGATCTGACTTCTTAAAGAAAAAGAAAAGGTGCCAAAAGATGGGCAATGACCCCTCAGGTAAGCAAAGGAATAGACCTGTCTGAATGTGTACCAACAAAAGCCCAAAAAAGAAAAAGGCTCCAAAATATGGGCATTGAACCCCTCAGGTCAAAATCAAGCAAAAGGAAAAGACCTGTCCGAATGAGGGCCATCAGAAGAAAAGGGCTAGAAGGAAGGACCCGAGGATGTCAAATCTCAAACGGGCAACGCGGGCACTAGTAAAGAAACAAATTCAACACCCCTGAATCCTATTATGCACTTACCATCAATCCTCTTCCCTCTTTAACCTTACGAATAGGGTTGACCGACTGGATCCAAGAAAAGTCATAGCCTATCAAAGGCAGAAGGTCAGAAGATCTCGGGCTAGGTACTTTCTTACACGTGATGTCTACTCTTAACTCTTAGGTAACAATGAGGGGCACCTATGGCAAGCAAGGCAAAGGATGAGATGGTCGTTTCTTTCACACCAAACCAAAAAAAATCGAATACTTCAAAAACACCAAACAAAATCTATAAAGTTAAAAATTTTAAAAATTAAATATTCAAAACACCAGAAAATCATAAAAGTTCTCAAAACACCAAAAACAGTATAAAGTCATCAAAACCCAAACAAATCAAAAAATTCAAAACACCTAAGAATTTGCTTTCTAGATTGACTAGCTGCCTTTACAATCATGTTTAATTTCAGTCTTGCATATTTCCTTTTGTGCATACTTATGTTTTTCTGTTATCTTCACCTTGATAAGGCCTATGTCCCTTGACAAAAGATCAAGGCAAGGGACTAAGCCAAAATAAAGTTCTAATATCTTCTCTCAAGTGGATGCAGGAATAGGAGAAGGCATGCCAACCTCATATCCCCAGACATTTGAAGGAAGCAAAAACAACAAAAAAAAAATCAAAATCAAAAATTGAAAAACTAAAAGTGGACTACCCCGACCCCTATTAGGACTTGCATTTAGTATTGCATCTATCAAAATAAATAATATTTAAGATGTGGAAGACCACAAGTCTAGAGGGGGCTGAGCCTCAGAACCCCTTCAACAAAATCAGTGAGGGCTCAGTCATTCCCTAGGCTTGCGGATAGGCCAAAGTTGAATATGCGGGGATGACGATTTCTTCATAGATGTCCTGACCCGTTATGTTCAACCTATATCTTCAACTATTTTCTTATACTTATTTGTATTTCTTTAAACCCAGCATGCATCATTTCATACACCAACATGCATCATCCCACCATGACCATTCCCCGCTTTCTAATCCTGCCATAACCTCTTTCCAGTCCCATTATGAACATTTTAAAAATGGTCTTTTATGGCCCCAGAGAAGGTCTTGATTTTTCAGAGAATCGGTTTCCAACGGGTTTTAACAATGATTTCATCGAAACAAGAAGTTTTTCCATGTCGAACTGAATCGGTATTGTTGAGTAAAACCTTATGAATTTGAAGAACCCAACCTTGGTTGATTGGCTGTCTCCTCTTTACTTTTCGCAATTTACTGCATTTCTACCGAGTCCAGCACACCATGCAGTTCAGGTCCTGGCCGGTAACAATTCTCCCCCACGTGGGATTTTAGTTATTTACTTTCAGTACTGTTCTTCTCTTTAACCAATCAACCAGAGGAAAGGTTTCGATAAGACAAAGGGTAATCTCGGAGTCTGGTAAAGTTTTATTCCACTCAACTAGGCCAATGAGGGCGTGTCTAAATCTACACCTTGGCATCACTTTTTCAGTCCATTACCACTTCATTCCACTACGCCTCATTACGCTTCGCTACATTCGCCTACGTTTCATTTGTGTCACTCCCCTACAAAGCCAACACCAAGGCGAGGCAAGCTGTAGACACGCAATTTTGGCATAGTTGAAGAGCTTAAATTCTTGTTTTCATGAGTAATATTTGAGTAACCTTTCATGGGAACCAAGTTTTCCAGAAAAATCAAGTTTTTCGTAGCATTTCGAAGAAGATCAATAGACGTTGACCAGGGTCAAAGCGCCCTATATACAGGGCACCAGGCCCTGGCGCCCTATATACAGGGCACCTGGCGCCCTACTTATAGGGCACCAGGCGCCCTATAAATGGAGCACCAGGCGCCCTATATAGGGCACCTGGCACCTGGTCAAATCAACTTGACCAGCCGATTTGGCCCGTCACAGTGACTTGTCTTATCGATTTGACATACCTCATGATGCTGGCGCCCCATATATAGGGCGCTATGCCTCATGGCACTGCTTTTCGAAAATGGCCAAAGTACCATCTTTTGGGCTATAAATAGACCCCCATTTGAAACTAAAAAGAGGTTCCAACTCTGTACCACCCTAGAGTTCATCCAATACCATGTTTCTAAGCAATCTACACCTCCCATAAGCCTTCAAACCGATCCAAAACCCTCTCCCAAAAACCCCAAAAACCTGCAGTTTTATTCTTCAGAAATATGATTTTTCTCTGACTTTGAGGGCCTCTACACTCCATTTACTTTACATCTAGTGCCAAAAAACTCTTCCATTAGCTTCACTTGGGTATTGGCTGCTTGAAGAAGTCCTTTTTCCGTCTTGGAGGTCTTCCTACACTCCGGGGCGACGCCGCGAAGAAGGGAAGAAAATCTGCTGAAGCCCGCCCCCGGTGCCCCATAAATAGGGCGCTTTGACTTTGGTCAACGCGCCCCATCAAGGGGACACCTGCAGCAGGCGCCCCATATATGGGGCATTAGCAGGGGCAGACCCCATTTTGCATTTTTTTAAGTTTATTTACCTTTCCGGTCGATCCTTTACTTCCCCCTTTCATTTTAACTCTCATTAACATGTCATTTAACATATATTGAGCCACTTAACATGTCATTTAGCATATATTGAGCCACTCATTTGCATTTTCATGCATATCTAAACCTTCTAAATAGGGGTTGGGATTTAGTCCCAATCCGGTTAGTCTCTTTCCTTTTGCATGTTTGAATTCAAATTTGAGCACGATACTATGCTTTCATTTGAACTAATGAATCTTTCACTTGTTTCTATGTTTTCTTATGGACATTTTTAGGTAAATCCGATTGAGGCGGAGCTTCAACCGGATCGAAGACAAAGGACTCACTAAGCTCTCTTCTTTCGGCCGGCCGAGAGAGGAGAAGTCGGAACCCAACAATCTACCCGCTTTCAAAGGTACGACGGTCATTTCTCCATTTCATTTCTTTTCATTCTACTATATTTTGGAGCCTTTGGCTCCTGGCGACCACACCCACTAACATCTCATCCACCAAGTCCCCAAAGCAAGCGTAGGGGCCGGAAAAGGGGAGATCTACGGATATCCCGTTTCGAGTGCTTACAATATGTAGAAGATGTTCTAGTCCCACAACCTAAGGACACTTCTATTAAGGTACTAGTTAATAATTACACAAGAGCAAATCATAGGTCTTTTCTTATGTCCTTTCAACCTAAGAGATATGTGGGACATAGATTTGATGGAAGAAATGAGGCATGAAATAGTAAGGATATTGATCCTAAGATCTATATAGAAGCAATATGAGATATTCATTCTAAAATAAAAAAATTTGTAAAATATGATGTAAAGCGTTATCTATTCTAATAAAGTTTAGAAATTGATATATCCACTTGGGTATAAATGGATCACTAAAGAATAGATTGAAGTGGATTAGAAGGTAGAGACCTTCATGGTGAGAATATTTGATAAGGATATCATATAAGTCAAATAGCTGTCTATGATGAGATATTTTTAACTTTTCCATGGATTTAATCCATTCGGATTTTGATTGTTACACACCATGACTATAAGATATGTCAATTAGATGTTAAGATAGTGTATCTCTATGATATTTTGAGAAACATGTGCATATGATACAACCTTAGGAAATTAGATCCCATTAACATCCAAATAAAGGTGTATAAGGTCTATTTATGGACTAAAGTAAAACATTTCATAATTGGTAGATAAGGTTTAATGAGATTAAATCTTATGACTTCGTTGGGATTGAAAAGATGCCTTGTGTATTCAAATAAGATAAGTGGGAGTGTTATTATCTTTGACATGATATATGAATGACATACTACTCATTAAGAATGAAGTAGGTATGTTATCATAAGTTAACATAGATATGAAATTAATCCTCCAAGTATAATCTAAGTTTTAAGATCTATGGAGATAGATCTAAAAGGTTCTTGGACTTTGCCTAGTTAATGTACATAGTCACCGTAGTCAAAGAGTTTGACATAGTAAACTCCAAGATAAATTTCTTACCTATGTAGTGTGGAGTCAATTGCTTTAAAGAGATGTCTTTATAGCTTTCTTGAGAGATAAATAGAGAACATAAGTAGAGTTCTTATGCTTTTGTCATAAAGACTATCATATATGTGATGCTACGTACATGACTTGATTAATGCTTTAAGTGTTATGAGCATTAATCAAGTGGATCCATGTGAGAGTCACTATATAGTTTAGAGATGTACAATTTGGTACCTAAGAAGCACCAATGATATTTCTCTTTAATGGAGGATAAGACTTGAAGCCTTGTATTTCTTGTTAAATAAGTTTGATAATAAGTCAAAATAATGGTAGCGCATTGAGCTGGAAGAGTTCCATGAGATAGAACACATAAAATTATACAACTAATGTAAAGAAGATTGCATAATGGCTGCACACTATTTGAGAAGTAGTTTAGATTGAGATCTTCATCTAAGATATGAGATTGTCTTAATTTTATCTGAAAGTGTACATTTTTTTGAGAAAACAATAGGGTAGAGTTGATACCTCATCAGAAGTTTAAAACTTTTGTGGTAATACCATAGAATCAAAGATTATACAGCTTACAAATCCACTAACTGAAATAGTTACTCAAAGATTGCTTGAGCTTCACCTTGTGTTGATAGAGATTAGCAAGATGGGTGGTTGGCTTTAGTGCAAGTGGGAGATTGATTGTAATGTATGCCATACAAGACAATCATATATGATATGTTTCAACATTTCTAGAAATATCTCATTTAATTAATTAGGCAAATTTTTATTACTAGCTCTTATTAGATGGGTATATCATAATGAAGTCCTTGATCACATGCAATGATGATTGAATCATGATGAGATCATGATAATGAGATTAATCATCTAGATGTATAGGATCCAAATGTTCTTTGTCATAGGATCCGTGAGATTGGACATCAAAGATCTATATAGACTAGTGTGTGTAATGTCTTCTCAAATGATGAGGATGACCGCTCTTATTAGTCATTAGTATAGAGACACTGAGATATACATACAAGTGCTCATTGGTCGAATGAATTCACTAAACTGATCAAATTAGAAACCTTGATTGGTACCATACATAACTATCAATCAAAATTTTTTATCATCATGATTGCATGGTTGAACCTCTAACCTGAGTCACTAAAGATGCCTTGTTGGGAGGAACTTGTACTTTTACTATTGACTTATGGATCACCATTTAAATGGTCCAATATAACGATGGATCGAGTACAATGAAAACTCAATAGTGGCAGTTGCGTAGACAACAAGGGATCATGCACTCTCGGTAAGTGAGGGTGAATGTCCTATAGAATAGTACTCTAAATCCCTGGCCAGGATAGATATGATGATTGGAAAAGAAATTTTTTAATTGATCCAATTCCGAGTACAAGATTCTATAGAGTCAGTATACAAAGGAGTTGACAGCCAATACTGTAGTCCTTTCTGACTAGGACATTGAATGGATGAGGGTTTATATCCATGTGACAATTGATGATGGAAATGCTCAATGAAGATAAGATTATCCCCATAACCATTTGAGATCATGAGATGTGGCTTGTACCCTTCATGATTAGTAGACAAATTAATCTATTTTCTAATAACAAATTTAATTTAATTAAATAGAAATATTCTATTTTATTTAGGCATTAACCAAATAGAATATTGGGCTTAGTAGGTCATACAAATAAGGATTTATGAATAAGTATAGGAGCAAGAGTGTAATTTATAGAGATTTTGAGTTTTTATGAAAAATTTCAAATTTTCTATAAATACTAATAGTTTCAACCAAACCCTATCAATCCAATGGTGAAAACCACGTCCTCACCCTCCTCCCTACCTCCTTCTCTCTTTAGAAGGCGTCCATGGGTGATGGAGCTCCCTTTGGGCATAGTTTTCGAGGTCGGCGTGAAGAGAGAACTTACTGAGAATGAAGTTCGTGTGGATATTGTTGGAGATAGGATATTTGAATAATTTTAAGAGCTTCAGAAGTTTTTCTTCTTCCTCTCCATGGGATTAGATGAATCCCTATTAGGTATATTCGAATCCATTTGATCAATTTTTGGTTTTCTTCATTCAGTTCCAATTGAGAAAAGTTCTAAATGAACCAATGGGAATCTTCGCTTTTGCTGCACCAAATTTTGTAGGATGATTCCTTATAGTTGATGAGCTAACCTTATATTAGATGGGTTTGTTGTGTTTCCTACAAGACCCATTTATCAAGGGATTGTAAAACATGGACAAGGCATTTGCCAAAATTTGGGGTGGACCATTGGCATGGCCTTGTTGTGTTTCCCACAATGGCTATGTTAAGAATCCATTCTCATAATGTAACAAGCAGATTTGACCTAACTAATATATAGCTTGTTGTGTTTCCCACAAGTAATAACTCTAAAGGCTAAATGATTAAGAGTTGCTTGAGTTGTAATTAGTAAAAGTTACCTACTTATTAAGTATGGAATGACTTGTTGTGTTTTCCACAAGGTCATCACCATAAAGTTAATAGGGTTTTAGTCTCCATTAGGATTTCATCATGATATCTTGTCTTTACATAATGAGGGTTATGCAAATTCATTGAAAGTTAGTGAGAACATAAATTAGGATGAAAGATCATATTTAATTTTAATGAATGTACGCAATATTATTTTAATAATATTATATTTCGGTTGTAGAATACGATGATAAACCATCATTAGTATGGCATATTAGATGTCAAAAGTATTCTTGGATCATATATCTTAGATTGGTTTAGAACTATGAGAATTTTTCTCATGGTTGACCAACTAACTATCCTACTTGAGAAGTAGATGCCTTATACACTATCTAATAATATGAGACAAGATCAGATCTTATCTCATAAAATTAAATAGAAAATATGCATTGTTTATCTTATACTAGATGTTAGTCTCTATGAGATATAAATTCTAGAGGCTACATGGATAGATAGATAAAGGATGGAATCATGGCTCATAGTGATGATAGAACAAAAAAGAGATAGTTAAAAGTCAAAGAAGGTGGCCAAGATAATAGAAACCCAAATAAGACATAGCATTCTTCCATTATCATGATGATGATAAGTAGAAGAGAAAGTGCAAAGTGTATTGCACATAGTGCAAAGGTGGAGCTTAAGAAACTTTATGTATCTAAGTCATTAATGTTTACTTGTATTAAATACACACTTTATAGTGTTAGATACTATATGTGCATATCATAGTATTAGATTCTAGTGATGCATCTAATGGTATACGATACCAAATATGCATCTTATATCTACAAGGAGTTGAAGATGATGACAAGTAAATGAAGGTTTAATAAAAAATATGTGGACCTACATATGAAATAGTGCAAAAGTTGCATCATTACTAGTAAGAGATACAATTCTATAATAGCCTAATTGAGATGTCCTATTTGATTAAGATTGCTAACATATCCTTCTACAAGAACATTATCTATATTTCCTACTTGAATAAATGTTGATTTATTCTGAGTTATAGAAATAATAGATATTCTATCACATTAAATGGCTAAGTGTTTTCTTGTTGGAACTTAATAAATTGTTTAAACATATTAGATATGTAAGTTGTGATATGTGTGATTACTCCTCTTAAGAGAAAATGAGTTGATTTAGATTATCTATTCTTTACCTTAATGTAGAGATGGAGAATGAGCTAATGAGTTGTTAGAACTCATACATCTAGGTATATGTTAGTCCATGTCTATTAAGGCTAAAGAAGAATATTTCTACTTTATTATTTCAAAGATGTTGTCTCTAGGAATGGATATATGTACTTTATAAAGTAGAAATCTGAAATCTTTGAGAAATTATTTGATTCTAAGAATGAAATAGACATTTCAATGGAAAGAGTATTAAAATACTTTGATATGATAAATGAGGGGAAGACAAGTACATAATTTACACATAATTGAAGAGTCACAGAATCTAATTTAATTAGACAAATAATGTATTTTAATTAATAAGCTAAAATAAGAAGCTGTATTATGTAGGACATAATACAGATAATGATAACCTTTGTAAAATTTTATCTTTGTCTATTTTCTGGCTAAGTACTAGATATAACCACCTTAACTTAATTCGCACCTCTTAAGTATATTCCGATTATTTTATATAGGAAATGGAAAGGGGTTAGAGATTGACCTTAAGTAAGTTAAGGTTTTGAAATGTCCAGCCTGGGGAAGAAGTATAACCCTAACTAGTTGGATTATAATATTTTGAAGTGTTGGCTTGTCGGATATCCTGAGAAAACTTATAGATATTAAATATACCACTCTTAAGTATAAGGGTATTTGTTACTTAGATCACTATATTTTTAGAGGAATAGTTCTTCCTTAAGAAAGATAGTAGGAGCAAGATATATATAGAAGATGTTCAATCCTAGAACCCAAGCACACTTTTATTAAGGTACTAGTTAATAATGATATGACCAATTTGTAGGTATTTACTTGTGTCCATCCAACCCAAGAGATATGTAGGACATATCTTTGATGGAGAAATGACACAAGATATATTAAGGATATTGATCCTAAGATATATATAAAAGAAATACGAGATATTGATTCTAAAATGAGAAGAAGCAACAAAATCCGACATAAAACTTTATCTATTCTAATCAAGTTTAGAACTTTTTAGATCCACTTAAGGATATAATATCTATAAGGTATAAATGGATCACTAAAGAATATATTAGAGTGGATTAGAAGGTATAGACCTTCATGGTGAGAATAGTTGAAAAGAATATCATCTAAGTCAAATGGTTGACTATGATAAGACTATTTTAGCTATGCCATGGATTTAATCCCTTAAGATTTTGATTGTTACACACTATGACTATAAAATATGTCAATTGGATGTTCAGATAGTGTTTATCTATGGGATTTTGAGGAATAGGTGTATACGATACAGCTTTAGAAAATTAGGTCCCAATAACATCCAAATAGAGTGTGTGTAAGGTCCATTTATGGATTGAAATAAAACTTTTCATAGTTGGTGTATAAGGTTTAATGAGATTATATCTTATGACTTCATTAAAAACAAAGAGGAGCCTTATGTATTCAAGAAGATAAGTGGGAGTGCTATTACTTTCTTGACATCTTTTTGTAGATGACGTACTACTCATTAAGAATAAAGTAGGTATGTTATCATAAGTGAGCCTAACTATCAAATTAATACTCCAAACTTAATTCGGGTTTTAAGATCTATAGAGATAGATTTAAAAGGTTGCTTGGCCTTACCTAGTTAATGTATGTTGTCACTATAATCAAAGGGTTTAACAGGGTAAACTCCAAAATAGGTTTATTACCTATGTATTGTGGGGTTGATCTTTTTAAGGAGATGTTTTTGTAAACTTCTTGAGAGATAAAGAAAGCACATGAGTAAAGCTCTTGTGCTTTTATCATAGGGTCTATCATGTATGTGATGCTACGTACATAACGAGATTAATGCTCTAAGTGTTATGAGCATTCATTCGGTAGATCCATGTGAGAGTCATTGGATAGTTTAGAGATGTATCATTTAGTACTTGAGAAGTACTAAGGGTGCATCTCTATACAATAGAGAATAAGACTTGAAATTTTGCAATTTTACAAACACAAGCTTCTAATCAATTAAGTTTGATAAGAAGTCACAATTATGGTGGTGTAGTGAGCTATAAGGGTTCCATGTAATAGAACATTACTAATTCTACAACTAATATAAAAAAATTACATAATAACTACATACTACTAGAAAAGTAGCTTAGATAAAGATGTTCATACATATGAAATATAGGATTGTCCCAATTTTATCTAAAAGTGTAACATTGTTTTGAGAAAACAATGGGGTAGAGCCGATGTCTCATCATAAATTAAATACTTCTATGATAATACCATATAATCAAATATATTGCAGCTTATAAAGATATAATTATAGATATAATATATCTACTGCTAATAACATTGCAGATCTACTAACTGAAGTAGTCACTCAAAGTTTGTTTAAGCTTCACCTTGAGCTGATAGAGGTTAGACAGATGGATGATTGACTTTAGTGCAAGTGGGAGATTGATAGAAATGTATGACCTGCAAGCAATATGATATGATTCGACATTTTCCGAAATATCTCATTCAATTAATTAGGCAATTTTTTATTACTAGCTCTTATTAGATGTGTAGATCATAATGAAGTCCTTGATAACATGCAATGACGATTGAATCATAATGAGATTGATCATCTAGAGGTATGTAATCTAAATGTTCGTAGTCATAGGATCCTTGAGATGAGACATCCTGGATTCGAATAAACTAGTGTGTGTGTGTGTGATATCTTCTCATGTGATGAGAATGACCAATCTCATTAGTCATTAGTGTGGAGACACTGAGATACACATACATGTGCTCATTATTCGAATGACTTCATTGAACTGACCGAATTAAAAACCCTAAATGGTATCTTACCGAACTGTCAATCAAGATTTTCTTTCATGATGGTTACATGGTTGAACCTTTAACTAGAGTCGCCAAAGATGTCTTATTAGGCAGAGTTTGTGCTTTGATCATTGACTTATGAATCACTATTTAGAAGTTGTGGACTCCAAAAATGGGTCTTGGGTCAGCACCTCGAAAAATAGGGTGAGGGAAAATGAGAAAACTCTAACCTCGGTCCCACACTCACATTGATCTCCAAACTTTCATCCATCAGCATCGCTCGAGCACTGGGAGATGGTTTGGGTCATGTGGGAGGAGAGTGAAGAAGAAATAAAGGAACTCAAAGCATGTAGAAAATGAGATGATGTGGAAGCCAGGAGCTGCGGGCTCTACTTTATGTAATAGAAATAAAAGACAAAATGTCCTTGTAGCTTAGTGTGGGAAACAAGTGTTTGAGTTCAACCTTCTCCTTCTTCAGCTGGCCGATGAAGAAGAGTCCTTAACCACTGCTTGCTTGATGTACCTGTGCAACGGTTTCGGGGTTAGCCCTAACCTCTTTTTTTTTGGTTTTTTATGATATATGAAATAATGCAAAATTAAATAAAAATTATGCTGAAATATGACCTAAATTATGCGAATGAAGAGCTAACAAAGATAATATGAATGATTAAAGATAATAAAACCTAGGCAAAGTGGCAACTAGGTTGGATAGGTTTTGTGTACGCTGGCATTCCTCTGATGCAAAGACTGCAACGGACAACACCGATGTCTGAATCAAGTGATATTTGTTTCAATGGATAGAGAGCTTGGAGAGGAAGAGTTTTTATGTTGACCACCTCTCCATAATATAATATTAATGACCTTTAGAAATATTATAAGTTGATGGAAATTGGAAATAGAATAAAATTGCATGATCTTGTTGAAACGATCACCACAGACAATTCAAAAGTCAGAATGAACTCCTATTTATCACAAAATAAATAAAAATTACCAAGGGTAATTTAATATGTAGAGAAGTTTTATTGAATATTCTTAGAAGATGTCTTAATTTACTTGAAAATTCTACTGTGGGAAGGTAAAAATCTGGGAACTACTGGCACAATGTCGATGCAAGATATGCTACGGGTGCCATAGTTGTTGGAATTGAATGATTATTATTGTGAATAAAAGATAACCTACCATGGTATAGTTTTTATGAAGACATTGTAAGATGAATCTACTAATAATTGTATGAAAATTGACTACAAAGACGATGGTAGAGAAAAGGTAGACTCTGGATCCGTCTGTGTAGCACTAGTGTAGTAGCCTCCACGAGCTGAGTAAATGTTGGAATTGAGCTATGTTTGTTAGAGATCAAAGATAGCTTGATGTGAAAAATTATTATTAAGAAGTCTTGGCCAGAATATGCTTGTTGAAGTCTGTAGAAGCCAAAGAATAGGGAACAGGACTGTGGAGTGGATCATACTTCTCTCTCTCGTTGGATCAACTTCATTGCACCTGGACGAAGAGAAAATGACTTGAGAAGGGTGAGATGAGCCTAGGGTGGCTGGAGGATGAGGAGAGTAGGATGGATGATGAGGATTCTCTTCTTATGTCGTTCAAATGAGTCTCCCTTAATAGGGGATGAGAAGCAAGTCAAAAAATAGCAAGTTTTGATATATCCGACCATTGGTTGGATTTTCTCTATTTAATATTGCTAATTTTCATCGTGAAAATTCTAGACACTTAATAAACTGATATAGTGAGATTAAAAACCATGGATCACCTTCCTTATGCTCAAAATTGGTCTCCACTCAAAGAGGAAAGAGATCTAGTCTAAAAATGGAAAGTTTTGATGTACAACACAAGAACTTGGATTACCATCATTTGATGGTGCTAATTTTCATCATAAAGCTTACAAAAACTTATCCAACTGATGTATAGAAGGAGAAAGGAAAGTGGTCATGAATTGGGTCAGGGATGTGGTAAAATGGTTGGGCATGCACTCCATTGGTCTTGATCAGGGTTGCGTGAGGACAAAATTGTGCGTTTGACTTCCAAGGGGCACTGCGGACAAACATGATATCAGAATTGAATGTCATTTGCTGAAAATAAAATATAATGAGACAAAAATACCCTCCTTCAATCATATCAGAAAGAAAACTCTTTGTATTTTATGTATGGATGCTGAAATATGACAGATGGTGGTGATCAGAAAGATTCGATAGCTACCGGAGAGATGTGACATGACCCAAAAGGCAATCATTGTTATCAAAACTTGATCATAACCATAATTGATTGATCATCATTAAATGGCTCATTGAGATGGATATGGTCCTCACTCAGTGGATATGGCTTTGCTTAGAAATCTATAACTTATCCAAAAAAAGGGTAGTTCAATTTAATGTTAATGATCCAAAAAAAGATGTAGCCAATAAAATAAGAGTTTTAAGATCTAAATAAGGCCAAATTAGCATGTCTACAGATTGCCTTGTCTTGATGTCAGCTTTGCGAGGGAATGGTGTGTAGCGTAGTGAAGTGAAATGTAAAGAAACATAGTGAAGCGAAGTGGATTGTAATGAAATGTTGTGAAGTGAAATAGCAATGGACTGAAAAGGTGGCATCAAGGTGTAGATATAGACACACTCATCGACCAAATTTGGGAAAGAGAATCTCTTCAAGTTCCTTGGATTACAGCCACATTTCATCAAGCATTCTTACATCTGATTCGTAAAAGATGTGCCACGGGCACAAGAAAGATAAAATAAAAGAGTAGCCAACCCCCAATATGGTGGGGAGTCCCTGAATCATGGGTTCGTAGGTTGATCATCAGCCAACAACCTGATCTTTGTAGTGTTCTTATACTGTGATGGGCCAAAGTTTTAAAAGATATTCGTTTTGTAAAACAAAAGAATGCCAATAGAGTATATTTAGTCTCTCAGATTCATTTGAGTCTTCCAAAAGAAATGATTTGATTCAGAATGAAATGACCTCAGATTCCATAAGGCAAATGTTAAAGCATCAATCAATTGACTGTGAGGATAAGTGGCAGTGTAAGGGTTATGAAGAAAATGAGTGCCCATGGTGGGATAGAAAATGGGGTGACTGGCATGGTGGGATAAATAGATATAAAGTGTTGCCAGAGACTACAGTGGGATAGAGTTGAAAGATGTTGCATAAAAATGATTGTGATAGATAACAGATGCGGTGGGGCAAAAGACACAGTGAGATATTAAAAATATCAGAATTAGGATAAATGATAGGATGAAGAAACCTAGTGGAATTCAGAGGAAGTGATGACCATAGAGGGATGCAGAAATGATAAGCAAGAATGTAATAAAACTAATGCAAAACTTTATTATGCATGCTGAACTTAAAAAAAAGTAAAAAATTACTTAACAAACTAGTTGAAGATATAGATTGAACATCAGAGGTTAGGATACCTAATCGGGAACCATCGTCCTTCGATATTTAATTTTGGCTTATCTATGAGCATGAAGAATGACCTGACCGTTGTGAATTTTGTTGAAGGGGATCTCAGGTCCGATTTTCTTTGTACTCATGGTCCTCAACATCAATGCATAAATAAATTATAATGCATCTAATTATATGCTAAAAGGAAAATGATAATGGTGAGTTTGTGATGTGTTGACATGCACTCTCACAAGGAAAGCTCCTTGGCAAGGTCGAGGCTGAGGCAATGATGACACCTCCTCTTGAGAATCCCTAGGGAAGGAAAGTGGTGAGAATCGTCTTATTGAAATCTTGTAAAAAATTTCTCAAAAAAGTTGAGGTTGAGGTTATAATGGCACCTTCTCCTAAGAATCAACAAGGGAGGGAAGTGGCGAGCATCGCCATGTTGTGTAAAGTTCTCCTTGTGCCTGAAACACCTAGAAAAAGAAGATTATAATCTCAATGTTACCCCTTGCAAGTTGCAGTCTGCCTTGACCTTTGTCAAGGGGTGGGATTCTCTTGTTTGATCCTCCTGCCTAAAACACTCTGAAAAGGAGATTAGAATGATAATATGGCTTATCCTCCTTGCAAGTTGTAGTCTGCCTTGACCTTTGTCAAGAGACATGATTTTCTGTGTTTGTTCTTCATGCTTGAAACACTTAGAAAAGGAGCTTAGAAAGACAATATGGCTTATCCCTGATGGAAGTTGCAGTTTGCCTTGACTTTTGTCAAGGGTGGGATTCTCCATGTTTGTTCTTCATGCCTGAAACACTCAGAAAAGGAGATTAGAACAACAATGTAGCTTATCCCCCTTGCAAGTTGCAGTGTACCTTGACCTTTGTCAATGGGTGTAGCCTTCTTAAGGGTGTAACAATAAAGCATGAATATGTAATGAAGGAAACATGACATAAGAGACTAAAAGTAAATATGAATGCAAGGATGAAGATTTAAACAGAACTTGGCGATAAAATTTTTTGCATTTTGAGAATTTTTTTGTTGTTTAAAATAGAAGCTTTTGAAAATATTCAATTGGGGGGGGGGGTTTGAAAATATTTAAAAAAAATTGTATTTTTTAAAACAATTAAAATTCTGGATTTTTTTGAAAATATTTTTTTTATATTTTTTAAAATATTCAAATTTTTAAAATTTTTAAAATATGTAAATTTTTTGAAATTTTACAAATATTTTATTTTTTAAGAGAGAAAAATTAGTATTGACAAAAGTCCTCATCACTTAGTTGTTATTCTAGGTTCGATTGTAGGCAACACGTGAAAAATATGTTCCTTACCTAGAATCTTTTCGACCTTCAACTTTTGATCGGCTAGAGTTTAACTTAGATTTAGTTGGTCCACCCATACCCTGGGGTTTAAGAATGAAAAGTTGATAAGGAAGTCCTTGATAGGCTTTGGAGATATTGAGTGAGATTTCTCTACTCACTCCTAATTACCCATTGGGATTCGGTCACTTCAGGTCTTTTCTTTTTTATTGACAAATTTATTTTTGTGACAAACATTAGGACATGTGCTTTGACCAGGGTCATTACAATCTTTTGGCATCTTTTTTCATTTTTTGCATTTTTTGGGAAATCTGTGGCATTAATTGGCCATCTTTTGGCACCCTTTCTTTTCCTTCATTTCTTTTAAGAAGTTGGACTTTTTGAGATGACCTCTACTAGGGCGGCATATGCTTTTGATACTCCCCCCTCTAGTCTCCTTCGCCTATCTTGGACCAAATAGAAGAGAATAGGGTGAGGGTTTTCTTTCCACCTTTGAGCCTTGCCTAACTTCTCTTGGGTGTCAGGTCATCCGAATACCAGGATCAGGACGTGTTGTGTGCGTGGATCATATCTAGCCTTGAATCCTAGAGAACAACCTAGGACATGTGGACTTAAGTCATATCGGTGTCGACTCTGAAAATTCGACGGGGTCTTCTCCTTTTCAGGGAAGTCCGTGAACCCAGATCATCACCTCAAGAGGGGATGAGAAAAGAAAGGAATAAAACATCAGAAAGCAACTCTCTCCTCGGTCCCACACTCACATTGATCTCTAAACTTTCATCCCTTGGCGTCGCTCGATCACCAAAGAGACGGTTCGGGTCATGTGGGAGGAGAGTGAGAAGAAGAAATGTGATCGCCAGGAACCGTGGGTTCTGATTTATAGAATTAAAATGACGGTGTGTACCTTAGCGTGAAGAATGTGAGTTAAAGCTTCTCCTTCTTCGGCCGGCCAATGAAGAAGAGTCCTCAACGTGTGGGTACTTGATATTCTGTGAAACTAGACAAACAAACAAGTGAAATAGACAATTATAACTAGACAAAGTGGAGTATATGTAAGGAAAATAACATGAAACACACAATTGACTAGAAACTGACCGGATTCGGGTTATCTCTAACCCCTTTTTTTCTATTTTCAGATAAACAGACTAAAAATAAAACAAAAAATGTAAAAAAATAATAGGAGGATGTATAATCACGAAACAAAGAGATATGAAAAAGAACAACAAGATTCTGAGTTGAATAGAGAAAGATATAGCCAAATCTGGGTTGTCGAATAAACCGAGCAGCAGTCCAGGATCTGCCAGGCACGACTTTGCTTCTGCGCTCGTCACAACCAGCCCCGACCTAAGAATCAATTACCGTTGATTTAAAACTCAATAAGACTTAGAGAGTAAGAACTTTGATGAAGAGAGTTTGGACAGCAGATGTCCACACACTGCTGTAGAGGCCGAAGAAGAGAGACCTGGCAGATCACCTGCAGAACAGCCTTCCTCTCTCTTGAACCGACTTTTCTCTCTCTAAAAACTCGAAATTCTCTCTCTAAAAATCACAAAATAAATGCAGGAGGGAGGTTGGACGTCTTGAGATGCCTGGGGGGTCGTGCTCATGCCTTTGGAATGACCAGAATCAGAGTCAATTTATAGGAGAACGAACGGCGCGATCAAGACTAAAAAATAGGGGACCTTGCGCCCTACCCCTGGGCGCATGCGCCCTGGTGCAGGGCCATAAGCCCCCACTGGGAGGAAAAAGCTGTCGAATCTTAAAATTCGATGGGGTCCTCTCCTTTTCAAGGAAGTCCGTGAATCCAGATCGTCACCTCAAGAGGGGATGAGAAAATAAAGGAAGAAAACATCGGAAAGCAACTCTCACCTCGGTCCCACACTCACATTGATCCCCGAACTTTCATCCCTTGGCGTCGCTCGATCACCAAAGAGGTGGTTCAGGTCATGTGGGAGGAGTATGAGAAGAAAGAAATGTGGTTGCCAGGAACCGCGGGTTCCGATTTATGAAATTAAAATGACCGTGTGTACCTTAGCGTGAAGAATGTGGGTTAAAGCTTCTCCTTCTTCGGCCGGCCGATGAAGAAGAGTCCTCAACGTGTGAGTGCTTGATATTCTGTGCAACTAGACAAAAAAACAAGTGAAATATACAATTATAACTAAACAAAGTGGAGTATATGTAAAGAGAATGACATGAAACACACAATTGACTAGAAACTGACCGGATTCGGGTTATCTCTAACCCCTTTTTTTCTATTTTCGGATTAACAGAGTAAAAAAATGTAAAAAATAATGGTAGGATGGAGAATCACGAAACAAAGAGATAGGAAAAAAAACAGAAAGATTCTGAGTTGAATAGAGAAAGATATGGCCAAATATGTGTTGTCGAAAAAGTCGAGCAGCAGTCCAGGATCTGCCAGGCGCGACTTTGCTTCTGTGCTCATCACAACCAGCCCCGACCTCAGAATCAAATTCCGTCGATGGAAAACTAATGAATAATTGGAGAGGAAGAACTTTGATGAAGAGAGATCTGGCAGCAGACGTCCACACGCTACTGTAGAGGACGAAGAAGAGAGACCTGGCTGATCACCTGCAGAACAACCTTCCTCTCTCTTGAACCGACTTTTATCTCTCTAAAAACTCGAAATTATCTCTCTAAAAATCACAAAATCAATTCAGGAGGGAGGTTGGATGTCTTGAGATGCCTGGGGGGTCGTGCTCATGCCCTTGGAATGACCGGAATCAGAGTTTATTTATAGGAGAACGAACGGCGCGATCAAGACTAAAAAATAGGGCTCCTTGCATTGGCACGGTGCAGGGCGCATGTGCCCCACTGAGGGGCGCATGTCCCCTGGTGCAGGGCGCATGTGCCCCACTGAGGGGCGCATGTGCCTCCCAGTGGGGGCGCATGGCACTGTTCCCGAAAAATTTGACCTTATCCGGTCGATCGTTTCAGTGGTAGAGTCCCGGTGAAAAACTGGTTCCCTCATGCCTCAAAGGTAGGGCACATGTGCCCTCAAGTGAGGGCACGAGGTCACGTGCCTCACTGGTAGGGCGCATGGGCACGTGCCCTGGGTCCTGGGCGCATGTGACCAGGGACCCGGGCGCATGGGACTATTTTTGTGCGTCCTTCTTCCGGAAGCCATTGCGAACACTCCCGAACTCGGAATTCGACGCCGTTTGTTGTGTTGGAAAGATAACAGGCCGAAGAAGCTTTATATAGCATCGGATCATCCATCACACCATCCAAAACTACATAATTTTGTCTGGAATTTAGGGTAGTGAACAGAAGATCCAATACAGGTCAAAATGACTCCGACGGCAAACCAGAAAGGCACAGTATGCAACAAAACTTATCTGGGGTGTGAATATGACCATAACCTTCAATGCATGATCATTAGGCATTGGTCATTCAACCAACTTCCGTGTTTACATGATTTACGTGTGGCTTTCGTTTGGAAATTACGGCTTTTGCGGAAAACTTCGAAAAACATCCGATTTCGTTCAGCGAAGCTCCAAATCAACTTTTAAAGACCCAGCATCATTATAAGGTCAATCGCACATGTTACCCTATAAAACATGAGTTTTATGCTCTGAATTAAGCAAATTTGGCGTGTCTACAGCTTGCCTCGCCTTGATGTCGGCTTTGTAAGGGAATGGCATGTAATGAAGCGGAGTGATTCGGAGTGAACTGTAATGGAATGCAGGTGAGTGTAGATGAATGTAGTGGAATGGAATGGTGATGGACTGAAAAGGTGGCATCAAGGTGTAGATATAGACACGCTTATCTACCCGATCCAGCAAAATGAATCTAGCTGAGCATTCTAGATCGCTTTCATGTTCTATCAAAACCTCATATAATTGAATGGTAAAAGACATGCCCTTGGCAAGAGAGATGAAAAATAAAGGATAAGGATAAAGGATAAATGATGTAGCCAACCCTCAGCGTGGTGAGGAGTCCTCGAATTCGTAGGTTCATCGTCAGCCAGCAACCCGAACTTTGCGGTGTTCTTGTACTGTGATGGGCTAAAGTTTTAAAAGAGAAATTGATCTTAAAATGAAAAGAATACCAATCCATCATATTTGGAATCTCAAGTTCATTCAAGTTTCACCAAAATACTCAGTTTAATTCTGAGTAGAATAATCTCAAATTCTAAAAGGGTTCGTTTTAAGCATAACAAAATTGTTCGGGTATCGTGAAAACCATGAATCACGCTCTAGCAGAAAATCAAGTATTCGGAAAACGACAAAACAGACTTAAGCCATAGTGGGATTGAAAGATAGTGAGACTAACATAGAATGAAGGGAAAGAAGAAACAATGGCATGACAATTGCCATGGTGGGAAAAAATAAAAGACACGGTGGGATTAAAGAAAGGACAGAATAAAACATGGTGGAATAAAAAGAAAGGAATAAAACATGAAGGGATAAAATTAGTAATGATGAAGAATGAAAAGGAGATGGATGTGAAAACATAGAAAATTATGTAGAAAATATTTGAAGATATAGATTGTCTATTGGAGGTCAAGACACCCGATTAGGAACCATCGTCCCTCCAATGTTCAATTTTGGCTTATCCATGATTGTGAAGAAATGACCAAGCCGTCGTAGATTTTGTTGAAGGGGACCTCGGGCCCAGTCATCTTCACGCTCAAGGTCTTCAACATTAATGCATATAATATGTATCAAATGGACCTAATATACTAAATGACGGATAGTAGGAGTGATGTGAAGTGCAAAATGAATGCTGGTGATGATGTGAGTTTGATGTGAAGCTAAGTGAAGTCCTCAGGCGTGGTCTATCATCTTGCATCAACTGCCTGATTCATCAGCATCTCTGGTCCAATCTTTGTCTTGCCTTTTGACGGAATATAGCACCATGATAACGTTCAGTTGGGTGGCGCTTCCTCTCTTTTCGCCACAAGGTTGGCATGACGTTCCTTGGGGAACACTGATCTCATCACTTCACCTGTTGGACTTCAAAGGTTGCCTGATAGCCCTTCTCTTTTGCTTCTTTAGCTCCTGAAAACACTTAACAAAGATGATTAAATTTTCATCATGACTCATCCCTTTGCCTGTTTATTGTTTGCCTTGATTTTGAGCTAAAGGGAGGAGCCTTCTTAACAAGGTGAAATAAAATAAATGACTTGAATGAAAATAGGGAAAGAGTTGAGAGAACTTACCTGCCGTGGTGTGAATTCTCTCCTCTCCAACATTGAAATGCCTGAAACACTTGATAGAAAGGGATTAGATCTTCAGCACGACTCATCCCTTTGCCCATTATGGTCAACTTTAACTTAGGTCAAAGGGAAGAGCCTTCTTAACAAGGTAATTAAAGCAAAAATGGATATGTAGTGCAGAAATGGAAATATGCATGACAATCAAATAAACCTGGATGCAACTAAGGCAATGATCATGACCAAGCAATTTTTTTTTATTTCCTAGAAATATTCATTTTTTTAGATTTTCAAAAATATTTGATTAATTTTTTTTAGATTTTATTGAAATATGCATTTTTTTGGATTTTTGAAATATGGATTTTTTTTGGATTTTTGAAATATGCATTTTTTTGGATTTTTGAAATATTAACTTTTTTGGATTTTGGAAATATTCAATTTTTTTTGGGTTTTTGAAATATTCAATTTTTTTGGACTTTTGAAATATGCATTTTTTTTTGGGTTTTTGAAATATGCATTTTTTTTAGGTTTTTGAAATATGCAATTTTTTTGTGGAGAAAATGCTGGTATTTGAGACAATTCATCGGTCTTTGGGGTTTTTCAAATTTCAAGTGGTAGATGCCACGTGAAAAAATCAAGTTCCCTACCTAGAATCCTTTTAACCTTCTTCCTTTGATCGGCTTGGATTACACCTGGATTTGGTCGGTTTACCCGACCCAAGGGGTTTAAGGAGGAAGAGTATAGAGGAAGTCCTTGATAGGGTTTGGAGATGTTGAGAGGGATATCTCTACTCTCACTCAAATTACCCATTGGGGTTCGGCCTCTTTGGGTTTTTTTTTTCTTTTTGCTCTTTTCTATGTGGCACATATTTGGACAGGTTTTTTTTTTTTGACCCGTGGGGACATTGCCCATCTTTTAGTGCCTTTTGCCTTGACTATCATTCTGGGTACCCATTCAGACAGGTTGATCATTCATCCTTTTCTAACCTGAGGGGTTCATTGCCCATCTTTTGGCACCCTTTTGTACCATCTGAGACGGCCTCCTACTAGGGTGGCGAGTGTTTTCGATACTACCCTTCTCTAATCTTCTCTTCCTATCTTGGACCGAGTAGAAGAGAATAGGGTAAGGGTACTCCTTCCATTTCTAGATTTCTGCCTTGCCTTTCGCAAGTGTCGGGTTGTCTGGATTCTAGGATCGGGAGGTGTTGTGTGTGTAGGATGGTACCTACCCTTGACTTCTCACGAACAACCTAGGATCGATGACTTGAGGTTATACCAGTGGTTTCTCCATTTTTATGGAAAGTACTTTTTGAGGTAAACTCCATTCCAAGGATGATTCAATTTTTCTCCATCTGCATTAGTCAATTCATATGCATTACCTGGATACTTTTTAGTGATTACAAAAGGCCCTTTCCAGTTAGGTTGCAACTTGGAGCGGGGACCCCCTGGCTTAACAAATATGAGTTTGACTACCATCTCACCGATCTCAAATTTTCTCTCGACGACCCTCTTTTGATAAAACCTTTTGAGTCTATTCTGATAAGTCCGGGCATGCTTGGCGGCGGCTAGCCTTATTTCATCCAAGAGTTCAAGCTGTGCAAGGAGAGATTCTCGTCTCTCATCAACAGGAATATCCCTGTCGAGCTGAACTCGGAGAGATGGAAGTAATACTTCGTAGGGGACCACTGCTTCCATCCCATATGCCAAACCATACGGGGTTTGTCCAGTGGGAGTCCTTACAGAAGTACAATAAGCCCATAGAGCATCTACAAGCTTATTAGGCCAATTAGCAAACTTGCTAGACTTACAAGATTTCTTGATGATTTTGATTAAGTTTTTATTGGTGGCTTCTGGTTGACCATTGCCTTGAGGATAGTATGGTGATGAATGATGCAATGAAATGCAATACCTGTTGCAAAGATCACGCAGATGTTGAGAAAGAAATTGTGGCCCATTATCGGTGACGATGTCGCTGGGGATCCCGAACCTTGCCAGGATGTTGCGCTTGATGAAGGAGCAGACTGTTGACACTTTAATCTCCACGAATGCTTCCGCTTCAGCCCACTTTGTGAAGTACTCCGTTGCCGTCAGACTGAATGATTTTGAGCGCATTTCGGAGTTGAGGTCACTCAAGGGGACAATGATATCAAAAGTCCACATGGCGAAAGGCCATGGGGGCATGACTTGGATGAAGGGAAGATGCGGGAGAGTGAATCTTGTCGGCATGGAGTTGACATGAATGACAGTGCCGGACAAAGATGGAGCAGTCTTCTTCTAGAGTTGGCCAATAATACCCTTGTCTGATGATTTTTTTATCAAGGGCTTGGGCATTCACATGACCACCACACACTCCAGAATGTGCTTCCTTCGCACCAACTCAGCCTTCTTCTTCATCAAGACACCTGAGTAAGATTCCACTTAGGCTTCTCTTATAGAGCACTCCTCCTAGGATTGTATACCTCTGGGATACTCTTCTAATTGCCTTCTTTTCCTTGGTGGTTGATCCAGGCGGGTATGACTGATCTTGGCAATACCTCACAATCTCGTCATACCAAGGTCTCTCACCTTCTTCTAATTCTTCTAACTCAATCAAGGAGATTTCTTCTTTATGTTCTAAGTATTCCTTTTTTTTGAACCTCTCCTTAACCTTCAGAAAACGTCCATCCTCAATTGCTGGAATTGTTCTCTTAAAGATGTGGATAGTCCGCACTTGCCTGCGTAGTGAGACAGATAGAGATGAAGCTAGTGAAGCTAAGGCATCGGTGAGAATATTCTGAGAATGGGGGACATGGACAAAGGTGAGTCTGAAGAATAGCTTGATGTAGCAGGTGGTGAGCTCATGGTAGGGTTTGAGGTTTGGATGGGAAGTTCGGTACTTGGTTAGGACCTGGCATAGGATCAATTGACTATCACCTATCACCCTCAGTTCCGTGGCACCATGGAAATGAGCAGCCTCCAGCCCGGCCAACAAGGCTTCATACTCAGCTATGTTGTTGGTTGCTGGAAAGTTAAGCTGAAAAGCCTGTGGAATGGTGACACCTTCAGGTGACAGAAGGACAATACCTATCCCTCTACCATGAGAGTTCAGAGCCCCGTCAAAATATAATGTCCAAAGATTGGAAGATAGGACTGACATTAGTTCGTCATCCGGGAACTCCGACCGGACTAGGTCAAAGACGGGTATGGGATGATGGGCAATTTGTTCAGCAATAGCATAACCCTTGATTGCCTTCTGTGGGACATAAGTGATATCAAATTGGGATAAGAAACTCTGCCTTCGCCCTAACCGATCAGTTAAGATTGTCTTCTCTAACAGAAATTTACTGGGATTGATACGAGCAATGAGCTTGACTTGGTGAGCAAGGAAATAATGTTTGAGTTTCTGAACCACCCAAACAAGAGCAGCACAGGTCTTTTCTACCACAGTGTACTTCAGCTCACAAGCATCAAACATCTTAGACAAGTAGTAAGTAGCTCGTTCTTTCCCTTCTTCATCAACTTGTACAAGGACTGCCCCAAGAGAGTTCTCAAGAACTGAAATGTAGAGAACCAAGGGCTTGTCGGGAATTGGTGGTCTAAGTACAGGGGGACTTGCCAGGTATGTTTTCAACCCATTAAACGCCTCCTGGCACTTCGAATCCCATTTAAACTCGGCCCTCACCTTGGTTAACTCATAGAAAGGTTTACACCTTTGGGAATGTTGTGAGATAAACCGGCGGACAAATTGTAGCCTCCCAATCAATCCTCGAAGCTCTTTCATATTCTTCGGGGGAGGCATACCAATAATTGCCTTGGCCTTGTTTGGGTCGATCTCTATGCCCCTTTTGCTTACTATGAACCCAAGTAGCTTTCCTGATGAAACTCCAAATGTACATTTCTTAGGGTTCATTTTCAGCTTATATTCTCTAGCTCGTTGCAAAACTTTCCTTAGCACTTCAGAATGATCTTCCCGACTCTTGGACTTGATAACCAAATCATCCACATACACCTCTACAAGGATGTGCATCATGTCGTGAAAGATAGCCATCATAGCCCTCTGATATGTAGAACCAGCATTCTTTAACCCAAAGGGCATGACAACATAGCAATATGTTCCCCAAGGTGTAGTGAATGAGGTCTTCTCTTGGTCCTCCTCAGCTAACCGGATCTGATTGTATCGAGAATAGCCATCCATGAATGAAAGCATTTCAAATCCAGCTGTGTTATCAACCAAAACATCGATATGAGGTAAAGGAAAATCATCCTTACGACATGCTCGGTTCAAGTCCCTGAAGTATATACAAATCCGAATTCGTCCATCCTTCTTCATAACAGGGACTATGTTAGCCACCCATTGCGGATATAGGACAACCTTAATAAATTTTGCTTGATGTAGTTTGTTGACCTCTTCTTTCATTTTGAGTGCAATATCAGGGTGGAACCTCCTGAGCTTTTGTTTAACCAGGGTAGTTCCAGGTTTCAAGGTTAATCTATGTTCAACCAATGAATTATCTAATCCCGGCATATCTTCATATGTCCATGCGAACGTGTCCTTATATTCTTCCAACACTTTGATCAAATGTTGTTCTTCTGAGGGAGTGAGGTTTGCACTGATGAGGATAGTCTTAGGATCTTCCAGGGTTCCTAAATTCAGTTCCTTGGTCGGTTCATTCCTTGTGGCATATGCATCAGCCAAGTCCTCGATATCATCCTCAGATTCAGGATCCTTCTCTGATACCACCTCATATACTCCCAAAGTATGATCTATGTTATGCTCATCCTCATATCATATTTCATCTAGCTAGATGGTATTCTCTAAAAAGTTTGGCAGCCTTGCACACTTTATGCATTTCTGTGCCAATTGTTGCAGGTACCTATTTGGAACTCGTTTACCCCTAACTTTCCTATTTCCTAACCTAACTTGACCTACTGAAGACAAAGCTGGAAAGGTGGTTTTTACAGTGAAGGGAGGATCGAGTAAATCGATCAATGATTCAGAAGAGAGGGATCCCTGATTGGGAGCACCCTCTGGGATGAGTAGAGACGTCTCCTCGATGGAAATGTGAGTTTCAGAGAAGACGTTTTTTTTTTGGAAATTTCAAGTAAAAAGATAGAATGAGTCAGCATGACTCGAGGTTTGCTGGAAACTGACTGAATTACCAGAGAGAAAAACTTAAGAATAAAAGGGAAAAAGGGGCTTGTGGGCCCAATGGTAACAGAAAGTGGACACATGGGTCCAAAACTAATGAAAAAAGTAAACGGGTACGTGGACCCGATCTTAAAAATAAATGGGCATGTAAGCCCATGTTGGGAAAAGCCCTCAGTTCTGAAGTTGATGAGGGTAGCAAATGGGCAAGCAGGCCCAATAAGAATGGAAGGTTGAAGAGGGCACATGGGCCCAAAGTGGGTAAGTGGGCCCTGTAGCCCATCCAAAAGATCTAGAAATAATGGTACGAGGTTCAAACATGGCATTGTTGTATTTAGGCCTCGTGGAATGGTTTTGACATGGGTAACATGTTTAACTAGATGATTTAAGATTGGTCTGCCCTTGAGTGGTTCCTGGTGCTCTTCCCCACTTGAAAATAGAAGAGTCAAAGATAAGCATAGGTCTTCCAAGTCTTCTTCTTTATCTGGAGCCTTCCTTCTCTTGACAACTGTAATGAAACTCTTGTCATCTTCAGCCATCATCATGGTCTCCGCTTTGATAAAGAAGTTGTGGAGTCCCATGGCATATCCTGGCTGGAAGATCCTCCTTGGGATGGAATCCTCTTTGTATCCCAACCCCTGCTTGCGAAGCCTTTTCACAGTTTGAATCGGCTGAGTGATTCCTTGAAGATCCTTGCCTAAACCTCTTCCAGGCTGATAGCCTACTTTCATCATCATCCGCCATCCCATTGTGTCAGGTAGAGAGGCGATCATGCATCTGACTTCCGGTAATTCTCCCACTGAGATCTGGGGTTGTATTGACAGATCTAGGGGTGATGTAAAAGCATCATTCATCTCATCCCTTATAGGCATGCTAGTAACCTTGACCACTTGTTCTTTAAAGGGAAATTTTATGCACTGGTGGTTTGTTGAAGCCACAACTCCTATTGCCTCCAAGTATGGCCTCCCAAGTATAGCCCGAAAAGTTGGATCCAATTCTAGAACATGAAAATCCGTTGTGACTATACATGGTCCAAGTTTGACTTCTAAAGTGACCACCCCACGTGCAGACTTCTTGGAGTTGTCATAGGCTGTCACCATGGCACAAGATGGCTTTATTTCTTGTTCAGAAATGCCGCACAACTGCAACGTTTCTGGCGGCATAACGTTGATAGAAGCTCCAGTGTCAATCAAACATGATTTCACTTCGACATTGCAGATGATAACTGCCACATGCAAAGCATATCTCCTGACCTCTGGATCTGCTAATTCTTCTTGAGAGAAAGTGAGTGTTGGGTGCTCACTTCTAGGGGCTAACACTGTAGTTATCTTTTCAGGTGGGAGGTCTTCACTCACCACTACCCTTTGCAAGTACTGCTGTAGAATCTCCCGGTGCACCTTTGATCTTTTGATCAACTCAAGTATGGAAATACGGGCCAGTGTCTTATGTAAATGTTTTAACAAATCATAGGCTGTGCCTGGCAATGGTTCTTCTACTTGTTCCTCCTCCACTAGATCTTGCGGTTGAGTACCGGCTTGGGGAAAGAGTCGCTGGAACATCCTCCCACTCCGAAGCACCGGGGCTATTTGGCGGTCGGGTAGAGGTGACGGGTTGACTGGGGTGGATTGTGGTGGAACAGGTGGTGTAGATGCAGGTATGATATGTAATGGGATCGATGTTTCTGGGATGATGGGGTTAGTTAGTAGAGGGGTAGGATTTGGAGGTGGTAGTGATGGTGATACCGGTGGCCTAATAAGAAGAGGCCGGGGTGCAGAAGTGGTTGATGAGTTTAATGAAGGTGTAGGTTGTGGGATTGGTTGTGCTGGTATGATAGGTTGGGGTTTTGGAGTGGTAGAGCTCGTAGGTCGGGGGTTCGTGTTTGGTGGTGATTGTGGTGGTCGGATGAGCAAGGGCCGGTGTGTAGCAATGGTTGAAGGAGGTGTAGTTAAGGAGGGGGCTGGCCTAATGATGGGTCGGCGAGAAGAAGTGGCGGCCAGTGGTTGGGTTATTGAGCTTTGTGGTAGTTGTGGAGTAGAAGGTGTACGAATTATTTGTCTAGGAGGGTTCCTAGTAGGAGACCTAGCTGGGTTGACTGGCATGGTTGCATTTTGGTTTTCTAGTTGCCAACCTTGAGCATGACTGGCATCTCCCTGGACAATGGAGTGTACTAGACCAATTCCTAGATTTAGATGTGCTGGTGCCGGTGCTGGAACGGGAGCATGTAATGGGAGCGGATTATGGACGATCCCCAAGTCGGGTTGTTGTTGAGGTTGAGCCGGTGGACGCTGCTGCTGCTACTTCCTAGCTTTCATAGCTTGTATGCATTCCCCCATTTGAGCCCAATCAATGCTGCCTTGGTCATTCAGATCGTGGATGTAATCCTTGAATTGAAAACACACTTCTACAGTGTGACCAGGACACCAGTGGTTGTAGACACGCCAAATTCGCCTAATTCAGAGCATAAAACTCATGTTTTATTGGGTAACATGTGTGATTGACCTTATAATGATGCCGTGTCTTTAAAAAGTTTATTTGGAGCTTCGCCGAACGAAATCGGATGCTTTCTGAAGTTTTCCACAAAAAGCCATAATTTCCGAGCGAAAGCCACACGTAAATCGTGTAAACACGAAAATTGGCTGAATAACCAATGCCTAATGATCATGCATTGAAGGTTATGGTCATATTCACACCCCGGACAAGTTTTGTTGCATACCGTGCCTTTCCGGTTTGCCATCGGAGTCATTTTGACCTGTATCGGATCTTATGTTCACTGCCCTAACTTCCGGACAAAATTCTGAAGTTTTGGAGGGTGTGATGGCTGATCCGATGCCATAGAAAGCTTCTTCGGCCTGTTATCTTTCTAACACAACAAACGGCGTCGAATTCCAAGTTCGGGAGTGTTCGCAATGGCTTCTGGAAGAAGGACGCGAAAAAACAGTCCCATGCGCCCGGATTCCTGGTCACATGCGCCCAGGACCCAGGGCACGTGCCCATGCACCCTACCAGTGAGGCACGTGACCTCATGCCCTCACTTGAGGGCACATGCGCCCTGCCCTTGAGGCACGAGGGAACCAGTTTTTCACCGGGACTCTACCGCTGAACAGATGACCGGATAAGATCGATTTTTTTGGAAAAAGTGCCATGCGCCCCCACTTGGAGGCACATGCGCCCTGGGGGGGTAGGGCACATGCGCCCAGGGGTAGACCACAAGGTCTCCTATTTTGTAGTGTTGATCGCGCCGTTCGTTCTCCTATAAATAAACTCCAATTCCGGTCATTCCAAAGGCATGAGCACAACCCCCCAGGCATCTCAATACATCCAACCTCCCTCCTACATTGATTTTGTGATTTTTAGAGAGAGAATGTCAAGTTTTTAGAGAGAGAAAAGTCAGTTCAAGAGAGAGGAAGGCTGTTCTGCAGGTGATCTGCCAGGTTTCTCTTCTTCGGCCTCTACAGAAGTGTGTGGACGTCTTCTGTCCAAACTCTCTTCATAAAAGTTCTTCATCTCCAAGTCTTCTTGAGTTTTCAATTGACAGTACTTGATTCCAAGGTCGGGGCTGGTCGTGACGAGCGCAGAATTCCAGTCGTGCCTGGCAGATCCTGGACTGCTGCTCGGCTATTTTAACAACCCAGATTTGGCTATATCTTTCTCTATTCAACTCAGAATCTTTCTGTTCTTTTTCCTATCACTTTTTTATTGATTCTCCATCCTCCTATCATTTTTTTACATTTTTTTTCATTATTTTTAGTCTGTTTATCCGAAAATAAAAAAGAGGGGTTAGAGATAACCCGAATTCGGTCAGTTTCTAGCCAGTTGTGTGTTTCATGTTATTTTATTTACATATACTCCACTTTGTCTAGTTATAATTATGTTTTTCACTTTTTTATTTGTCTAGTTGCACAGAAGATCAAGCACCCACCACGTTGAGGACTCTTCTTCATCGGCCGGCCGAAGAAGGAGAAGCTTTAACCCACACTCTTTACGCTAAGGTACACACGGTCAATTTAATTTCATAAATCGGAATCCACGGTTCCTGGCGACCACATTTCTTTCTTCTCATACTCCTCCCACATGACCCGAACCATCTCTTTGGTGATCGAGCGACATCAAGGATGAATGTTCGGGGATCAATGTGAGTGTGGGATCGAGGTGAGATTTGCTTTCCGATGTTTTATTCCTTTCTTTTCTCATCCTCTCTTGAGGTGACGATCTGGATTCACGGACTTCCCTGAAAAGGAGAAGACCCCGTCGAATTTTCAGAGTCGACAGCTTTGTGGCGACCATGGTGGGACAAGCAATGTCTTCAACCGTGGGTGCTAAGTGTTTTGTTTGCAACTAGTTCTAGTTCTAGACCGGTTCCCACGTGAGCCTTTCCTTCTTTCCACCTCTTTTAAATTTCATGCCATCTCAAAATTTCTGATTTCACCCATCTTTCATCAGATCTGAAGTGCCAAGTATGCCATTTAATTTATGCATTTTATTTAAACCGGTTCCCACGTGAACCACCCTTTTCCTTTTAAACCGGTTCCCACGTGAACCAATCTCTTTATTTACTTCGATTCCCACGTGAACCAAACCCCTTTTTTTTCAGATCTATCCCAACTTGGATCAGTTCTTTGTTCACCTTTAATTGGCCCCACGTGGCCCTCTTTTGACCATTCAAACCGGTTCCCATGTGAGCCACCCTTTTTACCCAAAACCGGTACCCGCATGAACCACCTTTACCTTTTACCCTAGTTCTCACATGAACCAGCTTATTCTTACATTGGTCCCCACGTGGACCACCCTTTTGCTTGACTATCAGATCTGAACCCTCTTCTTTCCATCACCTTTTCAGTATCTCCATATTGGCTCACATAAGAAACAAGGTCTGAATTCTAGTTTCTAGTTGCTTGTCTAGTTTCTAATTGCTTGTCTTGTGTCATTGCTTGTTTATTTAAGTTTATGTTTTGCTTATTACTTGCTTTATTACTTGATTGCATTCTCTTCTCCTTCTCTCTACCTCCTTATTTTACACTTTTTTGAGGCGGGAGCTCACTCTCCCATTTACCCCTCCCATCCAAAACACCCTCTTGGTGGATTCTGACCTCTCTTCTGGGATATTCCTTCCTAGTTGACTTGGTTGGCTTTCATCAAGGCCTCCATAATTCCTCATACGTGGAGTATTCCTCTTCACGATCGGGTTGGTTGTACCACTCCCCAAAACCCGAAGCATCCTATGTTACCTACACGTGGTGAGATTGTGTGAAACCTAGGTCATTGGAGATTGGAGTTAGGATCCTAACCCATTTGTTGAGAGAACAATTCTTAACAAATCCATAAACCTAAGGTTTAATCAAAATCATTGTGTAATCTTGCTTTCAAGTCTTTGCATCACTTGCTTGTCAAACAAAAATTCAAACCTCTAACTTTTTGCAAAATACTAAAAACTAAAAAAAAAAATTCTTTGTTTACTTTGTCAACTTGTTTGTTCCTTGAAGTTCAATGCAACTAAGGTCTGGAAGGCACGTTGGAATGGTGAAACAAGCTGAACATCGAGAGCACGAGATGGGTCATCAACCAAATCCGTCGGATGGTCGTGTTAATAAATTGTTTGAGTCAGAAGCGCAAGAGGTCCCTCAACCATCTGCTCCTCGTGATGTTGAACAACTCTTTAGGGAATTGTCTCTCTATACCGACCCAAAAACCTATGCCCGCATACAATCCATGGTGAAGGGCAAAATGGCCTCAGATCAGGCTGAAGTTAACCAAGTTGCCTCATCTCCTTGTCCTCTGGTTCGACCACCACTCATTCAACCACCTATTGTTCAACAATCTGTGATTCAACCATCATTGGCACTAGCACAACTGTCTGTAGTTCAACCATCTATAGTTCAACCGTCTGTAGTCCAACCCTCATTTGTTCAGCCATCTTATTTTAACCATGTTGCTCCCTTGACCCATCAAGTCATGGGACAATCTTCAGTAAATTTGCCAAGTCATGCTCCTCAATTCCAAAATCATGTCTCTAACCACATACCCCAACCAGTAAACCAAGAACCTGCTCTCACCCAGGCAATCATGGATCAGCTCACCCAGATGAATGAACGTTATGAAGAGCTGAAATGTCCCCTGGACTCTAAGTCAGTTCCTGAGATTTCTATTCCTTCTCTGCCAGTTCTCCACTTGCCACCTTTTGAGCTACCAGTTTATCGCCGCTACAATGGTACTGGCATTCCTTTTCTTCATCTTAAATATTTTCTCTATGAATCCTCATTCTGGAAAGATGATCGTAGGGTTCTTGCTTTCTTGTTCCGCCGATCACTAGAAGGGTCTGCATTGGAATGGTTTTACTCGCTCGACTCTGTTGAGGCAGGAGACTTCGATATTGTGAAGACCAAATTCTTGCAAAGATACAGAGACTGGGTGGCACCAACATGCTCCATTACAGACTTGATTGCTGAGAAGATGAAGCCCGAAGAGGACTTCATAAAGTTTGCTGATCGCTGGAGAGGAATGGCAGAGAAATTGACAGATGTGATTTCTGAAGGGGAACAAGTAAAGATGCTCATTGGAAATACTACACCTGCTCTGAGAAATGTATTGATCATGCACCGTCCTACCACCATGAATGAACTCTATGACAGTGCCCGATACTTGCAAGCCCACTTCAAGGATGCCACCATGATAAACCCTTTTGATCCTAAACCTAAAAACTTCAGGAAAACCCCCTCTGCACCAGTTGGGCCTACAACCGAAGGAGTGGTCAACAACGAAGCTATAAACACTATGGGAACCAGGGAGGGAACCGTCAAAACCAGTTCAGAAACCCACCACAAAATCTTTCCTATCACCCCCCTTAACAACAGGTTAGGCCACCACAACCACGACAACCACAACAACCCCTGCAACCAGTAGCACAACCCCAGCAACCTCGTCAACCTACCTACAATAGGGCACCGCCACCACCCAATCAGGCACCACGAAGAGGAGGTCCTAGGAGAGAGAACTACCAACAACTCCCTTACTCCTTAACCGACATCTTCAATGTACTCATGGCGGAGAAACAGTTGGAATTGCCCAAGGAAAGAGAGGTTTGGCCAGCAAACGCAGATATGTCCCGATACTGTGCTTACCACTGGTGTCCTGGTCACACTGTAGAGGTGTGCTTTCAATTCAAGGATTACATCCACGATCTGAATGACCAAGGCAGCATTGATTGGGCTCAAATGGGGGAATGCATACAAGCTATGAAGGCTAGGCAGCAGCAGCGACAGCGTCCATTGGCTCAACCTCAACAACAACCTGGCTTGGGGATTGTCCAGAATCCGCTCCCATTACATGCTCCCGCTCCAGCACCGGCACCAGCACATCCAAACCCAGGAATTGGTCTAGTACACTCCATTGTCCAGGGAGATGCCAGTCGTGCTCAAGGTTGGCAACTAGAAGACCAAAATGCAACCATGCTTGTCAACCCAGCTAGGTCTCCTGCTTGGAACCCTCCTAGACAAATAATCCATGCACCTTCTACTCCATAACCACCACCAAGTTCAATAACCCAACCACTGGCCGCCACTTCTTCTCACTGACCCATCATTAGGCCATCCCCCTCTCTAACTACACCTCCTTCAACCATTGCTACACACCGGCCCTTGCTCATCCGACAACCACAATCACCACCAAACTCGAACCCCCACCTACGAGCTCTACCACTCCAAAATCCCAACCTATCATACCACCAACAACACAACCAATCCCACAACCTACATCTTCATTAAACTCATCAACCACTTCTGCACCCCGGCCTCTTCTTATTAGGCCACCGGTATCACCATCACTACCACCTCCAGATCCTACCCCTCTACCAACTAACCCCATCATCCCAGAACCATCGATCCCATTACCTATCATACCTGCATCTACACCACCTGTTCCACCACAATCCACCCCAGTTAACCCGTCACCTCTACCCGACCGCCAAATAGCCCCGGTGCTTCGGAGTGGGAGGATGTTCCAGCGGCTCTTTCCCCAAGCTAGTACTCAACCGCACGATCTAGTGGAGGAGGAACAAGTGGAAGAACCATTTCTGGGCACGGCGTATGATTTGTTGAAACATATGGATAAGACACCGGCCCATATTTCCATACTTGAGTTGATCAAAAGATCAAAGGTGCACCAGGAGATTCTACAGCAGTACTTGCAAAGGGTCATGGTGAGTAAAGATCTCCCACCTGAAAAGATAACTACAGTGGTAGCCCCTAGAAGTGAGCACCCAACACTTACTTTCTCTCAGGAAGAATTAGCAGATCCAGAATTTAGGAGATATGCTTTGCATGTGGCTGTGGTTATCTGCAATGTCGAAGTGAAATCATGTTTGGTTGACACTGGAGCTTCTATCAATGTTATGCTGCCAGAAACTTTGCAGTTGTGTGGCATTTCTGAGCAAGAAATCAAGCCATCATGTGCCATGGTGACGGCCTATGACAACTCTAAGAAGTCTGCACATGGGGTGGTCACTCTAGAAGTTAAACTTGGACCATGTACGGTCACAACGGATTTTCATGTTCTAGAATTGGATCCAACTTTTTGGGCTATACTTGGGAGGCCATACTTGGAGGCAACAGGAGCTGTGGCTTCAACAAACCACCAGTGCATAAAGTTTCCTTTTAAAGGACAAGTGGTCAAAGTGACTAGCATGCCTATAAGGGACGAGATGAATGATCCTACTTTTACACTCCTTGGTTTGTCATTACAACCCCAGATCTCAATGGGAGATTTACCAGAAGTCAGATGTATGACCGCCTCTCTACCCGACACAGTGGGATGGCGGATGATGATGAAACTGGGCTATCAGCCTGGAAAAGGTTTAGGCAAGGATCTTCAAGGAATCACTCAGCCGATTCAAACTATGAAAAGGCTACGCAGGCAAGGGTTGGGATATGAAGAGGATTCCATCCCAAGGAGGATCTTCCAGCCAGGATATGCCATGGGACTCCACACCTTCTTTATCAAAGGGGAGACCATGATGATGGCTGAAGATGACAAGAGTTTCATTACAGTTGTCAAGAGAAGGAAAGCTCTAGATGATGAAGAAGAAGACTTGGAAGACCTATGCTTATCTTTGACTCGTCTATTTTCAAGTGGGGAAGAGCACCAGGAACCACTCAAGGGCAGACCAATCTTGAATCATCTAGTTAAACATGTTACCCAAGTCAAAACCATTCCACGAGGCCCAAATACAACAATGCCATGTTTGAACCTCGTACCATTATTTCTAGATCTTTTGGATGGGCTTCAGGGCCCACTTACCCACTTTGGGCCCATGTGCCCTCTTCAACCTTCCACTCTTATTGGGCCTGCTTGCCCATTTACTTCCCTCATCAACTTCAGAACTGAGGGCTTTTCCCAACATGGGCTCACATGCCCATTTATTTCTGAAATCGGGTCCACGTACCCGTTTACTTTTTTCGTCAGTTTTGGACCCATGTGTCCACTTTCTGTTACCATTGGCCCCACGAGCCCCTTTTCCCCCTTTATTCTTAATTTTTTCTCTCTATTAATTCAGTCATCTTCTAGCAAGCCTCGAGTCACTCAGGCTCATTCTGTCCTTTTACTTAAAATTTTCAAAAAAAATGTCTTCTCTGAAACTCACATTTCCATCGAGGAGATGTCTCTACTCATCCTAGAGGGTGCTCCCAATCAGGGATCCCTCTTTTTTGAATCATTGATCGATTTACTCGATCCCCCCTCCACTGTAAATACCACCTTTCCAGCTTTGTCTTCAGTAGGTCAGGTTAGATCAGGAAATAGGAAAGTCAGAGGTAAACAAGTTCCAAATAGGTATCTGCAACAATTGGCACAGAAATGAGTAGAGTGTGCAAGGTTGCCAAACATTCTAGATAATGCAAGGTTGCCAAATTTTCTAGATAATACCATCCAGCTAGATGAAATCCGATATGAGGATGAGCATAACATAGATCATACTTTGGGAGTATATGAGGTGGTATCAGAGAAGGATCCTGAATCTGAGGATAAAATCGAGGACTTGGCTGATGCTTATGCCTCTGGACTTAGAAGATTTGAAGAACCATCATCCACAGGGAATGAACCGACCAAGGAACTGAATTTAGGAACCCTGGAAGATCATAAGATTATCCTCATTAGTGCAAACCTCACTCCCTCAGAAGAACAACGTTTGATCAAAGTTTTGGAAGAATATAAGGACACGTTCGCATGGACATATGAAGATATGCCGGGATTAGATAATTCATTGGTTGAACATAGATTAACCTTGAAACCTGGAACTACCCCGGTTAAACAAAAGCTCAGGAGGTTCCACCCTGATATTGCACTCAAAATGAAAGAAGAGGTCGACAAATTACATCAAGCAAAATTTATTAAGGTTGTTCTATATCCGCAATGGGTGGCTAACATAGTCCCTGTTATGAAGAAGGATGGACGAATTCAGATTTGTATAGATTTCAGGGACTTGAACCGAGCGTGTCCTAAGGTTGATTTTCCTTTACCTCATATCGATGTTTTGGTTGATAACACAGCTGGATTTGAAATGCTTTCATTCATGGATGGCTATTCTGGATACAATCAGATCCGGTTAGCTGAGGAGGACCAAGAGAAGACCTCATTCACTACACCATGGGGAACATATTGCTATGTTGTCATGCCCTTTGGGTTAAAGAATGCTGCTGCTACATATCAGAGGGCTATGATGGCTATCTTTCATGACATGATGCACACCCTTGTAGAGGTGTATGTGGATGATTTGATTATCAAGTCCAAGAGTCGGGAAGATCATTCTGAAGTACTAAGGAAAGTTTTGCAATGAGCTAGAGAATACAAGCTAAAAATGAACCCTAAGAAGTGTACATTTGGAGTTTCATCAGGAAAGCTACTTGGGTTCATAGTAAGCAAAAGGGGCATAGAGATCGACCCAAACAAGGCCAAAGCAATCATTGGTATGCCTCCTCCGAAGAATATGAAAGAACTTCGAGGATTGATTGGGAGGCTACAATTTGTCCGCCGGTTTATCTCACAACATTCCCAAAGGTGTAAACCTTTCTATGAGTTAACCAAGGCGGGGGTCGAGTTTAAATGGGATTCAAAGTGCCAGGAGGCGTTTGATGGGTTGAAAACATACCTGGCAAGTCCCCCTGTACTTAGACCACCAATTCTCGACAAGCCCTTGGTTCTCTACATTTCAGTTCTTGAGAACTCTCTTGGGGCAGTCCTTGTACAAGTTGATGAAGAAGGGAAAGAACGATCTACTTACTCTTGTCTAAGATGTTTGATGCTTGTGAGCTGAAGTACACTGTGGTAGAAAAGACCTGTGCTGCTCTTGTTTGGGTGGTTCAGAAACTCAAACATTATTTCCTTGCTCACCAAGTCAAGCTCATTGCTCGTATCAATCCCATTATGTTTCTGTTAGAGAAGACAGTCTTGACTGATCGGTTAGGGCGAAGGCAGAGTTTCTTATCCCAATTTGATATCACTTATGTCCCACAGAAGGCAATCAAGGGTTATGCTATTGCTGACCAAATTGCCCATCATCCCATACCCGTCTTTGACCTAGTCCGGTCGGAGTTCCCGGATGATGAAATAATGTCAGCCCTATCTTCCAACCTTTGGACATTATATTTTGACGGGGCTCTGAACTCTCATGGTAGAGGGATAGGTATTGTCCTTCTGTCACCTGAAGGTGTCCCCATTCCACAGGCTTTTCAGCTTAACTTTCCAGCAACCAACAACATAGCTGAGTATGAAGCCTTGCTGGCCGGGCTGGAGGCCACTCATTTCCATAGTGCCACCGAAATGAGGGTGATAGGTGATAGTCAATTGATCCTACGCCAGGTCCTATCCAAGTACCGAACTTCCCATCCAAACCTCAAACCCTACCAGGAGCTCACCACCTGCTACATCAAGCTATTCTTCAAACTCACCTTTGTCCATGTCCCCCTTTCTCAGAATATCCTCGCCGATGCCTTAGCTTCACTAGCTTCATCTTTATCTGTCCCGCTAGGCAGGCAAGTGCAAACTATCCACATCTGTAAGAGGACAATTCCAGCAATTGAGGATTAACGTTTTCTGAAGGTTAAGGAAAGATTCAACAGAAAAGAATACTTGAAACACAAAGAAGAAATCTCCTTGATCGAGTTAGAAGAATTAGAAGAAGGTGAGAGACCTTGGTATGACGAGATTGCGAGGTATTGTCAAGATCAGTCATACCCACCTGATCAACCACCAACGAAAAGAAGGCAATAAGAAGAGTATCCCAGAGGTATACAATCCTAGGAAGAGTGCTCTACAAGAGAAGCCTAAGTGGAATCTTACTCAGGTGTCTTGATGAAGAAGAAGCCGAGTTGGTGCTGAAGGAAGCACATTCTGGAGTTTGTGGTGGTCATGTGAATGCCCAAGCCCTTGCTAAGAAAATCATCCGACAAGGGTATTATTGGCCAACTCTAGAAGAAGACTGCTCCATCTTTGTCCGGCATTGTCATTCATGTCAACTCCATGCCGACAAGATTCACTCTCCCGCATCTCCCCTTCATCCAATTCATGCCCCATGGCCTTTCGCCAAGTGGGCCTTTGATATCTTTGGCCCCTTGAGTGACATAAACTCCGAAATGCTCTCAAAATCATTCACTCTGACGGCAACGGAGTACTTCACAAAGTGGTCTGAAGCGGAAGCATTCGTGGAGATTAAAGTGTCAACAGTCTGCTCCTTCATCAAGCGCAACATCCTGGCAAGGTTCGGGATCCCCAGCGACATCGTCACCGATAATGGGCCACAATTTCTTTCTCAAGATCTGCGTGATCTTTGCAACAGGTATTGCATTTCATTGCATCATTCATCACCATACTATCCTCAAGGAAATGGTCAAGCAGAAGCCACCAACAAAACCTTAATCAAAATCATCAAGAAATCTTGTAAGTCTACCAAATTTGCCGACTGGCCTGATAAGCTTGTAGATGCTCTATGGGCTTATCGTACTTCTGTAAGGATTCCCACTGGACAAACCCCGTATGCTTTGGCATATGGGATGGAAGCAGTGGTCCCTTACGAAGTATTACTTCCATCTCTCCGAGTTCAGCTCGACAGGGATATTCCTGTTGATGAGAGACGAGAATCTCTCCTTGCACAGCTTGAACTCTTGGATGAAAGAAGGCTAGCCGCCGCCGATCATGCCCGGACTTATCATAATAGACTTAAAAGGTTTTATCAAAAGAGGGTGGTCGAGAGAAAATTCGAGATCGGTGAGATGGTAGTCAAATGCATATTCGTTAAGCCAGGGGGTCCCCGCTCCAAGTTGCAACCTAACTGGGAAGGGCCTTTTGCAATCACTGAAAAGTATCCAGGTAATGCATATGAATTGACTAATGCAGATGGAGAAAAATTGAATCATCATTGGAATGGAGTTTACCTCAAAAAGTACTTTCCATAAAAATGGAGAAACCACTGGTATAATCTCAAGTCATCGATCCTAGGTTGTTCACGAGAAGTCAAGGGTAGGTACCATCCTACACACACAACACTTCCCAATCCTAGAATCCAGACAACCTGACACTTGCGAAAGGCAAGGCAGAAATCTAGAAATGGAAGGAATACCCTTACCCTATTCTCTTCTACTCGGTCCAAGATAGGGAGAGAAGATTAGAGGGGGGTAGTATCGAAAATACTCCCACCTTAGTAGGAGGCCGTCTCAGAGGGTACAAAAGGGTGCCAAAAGATGGGCAATGAACCCCTCAGGTTAGAAAAAGAAAAATGATCAACCTGTCCAAATGAGTACCCAGAATGATAGTCAAGGCAAAAGGCACTAAAAGATGGGCAATGTCCCCACGGGTCAAAAACCTGTCCAAATATGTGCCACATAGAAAAGAGCAAAAAAAAAAACCCAAAGAGGCCGAACCCCAATGGGTAATTTGAGTGAGAGTGGAGAAATCCCTCTCAACATCTCCAAACCCTATCAAGGACTTTCTCTATACTCTTCATCCTTAAATCCCTAGAGTAGGGTAAACCGACCAAATCCAGGTGGAATCCAAGCCGATCAAAGGAAGAAGGTTAGAAGGATTCTAGGTAGGGAACTTTATTTTTGCACGTGACATCTACCACTTGTCGACTCCAGAAACAGGTTCCGGATCGGCACCTCAAGATAAGGTGAAATATGGAATAGGAGAAAAAGGGAGTGAATTAGAAAACACTCGGAAAGCGGTAAAGACTCCTCACCTCGGTCCCACACTCACATTGATCCCCGAACTTTCATCTCACGGCATCGCTCGAGCACCGGAGATGGTTCGGGTCATGTGGGAGGAGAGTGAGGAGGAGATTAACTTAAAGCATGAATAATAGAAGAAGTGGTCGCCAGGAGCCGCGGGCTCCGCTTTATAGAATAACAACAAGATTGAGTTGTTTTGACCGTGTACCTTAGCGCGGGAGATCGGGATATGGGTTCAACCTTCTTCTTCTTCGGCCGGCCGATGAAGAAGAGTCTCCCAACCGATGCTAGCTTGATAAACCTGTGCAACTAGAAAAATAAACCAAGTGAAAGAAAATGATTAGAACTATGGGAAGTGTAGTAACTGTAGAGAGAAGATGAGAAAGAAGCAATCGGAATCGAACTCACCGGATTGGGGTGAGCCTTAACCCTTTTTTTTTGTATTTTTTTATGATATATGAAATGATGCAAATAAACTGAAATATGCTTTAAAATAGTAAATGAACTGAGTTAAATGAGTTGAGAAAGCTTATGGAATGGATCGGCTTGAGTTGAAGCCGAGTTGGTTGAGAAAAGGCCGGTTCGGGTAGCTTTGCACCCTTCTAGCGCGACTTTGATGTAGAGGATGTTACGGACGACCCCGATGTCAGAATCAAGTTACGTTTGTTGGAGTAGACGGAGGACTCAGAGAAGAAGAGTTCCTATGTTGATGACTCATCCTAAATCCTCCTGTATAAGTCAGTAAAAATTCTGAAAGTGGGCGGATATCAAAAACAGAACCTGGATGCGCGCTCTCAGTGTAGCAACTGCCACGAACAAACGGCAAGTCGGAATGGAGTGCCGTCAGTTGGAGACAAAAGATGACGAAGAGAGGAAAAATTTGTATGTTGAAAACTTTTGAAGCAGAAGCCTCGGATATTCTGCAGAAGTCGATGAAGATGGTTGATGAAGAACACCCGGATCGAGCCTTCTCCTTCACCTCGGGATCGATTTCTTGACATCGGATCGCCTTTGGACGTCGGGACGGCTTTGGAGAAGAGCTTGGACGACCTTGGGACGAGCTAGGCACCGGGGGTTAACCTTGGGTCGCTGAGAATGACCCTCAATTTATAGGGGAAGGGAGACGGTGCAAAATTTAGAAACTGGACAGACCGCGCCCCCGCGTTTCAAAGGAGACGAGGGCGCACAGGGCGCGCCCTCAAACCAAGGGCACGCAGGGCGCGTCCCCAGTTTGGGGGCGCGGTCTGCGCGCCCCCCTGTTTCAAAGGGGGCGGGGGCGCGTTACGCGTCTCACTGCTAAAAATCGACGGAAACTTCCGGAAATTGCTAAAAATCGACTTGACATACGTAACGCGCCCCCGAACCAGGGGCGCGGTACAAATAAGTAAAAATCCTCCCCGGAAACCTTCCAAAAACCCGGTTTAGAAGGTGCTAATCGGGGTAATTTCCGATTTTCGGAAACCGACCGCGCCCCCGCCTTTCAAAGGAACCGGGGGCGCGCAGGGCGCGCCCCCGGGTTGAGGGCGCGCAGGGCGCGCCCTCCCATTTCAAGCGGAGCGGGGGCGCGGTACACTCTCTCTCCTGCGCGCGTGTTCCGCGAGCCGTATCTTGCAAACCGGATGTCCGATTCGGCTCCCGTTTGTTGCGTTGGAAAGAGTGCCTTCAACCACACCTCCTCAAGTCGATAACCAGCCGGCATGACTCCCGAGATGTTCGCACGGGGCTTTCTACCGGTTTACCCTCTCGCGAAAAGTCGAAACCCGGGGCGAAGATCCGAAAGAGCACGGTTCTGGTCGAGAAATCTCGGGTCAATTTGGGATGACTTGAAATGATGACCGAAAAAGTCCGGTACGATCATACAATCCGAAGTTATCGAAAAATCTGAGATTAACCCGGTAAATGTGAATCGAAAGCCGTAAAAGCCGCGAAACCCTAAAATTGACCGAACCGGCCTTATAGCCCCGGTTGATAAAATATACGGCTAGAATCGACCCGGATGACCTGAAAAGACCCGGTGATGACCGGAAAGGCCTAACATGTGGTCCGGGATAGCCGTGTCAGCACAGATCGAAAAAGCCGTAACGAAAGCCGTCATTGACCGACGCCTACCGAAATGACTTCTCGGAAACCCTGAATGTTACGGAACACATGCGGGACTCCCGAGACCTTAAATTATGGACCATTCAAGGTCGGTCATCGAGCAGGCTTCGCGTTTTTACAGTTCACGTGCGGCTCTCGCTTGAAGGTTACGGCAATATTCCGGAAATCATTGGTTCATTCTCAACTAACAAGGGGGGCTCCACCAATGTCCTTAGCTCATCTCCACGAGGTTGTCCGGATCAGATAACGGTCAAATAAAAGATATCGCCTATGAAATAAGAGTCTAGGGCTCCGAATCAAGCCAATTTGGCGTGTCTACAGCTTGCCTCGCCTTGATGTCGGCTTTGCAAGGGAATGGCATGTAGCGGAGCGGAGTGAAACGTAGAGAAAGCGTAGCGAAGCGAGATGGATCGTAGTGGAATGTAGTGGAGTGAAATGGCGATGGACTGAAAAGGTGGCATCAAGGTGTAGATATAGACACGCTCAACGACCAGATTCGGCAAGACGAATCTCCTCAAGTCTCTCGGTTAACCGCCATGTTTCATCAAGTCTTCCTATGTTCGATTGGTAAGAGATGTGCCATTGGCACGAGAGAAGAATAGCCAACCCCCAACGCGGTGGGGAGTCCCCGAAACATGGGTTCATAGGTTCATCATCAGCCGGTAACCCGATCTTTGCGGTGTTCCTGTACTGTGATGGGCTAAAATTTAAAAAGAGATTTGTTTTGAAAAAGTAAAAGAATACCAATCGAGCACATTCAGGCTCTCAGATTCATTTAAGTCTTCCAAGAGACAAGATTCAATTCGGAATGGAATGATCTCAGATTCCGAAAGGCAAATGTTTAGGCATAGACCGTGAAGATATTGACGGTGCAAGTTCTGACCAAATAGAAGGCCCTTGGCGGGATGAATTGGCTGCCATAGTGGGATGAATAGCAAAGAACTTGCAATGACCATAGTGGTGAAAAGATTTCAGGGCACAAAGTGGTTACCGAACACGGTGGGATTAATAGACACGGTGGGATATTAGAGAGGTTGGTGGGACTAGAGATCATGGTGGAATTAGAGAACACGGTGGGATTAGAAAACACGGTGGGATTTAGAATGATCGAGAGAGTGAGAAGGTGAAGTTTGGGAAATGCTGTATTTAATGATAAAACAAAATGTAATGCAATTAATGCTATATGATGCATGTTGGGCTCAAGAAAACAAAACAAAACTTGTATAACAAATAGTTGAAGATATAGATTGTCTATGAGGTCAAGATACCCATTCGGGAACTATCGTCCCTCACAAAGACAACTTTGGCTTATCCGTGAGCATTAGAGATGACCCGACCGTCGTAGATTTTGATGAAGGGGATCTCGGGTCAAGTCTTCTCCATGCTCATGGTCTCCAACAAATAATGTATAAGATAATAACACACGACTAGCGACATATATGCTAGTCGGCAAGTTATGGGGGTTTCCCATGTCCATTCTTCCATTTCTGCGAGCATTTTCTTGGTCACTCTTTTGGAGCGTCACCGAAACGAGGCGGTTGCGGCGGTATGGTTTCCATGCCTTCTCCACGTGGTCATTCTCCTAGAGTCAGTGGCAATCAGACACTAATATCTGTAGCAGGCTTAATCTTCTTCTAGTGTTGTAGCTGCTTTTCTTCCTTGTTATAGCACTTCTTGCTTAAGTGTTGTTTGACCTGTTGGCGAGATTCTCACCCCTCCTTGACTTGTGTTTCTTTCCTGAAATACTTAATAGAAGTGTTAAATATGCTCTATGGCTTACCCCCTTGCCTATTGTTGTCTTGCCTTGCTTATATGTCAAGGGGGGTAGCCTTATCAACCAGGTAGAATGCACAAAATGATAGACAAGGTAAAAGTTAAGAGTGCTTACCTGCTATGGCAAGAGTCGCTCCCTTCTTGATCTCAGAATCCTTTTGTTGAGAGGACCTTCTCCTCTTATTTTAAAGTCCCTGAAAACACTTGATAAAAGAGGATTAGATCTTCACAACGACTCATCCCTTTGCCTATTATGGCCAACTTTGACTTAGGTCAAAGGGAGGAGCCCTCTTAATGGGGTGATAATGAAGGTAAATATGCAATGCGGAAATGAAACATGCAAGACATAAAGATAAACTTGAATGCTAGCAAAGGCAAAAATCAAGGTTACGCCAAGTTAGATGATGCATTTTTTTTAGATTTTTGGAAAGTATTCAATTTTTTTTTTTGAAAATATTCAACTGTTTCTTTTTTGTGGATTTTTTTTTTGAATTTTTTTTTGAAAATATTTGATTTTTTTGGGTTTTTGAAAATATTTATTTTTTTTTGGATTTTGTGGAGAATGTGCCAGTATTGAGACTATTCATCGATCTTTGAGTGTTGATCAAGATTCAAGCAATAAGCACCACGTGTGAATAAGGTTCCCTACCCAGAATCTTTCTTGCCCTCTTCTCTTGATCGGTTTGGATTCCCCCTAAGTTTGGACAGTTTACCCTACCCTAGGGGTTTTAAGATGGAAGAATAATAGAGGAAGTCTTTGATAGGATTTGGGGGTATTGAGGAGGGTTTCTCTACTCATGCCCAAATTGCCCGTTGGGGTTCGGCCTCTTCGGGTCTTTTCTACATGTGGCACTTACTTAGACAAGTCTTTGACCTGTGGGGTCATTACCCATCTTTTGGTGCCTTTTTTTTCATTTTATATTCTTCCGGGTACTCATTCAGACAGGCCCATATTTTTTTAAACCTGTGGGGTTCATTGCCCATCTTTTGGCACCCTTTTGCACCCTATGAGACGGCCTCCGACTAAGGTGGCGGGCATTTCCGATACTATCCTCCTCTAGTCTCCTTCACCTATCTTGGACCGAACAGAAGAGAATAGGGTAAGGTTTCCTTTTTGCCTTCAGGGTTCTGCCTTGCCTCTCTCGAGTGTTGGGCTATCTAGATTCTGGGATCGGGAGGTGTTGTGTGTGCAAGGTGATGTCTACCCTTGACTTCTAGCTAACACCCTTGGATCGATGACTTAATATCATACTAGAAATTCTCCATTTTTTTTTCTTCTAAGGAAAATATTTTTTGAGGTAAACGCCGTTCCATGGATGGTTCAATTTTTCTCCATCGGCGTTGGTTAGCTCATATGCATTGCCTGGATATTTTTCAGTTATAACAAAAGGCCCTTCCCAGTTAGGTTGCAACTTAGAGCGGGGACCACCCGGCTTAACGAATATGCGTTTTACTACCATCTCACCGATTTCGAACTTTCTCTCTACCACCCTCTTTTATAAAACCTTTTCAATCGGTTCTGATAAGTCCGGGCATGCTCGGAGGCAGCCAACCTTCTTTCATCTAGGAGTTCAAGTTGTGCAAGGAGAGATTCTTGTCTCTCATCGACAGGGATGTCCCTATCGAGTTGAACTCGGAGTGATGGAAGGAGTACTTTGTATGGGACCACCGCTTCCATCCCATATGCGAGAGCATACGGGGTTTCACCAGTGGGGGTCCGTACAGAAGTACGATAAGCTCATAGGGCATCTACAAGCTTATCTGGCCAGTCTGCGAACTTGCTAGACTTACAGGTTTTCTTGATGATTTTAATCAAAGTTTTGTTGGTGGCTTCTGCTTGACCATTGCCTTGCGGGTAATAAGGAGATGAATGATGCAATGCAATGCGGTACCTGTTGCAAAGATCACGCAGATCTTGAGAGAGAAATTGCGGTCCGTTGTCGGTGATAATGTCGCTGGGTATCCCGAACCTGGCGATGATGTTGTGTTTGATGAAGGAGCACAGTGTTGATGCCTTGATCTCCTTGAACGCTTCCGCTTCTGCCCACTTGGTGAAGTACTCTGTTGCCGTCAGGATGAACGATTTGGAACGGATTTCAGAGTTAAAATCACTTAGAGGGCCAATGATATCGAAAGCCCACATGGCGAAGGGCCATGGGGCATGAATCGGATGAAGGGAAGATGCGGGAGAATGGATCTTGTCGGCATGAAGTTGGAAAGAATGACAATGCCGGACAAAGATGGAGCAATCCTCTTCTAGGGTTGGCCAATAATACCCCTGCCTGATGATTTTCTTGGCAAGAGCTTGAGCATTGACATGGCCCCCACAGACCCCGGAATGTGCTTCCTTAAGCACCAATTATGCCTCTTCTTCATCAACGCATCTCAATAAAATTCCGCTCAGGTTCCTCTTGTAGAGCACCCCTCCTAGGATGGTATACCTCTGGGATACTCTCCTGATGGCCTTCTTTTCTTTTACATTTGATCCAGGTGGATATGTCTGATCTTGACAATACCTTGCGATCTCATCAAACCAAGGCCTCTCACCGTCATCTAACTCTTCTAACTCGATTAGGGAAATCTCCTCTTTCTGCTCTAGATACTCCTTCCTGCCAAATCTCTCCTTGACTTTCAGAAATCGCCCATCTTTAATTGCTGGCATCGACCTTCTACGGACATGAATAGTCCGCACTTTGTCTACCTAGCGGGACTGATAGGGATGAAGCTAAGGAGGCTAGGGCATCAGCAAGGATGTTCTGAGCTCGAGGAACATGGACGAAAGTTAGTTTGGAAAAGAGCTTGATGTAGCAAGAGGTGAGTTCTTGGTAAGGTTTGAGGTTTGGATGAGAAGTTCGGTATTTGGTTAGGACTTGGCGAAGAATTAGTTGGCTATCACCTATCACCCTCAATTCCATGGCACCATAGAAATGAGCAGCCTCCAGCCCGGCCAGCAAGGCTTCATATTCAGCTATATTGTTGGTTGCTGGGAAGCCAAGCTGAAATGCCTGTGGAATGGTGACACCCTCGGGTGATAGAAGGATGATTCCTATTCCCTTACCGTGTGAATTCAGAGCCCCGTCAAAATATAATGTCCAAAGGTGGGAAGATCGGATCAACATTAGTTCATCATCCGGGAGCTCCGATTAGACCGGGTCAAAGAGGGGTATAGGGTGATGGGCTAGATGTTCGGCAATGGCATAGCCCTCAATCGCCTTCTGGGGGACATAAGTGATATCAAACTGAGAAAGGAAGCTCTGCCAACGACCTAGCCGATCAGTTAGAACAGTTTTCTCCAGAAGGAATTTGATGGGATTGATGCGGACAATAAGATTGACCTCATGAGCTAAGAAATAGTGTTTAAGCTTCTGAACTACCCAGACTAGTGCATCACAGGTCTTTTCCACTACAGTATACTTCTGCTCACATGGATCAAAGATCTTTGACAAATAGTAAGTTGCCCTCTCTTTCCCTTTTTCATCAACTTGTGCAAGGACTGCCCCAAGAGAATTCTCCAAAACCGAGATATATAAAACTAAGGGCTTGCCAGGGACTGGTGGTCTAAGCACGGGGGACTAGCCGGGTATCTTTTCAAACCATCGAATGCATCCTGGCACTTTGAATCCCATTTGAACTCGGCCCCCGCCTTGGTCAACTCATAGAAAGGTTTACACCTTTGGGAGTGTTGTGAGATGAACCGGCGGACAAACTGTAGCCTTCCGATTAATCCTCGAAGTTCTTTCATATTTCTCGGAGGAGGCATACCAATGATTGCCTTGGCCTTGTTTGGGTCGATCTCTATGCCCCTTTTGCTCACTATGAACCCCAACAGTTTTCCTGAGGATACTCCAAACGTGCATTTCTTTGGGTTCATCTTCAATTTATATTCCCTAGCCCTTTGCAAGACCTTTCTTAACACTTCCGGGTGATCTTCTCGGCTTCTGGACTTAACGACCAGGTCGTCCACGTACACCTCTACAAGGGTATGCATCATGTCATGGAAGATAGCCATCATTGCCCTCGATAGGTAGCACCGGCATTCTTCGATCCAAAGGGCATGACGACATAGCGATAGGTTCCCCAAGGTGTGGTGAACGAGGTCTTCTCCTGGTCCTCTTCGGCCAACCGGATTTGATTATATCCAGAATAGCCATCCATGAATGACAACATCTCGAATCCAGCAGTGTTATCAACCAGTACGTCAATATGAGGTAGAGGAAAGTCATCTTTAGGACATGCTCGGTTTAAGTCCCTGAAGTCTATACAGATCCGAACTCGGCCATCCTTCTTCATGACAGGGACTATGTTTGCCACCCATTCCGGATAAAGGACGACCTTAATGAATCTTGCTTGATGTAACTTGTCGACCTCTTCTTTCATCTTAAGTGCAACATCAGGGTGGAATCTCCTTAATTTTTGTCTGACCGGGGTAACTCCAGGTTTCAAAGTTAGACGATGTTCAACTAACGAGTTGTCTAACCCCGGCATGTCCTCATATGTCCATGCGAACGTGTCCTTATACTCTTCCAAGATTTCAATTAAACTATGTTCCTCAATGGGAGTGAGGTTTGCACTTAGGAGGACTGTCTTGGGATCTTCCGGTGTTCCAAGATTCAGTTCTTTTGTCGGTTCATCCACCGTGGCTAATGGTTCTTCAAATCTTTTAAGTCCAGATGCATACGCATCAGCCAAGTCCTCAATTCCATCCTCGAAATCAGGATCTTTTTCTGATAAGACCTCATAAACTCCCAGTGTATGATCTACATTGAATTCATCCTCATATTGGATTTCATTAAGCTGGATAACATTTTCCAAAAAACTTGGCAACCTTGCACATTCCTTGCATTTTTGAGCTATTTGTTGGAGATATCTTTCCAGCACACGTTTACCTCGAATTTTCTTCTTTTCTACCCTAACTACTCCTAAAGAAGACAAATTGAAAAGGTGGTATTAACAATGGGTGAAGGATCGAGCAGATCGATCAGTGAGTTGGAGAAGAGGGGTCCCTGGTTGGGAGCACCCTCCGAGACAAGTAGAGACGTCTCCTCAATGGAAAGCTGAGTTTGTGAGAAGACGTTTTTTTTGGGTATTTGTAGACACGCCAAATTTGCCTAATTCAGAGCATAAAACTCATGTTTTATAGGGTAACACGCATGATTGATCATATGATGATGCCGGGTCCTTTTAAGTTGATTTGGAGCTTCGCCGAACGAAATCGGATGTTTTCCGACGTTTTCCGCAAAAAAGCCGTAATTTCCGAGCGAAAGCCACATGTAAGTCGTGTAAACACGGAAATTGGCTGAATGACCAATGCCTAATGATCATGCATTGAAGGTTATGGTCATATTCACACTCCGAACAAGTTTTGTTGCATTCCGTGCTTCCCGATTTGCCGTCGGAGTCATTTTGATCTATATCGGACCTTCTGTTCACTGCCCTAACTTCCGGATAAAATTCTGAAGTTTTGGAGGGTGTGGTGGCTGATCCGATGCTATAGAGAGCTTCTTCGGCCTGTTATCTTTCCAACGCAACAAACGGCGTCGAATTCCGAGTTCGGGAGTGTTCGCATTGGCTTCCGGAAGAAGGACGCGCGAAACCAGACCCATGCGCCCAGGTTCCTGGTCACATGCGCCCGGGACCCAGGGCACATGGCCATGCGCCCTACCAGTGAGGCACGTGGCCTTGTGCCCTCACTTGAGGGCACATGCGCCCCACCCTTGAGTCAGTCTTTCACCCGGACTCTGCCATTGAACAGACGGAAGAGATAAGACCTTTATCTTCGGAGATGATAAGATGCGCCCTCCCTGGGGGGCACATGCGCCCCTCAGTGGGGCGCATGCGCCTGGCACCAGGGCGCATGCGCCCAGGGCCAGGGCGCATTTATCCCTATTTTTTAGCTTCGATAAGACCGTCTGTTCTCCTATAAAAGGACTCTGATTCCGGTCGTTCCAAGGAGAGGAGAACGACTCCCCAGGCATCTCAAGACGTCCTATCACCCTCCTACATCGATTTTATGATTTTTAGAGAGAGAATTTCGAGTTTTTAGAGAGAGAAAAGTCGGTTCAAGAGAGAGGAAGGCTGTTCTGCAGGTGATCTGCCAAGTCTCTCTTCTTCGACCTCTACAGAAGTGTGTGGACGTCTACTGCCTGAGCACTCTTCATCAAAGTTCTTCCTCTCCAAGTCTTCTTCAGTTTACAATCGACGGAACTTGATTCAGAGGTCGGGGCTGGTCGTGACGAGCGCAGAAGCAAAGTCGCGCCTGACAGATCCTGGACTGCTGCTCGGCTCTTTCGACAACACAGATTTGGCTATATCTTCCTCTATTCAACTCAGAATCTTTCAGTTCTTTTTCCTATCTTTTTATTTAGTGATTCTTCATCATCCTATCATTTTTTTACATTTTTTTGCATTACTTTTACTCTGTTAATCCGAAAAATAAAAAAAAGGGGTTAGAGATAACCCGAATCCGGTCAGTTTCTAGTCAATTGTGTGTGTTTTATGTTATTCTCTTTACATATACTCCACTTTGTCTAGTTCTAATTGTCTATTTCACTTGTTTATTTGTCTAGTTGCACAGAATATCAAGCACCCACCGCGTTGAGGACTCTTCTTCATCGGCCGGCCGAAGAAGGAGAAGCTTTAACTCACATTCTTCACGCTAAGGTACACACGGTCAATTTTAATTCTATAAATCGGAACCCACGGTTCCTGGCGACCACGTTTATTTCTTCTCACCCTCCTCCCACATGACCCGAACCGTCTCTTTGGTGATCGAGCGACGCCAAGGGATGAAAGTTCGGGGATCAATGTGAGTGTGGGACCGAGGTGAGAGTTGCTTTCCGAGCTTTATTCCTTTCTTTTCTCATCCCCTCTTGAGGTGACGATCTGGGTTCACGGACTTCCCTGAAAAGGAGAAGGCCCCCGTCAAATTTTCAGAGTCGACGGCTTTGTGGCGACCACGGTGGGACAAGCAATGTCTTCAACCGTGGGTGCTTAGTGTTTTGTTTGCAACTAGTTCTAGTACTAGACCGGTTCCCACGTGAGCCTTTCCTTCTTTCCACCTCTCTTAAACTTCATGCCATCTCAAAATTTCTGATTTCACCCATCTTTCATCAGATCTGAAGTGTTAAGTATGCCATTCATTTTCTGCATTTTATTTAAACCGGTTCCCACGTGAACCACCCTTTTCTTCTTAAACCGGTTCCCACGTGAACCAATCTCTTTCTTTACTTCGGTTCCCACGTGAACCAAACCACTTTCCAGATCTATCCCAACTTGGATCAGATCTTTATTCACCTTTAATTGGCCCCACGTGGCCCTCTTTTGACCATTCAAACCGGTTCCCACGTGAACCACCCCTTTTTACCCAAAACCGGTTCCCACGTGAACCACCTTTACCTTTTACCCCAGTTCCCACATCGGTCCCCACGTGGACCACCCTTTTGCTTGGCTATCAGATTTGAACCCTCTTCTTCCATCACTTTTCACTATCTCCATTTGGCTCACATGAGAAACAAGTCTAGATTCTAGTTTCTAGTTGCTTGTCTAGTTTCTAATTGCTTGTCTGGTGTTGATTGCTTGTTTAAGTTTATGCTTTGCTCATTACTTGTTTTATTACTTGATTGCATTCTCTGCTCCTTCTCTCTACCTCATTCTTTTACACTTTGTTTGAGGCGGGAGCTCACTCTCCCATTTACCCCTCCCATCCAAAACACCCTCTTGGTGGATTCTGACCTCTCTTCTGGGATATTCATTCCTAGTTGACTTGGTTGGCTTTCATCAAGGCCTCCGTAATTCCTCATACGTGGAGTATTCCTCTTCACGATCGGGTTGGTTGTACCACTCCCCAAAACCAGAAGCATCCTACGTTACCTACACGTGGTGAGATTGTGTGAAACCTAGGTCATTGGAGATTGGAGTTAGGATCCTAACCCATTTGTTGAGAGAACAATTCTTAACAAAATTCATAAACCTAAGGTTTAATCAAAATCATTGCGTAATCTTGCTTTCAAGTCTTTGCATAACTTGCTTGTCAAACAAAAATTCAAACCTTTAACTTTTTGCAAAATACTAAAAAAACCAAAAAAATCTTTGTTTGTTTTGTCAACTTGTTTGTTTTACTTTCTTCTTGAAGTTCAATGCAACTAAGGTCTGGAAGGCACGTTGGAATGGCGGAACAAGCTGAACATCGAGAGCACGAGATGGGTCACCAACCGATTCAGTCAGAAGTGCAAGAGGTCCCTCAACCATCTGCTCCCCGTGATGTTGAACAACTCTTTAGGGAGTTGTCTCTCTATACTGACCCAGAAACCTATGCCCGTATACAATCCATGGTGAAGGGCAAAATTGCTTCAGATCAGGCTGAAACCAATCAAGTTGCCTTATCTCCTCGTCCTCTAGTTCAACCACCACTCATTCAGTCACCCTTTGTTCAACCACCTGTTGTTCAACAATCTATGATTCAACCACCTGTTGTTCAACAATCTATGATTCAACCATCTGTAGTTCAACCCTCTATAGTTCAACCACATGTGGTCCAACCCTCATTTGTTCAACCATCTTATTTCAACCATGTTGCTCCCCCAATCCACCAAGCCATGGGACAATCTTCAGTGAATTTGCCAAGTCATGCTCCTCAATTTCAGAACCATGTCTCTAACCACATACCCCCACCAGTAAACCAAGAACCTGCTCTCACCAGGGCAATCATGGATCAGCTCACCCAGATGAATGAACGTTATGAAGAGCTCAGATGTCGCCTGGACTCCAAGTCAGTTCCTGAAATCTCCATTCCTTCTCTGCCAGTCCTACACCTGCCACCTTCTGAGCTACCAGTTTATCACCGCTACAATGGTATTGGCAACCCCTTTCTTCATCTTAAAGATTTTCTTTATGAATCCTCATTCTGGAAAGATGATCGTAGGGTTCTTGCCTTCTTGTTTCGTCGATCACTAGAAGGGTCTGCATTGGAATGGTTCTACTCACTCGACTCCTTTGAGGCAGGAGACTTCGACATTGTCAAGACCAAATTCTTGCAGAGATACAGAGACCGGGTGGCACCAGCATGCTCCATTACAGATTTGATCACTGAGAAGATGAAGCCCGAAGAGGACTTCATAAAGTTTGCTGACCGCTGGAGGGGAATGGCAGAAAAATTGACAGATGTTATTTCTGAAGGGGAACAAGTGAAGATGCTCATTGGCAACACTACACCTGCCTTGAGGAATGTCTTGATCATGCACCGTCCTACCACAATGAATGAACTCTATGACAGTGCTCGATACTTACAAGCCCACTTCAAGGATGCCACCATGATAAACCCTTTTGATCCCAAACCTAGAAACTTCAGGAAGACCCCCTCTACACCAGTTGGGCCTACAACCGAGGGAGTGGTCAACAACGAAGCTGTAAATATTGTAGGGAACCAGGGAGGGAACCGTCAAAACCAGTTCAGAAACCCACCACAGAACCCTTCCTATTACCCCCCTCAGCAACAAGTTAGGCCACAACAACCACGACAACCACAACAACCCCCGCAACCAGTAGCACAACCCCAGCAACCTCGTCAACCTACTTACAATAGGGCACCGCCACCACCCAATCAGGCACTACGAAGGGGAGGTCCTAGGAGAGAGAACTACCAGCAACTCCCTTACTCCTTGACCGACATCTTCAATGTACTCATGGCTGAAAAACAACTGGAATCGCCCAAGGAAAGAGAGGTTTGGCCAACAAACGCAGATATGTCCCGATGCGTGCTTACCACCGGTGTCTGGTCACCTTGTAGAAGTGTGCTTTCAATTCAAGGATTACATCCACGATCCGAATGACCAAGGCAGCATTGATTGGGTCCAAATGGGGGAATGCATACGAGGTAATGAAGGCTAGGCGACGGCAGCGGCAACGTCCACCGGCTCGGCCTCAACAACAACCTCGGCTTGGGGATTGTCCAAAATCCGCTCCCGTTACATGCTCCCGCTCCGACCGGCACCGGCACATCCAAACCCGGGAATTGGTCTAGTACACTCCATTGCCCAGGGAGATGCCGATCGTGCTCAAGGTTGGCAACTAGAAAGCCACAATACAACCATGCCTGTCAACCCGGCTAGGCCTCCTGCTAGGAACCCTCCTAGACAGATAATCCGTGCACCTGCTACTCCACAACTACCACAAAGTTCAATAACCCATCCACTGGCCGCCACTTCTTCTCGCCGGCCCATCATTAGGCCAGCCCCCTCTCTAACTACGCCTCCTTCAACCATTGCTACACACCGGCCTTTGCTCATCCTACCACCACAATCATCACCAAACCTGAACCCCCAGCCTACGAGCTCTACCACTCCAAAACCCCAACCTATCATACCACCACAACCTACACCTTCATTAAACTCATCAACCACTTACGCACTCCGGCCTCTTCTTATTAGGCCACCGGTATCACCATCACTACCACCTCCAAATCCTACCCCTCTACCAACTAACCCCATCATCCCAGAACCATTGATCCCATTACCTATCATACCTGCACCTACACCACCTGTTCCACCACAACCCACCCCAGTTAACCCGTCACCTCTACCCGACCGCCAAATAGCCCCGGTGCTTCGGAGTGGGAGGATGTTCCAGCGGCTCTTTCCCCAAGCCGGAACTCAACCGCAAGAGCCAGTGGAGGAGGAACAAGTGGAAGAACCATTGCCAGGCACGGCGTATGATCTGTTAAAACATTTGGATAAGACACCAGCCCGTATTTCTATACTTGAGTTGATCAAAAGATCAAAGGTGCACCAGGAGATTCTACAGCAGTACTTGCAAAGGGTCATGGTGAATGAAGATCTCCCACCTGAGAAGATCACTACAGTGTTAGCCCCTAGAAGTGAGCACCCAACACTCACTTTCTCTCAGGAGGAATTAGCAGATCCGAGTTTAGGAGATATGCTTTGCATGTGGCCGTGGTTATCTGTAATATTGAAGTGAAATCATGTTTGGTTGACACTGGAGCTTCCATCAACGTTATGCCGCCAGAAACTTTGCAGTTGTGCGGTATTTCTGAGCAAGAAATCAAGCCATCTTGTACCATGGTGACAGCCTACGACAACTCCAAGAAGTCTGCATGTGGGGTGGTCACACTAGAAGTCAAACTTGGACCATGTACGGTTACAACAGATTTTCATGTTCTAGAATTAGATCCAACATTTCGGGCTATACTTGGGAGGCCATACTTGGAGGCAATAGGAGCTGTGGCTTCAACAAACCACCAGTGCATAAAATTTCCCTTTAAAGGACGGGTGGTCAAGGTGACTAGCATGCCTATGAGGGATGAGATGAATGATGTTTTTACATCACCCCTAGGTCCGTGTCAATACAACCCTAGATCTCGGTGGGAGAATTGCCGGAAGTTAGATGCATGACCGCCTCTCTACCGGACACCTTTGGGATGGCGGATGATGATGAAATTGGGCTATCGACTGGAAGAGGTTTAGGCAAGGATCTTCAAGGGATCACTCGGCCAATTGAAGCTGTGAAAAGGCCACGCGAGCGGGGGTTGGGATATGAAGAGGGTTCCATCCCAAGGAGGATCTTCCGGCCAGGATATGCCATGGGACTCCATACATTCTTTATCAAAGGGGAGACCATGATGATGGCTGAAGATGGCAAAAGTTCCATGATAGGCTGTCAAGAGAAGAAAAGCTTCGAAGAAGAAGAAGAAGACTTGGAAGACCTGTGCTTATCTCTATCTCGTTTGATCACAAGTGGGGAAGAGCACCAGGAACCACTCAAGGGCAGACCAATCTTGGATCATCTAGTTAAGCATACCACCCAAGTCAAAACCATTCCACGAGGCCCAAATACAACAATGCCATGTTTGAACCTCGTACCTTTATTTCTAGATCTTTTGGATGGGCTTCAGGGCCCACTTACCCTCTTTGGGCCCATGTGCCCTCTTCAACCTTTCACTCTTATTGGTCCAGCTTGCCCATTTGCTTCCCTCATCAACTTCATGACTGAGGGCTTTTCTCAACATGGGCTAACATGCCCATTTATTTCTAAGATCGGGTCCACGTACCCGTTTACTTTTTCCTTCAGTTTTGAACCCATATGTCCACTTTCTATTACCATTGGGCCCACGAGCCCCTTTTTCCCTTTTATTCTTAAGTTTTTCTCTCTATTAATTCAGTCAGTTTCTAGCAAGCCTCGAGTCACTCAGGCTCATTCTATCTTTTTACTTGAAATTTCCAAAAAAAAAAAACGTCTTCTCTGAAACTCACATTTCCATCGAGGAGACATCTCTACTCATGCCAGAGGGTGCTCCCAATCAGGGATCCCTCTTTTCTGAACCATTAATCGATTTACTCGATCCTCCCTCCACTGTAAATACCACCTTTCCAGCTTTATCTTCAGTAGGTCAAGTTAGTTTAGGAAATAGGAAAGTCAGAGGTAAGCAAGTTCCAAATAGGTATCTGCAACAATTGGCACAGAAATGCGTAGAGTGTGCAAGGCTGCCAAACTTTTTAGATAATACTATCCAGCTAGATGAAATCCGATATGAGGATGAGCATAACATAGATCATACTTTGGGAGTATATGAGGTGGTATCAGAGAAGGATCCCGAATCCGAGGATGAAATTGAGGACTTGGCTGATGCATATGCATGTGGACTTAGAAGATTTGAAGGACCATCAGCCACGGGGAATGAACCGACCAAGGAACTGAATTTAGGAACCACTGGAAGATCCTAAGACTATCCTCATTAGTGCAAACCTCACTCCCTCAGAAGAACAACGTTTGATCAAAGTTTTGGAAGAATATAAGGACACATTCGCATGGACATATGAAGATATGCCGGGATTAGATAATTCATTGGTTGAACATAGATTAACCTTGAAACCTGGAACTACCCCGGTTAAACAAAAGCTCAGGAGGTTCCACCCTGATATTGCACTCAAAATGAAAGAAGAGGTCGACAAACTACACCAATCAAAATTTATTAAGGTTGTCCTATATCTGCAATGGGTGGCTAACATAGTCCCTGTTATGAAGAAGGATGGACGAATTCGGATTTGTATAGACTTCAGGGACTTGAACCGAGCGTGTCCTAAAGATGATTTTCCTTTACCTCATATCGATGTTTTGGTTGATAACACAGCTGGATTTGAAATGCTTTCATTCATGGATGGCTATTACGGATACAATCGGATCCGGTTAGGCGAGGAGGACCAAGAAAAGACCTCGTTCACTACACCTTGGGGAACATATTGCTATGTTGTCATGCCCTTTGGGTTAAAGAATGCCGGTGCTACATATCAGAGGGCTATGATGGCTATCTTTCACGACATGATGCACACCCTTGTAGAGGTGTATGTGAATGATTTGGTTATCAAGTCCAAGAGTCGGGAAGATCATTCTGAAGTGCTAAGGAAGGTCTTGCAAAGAGCTAGAGAATACAAGCTAAAAATGAACCCTAAGAAGTGTACATTTGGAGTTTCATCAGGAAAGCTACTTGGGTTCATAGTAAGCAAAAGGGGCATAGAGATCGACCCAAACAAGGCCAAGGCAATTATTGGTATGCCTCCTCCGAAGAATATGAAAGAGCTTCGAGGATTGATTGGGAGGCTACAATTTGTCCGCCGGTTTATCTCACAACATTCCCAAAGGTGTAAACCTTTCTATGAGTTAACCAAGGCGGGGGCCGAGTTTAAATGGGATTCGAAGTGCCAGGGAGCGTGTGATGGGTTGAAAACATACACAGCAAGTCCCCCGTACTTAGACCACCAATTCCCGACAAACCTTTGGTCCTCTACATTTCGGTTCTTGAGAACTCTCTCGGAGCAGTCCTTGCACAAGTTGATGAAGAAGGGAAAGAACGAGCTACTTACTACTTGTCTAAGATGTTTGATGCTTGTGAGCTGAAGTACATTGTAGTAGAAAAGACTGTGCTGCTCTTGTTTGGGTGGTTCGAAACTCAAACATTATTTCCTTGCTCACCAAGTCAAGCTCATTGCTCGTATCAATCCCATTAAGTTTCGTTAGAGAAGACAGTCTTGAGCGATCGGTTAGGGCGATGGCAGAGTTTCTTATCCCAATTTGATATCACTTATGTCCCACGAGAAGGCAATCAAGGGTTATGCTATTCTTGAACACCTTGCCCATCATCCCATACCCGTCTTTGACCCGGTCCGGTCGAGTTCCCGGATGACGAACTAATGTCAGTCTGATCCTCCAATCTTTGGGCCTTATATTTTGACGGGGCTCTGAACTCTCATGGTAGAGCAATAGGTATTGTCCTTCTGTCACCTGAAGGTGTCACCATTCCACAGGCTCTTCAGCTTGACTTTCCAGCAACCAACAACATAGTTGAGTATGAAGCCTTGCTGGCTGGGCTGGAGGCTGCTCATTTCCATGGTGCTACCGAACTGAGGGTGATAGGTGATAGTCAATTGATCCTACGCCAGGTCCTATCCAAGTATCGAACTTCTCATCCAAACCTCAAGCACTACCAGGAGCTCACCACCTGCTACATCAAGCTATTCTTCAAACTCACCTTTGTCCATGTCCCCCGCTCTCAGAATATCCTCGCCGATGCCTTAGCTTCACTAGCTTCGTCTCTATCTGTCCCGCTAGGCAGGCAAGTGCGAACTATCCACATTTGTAAGAGGACAATTCCGACAATTGAGGATGGACGTTTTCTAAAAGTTAAGGAAAGATTCAACAGAAAAGAATACTTGGAACATAAGGAAGAAATCTCCTTGATTGAGTTTGAAGAATTAGAAGAAGGTGAGAGACCTTGGTATGACGAGATTGCGAGGTATTGCCAAGATCAGTCATATCCACCTGGATCAACCACCAAAGAAAAGAAGGCAATCAGAAGAGTATCCCAGAGGTATACCATCCTAGGAGGAGTGCTCTATAAGAGAAGCCTAAGTGGAATCTTACTCAGATGTCTTGATGAAGAAGAAGCTGAGTTGGTGCTGAAGGAAGCACATTCTGGAGTTTGTGGTGGTCATGTGAATGCCCAAGCCCTTTCTAAGAAAATCATCCGACAAGGGTATTATTGGCCAACTCTAGAAGAAGACTGCTCCATCTTTGTCCGGCATTGTCATTCATGTCAACTCCATGCCGACAAGATTCACTCTCCCGCATCTTCCCTTCATCCAATTCATGCCCCATGACCTTTCGCCATGTGGGCTTTTGATATCATTGGCCCCTTGAGTGACCTCAACTCCGAAGTGCGCTCAAAATCGTTCATTCTGACGGCAACGGAGTACTTCACAAAGTGGGCTGAAGCGGAAGCATTCGTGGAGATTAAAGCATCAACAGTTTGCTCCTTCATCAAGCGCAACATTCTGGCAAGGTTCGGGATACCCAGCGACATCGTCACCGACAACGGACCACAATTTCTTTCTCAAGATCTGCGTGATCTTTGCAACAGGTATTGCATTTCATTGCATCATTCATCACCATACTATCCTCAAGGCAATGGTCAAGCAGAAGCCACCAACAAAACCTTAATCAAAATCATCAAGAAATCTTGTAAGTCTAGCAAATTTGCCGACTGCACTGATAAGCTTGTAGATGCTCTATGGGCTTATCGTACTTCTGTAAGGACTCCCACTGGACAAACCCCGTATGCTTTGGCATATGGGATGGAAGCAGTGGTCCCTTACGAAGTATTACTTCCATCTCTCCGAGTTCAGCTCGACGGGGATATTCTGTTGATGAGAGAAGAGAATCTCTCCTTGCACGGCTTGAACTCTTGGATGAAAGAAGGCTAGCCGCTGCCGAGCATGCCGGACTTATCGAATAGACTCAAAAGGTTTTATCAAAAGAGGGTGATCGAGAGAAAGTTCGAGATCGGTGAGGTAGTAGTCAAACGCATATTCGTTAAGCCAGGGGGTCCCCGCTCCAAGTTGCAACCTAACTGGGAAGGGCCTTTTGTAATCACTGAAAAGTATCCAGGTAATGCATATGAATTGACTAATGCAGATGGAGAAAAATTGAATCATCCTTGGAATGGAGTTTACCTCAAAAAGTACTTTCCATAAAAATGGAGAAACCACTGGTATAATCTCAAGTCATCGATCCTAGGTTGTTCGTCAGAAGTCAAGGGTAGGTACCATCCTACACACACAACACTTCCCGATCCTAGAATCCGGACAACCCGACACTTGCGAAAGGCAAGGCAAAAATCTAGAAATGGAAAGAATACCCTTACCCTATTCTCTTCTACTCGGTCCAAGATAGGGAGAGAAGATTAGAGAGGGGTAGTATCGAAAACACTCGCCACCCTAGTAGGAGGCCGTCTCAGAGGGTACAAAAGGGTGCCAAAAGATGGGCAATGAACCCCTCAGGTTAGAAAAAAGAAAAATGATCAACTTTGTCGAATGAGTACCCAGAATGATAGTCAAGGCAAAAGGCACTAAAAGATGGGCAATGTCCCCACGGGTCAAAAACCTGTCCAAATATGTGCCACATAGAAAAGAAAAGAAAAGAAATAAAAACCCAAAGAGGCCGAACCCCAATGGGTAATTTGAGTGAGAGTAGAGAAATCCCTCTCAACATCTTCAAACCCTATCAAGGACTTCCTCTATACTCTTCCTCCTTAAACCCCTTGGGTAGGGTAAACCGACCAAATCCAGGTGGAATCCAAGCCAATCAAAGGAAGAAGGTTAGAAGGATTCTAGGTAGGGAACTTTATTTTTGCACGTGGCATCTACCACTTGAGTCTTGACAAACTCTAAAGACCGATGAACTGTCTCAAATACCAGCATTTTCTCCACAAAAAAAAAGTGCATATTTCAAAATCCACAAAAAATACATATTTCAAAAACTCAAAAAAAATACATATTTCAAAACCCACAAAAATTGCATATTTCAAAAACCAAAAAAAATGCATATTTCAAAACCCACAAAAAAATGCATATTTCAAAAACCCAAAAAAATCGAATATTTCGAAAACCCAAAAAAATCGAATATTTCAAAAATTCAAAAAAAAAAAACATATTTCAAAAATCTAAAAATTGAATACTTTTGAAAATCCAAATGATTGTTTTCAAGAAAATCCAAAAAATTTTGCTTAGTCATGGTCATTGCCTTAGTTGCATCCATGCTTATTTGATTGTCATGCATATTTCCATTTCTACATTGCATATCCATTTTTTCTACTTTAATTACCTTGTTAAGAAGGCTCGCCCCTTTGACCTAAGTCAAAGTTGACCATAATGGGCAAAGGGATGAGTCCTGATGAAGATCTAATCTCCTTCTGTCAAGTGTTTCAGGCATGTCAATACAGGAGAGGAGAGGATTCACACCATAGCAGGTAATTTCTCTTAACCCTTACCTCTATTTCATTTAAGTCATTTGTTTTATTCCACCTTGTTAAGAAGGCTCCTCCCTTTGACTCAAAATCAAGTCATACGACATACAGGCAAAGGGATGAGTAATGATAAAGATTTAATCATTTTCATTGAGTATTTGCAGGAGTTGAAGAAACAAAAAGAGAAGGGCAATCAGGTATATTTTTTATGAAAAAAAACAAAAAAAAAAAAAAATTTGGCCTCAGGGCGCATGTGCCCTCATCTGGGGGCACATGGCTAGGTGCCCCATCCCCTGGGCGCATGGCCAGGTGCCCCCGATCGGGGGCACATGGACAAAAAATTCGAAAAATTCATAAAAATCTCAAAAATTCAGAAATTGTCTATAATGTTAAAAGTGACATTTTTTCTAAAGGAACTATCATTAAAAACTTTGTTTTGACCTCAAAATGATGGTTCTAATAGTAAAATCTTTCATTAATCATTTCATGAACAATCTGATTCATATGACAATTCTGTCTGTTGGGTACTAACCAGAAATGTGCAGGCAACATTTTTTAGTCCTAACAGGTGAATTGGTGAGATCAATGTTCCCCAAGGAACGTCACGCCAACCTTGCAGCGAAAAGGAAGCACCACCTAGCTGAACATTCTCATGGTGTTGTATTCCGTCAGAAGGCAAGACAAGGATGGACCAGAGATGTTGATGAACCAGGCGGTCGATGCAGCTTACCTGAAGATTTCATCCTCAGCTTCTCATCAATCTCACATCACATCACCACCATCGCTTCATTTTTGCACTTCACATCACTCCTACTATCTGTCACTTAGCTATGCTAGGTCCACTTTATACATATTATATGCATTAATGTTGAAGACCTTGAGAGTGAAGATGATTGGGCCCGAGATCCCCTTCAACAAAATCTACGACGGCTTGATCATTTCTTCACACTCACGGATAAGCCAAAATTGAACATTGGAGGGACGATGGTTCCTAATCGGGTGTCTTGACCTCCAATAGACAATCTATATCTTCAACTATTTTCTACATGATTTTCTATGTGTTCATGACCATCTCCTTTTCTTTCTTCATCATTACTAATTCTATTTCATTATGTTTTCTCTTTATTTTATTTCATCATGTTTTATTATTTCTTTTATCCCTTTATGTTTTATTCCTTTCTTTTTTGTTCCACCATGTTTTATTCTATCTTTTTCCCACCGTGTCTTTTATTTTATCCCACCGTGTCATGGCAATTGTCATGCCATTGTCTCTTCTTTCCCATCATTCTATGTTAGTCCCACCATTATCTTTCAATCCCACTATGGCTTAAATCTGTCTTGTCGTTTTCCGAATATCGAGTTTTACGCCGTAACATGATTCATAGTTTTCACGATACCCGAGCAATTTTGTTATGCTTAAAATGAACCCTATTAGAACTTGAGGTTCTTCCACTCAGAATTAAACTGAGTATTTTGGTGAAACTTGAATGAACTTGAGATTCCAAATATGATGGATTGGTATTCTTTTCATTTTTAAGATCAACTTCTCTTTTACAAAACTTTAGCCCATCACAGTACAAGAACACCGCAAAGTTCGGGTTACTGGCTGATGATGAACCTACGAATTCGAGGACTCCTCACCACGATGAGAGTTGGCTACATCCTTTTATCCTTTATCACTTACCTTTTTATCTCTCGTGCCAAGGGCATGTCTTTTACCAGTCAATTATCTGAGGTTTTGATAGAACATGAAAGCTATCTAGAATACTCAGAGAGATTCATTTTGCTGGATCGGGTAGATAAGCGTGTCTATATCTACACCTTGATGCCACCTTTTCAGTCCATCACCATTCCATTTCACTACATTCATCTACGTTCACTTGCATTCCATTACAGTTCACTCCGAATCATTCCGCTTCATTACATGCCATTCCCTTACAAAGCCGACATCAAGGCGAGGCAAGCTGTAGACACGCCAAATTTGCCTAATTCAGAGCATAAAACTCATGTTTTATAGGGTAACACGCATGATTGATCATATGATGATGCCGGGTCCTTTTAAGTTGATTTGGAGCTTCGCCGAACGAAATCGGATGTTTTCCGACGTTTTCCGCAGAAAGCCGTAATTTCCGAGCGAAAGCCACATGTAAGTCGTGTAAACACGGAAATTGGCTGAATGACCTATGCCTAATGATCATGCATTGAAGGTTATGGTCATATTCACACTCCGAACAAGTTTTGTTGCATTCCGTGCTTCCCGATTTGCCGTCGGAGTCATTTTGATCTATATCGGACCTTCTGTTCACTGCCCTAACTTCCGGATAAAATTCTGAAGTTTTGGAGGGTGTGGTGGCTGATCCGATGCTATAGAGAGCTTCTTCGGCCTGTTATCTTTCCAACGCAACAAACGGCGTCGAATTCCGAGTTCGGGAGTGTTCGCAATGGCTTCCGGAAGAAGGACGCACGAAATCAGACCCATGCGCGCCCAGGTTCCTGGTCACATGCGCCCGGGACCCAGGGCACATGGCCATGCGCCCTACCAGTGAGGCACGTGGCCTTGTGCCCTCACTTGAGGGCACATGCGCCCCACCCTTGAGTCAGTCTTTCACCCGGACTCTGCCGTTGAACAGACGGAAGAGATAAGACCTTTATCTTCGGAGATGATAAGATGCGCCCTCACAGGGGGCACATGCGCCCCTCGGTGGGGCGCATGCGCTGGCACCGGGCGCATGCGCCCAGGGCCAGGGCGCATTTATCCCTATTTTTTAGCTTCGATAAGACCGTCTGTTCTCCTATAAAAGGACTCTGATTCCGGTCGTTCCAAGGAGAGGAGAATGACTCCCCAGGCATCTCAAGACGTCCTATCACCCTCCTACATCGATTTTATGATTTTTAGAGAGAGAATTTCGAGTTTTTAGAGAGAGAAAAGTTGGTTCAAGAGAGAGGAAGGCTGTTCTGCAGGTGATCTGCCAAGTCTCTCTTCTTCGACCTCTACGGAAGTGTGTGGACGTCTACTGCCTGAGCACTCTTCATCAAAGTTCTTCCTCTCCAAGTCTTCTTCAGTTTACAATCGACGGAACTTGATTCAGAGGTCGGGGCTGGTCGTGACGAGCGCAGAAGCAAAGTCGCGCCTGACAGATCCTGGACTGCTGCTCGGCTTTTTCGACAACACAGATTTGGCTATATCTTCCTCTATTCAACTCAGAATCTTTCAGTTATTTTTCCTATATCTTTATTTAGTGATTCTCCATCATCCTATCATTTTTTTACATTTTTTTGCATTACTTTTACTCTGTTAATCCTAAAAATAAAAAAAAGGGGTTAGAGATAACCCGAATCCGATCAGTTTCTAGTCATTTGTGTGTGTTTTATGTTATTCTCTTTACATATACTCCACTTTGTCTAGTTCTAATTGTCTATTTCACTTGTTTATTTGTCTAGTTGCACAGAATATCAAGCACCTACCGCGTTGAGGACTCTTCTTCATCGGCCGGCCGAAGAAGGAGAAGCTTTAACTCACATTCTTCACGCTAAGGTACACACGGTCAATTTTAATTCTATAAATCGGAACCCACGGTTCCTGGCGACCACGTTTATTTCTTCTCACCCTCCTCCCACATGACCCGAACCGTCTCTTTGGTGATCGAGCGACGCCAAGAGATGAAAGTTCGGGGATCAATGTGAGTGTGGGACCGAGGTGAGAGTTGCTTTCCGAGCTTTATTCCTTTCTTTTCTCATCCCCTCTTGAGGTGACGATCTGGGTTCACGGACTTCCCTGAAAAGGAGAGGACCCCGTCGAATTTTCAGAGTCGACAGTATTTTGGGTATTTTCAATAACAAAAAGGGAATGAGCCGATGGGGCTCGAGCAGAAATAGAAAGCTTAAGTAAATGGAAGAAAAATGGGCTCGCAGGCCCGATGATGACAAGAAATGGGCAGATAGGCCCAAAGCTGGTGAAAATATCTAAGGGGCACGTGGGCCCAAATGGTGGGCACGCGGGCCCAAAGCAAGAAAATAAATCTAAAGGGCACGTGGGCCCGACTGGTGGGCACGCGGGCCCAAGTTTGTTGGATTGGAATGGGCATAGAAGCCCAGTGGAGTAAGAAGATTTGAATGGGCTCTCAGGCCCATTGATCAGTTCAGGTGGCCATTTTGGCCCAGAAGTGGGAATTGGGCTAGATAGCCCATCAAGCGAATCCAAGAGGGATAGAGTGAGGATTTTGAAATACGTGACCATAGGATACGGCTCACGCGGGATGTTGTTTGGAGGTGGGTTCGAGTGGACAAGTTGTTTAGAGATGGACTTGCCCTTGACTGGTTCTTCCTCCTCCATGAACAACCGAGCCAAAGATGAACTCAGGTTGTCCACTTCCTCCTCTTGCTCTGGTGCCTTCTTCCTCTTGACTAGTTCTTCTTCTTTGTCCCCGGCCATCATCATGGTCTCCCCTTTGATAAAGAATTTTTGGAGTCCCATGGCATTTTTTGGCCGGTAGACCATCCGCGGAGTGAACCTAGGCTCATAGCCTAGCCCGTGTCTCTTTGGTCTTTGTACGGCTTCAATGGGGTGCACAACCCCCTGCGGCCTCCTTTCCCGGCCCCTTTCTGGCTGATAGCCCATCCCTTTCATCATCCGCCACGCAACCGAATCTGGAGGCATCGTCAATACCATGACCTCGGGTAGCTCGTAGTTGAAACCAACGGCCGGATGATTTTGATATTGGTAGTGCAGAAGAGGGGTCATCCACGTCATTCAGAATGGGGATGTTGGTTACTTTGATCACCTGGCCCTTGTATGGGAACTTCAGACACTGATGATTAGTGGGGCAACAGCTCCTATTGCCTCAAGGTACGGGTGTCCCAAGATAGCTTTGAATGTAGGGTCCAATTCTAGAACGTGAAACTCGGCGGTGACAGCACACGGCCCGAGCCCTACTTTCAATGTAACCACCCCTCGTGCCGGCTTCCGGGAGTTGTCATATGCGGTCACCGTGACGGCAGAAGGCTCGATTTCTTCATCGGATATGCCGCAAAGTTGCAATGTTTCTGGCGGCATGACATTTATGGATGCTCCGGTGTCAATCAAGCAGGACTTGATCTCCACGCCTCGGATGACTACTGCGACGCGCAAGGCGTACTTTCTTATCTCTGGCCGTGCCAACTCCTCCTATGTAAAGGTGAGTGCCGGATGTTCACTCCTCGGGGTCAGGACAGCAATGATCTTCTCAGGCGGGAGGTCCTCATTGACCATGACCTGCTGCAAATATTGTTGTAGGATGTCCTGATGGTTCTTTGACCTCTTTATAAGCTCCAGAATTGAAATCCGTGCCGGCATTTTGTCCAAGTGCTTCAATAGGTCATATGCTGTGCCGGGCAATGGTTCTTCTACCACCTCCTCTTCTGCCTGTTCCTGTGGTTGTATCCCGACCTGGGGGAAGACCCTTTGGAACATCCTCCCGCTACGAAGTACCGGCGCCAACATGGTAGGGGGAAGTAGGGATGATGGTGATGGTATGGTTGGTTGGTAGGTTGAGGAGCCCATGGTAGGTAGGGGTGGTGAGGATCGGATGATGAGGGGTCGTGGATTGGTGGAGGCCGGTATGTTGGGTGATGGTTGGGGTGTTGGTGGTGATGGTCTAATGATGAGGGGTCGTGGGGTGGCGGATCGGTAGGTTAGGTGATGTACGGGGTGTTGGTGGCGGTGTAATGATTAGACGCCGTGGAGGATTAATGGTGGTTGGTGGGTTAGGTTGGGGTGCTGGTTGGGAGGCTGGTGGCGGTCTAATGATTAAGCATCGTGGAGGGTTAATGGTTGGTGAGGGTAGTGGTGTTTGGATAGTTTGTGGGCTGGGGGCAGCTCTCGGTATGGAGAGTATGGTGCGGTTTGTAGGTGGGGTTGGTATGGCGGGCATGGAGGTGATTTGATCCTCGACCTGCCAACCCTGGGAATGGTGGGTTGACTCCTCGATGGCGGAGTGGACGAGGCCGAGTCGTTGGTTTGGTGGTGCTGGTGCCGGTGCTTGTATGGGTGCATGTACCGGGAGTGGATCTTGAACTATGCCCGTGCCGGGCTGTCGTTGTACTTGCCGTCGCCGAGGTTGATTCTCGCCGTGCCTTCATGGCTTGTATAGACTCTCCCATCCGTGCTTGATCAATGTTCCCCGATCGTTGAGGTCATGAATGTAATCTTTAAACCGGAAACAGACATCCACCGTGTGCCCGGATACCGATGGTAAGCGCGGTATTTTGTCATGTCAACATTTGTCGGCCATCCTTCTCTCTCCTTTGGAAGCTCTAGCTGCTGTTCAGCCATCAATGCGTTGAAGATATCGGTGAGGGGGAATGGCAGTTGAGGATAGTATTCTCTCTTGGGTCCCCCCCTCCTAAGTCGGTTGGCTGGTGGTGGCACTTGGTTGTAGGCTTGTTCTGGTGGTGGTGGTCGGTTGTAGACATGTTGTTGTTGAGGCGCTCGGTTGTAGGCATTTGGTTGCTGGGGCGCTCGGTTGTAGGTGGGTTGCTGTGGTGGTGCTCGGTTGTATGCAAGTTGTTGCCGTGGCCGAGGAGCCGGTTGAGGGCCGGGCGGTATTGTTGATTGGGTGGTGGGTTACGGTATTGGCTTTGACGGTACCCACCCCGGTTACCCATGGCATTGATGCTCTCATTATTTACTACCCCTTCGGTGGTGGGTCCTACGAGTGTAGGCTTTCTAGTATTACGGGGCTTGGTGTCGAACGGGTTGATCATGGATGCATCCTTAAAGTGGGCTTGGAGGTAGCGGGCGCTATCACACAACTCACTCATGGTTGTTGGACGGTGCATGATCAGAAGGTTGCGCAGGTTAGGCGTGGTGTTCCCAATGAGCATCCTCACCTGCTCCCCCTCTGAGATGGTATCCACAAGCCTCTCAGCCATTCCCCTCCACCGATCAGCAAATCTGGCAAAGTCCTCATCCGGCCTCATCTTTTCAGCAATTAACTCAGTTATCGAGCAGGCTGGCCCCACCCTATCCTTGTACCTCTGTAGAAACTTCGTCTTGACAATGTCGAAATCTGCCGCCTCAATGGAATCAAGAGAATAGAACCAGTCCAGGGCGGATCCCTCCAATGACCGACGGAATAGGAAGGCAAGGGCTTTGCGGTCATTTTTCCAGAATGCAGAGTCATAGAGAAAGCTCTTTAGATGGTTGAAAGGATTACCAGTCCCGTTGTAACGTTGGAAGACTAGTATCTCTGAAGGAGGAAGGTGTAGAACTGGGAAGGATGGGACAGAGATTTCAGGGATGGCTTTAGAATCGAGGCGGTGCCTCATCTCTTCGAAGCGCTCATCCATCTGGTTGATTTTGTTCATTAACACTGGGTGAGGCCGGATTCCCGAGCCGCGGGAGCAAAGTGTTTATTTGATTGGGTTGGAAGAGGTGGGTTGGAAACAGAACTGGTGCGTAATTGTGTGAATGCCCCACAACGGGGTGAGTAGAGACACGACAAGGTTGCCCAGGAGAAGAGATGATCAAGGGCCTGACTGCCGGTTGGGGTGGTGAGGGGCTTGATTTCCCTCGATCGGAGCTTGATTGGTGGGCATCTTGCCCTTAGTGGCAGATTGGATAATTGCAAAGGCCTCGGGATCAAGGTGAAGAGAGAGATCCTTGAGAGCTTGTTCTATAATATGTGAAGTGGATCGGTGAGCAGGATCTTGGACCTCAGGTTCCATCACGGCATTAACATGGCCATCTGGTTGGACCATGGGTTTCTGAAGCTCGTAGTGACCCGTCTCGTACTCCTCTTCTTGGCCGCAGTAGTCCGACATCCCGACGTGTCTTCCGGACCTTAGAGTGGGCATCCTGTCAAGTTTCCTTACAAAATGGTTGAAAGAAGGCAAGTGAAGGGTGTAAATGCAAAGAGAGTTTTTTTTTTTTTGGTTATGGTTGTTTGTTTGATTTGATTTGGTTTCAATTTGGTTGTTTGGCAAGCAAGTTGAACATAAAAATTAAAGGGATTTTTTTTAGGTGTTTTGAAAGAGAATTTTTTTCTTTTCAATTGTTGTGAGCAAGCAAGTTATGCAAACAAGGTTTTAAAATGACTACTCGACAATTATTGGGTTGAAACCTTAGATTAGATAGATTGTTAGCAATTGTTCACTCAAATTGGGTATGGTTCCTATTGCTTCAATCTTCAAGACCTAAGGTTATCACTCATTCACCACGAGTAGGTACTTGGGTTCTTCGGGTTTTGGGAGAGTGGTACAACCGGCCCAATCGTGCGGAGAGGAATACTCCACGGATGGGGACTTACGGAGGTCTTGATGGAAACCACCAAATCAACTAGGAAGGAATATCCCAGAAGAGAGGTAAGAATCCACCAAGAAGGTGTTTGGAGGGTGAGGGTGTGTTGGGAGAGAGAGCTCCCGCCTCGAATGCCCTACGGATCGAAACAAGTCCGGTACCCGATGCAAAGCTAATGCAAAAAATGAAAAATGGAGGGTAGAAGGAGAAGAAGCAATCAATATGCAAACATGAATGAAAGCTATTAAATAAATCAAACAAGTGAATGCAAGCAAGACAAGCAATGATAGAGTAAACAAGTAACTAGCAACTAACAACTAAAAGGTGGTTCGCGCGGGAACCGGCTTGTGTTGGAGTGTTCAAGTGGGGACAAATCTGAAGTAAAGGTAAAAGGATGGTCCACGCGGGGACCGATTTTGAAATAAAGTGGCTCACGCGGGAGCCAAGTTTTGAAAAGGTAGGTGGTTCACGTGGGAACCGGTTTTTGAAGGAAAATGGGTGGTTCACGCGGGAACCGGTTTGTTTGATTGAAAAAGGAAAGAGGGGGGCCACGTGGGGCCAATCTAATTGGTGAAAAGGGGTGGTCCACGCGGGGACCGATCTGAAGGTAAGTTGGTTCACGCGGGAACCGAGTTGGAAAAGAAAGGTGGTTCACGCGGGAACCGGTTTTTGAAGGAAAGGGGTGGTTCACGCGGGAACCGGTTTTTGTGAAGAAAAGGGTGGTTCACGCGGGAACCGGTGTAAGAGTTGACAAAATGAAAAGAGAGCCACGTGGGGCCAATCTATAGGTGCTGAAAATGGGTGGTCCACGCGGGGACCGATCTGAAAGTAAGTTGGTTCACGCGGGAACCGAGTTGGGAAAGAAAGGTGGTTCACGCGGGAACCGGTTTATAAGAAGAAAAGTGGTTCACGCGGGAACCGGGCTGAAATTAAAGACAAGAAATCAAGTCCACAAGGGGGACAATCTTAAAGGAAGAGTAATCAGCAAGTTTTTAAAGGTAAATTGACATGGAAAAGGGTAAAGGACAAGCCGGTTCACGCGGGAACCAAGTCGGAAAACAACTAGTTGCACGGATCAATCAAGCTAGCACGGTTGAAGACATTGGTTGTCCCACCGTGGTCGCCAAAAAGCTGTCGACTCCAGAAACGGGTTCCGGATCGGCACCTCAAGATAAGGTGAAATATGGAATAGGATAAAAAGGGAGTGAATTAGAAAACACTCGGAAAGCGGTAAAGACTCCTCACCTCGTTCCCACACTCACATTGATCCCCGAACTTTCATCTCATGGCATCGCTCGAGCACCGGAGATGGTTCAGGTCATGTGGGAGGAGAGTGAGGAGGAGATTAACTTAAAGCATGAATAATAGAAGAAGTGGTCGCCAGGAGCCGCGGGCTCCGCTTTATAGAATAACAACAAGATTGAGTTGTTTTGACCGTGTACCTTAGCGCGGGAGATCGGGATATGGGTTCAACCTTCTTCTTCTTCGGCCGGCCGATGAAGAAGAGTCTCCCAACCGATGCTAGCTTGATAAACCTGTGCAACTAGAACAATAAACCAAGTGAAAGAAAATGATTAGAACTATGGGAAGTGTAGTAACTGTAGAGAGAAGATGAGAAAGAAGCAATCGGAATCGAACTCACCGGATTGGGGTGAGCCTTAACCCTTTTTTTTGTATTTTTTTATGATATATGAAATGATGCAAATAAACTAAAATATGCTTTAAAACAGTAAATGAACTGAGTTAAATGAGTTGAGAAAGCTTATGGAATGGATCGGCTTGAGTTGAAGCCGAGTTGGTTGAGAAAAGGCCGGTTCGGGTAGCTTTGCACCCTTCTGGCGCGACTTAGGTGTAGAGGATGTTACGGACGACCCCGATGTCAGAATCGAGTTCCTTTTGTTGGAGTAGACGGAGGACTCAGAGAAGAAGAGTTCCTATGTTGATGACTTCTCCGAAATCCTCCTGTATAAGTCAGTAAAAATTCTGAAAGTGGGAAGATATCAAAAACAGAACCTGGATGCGCGCTCTAAGTGTAGCAACCGCCACGAACAAACGGCAAGTCGGAATGGAGTGCCGTCAGTTGGAGACGAAAGATGACGAAGAGAGGAACAATTTTTATGTTAAAAACTTTTGAAGCAGAAGCCTCGGATTTTCTGCCGAAGTTGATGAAGATGGTTGATGAAGAACACCCGGATCGAGCCTTCTCCTTCACCTCGGGATCGATTTCTTGACTTCGGATCGCCTTTGGACATCGGGACGGCTTTGGAGAATAGCTTGGACGACCTTGGGACGAGATAGGCACCGGGGGTTAACCTTGGGTCGCTGAGAATGACCCTCAATTTATAGGGGAAGGGAGACGGTGCAAAATTTAGAAACTGGACAGACCGCGCCCCCGCGTTTCAAAGGAGACGAGGGCGCGCACGGCGCGCCCTCAAACGAAGGGCGCGCAGGGCGCGCCCCCAGTTCGGGGGCGCGGTCTGCGCGCCCCCCTGTTTCAAAGGGGGCGGGGGTGCGTTACGCGTCTCACTGCTAAAAATCGACGGAAACTTCCGGAAATTGCTAAAAATTGACTTGACATACGTAACGCGCCCCCGAACCGGGGGCGCGGTACAAATAAGTGAAAATCCTCCCCGGAAACCTTCCAAAAACCCGGTTTAGAAGGTGCTAATCGGGGTAATTTACGATTTTCGGAAACCGACCGCGCCCCCGCCTTTCAAAGGAACCGGGGGCGCGCAGGGCGCGCCCCCAGTTTGAGGGCGCGCCCCCGGGTTGAGGGCACGCAGGGCGCGCCCTCCCATTTCAAGCGGAGCGGGGGCGCGGTACACTCTCTCTCCTGCACGCGTGTTCCGCGAGCCGTATCTTGCAAACCGGATGTCCGATTCGGCTCCCGTTTGTCGCGTTGGAAAGAGTGCCTTCAACCGCACCTTCTCAAGTTGATAACCAGCCGGCATGACTCCCGAGATGTTCGCACGGGGCTTTCTACCGGTTTACCCTCTCGCGAAAAGCCGAAACCCGGGGCGAAGATCCGAAAGAGCATGGTTCCGGTCGAGAAATCTCGGGTCAATTCGGGATGACTTGAAATGATGACCGAACAAGTCCGGTACGATCGTACAATCCGAAGTTATCGAAAAATCTGAGATTAACCCGGTAAACGTGAATCGAAAGCCGTAAAAGCCGCGAAACCCTAAAATTGACCGAACCGGCCTTATAGCCCCGGTTGATAAAATATACGGCTAGAATCGACCCGGATGACCTGAAAAGACCCGGTGATGACCGGAAAGGCCTAACATGTGGTCCGGGATAGCCGTGTCAGCACAGATCGAAAAAGCCGTAACGAAAGCCGTCAGTGACCGACGCCTACCGAAATGACTTCTCGGAAACCCTGAATGTTACGGAACACATGCGGGACTCCCGAGACCTTCAATTATGGACCATTCAAGGTCGGTCATCGAGCAGGCTTCGCGTTTTTACAGTTCACATGCGGCTCTCGCTTGAAGGTTACGGCAATATTCCGGAAATCATTGGTTCATTCTCAACTAACAAGGGGGGCTCCACCAATGTCCTTAGCTCATCTCCACGAGGTAGTCCGGATCAGATAACGGTCAAATAAAATATATCGCCTATGGAATAAGAGTCTAGGGCTCCGAATCAAGCCAATTTGGCGTGTCTACACCACTTGAGTCTTGACAAACCCCAAAGACCGATGAACTGTCTCAAATACCAGCATTTTCTCCACAAAAAAGTGAATATTTTCAAAATCCAAAAAAAGAGGAATATTTCAAAAAAATCTAAAGAAATCGATATTTCAAAAAAATCCAAAAAAAATTGAATATTTCAAAAACCTAAAAAAAGATAAATATTTCAAAAATCTAAAAAAATTGAATATTTTTAAAAATCCAAAAAAAAAAAAATTTTTTTGCTCAATTATGATCATTGCCTTAGTTGCATCCATGCTTATTTGATTGTCATGCATATTTCCATTCCTGCATTGCATATCCTTTTTGCTTTAATTATCTTGTTAAGAAGGCTCTCCCCTTTGATCTAAGTCAAAGTTGACCATAATAGGCAAAGGGATGAGTCATGATGAAGATCTAATCTCCTTCTGTCAAGTGTTTCAGGCATTTTCAATGTAGAAGAGGAGAGGATTCACACCATGACAGGTAAGTTCTCTCAACCCTTACATTTCATTTAAGTCATTTGTTTTGTTCCACCTTGTTAAGAAGGCTCCTCCCTTTGACTCAAAATCAAGGCAAACGATATACAGGCAAAGGGATGAGTCATGATGAAAAATTAATCATCTTTGCTAAGTGTTTGCAGGGGCTGAAGAAGCAAAAGAGAAAAGCCATTAGGTACAATTTTTCTGCAAAAAAAAAAAAAATTTTGCCTCAGGGCGCATGTGCCCTCATCTGGGGGCACATGGCCAGGTGCCCCACCCCAGGGCGCATGGCCAGGTGCCCCCGATCGGGGGCACATGGACAAAAATTCAAAAATTTCAGAAAAATCTCAAAAAATCAGAAATTGTCCATAATGTTAAGAATGACATTTTTGCTAAATAAACCATCATCAAAAACATTTTTTTGACCTTCAAATGATGATTTTAATAGTAAAAACTTAAGTTGTTCATTTCAGGAACAATATGCTTCATATGACAATTTCGCCTGTTGGGTACTAACCAGAAATGTGCAGGCAATATTTTAAGTCCTAACAGGTGAATTAGCGAGATCGGTATTCCCCAAGAAAACGTCATGCCAACCTTGTGGCGAAAAGAGAGGAAGTGCCACCCAACTGAACATTATCGTGGTGATGTATTCCATCAGAAGGCAAGAAAAGGATGGACTAGAGGTGTTGATGAATCAAGCAGTCAATGCAAGTTGATAGATCACGCCTGAAGACTTCACTCAAATCCTCAGTTTCTCATCAATCTCACATCAACACCATCACTTCATTTTGCACTTCACCTCACTCTTATCATTTGCCATTTAGTTATGTTAGGTCCATTTGATACGTATTATAAGCATTATTGTTGAAGACCTTGAGAGTGAAAATGACTGGGCCCGAGGTCCCCTTCAACAAAATCTACGACGGCTTGGTCATTTCTTCACACTCACGGATAAGCCAAAATTGAACATTGGAGGGACGATAGTTCCTAATCGGGTGTCTTGACCTCCAATAGACAATCTATATCTTCAACTATTTTCTACATAATTTTCTATGTTTTCACATCCATCTCCTTTTTTTTATTCTTATCATTACCAATTTTATCTCTTCATGTTTTATTCCTTTCTTTTTATCCCATCATGTTTTATTCTTTCCTTTCTTTTATCCCACCGTGTCTTTTATTTTACCCACCGTGTCATATTTGTCATGCCATTGTTTCTTCTTTCCCATCATTCTATGTTAGTCCCACCATTATCTTTCAATCTCACTATGGCTTAAGTTTGTTTTGTCGTTTTCCGAATACTTGATTTTCTGCTAGAGCGTGATTCATAGTTTTCACGATACCCGAGCAATTTTGTTTTGCTTGAAACGAACCCTTTTAGAACTTGAGATTATTCCACTTAGAATTAAACTGAGTATTTTGATGAAACTTGAATGAACTTGAGATTCCAAATATGATGGATTGGTATTATTTTCATTTTAAAATCAATTTCTCTTTTAAAACTTTAGCCCATCACAGTACAAGAACACCGCAAACTTCGGGTTGCTGGCTGATGATGAACCTACGAATTCAAGGACTCCTCACCACGCTGAGGGTTGGTTACATCCTTTTATCCTTTATAATTTACTTTTTCATCTCTCGTGCCAAGGGCATGTCTTTTACCAGTCAATTATATGAGGTTTTGATAGAACAAGAAAGCGATCTAGAATACTCAGCGAGATTCATATTGCTGGATCGGGTAGATAAGCGTGTCTATATCTACACCTTGATGCCACCTTTTCAGTCCATCATCATTCCATTCCGCTACATTCATCTATGCTCACGTGCATTCCATTACAGTTCACTACGAATCACTCCGCTTTATTACATGCCACTCCCTTACAAAGCCGACATCAAGGCGAGGCAAGCTGTAGACACGCCAAATTCGCCTAATTCAGAGCATAAAACTCATGTTTTATAGGGTAACATGTGTGATTGACCTTATAATGATGCCGGGTCTTTAAAAAGTTGATTTGGAGCTTCGCCGAACGAAATCGGATGCTTTTTCTATAAAAAGCCATAATTTCCGAGCGAAAGCCACACGTAAATCGTGTAAACATGGAAATTGGCTGAATGACCAATGCCTAATGATCATGCATTGAAGGTTATGGTCATATTCACACCCGGACAAGTTTTGTTGCATACCGTGCCTTTCCGGTTTGCCGTCGGGGTCATTTTGACCTGTATCGGATCTTCTGTTCACTGCCCTAACTTCTGGACAAAATTCTGAAGTTTTGGAGGGTGTTATGTCTGAGACTATGCTATATAAAGCTTCTTCGTCCTGTTATCTTTCTAACACAACAAACGGCGTTGAATTCCGAGTTCGGGAGTGTTCGCAATGGCTTCTGGAAGAAGGACGCGCAAAAATAGTCCCATGCGCCCGGATTCCTGGTCACATGCGCCCGTGACCCAGGGCACGTGCCCATGCGCCCCACCAGTGAGGCACGTGACCTCGTGCCCTCACTTGAGGGCACATGCGCCCTGCCCTTGAGGCACGAGGGAACTAGGTTTTCACCGGGACTCTACCGCTGAACAGATGACCGGATAAGATCGATTTTTTTGGAAAAAGTGCCATGCACCCCAACTTGGAGGCACATGCACCCTGGGGGGTAGGGCACATGCGCCCAGGGGTAGACCACAAGGTCTCCTATTTTGTAGTGTTGATCGTGCCGTTCGTTCTCCTATAAATAAACTCCGATTTCGGTCATTCCAAAGGCATGAGCACGACCCTCCAGGCATCTCAATACATCCAACCTTCCACATGCATTGATTTTGTGATTTTTAGAGAGAGAATTTCGAGTTTTTAGAGAGAGAAAAGTCGGTTCAAGAGAGAGAAAGGCTGTTATGCAGGTGATCTGCCAGGTCTCTCTTCTTAGGCCTCTACAGAAGTGTGTGGACGTCTGCTGTCGAAACTCTCTTCATCAAAGTTCTTCATCTCCAACTCTTCTTGAGTTTTCAATCTACAGCACTTTATTCCAAGGTCGGGGATGGTCGTGACGAGCGCAGAAGTAAAGTCGCGCCTGGCAGATCCTGGATTGCTGCTCGGCTTTTTCGACAACCTAGATTTGGCTATATCTTTCTCTATTCAACTCAGAATCTTTCTGTTCTTTTTCCTATCACTTTTTTTATTGATTCTCCATCCTCCTATCATTTTTTTACATTTTTTTCATTATTTTTAGTCTATTTATCCGAAAATAAAAAAGAGGGGTTAGAGATAACCCGAATTCGGTCAGTTTCTAGCCAGTTGTGTGTTTCATGTTATTTTATTTACATATACTCCACTTTGTCTAGTTATAATTATGTTTTTCACTTTTTTATTTGTCTAGTTGCACAGAAGATCAAGCACCCACCACGTTGAGGACTCTTCTTCATCGGCCGGCCGAAGAAGGAGAAGCTTTAACCCACACTCTTCACGCTAAGGTACACACAGTCAATTTAATTTCATAAATCGGAACCCGCGGTTCCTGGCAACCACATTTCTTTCTTCTCATACTCCTCCCACATGAACCGAACCGTCTCTTTGGTGATCGAGCGATGCCAAGGGATGAAAGTTTGGGGATCAATGTGAGTGTGGGATCGAGGTGAGATTTGCTTTCCGATGTTTTATTCCTTTCTTTTCTCATCCCCTCTTGAGGTGACGATCTGGATTCACGGACTTCACTGAAAAGGAGAGGACCCCGTCGAATTTTCAGAGTCGACAGTGGTTAGCACAGTATCGGGACATATCTGTGTTTGTTGGCCAAACCTCTCTTTCCTTGGGCAATTCCAACTGTTTCTCCGCCATGAGTACATTGAAGATGTCGCTCAAGGAGTAAGGGAGTTGTTGGTAGTTCTCTCTCCTAGGACCTCCCCTTCGTGGTGCCTGATTGGGTGGTGGCGGTGCCCTATTGTAGGTAGGTTGACGAGGTTGCTGGGGTTGTGCTTCTGGTTGAGCGGGTTGTTGTGGTTGTTGTGGTTGTTGTGGACTAACCTGTTGTTGAGGGGGGTAATAGGAAAGGTTTTGTTGTGGTTTTCTGAACTGGTTTTGACGGTTCCCTCCCTGGTTCCCCATAGTGTTTATAGCTTCGTTGTTGACCACTCCTTCGGTTGTAGGCCCAACTGGTGCTGAGGGGGTTTTCCTGAAGTTTCTAGGATTAGGATCAAAAGGGTTTATCATGGTGGCATCTTTAAAGTGGGCTTGCAAGTATCGGGCACTGTCATAGTTTTCATTCATGGTGGTAGGACGGTGCATGATCAAGACATTCCTCAAGGCAGGTGTAGTGTTGCCGATAAGCATCTTAACTTGTTCCCCTTCAGAAATCACATCTGTCAATTTTTCTGCCATTCCCCTATAGCGATCAGCAAACTTTATGAAGTCCTCTTCGGGCTTCATCTTTTCAGCAATCAAGTCTGTAATGGAGCATGCTGGTGCCACCCGGTCTCTGTATCTTTGCAAAAATTTGGTCTTCAGAATATCGAAGTCTCCTGCCTCAAAGGAGTCGAGCGAGTAGAACCATTCCAATGCAGACCCTTCTAGTGATCAGCGGAACAAGAAGGCAAGAACCCTACGATCGTCTTTCCAGAACGAGGACTCGTAAATAAAATCTTTTAAGTGGAGAAAAGGATTGCCAGTACCATTTTAGCGGCGATAAACTGGTAGCTCAGAAGGTTGCAGGTGTAGGACTGGCAGAGAAGGAATAGAAATCTCAGGAACTGACTTGGAGTCCAGGCGACATCTCAGCTCTTCATAACGTTCATTCATCTGGGTGAGCTGATCCATGATTGCCTGGGTGAGAGCAGGTTCTTGGTTTACTGGTTGGGGTATGTGGTTAGAGACATGATTTTGGAATTGAGGAGCATGACTTGGCAAATTTACTGAAGATTGTCCCATGACTTGATGGGTCAAGGGAGCAACATGGTTGAAATAAGATGGCTGAACAAATGAGGGTTGGACCACAGACGGTTGAACTATAGATGGTTGAACTACAGATGGTTGTGCTAGTGCCAATGATGGTTGAATCACAGATTGTTGAACAATAGGTGGTTGAATGAGTGGTGGTCGAACCAGAGGACAAGGAGATGAGGCAACTTGGTTAACTTCAGCCTGATCTGAGGCCATTTTGCCCTTCACCATGGATTGTATGCGGGCCTAGGTTTCTGGGTCAGTATAGAAAGACAACTCCCTAAAGAGTTGTTCAACATCACGAGGAGCAGATGGTTGAGGGACCTCTTGCGCTTCTGACTCAAACAATGGATTAACAAGACCATCTGACAGAATTGGTTGGTGACCCATCTCGTGTTCTCGATGTTCAGCTTGTTCCGCCATTCCAACGTGCCTTCCAGACCTTAGTTGCATTGAACTTCAAGGAGAAAACAAACAAGTTGACAAAGTAAACAAAGAACTTTTTTTGTTTTTTTTAGTATTTTGCAAAAGGTTAGAGGTTTGGATTTTTGTTTGACAAACAAGTGATGCAAAGAGTTGAAAGAAAAATTACGCAATGATTTTGATTAAACCATAGGTTTATGAATTTTGTTAAGAATCATTCTCTCAACAAATGGGTTGGGATCCTAACTCCAATCTCCAATGACCTAGGTTTCACACAATCTCACCACGTGTAGGTAACGTAGGATGCTTCGGGTTTTGGGGAGTGGTACAACCAACCCGATCGTGAAGTGGAATACTCCACGTATGAGGAATTACGGAGGCCTTGATGAAAGCCAACCAAGTCAACTAGGAATGAATATCCCAGAAGAGAGGTCAGAATCCACCAAGAGGGTGTTTTGGATGGGAGGGGTAAATGGGAGAGTGAGCTCCCGCCTCAAAAAAGTGTAAAAGAAGGAGGTAGAGAGAAGGAGCAGAGAATGCAATCAAGTAATAAAACAAGTAATGAGCAAAACATAAACTTAAATAAACAAGCAATCACACAAGACAAGCGATTAGAAACTAGACAAGCAACTAGAAACTAGAATCCAGACCATGTTTCTTATGTGAGCCAAATGGAGATAGTGAAAAGGTGATGGAAAGAAGAGGGTTCAGATTTGATAGCCAAGCAAAAGGGTGGTCCACATGGGGACCGATGTAAGAATAAGCTGGTTCACGTGGGAACTGGGGTAAAAAGTAAAGGTGGTTCACGCGGGAACCGGTTTTGGGTAAAAAGGGTGGTTCATGTGGGAACCGGTTTGAATGGTCAAAAGAGGGCCACGTGGGGCCAATTAAAGGTGAATAAAGATCTGATCCAAGTTGGGATAGATCTGGAAAAAAAGGGGTTTGGTTCACGTGGGAACCGAAGTAAAGAAAGAGATTGGTTCACGCGGGAACCGGTTTAAAAGGAAAAGGGTGGTTCACGTGGGAACCGGTTTAAATAAAATGACAGAAATTAAATGGCATACTTGGCACTTCAGATATGATGAAAGATGGGTGAAATCAGAAATTTTGAGATGGCATGAAGTTAAGAAAGGTGGAAAGAAGGAAAGGCTCACGTGGGAACCGGTCTAGAACTAGAACTAGTTGCAAACAAAACACTAAGCACCCACGGTTGAAGACATTGCTTGTCCCACCGTGGTCGCCACAAAGCTATCGACTCTAAAAATTTGACGGGTTCCTCTCCTTTTCAGGGAAGTCCGTGAATCCAGATTGTCACCTCAAGAGGGGATGAGAAAAGAAAGGAAGAAAACATCGGAAAGCAACTCTCACCTCGGTCCCACACTCACATTGATCCCCGAACTTTCATCCCTTGGCATCGCTCGATCACCAAAGAGGCAGTTTGGGTCATGTGGAAGGAGTATGAGAAGAAATAAATGTGGTCGCCAGGAACCGCGGGTTCCGATTTATGAAATTAAAATGACTTTGTGTACCTTAGCATGAAGAATGTGGGTTAAAGCTTCTCCTTCTTCGACCGGCCGATGAAGAAGAGTCCTCAACGTGTGGGTGCTTGATATTCTATGCAACTAGACAAACAAACAAGTGAAATAGACAATTAGAACTAAACAAAGTGGAGTATATGTAAAGAGAATGGCATGAAACACACAATTGACTAGAAACTGACCGGATTCGGGTTATCTCTAACCTTTTTTTTTCTATTTTCGGAATAACAGAGTAAAAAAAATGTAAAAATAATGGGAGGATGGAGAATCACTAAAAAAAGAGATAGGAAAAAAAATATAAAGATTCTGAGTTGAATAGAGAAAGATATGGCCAAATCTGTGTTGTCGAAAAAGCCGAGCAGCAGTCCAGGATCTGCCAGGCGCGACTTTTCTTATGTGCTCGTCACAACTAGCCCCGACCTCAGAATCAAATGCCGTTGATGAAAAACTAAAGAATACTTGGAGAGGAAGAACTTTGATGAAGAGATATCTGGCAGCAGACGTCCACACGCTGCTGTAGAGGATGAAGAAGAGAGACCTGGCTGATCACCTGCAGAACAGCCTTCCTCTCTCTTGAACCGACTTTTCTCTCTCTAAAAACTCGAAATTCTCTCTCTAAAAATCAAAAAATCAATACAGGAGGGAGGTTGGATGTCTTGAGATGCCTGGGGGGTCATGCTCATGCCCTTGAAATGACCGGAATCAGAGTTTATTTATAGGAGAATGAACGGCGCGATCAAGACTAAAAAATAGGGCTCCTTGCGCCCTACCCTAGGGCGCATGCGCCCCACTGAGGGGCGCATGTGCCTCCCAGTGGGGGCGCATGGCACTGTTCCCAAAAAATTTGACCTTATCCGGTCGATCGGTTCAGTGGTAGAGTCCCGGTGAAAAACTGGTTCCCTCGTGCCTCAAAGGTAGGGCACATGTGCCCTCAAATGAGGGCACGAGGTCACGTGCCTCACTGGTCGGGCGCATGGGCACGTGCCCTGGGTCCTGGGCGCATCTGACCAGGGACCCGGGTGCATGGGACTGTTTTTGCGCGTCCTTCTTCCGGAAGCCATTGCGAACACTCCCGAACTCGGAATTCGACGCTGTTTGTTGCGTTGGAAAGATAATAGGCCGAAGAAGCTTTATATAGCATTGGATCAGACATCACACCCTCCAAAACTTCAGAATTTTGTCCGGAAGTTAGGGCAGTGAACAGAAGATCCAATACAGGTCAAAATGACTCTGACGGCAAACCGGAAAGGCACGGTATGCAACAAAACTTGTCCGGGGTGTGAATATGACCATAACCTTCAATGCATGATCATTAGGCATTGGTCATTCAGCCAACTTCCGTGTTTACACGATTTACGTGTGGCTTTCGTTCGAAAATTACGGCTTTTGCGGAAAACTTCGGAAAACATCCGATTTCGTTCGGCGAAGCTCCAAATCAACTTTTAAAGACCCGGCATCATTATATGGTCAATCGCACATGTTACCCTATAAAATATGAGTTTTATACTCTGAATTAGGCGAATTTGGCGTGTCTACAATCGGTAGTTCTCTATTTTTTGAGGTAGATTACATTTCATGGGTGAATCAATTGGTAACATACCTTGCAATGTAAAAAATTTATCAACATCATTTATTTTGGTAAAATGAAAAGTAGTTACAAGTTTCATCAATCATGAAATTGTTTCTCAACTACATATTTATATGGTGTGATACTCAAAAATATTTTGAGAAAAACATTACCTTGGAAATGACATAATGATGATGAATGCAATTTTATGTAATATTTAAAAGAAAAAAGAGTTCATTGTTGGTGACAACATTGCCAGTGCTTGCCTTGCCTTGTTGCTTCCACTTTTGATATGCTTCATATTGTATTGGATCGAAGATTTAGAGTCATATGATGAAGTGAAAGATGTAGAGGATTTGATTTGGCATGGAAGAGTCTAGATTGATGATGTAGAAAGGCAAAGATTGTGGTATCATCTAAGAAATTTCTTTGCCCTTGATTTTTGTTGAAAATAAAATTTGGAAAAGGAAAGAAATATGCTTGAAAATAGAAGTGAGTTAAAATGGGTTCTTGGGCTCGGGAGTTGAGAGTGGGCTTCAAGGCCTAGGAATGGTTGGAATCAAGGAACATGTGGGCCCAAGAGTTGAATGTGGGCTAGAGGGCCCAGTTGATGTTGACGAGCATGAGGGCCCTACTGAAGGTGATGGGTAAGAGAGCTCGATTGTTGGTGATGGGCACGAGGGCTTAATTGATGATGATGGGCTTAAGGGCCCAATTGAAGGTTGAGCCCGAGGGACCCAATGAAAGGAATGGGCATATGGGCCTAATTCAGGTGATTGAGAGCACAATTGTAATCTAAGAGATTTGTGATGGGTTCGCGGGTGCCATTGAAAGGTATGGGTATGCAAACCTGAAGTTGAAAGAGTGTGGGCACAAGGGCCTAATTTCAAAGAAGTTTGGGCATGCAAGCTATATTGTGAAGGAATGAAGTCATGTTGTTGGCCCGAAGTTGAGGGAGTGTGGGCATGTGTGCTCAAAATTGATAGAAGGTCGGCACATAGGCCCGATTTAGAAGGATTTGGGCACATGGGCCTGGTTACGAAAAAACATGGGCACGTGAGCCTGGTTGTGAAGAAACATGGGCACGTGAGCTTGGTTGTGGAAAAACATGGGTACGTGGGCCTAGTTGTGGAGAAACATGGGCATGTGGGTTTGGTTGAGGTGAATTGTGGGCGCATAGGCCCGATTTAGAAAAATTTCTACAAGAATAATTCATTTCTCAAAGCAGCTATGAAGAGTTCTAGTACTTCATACAATAATAATAATAGGATAGCTTCATCCTTAAATAATGATACTGTATGAAGAAATAACCTGTCTTAATATATCATCCCAATAAATAGAGGAGAACCAAAAATAAATATCAACTTTGCAGAAGAAAATATAATCATTGACATCTTAAAAATATAAAATTTGCCGTGTAGCATCTCTTATAAAAGCATAAATAAAATATCAAAGAACACTTGTGAAGTTCTGAATAACATATGGAAAACTTCTAAAGGTCTCTAGAGTAATCTAGAATATTTATCATCCATTCTAAAAATAGAGAAATATATAATCTCAATAGAGAATAGTACTCACTATCATATGAGCAACAATAACTATCTCCAAAATCAAATAATAGATCTCTATAAGAAAATAAAAATAAAAATAATTCAATGTAATTAATTAAATAAATATAATCATCAAATTCTTTCTTATGTAGAAAAATGTATCCAAGGAGAATGACTAAAAAAGCAACTCAATATGATAAAGTATCATGATGAAGAATCACTATTCTTAGCTTCATTAGAAAAAAATAAAAAGAATAGCTATATATGTGCTAATAAATGAAATATTTATGTCGACTCTGAAGAATTGGTTTCCCTTGGGTTGTCACCTCGCAAGAAAAGAAGTAGAGTGGAGTAGTGGTGTTAAGAAAGAGAAAAACTCTCATCTCGGTCCCACACTCACATTGATCCCCGAACTTTCATCTCTTGACGTCGCTCAATCACCAAAGAGATGGTTCGGGTCATGTGGAAGGAGAATAAAGAAAAGAAAAGCTTAAAGCATGTAGGATGTGTTTGTTAGGAACCGCGGGCTCCACTTTATGCAATGGAAATAGAAAGAAAAGTGACCGTGTGCGTACCTTACCAGGAAGAGTGTGGGTTAAAGCTTCTCTTCTTCAGTCGACTGATGAAGAAGAGTCCTCAACTCGTAGATGCTTAATTTTCTGTGTAACTAGACAATAAAATAAGTGAAAAGACAATTATAACTAAATAAGTGAAGTATATGTAAGAAAAATGACATGAAACAGACAATTGAAAAGAAGTTGACAAGATTCAGGTTACTCCTAACGCATTTTTTAGATCTTCAAATTAATAGACCAATACTAATGCAAAAAATGTAAAAAAAATAATAGGTAGATGGAGAATGATGAAATAAAGAGATAGGAAGAAGAACATATTAATTATGATCCTGATTGAGGAAGATATGGCCAAATCTGTGTTGTCAAAAAAGTCAAACAACAATCGAGATTTTCCAGGCATAACTTTGCTTTAGAGCTTGCCACAACCAGCACCTATCTCAGAATTGCATGCTGTCATTTGCAAAAGAAACACGACTTGGAGAGGAAGAACTTTGCTTCAGATAGATTGAGCATAAGACATTCACATGCTTCTATAGAAGTCAAAGAAGAGAGACCTGGCTGAACACATGAGGACCGACCTTCCTCTCTCCAGAACTGACTTTTCTCTCTCTAAAAACTCAAAATTCTTACTGTAAAAATCACCAGAATGATGAAGGAAGAAGATTGTACATCTTGGGAAGCCTGGGGAGTCATGAACCTCTCTCTATAATTTAAAAAATTAGAGTTAATTTATAAGGAAAGAACAAGTTGATCTTTTGCTAAAAATATTGGCCAATGCACCCTGGCCCTAGGTGCATGCACCCTAGTCCTAGGTGCATGCACCCCCCTCTGGGGTACATTCAATTCGGCCAAAATTTTTGGCCTGATCCAATAAAAAAGTTTGATTTGATCCGGTCAGAGGCAGAGTGACAATCAAAAACTGGTACCCATGTGCCCTCGATCAGGGGTGCATGGGAATGTCTCCCCGATTTGGGGCACATTGTATTGTTTCTACGCACCTGTATTCCAGAATTGGATGTTGTTTGTTGTGATGGAAAGATAATAGGCCGAGGAAGCTTTTTATAATGACAATCAGCCATGACGCTCTTCAAAACTTCATAATTTCATCTGGAAATTAAGACAATAAACGAAAGATTCAACACTGGTCGAAATGATTCTGACAGTCAGCCGGAAAGACACGATATGAAACAAAACATGTCTAGAGTGTGAATATAACTATAACCTTTAATGCATGATCATTAGGCTTTGATCATTCAGCCAATTTCAATGTTTACACAATTTACACGTGACTTTCGTTTGAAAATTATGACTTTGTTTGGAAAACTCTAGAAAACATCAGATTTCATTATGCAAAGCTCCAAATCAACAATAAAATATTTGGAATCATTATTAAATAAATCACACATGTTATTATATAAAACATGAGTTTTATGATCTGAATTAGGCAAATTTGGTGTGCCTACAGCTTGTCTCGCCTTGATGTCGGCTTTGTAAGGGAAAAGCATTTAATGAAGCAGAGTGATTCGAAGTGAACTATAATGAACTATAAGTTAGCGTAGATGAATGTAGCAAAGTGAAATGGTGATGGATTGAAAAAGTGGCATCAAGGTGTAGATATAGACACGCTTATCAACTTAATTCAGCAAAATGAAGTTCGCCGAGTATTCTAGATCACTTTCATGTTCCATCAAAACCTCGTGATAAAAGACATGCCATTGGCACGAGAGATAAAATAAAAATGGAAGGATATGAGTATCCAACCCTTAACACAATAAGGAGTTCCCGAATTCATAGGTTCATCATCAGCCAACAACCCAAACTTTGTGATGTTCTTGTACTCTAATAGGCTAAAAGTTTAAAAGAGAAATTTATTTTAAAAAGGAAAGAGAATACCAATCAACTATATTCAGAATCTCAAGTTCATTTATGTTTCAGCAAAACACGCAATTTAATTTTGAGCGGAATAACCTCAAGTTCTAAAAGAGTTCATTTAAGCATAAAAATTTGCTCAGGTTTCATTAAAACAGTGAGTTTCTTCAGTAGAAAACCCAGCCATTTAAAAAAAATGGAAAAAGAAAGAAAACATAATCAAGTCATAGTGGGATTGAAAGATAACAGTGAGACTAACATTGTTACGATGGAATAGAAGAAACAATGGTGTGACAATTGCCACAGTGGGATAGACAGACACGATTGAATAAAAACATAGCAGAATAACAAACATGGTAGGATAACATATATAGTAAGAAACATGGTGGGACAACATTGCCAATAATAATGAGAAGGATAAAAAGGGGATTGATGTGACATCATCACTACAATGATGAAAATAAATGAAGAAGAGATGATGAAAAACATTATAATGGAAAAGACGAAAAGGAGGTGATGACATCATCATGATGATGAAAAAAATGAAAACAAAGATTCTCCAGTGGAATAGGGAATATGATGAGACACAGAAAGAATAGAATAGAGAGAGGAATCCGGTAGGGCCTAGAGGTTGTCTGTGAAGAAAAGGTGGATGCTATGCAACGATGCCTATATGATCCTATCTGAGATAAAAAATAGAAAATTATGTAGAAATTACATGAAGATAAATATTATCCATGGGATGTCAAGAGACCCGATTAGAAACCATCGTCTCTCCAATGTACAATTTTGGCCTATCCATAAGTATGTAGAAATGACCAAACCATCGTAGATTTTATTGAAGGGGATCTCAGGCCCAATCATCTTCACCCTCAAGGTCTTCAACATCAATGCATAAAATACATATTAATGAACCTAATATAACTAAATAACAAATGGTGATAAAAATGATGTGAAGCAAAAAAATGGAATGCTGATGATGTGATGCAGATGTTGATGTGATGATAATGATGTGAAGTCGATGATGAAATCTTGCAACTATATTTGAAATGTGAGGTCACACATTTCAGGTTTCATAATTGCTATATGAGTGAAGTCTTCAGTCGATGATGGTAAAATAGTCTATCAATCTGTATGGACCACCTAATTCACCAGCATCACCAGTCCACCCACAACTTGCCTTTCGATGACATATAACAACACAATAACATTCAGCTAGGTGGCACTTTCTTTGTTTTTGCCACAGGGTTGGCAAGATGTTACTTCAGAAATATTGATCTCACCAATTCACCTGTTGGACTAAAAGTGTTGTCTGCACATTTCTGATTAGTACCCAACAAATGAATTTGTCATATGAAGCAAATTTTTCCTAAAATAGACAATTGAAGTTTTCACTATTGGAACCATCATTTGGAGATAAAAACAATGTATTTGATGGTAGCTACTTTAAAAAAATGTCATTTTCAACATTTTGAACAATTTCTAATTTCTGGAGATTTTTATGAATTTTTCAAATTTTTTTGGTCCATGTGCCCTTGATTAAGGGTAGTGCCCATGCACTCAAGAGATGGGGCACATGGCCATGCATCCCCAAAAGAGGGCACATGGCCCTGGCCAAAATTTTTTCCTTTTTCCTTTTTAATTTTATTTGTAAAAAATGTACCTGATGATCCTTCTCTTTTTGCATCTTCAACCCCTTACTTATCAAATAATTTTGGTCACTTATGAAAAAATGAATTTTGTTATGTCAATTATGGAATAGAAATTCACAAAATTTTACCTTGTGCCTACAAAATTGTTAGTGCATGACCAAAATGATGCTTGATAAAAACATCTATTTTACAACATTATTTGTGAGATTTTGCAGCAAGAAACAGATTTCTCATGGAATTCAAACATGCATTTTTCTTTAATGATTTTTTGAGCAATTTGGAAATCCATTCGAGATTCTTTTAGTGGCATTGTAATCAGCTCAATTTTTGAAACCATAGGGTAATTTTTAAAATTTTCATGATTTTTGAGCATTTTTACCTTTATGAATAGGCTCTACTGCCCTTACAAATCCATTTCACCACTCACAGCCTCTCTCTTCACAAGAGCCTCTCTATCTTAGTCTATGCTTTTGGAGCTTAGATCATGCTCAAAGGTCAATACTTTATTTAAATAAAATGTAGATATTTTCATTCTTTTCGTTTTGACTATAATTTTGTGTGATTCCGAGTCTGTTTGAGTGGTTTTTCGGGTCAAAGAAGATTGATGTATTTTCTAGGTCCATGTGCCCTCGAAAAGGGGTGCATGGGTAGGTGCCCCCAATGCGGGGTGCATTGGGATGTGTCCCCGATTAAAGGCACATTCCATAGGTGGGCCCCATGTGTCTTGCTAGGCAGGGTGCATGGGGATGCACCCCCAGGCTAGGGCGCATGCGCCCCCTACCCAGGGTGCATGGGCCCCTAGTCAGGATGCATGACCACTTGTTCGTTTTTATCATTTCAACTGAGTTAGAATTGAAAACTGACCAATTTTGAAATTTACAGATGTTAAAGAGAGTCCGTCATCCATGCGCGCATGACGTAGAGGCTGGCCCCTCCAAGCTGGCTACCACTCATGAGGTAAATATCCCGTGCATTGGCCATGAATTTTCTTCCATCTTCATGATTGTTACTTGACCTATAATTCTTTCTTTTGCAGGGATGGATCAAGTCCCGAATCTCATGGTAGATGATACGATTGGCGTACCGAGGTATCCAGTTTTTCTAGTGCCACCATTTGGATGAGATGGGATTTGGACCCATCTTGTGTGTTACACCTTTCTAGGAGGACTTGTCCCTGATCCAAGTCCTACGAGAGAGGTGGGATGCCATGACTTGCTCCTTCTTTCTGCCATGGGGGCATATGTGTAGACATGCAAAATTTGCCTAATTTAGAGCATAAAACTCATGTTTTATAAGGTAACATGCGTGATTGATTTTAGAATGATGTCGGGTCCTTTTAATGTTAATTTGGAGCTTTACCGAATGAAATCAGATATTTTTCAGAGTTTTCCACACAAAGCCATAATTTCTAAGCGAAAGACACGCGTAAATCATGTAAATATAGAAATTGGCTGGGTGACCAATGCCTAATGATTATGCATTGAAGTTTATGGTTAGATTCACGTTTTGGACAAGTTTTGTTTTATGCCCTATCTTTTCGATTGGTCGTCAGAATCATTTCAACCCATATCGAATCTTTCGTTCACTATCCTAACTTTCGGATAAAATTCTGAAATTTTGAAAAGTGTGATCACATTGCTGTAGAAAGCTTCTTCGGCCTGTTTTATTTCAATGCAATAAACGGCATCAAATTCTGAGTTTAGGAGTGTCTACAATGGCTTCCAGAACAAAGACGCATGGAACTAGTCCCATGTGCCCTGCCCCCAGGGAATGTGACCATGCGCCCCCATCCTGAGGCACATGGCCATGTGCCCCCAATCGGGGGCACAAGAGAACCGGTTTATGATCAGCATTCTACCTCTGGCCGGATCGGATCAAAATTTTCGGTTAGATAAAATCGATTATTCCGGGTGGATTGCATGCGCCCCCACCAAGGGACCTAGTTTTTAGGATTGGATCGCACTAGTTTTCTCCTATAAATAGACTCTGATTCTGGTCATTCAAAAGGCTGGTTCATGACTACCCAGGCTTCTTAAGATGTCCAAGCTCCCTCTTACATCAATTTTGTGATTTTTAGAGTGAGAATTTTGAGTTTTTAGAGAGAGAAAAGTCAGTTTAGGAGAGAGGAAGGCCGGTCTGTAGGTGATTTGCCAGGTCTCTATTCATTGGCTTCTACAGCAGCGTGTAGATGTCTTATGCACAAGATCTCAACATCAAAGTTCTTCCACTTCAAGTTTTCTTCTATTTTCAATTGACGTCACATGATTCTGAGGTTGGGCTGGTCTTGGCGAGTGCTAAAGCAAAGTTGCACTTGGCAGATCTCGAACTGCTATTTGGCCTTTTTGACAACCCAGATTTGGCCATATCTCTCACAATTCTACTTATAAATTTTATGTTCTTTTTCCTAGCTCTTTGTTTTGTCATTCTCCATCCACATATTATTTTTTATATTTTTTTACATTAGTTTTAGTTTGTTAATCCAAAAAATAAAAAAGAGGGGTTAGAGATAACCCGAATCTAGGTTGTCCTTTCATTTGTTTTATTGTCCATTTGCATAGGAAATCAAGCATGCATGAGTTGAGGACTCTTCTTCATTGGCTAGCCGAAGAAGGAGAAGCTTTATCCCGCACTCTTCCCACTAAGGTACACACGATCATTTTTATTGCATAAAGTGGAACCCGCGGTTCCTGGCGACCACACCACATCTTCAGTTTCCTTATTCTCATCCTCCTCCCACATGACCCAAATCCTCTCTTCGGTGATCGAGTGATGCCAAGGAATGAAGGTTCGGGAATCAATGTGAGTGTGGGATTAAGGTGAGTTGTTTTTCGTGTTTTCCTTTCTTCTTTCTCATCCCCTCTTGAGGTGGCGATCCGGATTCACAAACCCAAAAAGAGAGCCCCATTTTTGGAGTTGACAATATGGTCCCGATCCTAGCGGACATGGCCCACATCTTAGGACTCTGGGTCTATGGTCGTGCCGTCACTGGCTACATGTACGGTGACTATTCTGAGATGGCAACCGAGCTACTCTCTTTCTACCCACCTTGATCACAGGAAGAGGTTATCTTTTAGATCACTTGGAAGGAGTATTTCGAGTTGGTGGGCCTGTCAGAGGCTCACATGTTGAGTAGGGAGGATACTGAGGATTACAAGGGGTGCCTGAGCAGTCAGGTGTCTGCCTCTGCTATGTTGTGTAGTCTTCCTGGGACCCCAGAGGTAGACCAGGATCTCCGCTAGTTTCTGATCTTCCTTGTTGGATGCTTGTCATTAGGCAACAAGATAGAGAGGGTACACCTGCTGTTTTTACCACTACTGTCTGACGTCGAGGCCATTGGAGAATACCTGGGGCGCAGCAGTTCTGGTCCACTTGTTCACCAGCCTTTCTCCTGACAGCGGCACTTTCTCCGTGGGTTGCTTCACACCCTTCCTTCAGGTATCTTGCTTTCTGTTCCTCCTTTCCTTTTCATGTTATATATATATGTACTGACAGAGTGTTCTTTTCAGGTGTGGAGTTACTTTTATCTCTCATTTGGATAGGGCCAGATGGAGCATTCAGTCAGTCTTCCTTTGTTGGTGCGTTGGCATGTTGTCCAGGACATTACTTCTCATGCTCATTAGCTCCTCCATTTGCGGGGCGAGCTATTGTATTTTTTCCAAGAGCGGGTATGCTTCCCTGCCTTTCTCTACTTCAAGTTGTTGGTTATTAATTTCATTTATATTTTGTAGGTCTGCTAGAGCTCGTATCTGATTACCGATGATGATAGTGTGGAGTGGGTGGAGAGGGGTTCCCATCTCTTCAGTCGTGACATCTACCTCCACTGTCTGAGCGAGGTGGAGCCACTCTGGGTTCGCCTTGTGATGAGGACTTTTGGTGGCTACCAAGAGTGTTACCCTCCTCCACCTTCTAGACATATCCATGGAACCTGGGCTTGATGCACTCGATGAACTGGGCTGCCAGGTACCGATCTGTACTCAAGGACTGGGAAGTAGTGGGTACCGTGGTGTTCTCAATGGCAGTGGATGACACAGAGTTTCTTCACCAGTACGGCACAACTTACGACCATCTCTTTGACTTTATTGTCCAGATTAGCTCTTTCACCAACTCTTTGTCATCAAATTGTGTTGCCTTATCTCACAAAATTCTTTTTCAGGACTCCCATGCCATGCTTGCTCAGTACTGGTCATAGATTCGGGCTCTGGAGGAGTAGGTTACCTCTCTTCAAACGGCCATAGAGACAGAGGTATGCGTGTTTCTCGTGTTCTTTGCATTCTTTTGTTGTACTGCCACATATCTTGACTTGCTTTTTTCCTTTTCTCTTAATAGCGCAAGGCCCATGCAGTGAGTGTTTCTACTTTCGAGGAAGTGAGGGCTTTGCATGACGAGCTTGCTGTCACAAAGCAGACTTTGGTGGATAAGGAGATCGAGGCAACTTTTTGACATCTTCTATCACAGTTGTTCTTTCAGTATCTAAGCTTCAAATTTTTCTTATGGGTGGCTGACTTGGAGCGATCAGCTGCCGCTTCTTATTCGGAGTCTTCTTCTTGGATCTAGGCTTTGGAGGTTGAGCTGCAAGCCCGTGTTCCTACCCTCGAGATGGCTCGCTTCGACTTGACTTCGATGCAGAGTTATTGACATGGGACCAATGCCATTTTGAGGCACTTTGTGATATGGAGAGTTAGCACACGTCTGCCCTCCATGTGCGAGATGCCACGATCCGATCCTTGAAGCAAAGACAGTACCAGACATAGATTGATCTAGTTTTTGCTCAAGCAGAGTTGCACTTCCACAACGAGATGGCACGCCAACCATCTTGGAGCTGGACCCACCAAAGTGGTACCCCCAGAGAGGCACCCATCAGAGTGGCACCCAGACTCATCAGAGCAGTTTGCACCACAGCCGGAGCTGCACAGCACAAGATGGAGTAGTTCCAGAGCGGAGTTAGTCTCCGAGTGTGGCTGACTATTTAGTTTCCTCCCCTGAATGGTGGAGGGATGAGTAGGCCACCACCTTGTATGACTTGCATCTTGTACTTGTATCATGATTATGACTAGATTAGTGCTTGTGTTTACCTGTCTTGCTTGGCTCTTATCTATGACATCATTTCGATAGTGTTGGTTAGTACGACTTCACGGCTTGGCCCTTTGCTTTTGTCAAAGGGCATATCCTTCTTAACATGGCAAGAAATAAGATGTAATAAAATAAAAATGCAAAGATGGGTAAGAAGCCTTACCTGTTTGGCGAGAATCTATCCTTCTTGCTATCTAGTGCTTGAAAATACTTAACAAAAGGATCAATTCTATTCGTATCTCATCCCTTTGCCTTCTTTTCATTTGACTTGATTTTAAGTCAAAGGGAAGAGCCTTCTTAACTAGGTGACTGAAATAAAATGGTGGTAAGGGTTGAGAGAACTTACCTGTCATAGTGAGAATCTTACCCCTTTACTTCAAAGTCCTTAAAACACTTGATAAAAAGGGATTAGAACTTCGCGACAACTCATCCCTCTATCTATTATGGCCTACTTTGACTTAGGTCAAAGGGAAGAGCCTTCTTAACAAGGTGTTATAAAAAAATATGGATATGCAATGCAGAAATGGAAATATACGAGACAAAAAATAAACATGGATGCAACTAAGGCAATAATCAAAGTTAAGCAAAATTAAATGATGTATTTTTTAGATTTTCTTAAAAATATACATTTTTTCTATTTTTTAAAAATATTCATTTTTTCGAATTTTTGAAATATTCAATTTTTTGGGGTTTTAAAAATATTTATTTTTTTTGATTTTTTTTAGAGAAAATACCGATATTTGAGACAATTCATCGGTCTTTGGGGTTTGTCAAGATCCAAGTGGTAGATACCATGTGCAAAATAAAGTTCTCTACTAAGAATCCTTTAAGCCTTCTTCTTTTGATTGGCTTGGGTTCCACTTGGATTTGATCGGTATACCCTACCCCAGGGGTTTAAGGAGGAAGAGTATAGAGTAAGTGCTTGATATGGTTTGGAGATATTAAGAGGGATTTCTCTACTCACACCCAAATTACCTATTGGGGTTCAGCTTCTTTCGATTTTTCCTATTTCCGCTTTTTATGTGGCACACATTCGGACAAGTTTTTGACCCATGGGGACATTGCCCATCTTTTGGTGCCTTTTTTGCATTGACTGTGATTTCGGGTACTCATTCAGACAGGTTGATCATTTTCTTTTTTAACCTGAGGGGTTCATTGCTCATATTTTGACTCCCTTTTGCACCCTCTAAGATGACCCCCTCTGCTAGGGTGGTAGGCATTTTCAATACTACCCCTCTTTAATCTCCTCTCACTATCTTGGACTGAATGGGAGAGAATAGGGTAAGGGTATTCCTTCTGTCTCTAGGTTTTTGCCTTACCTCTCGCAAGTGTCAGGTTGTCCAGATTCCAAGATCGGGAGGTGTTGTGTGTGTAGAATGGTGCCTACCCTTGACTTCTAGTGAACATTCTTAGATCGATGACTTAGAACCATACCATTAATTTCTCCTTTTTATAAAAAATACTTTTTTTTAGGTAAACTCTATTCCAAAGATGATTCAATTCTTTTCCATCTACATTAGTCAATTCATATACATTACCTGAATATTTTTTAGTGATTACAAAAGGCCCTTCCCAATTAGGTTGCAACTTGGAGCGGGGACCACCTGGCTTAATGAATATTCTTTTAACAACCATCTCACTGATCTCGAATTTTCTCTCCACCACCCTTTTTTGGTAAAACCTTTTAAGTTTGTTTTGATAAGTCCGGGCATGCTCAGCGGAAGTTAGCTTCTTTCATACAGGAGTTCAAGCTGTGCAAGAAGAGATTCTTGTCTCTCATCAACAGGAATACCCCTTTAGAGCCTAACTCAGAGAGATAGAAGTAATACCTCATAGGGGACCACTACTTCCATCCCATGTGCCAAGGCATACGGGGTTTGTCCAGTGGAAGTCCTTATAGAAGTATGATAAGCCCATAGAGCATCTACAAGCTTATAAAACCAGTTTGCAAACTTGCTAGACTTACAGGATTTTTTGATGATTTTGATTGAGGTTTTATTGGTGGCTTCTGCTTGACCATTGCCTTGAGGATAGTACGGTGATGAATGATGCAATGAGATGTGGTACCTATTACAAATATCATGCAGATCTTGAGAGAGGAATTGAGGCCCATTATCGGTAGATGTCACTGGGAATTCCGAACCTTGCAATGATGTTGTGCTTGATGAAGGAGCAAGCTATTGACGCTTTAATCTCCATGAATTCTTCCACTTCAACCCACTTTGTGAAGTACTCCGTTACCATCAAAATGAATGATGTAGTGCGCACTTCGGAGTTAAGGTCACTCAAAGCCCACATGGTGAAAGGCCATGGGGGCATGAATTGGATGAAGGGCACAGGAGAATGAATCTTGTCGGCATAGAGTTGACATGAATGACAGTGCCAGACAAAGATGAAGCAATCTTCTTCTAGAGTTGGCCAAGTACCCTTGTCAGATGATTTTCTTATCAAGGGCTTGAGCATTCACATAGCCTCCACAAACTCTAGAATGTGCTTCCATTAGCACCAACTTAGCTTCCTCTTCATCAAGACATCAGAGTAAAATTTCACTTAGGCTTCTCTTGTAGAGTGCTCCTCCTAAGTTCGTATACCTTTGGGATAGTTTTTTGATTGCCTTCTTTTCCTTGGCTGTTGATCCTAGCGGATATGATTGATCTTGACAATACCTCACAATCTCATCAGACAAGGTCTCTAACATTCTTTCAATTCTTCCAACTCAATTAAGTAGATTTATTCTTTGTGTTCCAAATATTCTTTCCTGTCAAATCTCTCCTTGACCTTCTGAAAATGTCCATCCTCAATTATTAGAATTGATCACTTACGAACTTGAATAGTCCACACTTGCCTGCCTAGTGGGATAGATAAATATGAAGCTAATGAGGCTAAAGCGTTGGCAAGGACATTCTGAGAATGGGGGACATGGACAAAGGTGAGTTTGAATAATAGGTGGTGAGCTCCTGGTAGGGTTTGAGATTTGGATGGGAAGTCTAGTACTTGGATAGGACTTAGTGTAGGATCAATTGACTATCACCTATCACCCTCAACTCGGTGGAACCATGGAAGTGAGCAGCCTCTAGCTCGACTAGCAAGGCTTCATACTCAGCTATGTTGTTGGTTGCTGGAAAGTCGAGCTGAAAAGCCTATGGAATGGTGACACCTTCGGGTGACAGAAAGACGATACCTATCTCTCTACCATATGAATTCACAGCCCTGTCAAAATATAATGTCCAAAGATTAAAAGATTATATCAACATTAGTTCGTCATCTAGGAACTCTGACCGGATTAGGTCAAAAATAGGTATGGGATGATGAGCAAGATGTTCGGCAATAGCATAGCCCTTGATCACCTTCTGTAGAACATAGGTGATAACAAATTAAGACAAGAAGCTCTACCATCTCCCTAATCGATCAGTCAAAATGGTTTTCTTTAAGAGAAACTTGATGGGATTGATACGAACAATAAGCTATGCAAGAAAATAATACTTGAGTTTTTGAACTGCCCAACAAGAATAGCATAGGCCTTTTCTACCACAGTGTACTTCAGCTCACAAGAGTCAAATATTTTAGACAAGTAGTAAGTAGCTCGCTCTTTCCCTTCTTCATCAACTTGTGCGAGTACTACCCTAAGAGAGTTCTCGAGAACCAAAATGTAGAGGACCAATGGCTTGTCGGGAATTGATGGTCTAAGTACATGGGGACTTGCCAAGTATGTTTTCAATCCATCAAATGCTTCCAAGCACTTCGAATCCCATTTAAACTCGGCCTCCGCCTTGGTTAACTCATAAAAAGGTTTACACCTTTGGGAATGTTGTGAGATAAATTGGTGGGAAAATTGTAGCCTCCTAATCAATCCTCGAAGCTTTTTCATGTTCTTTGGAGGAGGCATACCAATGATTGCCTTGGCCTCATTTAGGTCAATTTCTATGCCCCTTTTGCTTACTATAAACCATAATAGTTTTTATGATGAAACACTAAACGAAAACTTCTTAGGGTTCTTTCTCAGCTTGTATTCTCTAGCTCATTGCAAAACTTTCCTTAGTACCTTAGAATGATATTCTAAACTCTTGTATTTGATGACCAAATCATCCACATACACCTCTACAAGGGTGTGCATCATGTCATGTAAAATAGCCATCATAGCCTCTGATATGTGGCACCAACATTCTTCAACCCAAAGGGCATGATAACATAGAAATATGTTCTCCAAAGTGTAGTGAACAAGGTTGTATCTTGGTCCTCTTCGGCTAATCGGATATGATTGTATCTAGAATAAACATCCATGAATAAGAGCATTTCATACCCAACTATTTTATCAACCAATACATCGATATAATGCAAATGGGACGTCCAATTTGGCTCCCATTTGTTGCGTTGGAAAGAGGGCCTTTAACCACATCTTCTCAAGTCGGTAAACTAGCTAGCATGACTCTTGAGACATTCGCACAAAACTTTGACTATTGGTTTACCTTTCCACAGAAAGCCAAACACCAAGGCGGTAATCTAAAAAGGCACAGTTTCAGTCGAGGAATCTCGGGTCAACTCGGGATGACTTAAAATGATAACCAAACAAGTCCAGTACAATCGAAAAACTTAAAATCATCAAAAAATCCAAGATTAACTAGTAAACATGAGATGATCCTTGGAAAAATTGGGAATAACCGGGAACCCTAAAATTGATCGAAACGGCTGTGTTACCCCGGTTGATTGACAATGTACGGCTAGGATCGACCCAAATGACCCGAAAAGGCCTAACACGTGGTCTGGGATAGCTGTGTCAACACGGATCGAAAAGTGATAACGAAAAGCCATTATAGACTGACGCCTACCGAAATGACTTGTCGGAAACCCTGAATGTTGCGGAACTCACACGGGACATCCAAGACCTTCAATTATGGACCATTCAAGGTCGGTCATTGAGCAGGCTTTGTGTTTTCACGATTAACGTGCGACTCTCGCTTGAAGGTTACGACATTACTTCAAAAGTCATTGGTCCATTCCCAACTTACAGGGGTCTTCACCAACGTCCTTAGCTCATTTCCACAAGGCGATCCGGATCAAATAATGGTCAAATAATGGGTATCACCCATGGAATAAGAGTATGGGGCTCTAAATCAGGCCAAATTGGCGTGTCTACAGCTTGCATCACCTTGATGTCGGCTTTGCAAGGGAATAGAATGTAGTGGAGCGGATTGAAACGTAGAGAAAACACAGTGAAGCGAGATGGATCGTAGTGGATGTAGTGGAGAGAAATGGCGATGGACTGAAAAGGTGGCATCAAAGTGTTGATATAGACACGCTCAACGACCAGATTCGACAAAGCGAATCTCCTCGAGTGTCCTGTATAATCGCCATGTTTCATCAAGTCTTTCTATGTTCGATTGGTAAGAGATGTTCCACGAGCACGAGAGAAGAATAGCCAACCCCCAACACGGTGGGGAGTTCCCAAAACATGGGTTCGTAGGTTCATCATCAGCCGGTAACTCAATCTTTGCGGTGTTCCTGTACTGTGATGGACTAAAATTTAAAAAGAGATTTGTTTTGAAAAATAAAAGAATACCAATCGAGCACATTCAGGCTCTCAGATTCATTTAGGCTCTTCAAAAGATAAGATTCAATTCGGAATGGAATGATCTCGAATTCCAAAAGGCAAATGTTGAAGCTTAGACTGTGAAGATAACGGCAGTGCAGGCATGATCAAATAGGAGGCCCTTGGCGAGACGAGTTGACGCCATAGTGGGATGAATAGAAAGAAGGGTGTTGCAGTGGCCACAGTGGGGATAGAAATGAAAGATTTGGAGGCACAAGGTGATTACTGAACATGGTGGGATTAACAGACATGGTGGGATTATGAAACACGGTGGGATATTAGAAAGATTGAAATCGGGATATATGATGGGAGAATATCCCTGGTAGGGTTCAAAGATATCCTGACGAAGGTAGAAGATCATGAATGGATGTATGCAATGATAATGAAAAATGCAATGCAACTAGTACTACATGATGCATGCTGGGCTCAAGAAAACAAAAACAAGACTTGTTTAGCAAGTAGTTGAGGATATAGATTGTCTATGAGGTCAAGATACCCATTCGGGAAGATGACCCGACTGTGAGCACCAAAGATGACCTGACTGTCGTAGATTTTGGTGAAGGGGATCTCGGGTCAAGTCTTCTTCGTAGTCATGGTCTTCAACATCAATGCATAAAATAAGTAGTAATGCGCCTAATATATGCTAAGAAAGGAAATGATGATGGTGAGTTTGCAGTGTGATGACATTCATTCACACAAAAGAGTTCATGTGCCTTACTGAAGATACATAGCAAAAGTTTCTCGGCAAAGTTGAGGCTGAGGTAATGATGACACCTCCTCCTGAGAATCCACAGGGGAGGGAAGTGGTGAGCATCACCTTATTGAAATCTTGAAAAATGCTCCTCGGCAAAGTTGAGGTTGAGGTCATGGTGACACCTCCTCCTAAGAATCCTTAGGGGAGGGAAGTGGTGAGCATCACCTTGTTGTGCAGTTCTCTTTGTTTGTTCTTCATGCATAAAACACTCAAAAAACGAGAGTAGAATGCCAGTATGGCTTATCCCCTTTGCAAGTTGCAATTTGCGTTGACTTTTGTCAAGGGGTGGTAGCCTTCTTAAGGGTGGAAAAATAAAGCAACAAATATGCAATGAAAAATTTGAAACATGAGTGACTAAGAATAAATATGAATGTAAAGACGAGAATTCAAACCAAGCATGGTGATGAAAATTTTAAATTTTGAAAATTTTTGTTGGAATTTGAAAAAGGAATTTAGGGAAAAGATTCAATTTTTTTGATATTTTGAAAATATTCATTTATTTTTTATTTTTTTGGGGTTTTGAAAATACTTAAAGTTTTTTGGAGTTTTGAAGATATGCAAAAGTCCTCATCACTTGGTTGTTATTCTTGGTTCATTGGTAGATACCATGTGTAAAATGGAGTTCCTTACCCAGAATCTTTCCGACCTTTAACCTTTGATCGGCCAGAACTTAGCTTTGAATTAGTTTGTCCACCCACACACCCTGGGGGGTTAAGAATGAAGAATTGATAGGAAGTCTTTGATAGGCTTTGGAGATGTCAAGAGGGATTTCTTTACTCAAACCCAATTTCTCATTGGGGTTTGGCATCTTCAGGTCTTTTCTTTTTTATTAACAAACCTATTTTTGTGGCACACATTCGGATAGGTCTTTGACATGTGGGGTCATTGCCCATCTTTTGGCACCCTTTTTTCATTTTCTACATTTTTGGGTACTCATTCAGACAGGCCCATGGTTAAACCTGTGGGGTTCATTGCCTATCTTTTGGCACCCTTTTTCTTTCATTGAGAAGTTGGACCTTCCGATACAGCCTCCTACTAAGGCGGATGATGCTTTTGATACTCTCCCCCTCTAATCTTCTTCTCCTATCTTGGACTGAATAGAAACGAACATGGTGAGAGTTTTCTTTCCATCTCTAAGCCTGCCTAGCTTCTCTTAGGTGTCAGGTCATCCAGATTCTAGGATTGAGATGTGTGAGCCCTCAACTCCTAGAGAACAACCTAAGACATACGGACTTAAGTCATACTGGTAGTTCTCGCCATTTTTGGAGGTAGATTACATTCCATGTGTGAATCAATTGTTAGCATGCCTTGCAATGTAAATAATTTATTTTGATAAAACAAAAAGTAGTGTGGGAACCTCGGAAATCTTTTTGATTCTTTGAAAAGATTTCTTGTTTTTGTATGTTTTGAAATATCGACATCCGAGTTTTCTAGAAAAATAGGTGATAAACCATAAAAATACTAGATAGTCCAGGTGATATTAGAAGAGTATAGAACCAAGGTTTGGGTTCTATGAAAATATTTTTTGACCTCTCTCCATCGGATGGTGTGAATATACGTTGTTCATTTACATCGAGCAAACACTCGAACACCCTTGATTAACTGCCATAGTGATCGTGTTTGACGAGAGCGTGCACATCCACAACGTATAAAATAAAGAACACAAAGGGCCCTGGCCTTTCAGGCCCAATGAGATACAAACAAGAGGCATGGTGTTAGGTGACAGCATGGGGTCACTTGGGAATGTCAAATGGGCTGTTTATAGGCCACCTATGGGCTGTGCACACATGGACAACAAAGGGGTCTGAAATGAGGGGCCTAAAGGGGCTGATCAAAGAATGTTTATGAAGCCAACATTGGGAGGTCGAACATGGCTTTAATGGTACCAACATGGCTGGCTTGTTTTGGAACATTTGAATGGCCAAGGAGGAGGCCGAGGGGAAGAGAAAGAAGAGGAAAGGAAGAGAACTAGAAAGTGCTACATCTTCCCTCACTTTTTTGGCACGATTCTTGTTGGAGATTGAAGGAGAAAATGGATGTTTCTCTTTTCTTATTCTCCTTCTTCTTTTCTTGCTATGTATGGGGTTAGAATTGGCGCACCAAGATGGAGCACTTGTTGTTGAAGTTGATGTATCCCAAATAGGCTGCTACTGGCGCACCTACAAGAGGGAGAAGATTTCTCCTTCTTTTTCTTCACTTGGAGCACCACAAATGGGATGAAGAGGTTGCTGACTTGCTTCTGAAAACGTCCAAGAAATAAGAAGATGCCTTGAAGCAGGGTAGAGGGAAGAGAGGCAGGGCTTCTGCAGGGTCATCAGCTTGTCTAGCGCACATGGCAACAGGGGGGTTTATATAGAGGCTGAGGGGCGCCATCTGCAGATGGGGATAAGGCTAGGGCTGTTGAGGTTGTTGAGTGGATTAAGGCAAGATGGTTGAGGTTGTTGAGTGAAGTAAGGCAAGATGGTTGAGGTTGCTGAGGTTGTGCGCCAACCAGAAAGAGAGGGAGAGAAGGGTGTTCGGCCAGCCCCTATCATCTAGAAGATTGAATGCACAAGGGAGTGGGAAGGCTGGTTCAGCCAGCCCCTATATTCTGAGGGATTGAATGCACAAGGGAGTGAGAAGGCTGGTTCGGCCAGCCATCAGATGGGGATAGGCCATGGGTTGTTGAGAGGGATAAGGATAAACCATGGGGGTTGTTGAGCTTGTTGAGGTGGTTGAGGGAGATAAGCCAAAGTTGCTAGCCATGCCATCAGATGGGGAGTTCGGCCAGCTCCCTAACTTGTAGGGGATTGTGCACATGGCAGATGGGGAGGAGTTCGGTCAGCCAAGTGGAGGGAAGAGAGAGAGAGTGATCCAATCTAGATCATTCATCTAAAAGACTTCCAATCAGATGGCTATCATTAATTTTGGCCGAGAATTAATTAAATCATAAAAATATGAGAAAATCATTGAAGACCATTGATCTTATGATCCATACAAATATGTGGCTGAGATCTCTCAAATTGCCCAAGATCTCAGATTTTACTGATTTCTCTGATCGGTGCGATCTCGATCGTCGATAATGCCGGAAACTGTAATTCAATGCAATTACCTCCTCCCATTGGACAAATTTATTTTTCATGCATCAATATTCATGAGATCAATGTTTTGAGCCATGAAAATTGAAAATTTCAGCCCATGGGTCTATCCGGGAGCTGATTAGACCATTATGCCCCTGGTGCGACAACATATGGCTTTCCGTCCAGCTTTGATTTTTCTTACATATCTCTTCATCCGGTGGTTAGATTTTTGATCTATTTCGAGCATTGCCTAGATCTATCAAACCTTGACAATGTGGTAAAGTTGGAATTCTATGTTAGAGTCCCAACTTGTCCCAAAGTGTCGGGGGCAAAATGGTCATTTCGGCCTTTTGGTGTTCGTTTTCTATGTTTTGGGCACCATTGCGAAGCTCTCGACCGGGGCTATGCAATGAGCACATTATCTTGGCCATTTGTAGCATGTAAAGCCATGCCAAGACATTTTCAGAGCCTGTTTGCATCATCTATTCTTGAAATTTCTGAATCTGGGTCAGATTTTTTATGCCGACTTTGGCATTGTTGAAATTTGTATCAAGCAAGCTAAGCAAAAAAAATTGATGCTAACAAGTAGTTATAGTCAATCATAAATTTTCTCTCAAGTAAGATTGTCATGTGAGATTCAAAATCATTTCAAAAGAAAAAACATTGCCTTGCGAATGACATAATGATGATGAATACAATTTCATGTAATACCTGAGAGAAGGAGTTCATTGTTGGTGACGACGTTGCTTGTGGTTGCCTTGCCTTGCCTTGATGCTTCCACTTTTGATATGCTTCAAATTGAAGAGTCATGATAGAGAGGAAGGTGCAGGAGGTTTGATTTGGCATGGCAGAGTCAAGATTGATGATGCAGAAGGCAAAGATTATGGTATCACCTAGGAAATTTATCTACCTTTGATTTTTTTGTTGAAAGTAAAATTTAGAGAATGAAAGAGAATTTGAAAAGAAATAAACATGCTTGGAAACAAAAGTGAGTTAGAATGGGCTCTTGGGCCCATGAGTTGAAAGTGGGCTTGAAGGCCCAGAAATAGTCAGAATCAAGAGGCACGTGAGCCCAAGAGTTGAATGTAGACTAGAGGGCCCATTTGAAGTTGATGGGCATAAGGGCCCGATTAGAGGTGATGGGCTCGAAGGCCCGATTGGAGGTTGAGACCAAGGGACCCAATGAAAAGAGCGGGCACATGGACCCGATTTAAATTGTTGGGAGCACGATTGTGATTTGTGATTGATGATGGGCTCGTGGGCACCATTGAAGAGTATGGGTGCACAAGCCCAAAGTTGAAGAAGTGAGGGAATGGAAGCTCGATTTCGAAGAAGTCTGGGCATGTGGGCCCGATTGTGAAGGAATAGGGGTACGTGAGCCCGAAGTTGAAGGAGTGTGGGCATGTGTGCCCGAGGTTGATGGAAGGTGGGCATGGGAGCCCGATTAGGAGGACCTTTGGCACATGGGACTGGTTGCAAAAAAATGTGGGCATGTGAGCCTGGTTGAGATGAATTGTGGTCACGCAAGCCTAATTAAGGTGAATTGTGGGCATGCAAGCATGATTGAGATGAATTGTGGGCACGCGGGCCTGATTTTAAAAAACTTAAGGGCACGTGGACCTGATTGTGGAGAATTGTGGGCACCTGGGCCCAATGGAAGGAAAGGGACACGTAGGCCCAGTTGGGGAAAAGGGGTGTATGGGCCCGGTTGAAGGAAAGGGGCACGTGGGCTTGGTTGATGAAAAGGGGCGCATGGGCCCGGTTGACAGAAAGGGGCACATGGGCCCTGTTTGATAAAGGGGGCACTGTCGACTCTGAAAACGAGTTCCGGACCTCAAGAAAAGGTGATGATTGAATAGGGGAAAGTGAGTGAATCAGAAAACACTCAGAAAGTGGTAAAATCCTCACCTAGGTTCCACACTCACATTGATCCTCAAACTTTCATCTCACGGCGTCGCTTGAGCACCGGAGATGGTTCGGGTCACGTGGGAGGAGAGGGATGAATAAATGAATTTAGAACATGAATAAGAGAAGAAGTGGTCGCTAGGAGCCACAGGCTCCACTTTATAGAGTATAAGACAAGATTGAGTTGACCGTGTGTACCTTAGCACGGGAGATGATGTGTGGGTTAAACCTTCTTCCTCGTCGGCCAGCCGATGATGGAGAGTCCAACCAGTGCTAGCTTGATCAATCTGTGCAACTTAGAACAATAAAACAAGTGAAGGGTTTGATTAGATGTTGGCACCAAAATTTTTCACTTAGCTCGTTTGATACAGATTTCAGCAATGCCAAAGTCGGTGTAGAAAATCCAACACAGATTCGGAAAATTCAAGAACAGATGATGCAAATAGACTTTGAAAATACCTTGGCATGGCCTGACATGCTACAAATGGCCAAGATACTATGCTCAATTCATAGCTCCGGTCGAGAACTTCGGAATGGTGCCCAAAACATGTAAAACGGACACTGGAAGGCCAAAATGACTATTTTGCCCTCAACACTTCAGGACAAGTTGGGACTCTAACATGGAATTCCAACTTTACCATATTTTCAGTATCAAATAGTGCCAGACAATGCTTGAAACAGATCAAAAATTCGACGACCAGTTGGAAAGATATGCAAGGAATATCAAATTCGGCCAAAGTCCATATTAAATGACACCAAGGGTATAATGGTCTGATCAGCTCCCAAATTGCCCCATGGGCTGAAAATTTCAAATTTTTTGGTGAAAAACTTAGCTCTCATAAATATTTATGCATGACAAATAAAATTTGGCTAATGGGATAAGGTAATTGCACTCAATTAAAATTTTTAGCATTATCGACGGCCAAGATCGCACCGATCAGAGAAACTGGCTAAATAGGAGATCCAATGCAGTTCAAGAGATCTTAGACACACATATTGATGAATCACATGATCAATGGTCATCATAGTTCATTTCATATTTTTGGGATTCATTCAAGGTGTATTTAATTGATTCCGATCAGGATAAACTGTATCCGTCAGATCGGGAGTACTCTGATCAACCAGGGTTAAACCTAACCCGAGATGGGCTGACCTAAGTTGCTGCTGGCCTAAACCAGCTCATCCTCTCCCTTATGGGTGCACACAAGGCCCTATAATCTAAGAGTTTGTGCGCCAATTCATCCCCACTCCATTCTATCTTTATCTCCCATCTAGTTTATCTCCAACCACTTAGAGATGAGCTCTATCCTCCAACCACCCTAACTCCCTTGGTTTATCTCTATCCCAACTGACCCTACCTCAACTTCTGGCTATCCCCATCTGATGGCTGGCCAAACCAACCTCCCCACTTGCATGGTGCGCTCAAACCCCTAGAAGATAGGAGGCTGTCCGAATATGCTCTCCCTAGGATGGTGCGTACCACCCTCAACAACCTCTAGCTCAACCAACTGTGGGTTATCCTTATCATCCTCAACCTCTATTGAGTTATCCTTATCTCCCCTCAACAGCCTCCATCCTTATCCCCTCCTGGAGATGGCGCCACCCAGCCTCTATTTAAACTCCCCATCTGGCCTTGGTCAAAAAGACACAAGCTGACCCTGTGGAAGCCCTGCTCCAGCTCTCCCTCAGCTTCTTAGTGTGCCATCAACCTTGATCCAGCCCTTTATCATCTTGCTTGTATGTCTTCAGAATCAAGTCAGGAAGCTGTCCTACCTATTTTGGGTGTGCCAAGTGTAGAAGAAGAAGAAGAAAAAGGCTTCCTCTAGCAGGTGCACTAGCAATAGCTGCAACCAGCTCACCTAGTTGGTGCACCAACTCCAGCAAAAGCAGCAGGATTCTTCATCATTGGTGAGACCTTCAACACCAACAGGACCTTCATCTTCTTCCTCCAGCACCATCTGCACAAGGAGAAGAATAAAGAAGAAGGAGAATAACGGAATAGAGTCCTTCCATCTTCAGCACCACCTGCAGCACAAGAGAAAAAGAGAAATGAAACAAGGTGAGTAGAGAAATAAAAGATGTAGCACTTCATTTCTCTTACTCCCCTCTTATTTATCTACCCTTCAGCCTCTCCTTTGGCCATTCAAAATGCCTTAAAACGTAGCTGTTATGGTCCCTTTAAAATCCCATGTGCATCCCCTCAATTAGTCCTTTGCTGGCCATCTGAATGTGCTCTAGAAAACCAGCCTTGCTGTCTTTTCAATCAACCACTATGTGCCCCCTTAAAACTCCCCCACAACCAGGCCCCTTGAGTGACCCTAAACACATCCACAATCAGGCCCTTTGTGTGCCTAAAACACTTAGCAATCATGCCTCCTGAGTGCCCATGAACCTGTCCCTAATCAGGTCATCTAAACAGCCCCTTTGCTGGCCACCCAAACAGGTCCTTGCATAGCCTGCCATCAGTCCCCTTGTTGGCCATGTAAACAACACCTGATCAACCCTATTTCATTTTATACACATCCCCCTTACCCATTGAGGAGGATGGAGTGATGTCCTGGGCATTCTTGGATCCACAAGATGGGCCAAGTCTCCCCCGGTCGGGCTCTTGATCCCTTGTTTTGGCTGCAAGAGAGGGTGATGTCCTGGGAATTCTTGGAATCCGTACGACGGGCCAAGTCTCTCTCAGGAAGATTCTCAACTTCAACCAAGATAGCCCCCATTGTGTGGCCTTCTTCATTTCAATACAAAACAGCCCCTTTGTGGCATTGAAATTTCCACTCCACTACCCGTTGTGTAGTCCTTCTGAGTTGGTCCTAATCTTGCCTCTTGTGCAGTCCCCTTTTTAATCCTTCCAACTAGAGCCTTAGCCAGTCCATTTCAGCCCCTCTGAGGCACCATTTTACCATTGCTACAGCATGGGTACAAGTGAAAGAAAATGCTGCAAACAGGTGCTAAAAAACAAGTGCTGCAAACAAGTGCAAGAATCAGAGTCTACAGATAGTCCAAACAGGCCATGCTAGCCAATGTTGTTACAAGACAAGTCCTTGTGAGGACTGGGTTTGGGGTGACAGCCTGATCCCCCTTGGCTCACATGATGGGTCAAGGGCTTGAGAAGGTGGCTCTCAATTCCGGTCCAAACAAGGTGTAAAGCAGGCCAACCGGGCCATGAAGACATGAAGCTTGAATTGGGCCAACCGGGCTGACATGACATGAAGCCGGCCTTCTTTGGCCATGAGACATGAAGACAATCCCATTGTGCTGATTAATCTGGCCCATTGGGCCTTGGAAACTTAAAATAAACCTTAATTAAATCTGAAGGCGAAATGCCAAAATTAAATAAGGAGCTAGTCTACAACTGGACGCTCCATTGGGTGGCTCATCCAGCATGCACCGGAACGTTGACCCGGGTGAAGGCATGGGACACGCTTCCCACTACAGATGGACCCTTCCCACTACTTGAAAAGTCAAAAGACTATGCCATGTAGGACGGGTAAAAATTCCACACCGGTCAGAAAATATGGTGGCATGCTGCCCAATTTTCCCGGTCAAGTGGGATTTTACACCAAGGGAAGGACTTTGATACATTTACACATTGACAACATTGAACATGGCATATGAACTATCACATATGATGTACATTGACATGGAATACTTTGAACATAAATATTTCAAGTGCCGAGTCTTTTGTGTGTGACCGGGCATCGATACTAGCCTGACGGACCAGATGTGATGCAAACCGAACAAAAGTTAACCAAATCTGAACATAACTTAATCATATCTGAAAATACATTCAAATCAACCTTAAAACATTCTTGAAATAGGTCGTTAAAACTTTAACATTCCACAAAAATCAGATTTAATACAATCTGGAAAAATTGATTCAATACACTTAATCCATTGGAATTCAATTACTTAAACAAGTGCATATCAAATAATTTACAACCAACTGAATAAAGCACATTACAGACACATTAAAGCATCTAAAATCCATCTTAAAATATGTAAAATCAGATCATTAACAATCTGAAGATCAGACCTAATCAAGTGAAATCAAATTTGAAAATGTTTAAAACATACCGAACACACCCGAATCAGTATCAAAACACCAACCAATATAAGAAAATCACATGAAAATGACTCAACACATGTCAACTAAACTTAAACAAGTCAAATTGATCAACACATCTAAAATATTAAGTTCAAACAAAAATAAAACAAACTTCAACCAATTGTAGTAAAACAAACTAAACAAATCAAACAAGCTCAAAACAAATAACATTCAAATCTAAGTCAATTTGAAATATGAAATTAACATTTCAAACCACATCAAAATCATTTCATAAATCATCATAAGTCAACTCTAAACCAAATCTAATCAAATTTGTTTACATCTCATCGAGCCTAAAAGGCCGGAGCCCTTTGTGTTCTTTACATATTGTGGATGTGTACGCTATTGTCAAACAATATTACTATGACAGTTAATCAAGAGTGTTCGAGTGTTTGCTCAATGTAAATGGACATCAGATATTTGCACCATCTGATGGAGAGGGGTCAAAAGTATTTTCATAGAACCCGAACCTCGATTTTATAATCTTTTAATATCACCTGGACTATCTAGTATTTTTATGGTCTATCACCTATTTCACTAGAAAAATTCAGGTATGATATTTCAACATTAAAAAAATAAATATTTTAAAAAATATTTTTAAAACAAAAGATTCCTGAGGTTCCTATATTAGACTTGAGAGAAGTGTAGAAACTGAAAAATAAATATAATAGAAAGAAGCAATCGAAACTGAACTCACCGAATTCCGGGTGAGCCTTAACCCCTTTTTTGGGTTTTTTTATGATGTATGAAATGATACAAAAATTAAATAAGAATAATGTATAAATGATGTCAGATGAATGACGAAGATGTAGAAACTTGAATGGCTCAAATCAGAGCTAAAACGGGTGAGATATCACTGATCTGGCCAGACATCACACTAGGTGGGCGCACCCTAGGGTTGAGGGCGCGGTGTGTGCACCCTGGGACCGGGTGCGCGGTGGCACTATCTGGTGTGGCTTTGTTGTAGAGATTACCACGAGCAATCCCAATGTCAGAATTGAGTGCCATTTATTTATATGGATGGAGAACTCAATGAGGAAGATATTTTCTATTGGTGACTTCCCCAGAATCCATCAGTACAGGCCTGTAGAAAATATGGAAGTAAATAAATATAGAAAATAGAACCTAGATGTACACCCTTGGTGCAGCAATCGCCACAGACAGACGGAAAGTCAGAATAGAGTACCACTGGTTAAAAATGAAAGAGGACTAGGAGAGGAAAAATTATTCTGTTGACCACTTTTGCATAAGAATTCCTGAATTTTTTGTATAAGCCGATGAAGTTCAGTGATGTAGAGCACATGAATCAAGCCTTCTTCTTCACTTCGGGATTGACCCCTTGACGTCGACTCGGATTTGAATGTCAGGATGAGCTAGAGCATGGGTGGTAACCCTGAGTTATTTGGAATAGCCCGGTATTTATAGAGGATGGAAACTGGTGCAAATTAGGAAAATTGGTCGACTCGACCGTGCCCTCACCCTGAGGGCACGGTCAGCGTGCCCTCGCCTTGGGGGCGCGTTAGGCATTTTATTTCTTAAAAAAAGAAAAAGCTTCTAGAAATTGCTAAAAAAACTCGATTAAAAAGATGAACGTGCCCCCGACTCGGGGGCGCAGTCAAAATGAACAATTTTTTAACGGGGGAAACTTCTTAAAAACTGGTTTAAAAGGTGTTAATTGGGGAAATTTTCGGTTTCCGAAACAACCGCGTTCTCAGTTCAGGGGCATGTTGAGTGCACCCTCGGTCTAAGGGCGCACAAGCCATGCCCTCACAGTGAGGGCGCAATGACTGTGCCGTCCCTTTTCAAGGGGAGCAAGGGCTTGGTACACTCTCTATCTTGTGTGCGTGTTCCGCGAGCCATAACTTGCAAACAGGACCTCTAATTCGATTCCTGTTTGTTGCATTGGAAAGAGGGCCTTCAATCGCATCTCCTCAAGTCAGTAAACCATATGGCATGACTCCCAAGATATTTGCACGGGGCTTTAACTAGCGGTTTACCTTCCTGCGAAAAGTAGAAAACCGAGGTGATAATCCAAAAAGGCACGGTTTCGGTCGAGGAATCTCAAGTCAACTCGAGATGACTTAAAATGATAACCGAAAAAGTATGGTATGATCAAAAAACTTAAAAACATCGAAAAAACCAAGATTAACCTAGTAAATGTGAGATGATCCTCGAAAAAATTGGGAATAACCGGGAAACACTAAAATCGACCAAAACGGCCATGTGACCCCTAGTTGATAACAATGTACATCTAGGATCGACCCAGATGACTCGACAAGGCCCGATGATGATTGAAAAGACTTAACACGTTGTCCGGGATAGTCGCGTGTCGACACAGATCAAAAAATCGTAACAAAAAGTCGTTAGAGACCAGCGCCTACCGAGATGGCTTGTCGAAAACCCCAAATGTTATGAAACATACGCGGGACTCCCAAGACCTTCAATTATGGACCATTCAAGGTCAATCATTGAGCAGGCTTCGTGTTTTAATGATTAATATGTGGCTCTTGCTCGAAGGTTACGACATTACTTCGGAAATCATCGGTCAATTCCCAACTTATGAGGGTCTTCACCAACATCCTTAACTCATCTCCACAATGTGTCCAAATCAAATAATGGTCAAATAATGGGTATCTCCCATGGAATAGGAGTTTGGGGCTCCGAATCAGGCCAAATTGGTGTGTCTACAGTTTGCCTCACCTTGATATCGGCTTTGCAAGGGAATGACATGTAGCGAAGCGAAGTGAAACGTAGAGAAAACTAGTAAAGTGAGATGGATTGTAGTGGAATGTAGTGGAGCAAAATGGTGATGGACTAAAAAGGTGGCATCAAGGTGTAGATAGAGACATGCTCAGCAACCAGATTCGTCAAGACAAATTTCGTCAAGTGTCCTGGATAACCGCCATGTTTCATCAAGTCATTCTATGTTCAATTGGTAAGAGATGTGCCACGAGCACGAGAGAAGAATAGCCAACCCCCAACGGAGTGGGGAGTCCCTGAAACATGGGTTCGTAGGTTCATCATCAGCCAGTAACCCAATCTTTGCGATGTTCCTGTACTGTGATGGGCTAAAATTTAAAAAGAGATTTGTTTTGAAAAGTAAAAGAATACCAATCAAGCACATTCATGCTCTCAGATTCATTTATGGATGTATTAAATGATAACGAAAAATGCAATGCAACTAATACTACGTGATGCATACTGGGCTCAATAAAACAAAAACAAGACTTGTTTAACAAGTAGTTGAGGCTATAGATTGTCTATGAGGTCAAGATACCCATTCGGAAAGATGACCCGACTGTGAGCACCGAAGATGACCCGACCGTCATAGATTTTGGTGAAGGGGATCTCGGGTCAAGTCTTCTTCATAGTCACGGTCTTCAACATCAATGCATAAAATAAGTAGTAATGCACCTAATATATGCTAAGAAAGGAAATGATGATGGTGAGTTTGCAGTGTGATGACATATATTCTCACATAAGAGTTCATGTGTCTTAATGAAGACAAAGAGCAAAAGTTCCTCGGCAAAGCTAATGCTGTGGTAATGATGACACCTCTTCTGGAGAATCCTCAGGGGACGGAAGTGGCGAGCATCGCTTAATTGAAATCTTGAAAAATGCTCCTCGGTGAAGTTGAGGCCGGGGTCATGGTGGCACCTCCTCAGAAGAATCCTTGGGGAGGTGGGGGGGGGGGAGTGGCGAGCATCGCCTTGTTGTGTAGTTCTCCTTGTTTGTTCTTCATGCCTGAAACACTTGAAAAATGAGATTAGAATGCTAGTATGGGTGGTCCACGTGGGGACCAATCTGAAAGTGGGTTGATTCACATGGGAACTAGTTTAGAAAAGGGGGTTGGTTCATGTGAGAACTGGCTTTTATGAAGAAAAGGGTGGTTCACGCGGGAACCGGTGTAAAAGATGACAAAACAGAAATAGGGCCACATGGGGCTGATCTGAAGGTGCTGTAAAGAGGTGGTCCATGTGGGGACCGATCTGAAAATAAGTTGGTTTACACAAGAACCAAATTGGAAAACAAAGGTGGTTCACGCGGGAACCAGTTTATAAGAAGAAAAGAGTGGTTCACATGGGAACCTAGTTGAAATTAAAAGAAAGCAAGTAAAGTCCACATGGGGACAATCTTAAAGAAAGAGTAAACAACAAGTTTTAAAGGTAAATGAACATGAGAAAGTGGAAGACAAGCTAGTTCACGTGGGAACCAAATCGGAAAACAACTAGTTGCAAGGCTGAATCAAGCTAACACGGTTGAAGACATTGGTTGTCCCACTGTGGTCACCAAAAAGTTGTCGACTCCGAAAATGGGTTCCAGATCGGAACCTTAGGAAAAGGTGATTATAGAATAGGGGGAAAGGGAGTGAATCAAAAGACACTCGGAAAGTGGTAAAATCCTCACCTCGGTCCCACACACATTGATCCCCGAACTTTCATCTCACGGGGTCGCTTTAGCACCGAACCGTTCAGGTCGTGTGGGAGGAGAGGGAGAAATAAATGAACTTAGAACATGAATGAGAGAAGAAGTGGTCACAGGAGCCGCGGGCTCCGCTTTATGGAGTAGAAGACAATATTGAGTTGACTATGTGTACCTTAGCGTGGGAGATGATGTGTGGGTTAAACTTTCTTCCTCCTCAGCCGGCCGATGAGGGAGAGTCCAACCGGTGCTAAGTTGATCAATATGTGCAACGTAGAACAATAAAGCAAGTGAAGGGTTTGATTAGACTTGGAAGAACCCTGGATGACCACGAGAGGGAGCTTGGATGACCTCAGGATGAGCTAGAGTGTGGGTGGTAACCCCGGGTCATTGGGAATAGCTTGATATTTATAGAGGATAAAAACTAGTGCAAATTAGGTAAATTGGCTAACCGCGCCCTTAGGTTGAGGGCGCGCAGGCTGCGCTCTCCACCTAAGGGCACGCAGGCTGTGCCCTCACCTTGAGGGCGTGGTCAGTGTGCCCCCGCATTGGGGGTACATTTGGCATTTTATTTCTAAATAAAAAGCAAAAGCTTATGAAAATTGCTACAAAAATCGGTTGATAAGATGAACGTGCCCCTGACTCGGGGTTTCAAAATGAACGGTTTTTTAATGGGGGAAACTTCATAAAAATTGGTTTAGAAGGTGTTAATTGGGGCAATTTCTGGTTTTTAAAATCGCCACGCCCTCAGTCTAGGGATGCGTTGACCGCGCCCTCGGTCTGAGGGTGTGCACATGTTCCGCGAGCCATAACCTGCAAACAAGATGTCCGATTCAGCTCCCATTTGTTGTGTTGGAAAGAGGGCCTTCAACTACATCTCCTCAAGTTAGTAAACCAGCCAACATGACTCCTGACACATTCGCACAGGGCTTTAACTACTGATTTACCTTCTCGTAGAAAGCCAAAAACTGAGGCGGTAATATGAAAAGGCACAATTTTGGTTGACGAATCTCGAGTCAACTTGGGATGACTTAAAATGATAACAAAAAAAGTCTAGTATGATCTAAAAACTTAAAGTCATTGAAAAAACCAAGATTAACCTAGTAAATGTGAGACGATCCTCAGAAAAATTGGAAAAAAATGGGAAACCCTAAAATAGATCGAAACTGTTGTTTGGCCCCCAATTGATGACAATGTACGGCTGTCGGTCTATAATGGCTTTTCGTTATAGTTTTTCGATCCACGTTCTGACAGCTATCTCAGACCAAGTGTTAGGTCTTTCAGGTCATCACCGGAAATAACTTGTTGGAAACCCTGAATGTTATGGAACACATGCAGGACTCCTGAGACATTCAATTATTGACCATTCAAGGTCGGTCATTGAGCAAACTTCATGTTTTCATGTTTAATGTGTGGCTCTTGCTTGAAGGTTACGACATTACTTCAGAAATCATCGGTCAATTCCTAACTTACGAGGGCCTCCACCAATGTCCTTAGCTCATCTCCACAAGGTATCCGAATCAGATAATGGTCATATAATGGGTATCACCCATGGAATAGGAGTCTGGGCTCCGAATTAGGCCAAATTGGTGTGTCTATAGGCACGTGGGCCCGGTTGATATAAAGGGGCACATGTGCTTGGTTAGGTGAAAGGGGCACATGGGCCCTGTTGAGGAAAGGGGGCACGTGGGCCCGATTGAAAAAAGGGGGCACATGGGCCCAGTTGGATAAAGGGGACACGTGGGCCTGGCTGATGGAAAGGAGCACATGGGCCCAGTTGATGGAAGGGGCATAAGAGCCAGAGAAAGGGGCATAAGAGCCCAATTCAAGAAGAGGGGCATAAGGGCCCAATCGAATGGGATGAAGTATCGGTGGTGGCCCCAAGATTGAAGAATTGGGAGCCCATGGGCCAATTCGACGATTGTGAGGAAGATGATATAGGGCGGTGGCCCTAGGATGGATGAATTGTGGGCCCATGGGCCCCACCATGGATTGTGAGGGGAATGAGATATGGTTCGCAACCCTAAGATTGATTGATTATGGTCCCATGGGCTAGTTAAAAGGAGAATGGGTAGACTAATTTCGAGGATTTTGCCTGCCTAACTAGAGGAGGTCCTAGTATCCCTTTGCTAAGGTCTACATCTTTCTGGAGGCTTGTCGATTCATTTCCCATTTCGCTAACCAATTCTATCCCCTTATTTTTTAGTTCGGGGTCAATTCCATCTAACCAACAATAAAGATTAATTCCAGTGATTGTAATGGTTGATCCTCACCTGGTTTATGGCCTACATGCTCTGATGATGATCCTAATTCTTCCAAATGTTGAAGGGCTGATTGTGACCATGATCATAGGGATCCTGAGGCACTAATATGTTCCCCATTTCATTGACCAATTTGATCCCTTTATTTTTTAGTTTAGAGATCAATTCTATCTCCCCAACTTCAGGGATCAATTCTAATGATGGCAACATTTGATCTGTACTTGGCGAATCCTTGCCTAGTTCTTGACAATCAACTGACTTTGTGATCCCCTCAACTAAGCTCCCTACAATAGGCTTCTCTTCAGGTTGTTCTAGGGAAGAGGCCATGCCTAGCCTAGGGGATTCTAGAAAGATAGAAGAGTTTGGCTCGACCTCCCCTACTAGCTGATTTTGATCTTGAGAGATAGCAATGATATGTTAAGAAGTTGATTCCTCTGCCAGGGCAAGAGCACAAATGGTTGGAGTGATTGGTTCCTTTACAGCGGCAAGATCATGAAGGGTTGAAGAGACTAAATCATCCACCATAGTAGAAGTAGAGATGATTGGATTGATTGGTTCCACTACCAGGGCAGGAGCATGAATGATAGGAGTGGTTGGTTGCTCTGCCAAGGCAGGAGCAATAGAAGAAACATGTACCTTAACTAACTTAGGGTGAACCCTATTTTGAGAGATTGATTGAATAGCCAAGGGTTGTTCAATTGGTGTTTGCACAGAAGTTGGCTTAGGCTGAGGAGCTAAAGGCAAAATTGGTTGAGGGGCCAAGGCTTGTGTGGTTGGTCGAGGAGCTATTGGTGAAGTAGACTGGGAAGCCAAGGGCTGGATAGTTGGCTGAGAGGCCTTTGGAAATGTTAGTGGAGTCGAAGACTGGGGATCCAATTTTGATAATGAGGTGTTGGCACAATTGACATGCCAAGCTTGATTATGCATAGTTGGTTGTGCCATTGACACGGGTTGTAGGACCGGCTGAGGGTGGGGCATAACCTACTGACATCGAGGAGTTGGCTGAAGATGATGATTTGGATGGGGTTGGAAAGGGCTACTAGGTTGGTGCATAGCATTAATGCTCCTCTCGGCCATGGGCCTCAATTCATCAGAATATTGCATTAATTCCACATCTTCCCTTGCTTCCCTAATTATTGAATAGCCCGGCCCATATCATTGCAAGAATTTTTTCTTAACAATTTTGAAATCCTATATTTATATTTCCTCTAGTAAAAAAAACCATTCTTGGGCTCTTCGATCATCTTGCCATCAAGATGAGTTTCTTAGAAAATGATTGACATGGCTAAAGGGGTGACCAGAGCCCTTGTAGCGAAGGTAGGCCAGTGTTTGTGATGAAAGAATGTAGATACTATGGAAGGAAGATTCAAGGGTTCCCTGATCCCTAGCAATGGGTGGAGAGGAATTCACTAGGGGGTATGCACGTGGTACTCTGATGGGAGGGAGGTGGTTTGGTGTGTGGGTTGAAGAATGACCCACAATGGGGTGAGTAGGTGAAGTAACAAGGCATGACTGCTTAGGTGGGGTTATGGTAAAAGGTCGAATTGCCGATTGGGGAGGCGAGGTAGCTCGGTTGACTTCGGCTGGACTGATTAACATGCATCTTGCCCTTTGCTAGGGACTGCTTGAATGAGAAGGATTTAGGATCAAGGTGGAGAGATAGATCCTGAAGAAGTTGCTCTATGCTAAGCAGAGCAGGCTGATGGGTGGGATCTTAAATTTTGGGTTCCCTGAAGGCATTAACATGGCCCTCTGGTTGAACCAAGGGTTGTTGTAGCACGTAGTGACCCGTCTTGTAGTAGTCTGACATCCCGACGTGTCTATTGGACCTTAGTATCATGGGCATCCTGTCAAATTTTCTTACAAGATGGTTGAAAGAAAGCAAGTAAAAAGTATAAATGAAAAGAGAAATTTTTTTGTTGTGTTTTGTTTTGTTTCAATTTTACTGTTTGTTTTAGTTTTGTTGTTTGGCAAACAAGTTGAACACAAAATTAAAAATATATTTGTTTTGTTTTTTAGGTGTTTTGAAAGAAGAATTTTTTGGTTGTTTTCAATTTTTAGTTAGCAAGCAAGTTATGCAAACAAGTTCTTATAATGACTTCTCAGCAATTTTTGGGTTGAAACCTTATATTAGATAGATTGTTAGTAATTGTTCACTAAAGTGGGTATGGTTCCTATTGTTTCAATCTTCAAGGCCTAAGGTTGTCACTCAATCACCACGAGTAGGTACTTGGGTTCTTCGGGTTTTGGGAAAGTGGTACAACTGGCCCAATCGTGCGGAGAGGAATACTCCACGGATGGGGACTTATGGAGGTCTTGATGGAAACAACCAAATCAACTAAGAAGGAATATACTAGAAGAGATGTTAGAATCCACCAAGAAGGTGTTTGAAGGATGAGGGTGTGTTGGGAGAGAGAGCCCCCGCCTCGAATGCCCTACGCATCGGAACAAGTCCGGTACCCAATGCAAAAAGCTAATGCAAAAGTAAAAATGGAGGGTAATAGGAGAAGAAGCAATCAATGTGCACAAGCATGAAATGAAAGAAAACTATTAAATAAATCAAGGAAGAGTATGCAAACAAGATAAGCAATAAAACAAGTAACTAGAAACTAGCAACTAAAAGGTGGTTCGCACAAGAACCGGCTTGTGATGGAGTGTCCATGGTGGGGACAAATCTTAAAAGGGATGGTCCACATGGGGACTGATTTGAAAATAGGGTGGCTCACGCAGGAGCCAAGTTTTGGAAAGGTGAGTGGTTCACACAGGAACCGGTTTTTAAATGAAAGGGGGTGGTTTACGTGGGAACCTGTTTGTTTGGTTGAAAAGAAAGGAAGACCACATGGGGCCAATCTAAAGTGGTGCAAAGGGGTGGTCCACATGGGGACCAATCTGAAAGTGGGTTGGTTCACACGGGAACCAGTTTAGAAAACTGGGTTGATTCACATGGGAACCAGTTTTTATGAAGAAAAGGTGGTTCATGTGGGAGCCGGTGTAAAAGATGACAAAATGGAAAGAGGGTCAAGTGGGGCCAATCTGATGGTGCTGCAAAGAGGTGGTCCACGTGGGGATAGATCTAAAAATAAGTTGGCTCACTCAGGAACCGAGTTGAAGAAAAAGGGTGGTTTATGCGGGAACCAATTTATAAGAAGAAAAGAGTGGTTCATGCTGGAATTGAGTTGAAATTGAAAGAAATAAAGTCAAGTCCACATGGGAAACAATCTTAAAGAAAGAGTAAATGGCAAGTTTTAAAAGTAAATGAACATGATAAAGGTGAAAGACAAGCCGGTTCGTGTGGGAACCAAGTCGGAAACAACTACTTGCATGAATCAATCAAGCTAGCACGGTTAAAGACATTGGTTGTCCCACCGTAGTCGCCAAAAAGCTGTCAACTCCAGAAATAGGTTACGGATCGGGACCTCAATAAAAGGTGATGATAGAATAGGAAAAAGGGAGTGAATCGGAAAACACTCGGAAAGGGGTAAAATTCTCAGCTCGGTCCCACACTCACATTGATCCTAGAACTTTCGTCTCACGGCGTTGCTCCAGCACCGGAGATGGTTCGGGTCATATGGGAGGAGAGTGAAGAATAAATGAACATAGAACATGAATAAAGAAATTGTGGTCACCAGGAGCCGCAGGCTCTGTGTTGGCACCAAAATTTTCCGCTTGGCTTGTTTGATACAAATTTCAGTAATGTCAAAGCCGGTGCGGAAAAATCCGACCCAGACTCGAAAAAATCATGAATAAATGATGTAAATAGGCTCTGGAAATGCCCTAGCATGGATTTACAAGCTACAAATGGCCAAGATAATGTGCTCATTGCATAGCCCCAGTCAAGAGCTTCGCAACGGTGCCCAAAACATGGAAAACGGACACCAAAAGACCGAAATGACCATTTTGCCCCCAACACTTTGGGACAAATTGGGACTCTAACATGGAATTCCAACTTTACCACATTTTCAAGGTTGGATATAGCTAGGCAATGTTCAAAATGGATCGAAAATCTGACCACCGGATGAAGAGATATGCAAGAAAGAGCAAATCTGGACGGAAAGCCGTATGTCGTCGCACCAAGGGCATAATGGTCCGATTAGCTCCGGATCGACCCATGGGCTGAAATTTTAAATTTTCATGATCCAAAACTTTGATCTCATGAATATTTATGCATGAAAAATAAATTTGGCCAATGGGAGAAGGTAATTGCACTCAATTACAGTTTTCGGCATTATCGACAGCCGAGATCACACCGATCAGAGAAATTGGTAAAATCAGAGATGGATCACACCTGGGAAATTTGGTAGATCTCAGTCACACATTTGGATGGATCATAAGATCAATGTTCATCAATGATTTTCCCATATTTTTTTGATTTAATTTTGGCTGTGTTTAATCAATTTTCGGCCGAAATTAATGATAGCCACTGGATCGGGAGTCTGTTAGATGAATGGTCTAGATTGGATCACTCTCTCTCTCTTCCATCCACTTGGCTGGCCGAACTCCTCCCCCTCTTCCATGCGCACAATCCCCTACAAGTTAGGGAGCTGGCCGAACTCCCCATCTGATGGCATAGCTAGCAACTTTGGCTTATCTCCCTCAACCACCTCAACAAGCTCAACAGCCCCCATGGTTTATCCTTATCCCTCTCAACAACCCATGGCCTATCCCCATCTGATGGCTGGACGAACCAGCCTTCTTACTCCACTTGGCTGGCCGAACCAGCCTTCTTGCCACATGTTATGTGCGCACACCTCCATGAAAGTAGGAGAAGGTGCGCACCCTTCTCTCCCTCTCTTTCTAGTTGGCGCACAATCATCCTCAACAACCAACTATGGGTTATCCTTATCATACTCAACCTCCTTTGAGTTATCCTTATCTTCCTTTAACAACCTCCAGCCTTATCTCCTCCTGCATATGGCACCATCAACTCCTATATAAACCCCCCTGCCGGCCATGTGGAAGACAAGCTGATCACCTTGCGGAAGCCCTGCCTCTCCTCCCTCTACCCTGCTCCAAGACATCTTATCCTTGCTTGGACATCTTCATCAGAAAGTCAGAAACCTCTCCCCCCTTTGTGGTGTGCCAAGTGAAGAATAAGAAGGAGAAAAGACCTCCCTCCAGCAGGCGCGCCAGCAGCAAGTGCAACCAGCACACCTGATTGGTGTGCCAACTTTCAGCAAGTGCATCAAGCTCTCTTCATCCCTTTGCTCCATCCATCAACATCAGTAAAGAGAAGACCCCCCTTTTTTCATCCAACGGCAAGAGAATAAGGGTTTGGTGGCACCTTCAGCTCATCATCTTCAACACCACCTGCAGTGCAAGAAAGAAGAAAAAACGATGAGTTGAAAAAGTGTGTTCCGATGTAGCCTTTTAATTCAACTCTTCCCCTTCTCTTCTCTACCCCTCTCCATGAAGGCATACTCTCTGAGTAATGCCCATTCAGCCCCTTTGAGTTCCCTTCATGTTTGTCTACAGAAAGCCCCAAGTGTACCCTCTATTTGGCCATCACAAAAACAGTCCCTTGCTGCCCCTTAAAACAGGCCTCTGAACCAGCCCCTTTGTGCACCCTTTTGGCCTTCCGTGTTGGCCTCTAAACCTTCTACTATCATGCTTGGTTTGACCCCACTGATGGTCACTTGGACATGCACCTCCTTCCTCCCCCAATCAGGCTCCGAATGGCATGCAAAACAGGCCCCCTTGCTGGCCCAAGTTCTGCCCCCCTTGTGAGCACCCATGTCAGGCCCCTTTGATGGTCACCTAGTTTGCCCTATGTGCAACACACCCAATACAGCTCCTAAAGCACCCCCAAACAAACCAAACATCCTCTTTGATGTGTGGAAGGAGGGGTGACAGCCCGGGACTCTTGGAATCCGCTGGACGGGCCAAGAGTTAAGCCGGGTGGCCCTGATTTCTACATGTCAAAATGCCCTTTGTGCATTCCTAAACCAGTCCTAGTTTACACCTAAACCTACCCCTTGTGCAGTCCTCCCAAAAGCCCATCTAAACAGCACCTTAGCCAACCCATTCCAGCCCCTCTGAGTCTCACCTACTTCGCTGCTACAGCAAGATGTCAAGGTGCAAAAATGGAGTGCAAATCAGGTCAATCAGGCCATGGAGGTGCAAATAAGGCCCATTGGGCCATGAAGCTCAAAGCAGGCCACCAGGGCCCATGAAGCTCAAGATTGGGCCAACCGGGCCGACATGATATGAAGCTGGCCTTCTCAGGCCATGCGACATGAAGACCAGCCCATTGTGCTGATGAAGCTGGCCTATTGGGCCTTGGACATTTAAAAAGCACACTTAACTAAATCTTAAGGCGAAATGCCAAAATTAAATAAGGACTTAGCACCACCACGTGGGCGCTACCCCTTGGGTGGCTCATCTGGCTTGCACCGGAACGCTGACCCGGACATAGGCGCGGGCCGGCTCCCGTTGCAGATGATCCTTCCCACTACTTGGAAAGTCAAAAGACTATGCCATGTAGGATGGGTAAAAATTCCACACCGATCGGAAAATAAGGCGGCATGCTGCCAAAATTCTCCCGATCAAGTGAGATTTTACACCAAAGGGAAGGACTTTGACACTTCGACAAGCATTATTCATGGCATATGAACTACCACATCTGATATACAGCATGAACATGAATATTCAATGAACATTTCAAGTGCCGAGTTGATTGCTTGTGACCGGGCATCGACACTAGCCCAACAAACCGGATGTGATGCAAACCGAACAAGAGTTAACCAAGTCTGAAGTTAACTTAATTAAATCTGAAAATACATTCAAACCAACATTAAAACATGCTTAAAATAGATCTTTAAAGCTTTAACATTCAACAAAAATCATATTTAATACAATCTGGAAGAATTGATTCAATACACTTAATCCATTGGAATTCAAATGCTTAAACAAGTGCACATCAAATAATTTACAACCAATTAAAATGAACACATTTTTAACGCATTAATGCATCTGAAATTCATCTTAAAACATGTTACATTCAGATCATTGACAATCTGAAGTTCAAGTTTAATTAATTTGAACTAAACTTCAAAACATCTAAAACGTACCGAACACACCCGAATTGGTATGAAAACACCAACCGACATGAGAAAATCACATGAAAATGACTCAACGTATGTCAACTAAACTTAAAAAAGTCAAAATTGATCAACACATCTAAAATATCAAACTCAAAACAAAATAAAATAAACTTCAACCAATTGAAGTAAAACAAACCAAGCAATTCAAACAAACTCAAAACAATTAACATTCAAACCCAAGTCAAATGGAAATATGAAATTAACATTTCAAATCACATCAAAATCAATTCATAAATCAACATAAGTCAACTCCAAACCAAATCTAACCAAACTTGTTTGCATCTCATCGGGCTTGAAAGGCCAGGACCCTTTGTGTTCTTTATACATCGTGGATGTGCACGCTCTCGTCAAACAAGATTGCTATGGCAGTTAATCAAGGGTGTTCAAGTGTTTGCTCGATGTAAACGAACATCGGATATTCGCACCATTTGATGGAGAGAGGTCAAAAAATATTTTCATAGAACCCGAACCTCGGTTCTATACTCTTTTAATATCACCCAGACTATCTAGTATTTTTATGGTCTATCACCTACTTTACTAGAAAATTAGGATGTCGATATTTCAATACAAGAAAAAAAACAAATTTTTTTTTCAAAGAAACAAAATGATTCCCGAGGTTCCCACACTCTGCTTTATGAAATAGAAACAAGAAATGACCATGTGTAGCTTAGTGCGGGAGATAATGTGTGAGTTCAACCTTCTTCCTCTTTGGTCGGCCAATGAGGGAGAGTCCAACCGGTGCTAGCTTGGTGAATCTATGCAACTTAGAACAATAAAACAAGTGAAGGGTTTAATTAGACTTGGGATGTCGACTTCGAAAATTCAACGGGCCCTCTCCTGTTCAGGGAAGTCCGTGAATCCATATCATCACCTCAAGAGGGAATGAGAAAGAAAGAAAGAAAGCACGAAAAGCAACTCTCACCTCGGTCTCACACTCACATTGATCCCCCAACTTTCAACCCTTAGCATCGCTGGATCAAAAAAGAGATAGTTCGGGTCATGTGCGAGGAGGGTGAGAAGAAGGAAATTAAGACATGTGGTCTCCATAAACCACGGGTTCCGATTTATGAAATTGAAGATGATCGTGTGTACCATAATGTGAAGAGTGCGGGTCAAAGCTTCTTCTTCTTCGGCCGGCCGATGAAGAAGAGTCCTCAACGTGGTGGGTGCTTGATCTTCTATGCAACTAGACAAACAAACAAGTTAAAATACAATTAGAACTAGACAAAGTAGAGTATATGTAAAGAAAATAACATGAAACACACAACGGACCGGATTCGGGTTATCTCTAACCCCTCTTTTTTTCTACTTTCAGATTAACAGACCAAAAATAATGCAAAAAATGTAAAAAATTGATAGGAGGATGGAGAATCACGAAATAAAGAGATATAAAAAAGAACATAAAAATTCTGATTAAAATAGAGAGAGATATAGCGAAATCTGGGTTGTCGAAAAAGCTGATCAGCAGTCCAGGATTTGCCAGGCGCGACTTTTCTTATGCGCTCTTCACAACCATCCCCGACATCAGAATCACATGCCGTTGATTGTACACTGAAGAAGAATTGTGGAGGAAGAACTTTGCTGTTGAGAGCTTAGGCAGCAGACGTCCACACGCTGCTGTAGAGGCTGAAGAAGAGAGAGATGGCATATCACCTGCAGATCAGCCTTCCTCTCTCCTGAACTGACTTTTCTCTCTCTAAAAACTCGAAATTATCTCTCTAAAAATCATAAAATTGATGCATGAGGGCGGTTGTATGTCTTGAGATGCCTGAGGGGTCGTGCACATGCCTTTGGAACGACTGGAATCGGCCTCAATTTATAGGAGAATGACCCTCGCGATCCATGCTACAAAATAGGGTACCTTGCGCCCTACCCCAGGGCGCATGTGCCCTAGTGCAGGGTGCATGCACCCCACTGAGGGGTACATGTGCCTCCCAGTGAGGGCACATCCAATCCATCCAAAAATTTCGGTTTGATCCGGTTCAAAAATTCGATCCGATCCGTTCAGAGGTAGAGTCCCGGTGAAAAACTGGTTCCCTCGTGCCCTCGATCGGGAGAACAAGGCCACGTGCCTTAGGGTTAGGGCGCATGGCCATGTGCCTGGGTCCTGGGTGCATGTGTCCAGGGACCAGGGTGCATGGGACTGTTTTGCGCGTCCTTCTTCCGGAAGTCATTGCGAACACTCCCGAACTTGGAATTTGATGCCATTTGTTGCATTGGAAAGATAACAGGCCGAAGAAGCTCTCTATAGCATTGCATCAGCAAACACACCCTCCAAAACTTCAGAATTTTATCCGGAAGTTAGGATAGTGAACAGAAGATTCGATACTGGTCGGAATGACTCCGACGGCCAACCGAAAAGACACAGCATGAAACAAAACTTGTCCAGAGTGTAAATATGACCGTAACCTTCAATGCTTGATCATTAGGCATTGGTCAGTCAATTTTCATGTTTACATGATTTACGTGTGGCTTTCGCTTGGAAATTATAGCTTTTTATGAAAAGCTTCGGAAAACATCTGATTTCATTTGGCGAAGCTCCAAATGAACCTTAAAAGACCCGGCATCATCATAAGGTCAATCACACATGTTACCCTACAAAACATGAGTTTTATGCTCTGAATTAGGCAAATTTGGCATGTCTACAGCTTGCCTCGCCTTGATGCCGGCTTTGTAAGGGAATGGCATGTAATGAAGCGGAGTGATCCGTAGTAAACTGTAATGGAATGCAAGTGAACATAGATGAATGTAGCGGAATGGAATGAAGATGGACTGAAAATGTGGCATCAAGGTGTAGATATAGACACGTTTATCTACCCATTCCAGCAAAATGAATCTCGCTGAGTTTCTAGATCACTTTCATGTTCTATCAAAACCACATATAATTGATTGGTAAAAGACATGACATTGGCATGAGAGATGAAAAATAAAGGATAAAGGATGTAGCCAACCCTCAGAGCGGTGAATCCGTAGGTTCATTATCAGCCAGCAACCCAAACTTTGCGGTGTTCTTGTATTGTGATGGGCTAAAGTTTTAAAGAGAAGTTGATTTTAAAATGAAAAGAATACAAATACATCATATTTGGAATCTCAAGTTCATTCAAGTTTCACCAAAATACTCAGTTTAATTCTGAGTGGAATAACATCAAATTCTAAAAGAGTTCATTTAAGCATAACAAAATTACTCGGGTATCGTGAAAACCATGAATCATGCTCTAGCAGAAAACCTGAGTACTCGAAAAACGACAAAATAGACTTAAGCCATAGTGAGATTGAAAGATAATGATGGAACTAACATAGAATGAAGGAACAGAAGAAACAATGGCATGACAATTGCCATGGTGGGATAAAATAAAAGACACGGTGGGATAAAATAAAGGAAAGAATAAAACATGATGGCATAACATAAAAGACATGGTGGGATAAAAGAGTAAAACATGGTGGGATAAAAGAGTAAACATAAAAGAGTAAAATATGGTGGGATAAAAGAGTAAAACATAGTGTGATAAAAGAGTAAAACATGGTGGGATAAAATAAAATAAAGAATAATACATGATGGGATAACATAAAAGAGTAAAACATGGTTGGATAACATTGATAATGATGAAGAATGAAAAAGAGATGGATATGAAAATATAGAAAATTATATAAAAAATAGTTGAAGATATAGATTGCCTATTGGAGGTCAAGACACCTGATTAGGAACCATCGTCCCTCCATTGTCCAATTTTGGCTTATCTGTGAGTATGAAGAAATGACCAAGCCGTCGTAGATTTTGTTGAAGGGGATCTTGGGCCCAGTCATCTTCATCCTCAAGGTCTTCAACATCAAGGAATATAATACATATTAAATGGACCTAACATACCTAAATGACAAATGGTAAAGGTGATGTAAAGTGCAAAATGGAATGATAGTGATGATGTGAGATTGATGTGAAACTGAGTGAAGTTTTCAGGCATGGTTTATCAACTTGCATCGACCGCCTGATTCATCAGCACCATGATAATACTTGACTAGGTGGCGCTCCCTTTCTTTTCGTCACATGGCTGGCATGACGTTCCTTCTGGAACACCGATCTCACAAATTCACCTGTTGGACTTAAAATGTTGCCTGCACATTCTTGGTTAGTACCCAACAGACGGAATTGTCATATGAAGCATATTTTTCTCGAAATGAACAACTAAGTTGTCACTATTAGAACCATCATTTGGAGGTCAAAAAAATATTTTTGATGATGGTTCCTTTAGCAAAACTGTCATTCTTAACATTTTGGACAATTTCTAATTTTTTGAGATTTTTTTGAATTTCTTAATCCATGTGCCCTGGGGTAGGGTACCTAGCCATGCGCCCTATGGTGAGGCACCTGGCCATGTGCCCTCGAATGATGGCACATGCGCCCTAGGCCTTCTCTTTATTTTTGTTAAATGTACCTGATGACTCTTCTCTTTTGCTTCTTCAGCTCCTGAAAACACTTAGCAAAGATGATTAAATTTTCATTATGACTCATCCCTTTGCCTGTATACCGTTTGTCTTGATTTTGAGTCAAAGGGAGGAGCCTTCTTAATAAGGTAGAGTAAAACAAATGACTAAAATGAAATGGTAGTAAGGGTTGAGAGAACTTACCTACCGTGGTAAGAATCCTTCCTCCTTACATTGAAATGCCTGAAACACTTGATAAAAGAGGATTTGATCTTCACCACGACTCATCCCTTTGCCAATTACGGTCAACTTTGACTTAGGTCAAAGGAAAGAGCCTTCTTAACAAGGTAATTAAAGCAAAAAAGGATATGCAATGCAGGAATGGAAATGCATAACAAAAACATAAACATGGATGCAACTGAGGCAATGATCATGACTGGGCAAAATTTTTTTGGATTTTATTAAAAATATTAATTTTTTTAGATTTTAAAAATATTCAATTTATTTTTTGAATTTTTGAAATGTGCATTTTTTTATTTTTAAAAAAGCCAATTTTTTATTTTTAAAAAATCCAATTTTTTATTTTTTAAATATTCATTTTTTTTGTTTTTGAAATATTCATCTTTTTGGACTTTTTTGAAATTTGCATTTTTTGTGTGGAGAAAATGCTGGTATTTGGGACAGTTCTTCGGTCTTTGGGGTTTGTCAAGACTCAAGTGGTAGATGCCATGTGCAAAATAAAGTTCCCTACCTAGAATCTTTCTAACCTTCTTCCTTTGATCGGCTTGGATTCCACCTGGATTTGGTCAGTTTACCCTACCCAAGGGGTTTAAGGAGGAAGAGTATAGAGGAAGTCCTTGATAGGGTTTGGAGATGTTGAGTGGGATTTCTCTACTCTCACTCAAATTGCCCGTTGGGGTTCGGCCTCTTTGGGTCTTTCCTATTTTTTTGCTCTTTTCTATGTGGCACATATTTAGACAAGTTTTTGACCCATAGGGACATTGCCCATCTTTTAGTGCCTTTTGCCTTGACTATCATTCTGGGTACTCATTCAAATAGGTTGATCATTTTTCTTTTTTTCTAATCTGAGGGGTTCATTGCCCATCTTTTAGCACCCTTCCGAAATGGCCTCCTACTAGGGTGGCGAGTGTTTTCGATATTACCCCTCTCTAATCTTCTCTCCCTATCTTGGACCGAGTAGAAGAGAATAGGATAAAGGTACTCCTTCCGTTTCTAGATTTCTACCCTGCCTCTCGCAAGTGTCAGGTTGTCTAGATTCTAGGATCCGGAGGTGTTGTGTGTGTAGGATGATACCTACCCTTGACTTCTCACAAATAGCTTAGGATCGATGGCTTGAGATTATACCAATAGTTTCTCCATTTTTATGAAAAATATTTTTTAAGGTAAACTCCATTCCAAGGATGATTCAATTTTTCTCCATATGCTTTAGTCAATTCATATGCATTGCCTGGATACTTTTCAGTGATTACAGAAGGCCCTTCCCAGTTAGGTTGCAACTTGGAGCGAGGACCCCCCAGCTTAACAAATATGCGTTTGACTACCATCTCACCGATCTTGAATTTTCTCTCAACCACCATTTTTTGATAAAATCTTTTAAGTCTATTCTGATAAGTCCGGGCATGCTCAGCGGCGGCTAGCCTTCTTTCATCCAAGAGTTCAAGCTATGCAAGGAGAGATTCTCGTCTCTCATCAACAGGAATATCCTTGTCGAGCTGAACTCAGAGAGATGGAAGTAATACTTCGTAGGGGACCACTGCTTCCATCCCATATGCCAAAGCATACGGGGTTTGTCCAATGGGAGTCCTTACAGAAGTACGATAAGCCCATAGAGCATCTACAAGCTTATCAGGCTAGTCGGCAAACTTGCTAGACTTACAAGATTTCTTGATGATTTTGATTAAGGTTTTGTTGGTGGCTTCTGCTTGACCATTGCCTTGAGGATAGTATGGTGATGAATGTTGCAATGAAATGCGATACCTGTTGCAAAGATCACACAGATCTTGAGAGAGAAATTGTGGCCCATTATCGGGGACGATGTCGTTGGGGATACCGAACCTTGCAATGATGTTGCACTTGATGAAGGAGCAGACTATTGATGCATCTCCACGAACGCTTCCACTTAAGCCCACTTTGTGAAGTACTCCATTGCCGTCAAAATGAATGATTTTGAGCACATTTCGGAGTTGAGGTCACTCAAGGGGCCAATGATATCAAAAGCCCACATGGCGAAAGGCCATAGGGCATGAATTGGATGAAGGGAAGATGCGGGAGAGTGAATCTTGTCGGCATGGAGTTGACATGAATGACAGTGCCCGACAAAGATGGAGCAATCTTCTTCTAAAGTTGGCCAATAATACCCTTGTCGGATGATTTTCTTAGCATATATTTCTATCAATCATATAGAAATATATATTTCTATATATATTTTCAAGTTCCACCCAACAAGACAACTTTGGTGACTCAAGTCAAAGGTCCAACCATGCAACCGTGATGATAGAAAACCCTGATAGATAGTTTGGTAAGATACCATTAAGGGTTTCTAATTCAGTCAATTCAGTGAACTCATTCAAATAATGAGCACCTGTATGTGTATCTTAGTGTCTCCACACTAATGACCAATGAGATCGGTCGTCCTCATCACATGAGAAGACATCACATACACTAGTCTATCCGGATCCTTGATGTCCCATCTCAAGTATCCTATGAATAGGAACATTTCCATCAAATACCTCTAGATGATCAATCTCATTATCATGATCTCATCATGATTTAATCATCATTGTATTTGATCAAGGACTTCATTATGATATTCGCATCTAATAAGAGCTTATAATGAAGATTTGCCTGATTAATTGAATGAGATATTTCTAGAAATGTCGAATAATATCATATATGATTGGCTTGTAGGGCATATATTTCTATCAATCTCCCACTTGCACTAAAGCCAATCACCCATCTGACTGATCTGTATCAATCATATATTTCTTGGCATGGAGTTGGAAGAGGCAGTTTGGAAGTAGGAACTAGCATGGAATCAGGTGGGTGCTCAACAACAGGGTGAGTAGGCAAGGTAGCATGGTAAGATTATGTGGGAGAGTTAATGATGAGAGGCCTAGCTGCCGATTGAGTGGTGAGGAGGCTCGATTTCCCTCGACTAGACATTGATTGGTAGGCATCTTACCCTTTGCTAGGGACTGCATGATTGAGAAGGATTCAGGATCAAAGTGGAGAGATAGACCTATAAGGAGTTGCTCCATGCTAAGCAGAGCAAGTAGAATTTTGGGTTCCCTGATGGAGTTAACATGGCCCTCTGGTTGGACCATGGGTTGCTATAGCTCTTAGTGAACCGTCTCGTACTCTTCTACTTGTCCGTAGTAGTCTGACATCCTGACATGTCTTCTGGACCTTAGCATCATGGGCATCCTGTCAAACTTTCTAAAAGATGGTTGAAAGAGCAAGTAAAATGTGTAAAAAAAGTTTTTTATTTGTTGAGTTTTTTTTGTTTGATTTTTTGTTTCAGTTTTGTTGTTGGCAAACAAGTTGTACACAAAATTAAAGAGAATCCTTTGTTGTTTTAGGTTTTTTTGAATGGATGAAATTCTTTGTTCTTTTCAATTTGGGTGAGCAAGCAAGTTGTGCAAACATGGTTTCAAATATGACTACTTGATAATTTTTGAGTTCAAACCTTTGATTAGATAGATTGTTGTCATTTGTTTACTCAAGTTGGGTATGATTCCTATTGCTCCAATCTTCAAGACCTAAAGTTGTCACTTAATCACCATGAGTAGGTACTTGGGTTCTTTGGGGTTTTGGGATGAGGTACAACCAGCCCAATCGTGTTTAGAAGAATACTCAATGGATGAGGAGTTACGAAGGCCTTGATGGAAACAACCAAATCAACTAGGAAAGAATATCCCAGAAGAGAGGTTAGAATCCACCAAGAGAGTGTTTGGAGGGTGAGGGTGCGTTGGGAGAGAGAGCTCCAGCCTCGAATGCCCTACAGATCGGAACAAGTTTGGTACCCGATGCAAAAAGCTGATGCAAAAGTAAAAATGAAGGGTAAGAGGAGAAGAAGCAATCAATATGCTCAAACATGAAATGAAATTAAGCTATAAAATGCAAGCAAAACAAGCAATCATAGAACAAGACAACTAGAAACTAGTAACTAAAAGGTGGTTTGCGCAGGAACCAATTTGTGAATGAGTGTCCACGTGGGGACAAATTTGAACTGGAAGAGAAAATGGTGTTCCACGTGGGGACTGATTTGAAAATAAAGTGGCTCACGTGGGAGTCGAGTTTTGGAAAGATAGGTGGTTCATGCGGGAACCGGTTTTTGATAGAAAGGGGTGGTTCACACGGGAACCAGTTTGTTTAGTTGGAAAAAGAAAGAAAGGCCACGTAGGGCCAATTTAAAAGTGGTGCAAAGGGGTGGTCCATGCGGGGACCGATGTGAAAGTGGGTTGGTTCACACAGGAACCGGGTTGAAAAAGAGGGTTGGTTCATGTGGAAACTGATTTTTAGGAAGAAAATGGTGGTTCACGCGGGAACCGGTTTAGAAGTTGACAAAAAAAAGAGAGTCATGTGGGGCCAATCTGAAAGTAATGCAATGAGGTGGTCCACACGGAGACCGATCTGAAAGTGGGTTGGTTCACATGGAAACCGGGTTGAAAAAGAGGGTTGTTCACGTGGGAACCGGTTTTTAAGAAGAAAAGAGTGATTCATGCGGGAACCAGTGTAAAAGATGATAAAAAGGAAAGAGGGCCACGCGGGGCCAATCTGAAGCTGCTTCAAAGGGGTGGTCCACATGGGGACCGAACTGAAAATAAGTTGGTTCACGCGGGAACCAAGTTGGAAAAGAAAGGTGGTTCACGCGGGAACCGGTTTATAAGAAGAAAAGTGTGGTTTGCGCGGGAACCGAATTGAAATAAAAAAAGCAAGTCAAGTCCACATGGGGGACAATCTTAAAGAAAGGTTAAACAAGGTTTAAGAGTAGATCGACATGAAAAGGGTGTAAGAAGAGTCGGTTCGCGCGGGAACCAAATAGGAAAATAACTAGTTGCACGGATGAATCAAGCTAGCACGGTTGAAGACATTGGTTGTCCCACCATGGTTGCCACAAAGCTATTAACTCTAAACATGGGTTTGTCGTCTTATGGATCGCCACCTCAAGAAAGGGATGAGAAAGATGGGATGGAAACGCAGAAAATAACTCTCTCACCTCAGTCCCACACTCACATTGATCCCCGAACTTTCATCTCTCGACGTCGCTCGAGCATCAGAGAGACGGTTGATGTTGTGTTGGAGGAGAGTGAGGATGGAAAGATAGAAATTAGAGCAGTAAAGGATATTGATGTATGTGATCGCCAGGAGCCACGAGCTCTGCTTTATGTAATGGAAATAAAAGATGACCATGCGTTAGCACGAGAAATGGGTGTGCAGGTTCAAACTTCTCCTTCTTCGGCTGGCCGATTGTAGACAAACCAAATTGGCCTGATTTGGAGCCCTAGACTCCTATTTCATTGGTGATATCCTCTATTTCATCATTATCGGATCTGGATTACCTCATAGAGATGAGCTAAGGACGTTGGTGGAGCCCCTTGTGGGTTGGGAATGGACCAATGATTTCCAAAATAATGCCATAACCTTCCAGCAAAAGCCACACGTGAACCATGAAAATAGAAAGCCTGCTCGATGACCGATCTTGAATGGTCCATACTTGAATATCTCGGGAGTCCCGCGTGTGTTCCGTGACATTCGGGGTTTCCGACAAGTCATTTCGGTAGGCGTTGGTCTATAATGCCTTTTTCGTTATGGCTTTTTCATCTGTACTGACACAGCTATCCCAGACCACGTGTTAGGTCTTTCCAGTCATCACTGGGTCTTTTCCAATCATCCGGGTCGATCCTAGCTGAATATTTTTATCAATCAGGGCCATACGGCCATTTCAGTTGATTTTAGGGTTTCCCGGCTTTTCCGAGCTTCATTTCATGTTTACCTGGTTAACCTCAGATTTTTCGATGATTGCAGATTTTTTGACTATACCGGACTTGTTCGATCATCATTTTAAGTCATCCCGAGTTGACCCAAGATTTCTCGACCAGAACTGTGCCCTTTCGGATCTCCGCCGTAGTTTTCGGCTTTCCGCGAGAGGGTAAACCGGTAGAAAGCCCCATGAGAATGTCTTTGGAGTCATGACAGCTGGTTTATCAACTTTAGGAGGTGTGTTTGAAGGCCCTCTTTCCAACGCAACAAACGAGAGCAGAATCGGACATCCCGTTTGCAAGTTACGGCCCGCAGAACACGCACATAGGAGAGAGAGTGTACCGCGCCCCCTCCCCCTTTGAAATGGGAGGGCGCGGACACCGCGCCCTCACCCTAGCGGCGTGCCCTCAGTCTGGGGGTGTACCCTACACGCCCCCACTTCCTTTGAAATATGGGGGTGCGGTCAGTTTCCGAAAATCAGAAATTACCATGATTAGCACCTTCTAAACCGGATTTTAGAAAGTTTCCCCAGCTTAAGATCGATTATTTTGACCATGCCCCCGAGTCAGGGGGCGTGTTCATCTTATCAAGTCAGATTTTTATCAATTTCTGGAAGATTCTGATGATTTTTAGCAATAAGACACGTAACGCGCCCCCGCTCCCTTTGAAACAACATGGCGCGCCCTGAGCGCCCTCAGGTGCCCCCACTTCCTTTGAAACCCGGGGGCGCGGTCGGGCCAGTTTCCATATTTTGCACCAGTTTTCATCTCTATAAATTGAGGGCTATTCCCAACGACCGAAGGTTGAACCCCCCATGCCTAACTCATCCTGAGGTCGTCCAAGCTCTCTCCCAAAGCCATCCCGACATTCAAATCTGTGCCGATGTCGAGAGACATATCCCGAAGCAAAGTAGAAGGCTCAATCCATGGGTTCTACATAAACCAACTTCATCAGCTTCTACAGAAAATCTGAGGCTTCTTCTGTAGAAGTCTTCAACAGAATAATTTTTCTTCTCTTCGTCCTCTTTTCATTTTCAATTGACAGCATTCTATTCTGACTTTCTGTTTGTCCGTGGAGATTTCTGCACTGAGGGCGCGCATCCAGGTTCTACTTTTTTATATCCATACATTTCAGCTTTACTTCAGGCTTGTACGGACATATTCAAGAGATGTCATAAACAGGATATCTATTCCTCTTTGATTTATCCATCCATAGAAACAAACGGTACTCAATTCTGACATCGGGATCATCCGTATAATGTTCTACACTGAAGTCACACAGGAGGGTGAAAGGCTACCCGAACTAGCTTGTTTCAACCAACTCGGCTTCAACTCAAGCTGATTCATTCCATAAACTTTCTCAAATCATTTCACTCAGTTTATATACTATTTTAAACATATTTTGGTTAATTTTTCATTATTATTACATAATAAAAAATATAAAAAAAGAGTTAAGGCTCACCCCGAAGCCGGTGAGTTCGGCTTCAATTGCCTATCATCTTCTTATTACAGTTTCTACACTTCTATCAAATCTAATCAAACTCTTCACTTTGTTCATTGTTTTTAAGTTGCACAGATTGATCAAATTAACATCGTTTGGACTCTTCTTCATCGGCCGGCTGAAGAAGAAGAAGGTTAAACTCACATCCCAATCTCCCGCGCTAAGGTACACACGGTCATTCAACTCATCTCTTATTTTTCAATTCCATAAAGTGGAGCCCGCGGCTCTTGGAAACCACAATTTCTCTTATCATGTTCTAAGTTACTTTATTCCTCACTCTCCTCCCACATGACCCGAACCATCTCCGGTGCTCGAGCGACACCATGAGATGAAAGTTCTGGGATCAATGTGAGTGTGGGACCGAGGTGAGGATTTTACTGCTTTCCGAGTGTTTTCTGATTCACTCCCTTTCCCCTATTCCATCTTTCACCTTCTCTTGAGGTGTCGTTTCTATCACCACTGTGGCCACTGCAACACCCTTCTTTCTATTCATCCCACTGTGGCAGTCAACTCATCCCGCCAAGGGCCTCCTATTTGATAAAAACTTGCATTACCGTTATCTTCACGGTCTAAGGTTCAACATTTGCCTTTTGGAATTCGAGATCATTTCATTCCGAATTGAATCTTGTCTCTTGGAAGACTTAAATGAATCTGAGAGCCTGAATATGCTCGATTGGTATTCTTTTACTTTTTCAAAACAAATCTATTTTTAAAATTTTAGTCCATCACGGTACAGGAACACCGCAAGGATCGGGTTACCGACTGATGATGAACCTATGAACCCATGTTTCGGGGACTCCCCACCGCGTTGGGCGTTGGCTAATTTTCTCTCATGCTTAGGGCACATCTCTTACCAATCGAACATAGGAAGACTTGATGAAACATGGCAATCATCCAAGACACTTGAAGAGATACGTCTTGCCAAATTTGGTCGTTGAACATGTCTATATCTACACCTTGATGCCACCTTTTCAATCCATCGCCATTTCGCTTCATTACATTCCACTATGATCCATGTCGCTTCGCTACGCTTTTCATTCCACTTCACTACACACCATTCCCTTGAAAAGACAACATCAAGGCGAGGAAAGTTGTAAACATGCCAAATTGGCCTGATTTGGAGCCCCAGACTTGTATTCCATTGGCAATAGACTTTATTTGACCATTACCAGATATGGATTACCTCGTGGAGATGAGCTAAGGATGTTTGTGGAGCCCCTCGTGGGTTGGGAATGGACCAATGATTTTCAGAATAATGCCATAACCTTCAAGCAAAAGCCGCACGTGAACCATGAAAACACGAAACATGCTCGATGACCGACCTTGAATGATCCATACTTGAACGTCTCTGGAGTCTTGTGTGTGTTCCGTGACATTCGGGGTTTCCGACAAGTCTTTCGGGGTTTACGACTTTTCGATCTGCACTAACACGGCTATCCCGGACCACGTGTTAGGCCTTTACGGTCATCACCAAGTCTTTTCGGATCATCCAGGTCGATCCTAGCTGAATATTTTCATTAATCAGGGCCATACGGCCATTTCAGTCAATTTTAGGGTTTTCTGACTTTTTCGAGCTTCGTTTCATGTTTACCAGGTTAACCTTGGATTTTTCGATGATTTCAGGTTTTTTCACTGTACCAGACTTGTCCGGTCATCATTTTAAATCATCCCAAGTTGACCAGAACCGCACCCTTTCGGATCTCCACCATGGTTTTTGGGTTTCTGCGAGAGGGTAAACTGGTAGAAAGCCCCATGCGAACATCTCAGGAGTCATGCCAGCTGGTTTACTAACTTGAGGAGGTGCGGTTGAAGGCCCTCTTTTCAACGCAACAAACGAGAGCCAAATCGGACATCCCGTTTGCAAGTTACGGCCCGCGGAACACGCGCATAGGAGAGAGAGTGTACCATGTGTCGACTCTGAAAATTCGACGGGGTTCTCTCCTTTTCAGGGAAGTCCGTGAACCCAGATCATCACCTCAAGAGGGGATGAAAAAATAAAGGAATAAAACTCGGAAAGCAACTCTCACCTCGGTCCCACACTCACATTGATCCCCGAACTTTCATCCCTTGGCGTCGCTCGATCACCAAAGAGACGGTTCGGGTCATGTGGGAGGAGGGTGAGAAGAAATAAACGTGGTCTCCCGGAACCGTGGGTTCCGATTTATAGAATTGAAATGACCGTGTGTACCTTAGCGTGAAGAATGTGAGTTAAAGCTTCTCCTTCTTCGGCCGGCCGATGAAGAAGAGTCCTCAACGTGTGGGTGCTTGATATTCCGTGAAACTAGACAAACAAACAAGTGAAATAGACAATTAGAACTAGACAAAGTGGAGTATATGTAAAGAGAATAACATAAAACACACAATTGACTAGAAACTGACCGGATTCGGGTTATCTCTAACCCCTTTTTTTTAATTTTCGGATAAAAAGAATAAAAGTAATTAAAAAAAATGTAAAAAAAATTATAGGATATGTATAATCACTAAATAAAGAGATGGGAAAAAGAACTGAAAGATCCTGAGTTGTATAGAGAAAGATATAGCCAAATCTGTGTTGTCGAAAAAGCCGAGCAGCAGTCCAGGATCTGCCAGGCGCGACTTTGCTTCTGCGCTCGTCACGACTAGCCCCGACCTCGGAATCAAGTGCCGTCGATTGAAAACTGAAGAAGACTTGGAGAGGAAGAACTTTGATGAAGAGAGCTCGGGCAGCAGACGTCCACACACTGCTGTAGAGGCCAAAGAAGAGAGACTTGGCAGATCACCTGCAGAACAGCCTTCCTCTCTCTTGAACCGAATTTTCTCTCTCTAAAAACTCGAAATTCTCTCTCTAAAAATCACAAAATCAATGCAGGAGGGAGGTTGGATGTCTTTATATGCCTGGGGAGTCGAGCTCATGCCACTGGAACGACCAGAATCAGAGTCCATTTATAGGAGAACAGAAGGTCTTATCGGAGCTAAAAAATAGGGTCAATGCGCCCCACCCCTGGGCGCATGCGCCCTGGTGCAGGGCGCATGCGCCCCCCAGGGGGGGGCGCATGGGCACAAATCTCGAGAATGTTGGTCTTATCAGTCCATCGGTTCAGTGGTAGAGTCCGGGTGAAAAATTGGGTCCCTCGTGCCTCAAAGGTGGGGCTCATGTGCCCTCAAGTGAGGGCACAAGGCCACGTGCCTCACTGGTAGGGCGCATGGCCACGTGCCCTGGGTCCCGGGCGCATGTGACCAGGAACCCGGGCGCATGGGACTGGTTTCGCGCGTCCTTCTTCCAGAAGCCATTGCGAACACTCCCGAACTCGAAATTCGACGCCGTTTGTTGCATTGGAAAGATAACAGGCCGAAGAAGCTTTATATAGCATAGGATAAGCCATCACACCCTCCAAAACTTTAGAATTTTGTCCGGAAGTTAGGGTAGTGAACAGAAGGTCCGATACTGGTCAAAATGACTTCGACGTTAAACCGGAAAGGTACGGAATGCAACAAAACTTGTCCGGGGTGTGAATATGACCATAACCTTCAATGCATGATCATTAGGAATTGGTCATTCAGCCAATTTCCGTGTTCACACGATTTACGTGTAGCTTTCGCTCAGAAATTACGGCTTTTTGCGGTAAACATCGGAAAACATCCGATTTCGTTCGGCGAAGCTCCAAATCAACTTAAAAATACCCGGCATCATTCTAAGGTCAATCACACATGTTACCCTATAAAACATGAGTTTTATGCTCTGAATTAGGCGAATTTGGCGTGTCTACAGCTTGCCTCGCCTTGATGTTGGCTTTGTAAGGGAGTGGCATGTAATGAAGCGGAGTGATTCGTAGTGAACTGTAATGGAATGCAAGTGAGCGTAGATAAGTGTAGCGGAATGGAATGATGATGGACTGAAAAGGTGGCATCAAGGGGTAGATATAGACACGCTTATCTACCTGATCCAGCAAAATGAATGTCACTGAGTATTCTAGATCGCTTTCATGTTCTATCAAAACCTCATATAATTGACTGGTAAAAGACATGCCCTTGGCACGAGAGATGAAAAAGTAAATGATAAAGGATAAAAGGATGTAGCCAACCCTCAGCGTGGTGAGGAGTCCTCGAATTCGTAGGTTCATCATCAGCCAGCAACCCGAACTTTGCGGTGTTCTTGTACTGTGATGGGCTAAAGTTTGTAAAAGAGAAGTTGATCTTAAAATGAAAAGAATACCAATCCATCATATTTGGAATCTCAAGTTCATTCAAGTTTCACAAAAATACTCAGTTTAATTCTGAGTGGAAGAACCTCAAGTTGTAAAAGGGTTCATTTTAAGCATAGCAAAATTGCTCGGGTATCGTGAAAACCATGAATCACGCTTTAGCAGAAAATCAAGTATTCGGAAAACGACAAGACAGACTTAAGCCATAGTGGGATTGAAAGATAATGGTGGGACTAACATAGTATGATGGTAAAGAAGAATAGCAATGGGATGACAATTGCCACGGTGGGTAAAATAAAAGACACGGTGGGATAAAAGAAATGATAGAATAAAACATTGTGGAACAAAAAGAAAGGAATAAAATATGAAGGGATAAAAGAAAGAATAAAACATGATGAAATAAAATAAAGAGAAAACATAGTGAAATAGAATTGGTAATGATGAAGAAAGAAAAGGAGATGGATGTGAACACATAGAAAATCATGTAGAAAATAGTTGAAGATATAGATTGTCTATTGGAGGTCAAGACACCCGATTAGGAACCATCGTCCCTCCAATGTTCAATTTTGGCCTATCCGTGAGTGTGAAGAAATGACCAAGCCGTCGTAGATTTTGTTGAAGGGGACCTCGGGCCCAGTCATCTTCACTCTCAAAGTCTTCAACATTAATGCATATAATATATATAAAATGGACCTAACATAGCTAGGTGACCAAATGGTAGGAGTGATGTGAAGTGTAAAAAATGAAGTGATGGTGGTGATGTGATGTGAGATTTATGAGAAGCTGAGGATGAAATCTTCAGGTAAGCTGCATCGACCGCCTGGTTCATCAGCATCTCTGGTCCATCCTTGTCTTGCCTTCTGACGGAATACAACACCATAAGGATGTTCAGCTGGGTGGTGCTTCCTTTTCGCTGCAAGGTTGGCATGACGTTCCTTGAGGAACATTGATCTCACCAATTCACCTGTTAGGACTAAAAAAAGGTTGCCTGCACATTTCTGGTTAGTACCCAACAGACAGAATTGTCATATGAATCAGATTGTTCATGAAATGATCAATTGAATGTTTTACTATTTGAACCATCATTTGGATGTTAAAACAAAGTTTATAATGATAGTTCCTTTATCAAAAATGTCACTTTTAACATTATAGACAATTTATGAATTTTTGAGATTTTTCTGAATTTTTCAAATTTTTTGTCCATGTGCCCCCGATCGGGGGCACCTGGCCATGCGCCCTGGGGTGGGGCACCTGGCCATGTGCCCCCAGATGAGGGCACATGCGCCCTGGGGCCAGATTTTTTTTTTTTTTCATAAAAAATTTGTACCTGATTGCCCTTCTCTTTTTGCTTCTTCAGCTCCTGCAAACACTTAATGAAGATGATTAAATTTTTATCATTACTCATCCCTTTGCCTGTATGTCGTATGACTTGATTTTGAGTCAAAGGGAGGAGCCTTCTTAACAAGGTGGAATAAAACAAATGACTTAAAATGAAATGGGGGTTGAGAGAACTTACCTGTCATGGTGTGAATCCTCTCCTCTCCTGTATTGAAATGCCTGAAACACTTGACAGAAGGAGATTAGATCTTCATCAGGACTCATCCCTTTGCCCATTATGGTCAACTTTGACTTAAGTCAAAGGGAAGAGCCTTCTTAACAAGGTAATTAAAGTAAAAATGGATATGCAGTGCAGAAATGAAAATATGCATGACAATCAAATAAGCATGGATGCAACTAAGGCAATGATCATGACTGAGTAAAAATTTTTTCTTTTTTTGGGTTTTCTTGAAAACAATCATTTGTATTTTCAAAAGTATTCAATTTTTTTGGATTTTTGAAATATGTGTTTTTTTTTTGAATTTTTTAAATATTCATTTTTTTGGGTTTTTGAAATATTCAATTTTTTTGGGTTATTTGAAATATGCATTTTTTTGGGTTTTTAAAATATGCATTTTTTTGTGGATTTTTGAAATATGCATTTTTTTTGGATTTTGAAATATGCATTTTTTTTGGGTTTATGAAATGTGCATTTTTTTTGGGTTTTTAAAATATGTATTTTTTCGGATTTTTTAAAATATGTAATTTTTTTGGGATTTTGAAATATGCAACTTTTTTGTAGAGAAAATGCTGGTATTTGAGATAATTCATCGATCTTTGGGGTTTGTCAAGCTTCAAGTGGTAGATGCCACGTGCAAAAATAAAGTTCCCTACCTAGAATCCTTCTAACCTTCTTCCTTTGATCGACTTGGGTTCCACCTGGATTTGGTCGGTTTACCCTACCCAAGGGGTTTAAGGAGAAAGAGTATAGAGGAAGTCCTTGATAGGGTTTGAAGATGTTGAGAGGGATTTCTCTACTCTCACTCAAATTACCCATTGGGGTTCGGCCTCTTTGGGTTTTTCTTTCTTTTTTTGTTCTTTTCTATGTGGCACATATTTGGACAGGTTTTTGACCCGTGGGGACATTGCCCATCTTTTAGTGCCTTTTGCCTTGACTATCATTCTGGGTACTCATTCAGACAGGTTAATCATTTTTATTTTTTCTAACCTGAGGGGTTCATTGCCCATCTTTTGGCACCCTTTTGCACCCTCTGAGACGGCCTCCTACTAGGGTGGCGAGTGTTTTCGATACTACCCCTCTCTAATCTTCTCTCCCCATCTTGGACCGAGTAGAAGAGAATAGGGTAAGGGTATTCCTTCCATTTCTAGATTTCTGCCTTGCCTTTCGCAAGTGTCAGGTTGTCGGGATTCTAGGATCGGGAAGTGTTGTGTGTGTAGGATGGTACCTACCCATGACTTCTCACGAACAACCTATGATCGATGACTTGAGATTATACCAATGGTTTCTCCATTTTTATGGAAAGTACTTTTTGAGGTAAACTCCATTCCAAGGATGATTCAATTTTTCTCCATCTGCATTAGTCAATTCATATGTATTACCTGGATACTTTTCAGTGATTACAAAAGGCCCTTCCCAGTTAGGTTGCAATTTGGAGCGGGGACCCCCTGCCTTAACGAATATGCGTTTGACTACCATCTCACCGATTTTTAACTTTCTCTCGACCACCCTCTTTTGATAAAACCTTTTGAGTCTATTCTGATAAGTCCGGGCATGCTCGGCGGCGGCTAGCCTTCTTTCATCCAAGAGTTCAAGCTGTGCAAGGAGAGATTCTCGTCTCTCATCAATAGGAATATCCCTGTCGAGCTGAACTCGGAGAGATGGAAGTAATACTTCGTAAGGGACCACTGCTTCCATCCCATATGCCAAAGCATACGGGGTTTGTCCAGTGGGAGTCCTTACAGAAGTACGATAAGCCCACAGAGCATCTACAAGCTTATCAGGCCAGTCCGAAAATTTGCTAGACTTACAAGATTTCTTGATGATTTTGATTAAGGTTTTGTTGGTGGCTTCTGCTTGACCATTGCCTTGAGGATAGTATGGTGATGAATGATGCAATGAAATGTAATACCTGTTGCAAAGATCACGCAGATCTTGAGAAAGAAATTGTGGCCCATTATCGGTGACGATGTCGCTGGGGATCCCGAACCTTGCCAGGATGTTACGCTTGATGAAGGAGCAAACTGTTGACGCTTTAATCTCCACGAATGCTTCCGCTTCAGCCCACTTTGTGAAGTACTCCGTTGCCGTCAGAATGAATGATTTTGAGCGCATTTCGGAGTTGAGGTCACTCAAGGGGCCAATGATATCAAAAGGCCCACATGGCGAAAGGCCATGGGGCATGAATTGGATGAAGGGAAGATGCGGGAGAGTGAATCTTGTCGGCATGGAGTTGACATGAATGACAATGCTGGACAAAGATGGAGCAGTCTTCTTCTAGAGTTGGCCAATAATACCCTTGTCGGATGATTTTCTTTGCAAGGGCTTGGGCATTCACATGACCACCACAAACTCCAGAATGTGCTTCTTTCAGCACCAACTCGGCTTCTTCTTCATCAAGACACCTGAGTAAGATTCCACTTAGGCTTCTCTTATAGAGCACTCCTCCTAGGATTGTATACCTATGGGATACTCTTCTGATTGCCTTCTTTTCCTTGGTGGTTGATCCAGGCGGGTATGGTGATCTTGACAATACCTCGCAATCTCGTCATACCAAGGTCTCTCACCTTCTTCTAATTCTTCTAACTCAATCAAGGAGATTTCTTCCTTATGTTCCAAGTATTCTTTTCTGTTGAATCTTTCCTTAACCTTCAGAAAACGTCCATCCTCAATTGCCGGAATTGTCCTCTTACAAATGTGGATAGTCCGCACTTGCCTGCCTAGCGGGACAGATAGAGATGAAGCTAGTGAAGCTAAGGCATCGGCGAGGATATTCTGAGAGCGGGGGACATGAACAAAGGTGAGTTTGAAGAATAGCTTGATGTAGCAGGTGGTGAGCTCCTGGTAGGGTTTGAGGTTTGGATGGGAAGTTCGGTATTTGGATAAGACTTGGCGTAGGATCAATTGACTATCACCTATCACCCTCAGTTCGGTGGCACCATGGAAATGAGCGGCCTCCAGGCCGGCCAGGAAGGCTTCATACTCAGCTATGTTGTTGGTTGCTGGAAAGTTAAGCTGAAAAGCCTGTGGAATGGTGACACCTTCAGGTGACAGAAGGACAATACCTATCCCTCTACCATGAGAGTTCAGAGCCCCGTCAAAATATAATGTCCAAAGATTGGAAGATCGGACTGACATTAGTTCGTCATCCGGGAACTCCGACCGGACTGGGTCAAAGACGGGTATGGGATGATGGGCAAGGTGTTCAGCAATAGCATAACCCTTGATTGCCTTCTGTGGGACATAAGTGATATCAAATTGGGATAAGAAACTCTGCCATCGCCCTAACCGATCAGTCAAGACTGTCTTCTCTAACAGAAACTTAATAGGATTGATACGAGCAATGAGCTTGACTTGGTGAGCAAGGAAATAATGTTTGAGTTTCTGAACCACCCAAACAAGAGTAGCGCATGTCTTTTCTACCACAGTGTACTTCAGCTCACAAGCATCAAACATCTTAGACAAGTAGTAAGTAGCTCGTTCTTTCCCTTCTTCATCAACTTGTGCAAGGACTGCCCCGAGAGAGTTCTCAAGAACCGAAATGTAGAGGACCAAAGGTTTGTCGGGAATTGGTGGTCTAAGTACGGGGGACTTGCCGAGGTATGTTTTCAACCCATCAAACGCCTCCTGGCACTTCGAATCCCATTTAAACTCGGCCCCCGCCTTGGTTAACTCATAGAAAGGTTTACACCTTTGGGAATGTTGTGAGATAAACCGGCGGACAAATTGTAGCCTCCCAATCAATCCTCGAAGCTCTTTCATATTCTTCGGAGGAGGCATACCAATAATTGCATTGGCCTTGTTTGGGTCGATCTCTACGCCTCTTTTGCTTACTATGAACCCAAGTAGCTTTCCTGATGAAACTCCAAATGTACACTTCTTAGGGTTCATTTTTAGCTTGTATTCTCTAGCTCTTTGCAAGACCTTCCTTAGCACTTCAGAATGATCTTCCCGACTCTTGGACTTGATAACCAAATCATCCACATACACCTCTACAAGGGTGTGCATCATGTCGTGAAAGATAGCCATCATAGCCCTCTGATATGTAGCACCGGAATTCTTTAACCCAAAGGGCATGACAACATAGCAATATGTTCCCCAAGGTGTAGTGAACGAGGTCTTTTCTTGGTCCTCCTCAGCTAACCGGATCTGATTGTATCCAGAATAGCCATTCATGAATGAAAGCATTTCAAACCCAGCTGTGTTATCAACCAAAACATCGATATGAGGCAAAGGGAAATCATCTTTAGGACACGCTCGGTTCAAGTCCCTGAAATCTATACAAATCCGAATTCGTCCATCCTTCTTCATAACAGGGACTATGTTAGCCACCCATTGCGGATATAGGACAACTTTAATAAATTTTTCTTGATGTAGTTTGTCGAGCTCTTCTTTCATTTTGAGTGCAATATCAGGGTGGAACCTCCTGAGCTTTTGTTTAACCGGGGTAGTTCCAGGTTTCAAGGTTAATCTATGTTCAACCAATGAATTATCTAATCCCGGCATGTCTTCATATGTCCATGCGAACGTGTCCTTATATTCTTCCAAAACTTTGATCAAACGTTGTTCTTCTGAGGGAGTGAGGTTTGCACTAATGAGGATAGTCTTAGGATCTTCCAGGGTTCCTAAATTCAGTTCCTTGGTTGGTTCATTCCCTGTGGCTGATGGTTCTTCAAATCTTCTAAGTCCAGATGCATATGCATCAGCCAAGTCCTCAATTTCATCCTCGGATTCGGGATCTTTCTCTGATACCACCTCATATACTCCCAAAGTATGATCTATGTTATGCTCATCCTCATATCGGATTTCATCTAGCTGGATGGTATTATCTAAAAAGTTTGGCAGCCTTGCACACTCTACGCATTTCTGTGCCAATTGTTGCAGATACCTATTTGGAACTAGTTTACCTCTGACTTTCCTATTTCCTAACCTAACTTGACCTACTGAAGATAAAGGTGGAAAGGTGGTATTTACAGTGGAGGGGGGATCGAGAAAATCGATCAATGATTCAGAAAAGAGGGATCCCTGATTGGGAGCACCCTCTGGGATGAGTAGAGACGTCTCCTCGATGGAAATGTGAGTTTCAGAGAAGACGTTTTTTTTTTAGAAATTTCGAGTAAAAAGATAGAATGAGCCTGAGTGACTCGAGGCTTGCTAGAAGATGGCTGAATTACCAGAGAGAAAAACTTAAGAATAAAGGGGAAAAAGGGGCTCGTGGGCCCAATAGTAACAGAAAGTGGACACATGGGACCAAAATTGATGAAAAAAGTAAACGGGTATGTGGACCCGATTTCAGAAATAAATGGGCATGTGAGCCCATGTTGAGAAAAGCCCTCAGTTCTGAAGTTGATGAGGGAAGCAAATGGGCAAGCAGGCCCAATAAGAGTGGAAGGTTGAAGAGGGCACATGGGCCCAAAGTGGGTAAGTGGGCCCTGAAGCCCATCAAAAAGATCTAGAAACAACGGTACGAGGTTCAAACATGGCATTGTTATATTTGGGCCTCGTGGAATGGTTTTGACTTGGGTAGTATGCTTAACTAGATGATCCAAGATTGGTCTGCCCTAGGGTGGTTCTTGATACTCTTCCCCACTTGAGAACAAACGAGTCAAAGATAAGCATAAGTCTTCCAAGTCTTCTTCTTCTTCATCTGGAGCCTTTCTTATCACAGAACTTTTGCCATCTTCAGCCATCATCATGGTCTCCCCTTTGATAAAGAAGGTGTGGAGTCCCATGGCATATCCTGGCTGGAAGATCCTCCTTGGGATGGAACCCTCTTCATATCCCAACCCCTGCCTGCGTGGCCTTTTCGCATTTTTAATTGGCTGAGTGATCCCCTGAAGATCCTTGCCTAAACCTCTTCCAGGCTGATAGCCCAATTTCATCATCATCCGCCATCCCAGTGTGTCTGGTAGAGAGGCGGTCATGCATCTGACTTCTGGTAATTCTCCCACTGAGATCTGGGGTTGTATTGACAGACCTAGGGGTAAAGAAGCATCGTTCAGCTCGTCCCTTATAGGCATGCTAGTCACCTTGACCACCTGTCCTTTAAAGGGAAATTTTATGCACTGGTGGTTTATTGAAGCCACAGCTCCTATTGCCTCCAAATATGGCCTCCCAAGTATAGCCCGAAAAGTTGGATCCAATTCTAGAATATGAAAATCTGTTGTGACCGTACATGGTCCAAGTTTGACTTCTAGTGTGACCACCCCATGTGCAGACTTCTTGGAGTTGTCGTAGGCCGTCACAATGGCACAAGATGGCTTGATTTCTTGCTCAGAAATACCGCACAACTGCAATGTTTCTGGCAGCATAACGTTGATGGAAGCTCCAGTGTCAACCAAACATGATTTCACTTCGACATTGCAGATGATAACAACCACATGCAAAGCATATCTCCTGAAGTCTGGATCTGCTAATTCTTCCTGAGAGAAAGTGAGTGTTGGGTGCTCACTTCTAGGGGCTAACACTGTAGTGATCTTCTCAGGTGGGAGATCTACATTCACCATGACCCTTTGCAAGTACTTTTGTAGAATCTCCTGATGCACCTTTGATCTTTTGATCAACTCAAGTATGGAAATACGGGCCAGTGTTTTATCCAAATGCTTTAACAGATCATACGCCGTGCCTGGCAATAGTTCTTCCACTTGTTCCTCCTCAACTAGCTCCTGCGGTTGAGTTCCGGCTTGGGGAAAGAGCCGCTGGAACATCCTCCCACTCCGAAGCACCGGGGCTATTTGGCGGTCGGGTAGAGGTGACGGGTTAACTGGGGTGGGTTCTGGTGGAACAGGTGGTGTAGGTGCGGTATGATAGGTAATGGGATTGATGGTTCTAGGATGATTGGGTTAGTTGGCGAGAGGGGTAGGAATTGTAGGTGGTAGTGATGGTGATACCGGTGGCCTAATAAGAAGAGGCCGGGGTGCGGGAGTGGTTGATGAAGGTGTAGGTTGTGGTGGTATGATAGGTTGGGGTTTTGGAGTGGTAGAGCTCGTAGGTCGGGGTTCAGGTTTGGTGATGATTGTGGTGGTCGGATGAGCAAGGGCCGGTGTGTAGCAATGGTTGAAGGAGGCGTAGTTAGAGAGGGGGCTGGCCTAATGATGGGCCGGCGAGAAGAAGTGGCGGCCAGTGGTTGGGTTATTGAGCTTTGTGGTAGTTGTGGAGTAGCAGGTGCACGGATTATCTGTCTAGCAGGGTTCATAGCAGGAGGCCTAGCCGGGTTGACAGGCATGGTTGTATTGTGGCTTTCTAGTTGCCAACCTTGAGCACGGTTGGCATCTCCCTGGACAATGGAGTGTACTAGACCAATTCCTGGGTTTGGATGTGCTGGCGCCGGTGCTGGAGCGGGAGCATGTAATGGGAGCGGATTCTGGACAATCCCCAAGCCAGGTTGTTGTTGAGGTTGAGCCGGTGGACGCTGCCGCTGCTGCTGCCTAGCCTTCATTACCTGTATGCATTCCCCCATTTGGACCCAATCAATGCTGCCTTGGTCATTCAGATCGTGGATGTAATCCTTGAATTGAAAACACACTTCAACAATGTGACCAGGACACCGGTGGTAAGCACAGTATCGGGACATATCAACATTTGTTGGCCAAACCTCTCTTTCCTTGGGCAATTCCAACTGTTTCTCTACCATGAGTACATTGAAGATGTCGGTCAAGAAGTAAGGGAGTTGCTGGTAGTTCTCTCTCCTAGGACCTCCCCTTCGTGGTGCTTGATTGGGTGGTGGCGGTGCCCTATTGTAGGCAGGTTGACGAGGTTGCTAGGTTTGTGCTACTGGTTGCGGGGGTAGTTGTGGTTGTCGTGGTTGTGGTGGCCTAACCTATTGTTGAGGGGGGTAATAGGAATGGTTTTGTGGTGGGTTTCTGAACTGGTTTTGATGGTTCCCTCCCTAGTTCCCCACAATGTTTACAGCTTCATTGTTGACCACTCCCTCGGTTGTAGGACCAACTGGTGCAAAGGGGGTTTTCCTGAGGTTTCTAGGTTTAGGATCAAAAGGGTTTATCATGGTGGCATCCTTGAAGTGGGATTGCAAGTATCGGGCACTGTCATAGAATTCATTCATTGTGGTAGGACGGTGCATGATCAAGACATTCCTCAAGGCAGGTGTAGTGTTGCCAATGAGCATCTTCACTTGTTCCCCTTCAAAAATCACATCTGTCAATTTTTCTGCCATTCCCCTCCAGCGATCAGCAAACTTTACGAAGTCCTCTTCGGGCTTCATCTTCTCAGCAATCAAATACGTAATGGAGCATGCTTGGTGCCACCCGGTCTCTCGTATCTCTGCAAGAATTTTGTCTTGACAATGTCGAAGTCTCCTGCCTCAAAGGAGTCGAGTGAGTAGAACCATTCCAATGCAGACCCTTCTAGTGATCGGCGGAATAAGAAAGCAAGAACCCTACGATCATCTTTCCAGAACGAGGACTCATAAAGAAAATCTTTTAAGTGGAGAAAAAGATTGACAGTACCATTGTAGCGGCGATAAACTGGTAGCTCAGAAGGTGGCAGGTGTAGGACTGGCAGAGAAGGAATGGAGATTTCAGGAACTGACTTGGAGTCCAGGCGACATCTGAGCTCTTCATAACGTTCATTCATCTGGGTGAGCTGATCCATGATTGCCCTGGTGAGAGCAGGTTCTTGGTTTACTGGTAGGGGTATGTGGTTGGAGACATGGTTCTGAAATTGAGGAGCATGACTTGGCAAATTTACTGAAGATTGTCCCATGACTTGATGGGTCAAGGGAGCAACATGGTTGAAATAAGATGGCTGAACAAATGAGGGTTGGACCACAGACGGTTGAACAATAGATGGTTGTGCTAATGATGGTTGAATCATAGATCGTTGAACAACAGGAGGTTGAATCATAGATTGTTGAACAACAGGAGGTTGAACCAAGGGTGCTTGAATAAGTGGTGGTCGAACCAGAGGACGAGGAGATAAGGCAACTTGATTGGCTTCAGCCTAATCTGAAGTAATTTTTCCCTTCACCATGGATTGTATATGGGCATAGGTTTCTGGGTCGGTATAGAGAGACAACTCCCTAAAGAGTTGTTCAACATCACGGGGAGCAAATGGTTGAGGGACCTCTTGCGCTTCTGACTCAAACAATGGATTAACACGACCATCTGACGGATTTGGTTGATGACCCATCTCATGTTCTCGATGTTCATCTTGTTCTTCCATTCCAACATGTCTTCCAGACCTTAGTTGCATTGAACTTCAAGGAACAAACAAGTTGACAAAGTAAACAAAGAACTTTTTTTTGGTTTTTTTTTTTTTAGTATTTTGCAAAAAGTTAGAGGTTTGAATTTTTGTTTGACAAGCAAGTTATGCAAACACTTGAAAGCAAAATTACGCAATGATTTTGATTAAACTTTAGGTTTATGAATTTTGTTAAGAATTGTTCTCTCAACAAATGGGTTAGGATCCTAACTCCAATCTCCAATGACCTAGGTTTCACACAATCTCACCACGTGTAGGTAACGTAAGATGCTTCGGGTTTTGGGGAGTGGTACAACCAACCCGATCGTGAAGAGGAATACTCCACGTATGAGGAATTACGGAGGCCTTGATGAAAGCCAACCAAGTCAACTAGGAAGGAATATCCCAGAAGAGAGGTCAGAATCCACCAAGAGGGTGTTTTGGATGAGAGGGGTAAATAGGAGAGTGAGCTCCCGCCTCAAAAAAGTGTAAAAGAAGGAGGTAGAGAGAAGGAGCAGAGAATGCAATCAAGTAATAAAGCAAGTAATGAGCAAAACATGAACTTAAATAAACAGGCAATCAACACCAGACAAGCAATTAGAAACTAGACAAGCAACTAGAAACTAGAATCTAGACTTGTTTCTCATGTGAGCCAAATGGAGATAGTGAAAAGTGATGGAAAGAAGAGGGTTCAGATCTGATAGCCAAGCAAAAGGGTGGTCCACGTGGGGACCAATGTGGGAACTGGGGTAAAAGGTAAAGGTGGTTCACGTGGGAACCGGGTTTGGGTAAAGGGGTGGTTCCCGTGGGAACCGGTTTGAATGATCAAAAGAGGGCCACGTGGGGCCAATTAAAGGTGAACAAAGATCTGATCCAAGTGGGGATAGATCTTAAGGAAAGTGGTTTGGTTCACGTGGGAACCGAAGTAAAGAAAGAGATTGGTTCACGTGGGAACCGGTTTAAAAGGAAAAGGGTGGTTCACGTGGGAACCGTTTTAAATAACATGCAGAAATTAAATGGCATACTTGGCACTTCAGATCTGATGAAAGATGGGTGAAATAAGAAATTATGAGATGGCATGAAGTTTAAGAGAGATGGAAAGAAGGAAAGGCTCACGTGGGAACCGGTCTAGATTTAGAACTAGTTGCAAAACAAAACACTAAGCACCCACGGTTGAAGACATTGCTGGTCCCACCGTGGTCGCCACAAAGCTGTCGACTCTGAAAATTCAACGGGGTCCTCTCCTTTTCAGGGAAGTCCGTGAACCCAGATCATCACCTCAAGAGGGGATGAGAAAATAAAGGAATAAAACTCGGAAAGCAACTCTCACCTCGGTCCCACAGTCACATTGATCCTCGAACTTTCATCCCTTGGCGTCGCTCGATCACCAAAGAGACGGTTCGGGTCATGTGGGAGGAGGGTGAGAAGAAATAAACGTGGTCTCCAGGAACCGTGGGTTCCGATTTATAGAATTGAAATGACCGTGTGTACCTTAGCATGAAGAATGTGAGTTAAAGCTTCTCCTTCTTCGGCCGGCCAATGAAGAAGAGTCCTCAACGTGTGGGTGCTTGATATTCTATGCAACTAGACAAACAAACAAGTGAAATAGACAATTAGAACTAGACAAAGTGGAGTATATGTAAAGAGAATAACATAAAACACACAATTGACTAGAAACTGACCGGATTCGGGTTATCTCTAACCCCTTTTTTTTAATTTTCGGATAAACAGAATAAAAGTAATTCAAAAAAATGTAAAAAAAATGATAGGAGATGAAGAATCACTAAATAAAGAGATAAGAAAAAGAACTGAAAGATTCTGAGTTGTATAGAGAAAGATATAGCCAAATTTGTGTTGTCGAAAAAGCCGAGAAGCAGTCCAGGATCTGCCAGGTGCGACTTTTCTTCTGCGCTCGTAAAGACCAGCCCCGACCTCAGAATCAAGTGCCGTCGATTGCAAACTGAAGAAAACTTGGAGAGGAAGAACTTTGATGAAGAGAGCTCGGGAAGCAGACGTCCACACACTGCTGTAGAGGCCGAAGAAGATAGACTTGGCAGATCACCTGCAGAACAGCCTTCCTCTCTCTTGAACCGACTTTTCTCTCTCTAAAAACTCGAAATTCTCTCTCTAAAAATCACAAAATCGATGCAGGAGGGTGGTTGGATGTCTTGAGATGCCTGGGGAGTCGTGCTCATGCCTCTGGAATGACCAGAATCAGAGTCCATTTATAGGAGAACAGAAGGTCTTATCGGAGCTAAAAAATAGGGTCTATGCGCCCCACCCCTGGGTGCATGTGCCCTGGTGCAGGGCGCATGCGCCCCACTAAAGGGCGCATGCGCCCCCGGGGGGGCGCATGGGCACAAATCTCGAGAATGTTGGTCTTATCAGTCCGTTGGTTCAGTGGTACAACTGGGTCCCTCGTGCCTCAAAGGTGGGGCGCATGTGCCCTCAAGTGAGGGCACAAGGCCACGTGCCTCACTGGTAGGGCGCATGGCCACGTGCCCCGGGTCCCGGGCGCATGTGACCAGGAACCCGGGCGCATGGGACTGGTTTTGCGCGTCCTTCTTCCGGAAGCCATTGCGAACACTCCCGAACTCGGAATTCGACGCCGTTTGTTGCATTGGAAAGATAACAGGCCGAAGAAGCTTTCTATAGCATCGGATCAGCCATCACACCCTCCAAACTTCAGAATTTTGTCCGGAAGTTAGGGCAGTGAACATAAGGTCCGATACTGGTCAAAATGACTTCGACGGCAAACCGGAAAGGTACGGAATGCAACAAAACTTGTCCGGGGTGTGAATATGACCATAACCTTCAATGCATGATCATTAGGCATTGGTCATTCAGCCAATTTCCGTGTTCACACGATTTACGTGCAGCTTTCGCTCGGAAATTACGGCTTTTTGCGGTAAACATCGGAAAACATCCGATTTCGTTCGGCGAAGCTCCAAATCAACTTAAAAAGACCCGGCATCATTCTAAGGTCAATCCCACATGTTACCCTATAAAACATGAGTTTTATGCTCTGAATTAGGCGAATTTGGCGTGTCTACACCATGCCCCCGCCCCCTTTGAAATGGGAGGGCGCGGTCAAAGCACCCTCACCCTGGGGGCACGCCCTACATGCCTTCAATTCGGGTGCATGCCCTACACACACCCACTTCCTTTGAAATTACACGGTCAATTTCTGAAAATCAGAAATTACCCCGATTAGCACCTTCTAAACCAGATTTTAGAAAGTTTCCCAGCTTAAGATCGATTATTTTGACCATACCCCCAAGTCGGTGGCACATTCAACTTATCAAGTCGGATTTTTACCAATTTTCGGAAGGTTTCGGCAATTTTTAGCAATAAGATGCGTAACGCGCCCTGCTCCCTTTGAAATAGGAGGGCGCGCCCTGAGCGCCCTTAGGTGGAGGGTGCGCCCTACGCCCTCCCACTTCCTTTGAAAGCCGGGGGCGTGGTCGGGCCAGTTTTCATATTTTGCACCGGTTTCAATCTCTACAAATTGAGGGCTATTCCCAATGACCGAAGGTTGAACCCCCCATGCCTAGCTTGTCTTGAGGTCATCCAAGCTCTCTCCCAAAGCCATCCCGACGTTTAAATCCTTGCCAACGTTGAGAGACAGATCTCGAAACAAAGGAGAAGGCTCAATCCATGCGTTCTACATCAACCGATTTCATCAGCTTCTACAGTAAATATGAGCCTTCTTCTGTAAAAGTCGTAAAAATAAGAATTGTTCTTCTCTTCGTGCTCTTTCATTTAAAATGACAGCATTTGATTTTGACTTGCCGTTTGTCCGTGGTGATTGCTGCACCGAGGGCACGCATCTAGGTTCTACTTTTTCATATCCGTCCAATTTTTGCTTTTCCACAGGCCTGTACGGACATATTCTAGAGAAGTCATCAACAGGAGATATGTTCCCCTTTGAGTTTTCCATCCATAGAAACAAACAGCACTTGATTCTAACATCAGGATCATCTGTATAATTTTCTACACTGAAGTCACACCAGAAGGGTGAAAGGCTACCCAAACTAGCTTGTTTCAACCAACTCGGCTTCAACTCAAGCCAATCCACTCTAGCTTTCTCAACTCATTTCACTCAGTTTATATACTGTTTTAAAACATCTTTTGGTTAATTTTGCATCATTCTTACATAATCAAAAACATAAAAAAGGGGTTAAGGCTCACCCCAAAGCCGGTGAGTTCGGTTTCAATTGCTTATCTCTCATCTTCTTATTACAGTTTCTACACTTCTATCAAGTTTAATCAAGCACTTCACTTTGTTCATTGTTTTAAGTTGCACAGATTGATCAAGTTAGCATCAGTTGGACTCTTCTTCATCGGCCGGCCGAAGAAGAAGAAGGTTGAACTCACATCCCAATCTCTTGCGCTAAGGTACACACGGTCATTCAACTCATTTCTTATTTTTCAATTCCATAAAGCGAAGCCCGCGACTCCTCGCGACCACAATTTCTCTTATCATGTTCTAAGTTAATTCATTCCTCACTCTCCTCCCACATGACCCGAACCATCTCCAGTGCTCGAGCGATGCCGTGAGATGAAATTTCAGGGATCAATGTGAGAGTGAGATCGAGGTGAGGATTTTATCGCTTTCCGAGTGTTTTTTGATTCACTCCCTTTCCCCTATTCCATCTTTCTCCTTCTCTTGAGGTGCTGATCTGGAACCCATTTATGGAGTCGACACCGATGAAGAAGAGTCCTTAACTACCACTTGCTTGATGTACCTGTGCAACTAGTAGACAAAGAAGACACAAAAATGTGTGAAACAAAGATTAGAACTGAGTGAAGTGTAGTAACTATAAAGAAAGTGGCATGATAAATAGAAATCAGAAAGAAACTCATCGACTTTGGGGTTAGCCCTAACCCCTTTATTTTTAATTTTTTATGATATATAAGATGATGTAAATATTAAATAAAATGATTTATAAATGATGCTAAATGAATGACGAAGAAGTAGAAACTAGAACGGCTCAAATTATAGCTAAAATGGGTGAGATGTCACCGATCTGGCCGAACAGCACACAGGGGTGAATGCACCCTTGACTTGAGGGTTTAGGGCATGGTTTATGATAGATGACGGACATGGTGGGGTTAACGAACACTTTGAGATATTGAAAATAACAGGATTGGAAAAAATGATGAGAGAACATACCAGTGGGGTTCAGAGATCATGGTGAGAAGGTGAAAATCTTGATGGGATGTATACAATGACAACGAAAAATACAATGAGACTAATATTACATGATGCATGTTAGGCTTAAAAAAATCAAAACTTACTTAACAAACTAATAGATTGAAAATTAGAGGTCAGGACACCTAATTGGGAACCATCTTCCCTTGATATTTAATTTTGGCTTATCCGTGAGCATGAAGAATGACTTCACCATCGTGGATTTTGATGAAGGGGATCTCAGGTCTAGTCTTCTTCGCACTCATGGTCTTCAACATCAATGCATAAAATAAATAGTAATGCACCTAGTATATGCTAAGAAGTAAAATGATAATGGTAAGTTTGCGATGTGATGATATGCATTCTCACAAAAGGGTTCATGTGCCTTGATGAGGACAGAGTTGTTGAAGAAAGTTCCTCAGCAAAGTTGAGGTCGAGGTTACGGTGACACCTCATCCTAAGAATTCTCAGGGGAGGCTAGCGGCGAGCATTGCCTTGTTGAAGTCTTGCAAGAGGTTTCTCAGCAAAGTTGAGGTCGAGGTTATGGTGACACCTCCTTCTAAGAATACTCAGGGAAGGGAACTAGCGAGCATCGCCTTGTTGTGTGAAGTTCTCCTTGTTTGTTCTTCGTGCCTGAAACACTCAAAAAAGGATATTAAAATGACAATATGGCTTATCCCCTTGAAATTGCAGTATGCCTTGAACTTTGTCAAGGGGTAATAGCTTTTGTACGGGTGTAAAAATAAAGCAACAAATATGCAATGAAAAAATGTGAAACATGAGAGATTGAAAGTAAATATGAATGTAATATTATTTTTTTTAGATTTTTTAAAAATATTCATTTTTCGGAGTTTTGAATAAATTTATTTAAAAATATTTATTTTTTAGAATTTTTGAAAATATTAAATTTTTTTGGAGAGAAAAATAAATATTGACAAAAGTCCTCATCACTCGGTTGTTATTCTAAGTTTGTTGGTAGATACCATGTGGAAAAGATGGGGTTCCTTTCTCAGAATCTTTCCGACCTTCAACCTCTGATCAGCCAAAGTTTAGCATTGATTTGGTTGGTCCACCCATACCCTGGGGTCTAAGAATGAAGAATTGATAAGGAAGTCCTTGATAGGCTTTGGAGATGTCGAGAGGGATTTCTCTACTTGCACCCAATTGCTCGTTGGGGTTCAACCTCTTCGGGTCTTTTCTTCTTTGTTGACAAACCTATTTTTGTTGCACACATTCGGATAGGTGCTTTGACATGTGGTGTCATTACACATCTTTTGACACATTTTTCATTTTGTACTTTTGGGTACTCATTTAGATAGGCCCATATTTTTTTAAACCTATGTGATTCATTGCCCATTTTTGGCACCCTTTTTCCCTTTTGAGAAGTTGGACCTTCTGAGATGGCCTCCTACTAAGGCAATAGATATTTTCAATACTCTCTCCTCTAGTCCCCTCCACCAATCTTAGACTGAATAGAAGAGAATAGGGTAAGGTTTTCCTTCCATCTCTAAGCTTTGCCTATCTTCTCTTAGGTGTCAGGTCATCCAGATTCTGGGATCAGGATGTGTTGTGTGTAGAATGGTATCTACCCTCGAATCTTAGAGAACAACCTAGGACATGTGGACTCATATCATACTGGTAGTTCTCTCCATTCTTTGAAGTAGATTACATTTCATGGGTGAATCAATTGTAAACATGCCTTGTAATGTAAAAAAATTATTTTGATAAAACCAAGGTTGTTACAAATACCATCAATCATGAATTTCTCTTAGTTAAGATTGTCATACAAATGTGAAACACAAAACATGGCCTTGCGAATAGCATGATGGTGGTGAATACCTATGAGAAGGAGTTTATTGTTGATGATGATGTTGCTTGTGCTGGCCTTGCCTTATGTTGCCTAGTTGCTTCCACTTTTAATATGCTCTAAATTGAATTAGATCAAAGATTCAGAGTCATAGGATGAAGTGAAAGATGTGAAGAATCCAATTTTGCATGGAGGAGTCAAGATTAATGATGTAGAAGGCAAAGATTAGGGTATCACCTAAGAAATTTCTCTAGCCTTGATTTTTATTGAAAGTAAAATTTAAAAAGGAGAGAGAATTGTAAAAATAAAAAAACATACTTGAAAATAAATGTGAATTAAAATGGGCTCTTGGACTCGAGAGTTGAGAAGGGACTTGAAGGCTCGAGAATGGTTGGAATCAAGGGGCATGTGGGTCCAAGAGTTGAATATGGGCCAGAGGGCCCAATTGATGTTGATGGGCATGAGGGCCCGATTGGAGGTGAGCTCGAAGGCGCGATTGGAAGTTGAGCCCGAGGGACCCAATGAAAAGAGTGGGCACATGGACCCGATTTAGATGGTTGGGATAATGCTTTTGATTTAGCAGATTTATGATGTTTTCGCAGGTGCTATTGAAGAGTATGGGTGCGCAAGCCCAAAGTTGAAGAAGTGGAGGCACGGGGGCCCTATTTTGAAGAAGTCTGGGCACGCGGGCCTGATTGTGAAGGAATAGGGGCATGCAGGCCTGATGTTGAAGGAGTGTGGGTATGTGTACCCGAGGTTGATGGAAGGTGGGCACGTGGGCCTGATTTAGAAGGAATTTGGGCACATTGGCCCGGTTGTAAAAAAATGTGGGCATGTGAGCCTGATTGAGGTGAGTTGTGGGCATACGGGCCTAATTGAGGTGAATTGTGGGCATGCAGGCCCGATTTAAAAAAAATTAAGGGTACATGGGCCCGATTAGGGAGAATATTGGGCACGTGAGCCTGGTTGAAGGAAAGAGGCACATGGGCCTAGTTGAGGAAAAGGGGTGCATGGGCCTGGTTGAATAAAGGGGGAACGTGGGCCTAGTTGATTTAAAGGGGCACATGAGCCCAATTAATGGAAAGGGGCATGTGGGCCCGATTGATGAAAAGGGCGCATGGGCCCAGTTGAAGGAAAGGGGCGTATGGGCTCGGTTGAAGGAAAGGGGCGCATGGGCTCAGTTGATGAAAAGGGGAGCATGGGCATGAAGGGATAAAGGGTGCACGTTCACCCGGTTGGATAAAGGGGGCATGTGGGCCTAGTTGAAGGAAAGGGGCATAAGAGCCCCGTTGATGAAGAGGGGCACATGGGCCGGGTTGATGACGAGGGGTGTAATGACCCGTTGAAGGAAAGGGGCACATGGGCTTGGTTGGATAAAGTGGGCACCCGAGCCTGGTTGAATGAAACGGGCACGTGGGCTCAATAGTAGAATAGGGCATGCGGGCCCGATTGATGGAAAGGGGCATAAGAGCCCAATGGAGTGGGATGAAATATGGGCCGTGGCCCTAAGATTGAAGGATTTTGGGCCCACGGTCCCAAATGATGGTTGTTAGAGAGATAAAGAAAGGGTTGTGGCCCTAAGATTGAGGAGTTATGAGCCCATGGACCTCGATCATTGATTGGGAGAAGAATAAAGATAGGGTCATGGCCCTAAGATTGAGGAATTGTAGGCCCATGAGCCCGATCGTTGGTTGTGGGGAGAATGTGATATGGGTGTCCCTAAGATTGATGCTAAGGGATTTGCCTGCCTAGCTGGTGGAGGTCCCAATATGCCTTTTCTTTGGTATACGCTCTTTTGGAGGCTTCTTGATTCATTCCTCATTTCATTGACCAATTCTATCTCTTTACTTCCCAGTTCAAGGGTCAATTCAATTTGACCAACATCATGAATTAATTCCAGTGATTGTACTGGTTGATCTATACCTGGCAAATCCTTGCATAGTCTATTATTGGAATGACAATCAACTAAATTTGTGATTTCTTCATCTATGCCTCTACAGTAGGCTCCTCCTCAGGTTGTTCTAGGGAAGAGGGTGTGCCTAGTCTAGGAGATTCTGAAAATATAGAAAAGCTTGGTTCGACCTCCCCTACTAGCTGATTTTGATCTTGAGAAATAGCAATGATATGTTAAAAGAAAGAAGTTGATTCCTCTGCCAAGGCAGGAGTATAAATGGTTGGAGTGATTGAATCTTCTGTTGGGGTAGGAGCATTAATGATCAGAGTGATCGGTTCCTCTACGGGGTAGGAGCATGAAGGGTTGAAGTGACTAAATTATCTACCTTAGGAGTAGGGATGATTGAATTGATTGGTTCCTTTGCCAGGGTAGATGTATTAATGATAGGAATGACTTAGGAGCAATAGAAGAAACAAGTGCCTTAACTGACTGAGGGTGAACCCTATTTTGAGATATTGCTTGAATAGCCAAGGATTGTTTAATTGGTATTGGCATAGAAATTGGTTCAGGCTGAGAAGCTATTGGTAAAATTGGTTTAGGAGTCAAGGCTTGGATGGTTGGTTGAGGGAGTGTTGGTGGAATAGGAAGAAAAGCCAAGGGCCGCATGATTGGCCGAAGGGCCTTTGGAAATGTTAGTGGAGTCAAAAGGCTGGGGATCCAGTTTAGTTAATGGAGTATTTGCACAAGTGACAAGAAAAACTTGATCGTGCACAGTTGGTTGCGACATTAGCAAGGGTAGCATGATCGGCTAAGGTTGGGGCATGGGTGGCCTAATCAACTAGCATCTAGGAGTTGGCTAATGATGATGATCTAAATGGAGTTGGAGAGAGCTCCTAGGTTGGTGCATAGCATCAATGTTCTTCTCAGTCATGAGGCTCAATTTATCATGATATTGTATTAATTCCATGCCTTCTTTTGCTTTTCCAATTATTGAATAGCCTGGCCCATATTATTTCTAGTGGCCTTGACAATTTTAAAATATCATTATTCTATTTCCCCTAGTGAAAAAACCATTCTACGATCACACCCTCTAAAGATTGCCTAAAAAGAAAAGCAAGAACTCTTCGATCATTTAGCCATCGAGATGATTTGCTCAAGAAATCATTGACATGGGTCTAGGGATCACATGAGCCATTGTAGTGATACTGGTTGGCATTTGTGATGGAGGGATGTAAATAGTATAGATGAGAAATTCAAGGGTTTCTTCATCCCTGGCAATGGGTGGAGAAGAGTACAGCCGGAATCTGGCTTCGATCGGGCAAACCGGCCTCGAGGTTGGGTGTTATGCATTTTTCCAAGCTATCCGGCCAGTTTGCCCGATCCAAGCAGGAATCCGGCTTCAATCGGGCAAACCGGCCTCGGGGTGGGTGTTATGCATTTTTCCAAGCTAACCGGCCAGTTTGCCCGATCCAAGCCGGAATCCGGCTTCGATCGGGCAAACCGGCCTCGGGGTGGGGTGTTATGCATTTTTCCAAGCTAACCGGCCGGTTTGCCCGATCCAAGCCGGATTCCGGCTTCGATCGGGCAAACCGGCCTCGGGGTGGGGTGTTATGCATTTTTCCAAGCTATCCGGCCGGTTTGCCCGATCCAAGCCGGAATCCGGCTTCGATCGGGCAAACCGGCCTCGGGGTGGGGTGTTATGCATTTTTCCAAGCTAATCGGGCAAACCGGCCTCGGGGTTTTTGGACAATCACATTTCTACTTCTATCTGATAGGTTGTTTGTAGTTGTACATCTTCATCGGCTACACCAAATGCGACGGGTACGCTCACAAGTTCATCTTGATTTGGTTCTACTTCATCATCGCTTCCTTCCGATAAGTTATAATAGTTACGTAGAAGTGACTTCACTGGTATCATCCATCCCTTACTCATATTGTCTTCCACATAAAAAACTTGTTCGACTTGATTTGCAAGTGCAAACGGTTCATCTGTCCCTAATTGCCTTTGTGTATTCAATGAAATAAATCCTTACTAATTAATCTTAAATCCTCTGTCCTTATTGTACACATCCCACCATTGACATTCAAACAATACTAAACGACTATTCCTATCAAATGATACCTCTATTATATCTAAAATTCGTCCATAATATCCATCACAACCAGATGGAAGTTCTGAAGTTACAATGACCCCACATAGTTGAGTGGCCTTGGCTGAATCCGAATTCATTGTCCAAAATCTAAACCCATTGCAAATGTACCCGGATAATGAGGATGCAAAACGGGATGGACTAAGTGATAAAATCTCTAGATCCTTACTGTATCTAGAAGACCCTGTGTTCCTTAATTCTTTAACATGTGCTCTAAACCAAACTGAAAAACTACACTCATTCCTACCTCCGTTAATAAAAGCATCATTATATTTTTGATGAAAATCCTTGATATCTTCAATTTGATTTAACACATATGAGTGGATTAAAGCTTGTTCTCTTTCCGTCAATATTCTAGGTACATGGGTGCATCTCAACGGACGTCCAACTACCTTAAACATTGAACCCTACTCACGATCATCATCATAGGGACCACCATCGTAGTTCTGATCTCGCTCATCTTCGTTTTCATGTCGCATGTACAAAGAAATAAATTGCGTGCACTCCTCTACCAAATAGCCCTGGGCAATGGAACCTTCAACTCTCGCCTTGTTGCCAACATAATCTTTCAATCTCTTTAAATATCTTTCAATCGGATACATCCACCGGTATTGAACTGGTCCGGACATTCTAGCTTCGTAAGCCAAATGCACAACAAGGTGAACCATAATATCAAAAAATGACGGTGGAAAGATTTGTTCTAACTTACACATTGTGATTGCAATCTTTGATTCCCAATCCCTTAAAATACTAGTATCTAAAACCTTAGCACAAATGACTTTAAAATACTGACATAACTCTACAATGGGCTTGAGTACGTCCTTTGGTATGATCCCTTGAAAAGCAAGAGGAATAATCACTTGCATCATTACATGACAATCATGACTTTTCAATCCACTAATGATCCTACTACTTAGATCTACGCACCTATTCAAATTTGATTTATACCCATCCGGCTCTCGAATGCTCTTTACAAATTCGAGTATGCGAGTCTTTTGTGCGTTACTCAGCTTATAGATAGCATCTGGAAACATAGATGAACTCTCATATGGATGTAACTCTAGACGGATTCCTAACTCTACCAAGTCTTTTCTAGAGTTCAGGTTGTCTTTATCCGATCCGGATAGGTTGAACATATCTAAAATATTGTCACACACATTCTTCTCGATGTGCATCACGTCTAAATGATGTCGGACAATCAGCGAAGCCCAGTATGGGGGTCTTTCAAAGAAGATACTTCTTGTCGTCCAGTTCTTAGTTTGTGTCAAATTCTTTCTCAAGCTCTCCAAATCTTTCTTAAATGTTTTTCCGAATCTTACAGGGTCAGTCTCCTGTTGTTGTCTCCAAATCCCATGTCCGGTTAGTATCTTTGGTGTACCCCTCTCACACGGGCGACCATCAAATAGATGTCTGTAATGATTCTTTCTCCACCGATGTGATATGGGTAAGAATCGCCGATGTCCTAAATAACATTGTTTTCGACTATGAACTAGTCGAACCGAATTTGTTTCTTCATTACATATCGGACATGCTAATTTTCCCTTAGTACTCCAGCCGGAAAGGTTGGCATAACCCGGAAAATCGTTTATGGTACCCAACAATATAGCTCTCAATAGAAAATTCTTTTTCGCTAAAACATCATATGTCTCCAATCCGATCTCCCATAAATATCTTAGCTCTTCCACCAACGGCTGTAAGTATACATCGATATCATTTCCGGGGGCTCTTTGACCCGGTATTAGACATGAAATCATCGTGTTAGCCGCTTTCATACACATCCATGGTGGTAAGTTATAAACCAATGTAACTATAGGCCACACACTATACTTTGAAGACATGTTGCCAAATGGGTTAAAACCATCGGTAGCCAATCCAAGCCGAATGTTGTGTTTTTCTGATGCAAAATTCGGATAAAGTTCATCCACTCTTTTCCAAGCGGGAGAATCTGCTGGATGACGCATTTCACCTCTCGATATATACGAACGTTGCTCACTATGCCATGACATCCACCTAGCAGTGTTTGTTGATATAAACAAACGCTGCAACCTATCTTTTAAAGGGAAGTAGTGTAAAATCTTCCATGCCACCTTCTTACTCTTTTGTTGTTGATCATCTTTGTATCTGGGAGACTCACAATGTGGACAACTAATTCTATGTGCATTCTCTTTCCAAAAGAGAACACAATCGTTCTTACATGCATCTATCTTTTCATAACTAAGTCCTAAGTCCTTGACAATTTTCTAAAGTTTATACTGTAGACACGCAATTTTGGCCTAGTTGGAGAGCTTAAATTCTTGTTTTCATGAAGAATATTTGAGTAACCTTTCAAGGGAACCGAGTTTTCCGGAAAAATTAAGGTTTTTGGCACATTTCAAAGAGGAAAATACCCTGTGTATAAGGGCACCTGGCGCCCTACTTATAGGGCACCAGGCGCCCTGTTTATAGGGCACCAGGCGCCCTATAAACAGGGCACCTGGCGCCCTGTATACAGGGCGCCTATATCCAAATTAAATTGATTTGACAGGTTGATTTGACCCCCCGTAGTGACTTGTCTTGTTGACCTGACATATCTCATAATGCTGGCGCCCCATATATAGGGCGCTATGCCACATGGCACTGCTTTTCGGAAATGACCAAAGTACCCTCTTTTGGGCTATAAATAGACCCCCATTTGGAGCTTGGAGGAGGTTCCAACCTCGTGCCACCCTATAGCTCATCCAACACCATGTTTCTAAGCCATTCTCATCCCCCCACAAGCCTTCAAATCGATCCAAAATCGTCCACCAAAAACCCTAAAAACCTTCTGTTTCTGTCACTCAGAAAAAATGATTTTCCTCCAACTTTGAGAGCTTCTACCCATCTCTCCTCTTATATCCAGCACCCAAACCCTCTTCCATGGGCTTCATTTGAGTATTGTCTACAAGGAGGAGCCCCTACTTTGTCCCGGAAGCCTCCCAGCACTCCGGAGCGGCGCCGCGAAGAGGAGAAGAAAATCTGTTCGGGCCAGACTTAGTGCCCCGTATACAGGGCGCTTTGACTTGGTCAACGCGCCCCATAAAGGGGGCACCTTCTCCTGGCGCCCTATATACAGGGCACCAGGAAGGACAGAAGCTTGTTTTGTTATTTTTGGATTCCGATCGTCCGTTTAATCTAGTTTTTGTCTTCCCTTTTCATCTTAGCACTGTTCATCAAGTTATTTAGCATGTCTTAGATCATTTTGCATCACATATATATATTTAAAACCTTCCAAATAGGGGTTGGGATTTAGTCCCAATCCGGTCGATTCCTTCCCTCTTTCATGTTTACATTTGAATTTGAGCATGATTCTACCTTTGTCACGAGAACTAATGATCTTTTCACTTGTTTCTATGTTTTCTTATGGACATTCTTAGGTAAATCTGATTGAGGCGGAGCTTCAACCGGATCGAAGACGAAGGACTCACTAAGCTCTCTTCTTTCGGCCGGCCGAGAGAGGAGAAGTCGGAACCCAACAATCTCCCCACTTCCAAAGGTACGACGATCATTTCTCTATTTCATTTCTTTTCATTCTACTATATTTTGGAGCCTTTGGCTCCTGGCGACCACACCCATTAACACACCATCCACCAAGTCACCAAAGAAAGCGTAGGGGCCGGGAGGGGGAGATCCGCGGATGTCCCGTTCCGGGTGCTTACACCTTTTGGCGACCACGGTGGGACCGACTTTGCTTTAGTGAGATCCTATTTTCTTTCCTAAAAATGTCCATTTGAAAAGCATGTTTACTTTCATTTCCATGTGAGTCATTTCCATTTCCTTACATTGTTGCTTGTTTACGTTGCTTACTACTTTCTTTGAAGTATCATCTACTTTTCTTCAAGTTTACTTGCCCTCCCTTTATCTTTTTAAAAGCATGGCAATCTGATTTTTAGCTTTGTTTATCATCTTATTTCAATTTAGTATCTTGAAGATCATCCTATTTCATGCCTTGACAAATATGCTTGCCTATTTCCTTCCATGTCATATTCCGTTCTAGTAAATTTGCTAAGCATTTCTAGTCAAGGTTAAGTGCTCCTTTCCATTTTAGTTTTTATTTTATATTATCTCATTGTCTTGTTTACTTGCTTCCTACAACATCTCATTAATCATTGTATGCTTTTATTTTCTTCTTGCTTGCTCTTTATTCCTTGACATTTCACTCGCATTTAGTTTGCATCGGAGCTTCGGGTCCGCCCGTCTCCTTAGGACATCCGAGAAGGGAGGCTCTCTCCTCCCAAAGCCCCACACATCCAAACACCCCTCTTGGTGGTTGCCAACTCCTCCTCCGGAGATTCCCTCTCGGAAGGACTGGGTAGCTTCCATCAAGACCTCCGTAAGTCCCCAGACGTGAAGGATTCCCTCTTCACTGATCGGGCTGGTTGTACCACTTTATCCCAAAACCCGGAATACCTATTACCTATCGTTGTGAAAAGAGTGACAACCTTAGATTGCTCAGTGTTGTGAGAGCATAGGGTCCTACCCATTTATTTGAGGGGACAATATTTCTCTTAACAAGCCATTAATTTGAGGTTGAAACAAAAAAAATTGCGTTAATCATTCCAAGTCTTTGCTATTACTTGTTTGCACACAAAAACTGAAAAGTAAACAAAAATCCCAAAATCGCCTAAAAAAAAAGAACCAAAACAAAAAATTTGCTTGAGAATAATTTGCTTGACAACTTGCTTGTCCGACAAAAGAAAATAAAAAAAGGGGTCAAAATTAAAACCAAAAAAATCCTTGAGCTGTTATTTGCCAACCTTCTTTTTCTGTCGTGTTTATGAATTTGAGGTCAGGTCGAGTTATCGGAATGGCGGATCAAAGATGCGAGCAACTACAATTGGAATACGACCAGTCTTATTTCTACCCTGATGCCGTGTGTGCCGTCAATGAATCTGAAGTTCTCCCTGAACCTAGTCAAACTTCTCCTCGACCCAATCCAAATTCACTTTGGGAGGCATTCTCTCATGCCGACCCTACCCAACTCCAGGCTATCAAAGCCATCCTCAAGGGCAAGTCCCCCACCGACCACATTCCTCCCGAAGGTGGCCTTCATATCTCTACCCCTCGGTCAGTGGCACACCAACCCAATGTGCCCACTCATGGCCATTCCCATACCGGGCTCATAGCCCCAATTTCTCCTCATCCGGTGGCTAATCTAGATCACCCCCATACGAATGTGGTCGTCCCTTCTAGACCACCAGTTTATTCTTCTAATCATCTCAACCCTACTCACCCTTTGGTGAATCCCCCAATATACCCTTCTCATCCGGTCACTTCGGCCCACCAAATCCCGATCCCGGTGCACCAAGCACCCGCTCCTCCTCCTCCTCTTGGGGAACCTTCTGTCGATCTAGCTATGATTAATAAAATCAATCGCATGGACGAACAATATAGAGAACTCAGACGTTTGATCGACGCCAAGGCAGCCCCCGAAATTTCTCTTCCTTTTCTCCCTACTTTTCATCTACCTCCCTCTGAGATGCCGGTATACCGTCGCTACAACGGAACCGGTAATCCCTTCATTCATGTCAAAGACTTTCTGTATGAGTCAGTAATGTGGCAGAACGATCCAAGGGCCCTGGCTTTTCTTTTCAGAAGATCATTGGAGGGCTCAGCTTTAGAGTGGTTTTACTCGCTTGACCCTTCAGAGGCAAGTAACTTTGAAATCGTCAAAGCCAAATTTTTGCAAAGATATCAAGATAGGGTCGGACCAACTTATTCCATCACCGACCTCATGGCTGAAAGGATGAAGAATGATGAAGATTTTATCAGGTATGCTGATAGGTGGAGAGCAATGGCGGAAAGATTGACAAATGCACTGTCCGAATCGGAACAAGTTAAGATGATCATCACCAACGCCACTCCCGCTTTAAAAAATGTATTGGCATTACATCACCCTGCCACGATGAGCGAACTCTACGAGAGAGCGCGGTATATCCAAACACAGCTCCGAGACTCTCCCATTATGAACCTTTTCGACCCTAGGCCCCGAGTCACCAAAAAAACAACCACCACCACCGCTGGGCCCGTGACTGAAGGCGTGATAACCAACGAACTTGTCAATATCCTGGGGAACCCGCCCATCAACCACCAACAGCAATACGAGGAGAATCCCCAGTATAGAAACCCGCGCCAAATCCAACCGGCACCTCGCCCCCAGATCCAACCCCAACCTTTCCGCCACCAAGCACCGAACCAATACCCCCAACAACCAATACAGACACCAGTCCCCCAGCAACCCCGGCAGTTGGCCGTACAGACCTTTGCACCTCAACCTCCCCGCCAACCGACCACCTACAACCAGGCACCTCCCCCCGCCACCTATGTACCACGAAGAGCAGGGCCTAGGAGAAATCATTACCCGCCATTACCGTACTCTCTCGTAGATATTTTTAATGCTCTTATGGCGGCAGGGCAGATCTCATTGCCGAGAGAAAAGTTGGAGTGGCCGCAGAATGCCAACACGGACAAGTACTGCTTATACCACAGATTCCCAGGGCATACAGTGGAGAACTGCTTTCAGTTTAAAGATTACATCCATGACCTCCACGAGCAGGGAAGTATTGACTGGGGCCAAATGGGCGAATACATCAAGGCAGTGAAGAACCAACCCCAGCGGCGGCGGCGAGCACCAGCTCGACAACAACAACAGGAACCCGGCCTGGGAATTATTCAGAACCCGCTACCCGCGCACGCACCGGCAACGGCACCAAAAAACCAGAGGGTTAACCCTATCTTAACCTCCACTGATGAACCCCGCGATAGAGGTCAAAATTGGCAAATCGAGGGACCTGCTTCCTTCATAAACACCAACCCCCCAAACCACGTTAACCGAACCGTTCACTCCATACCCCGAGTTGTCCCCGCCAGAAGAAGCCAACCGCCGATTATCCGCACGCCGCCACAACCAACCATAACACCACCAGCCATACAACTCCAACCGGGTAGGACCTTGATCCACCCGGTCGAGCCCCCACAAATACCACTGCCACTAGGACCCATCATTGTACCACCTCGTGCAACCACGCCACCACAATCCACTCATATCCCTACAACTCGGACCATCATCACTACATCCCTGCCTAGGCCTCCCATCATCCGACCCAACCCTCCATCTATCTCCACTACACCAACCATAACTCCCCAGCTCGCCACGGTGCTTAGAAGCGGGCGTATGTTCCAAAGGATTTTTCCCCAGGCCGGTCAACCAGGACGACCGCAAGAAGAATAAGAAGAACACCGGAAGAGCCGGTGCTAGGAACATCTTATGATTTGCCGAAGCACCTTGATAAAACCCTTGCGCGAATTTCCATTACGGAGCTGATTAAAAGGTCCAAAGCTCATCAAGAAGTGCTTCAACAATATCCGCAAAGAGTAATGGTTAATGAAACTCTCCCCTCAGAAAAGATTACATCGGTTTTAACCCCGAGAAGTGAACACCCTGCTCTCATTTTCACTAAGGAAGAACTGGCCGAACCAGAAGCGAGAAAATACGCACTATGTATCACTGTCAGTGTTAACAGAACAGATGTCGAATCTTGTCTAATTGACACCGGTGCATCCATTAATGTCTTGCCACCAGAAACACTACAGTTGTGTGGAATCCCAGAAGAAGATATTCGGCCATCACAAATCACTGTGACAGCATATGACAACTCCAAGAGGCCCGCCCACGGCATGGTCACACTTGAAGTCAAACTCGGACCCCGGGTTGTTACTGTCGACTTCCATGTTTTGGATATGGATCCAACTTACAAAGCCATCCTGGGAAGGCCTTACCTGGAAGCATTGGAGGCAGTCGCCTCCACCAATCACCAGTGTCTTAAATTCCCTTACAAGGGACAGGTGATTAAGGTGACTAGCATGCCCCTAGATCATCCATCTTCTCCACCACCACCCCTTGGGTTGCCAAACGAGCCAATTTTGACAATCTTGGATTTCCCAGAAATGAGTAGGCAACCCAGGCAAGTGTGGAGAAGGAAAAGAGAAGAAAATGAAACTATTGGGTGGCATATAATGAAGATTTTGGGATACCAGGAGGGCCGAGGACTAGGCAAAGAACTGCAAGGCATAGCTGAGCCAATCAATCCGGTGAGGTTACAACCAAAGAGAGGGGTTGGATATGATGGAACAACAGCCAATGGTCAAAATATCAAAAGCAAATACTTTTCAGGATGTTTACAAAAGTTTTTCATCAAGAAAGAAACCATTCAACTGGCTGAGAACAAGGAAGAACAAGAGATGGAGCAAGACAAAAGAAGAAGAACTAACGACCCTGAAGATGACGTGTATCCTGAAATATCTCTTTTGTTTTCCACCGATGAAGAAGGGTCAAGAAATGAACCACTCCAGGCTGAACCACCTGTCAACCCACCCAAGGGTCATATTGCCAAACCGACTCGAGAAAAAGGAGGGCCTTCCCTCATTATGTCATGTTTTGGGGCCGATGCCCCAACTCACTATGACGCTCTCCCCGGGCTTCTTGGCCCGATCCCTATTTCTAGGCCCTCAGGCCCAACTTATGGGTCCATGAACCCACTTGTAACTCTTGGGCCACCGAGCCCCTCTACTAAATCTGGGCCTTTGTGCCCATTTCCTCCAACTTTTGGGCCATCGAGCCCCTCTACTAAATCTGGGCCTTTGTGCCCATTTTCTCCAACTCTTGGGCCATCGAGCCCCTCTATTGAATCTGGGCCTTTGTGCCCATTTTCTCCAACTCCTGGGCCATCGAGCCCCTCTACTAAATCCGGGCCTTTGTGCCCATTTTCTCCAATTCTCGGGCCCTCGAGCCCATCTCCTAAACCTGGGCCTTTGATCCCGCATCCTCCTCTTATTGGGTCCATGAACCCACCTTCATCTATGATCATTCGGCCTACTGGCCCATCATCTCTTTCTATCAACATTGGGCCCGAAAGCCCCCTCTATCAAACATTACTCGAAGTCTTCCCCTCTTTATCAATATCTTCGCCTACTCTGACCCCCGTAGTTGATCTCAACCCAAATCGGGCACCTGAAACCCATTCTATCTTTATGTTTGCTTCCCAAAAAGCAACGTCCTCCTCGAAACTCAAATTTCAATCAAGGAAACATCTCAACTTGCCTCGGAAGGGCATTCGACCCAAGAAGCCACCAGATCCTTGATTGACCTTCTTTTCCCTCCATCCTCTCCAATAAATTCCACTCCATCCACCCCCCTCTTCCTCTTCTTATTTACTTTCTTCTTCTTTAAGTTTAGTTTCCAATAAAAATTGGACAAAAAAAATCAGAGGTAGGAGAGTTCCAGAAAGATACCTGCATCAGTTAGCTCCAAAGGCTTAGAACACCATCTTAGGTGGAGTACTTTACAAAAGGAGCTTGGCCGGTGTTCTATTAAGATGAGTAGACGAAGAAGAGGCTGAGTTGGTACTCAGAGAAGCACACTCCGGAGTATGTGGAGGCCATGTAAATGCTCAAGCCCTCGCCAAGAAGATCATCAGGCAAGGGTATTATTGGCCTACTCTGGAAGAAGATTGCTCGATCTTTGTCCGACACTGTCATCAATGTCAACTCCACGCAGACAAAATTCACTCTCCTGCATCTTCCCTTCATCCGATCCACGCCCCATGGCCTTTCGCTATGTGGGCTTTTGATGTTATCGGACCCCTCGGTGACCCAAACTCCACAAACAAAACCAAATCCTTCATCCTAACTGCAACGGAGTACTTCACCAAATGGGCGAAGCGGAAGCATATGCGGAGATCAAGGCATCAACGATACCGCACCTTCATCAAGCGCAACATCATTGCCAGGTTCGGGATCCCAGGTGACATCATCACCGACAATGGACCGCAATTCATCTCTCAGGAGCTGCGTGACCTTTGCAACAGGTATTACATCAAATTGCATCATTCATCTTCATATTATCCTCAAGGCAACGGTCAAGCTGAAGCCACCAATAAAACCCTGATAAAAATCATTAAGAAGACTTGTAAGTCTAGCGAGTTCGCGGGTGGCCGGATAAGTTAGTTGATGCTCTATGGGCCTACCGCACTTCTATTCGAACCCCAACGGGTCGGACCCCCTATGCCTTGGCATTTGGGATGGAGGCGGTAGTTCCATACGAAGTAATCATTCCTTCTCTCCGAGTCCGGATCGATCGAGAAATCCCAATGGATGAACGTCGAGATTCTCTTCTCGCGCAACTCGAACTCTTGGATGAAAGGAGGCTGGCCGCTGCCGAACATGCTAGATCTTACCAAAATAGACTTAAAAGATTTTATCATAAGAGGGTGGTGGAGAGAAAATTTGAAGTCGGTGAGGTTGTGCTTAAAAGAATATTCGTTAAGCCGGGCGGTCCCCGCTCCAAACTTCAACCTAATTGGGAGGGTCCATATGTTATTTCGGCTGTTTATCCCGGTAATTCATATAAGCTGACTAATGTAGAAGGAGAAGAACTAGCTCATCCCTGGAATGGTGTATACCTCAAAAAAATATTTTCCTTAAAAAAAAAATCACAAAAAAAACAAAAATCTATAAAATCCAAAGGTGTGAAGTATAATGATAGCATCTAATGCTTACTTGCCCGGTGCATCAACTTGTCGCTTAGGGAAATAAGGATAGGCATCATACTGCACACACTACACGTCTAGTCTTGAGATCCGATGATCGGAAGTCAGAAAGAAAGCTAGGCAACGCTTGGCAAAGGAAGGTCAACCTAATCCCATTCTCTTCTTGTTTCGGTCCAGAATAGATAAAAGGGGTTAGAATGAGGAGTATCGAAAATGCCCATTGCCTTAGTTGGAAAATGCCTCTGAAGGTCTGACTTCTTATTAAAAGAAAAGGTGCCAAAAGATGGGCAATGACCCCTCAGGTCAGCAAAAGAATAGACCTGTCTGAATGTGTACCAACAAAAGTCCAAAAGAAAAGGCTCCAAAAGATGGGCAATGCCCCTCAGGTCAAAATCAAGCAAAAAAAGAAGAAAGACCTGTCTGAATGTGGGCCATCAAAGAAAATGGGCTAGAAGGAAGGACCCGAAAAGTTCAAAACCCGAATGGGCAATGTAGGTATTAGTAGAGAAACAAGTTCGACATCCCTGAATTCTACTAAGGACTTACCACCAATCATCTTCCTTCTTTAAACCTCAAAGGATAGGGTTAACCGACTAGGTCCAAGAAAAGCCATAGCCTATCGAAGGCAGAAGGTCAAAAGATCTCGGACTAGGCACTTTCTTACACGTGATGCCTACTCTTAACCCTTAGGTAACAATGAGAGGCACCTATGGCAAGCAAGGCAAAGGATGAGATGGTCGTGTCCCTCACACCAAACCAAGCAAAAAAATCAAATATTTCAAAAATCCTAAAAAAGAATATCCAAAACACCAAAAAATCATAAAAAATACCAAAATACCAAAAACATTATAAAACCATCAAAACCCAAACAAATCAAAAATTTCAAAACACCTAAAATTTGCTTCTTAAATTGGCTAGCTGCCTTTGCATTCATGTTTAATTTCAGTCTTGCATATTTCCTTTTGTGCATACTTATGTTTTTCTGTTGTCTTTACCTTGATAAGGCCGATGTCCCTTGACAAAAGGTCAAGCCAACTTTGCCCTCTCCTCACAAGGAACTAAGCCAAAATAAAGTTCTAACCTCTTTTCTCAAGTGGATGCAGGAACAGGAGAAGGCATGCCAACTTCATATCCCCAGACACTTGGAGGAAGAAAAAACACAAAAAAATCAAAAATTGAAAAACAAAAGTGGACTACTCCGACCCCTATTAGGACTTGCATTTAGTATTGCATCTATCAAAATAAATAATATTTGAGATGTTGAAGACCTCAAGTCTAGAGGGCTGAGCACGAGAACCCCTTCAACAAAATCGGTGAGGGCTCGGTCATTCCCTAAGCTTGCGGATAGGCCAAAGTTGAATATGCGGGGACGACGGTTTCTTCATGGATGTCACGACCCGTTATGTTCAACCTATATCTTCAACTATTTTCTTATACTTATTTGTATTTCTTTAAACCCGGCATGCATCATTCGATACATGCATCATCCCACCACACCCATTTCCTGCTTCCTTCCAGTCCCATCATGAACCTTTTTAAAGATGGTCTTTTATAGCCCCTAGAGGAGGTCTTGTTTTTCCGAAAAATCGGCTTTCAATATGTTTCAACGATGTTTTCATCAAAACAAGAAGTTTTTCCAATTCAAATTGAACCGGTATTTATGAGTAAACCTCATGAATTTGAAGAACCCAACCTTTGTTGATTGGCTGTCTCCTCTTTACCTTTTGCCATTTACTTTTCAATGCATTTCTACCGAGTCCAGCACACCATGCAGTTCGGGTCCTGGTCGGTAACAATTCTCCCCCACGTGGGATTTTAGTTATTTACTTTTAGTACTGTTCTTCTCTTTAACCAATCAGCCAGAGGGAAGGTTTCGATAAGACAAAGGGTAATCTCGGAGTCCGGTAAAGTTTTATTCCACTCAACTAGGCCAATGAGGGCGTGTCTAAATCTACACCTTGGCGTCACCTTTTCAGTCCATTACCACTTCATTCCGCTACGCCTCATTACGCTTCGCTACATTCGCCTACACTTCATTCGTGTCACTCCCCTACAAAGCCGACGCCAAGGCGAGGCAAGCTGTAGACACGCAATTTTGGCCTAGTTGGAGAGCTTAAATTCTTGTTTTCATGAAGAATATTTGAGTAACCTTTCAAGGGAACCGAGTTTTCCGGAAAAATTAAGGTTTTTGGCACATTTCAAAGAGGACAATACCATGTGTATAAGGGCACCAGGCGCCCTGTTTATAGGGCACCAGGCGCCCTGTTTATAGGGCACCAGGCGCCCTATAAACAGGGCACCTGGCGCCCTGTATACAGGGCACCTGGCGCCCTGTATACAGGGCACCAGGCGCCCTATATACAGGGCGCCTGGATCCAAATTAAATTGATTTGACAGGTTGATTTGACCCCCCGCAGTGACTTGTCTTGTCGACCTGACATATCTCATGATGCTGGCGCCCCATATATAGGGCGCTATGCCACATGGCACTGCTTTTCGGAAATGACCAAAGTACCCTCTTTTGGGCTATAAATAGACCCCCATTTGGAGCTTGGAGGAGGTTCCAACCTCGTGCCACCCTATAGCTCATCCAACACCACGTTTCTAAGCCATTCTCATCCCCCCACAAGCCTTCAAATCGATCCAAAATCGTCCACCAAAAACCCTAAAAACCTTCTATTTCTGTCACTCAGAAAAAATGATTTTCCTCCAACTTTGAGAGCTTCTACCCGTCTCTCCTCTTATATCCAGCACCCAAACCCTCTTCCATGGGCTTCATTTGAGTATTGTCTACAAGGAGGAGCCCCTACTTTGTCCCGGAAGCCTCCCAGCACTCCGGAGCGGCGCCGCGAAGAGGAGAAGAAAATCTGTTTGGGCCAGACTTAGTGCCCCGTATACAGGGCGCTTTGACTTGGTCAACGCGCCCCATAAAGAGGGCACCTTCTCCTGGCGCCCTATATACAGGGCACCAGGAAGGACAGAAGCTTGTTTTGTTATTTTTGGATTCCGATCGTCCGTTTAATCGAGTTTTTGTCTTCCCTTTTCATCTTAGCACTGTTCATCAAGTTATTTAGCATGTCTTAGATCATTTTGCATCACATATATATATTTAAAACCTTCCAAATAGGGGTTGGGATTTAGTCCCAATCCGGTCAGTTCCTTCCCTCTTTCATGTTTACATTTGAATTTGAGCATGATTCTACACTGTCACGAGAACTAATGATCTTTTCACTTGTTTCTATGTTTTCTTATGGACATTCTTAGGTAAATCTGATTGAGGCAGAGCTTCAACCGGATCGAAGACGAAGGACTCACTAAGCTCTCTTCTTTCGGCCGGCCGAGAGAGGAGAAGTCAGAACCCAACAATCTCCCCACTTCCAAAGGTACGATGATCATTTCTCTATTTCATTTCTTTTCATTCTACTATATTTTGGAGCCTTTGGCTCCTGGCGACCACACCCATTAACACACCATCCACCAAGTCACCAAAGCAAGCGTAGGGGCCGGGAGGGGGAGATCCGCGGATGTCCCGTTCCGGGTGATTACACATACCAAGTGTTAGGAACACTTGCATCCTTCGGTAATACATCCTTAAATAAAGACAATATACTACTCATGCATTTTCCATTCAAACCATTTACTGACTTCAACTGAATCAGCTTTAAAATAAATTTTAACTTAGATATTTCTGTGCATCCTTCATATAATGGTGTTTCTGCATCTCTTAATAGCAAGAAATGCTTGTGTGTTTCTATACTTGGTTCACCTTCATGATGTATAGATGCTTGTTGAATATTTTGAATGTCTTCAAGCATTTCTATTACATCGTCATTTAAATTCTCATGTTGTGCTTCATCTAATCGAACTTCATTAACGATACTTAAACTAGGTTCAATTTCTCCGTGACCTATCCACGTTCGATAATTGGACCATATGCCATCACATATTAGATGTTCTTTAACTACATCTCTTTTTAAAGTAAATGTGTTACAACACCGTCTACATGGACATTGAATCAAAGTTTTGTCTAATCCATGTCTAAATCGAGTCCTACATTCATCGTAAGCATAATCTAAAAATTCTTCTACTCCTTGAAGATACCTAGGACTTAATCTGTTAGGAATATCTATCCAAGACTTATCTAAGCTCCTCGTCATGTGTTAATATAAATAAAGATGTATATGCACAAAAATAAACAATGAGATAAGAAAGTCTCGAAACAAAATAAACACAAATCGAACCACCTCCAAGAGAAGAAAGTCTCGAACGAGAATGTCGTTTGAAACTACCTGAAAATAAGAATTAAAGCCGTCATAAGATAAACATATTAATGACATTGAGTTTCATTAAAAAATTCTTATTAATTTTTTATCTTCTACTCTTGTTAAAGAAAAATCCAACTACATACACCCCATCAGATGGTGAGCCGCAGCAATGAATAGCGCGCGGACTTCCAGTTTCAGAGCCCCGCGACTAGGGATGTAAACGGTTCGGTTCGGTTCGGTTTAGTCTTTTTTTCCAAACCAAAACCGAACCGATAAGGGGAACCGAACCGGATCGTACCGGTTCAATGAGCTTTGAACCGATTGTGGTTCGGTTCGGTTTGGTTCGGTTCATCGGTTTAATGTATATTTAAATAAATAAAAATAAAATAAAATAAAATAAAATATACATTATAATAATTACTTAAGATTAATATGAAAAGTAATACTTTATTTATAATATATAATTATATCTTTATACTAATTAACTTAAATTTATAATAATATATATTTAAAATTGATGTAATATATATATTTAAATGTAACATAATATGTAAATAAAGTGGGTCAAATTTTGACAAATTTGTCAACTAGTTTACCGGTTCGGTTCGGTTTGGGGAGGTGCCGAACCGAACTAAATCGATAAAAAGTTATCGGTTCGGTTTGGTTCAAAAAACCAAATAGATAACCCATCAAACCGAATCAAACTATATACATATTATTTTTCTTAATAATAATGTAATGTTTTAAACAATTCGATCCAAGCAGTTCGGTCCGGTTTCATTCGATTTGTGAGCCTTCCGAATCGATGAAATCGAAATAGGGGTTCACGCCGAGCCGAAGAAGCCGGATCGTTTAGCTATACGAGTGATCTTTTTTATTCATGCTGACGTATAATTTAAAGAAATAAGCATAATCTAATTATAAAAGACTTAATACACTACAATACGACTATTTTTCTAAACAATTTATTACACTAAAATGCTTTCTACTTAATTTGGCATATATCATGATTTCCTAAAAAAATTACATGGTCTCAAAACACACGAGTGCTAGATGATTGACCACACAACTAACCCTAGCCGATATGAAATGAAAGATTTATCAATAAACATCCACTTTTCATAAGACTTTAAATAAAATTCAAATAGAAACTAATGAATAAACTAATTTCAGTTAAAATATACCGTGGAGGATAATGCCCGGACGGATGTAGCGAGGGGAGGGCGGCGGCAGACTGGCGGCGGCGCAACAAGGCAGCGGCGCCGGCGCAAGGAGGCGGAAGCCGCGGCAGCGCAAGGAGGCAGCGCGGCGGCGGCGGCGGGAGCGCGGCGGTGGCGGTAGCGGCGGCTGCGGCAGCGCGGCGGCGGCGGCGGCAGCGCCACGGCGGCGGCGGCGGCAGCAAGGCAGCGGCGGCGGCAGAAAGGCGGCGGCAGCGCGTCGAGGAGCAAGCGGGGGGGGGAGAGGGAAGGTGCCGACGGGGTTTTGTAAACCCCTAATGTATTGGCGACGGCTGAAGCCGTCGCATTTGGTACGTTTAAGTACAACAGTGACGGCTGAGGCCGTCACAAAAATGAGTCGACCGTTGAACGGTCGAAAAATTTTATTGCGATGGCTTAGAGCCGTCGCTATTAACTAAGTTGGCGACGGCTATCCGTAGCCATCGCCATTTACCCGGACCGATGGGTGTTCCGGGTGCATTTTCGGGTTTGACGACGGCTTAGGCCGTCGCTAATAAGCTATATTGCGACGGTTTCATAGAGCCGTCGCTTATATCTTTGTATTTGTCGACGGCTTAAGTATGGACGGCTTAAGCCGTCGCAATTAACTCTTATAGAGACGGCTTAGTAAAGCCGTCGCCATTAACCCGTCCCTAATAACTTTATTTCTTGTAGTGAGTGTTTCAGAAATTTGTGAACGAAAGTGGAACAATTCTCTCCATCACAGGTAAGTCCTCTTAGTCCTTCTCACATCTCATTCCTTTTAGTCATTCGTTTTCAAATCACAATGACTGCGGACAAGCAAGAAGAAATAGCAACAACTGTCAAAACTTAATCAGAAATCGCCGTATCCGATTTGAAAACTCACATTCTTGATCTTCTTCTTATCTAGCGGTGCCATGGGGACTACGAGAGACTGATGCCAAGCAAAGCAACGCTTCTTCAAGCATATATTTTCTGGTCTATCTTATAAGTTATTTCACTGATGCTAATGCCGAGTTGTTTTCGAGTAGAAGAATTCGATCCTCGCTGAAATAGGAAAAGGGAAGTTTTCACAGTCAGGCCAAATTGTCATAGCTTTCGTCTGCCTTTAGCCGTCTTCTTTCCTCCGACCTTCCCATCCCCGTTTGTTGAAAAGGCTAGCGAGGGCTTTCTTTGATGCGTCCATCCCTTTCTATCTACAGTTAGAGTCAGCGGAGTACTCATTTGATTGATGCCTCGGTTTGCTCGAGAAGGCTGACCTCATTCTTTCACCAGAGTACTGAGTTGATGATCAGCCAGGATCGATAAAAATAAAGAGAGAAGAGAGGCTCGCATTCAGGAATCGCAGTTGTCGGTATGGTTGACTGGGTACGCCACACCCTCGTTATAGCATCAGTCTCTCACGTTGAGCTTTCTTCTTACCCATCACCTATTTCTCTAATCTTCATACGAAAATCGTATAGCAACGACTGGCTTCCGTTTGTTCCTAAAGTTCGTGAGCTATGGTTCACTCATAGGGCTCGGCTAAACCTGAACCCCTTCCATGGAAAGCCCTAAAAAGAGGCAAGCCCTTATCATATTCTCTTGATCACTGGCTTGAAGATTGACGCTTCTCTAACTTCCAGCTTCTAGATACAATAGAAGACGGCTAAAGGAAGGTAGCTTTACTCCCGAGCGAATATGAAATGTAGCGAGACTTTCACCTAACTTTCAGAACTAACTAGACTGACGTTTTCATTGAGAACTCGTTGCCATAACTACAATAGGGGAAGGATTTCAAAGCTCGTAGAGACTGAACTTTCCGGCTTGAAGCTATAGGCTAACGTAACGTCTACCCGAAGTGCTTTGAATTCCTATGCTTCCTAACCGAATTCATATTTCACCACTTGATCCATCTCGAGCATATTATACTAAATGACTGGAAAGACGCTCACTCCCCCGCAAGCGCCTCGCAACTTGAATGCTTAGGCACCTTGCTTGCTTCAGCTGCTTTCCTTACTTCCCTTGCCTCACCAGCTAGATACATTATAAAGAATTGACTTCAAGGTGAAGGAGCGCTCGAAAGCCTACGCGCTTGTAGTTTTCTCGCTTGCGGAAAAAGAAATAAAAAACCGTTTCGAAAAAGAAACAACAAGGTCATCCTTTCCTGAATCTTAGCTCTTCTCTTTCTCATTCTTCTACTGTCACTTTACTGGGCCAGAAGATGTAAACCGTGACATCTCCAGCCGACTTCGTACAATTTCGGCGATTAAAAAAAGCTTAGCACCACAAGCGCCTTCTTTCCACTTTTGTCGTTCAGGAACAAACACTTCGCCAAATTCTTTTGAGTCCCGGCCCGCTTTTTCCCACTAACCAATTACGACCACCGAACAAACTTGGTTGACGAACATGGTTTATGCGCCGCTAATGTAGCGGCTTGTCAAGCATTTGACAAACTCACACCATCCATTTCAAATGGGATTTGTCCAGTGGACACATGAGCAATCCAACCCGTAAGATTTCCTTTTCCTCTTCCCATTCTCACTTCTGTGGGTTTCCCATAATAGGAAGATCTGCGAGAACTCTTACCCATATCTTACCATTTCATCGAGATTGTCCACTCATAGCATGTTGGAATTGTCCGATTATAGCCCGACACGCTGCTTCAATGGCTCGATATGAAAGACGACCAGCTCCACAACTTTTGGTGCCATATATTCAAAAACCAAGTTGTGTACCATCCGGTTCGCGGCCCCTACTACATCCGCCTTTACGATATTTACGAAATATCTTACGTTTCGGATATAGCACGCCCCTTCCTTTTTTACAATATGAGATCCACACTTTGACACCTGAGATTCCGTAACGAGTAGATATTGGAGCAGGAGTATAATCGATTTTCTGGTTAAATACATTACAAGATCTTTTTCAATACTTTCCGCATTCAGTTCTAGCTATTTCCGCACCTTCTGATCAACCTGAACAACTAATACATATCCTCCTCCACCCCTTTTGGCATTATTAAAAGAATATCCCTCACCATGTGACTCAAAATAGAAAGAAATGAATTGTTCCTTGGTTTAAAAGAGATGTCTTGAGGAATTGGAGAAGCACTTTGATAAACAGATTTAATCTTTACCGACTTAATTAAGGCACTTGCGGTGTGTGTTTTATTAGACAATAAAGATCGCATTTTTTTCACTTCATTCAAATAAGAATTATACCTGTATGGAATTCTTCTGTTTCTAAGTATGATCTCTATCATCATCTCTGTTCCCTTGTTCAATTCTCCTATCCCACTTAGGTCTATGAATTTCTCTAACAATTCCGCAAGCGCCTTATCCTTACCCATGAGAATCCAACATTTTTGACTTAATTGACCTGGGAGTTGTTCCCGGGCATCCTCAAAAAAGAGATTATTATACACCCCAACCCCATCCCTTGGAAAGAAAAAGGTAGCACCGAAGAAAGGAAAGAGCGAAATGGTGGTATTTGTTGTTCCCACGAAGCGAAGATCATTCGCTTGGCGAATGAAGTGGATCAACCTCTTTTTGGCTTGGGCCAAACACTTATTCTCGTTGGTCAAGCTTTCTACAAAAAAACCGATGCGAGCGTATTCTCTTATCTAAGCTTCCTCCCTTAGCTCCCCACATCGTAGATGGTTCAGCCAAGCTCGGTGCCACAAAATGATTGAGAACTACGATGGGGTCAAAATGTATTTTGTTCTTAGTATTAAAAAGTATTGCATGACCGAATAATTCAAGGAGGGGCGCACAGTGGGAAGGGTCCTTTTTAGTAGATGACTCGTCGGGCCGTCAGAGTGGGACTTCTTTGGTAAAAGGAACTTGAATAACTTCATTTTTCTGAAGGAGTCATCATTTTCTATCAGTAAGGCTATGTCATTTACAACCCCGGCGTATTTCGGATGCTTGAAGGCCCCGCTAACCCGAAGTGATTTAGAAAGATTCTTCTTTATCGATTGTGATCGGTCATGGTATCCATAGCATTGCATTTTTTCGGCTGGATTTCGTTTTGCTTCTCCCAGTCATCGTGCCTGATCGACTCGACTCTTTTCCCTGTCCCCTGACCTCTCACTTCATTTTGTTTTTCCTCCTCGCTTTGAAGAAGACACCCGATCGGCCCGACCTTCCCAAATGCCCACCACCGGCCCTTCTCCTTTATGGGTCTTGATTTGTCGTGTCATTTCAGTCATAGTGGTCGACAGGGAAGAAAGAAATGAATGAATGTCCTTTTTGGAAAATGTAGAATAATACACCTACCGAGATGAAAGCCAAAGGCACTTATCGTAGGTGGACGTATCGAACCAAAATAAGATCTCGGATTGACATCTTGATACACTGATTTACCATAATAATAAATTGAGTCAATGGTGACGGGATGGGAAGAGTTGCTTCTTACTTGTGGGGGCTTCCATTCACCAGCACAGACAACATACAAGTGCACTCTGAACCGTGCTGGATAGTCACCTATCACACGGCTCTCAAACCCAACGTGTGGTAGATCCCGGGGGACAAAGTCAAAGTGCTAGATCCTTTGCCCCATACTTTGTGATGCTCCTCCCCGCCGATCAAGCAGCGATGCTACTCGTGATAGGCTTAGCTTAAGCCGCTAACGTTCAGTTCGGATAAGTAAAGTCCCTTTGGTCGGTTCGCTCAAGTGGTCTTCCCCTATCTTCTCTAACGTTTCAGAGCTGTTCTGGTTTGAGAAAGGAGCACTGCCAAGTCCACTAGGGGCGTCATGAATGAATAAGAAATGGACAGCTGAGGGAACATTCCACTTCGACCAAGAATAAGCTAGATGTCGATTTCACACTTGGGGTTGGTAAGAACTGAGGGACAATGCCCCCCTAACCTAAGTTGGCCTACCAGTGAAGCAACTGGTACTTAATCGAGCGGGGGATAGTTTGGTTTCGTGCAATGCCCCCGCAGCAGAAATAGGCGGTTGTCATTTGAAAGTAAACGCCCCCACCCTCGCTCTATTGGTAAAACGCTTCGAAAGAAGAACGTATCGACAAGGCCCCGACCAGCCAGCCCGCCTCTTTTCTTTGCCTACTGGCTGCCTAGCTCGTTATTCTTTGAGATCTGGATGGACCGGTTTGGGTAAGCATTCATTCTTTAGATCTAATGCTGCAAGCAGCAAGCGTAGGCTGAAAAGGCAATACTCACACTTTGGGGTATGGCGCTAAGAAGCAACCCGGGGTAATTACTAAAGCTCTTTTCACGTAGGGGTAATTACTAAGCGAAGCTGGCATAGTTTTGTAGCACGCATACGCAAGCGCCTGTTCTACAAATCTACAACTCTTTTTACTGAGCCCATCCATATTCGCATCCACCCATTCTCTATTTTTCCATCTATGATTTTAATGACAGCTTCAACTAGGCTCCATTTTAGAGAGGGCTTTCGGTCTTAATCAAGATAGGGTCAAGGGCGCGTTGGAACGGTAGCTGCTTAGTCTCATCTGAGAGTCAAATCCATTTGTACTGCTTTTGTTTCTAAAAAGAAAAAAAGGGGGTCGATTCGATTTAGACTCCTTCCCTTCCACTGAATAGCTGCGCTAGTAGATACTACAAGCCCTCTGCCCCACGCATCTAACCAACTCGCGTGGTTCACCGGTTCCACAAAAAACTCTCATTTTTTGAAGCAGAGCATAGTGCGGCGCCGAGCGAGAAATGTCTCTTCTTTTGGTTTATTCAATGATCTGAACTTAGCACTTGTTTTCTTATTGATTCCTGGGGCTAGGCGTTCACAGAATAAGTCAGTCTATCTGAACCGAAAACTCACTTCTCAGATCAGTGACGGCCTCTCCAGCTCCGCTGGGTGCTGGGGCTCTGGATGCGCTAGTGATCGGCACATTAGGGGAGGGGTTTCTCGGCATGGTTTCCTGTTCGTTCATGATATCTACATTCAACTGTGCCCCAGAGACACGGTCTAAGCAGGCCCGCCCAGTGTGCTTCTTTCACGACATGCTCAGGTCCCAGGTGTCTTCCTGTGGTCTTCTAACGTTAGAAGAAGTCGTGTTCATCCTGGGCATATGCAACGTCCTCCCACGCCTTTTTTTTAGTAAAATATGGGACAAAGATTAGGAAAAGATGGACCGGACCCATTCGGTGACTTTCACGGTTGCCCTCAATGAACTGACTTGGATCTAAACTATGATTCAGATCAAGTCTTACCAAAATAGGATTTCCTTTTCGTGTTATATGGTGCTTAGACTTGACTTTATCCCCTTTCTTCCCTATCTAATGTTCTCGAAGGTCTTCGTTTCCGCAAATTGTTGACCAAGAAAGAAATCTTCCTTTTGATCTTGTACTCTACCAATCGATAGCTAGATTGAACACCAGCCAAATCTCGACAAAGATAAGTACAAGCAAGTACATCAAAAACCACAAGCGCCTGAAGTGAAAAAGAGTCTCTCTCTATGTTAATTTATCTAACCCCTTATTTAACTTTGGCATTTCGCCTTCAGATTTAGTTAACTGTGATTTTTAAATGTCCAAGGCCCAATGGGCCAGCTTCATGTAAGTAGCACAATGAGCCGGTCTTCAAGTCATGTCAGCCTGGTAAGGCCAGTCTTCAAGTCCTTTTGGCCCGGTTGGCCTGTTTTGAACATCTTGGGCCCTGGCGGCCTGATTTGCTCTTCAAGGACCAGCATGGCCTATTTGTAGCACTTCAAGGCCAAAATGGCCAGCTTCATAACCTGTATGCCTTTGCCATTTTTTTGTTTTTTCATGCAGCAGAAGTAGGTGGTGCAAACCTCTATGTAAAGATCTAAAGAAGGACAGGTTTCGGTGCTGTTTCTGAGAGTTGAAAATGGGCAGACTTCTTTTGCCATTCAGGTGTTGTGTTGAAGGGCCACCAAGGGGGCACGCAAGTTCCTTATTAAGGTATGTTTTGATAGGACAAACATGGGCTGAAAGGGGGCTTATGTTCGGATGCTTCTCAGGTGGGTAGAACTTGGACTATTTGGATGGCCAAATTGGGAAGTCAATGGGCTGTGCAAAGGCATTTGATGGGTGGAAATTAGGGCCACCCAGCTTAACTCTTGGCCCGTCTAGCAGATTCCAAGAGGCCCGGGCTGCCACCCCTCCTTCCACACATTAAAGAGGATGTGTGGTTTGCTTAGGGTGTTGTAAAATCTGTCTTGGTTGTGTTGCACATTGGGAAAACTAGGTGACCATCAAAGGTGCCTGACATGGGTGCTCACAAGGGGGGCAGAACTTGGGCCAACAAGGGGGCCTGTTTTACATGCCATTCGGGGCCTGATTGGGGGAGGCAGGAGGTATAAGTTCAGGTGACCATCAGTGGGGTCGAACCAGCATGATAGTGGAAGGTTTCTGCGCCAACATGGAGGACCAAAAGGGTGCACAAGGGGCTGGTTCAGAGGCCTATTTTTGGGGACAGCAAGGGACTATTTTTGTGATGGCCAAATGATGGGTGCCCTTGGGGCTAAAGGATGGCTTTCTATAGACCAACGTGGAAGGCACTCAAAGGGTCTGAATGGGCATTACTCAGGGGGTATGCCACCATAGAGAGGGTAGAGAAGAGAAGGGGAAGAGTAGAATTAAAGGGCTACATCGGAGCACACTTCTCGTACTCACCATTTTTTTCTTCTCTCTTGCACTGCAAGTGGAGATGAAGGTGATGGGATGAATGTGCCACCAAACCCCTCTTATCTTGCTATTGGATGAGAAAAGGGGTCTTCTTATTTCCGATGTTGATGGAGGGAGCAAAGGGATGAAGAGAGCTTCACTGAAGGATGAAGCTTGCTGCTATTGGCTGTCTGCACTTGTCTCTAGCACACCTGCAGGAGCTAGCTTGATTCTCCCTTCTTCTCCTTCACTTGGCACACCAAAGAGAAGAAGAAAAGCTTGATGAATTGCTGTTGAAGACATCCACACAAGAGGAGGAGGAGCCTGGTTCGACCAGAGTTGGTGAGGGGAAGGAGAGGCAGAGCTTCCACAGGGTGATCAGCCTTTTCTTCCAACATGGCCAGCTGAGGGAGCTTTTATAGGGGCTGAGGGGTGCCATCTTAAGCTAGAGATAAGCCATGGGCTGTTGAGGGTGGATAAGGATAGGCCATGGGGGAGGTTGAGAGTGATAAGGGTAAACCATAGTTAGTTGTTGAGCTGGCGATTGTGCGCCAACTAGAAAGAGAGGGAGAGAAGGGTGCGCACCTTCTCCTTCTTTCAAGGAGGTGTGTGCACATGACAGGTGTAAAGGAGGCTGGTTTGACCCAAGCTTGGATGAGGATAGGCTTGGTTAGTTGTAGGATTAGTTAGGATGAAGATAAACCAAGGGAGAGATAGGGATAAGCCATAGGAGGTGGTTGAGGGAAGTGGTTGAGTGGGACCCACCAGCCAAGGAAGGAGGAGGTGGGTGCGCCTCCCTCCCTTATTTTCTAGGGCTTCTTGCATACAAGGAAGGAGACAGAGCTGGTAGGTTCGACCAAGGCATGTGGAGGAAAGCGAGAGAGATCCAATCTAGTACATTGGTCTAAAAGTCCCCAATCCGATGGCTATCGTTAATTTCGGCCAGAAATTAATTAAACAACTCCCAAATTGACTCTGAAAAATATAGAATATCCCCTGATAGCTGTTGATCTCATGCTCCATCACGATGTGTGGTTGAGATCCCCTGAGTTGCATCAGATCTCCCGATTTTACTGATTTCTCTGATTAGTGCGATCTCGGCTGTCAATAATGCTGAAAACTATAATAATTGTGTGTAATTACCTCCTCCCATTGGCCAAATTTATTTTTCATGTATCAATATTCATGAGATAAAAGTTTCGGGCCATGAAAATTGAAATTATTAGCTCATTGGTCAATCCGGGAGTTGATCGGACCATTTTGCCCCTGGTGCGACGGTATACAGCTTTTCGTCCAGATTTGATCTTTCATGCATATCTCTTCATCCAGTGGTCAAATTTTTGATCCGTTTTGAGCGTTGCCTAGATCTATCCAACATTTACAATGTGGTAACATTGGAATTCCATGTTAGAGTCCCAATTTGTCCCAAAGTGTCGGAGGCAAAATGGTCATTTTGGCCTTCCGATGTCTGTTTTCCATGTTTTGGGCACCGTTACGAAGCTCTCAACTGGGGCTATGCAATGAGCACATTATCTTGGCCATTTGTAGCATGTCAAGCCATGCCAAGGCATTTCCAGAGCCTATTTGCATCATCTGTTCTTGAATTTTTCAAATCTTGGTCAGATTTTTCGCACCGACTTTGGCATTGCTGAAATTTGTATCAAACGAGCTAGGTGGAAAATTTTGGTGCCAACAAATACCCCCCACAGGTAGTTTCTTGGAGATGAGAGTCGAGAAGGGACTGCCCATGTAAGTTGGCATCTAGTATTTCTTCAGCTCTATCCCTGGCAATCTATCCACTACTTCTGCTACATGAGCTTCTTCGGGACTGAGAAGGGCTTGGGCCCTTGTACATGACCAGCCTTGGCTTCTTTTTTTGTTTGGTTGCCCATCCCCCATTAAATAAGCACATCTGATGGTTTCAATTCCTGCATGCTCCCCAACATATAGGCTTTTTGAATGAGCCACTCCTTTGTTCTCTTGTTGTTGTTGTTGTTGTTGTTGTTGTTGTTGTTGTTGTTGTTGTTGTTGTTGTTGTTGTTGTTGTTGTTGTTGTTGTTGTTGTTGTTGTTGTTGTTGTTGTTGTTGTTGTTGTTGTTGTTGTTGTTGTTGTTGTTGTTGTTGTTGTTGTTGTTGTTGTTGTTGTTGTTGTTGTTGTTGTTGTTGTTGTTGTTGTTGTTGTTGTTGTTGTTGTTGTTGTTGTTGTTGTTGTTGTTGTTGTTGTTGTTGTTGTTGTTGTTGTTGTTGTTGTTGTTGTTGTTGTTGTTGTTGTTGTTGTTGTTGTTGTTGTTGTTGTTGTTGTTGTTGTTGTTGTTGTTGTTGTTGTTGTTGTTGTTGTTGTTGTTGTTGTTGTTGTTGTTGTTGTTGTTGTTGTTGTTGTTGTTGTTGTTGTTGTTGTTGTTGTTGTTGTTGTTGTTGTTGTTGTTGTTGTTGTTGTTGTTGTTGTTGTTGTTGTTTCACTAATCCGACTGTCTCTCACGAGATTTTCACCTGGACCAGCCCCCTTGACGTTTTGCCTACATGCTTCTAAAGAGGTTTTCATGTAGCGGGGTCACCTAATTTTGCCTAGAGTTCCTTTTCAGGTTTTCACTCTAACCAAGCTTCTTCTTGACATTTTTGCTCTTGATCGGTCATTTTCGGGAGATCAGCCAAGCCTGTTGGGCATCTCTTTTTTCAGCCCCTTTTTTTTGTTTTTTTTGTAGGGAATTGAGGCTTCCCTTAAGCCATATATTGAAAGGTAGATCAAACAAAGTGTGGATTCGAATGGTAGGTGTAGATCCTAAGGTGAGTTGGGGCCCTAAGAATGAGTTTTGTATTTTGAGGACATTTGTGGTCCTATGGTTGAGATTGTAAGGAATAGAAGGTTTTTGGGTTTGAAGGAGCTATAATGGTCCTTAATCTGGACCAATAGATATCATCTATATCCAAAAATCATTGATCCTTCCACAAAATCCAAACTATTGTGAGATTGATCAACATCTAATCATATAATATCAAAATCCCAGGACAATTTCAAAATTCCGACCTCAAACATATAATTTCAACCTTAAATATATATAATTTAAACCCTCATTCATGTCTAGGATCATTGATTCCAAAGGACAAATTTTGATTCATCCAAACCGACATCCTCTACCCAGGTAGGTCAAAATAGACCTTCCAGCTAGGTTATTGCTATGATACCAACCCATCATGCCCCGGATTTTCTAATAGGCACAGTGGAATAAATTCAGGTACGGGACCGGGGAAATAACCCCTGAACTATGTCGGTTTGGAAAAAAATTATAGAATAACAGGTCATACAAAACAAATGATTCAATCCAAAAATAAACCATACCTTCATTCAATATGAACAATTCATAAACCAATTCTCTAATATTTTCTACACTATTCTTAATCCACCACGCTTTTGCTGCGCTAAACTTGATTACCTGAAAATTGTTAAAAGTTATGGAATGAGTTACACAGGCTCAGTAGGACTTATACCCAACTTTCCTATTAACCTAAATGATATTAATATACATTAAAACTCACAAATATCATTATAACATAATTGCTAAACTAATTATCATGATTCTATTATTTAATTGGGTCCTTTCCAAAATTGATTAACCGATTTAACTAGACTCTACATGAACTAGACTAACTATAACTTAACCAACTAAAATATTCTATATGTCATGCCACCTAAACTTACATGAGCCTACTGTGTATGCTTTAATACCATTTCAGTTCCATATATCTATGTAAATTATATACTATGCTTGGCGATCCTCACTCCAGCTCTAAATATATATAAGTGTAAGGAATCATCCATACAAATTTGGTGCAGTGGAAGCGACGATTCTTATAAGTTCCTTTAGAATCTGTCTCAATCGAAATCGAATGACGAAAACCAAAAACCAAAAACCGATCAAATCGGGTTCGATTATACCTGATAGGGATTAATATAATCTCATGGAGATAAAGAAGATGAGCTTATCCAGCTCTTCAAACCGTTCAAATGTCCAGTCTCCAGCAGTATTCACACGAACATCATCCATAGCAGGTTCTCCCTTCACATCGGCCTCGAGAACTCTTCCCGAACAGAGCTCCATCGACCATGGACACCTTATACAAAGAGAAGGAGGTAGGTAGGAGGCTAGGGATGTGGTTTTCACCCTTGGCTTGATCGGGTTTGGCTGAAACCATTAGTATTTATAGAGGATTTTGGAATTTTTCATAAAAACCCAAAATCTACATAAATTACCCCCTTGCCCCTATACTTGTGGATAAGTCCGTTTGTGTGTGACCCACTAGGCCCAATAACCTATTTGATTGAGGCATAAATGAAATAGAATAATTCTATTTAATTTAATTAAATCCGTTATCTGATAACAGATTAATCGGCCTACCAATCATGAAGAGTACAAGTCACATCCCATGATCTCAAATGGCTATGTAGATAATCTCATCTCCAATGAGCCTTTCCATCATTAGTTATCGCATGGATATAAGCCCTCATCCATCCAATGTCCCGATCAGAAAGGAGTACGGCATCGACTGTCAACTCCTTAGCATACCGACTCTACAGGATCTTGTACTCGGAATTGGATCAATTAGAAAACTCCTTTTCCAATTATCCTATCAACCCTGGCCAAGGATTTAAAGCACTATCCCATAGGACATTCACTCTCACTTATCGAGAGTGGACGATCCCTTGTTGTCAGCTCAATTACCTCCATCGGGTTTTCCTTGTACCTGATCCATCACTATACTGGACCATCTAAACGATGATCCATAAGTCAATGGTCAAAGCACAAGTTCCACCCAACAAGGTATCTTTGGTGACTCAGGTCAAATATCCAACCATGCAACCATGATGATAGAAAACCCTAATTGACAGTTCGGTAAGATACCATTCAGGGTTTCTAATTCGGTCAATTCAGTAAACTCATTCAACTAATGAGCACCTATATGTATATCTCAGTGTCTCCACACTAATGACCAATGAGATTTTTCATCCTCATCACGTGAGAAGACATCACATACACTAGTCTATCTAAATTCTTGATGTCACGTCTCAAATATCTTATGATTAGGAACATGATTTAATCATCATTGTATTTTATCTTTAGATGATCAATCTCATTATCATAATCTCATCATGATTTAATCATCATTGTATTTTATCTAGGACTTGATTATGATATCCACATGTGATAAGAGCTTATAATGAAGATTAGCCTAATTAATTGAATAAGATATATCTAGAAATGTCGAATCATATCATATATGATTGGCTTGTAGGGCATACTTTTCTATCAATAAGAAGTACCATATAGTAAGCTAAATCTCAAAGTACATCTAGGCAGGGGCGTACTTAGGATAAATCACGGTATCCGAGATCGAAGGATGCACCGGATCAATCTATTTCCACTGCTGCCCATGGGCGATTTTATCATACGCTGGAGGAGCAAATATTACATCACATGCATCATAGCATCAATAAAATTTCACAAGCAAGCCATATAATTACTCTGAGAATACCAATTCAATCCAATATGCCAATATACACAATTACTGAATCCAATATGCAAATTTACCAAAGTAGATTTACACAATACCAAATCATGCAGACCATTCAATTAATGCAAAAATTCATGCAATATATCAAATTAGGAACAATATGCAAATATACCAAGTTATGCATGTAATCCAATTATACTCCAATTCATGCAATTGACCCAATCAAAAAAGAATATACAGCATATTAGACATGCTAACTTCAATTAATCATAATTCAATATCAATTCATCAAATAATGCACTTTACAACTTTATGCCCCTAAGAAGTTAACTAATTATGCTAAGAAATCATTAGGTCAATTCAAATTCCAATTCAATTTGTCAATTATTAATCTTTAAGATCATACGTAACATAAATCGGATATAATTAAAATCTTAACAGGTCACAACTCAATTTTCATAACTTAATACAAACAATATAATTAACCTAAACCTTGATTAATTATATTTATGACTAGCTAAACCAGTTCATGAAAATGAATGCAGCTACACATGAATTGCATGATTGGCATTTTAATAAACCCATACAGACAATCAAATAATTAAACTACCATTTAATCACCAATCTCTAACTATTTATCTAATAACCATGTTTTAGCATGTTAATTGACATATCGAGATGCTAAGGATAAGTTGGGATGCCTACCTCGAGGTATCGATAAATTCTCAAGTCCAGAAGAAGTTGGTTGGATGCCCTACCATGGAATAGCAATGAGTACGTCAATCGGCAACGTCAAACGGCGATGACAAACTAGAAAGATATCAATATTTACTAAATTGTTAAGTAACAGAAATATCCCAATATAAAATGAGAATGAGAGATTATACCACTCACCTCGGCAGACCCGTGGGTAAGCGGTGCCAGCCGCGGTGTGCGGGCACAAGAGGTGAACCCACAGCAGCGTGTGGCGGCCAGAACGACGCTACGCATGAAGGCGATGATGGTGGGCAAGGCTGGGACTGTGACATGCGCACGGGGCAAGGAGAGAGAGAGAGTCAGGGGGCTCACCGTAGAAGAAAATCAACATGCGGCAAGGGAAACAGAGAAAGAATGAGGGCGGGTGCAGGAGGCGGCGACCGCAGGCATGCGGGATGGTGTCTACGGTGCATGGGAGAGAGAGAGGTGGGTCGTGACTACGCCGCTTTCGCACAAGCGCATGACAAGAAGAGAGAGAGAGAGAAGGATGAGGGTCACTACGGCAAGTGCGCGGGTGCACACGGAGACAGGGGGCAAGAAGACCATGGCATACAGCGTCGTCGACACATAGGCCACACGGAGGCGGCCCTCACCCGCTCGCGTGGGGTGCGGGGAGAGGAGAGAGAGATAGAGAAGCGGAGGTCGCGGTGGATGGTGCGCAGCCGCAAACTCACAGGCACGAGGGCACATGCAGGATAGGAAGAAGAAAAAGTGGGAGAGAGCAGGGAAGCTAGAAAGGAAAAGAGAAAGAGAAAGGGAGGGTGCAGACGGTGGTGACGACAATGCTCGTGGCGACACCGGCAATGGTAGAAAAAGAAGAAGAGGGGGAGCAGGCAGCTGCGCCGAGGGAGGGGAGAAACAGGGGGAGGGTGGCAAGAGCGGATGGCGACGATGGCAGCGACAAGCATGGGCTGGACGATGGAGGCGACAATGCAAGAGGGGGAGAAGAAATAGGAGGAGAGAGAGGCGGTGGAAGAATCGGGAAGCGGGGGAGGTGGTGGAAGAGAGAAGATTCGAGAGCTTTTTTTTAATTAACTGGATATTACATCTTATGAAGGAGCTTTGACTGGAAAATGCTGAGAGAAATCTATGAAAGTCGATGATCATAAAAACAGCATGTCGAAACAAATATTGGCTTCTCTTTCACTTGGGGAGGTTGGTTGAGTCAAGCCTAGGGCAGTTAGAAGATGAGTAGAGTAACCCTAGATCATATCCCATGTCCAGAATTTATAGAAAATAAAAGAGAGGATGACTTGGGGAGGTTGGTTGAGTCAAGCCTAGGGCAGTTAGAAGATGAGTTGAGTAACCCTAGATCATATCCCATGTCCAGAATTTATAGAAAATAAAAACAGGTGCAAAACTATGAAATAAACTGGATGCGCCCTCAAGTTGGGGGCGCGGTGGCCGCACCCTCAACCTGGGGGTGCACTGCCACACCCTCAGTATGAGGGCACGGTGGGCGCACCCACAACCTGAGCAGTTGTTGTTTTCTACCCGGAAGCTTCCAGAAGACTTCTAAAATCCGGATTTTCAAAATAGATGCACCCCCAACTTGAGGGAGCAGTCAAAATGAGCATATTTTTAGGAGGAAACCTACCAAAATGGATTTGGAAAGTTGGAGAATAGGGCAACAAACCAGATTTTTAGAACTGGACACACCCCCGGTCTGGGGGCATGCAGGCCGCACCTTGGGTATGTGGGCAGGCAGACCGCGCTCCCACCTTGACGGCACACAGAATGCACCTGCAATTTTAGGGCGCATTCAGCTCTCTCTCTTATGCATGCCTACTTTGCGAGCCGTAACATGCAAATGGAACGTACGTTTCAACTCCCGTTTGTTGCATATGAAAGAAAACTTACAAACACAACTCCAAAAATTGGTAAACCAGTCAGTGCACATCCCAAGACTTCCATATGGGGCTATAACTTCTAGTTTATCCTCTCGATTGCGCCAAAGGCCCAAGCAGTGATCCTAAACTCGAAAAAGTTGGCGATAACATAGAAACCTTAGAATGACCCATAAAATTGGTGGTAATCCATACAACTCAGGTTGATGACAAGAGATGATGGGAGGAACATAGAAAACTTGAAAAGGTGCACGTAAGAGCCAAGGATGACTCAAAGAACTCAGAATAATAAAAAAGGTTAGCGGCAACCTATACAACTCAAGTTGACGACTGGAAATCTCGAGAGAAACTTAGAAAACTCAAAGAGATGCTTGGAAAAGCTTGGAATGATCTAGAGAACTATGAGTGCCCGAAAAAGCCAGCGGCAGCCTGTACAATTCGGGTTGATGACCAAAAACAATGGGAGAAACCTGGAAAACTCAGAGATGTCCGAAAGAGCTGGGAATGACCAAAGAACTCATAATGATCAAAAGAGCCGGTGGCAACCTGTACAACTCAGGTTGATGATTGGAAATGATGGGAGGAACCAGTAAAACTCAGAGAGATACTTGGAAGAGTTGGGCTGACTAGAAGAACTCAGAATGATAGGAAAAGTGAATGGCAATGTGTACAACTCGAGTTGATAATTGGAAATGACAGGAGGAACTCAAAAAGCTCAGAGAAATGCTCAAAAGAGTTGGGAATGACTCGTAAAACTTGGAATGATTGAAAAAGCCAATAGCAACCCTTACAACTCAGGTCGATGACCGAAAACGACAGGAGGAACCCAAAAAACTCAGAAAGATCTAGAAAGACCAAAATTAATGACCAAGTGACTTGGAGATGCCTATGGGGTTTTGTGATGACTGATTGCTGATTTGTCATGAAATGATGAGACAGATCTGGTATGCCATGCCTCCCAGTACTAACCAAGATGACTTGACGGCAACTGGGAATCTCTAACAGTAAGTAGAAAACATATAGTGAGTAGCAAAAGGACATGACACAATGGCCCTCATTCAGCAAACACAGATTCGACTAGGGATCAGTAACTCATCCTCATATTTCTAGTAAGCTAATTGGCTCATCTAAAAGGGGTGGTTTAGTTTGATTTTAATGGTGTAGACACACCAAATTGGCTTGATTTGGAGCCCCGGACTCCTATTCCATTGGCAATATCCTTTATTTGACCATTATCGGATCCGGATTACCTCGTGGAGATGAGCTAAGGATGTTGGTGGAGCCTCTCGTGGGTTGGGAATGGACCAATGATTTTCGGAATAATGTCATAACTTTCAAGCGAGAGCCGCGTATGAACTGTGAAAACACGAAGCCTACTCGATGACTGACCTTGAATAGTCCATACTTGAACATTTCAGGAGTCCCGTGTGTGTTCCATGACATTCGGGGTTTCCAACAAGTCATTTAGGTAGGCGTTGGTCTATAATGGCTTTTTCGTTATGGCTTTTCGATCTGTACTGACATGGCTATCCCGGACCACGTGTTAGGCATTTCTGATCATCACTGGGTCTTTTCCAGTCATCCGGGTTGATCCTAGTCGAATATTTTTATCAATCAGGGCCATACGGCCGTTTCGGTCGATTTTAGGGTTTCCTAGCTTTTTCGAGCTTTGGTTCACGTTTACCAGGTTAACCTCGGAATTTTTGATGTTTTTGACTGTACCAGACTTGTTTGTCATCATTTTAAGTCATCCCGAATTGACCTGAGATTTCTCGACCGGAACCGTGCCCTTTTGGATCTCCGCCTTGGTTTTCGGCTTTTCGCAAGAGGGTAAACCAGTAGAAAGCCCCGTGCAAATGTCTCGGGAGTCATGCCAACTGGTTTACCAACTTGAGTAGGTGCGATTGAAGGCCCTCTTTCCAACGCAACAAATGGGAGCCGAATCGGACATCCCGTTTGCAAGTTACGGCCCGCGGAATGCACGCACAGGAGAGAGTGTATCATGCCCCCTCCCCCTTTGAAATGGGAGGGTGCAGTCACCGCACCCTTACCCTAGGGGCGCACCATGCGCGCCCTCAGTCTAGGGGCACGCCCTACGCGCCCCTGCTTCCTTTGAAACGCGGGAGCGCAGTCCATTTTTGGAAATTGTAAATTACCCTAATTAGCACCTTCTAAACTGGATTTTGGAAAGTTTCCCCCGCTAATTATCATTTATTTTGACCGCGCCCCTAAGTCGGGGTGCATTCATCTTATTAAGTCGATTTTTAGCAATTTTCGGAAGATTCCAGTGATTTTTAGCAATAAGACGCGTAACGCGCTCCCGCTCCCTTTGAAATAGGAGGGCACGCTCTGCACGCCCTCAAGGTGAGGGTGCGCCCTAAGCACCCTCAGGTGGAGGGCGCACCCAACGCGCCCCCACTTCCTTTGAAAGCCAGGGGCGCGGTCGAGCCAGTTTTCATATTTTACACCGGTTTCTATCTCTATAAATTGAGGGCTATTCCCAATGACCCAAGGTTGAACCCTCTATGCCTAGCTCATCTTGAGGTCGTCCAAGCTCCCTCCCAAGTTCGTATCAATGTCCAAAGCTGATCCGACGTTGAGAGATCGATCCTGAAGTGAAGGAGAAGCCCGATCCATGTGTTCTACAGCATCCAAACTTCATCGACTTCTGTAAAAAATTTGGGGCTTCTTCTACAAAGGTCTTCAACAAAAGAGTTGTTCCTCTCTTAGTCCTTTTTCATTTTCACCCAGAAACACTCAATTCTGACTTTCCGTCTATCTGTGACGATTGCTGCACCGAGGGTGTACATCAAGGTTTTGTTCTTCCATATCTGTCCACTTTCTGATTTTCTACAGGCTTGTATGGACGGATTCAGGAGAAGTCATCAACATAAGATATCTTCCTCTCCAAGTTTTCCATCTATAGAAATAAATGTCTCTCGATTCCGACATCAGTATCATCCGTATAATTTTATGCACTAAAGTCGCGCCAGGAGGGTGCAAGGCTACCCGAACCGGCTTGTTTCAACCAACTTGGCTTCAACTCAAGCCGATCCACTCCATAAACTTTCTCAACTCATTTCACTCAGTTTATTTACTATTTCAAAACATCTTTTGGTTAATTTTTAATCATTCTTACATAATCAAAAAAACACAAAAAAGGGGTTAAGGCTCACCCTGAAGCCGATGAGTTTGATTTCAATTGTTTCTCTCTCATATTCTTATTACAGTTTCTACACTTCTATCAAGTCTAATCAAACTCTTCACTTTGTTCATTGTTTATAAGTTGCATAGATCGATCAAGCTAACACCGGTTGAACTCTTCTTCGTCGGCCAGCTGAAGAAGAAGAAGGTTGAACTCGCATCTCAATCTCCCACGCTAAGGTACACACGGTCAAATCAACTCATCTCTTGTTTCTATTCCATAAAGCGGAACCCGCGGTTCATGGCAACCACTTATCTTCAATATTCTCATGCATTAAGTTATTTATTCTTCACTCTCCTCCCACATGTCTCGAACCGTCTCCGGTGCTCGAGCGACACCATGAGATGAAAGTTCGGGGATCAATGTGAGTGTGAGACCGAGGTGAGGATTTTATCGCTTTCCGAGTGTTTTCCTATTCACTCCCATTTCCCCTATTCTATCTTTCACCCTTCTCTTGAGGTGCCAATCCAGAACCCATTTTTTGAGTCGACAAATGGTCCAAAAGGGATGTTGCCAATGGAGTAAGAGTTTTCAGCTCCAAATTAGATCAAATTGTCATGTCTACAGTTTGCCTCGACTTGATGTCAACTTTGCAAGGGAAAGGTATGTAGTGCAGTGAAGTGAAATGTAAAGAAACGTAGCAAAGCGAAGTGGATTGTAATAGAATGTAGTGGAGTGAAATAGCGATAGACTAAAAAGGTGGCATCAAGGTGTAGATATAGACATGCCTGTCGACTCTGAAAATTTGAGGGGGTCCTCTCCTTTTCAGGGAAGTCTGTGAATCCAGATCGTCACCTCAAGAGGGGATGAGAATAGAAAGGAATAAAACTCGGAAAGCAACTCTCACCTCGGTCCCACACTCACATTGATCCCCGAACTTTCATCTCTTGGCGTCGCTCGATCAACAAGGAGACGGTTTGGGTCATGTGGGAGGAGGGTGATAAGAAATAAACGTGGTCTCCAGGAACCGCGGGTTCCGATTTATGAAATTAAATTGACCGTGTGTACCTTAGCGTGAAGAGTGTGGGTTAAAGCTTCTCCTTCTTCGGCCGGCCGATGAAGAAGAGTCCTCAACGTGGTGGGTGCTTGATTTTCTGTGCAACTAGACAAATAAAAAAAGTGAAAGAGACTATTAGAACTAAACAAAGTGGAGTATATGTAAAGAGAATAACATAAAACACACAACTGACAAGGAACTGACCGGATTCGGGTTATCTCTAACCCCCTTTTTTATGTTTCGAATAAATAGACTAAAAGTAATGCAAAAAAATGTAAAAAAATAATAGTAGGATGTATAATCACTAAATAAAGATATATAAGAAATAACAACAAGATTCTGAGTTGAATAGAGAAAGATATAGCCAAATCTGAGTTGTCGAAAAAGCCGAGCAGCAGTCCAGGATCTGCCAGGCGCGACCTTGCTTCTGCGCTCGTCACGACCAGAAATGACCTCAGAATCGAGTGCCGTTGATTGTAAACTGAAGAAGACTTGTATATGAAGAACTTTAATGAAGAGAGATCTGGCAGAAGACATCCACACACTTCTGTAGAGGCCGAAGAAGAGAGACCTGGCTGATCACCTGCAGAACAGCCTTCCTCTCTCTTGAACCGACTTTTCTCTCTCTAAAAACTCGAAATTCACTCTCTAAAAATCACAAAATCAATTCAGGAGGGTGGTTGGACATCTTGAGATGCCTGTGGGGTCGTGCTCATGCCTTTGGAACGACCGGAATCAGAGTCAGTTTATAGGAGAACGAACGGCGCGATCCAGACTAAAAAATAGGGTACCTTGCGCCCTACCCCTGGGCGCATGCGCCCTGGTGCAGGGCGCATGTGCCCCACTGAGGGGCGCATGTGCCCCCCAGTGAGGGTGCATGGCACTATTCCCGAAAAAAATAGTCTTATCCGGTTGATCGGTTCAGTGGTAGAGTCCCGGTGAAAAACTGGGTCCCTCGTGCCTCCAGGGTAGGGCACATGTGCCCTCAAGTGAGGGCACAAGGTCACGTGCCTCACTGGTAGGGTGCATGGGCACGTGCCCTGGGTCCCGGGCGCATGTGACCAGGAACCCGGGCGCATGGGACTATTTTTGCGCATCCTTCTTCCGGAAGCCATTGCGAACACTCCCGAACTCGAAATTCGACGCCGTTTGTTGCGTTGGAAAGATAACACGCCGAATAAGCTTTTTATAGAATTAGATCAGCCATCACACCCTCCAAAACTTCATAATTTTTTCCGGAAGTTAGAGCAGTGAACAGAAGATCCGATACTGGTCAAAATGACTTCGACGGCAAACCGGAAAGGCACGGAATGCAACAAAACTTGTCCGGAGTGTGAATATGACCATAACCTTCAATGCATGATCATTAGGCATTGGTCATTCAGCCAATTTACGTGTTTACACGATTTACAAGTGGCTTTCGCTCGGAAATTACGGCTTTTTGCGGAAACTTCAGAAAACATCCGATTTCGTTCGACGAAGCTCCAAATCAACTTTTAAAGACCTGGCATCATTATAAGGTCAATCGCACATGTTACCCTATAAAACATGAGTTTTATGCTCTGAATTAGGCAAATTTGGCGTGTCTACAGCTTGCCTCGCCTTGATGTCGGCTTTGTAAGGGAGTAGCATGTAATGAAGCGGAGTGATTCGGAGTGAACTGTAATGGAATGCAAGTGAGCGTAGATGAATGTAGCGGAATGGAATGGTGATGGACTGAAAAGGTGGCATCAAGGTGTAGATATAGACACGCTTATCTGCCCAATCCAGCAAAATGAATCTCTCTGAGTATTCTAGATCACTTTCATGTTCTACCAAAACCACACATAATTGATTGGTAAAAGACATGCCCTTGGCACGAGAGATGAAGAAGTAAATGATAAAGGATGTAGCCAACCCTCAACGTGGTGAGGAGTCCTCGAATTCGTAGGTTCATCATCAGCCAGCAACCCGAACTTTGCGGTGTTCTTGTACTGTGATGGGCTAAAGTTTTAAAAAAGATTGATTTTAAAATGAAAAGAATACCAATCCATCATATTTGGAATCTCAAGTTCATTCAAGTTTCACCAAAATACTTAGTTTAATTCTGAGTGGAAGAACCTCAAGTTCTTAAAGGGTTCGTTTAAAGCATAACGAAATTGCTCGGGTATCGTGAAAACCATGAATCACGCTCTAGTAGAAAATCAAGTATTCGGAAAATGACAAGACAGATTTAAGCCATAGTGGGATTGAAAGATAATGGTGGGACTAACATAGAATAAAGGGACAGAAGAAACAATGGCATGACAAATATGACACGGTGGGTAAAATAAAAGACATGGTGGGATAAAAGAAAGGAAAGAATAAAACATGGTGGAACAAAAATAAAGGAATAAAACATGAAGAGATAAAATTGGTAATGATAAGAATAAAAAGAGATGGATATGCAAACATAGAAAATTATGTACAAAATAGTTGAAGATATAGATTGTCTATTGGAGGTCAAGACACCCGATTAGGAACCATCGTCCCTCCAATGTTCAATTTTGGCTTATCCGTGAGTGTGAAGAAATGACCAAGCCGTCGTAGATTTTGTTGAAGGGGACCTCGGGCCCAGTCATTTTCACTCTCAAGGTCTTCAACATTAATGCATATAATATGTATCAAATGGCCCTAATATAACTAGGTGACAAATGGTAAAGGTGATGTGAAGTGCGAAATGGAGTGTTGGTGATGATGTGAGATTGATGTGAAGCTGAGTGAAGTCTTCAGGCGTGGTCTATCAACTTGCATCGACCGCCTGATTCATCAGCGCCATGATAATATTTGACTAGGTGGTGCTCCCTTTCTTTTCGTTGCAGAGCTGGCATGACGTTCCTTCCGGAACACCGATCTCAACAATTTACCTGTTGGACTTAAAAGGTTGCCTGCACACTTCCGGTTAATACCTAACAGACAGAATTGTCATATGAAGCAGATTGTTTCTGAAATGATCAACTGAAGATTTTACTATTAAAACCATCATTTGGATGTTAAAACCATATTTTTGATGATTGTTCCTTTAGCAAAAATGTCATTTTTAACATTATAAACAATATCTGAATTTTTGAGATTTTTCTAAATTTTTTGAATTTTTTTTGTCCATGTGCCCCCGATCGGGGGCACCTGGCCATGCGCCCTGGGGTGGGGCACCTGGCCATGTGCCCCCAGATGTGGGCACATGCGCCCTAAGGCAAATTTTTTTTCAGAAAAAATTGTACCTGATCGCCCTTCTCTTTTTGCTTCTTCAGCTCCTGAAAATACATAATGAAAATGATTAAATTTTTATCATTACTCATCCCTTTGCCTGTATATCGTATGCCTTGATTTTGAGTCAAAGGGAGGAGCCTTCTTAACAAGGTGGAATAAAACAAATGACTTAAATGAAATAGGGGTAAGGGTTAAGAGAACTTACCAGCCGTGGTGTGAATCTTCTCCTCTTCTACATTGAAATGCCTGAAACACTTGATAAAAAGGGGATTAGATCTTCACCGTGACTCATCCCTTTGCCTACTATGGTCAACTTTGACTTAGGTCAAAGGGGAGAGCCTTCTTAACAAGGTAATTAGAGCAAAAATGGATATGCAATGCAGAAATGAAAATATGCATGACAATCAAATAAGCATGGATGCAACTAAGGCAATGATCATGACTGAGCATTTTTTGGATTTTCTTGAAAACAATCATTTTTTTTGAATTTTTGAAATATTCAATTTTTTTGGATTTTGAAATATGCAATTTTTATGGATTTTTTTTAAAATATGTATTTTTTTGGGTTTTGAAATATGCAAATTTTTATGGATTTTTGAAATATGTTTTGTTTTTTTGAATTTTTGAAATATGTATTTTTTTTGAATTTTAGAAATATTCATTTTTTGGGGGGGTTTGAAATATGCAACCTTTTTTTGTGGAGAAAATGCTAGTATTTGAGACAAGTCATCGGTCTTTGGGGTTTGTCAAGACTCAAGTGGTAGATGCCACGTGCAAAAATAAAGTTCCCTACCTAGAATCCTTCTAACCTTCTTCCTTTGATCGGCTTGGGTTCCACCTGGATTTGGTCAGTTTACCCTACCCAAGGGGTTTAAGGAGGAAGGGTATAGAGGAAGTCCTTGATAGGGTTTGAAAATGTTGAGAGGGATTTCTCTACTCTCACTCAAATTACCCATTGGGATTCGGCCCCTTTGGGTTTCTCTTTCTTTTTTTGCTCTTTTCTATGTGGCACATATTTGGACAGGTTTTTGACCCGTGGGGACATTGCCCATCTTTTAATGCCATTTGCCTTGACTATCATTCTGGGTACTCATTCGAACAGGTTGATCATTTTTCTTTTTCTAACCTGAGGGGTTCATTGCCCATCTTTTGGCACACTTTTGCACCCTCCAAGACGGCCTTCTACTAGGGTGGGAGAGTTTTCGATACTATCCCTCTCTAATCTTCTCTCCCTATCTTGGACCGAGTAGAAGAGAATAGGGTAAGGGTACTCCTTCCATTTCTAGATTTCTGCCTTGCCTTTCGCAAGTGTCGGGTTGTTTGGATTCTAGGATTGGGAAGTGTTGTGTGTGTAGGATGGTACCTACCTTTGACTTCTCACGAACAACCTAGGATCGATGACTTGAGATTATACCAGTGGTTTCTCCATTTTTATGGAAAGTACTTTTTGAGGTAAACTCCATTCCAAGGATGATTCAATTTTTCTCCATCTGCATTAGTCAATTCATATGCATTGCCTGGATACTTTTCAGTGATTACAAAAGGCCCTTCCCAGTTAGGTTGCAACTTGGAGCGGGGACCCCCTTGGCTTAACGAATATGCGTTTGACTACCATCTCACCGATCTCGAATTTTCTCTCGACCACCCTCTTTTGATAAAACCTTTTGAGTCTATTCTGATAAGTCCGGGCATGCTCAGTGGCGGCTAGCCTTCTTTCATCCAAGAGTTCAAGCTGTGCAAGGGGAGATTCTCTTCTCTCATCAACAGGAATATCCCTGTCGAGCTGAACTCGGAGAGATGGAAGTAATACTTCGTAAGGGACCATTGCTTCCATCCCATATGCCAAAGTATACGGGGTTTGTCCAGTGGGAGTCCTTACAGAAGTACGATAAGCCCATAGAGCATCTACAAGCTTATCAGGCCAGTCGGCAAATTTGCTAGACTTACAAGATTTCTTGATGATTTTGATTAAGGTTTTGTTGGTGGCTTCTGCTTGACCATTGCCTTGAAGATAGTATGGTGATGAATGATGCAATGAAATGTGATGCATGTTGCAAAGATCACGCAGATCTTGAGAAAGAAATTGTGGCCCATTATCGGTGACGATGTCGTTGGGGATCCCGAACCTTGCCAGGATGTTGCGCTTGATGAAGGAGCAAATAGTTGACACTTTAATCTCCACAAATGCTTCCGCTTCAGCCCACTTTGTGAAGTACTACGTTGCCGTCAGAATGAATGATTTTGAGCGCATTTCGGAGTTGAGGTCACTCAAGGGGCCAATGATATCAAAGGCCCACAGGGCGAAAGGCCATGGGGGCATGAATTGGATGAAGAGAAGATGCGGGAGAGTGAATCTTGTCGGCATGGAGTTGACATGAATGACAATGCCGGACAAAGATGGAGCAGTCTTCTTCTAGAGTTGGCCAATAATACCCTTGTCGGATGATTTTATTAGCAAGGGCTTGGGCATTCACATGACCACCACAAACTCCAGAATGTGCTTCCTTCAGCACCAACTCAGCTTCCCCTTCATCAAGACATCTGAGTAAGATTCCACTTAGGCTTTTCTTATAGAGCACTCCTTCTAGGATTGTATACCTCTGAGATACTCTTCTGATTGCCTTCTTTTCCTTGGTGGTTGATCCAGGTGGATATGACTGATCTTTACAATACCTCGCAATCTCGTCATACCAAGGTCTCTCACCTTCTTTTAATTCTTCGAACTCAATCAAAGAGATTTCTTCTTTATGTTCTAAGTATTCCTTTCTGTTGAACCTCTCCTTAACCTTTAGAAAACGTCCATCCTCAATTGCTGGAATTGTCCTCTTATAGATGTGGATAGTCCGCACTTGCCTGCCTAGTCCTCACGTGCCTCACTGGTAGGACACATGGGCACGTGCCCTGGGTCCCCGGCGCATGTGACCAGGAACCCGGGCGCATGGGACTGTTTTTGCGCGTCCTTCTTCCGGAAGCCATTGCGAACACTCCCGAACTCGAAATTCGACGCCATTTGTTGCGTTGGAAAGATAACAGGCCGAAGAAGATTTATATAGCATTAGATCAGCCATCACACCCTACAAAACTTCATAATTTTGTCCCGAAGTTAGGGCAGTGAACAGAAGATCCGATACTGGTCAGAATGACTTCGACGGCAAACCGGAAAGGCACAGAATGCAACAAAACTTGTCCAGAGTGTGAATATGACCATAACCTTCAATGCATGATCATTAGGCATTGGTCATTCAGCCAATTTCCGTGTTTACATGATTTACGTGTGGCTTTCGCTCGGAAATTATGGCTTTTTGCGGAAACATCGGAAAACATCTGATTTCGTTCGACGAAGCTCCAAATCAACTTTTAAAGACCCGGCATCATTATAAGGTCAATCGCACATATTACCCTATAAAACATGAGTTTTATGCTCTGAATTAGGCGAATTTGTCGTGTCTACAATGCTCATCGACCAAATTTGGCAATGCGAATCTTTTCAAGTTCCTTGTTTTGCTGCCACATTTCATCAAGCCTTCTTACATCCGATTGGTAAAAGATGTGCCACAGGCATGAGAGAGAAAGATAAAATAAAAGAGTGTCCAACCACCCCCAATGCAGTGGGGAGTCCCTAAATCACGGGTTCGTAGGTTCATCATCAGCTAGCAACCCAATCTTTATACTGTTCCTGTACTATGATGGACTAAAGGTTAAAAAAATAGTTTTATAAAATAAAAGAATACCAATTGTGCATGTTCCGGCTCTTAGATTCATTTAAGTTTTCCAAAAGACATGATTTGATTCAGAATGGAATGATCTCGAATTTCGAAAGGCAAATGTTAATGCTTTAATCGACAGAACGTGAGGATAAACAATGGTGTGAGGGTAGGTATTTGCACAATTGACAAGAAAAGCTTGATTGTGCACAATTGGTTGCGCCATTGATAGGGTTGCATGACCAGTTGAGGTTGTGGCATGGGAGGCTTAATCAACTGACGTCAAGGAGAGCTCCTAGGTTGGTGCATAACATCAATTTTCTTCTTAGCCATGAACCTCAATTTATCAAAATATTGCATTAATTCCATGTCCACTTTTGCTTCCCCAATTATTGAATAGCTCAACCCATATCATTGCAAAAATTTTGCTTTAATAATATCAAAGTCTCATGCTTCTACTGGGCCTAGTGAAAGAAACCACTCTCGGACTGCACCATCTAATGATCACCATAAAAGGAAAGTAAGGGCCTTTCGATCATCTTGCCATTGAGATGTTTTGCTTAAGAAATCACTAACATGGGCAAAGGGGTCACCTGAGCCATTGTAGCAATTGTAAGCCAGTGTTTGTGATGGAGGTATGTATATACTATGAATGGGAAATTCAAGAGCTTCCTGATCCCTAGCAAGGGGTGGAGAGGAATACACCGGAGGGTGTGCACGTGACACCTAGATGGGAGGGAGGTGGGTTGGTGTGCAATTTGATGAATGACCCACAATGGGGTGAGTAGGTGAAGTAACACGACAGTACTGTCCGGGGTTATGGTAAGAGGCCAAACTACCAGTCAGGGAGGTGAGGTAGCTCAGTTGACTTTGGCTGGACCTTGATTAGCAGGCATCTTGCCCTTCACTAGAGATTATATGATTGACAAAGTCTTGGGATCAATGTGAAAATATACATCCTTAAAGGGTTGCTCCACACTATGTGGAGCAAATTGATGGGCAGCCCTTTGCACTTTAGGTTTCAGAACAACATTGACATTGCCCTCTGGTTGGAACATGGATTGTTGTTGGAGCTCGTATAGACCGCCCTGTACTCTTGTTGCTCGAAGTAATTTGACATCACGACGTGTCTTCCGGACCTTAGCATCACGGGCATCCTGTCAAACTTTTCCAAAGAGTAAATGAAGAGAACAAGTGTATTTTTTGGTTTTTGAATATTTTTCAAATTTTTGTTGTTTTAACTTTTTAAATGACAAGGAAGTTGAACACAAAATTAAAGAGATTCTTTTTGTTACTTTGGTGTTTAGAAAATTGTTGTTGTTTTCAGTTTTGATTTGACAAATAAGTTGAACACAAAATTAAAGAGACTTTTGTTATTTTTGAGTTAAGAAGGTCATTGTTGTTTTCACTTGTTGTTGACAAACAAGTTGTGTAAAGACTCTTGAATGATTATGCAATAACTTTTTTTGAACTTTAGATTAGGTGGATTGTTAGCAATTGTTCACTCAACTCCATTGGGTTTGATTCCTATTGCTCCATTCTCAATGAACTAAGGTTCCCACAAACTCACCATGAATGGGTACTTGGGTTCTTCGGGTTTTGGGGTAAATGGTACAACCAACGCGATCATGCAGAGAGGAATACTTTATAGATGGGGACTTATGGAGGCCTTGATGGAAACAAACCAAGTCAACTATGAAGGAATATCCCAAAAGAGAGGTTGGAATCAACCAAGAAAGTGTTTGGAAGGTGAGGGTGAGTTGGGAGAGAGACCCCCACCTCGAATGCCCTATGAATCGAAACAAGTATGGTACCCAATGCAAATCTAATGCAAAATAAAGAAAGAGAAAGGAGAAGAATCATTCAATTTATGCAAACATGAAATAACATGAATGAGATGAAAGCAATCAATTATGCAAATCAAGAAAGTGAATGTGATATTCAAGCAAGACAATCAACCATGCAAGAAAGCATACAACTAGTAACTAAAGATGGTTCACACAAAAGCCAGCTGAAATTAATAGAAACTAAATGAAATCCACATGGGGCTAATCTAAAAATAAAGAGTAAATAGAAAAATGCATGACAAAATAGACTTGGAAAAGGTGAAACAAGGGCTGGTTCATGTGGGAACAGAATCAAAATGAAATTAGTTACACAAACAAATCAAGGTAACACAGTTAAAGACATTGGTTATCCCACCGTGGTAGCCAAGAAGTTTTCGACTCCAAAAATGGATCCCGGGTAGGAACCTTGAGAAGGGTGAAGGAAAGGAAAAAAAATAGTTACCTCAGTCCCACACTTTGATCTCTGAACTTTCATCCTTCGACGTCGCTCGAGCACCGAGAGATGGTTCGAGTCGTGTGGGAGCAGAATGAGAAAAAAATTAAATGAAATCAGAAATAGAAGAGAAAATGAAGTAGAAGTGAAGAAACGTGGTCGCTAGGAACCGCAGATTTTGAAGTTAAAGTAAAAAAATTTGTGAATTGAGTAAAGAATGACCATTTGTACCTTAGTGCAGGAAACAAGTGTTCGGGTTCAACCTTCTCCTTCTTCGGCCGACCAATGTAGAAGAGTCTTTAACCACCACTTGCTTGATGTACCTGTGCAACCATAAAATAATAAGACAAGAAAATAAGTGAAAGAGGGATTAGAATTGAGTGAAGAGTAGTAACTATAAAAATAATAATGTAAAATGGCAATTGGAAACAAACTCACTAGTTTCGGGGTTAGCCCTAACCCCTTTTTTGTTGTTTTTTACAATATATAAGATAATGCAAAATTAAATAAAAATGATGCTGAAATATGACCTAAAATATGTGAATGAAGAGTTAACAAAGATAATATAGATGATTAAAGATAACACAACCCAGGTAAAGTGGCAACTGGTCAGACAAATTTTGTATATGCTGGCGTGACTCTGATGTAGAGACCACAAAGGATAGAACCAAAGTTAGAATAGAGTGTTGTTTGCTTCTATGGACAAAGAACTTAAAAAGTAAGAGTTTATCTATTAACTACCTCTCTAGAATATAATCGTATAGACCTTTAGGAATTTTAGAATTTGATAGAAACTAGAAACAAAACTAGATTGTGTGACCTTATTAAAACAATCACCATAGACAATACAGAAGTTAGAATAAATTTCTGTTTGTTTCAAAATAATCAAGACTTACCTAGGGTAATTTGATATGAAGATAAGTTTTCTTTAATTCTCTTAGAAAAGGTATGAATTTACCTGAAATCTATGATGTTGGAAGGTGAAGATTTGGGAACCATTGGTGTGATGTTGATGCAAGACATGCTATGGGCTCCACTCTATGAAGATGGTGTAGTTTGGATCATAGGGAATTGTATGAAAATTGACTAAGAAATGATGGCAGAGAAAGGGTAGACTCTGGATCCGTCTGCGCAGCACCAGTGTAGAAGCGCCACAAGTTGAGGAGATGTCAGAATTGATCTCCCTTTGTTAGAGATGAAAGAAAAATTGACTAAAAACACTTATTATGAAGGAGTCTTGGCCGTAAATTGCTCAAATAAATCTGTGGAAGCTGATGATCAGCAAAACAACACATTGATGCATAGATTGGCTTTTCCCTTACTTCGGGATGATTTTCGAGCACCAGGGTGAAGAGAGGGTGACTTAGGGAGGTTGGGATGAGCCTAGGGCTGCTGGAGGACAAGGAGGGTAACCCTGGATCATATCCCAATGGCCAAAATTTATAGAAAATCAAAACTGACGCACAACTAAAAAATAAACTGGACACGCCCCCAAGTAGGGGGCATAGTGACCATGCCCTCAACCTGCGGGTGCACAGGATGCACCCTCAGTCTGAGGGCACGGTGGGCTCACCCTCAACCTGAGGGCGCATCCAGCACCAATTGCCATCCAGAAGCTTCTAGAAGACTTTCAAAATTCGGATTTCCAAAATTAATGCGCCCCCGATTCAAGGGCGTGGTCAAAATGAGCATATTTTGAGGAGGAAACCTTCCAAAATAGATTTGAAAAGTCAAAAAAATGGGACAACAAATCATATTTCTAAAACTGGACGCGCCCTCGGTCTGGGGGTGCGTAGGCCACTCCCTGGGTCTAAGGGCATGCGAACAGCACCCTTACCTTGAGGGTGCTCAGACCACGCCCCGGTCCGAGGGCACATTCAATTCTCTCCTGCATGCGCCTGCTTTGCGAGTCATAACTTGCAAACAGGACATCTGTTTTGACTCTCATTTGTTGCATTTGAAAGAGGAATCGCAAACATAGCTCCCTAAGTTAGTAAACCAGCTTGTACATGTTGGGAATCGGTCCAATCAGATTGGCGCAGCGGAAAATTTACGATTCCCCGTATATCATTGTCTTGGTCTCGATCGAAACCGAACGACGTCGCCAAAACCGGTATACGAAATGATTTCGAATACGTACCTTTGTGGGATTCAAATAATCCCTAAAGATCGGAGAAGATCGAGCGTTCTCACGCTCGTTCAGCTACTCAAGTGTGCGGCCTCTAGTCGTATCCACACAAGCCGCCTCCATAGTCGGGTTCTCCTTCGCGTCGGACCTTCCGACTCGCCCCGGATGAAGTCCCATCGACTCTCGACGGCCTCCAGCATGGGAAAACGTGAAGGAGAGAGGTAGGGACGAATTTTGCAGCCTTGGCTTGTGGGGCACATGCTCAATTCGCTATTATATAGAGAATTTGGAGTTTTTCACAAAAGCCCCTCCTTTCTCTATATTTACACCCTTGCCCCCAAACTTATGGATTAGCCCTTACGTGTGTGACCCACTAGGCCCAATAGCTCATTTGGTTGAGGGCTAATTAAAAGAACAACTTCTTTTAAATTAAATCTATTATCTCATAATAGATTTAACGGCCTACCGATCATGAAGGGTACAAGCCACATCCTATGATCCCAAACGGCTTCGGGATAAACTCCTCTCCAAAGAGCATTTCCATCATCGGTTACCACACGGATATAAAACTTCGTCCATTCAATGTCCCGGTCGGATAGGAGTACCGCATCGACCGTCAACTCCTAAATGTACATCGACACTATGGAATCTTGTACTGCATTGGATCAATTGGAAAACTCTTTTCCAATTATCCTATCTACCTTGGCCAAGGATTTAGAGTACTATCCATAGGACATTCTCTCTCTCCTACCGAGAGTGGACGATCCCTTATTGTCCGCTCAATTGCCTCCACCGGATTTCCCATATACCCAATCCATTAACTATACATGACCACAATACTAAGTGATCCATAAGTCAATAGTCAAAGTACATGGTACGCCCGGCAAGACATCTTTGGCGACTCAGATCAAAGATTTAACCATCCAACCGTGATGATAGAATACCCTGATTGACAGTTCGGTAAGATACCATTCGTGGATTTTATAATGGTCGGGCTCAGTTGAACTCATTCCTCTAATGAGCACTCGTATATGTATCTCAGCTGTCCCCACACCGATGACCAATGAGATTGGTCATCCTCATCATATGACAATATATCATATACACTAGTGTTATCGAATCCTTGATGTCCCATCTCGAGGATCCTACGACTAGGAACATTTAGAGTACATGCTTCTAGATGATTGATCTCATTATCATGATCTCATCATGATTCAATCATCATTGCATGCAACCTAGGACTTCATTACGATAGACGCATCTAGTTAATGCAAGTAATGAAGATTATGCCATTTATACTAAATAAGATATTACAAGAAATGTAAAATCATATCACATATGATTGGCTTGTAGGGCATACATTTCTATCAATCTCCCACTTGCACTAAAGCCAATCACCCACATGTCTGATCTCCATCAGCCCAAGGTGACCCTCAAACACACTTTGAGTTAGGGCCTTAGTTAGTGGATCTGCAATATTTATAGTTTAAGATACTCTATCTTTAATCATATCTCCTCAAGTTGCAGCCACTCTGATCAAGTAGTATTGCCACAGAAGTGTTTAAACTTCTGATGAGACAAGGCTCCACTACAAAAGTAATGATCCATCATTATCACAAAATAATGGTACATTATCAGAGATATTAGAGACAACTCTCTAATATAAGATGAACTCCTTCATCTAGACTACTTCACAAGTAGTCGGCAACAATTATGATTTGTAAAATCTACAAAGGTTCATAGCATGGAACTTTTCCACCACCGCACCACCATCTAGGTAAAACATATACCCTAGCTACCAAATATTTTTAACTATAAGTTTAAGTCTAACTCAAACTTCCAATCCTATCCTCCATACTCGAAATGCATCCTTAGTACTTCACAAGTTCTTAAGGATATACTTCTCAACTATCCAAATAGACTCTCACTTGGATTTGCGTGATGATTATTACTCATAACACTTAAAGTACTCATCACATTAGGCTATGTACATAGTATACATGATAGACCCTATGACTATGGCATAAGAGACTATATTCATGTATTATATCTCTCTTTAAAAGAGATAAACTCCATATCTTATGGGCAAGGCACCTCTATAGGAGTTTATTATGTCAAACTCTTTGACTATGGTGTCTATGTACAACAAATGGGTCAAGCTAAGCATTCCTTTTAGATCTATCTCCATAGACCTAAATCCTTAGGAAGCTTTTCCCATAATAATTATGGAGGATTCATTTTTATAGTTAGGTTCATGGATGATAACATACCTACATCATTCATAATGAGTAGTATGCCATCAATGTAAAATGTCTAAAATACAATAGCACTCCCACTAGCATTTTTATGCACACAAGGTTCTTCTTCATTCCAAATGAAGTCATAAGATTCAATCTTATCAAATCTTATATTCCAAGGTTGAGAATGTTGTTGTAGTCCATGAATGGACATTACCAACGTGTACACATTCTTTGGATGTTTTGGGACTCACATCCCTCAAGTTGTATCATATACAACAGAAGTTGTATCATATACACCTCCCCTTAAAATTCACCATTGGAGAAATTTTATCTTAACATCCTAATTGACATATCTCATAGTCATAATGTGTACTAATAAAATCTAAATGGATTGAATATGGCAATGGTTAAAAGATATCATCAAGGTCAACTCCTTAACTTAGATGATGCCTTTTCAATCATCCATGCCTTGAAGGTCTCACCTTCAAATTCACTCCTATCCATCTTTCTTTTCATTTACACCTAATGGGTACTTTACCCTTAGGTGGATCTACCAAGTTCCGAACTTGGCTAAAATAGATGGATATTATTATAGATTTTATTGTCTTCTCCTATTTTAGAATCAATATTTCATATTTTCTTTCAAAGGTCTTTGGATCAACATCCTTACTTTATTGTGCTTATTTTCTTCCATTAAAGATATGTCTCACATATCTACAAAGTTGAATTGGCACAATTAAAGACCTATGATGCGTGCTATTATTAATCGCACCTTTAATAGAAGTGTCTTTGCTGTGGGTCCGGAACACCTTCCGTAAATTCCTTGCTCCCACTATTTTCCTCAAAGAGGAACTCTTCCTCTAGGAATATAGTAAATTGTGAAACACATACCCTTTATCTCATAAAGTGGTATATTTAAATATCCTTAAGTTTCCTTAGGATATTCCACAAGTCTACACTTCCTATCTTATATTCTAATTATTATGGGTTACACATCTTCATCTTGGCCGGACATTCCGAAATCTTAACTAACTTAAGATCAAGAGATAACCCCTTTATCCATATCATATATGAAATAATCAGAATAAAATAGAAGGTACCAACACAAAGTGGTTATATTGAGTGCTTAGCCCTAAATAGACAAGGAAGATATTGCAAAGGTTGTCATTACTTGTGTCATGTCACACATTACACAATCACCCTTGTTTCTACTACTCAAGTAAGCTAAGGGTTTTAGGGAGATGTTCATTAAGAAAAGTTGTATTATCCTTCAAATGATGTGTGAATCTAGTACTTAAATATTTCACTCCTTGACCTAATCAAAAAGCTTTAATACTCTTTCCATTTATTCTTTACTTCATTTATTACCTTAGACAATTTCTCAAAGTCTCATATTTGTACTTCACAAGCACACATATCTATGCCTAGAGAAATTATCTATTAAGGATGAAGTAAGAATGTCCATCTTTAGCCTTAATAGACACAGACCAATACACATCCAAATGTATGAGTTCTATTAACTCCTTGGTCTACCCTCCATTTCTAGTAAATGGAGAGATAGTCATTGATATGACCATGTCTATATTAAGCTAAAGAAATAGATGGATCTATATCAACCCATTTCCTCCTAAGAGGAGCATTCACACATACCATGAGAGCTTCCATATCTCATATGAGTAAATTATTTACTAAGCTCCCACTAGCAAACATTTTGCCATTCATAATCTTAGAACAATTATCATTTCCATAACTCGGAATAAATCAATATTTATTCAAGTAGGAAATATCGATATTGTTCATATACAAGGATAAAATCAACAATCTTCATCATAAAACACCCTAAAAGGCTACTAAAGATTTGTACCTCCCACTATCAATGATACAACTCTTGAACCATTTGTATATGTAGGTTAATCTTTATACATCAAGCCTTCATTTACTTGTCATTATCTGCAACCTTTGTAGATATAAGATGCATATTTAGTATCTCATACCAATAAATGCATATATAACATCTTATAGAAGATATGTATATCTAATATCTCATACAAGATACACACATCTGGTATCTTATACCATAAGACATATGTTTAGTATCTTATACTATAATATACACAAATAGTATCTTATACTTGATGTGTATATGTGTATGACAAGTAAGTCAATGATCGAGATGCCGTGCTTCTCAAGCTCCTTCTTTGCAATATATATATTCAATATACTTTCCACCAATCATCATCATGATAGTAGAAGAGCAATCCTATGTCCTTTTGGGCTTAATATCCTCACCAACTTCTTGACTTTTATCTATGCCTTCATTTTCTCATCTAATGATCTTACTTCTTTTCATTGGTCTTACCAACAAGAAGTATTGAAGATGTATTGTTATTTTAATCTTGCCTTAAATTTGCTCATCACTATGAGTCATGATAGATCTCATATCCATCTATCTATGTTGCCTCTAAACTTCATATAGAGACTAACATTTAAAGTGTAAGGCAAACAATACATCTTTCTAATGAGATGAAGATCTCATCTTCTCTTACTACATTAGATGATTAGTAGGCACCCACTTCCCAAGTAGGTTAGTTATATAGTCAACCATGAGAACACTTCATGATTCTAAACCATCAAGGAAGTTAATATAAATGAGCCTAATGACTTCAAGTATGCAAGATAACTGATGGTTACTATAACAGAGATATAATTCTATTTAGAAAATATTGCAGATATTCAATATAAATTAAGATGTGGTCTTTTATCCTAATTTATGCTCCCACTAATTTCGACGATTTTGCATAACCCTCATTATGCAAAGACGGGATAACATAATAACAACCTAGTGGGGACTAAGACCCTACTAACTTTATGGTGATGACCTTGTGGAAAACACAACAAGTCATCCCATACTTAATAGGTAGGCAACTTTTGCTGCTTGCAAACTCTTGCAACTCTTAGTCATTTAGCCTCTGTGAGTCACCTCATGGGAAACACAACAAGTCATATACTCTAGTTAGGTCAAATCCGCTTGTTACGTTATGGGTATGGATTCTCAACACAGCCCTTGTGGGAAACACAAAAAGGCCATGCCAATGGTCCACCCCAAGGTTCGGCTTTAAGCCTGGCCAGTGATCACCAATCCCTTGCTGAGTGAGCCTTAGTGGGAAACACAACAAACTCACCCAATCTAAGATTGGCTCATCGAGACCATAACAACGGAAGGCTACGTGAGTCATTCTTAATGTCTCACGCATATCAACCTAATTTAAACGAGGAGGGGTTTTTATTTTAGTCTCATCATAGTATGTGCTACATATAAATATGAATACCTTTGAATATCATATATCTAAGGTATCTAGCACACACACATACATATCAAATATGCAAAATTTAAATAGTTGATCATGGACTTTCATCACATTAATGCATGAATGAGCCAGTATCGGTATGCATTAAAGGATTCAACATCCTATGCCGGTGTTGACAAGCCATTATGCCTCAAGAACCCTTCTCCTTGCATCTCGCTCTCTCCTCCACCTCGATCGGTCTTCTTGTCATTACAAGAGCATTAAGGGTACGCGTACCCATAAATGTACATTAATTAAATAAGAAACCTTGATCTTAATCAAGGGGAGTACATTTAGAGGGAGGTAGTATATACAATCGAATTGATAAGAGAGAAGATTAGGCACGTTGTGCCCTTAATTACATGCCAACATTAAATAAGCATCATCACATGACACACATTCTAAGTCCATGATCATCCAAGCATTCACACATACATACCATCACATGAACATAGTGCGAATACGTGGTAATAATATGATATAACTATTATATCATAAAAATATACATCATATGTTTTGAAATTCCCAATTTCATGCTTGTCGAATTTATTCACGAAGTAAATAACATGAAATAACATATAAACAATTTATATGACATAAACAAGCATCTCCAAACAATTTAGACAATATATGTATTTCCAAAACTATACAAAGTGTCAAATCAATGTCCTAATCATCATTCTGAAAAATCATATTTTACAGAATTAATTTAGACATTAATTTCTCAAGTTAAGTCGTTAAAACAATTTTTAAAAAACTTAACAATGAATGAATCTATGACAATCGGGCTCAAAATCACATAAAAGATCATCAAACACTTTGATAATCTAATATATGATATTCCAGAATTTTTTTCACAAATTTTATGAAATTTTATTGGCATTTTTAGGATTTTATTTTGATTTAAAACAATTTTAAATCATTTAAAATCGGCTTCGGCGCATTGCGCCGCCCTTCCACGGAGGCGGGTGCGCCACCCGTGCGCCGCTGGCGCCGGCGCACGGCGCCGTCCCACGGGCCGCGGGCGCATGCGCTCCGTGAGCCGCGCGCGCGCGCGCGCGCGCATTCAAAAATTTTTTTTTTTAAAAAAATGACGCGCGCGCGCGCGCGCGGCCCGCCCACCGCGCGCGGCAACGGCCGCGGTCAAAACCGCGTTCAAAAACGCGTTGACCGTCGCCGGATCCCCCTTATCGGGTCCCCATGGGTCTCGTCTCCTCCACCCGATAAGGGTGAATAGTAACCGCGGAAGAGGAGTTTTAGTACCTTCCAAAATCCGGACATTCCGATCTCGAAAAAATAGCCAAAATTAGTGGTTCGATTCCAAATCGAACAAGGAATCCAAAGATACCATTTTCTTTCCATGAAAAAATCCCAATCAACGGGAAAATAGGAAAGAAGCGCCGCCGGCCCTAAAGTTTCTCCCCTCGGAAAAATCCTGAATCGACCTCCGATGGTGTCGTCCGAAGCCAAATCTCGATGGGAACCTCTTTGTAATCGTATTACCTATCTTCTAAGCCATCTATTAGACATCAAATGTCTCTATGGAAGAAGATCTCAAGAAATCCCCAAATCGAACCTAAGTGAATTCCGTAAAACGAAATCACCATCTTTCAGATCCTCTACCGGACTCTCCGGTGGTCCAAAATTCGAACGGTTTGCGGCGTTGGAAAGCCCTTTGTCACGAGATTCATTCAGAGGCAACCAATCTCCAAAAAGTATCACATACGATTTATGGTTACTCCGTCAAGATGGACGTTTGTACGTATTCGGGAAAACATAAAATATATTAAACGACGTCGAAACGACGTCGAATCGAACGAGACTTCAACCCGGCTCGATACCACTGTTGGGAATCGGTCCAATCAAATTGGCGCAGCGGAAAATTTACGATTCCCCGTATATCATTGTCTTGGTCTCGATCGAAACCGAACGACGTCGCCAAAACCGGCATACGAAATGATTTCGAATACGTACCTTTCATGGGATTCAAAATAATCCCTAAAGATCGGAGAAGATCGAGCGTTCTCATGCTCGTTCAGCCACTCAAGTGTGCGGCCTCTAGTCGTATCCACACGAGCCGCCTCCATAGTCGGGTTCTCCTTCGCGTCGGACCTTCCGACTCGCCCCGGATGAAGTCCCATCGACTCTCGACAGCCTCCAGCATGGGAAAACGTGAAGGAGAGAGGTAGGGACGAATTTTGCAGCCTTGGCTTGTGGGGCACATGCTCAATTCGCTATTATATAGAGAATTTGGAGTTTTTCACAAAAGCCCCTCCTTTCTCTATATTTACACCCTTGCCCCCTAAACTTATGGATTAGCCTTACGCGTGTGACCCACTAGGCCCAATAGCCTTTGGTTACCGAGGCCTAATTAAAAGAACAACTTCTTTTAAATTAAATCTATTATCTCATAATAGATTTAACGGCCTACCGATCGAAGGGTACAAGCCACATCCTATGATCCCAAACGGCTTCGGGGATAAACTCCTCTCCAAAGAGCCTTTCCATCATCTACCACACGGATATAAAACTTCGTCCATTCAATGTCCCGCCGGATAGGAGTACGGCATTGACTGTCAACTCCTAAATGTACCGACACTATGGAATCTTGTACTCGTAATTGGATCAATTGGAAAACTCTTTTCCAATTATCCTATCTACCTTGGCCAAGAATTTAGAGTACTATCCATAGGACATTCTCTCTCTCCTACCAAGAGTGGACGATCCCTTATTGTCCGCTCAATTGCCTCCACCGGATTTCCCATATACCCAATCCATTAACTATACAGGACCACAATACTAAGTGATCCATAAGTCAATAGTCAAAGTACATGGTACGCCCGGCAAGACATCTTTGGCGACTCAGTCAAAGATCCAACCGTGCAACCGTGATGATAGAATACCCCGATCGACACCGGTAAGATACCATTCGGGATTCTATAATGGTCGCTTCGGGAACTCATTCCTCTAATGAGCACTCGTATATGTATCTCGTTGTCCCCACACCGATGACCAATGAGATCGGTCATTCTCATCATACGAGAAGATATCATATACACTAGTCTTACTGGATCCTTGATGTCCCATCTCGAGGATCCTACGACTAGGAACATTTAGAGTACATGCTTCTAGATGATTGATCTCATTATCATGATCTCATCATGATTCAATCATCATTGCATGCAACCTAGGACTTCATTACGATAGACGCATCTAGTTAATGCAAGTAATGAAGATTATGCCATTTATACTAAATAAGATATTACAAGAAATGTAAAATCATATCACATATGATTGGCTTGTAGGGCATACATTTCTATCAGTACACATACCGAGACTTCCATACAGAACTATAACTTTCTATTTATACTCCCAGTGGTGCCAAAGGCCCGAGCAGTGATCCGAAACTTAGAAAAGCTGGTGATAACATGGAAAACCTTAGAATGACCCAAAAAATTGGTAGTAACCCATACAAATTGGGTTGATGACTAGAAATGATAGGAGGAACCTAGAAAACATGGAAAGGTGCATGTAATAGCTGAGGATGACCTAAAGATCTCAAAATAACTAAAAAGTTTGGCAGCAACCCGTACAACTCAGTTGACAACCAGAAATGATGGAAGGAACTCGAGAAACTCAGAGAGATGCCCTGGGACAAATCAAACTAGAAAAGCCTAAAACATTGCATTTATAAGCCAATTTGGGACAAATCAAATCAAAAAACCAGTTTGAGTTGGTTTCCATGGCATTTTGGTCAATTCAAACAGGTTTGGGGATTTAATTTATGTCAAAATCCATTTTAGGACAAATCAAACTAGTTTTCAAATTTGAGTCAGTTTCCATGGCATTTTTGTTCAATTCAAACGAGTTTGGGAATTTGATTGGTCTATAATGCCAATTTGGGACAAATCAAACCAGAAAACTGGTTTGAGTTAGTTTCCATGGCATTTTGGCCAATTCAAACAGGATTGCGAATTTAATTTATGTCTAATGCCATTTTGGGACAAATCAATCTGGCTTTCTAGTTTGCGTCAAGTTCCATGGCATTTTGTTCAATTCATGCTAGTTTGGAAATTTAATTAGCCAATGACATCAATTTGGGACAAATCAAATTGGAAAACTAGTTTGAGTTGGTTTCTGTGGTATTTTGGCTAATTCAAACTGGTTTGGAAATTTAATTTATGTCTAACACCATTTTGGGACAAATCAAACTGGTTTTTTGGTTTGAGTCAGTTTCCATGGCATTTTGTCCAATTCAAACTAATTTGGGAATTTGATTGGCCTATAATGCCAATTTGGGACAAATTAAACCGGAAAACCAATTTGAGTTGGTTTCCATGGCAAATTTAAACCAGTTTGAGATTTTAATTTATGTCTAATGCCATTTTGGGACAAATCAAACTAGTTTTCCGGTTTAAGTAGGTTTCCATGGCAGTTTGGTCAATTCAAATCGATTTAGGAATTTGATTGGTTTATAGCGCCAATTTGGGACAAATCAAACTAGTTTTCCAATTTGAATTAGTTTCGATGGCATTTTTGCCAAATCAAACTAGTTTATGAATTTGATTTGTCTCTAACGCGAATTTTGGATAAATTAAACCGAAAAATTTGGTTTGACTTAGATTCCTATGGAAACCTCGGGAATCTTTTGTTTAAAAATGTTTTTAAAGTATTTATTTTTTTTAATGTTGAAATATCGTACCCGAATTTTCTTGTAAAATAGGTGATAGAACATAAAAAATATTAGATAGTCCAGGTGATATTAATAGAGTATAGAATCGAGATTCAGGTTCTGTGAAAATACTTTTGACCTCTCTCCATCGGATAGTGCAAATATCCAATGTTTATTTACATCGAGCAAACACTCGAACACCCTTGATTAACTGCCATAGTGATCTTGTTTGACGAGAGCGTGCACATCCACAACGTGTAAAGAACACAAAGGGTCCCGACCTTTCAGGCCCGATGAGATGCAAACAAGTTTGATTAGATTTTGTTTGAAGTTGTTTTATGTTTGATTTATGAAATGATTTTGATATGGTTTGAAATGTTGATTTCAGATTTCCACTTGACTTGGATTTGAATATTATTTGTTTTGAGTTTGTTTGAATTGTTTGGTTTGTTTTACTTCAATTGGTTGAAGTTTATTTTATTTATTGTTTGAACTTGAAATATTTTAGATGTGTTGGAATGATTAGAGAGGTGTTAAGTCAATTTCATGTGACTTTCTTTTAGCGGTTGAGGTTATAATACCAATTTGGGTATGTTTGGTATGTTTTTAAACATTTTTGAACTTTGGTTCCACTTCATTTGGTTTGATCTTCAGAATGTTAATGATCTGAATTTGACATGTTTTAAGATGAATTTAAGATGCATTAATGTTTTATTTATGTGTTCTTTTTAATTGGTTGTGAATTATTTGATTTGCACTTGTTTAGAAAATTGAATTCCAATGGATTAAGTGCATTGAATCAATTTTTCCAGATTGTATTAAATCTTATTCTTGTGAAATGTTAAGGTTTTAATGACCTGTTTTAAGTGTGTTTAAGGTTGTTTTGAATATATTTTCATATTTAATTAAGTTAACTTCAGATTTGGTTAACTCCTGTTTGGTTTGCATCACATTCAGTCCGTCGGGCTAGTATCGATGCCCAGTCACATGCAATCAACTCAGACTTAAAAATGTTCATTGAATATTCATGTCGATGCCGGTGTACATCAGATGTGACATTTCATATTCCATGAATAATGCTTGTCTAAGTGTAAATGTATCAAAGCTCTTCCCTTGGTGTAAAATCCCACTTGACCAGGAAAATGTTGACAGCATGCCATCTTATTTTCCGATCGGTGTGGAATTTTTACGTGTTCTACATGGCATAGTCTTTTGAATTTCCAAGTAGTGGGAAGGATTGTCTGCAACGGGAGCAAGCCTGCGCCTATGTCTGGGTTAACATTCTGGTGCAAGCCGGATGAGCCGCCCAAGGTGGAGCGCCCACGTGGTGGTGCTAACTCCTTATTTAATTTTGGCATTTCGCCTTCAGATTTAGTTAAGTGTGCTTTTTAAATGTCCAAGGCCCAATGGCTAACTTCATGTAAACAGCACAATTAGCCGATCTTCAAGTCACGTCAACCTGGTGAGGCTAATCTTCAAGTCATGTCAACCTGGTTGGCTTGTTTTGAACATCTTGGGCCCTGGCGGCCTAATTTGCTCTTCAAGGGCCAGCATGGCCTGTTTGCTGCACTTCAAGGCCAAAATGGCCAGCTTCATAACCTATATGTCTTTGCCATTTTTTTGTTGTTTCTTGCACCAGTAGCAGGTGGTGCAAACCTCCATGTAGAGAGCTGAAGAAGGACCTGTTTTGGTGCTGTTTTGAGAGTTGCCAATGGGCTGACTTCTTTTGCCATTCAAGTGCTATGTTGAAGGGCCATCAAGGGGGCACACAAGGACCTGATTAAGGTGTGTTTTGATAGGCCAAACATGGGATGAAAGGGGGCTTATGTTCGGATGCTTCTCAGGTGGGTAGAACTTGGACTATTTGGATGGCCAAATTGGGAAGTCAAGGGGCTGTGCAAAGGCATTTGATGGATGGAAATTAGGGCCACCAGGCTTAACTCTTGGCCCCTCTGGCGGATTCCAAGAGGCCCGGGCTGTCACCCCTCCTTCCACACATTAAAGAGGATGTGTGGTTTGCTTAGGGTGTTGTAAAATCTGTCTTGGTTGTGTTGCACATTGGGTAAACTAGGTGACCATCAAAGGGGCCTGACATGGGTGCTCACAAGGGGGGCAGAACTTGGGCCAACAAGGGGGCCTATTTTGCATGCCATTCAGGGCCTAATTGGGGGAGGCAGGAGGTGTATGTTCAGGTGACCATCAGTGGGGTCGAACCAGACATGATAGTGGAAGGTTTCGGTGCCAACATGGAGGGCCAAAAGGGTGCACAAGGGGCTGGTTCAGAGGCCTATTTTTGGGGACAGCAAGGGGCTATTTTTGTGATGGCCAAATGATGGGTGCTCTTGGGGCTAAAGGATGGCTTTCTATAGACCAACGTGGAAGGCACTCAAAGGGGCTGAATGGGCATTACTCAGGGGGTATGCCACCATAGAGAGGGGTAGAGAAGAGAAGGGGAAGAGTAGAATTAAAGGGCTACATCGGACCACACTTCTCGTACTCACCATTTTTTTCTTCTCTCTTGCACTGCAAGTGGAGATGAAGGTGATGGGATGAATGTGCCACCAAACCCCTCTTCTCTTGCTATTGGATGAGAAAAGGGGTCTTTTTATTTACGATGTTGATGGAGGGAGCAAAGGGATGAAGAGAGCTTCACCGAAGGATGAAGCTTGCTGCTATTGGCTGTCTGCACTTGTCACTAGCACACCTGCAAAAGCTAGCTTGATTCTCCCTTCTTCTCCTTCACTTGGCACACCAAAGAGAAGAAGAAAAGCTTGATGAATTGCTGTTGAAGACGTCCACACAAGAGGAGGAGGAGCCTGGTTCGACCAGAGTTGGTGAGGGGAAGGAGAGGCAGAGCTTCCGCAGGGTGATCAACCTTTTTTTCCAACCTGGCCAGCTGAGGGGGCTTTTATAGGGGCTGAGGGGTGCCATCTGCAGCTAGGGATAAGCCATGGGCTGTTGAGGGTGGATAAGTGATAGAAATGTATACCCTACAAGCCAATCATATATGATATGATTCGACATTTCTAGGAATATCTCATTCAATTAAATAGGCAAAATTTCGTTACTAGCTTTTATTAGAAGTGTATATCGTAATGAAGTCCATGATCACATGCAATGATGATTGAATCATGATGAGATCATGATAATTAGATCGATCATCTAGAGGTATGTGATCTAAATGTTCCTAGTCATAGGATCCTTGAGACGGGACATCAAGAATCCGGATAGACTAGTGTGTGTGATGTCTTCTCATATGATGAGAATGACCGATCTCATTGGTCATCAGTGTGGGGACACTGAGATACACACACAGGTGCTCATTAGTGGAATGAGTTCACTGAACTGACCAATTTAAGAAAACCTGATCGGTATCTTACCGAACTATCTATCAGGTTATTCTTACATCTCAATAGCACGGTTGGATCTTTGACCTGAGTCGCCAAAGATGTCTTGCCAGGCGTATTATGTACTTTGACTATTGACTGATGGATCACTTAGTATTGTGGTCCTATATAGTTAATGGATTGGGTATATGGGAAACCTGGTGGAGGCAATTGAGCGGACAATAGGGGAACGTTCACTCTCGGTAGGAGAGAGAGAATGTCCTATGAGATAGTACTCTAAATCCTTGGCCAAGGTAGATAGGATAATTGTAAAAGGAGTTTTCCAGTTGATCCATTCATGAGTACAAGACTTCATAGAGTTGGAATACTTAGGGGTTGACAGTCAGTGCCGAACCCCTGACCGACCGGGACATTGTATGAACGAGAATTTAAATCCGTGTGGTAATTGATGATGGAAAGGCTCAATGGATGTTATTTAACTCCCCAAAGTCATTTGGGATCATAGGATGTGGCTTGTACCCTTTATGATCAGAAAGTCGTAAAAACTGTTATCGGATAATGGTTTTGATTTAATTTAAAGGAATTGTTCTTTTAAATTAATTAAGGCTTCAACTAAATTGACTATTGGGCCTAGTGGGTCACACACAAAAGATCTAGTGAATAAGATGAGGGCATGGACGCAATTTTATAGAAGTTTTGGATTTTTGTGAAAATTTCCATGTTCTATATATAAATGGCTTATGAAGCCAAACCCTAACAAGCCATAGGGATGGAGCACATCCCAAGCCTCCTCTCTCCCTCCTCTCTACTCTAGAAGGTGATCTCCCATGGTCAAGCTTGGATCTAGAAGGTTTCTAGAGGCCCGAAGGAAGAGAGAACTCGTCTATTGAAGCAGATCGTGTGGATACCGCTAGAGACCGGACATTTGAACGGTTTTCAGCAAGGAGGAATGTCCTCTCTTCATCCGTGGTGAGGGATTTTATAAATCCCATGAGGTACTCTCGTTCTACTTCATATTCGGTTCCCGGTTTTACTCGTTCGGCGTCGATCAAGGCAAAGATCATGGTTTTATGGAATAAAAAATTTGCTGCTGTCATGTATTGATTCCTTACAATAAGGATAGGCCATGGGGAAGGTTGAGAGTGATAAGGATAAACCATAGTTGATTGTTGAGCTGGTGGTTGTGCACCAACTAGAAAGAGAGGGAGAGAAGGGTGCGCACCTTCTCCTCCTTTCAAGGAGGTGTGCGCACATGACAAGTATCAAGGAGGCTGGTTCGACCAAGGCTTGGATGAGGATAGGCTTGGTTAGTTGTAGGATTAGTTAGGATGAAGATAAACCAAGGGAGAGATAGGGATAAGCCATGGGAGATGGTTGAGGGAAGTGGTTGAGTGCACCCACCAGCCAAGGAAGGAGGAGGTGGATGCGCCTCCCTTCCCTATTTTCTAGGGCTTCTTGCGCACAAGGAAGGAGAGAGCAAGCTGGTAGGTTCGACCAAGGCACGTGGAGGGAGGAGAGAGGGATTCAATCTAGTCCATTGGTCTAAAAGCCCCCAATCCGATGGCTATCGTTAATTTCGGCCAGAAATTAATTAAACAACTCCCAAATTGACTCCAAAAAATATGGAATATCCCCTGATAGCTATTGATCGCATCCTCCATCATGATGTGTGGTTGAGATTTTCTGAGTTGCATCAAATCTTCCAATTTTACCAATTTCTTTGATTAGTGCGATCTCGGCCGTCGATAATGCTGGAAACTATAATTGAGTGCAATTACCTCCTCCCATTGGCCAAATTTATTTTTCATGCATCAATATTCATGAGATCAAAGTTTTAGGCCATGAAAATTGAAAATTTCAGCTCATAGGTCGATCTGGGAGTTGATCGGACCATTTTGCCCCCGGTACGACGCCATACGGCTTTTGTCCAGATTTGATCTTTCATGCATATCTCTTCATCTGGTGGTCGTATTTTCAATCCATTTCGAGCGTTGCCTAGCTCCATCCAACATTTACAATGTGGTAACGTTTGAATTCCATGTTAAAGTCCCAATTTGTCCAAAAGTGTTGGGGGGCAAAATGGTCATTTCGGCCTTCCAATGTCCGTTTTCCATGTTTTGGGCACCGTTGCAAAGCTCTTGACTGCGGCTATGCAATGAGCACATTATCTTGGCCATTTTTAGCATGTCAAGCCATGCCAAGGCATTTCCAGAGCTTGTTTGCATCATCTGTTCTTGAATTTTCCAAATTTGGGTCAGATTTTCTGCACTGACTTTGGCATTGCTGAAATCTGTATCAAACGAGCTAGGTGGAAAAATTTGGTGCCAACAATTCCATGTCATTTTGGCCTATTCAAACCGGTTTGGGAATTTGATTGGCCTATAATACCAATTTGGGATGAATCAAATTGGAAAACCAGTTTGAGTTAGTTTTCATGGCATTTTGGCCAATTCAAGCTAGTTTGGGAATTTAATTTATGTCTAATGCCATTTTAGGAAATCAAACTAGTTTTTCGGTTTGAGTCAGTTCCCAAGGCATGTTGGTCAATTCAAACTAGTTTGGGAATTTGATTGGTCTATAACGACAATTTGGCACAAATCAACCCAATTTTTCAGTTTGAGTCGATTTTCATGGCATTTTGGCCAAATCAAACAGGTTTAGGAATTTGATTTGTCTCTAACGTGAATTTTGGACAAATCAAACCGAAAAATTTGGTTTGACTTGGATTCCATGGCATTTTGGCCAATTCAAATTAGTTTTGGAATTTGATTAGTCTCTAACGCCAATTTAAGACAAATCAAACTGGAAAACTCGTTTGAGTTGATTTGCTTGATATTTTACCCAATTCAAACCAATCTTGAAATTAAAATTGTTTCCAAGCCAATGTTTTCAGACAAATCAAACCAAATACTCAATTTGACTTCAGTTCTTAATCTAAAGTCATTACAAAATACTACATTATGGAAATCCCTTCTTTAACATGCTTAATTAACCCTAAATTAACATGCTTGACTCTTAAATGCTTAACCCCACACAAATTTTTTTGTAATACTTAACTTATAGATTAAGATACTTAACATGCCAAAGAGTACATGTTTAACCCTAAAATGAACTTTTAAAAACATGATTAATACACTCAATCCAGCAATAAACATGAAAATCTAACAAAAGCGTAGATAGAAACTGATAAATCAACTTGTTTAGATTAGTAAATTTCTAGAGGAGGAGGAGGTTGGCAGCACAGGCGATGGAGGAGGAGGACGGCGATGACAACGCAACCAGGAGGAAGAGGCGGTGGCGATGCAAGCAGAGACTATGGTGGTGGCGGCACACACAAGCAATATAATTCTTATAATATATAATCTTTTTTTTTGAATAGCATTACAATATATATTCTCAACCCAATGAACTTATATTTCTATTCGGTTACTTTAATGCAATGATAAGGTTTAGATTTTTAAAGAAGATCGAAATTGATTCACCTCTTCTCTTCTATTTGGATTTTCAAAAGATATTAAGATTACATTTAGTTGGGATTATGACGGAGATTTTAATCATTCTAGTATCTAACAGCACAATCCCATCCAAAGAACTTTAATATCTTTTTGCCTTTTTATGTTGCAATGATTGAATTTATATTTTTACAACTATCTCTTCACAGCATAATCAATTTTTAAAAGTGAATAAGATATATGTTTTAGAAATTATCAATTATTAAAAAATTTATACTACTTAAAATATTGAGAGGGATTAAGATTGCTTCGCTATTTTTTTCATGTAATCTCAACCAAATGAACCACAAGAGAGGAACCATAGAAATTAATTATTACAAAATTTACATTTTCTAAAAGTAGCGATATTTTATATATTTCATTAGTTTCAGGATGCAATCTCATTTTTATAAAGCAAAACAAATTAAAGTTAGTTTCTTGAGTACTAAGTATATATTTAATTTAAAATTATATTAATCACTAAATTTCTGTTCACGAGAACGCTGACACTTCTCTATTTTTCTTATTTATTTGAAATAAATATATGAAATTTTATTTTAAAAGATACACAGACTGGTACTTCACTTGATCCGAGCGGAGCGGTGGCTTGTAGCGAGAGGGACAGCAAACGGAGAGAAGCCGCTCGTTGTAGAAAGACGCCGCTTTTCCTTGGAAGTTGCCGTAGACGAATGGCGTGGTGTGGCGCAGCACGGTCGACTCGGGCGCCGGCGGCGGACCTCCGTGTGCTCCGCTCAGCATCCCCTCTTGCCGCCGTGCGCATCAGCTCCATTTCACTCGCCAACTCGCGGTCTCTGCTATCTCCACCTGCTTTTGCTGCCTCTTCTCGCCCCGTACGTTTTGTGAGCGTCGGAAGGCCCGCGTCTATGTCGACTTCCGCGGCTGCCGCTGGTACAGATATTCTGCCTTCGCTCTTTCAGGCGGCTCTCTGCTCTTTTGATGCACAAAAAATGCTGTTATCTTGTGTCTGTGATGTGGGCTGAAGCCTGATGGTATTATGTGATGCCAGGTATTCGGCTTTCTCGTCATAGAATTTGCCGATCGTTTCATTAAGGGTACATTTGTAGTTTTGTTTCGATTGCTGGATTCAAGTGGACGCCGCCAATTTTTTTCCCATCTGGTTTGTTATTATGCTTCCTTATTATTCGGATAACAATGTCCAAGATGATGTTTTATGGCTACAAGGACTGGGTTATAAACCAGGAAGGTTGAGTCGAGGTTGGCATGGGGTTGGTTAGTCCCAAAATTGACTTAGTTAGACTAGGTGGCAACCCGGGTGGACGGGTCAGATGGGATCAGATTTATTTTTTAAAAAAATATAAAAAGTATTCAAATTACATAAAAAATAAGAAAACAGAGTAAAAAAATATTTTTACACTATATATTTAGGTATACATAAAATATATGTAAATATAATTATACTTTTATGTTCTAATTAAGTATGAGTGTTTATCTGCGAACATAAGTAAATATATTTTTTGTGATTATGTTGTATTAGTATATGTTAAGAAAGAGTTAAGTTAAAGTGAGAGAGTAAAAATAGTTAACAATAATTTTATAAAATTTAATTATGTGTTGTATATTTTAATCACAAATTTTAATCATATGTAACAATATGATTGATAATAAAATATTCTTATACTATTAATAAATGAGACGTAGAGTATTCGCGGATTGACTTGCGCGGTCAAGTCGTGGAGGGTGAAGGGGACAACACCTTTTGTGGAGGTATTAGGGAGGCAACATCCCACGAAGGAAAGTTGTTTTTAAAAATTTAAGTTAAAAATATAGTGACTTGATGGGATTGGGTCGGGTGACCTTGCCTACTGGGTCGCCGGGTCGCCCAACCCCCGGTTGGGCCGTGCGACCCCACATTGGCCCATCGTGGAGTCGGCCTGGTCGGGTCGGGCGACCCTTGGGCGACGCGGCCTTCCATGGTTATAAGTATACTGGAGCATATACTTGCAACTAAAAGAGACGAAAGTTGTTGGATGTGTTGTTGGGGATTCTTGAAGTGTATGTCCACATTCAATCCTTGGTAACTATCCTTTACAGTTGGTGCACCATGGAATTAACTAAAGTGTCTTATGTTCCGATTTACTACCTAGTAGACTGTGGACAAATATGACAACACAATGCAACATAGCGGTCAAAGCAATTTTTCACATTTTATTTGGTTGTTTACACAATGTTTTTCCTATTGTCGATGTATTTGCATTTATAACCTCAATATGCAACTACTAGCTAGCACATATGCCCGTTAACTATTTGACATTTATGACCCGTATTTCCAATCTGCCAATGAATGTTGTTTGAGGCAATCAAAATGAAATCTAGTACAAAATGACTAACCTTGACTTAGCTTTACAGTGGTCACCAAGGATGCTCATGGTGGTAAACTGATTAGGGAAATTAAGGATGTATAAGCAATAGGAACAGAAATAAATTTTGTCATTCTAGGAATGCTATGGCCTCTTTTCGAGTCTAAATTTTGCATAGGCATTAAGACTGATAGGTAGAGAGATCGGATCGATTGATTGATTGAGAGAGGAGTTGCAGTTATTATGGGACTATTGTTAAGTCTTAGTAGACATTGTATCCCTGACAACATACCATGCACAACCTCTTCATCATTGCTGATTTGTCCATCATATTGTCTTTTTTTCATTCTTTGAGCTTGATCCATCAATGTCAATCGGAGCATTCTTTTATGGTTTTTATTGTTTTCAAACATCAGATTTGTCTCTTCGTCTAAGTAGTTCATCATGCGACGTAGCTCTCTGCTTAATACATATCTCCCTTTGTGATGCTCTCATGGTAAATAACCTCTCATTTCTTCTCACAGCTCTATCAGTATTTTGTGACATTTCCTTATATTCTCATTAATCCCACCAATGTGTTATTTGTGATAAAAATTACCTACATTCATTTCTTTCTCATACCATGTACATTTGACTCTCTTTTTATCTACATCCAACAAAAATTCATGTTGCCATTCAATATTATGAAGTGCAGGAACATCATGCCCCTGTTTTGACATTTTTCCTGGACATACAACACATAAAAATGTGGTACTACTGTTAAGTAAAATTTTAAACATTTTAAGTAAGAGGGGATTTGGAAATTTCAGACAAAAAGAGTGCACCCAAACTCAAAAGGGGGGAGGTTGGGAGCTCAAGGTGATAGGGAATGTCACCTCAAGGGGTAACTGTGCAAGGGGACCTGGGAGGGGTGGTGAGCGTAGACCCGAAGGGTGGGGGTGGATTGGAAAACTCAATCACCCCTTAGGGTAGACCTAAAGGGGAGGTATGGAGGGAGGGTTGGTAGACTTGAAGGGGAAGGATCGAGGGTGCTTGGTGCACCACTGCACTTAGACCATGTAGGGGAGGGACGGAGGGGGCAGGGGGAGGGTGCAAGGGAGGGGGTACCACGATTGGCTCAAAGTGTTGGGCTTACAAGACTTGTCCATTGGACTCACAAGATCTTGTATCATATCCAACTTTCTTTTTTTGGGTTTCTCTATTGTGTCATGTGATCATAGATTGCAGAATCGGTGGAATTGGTCCAATTCCGACCGATTCCGGAATTAGATCGGTGGATTCCGATCCGATTCCATGCGGAAGGACTGATTCCGGTATGAATTCCACGGGATCGGTCGGAATCGCTTGGAATCGGTCGGAATCGATCCGATTCCACCGATTCCTTGTGGAATCGGTCGATCGGAAGACTGGTTTATGTGGACCGGTTCGATTCCCGGTTCGATTCTAGACCGGGAATCGAACCGATTACGGCCCTTTTAGGGCCGTAATCGACCGCCGCGGTCGATTCCGTTGATCCCGCGGCGTAAGGGCTCGATTCCGGCGATTTTGCGGCGATTCCAGCGTCGATCCGGCGATCCAGGCGTCGATCCCAGCTGCCAACACCGATTCCACAAGGATTCTAGCGATTCCAGCACCGATTCGGGCCATTCCAGCAATTCCAAGCGATTCCTTCAACCGATTCCGCCGATCCAAGCTCCGATCGGCCTTGAATCAACCTCTTCTTCGATCTTTAACCAGTTTTCGGTAAGATTTTTTCGCTGAAAACTTCGTACGTCCATTCTTACGCGTTTCCGACGAGTTCGAGCGTCGTTAAACGTTGTGATTTCCGACCGAACAAGTCCGTTTAAGTTCTGAACTATTCGATCGGATGTTCTTTGCACGGGAAAAATTCCGGATATCCCGTACGTCTATTTTTACACGTTTTCGACGACTTCGAGCAGAGTTAAACTCGGTGATTTTTGATCGAACAACTCCGCTCAAGTTGTTTGAACATCGATTGGATGTTCTTTGTACCGGAAAAATTTCGGAAGCCCCGTACGTTGATTTACGACCATTTGCGGGAATCAAAGCAAATATGTAACCCTTTAAACATACCCAATGGTGTGTTACTTGGGCCGTCTGCTTCCCGAACAGCGTATAAAGCCATTTTTATATGGACTAATCATTTTTAGTGCGTTGTTTACAATTTTTGCAGATATAAGCGATGGCCGATCAAGGTGATGCAGCACCAGCACGTGCTTTCGACGTGGGTTGGGAACACGGGCACATGGTAGACCCGGTCGGGGAAGAGGGTACAGTGCAAATGGTGTGGGAAGGAGATGAACGGGGGGGTGTTTCGACTGAAACAACATATTGCCGGAACATGTGGAAATGTAAAGAAATGTGACAAGGTGCCGAGGGAGAAGAGTGAGGAGATGAGATGCTACATGACAGGTAGAGCCTCTCAACGGGCTGTTAGGATCGAGCAGAGGGAGGAGTTGCACGACGAGCTACTCTAGAGGAGGAGGCACCGCGATTTGCCTACCTCGAAAGGGAAAGGCAAGGGGAAGGCACCAGCTGAGCCGGAGCCAGAGAGCGAGGATGAGTCCACAAACTCCGAGATTGGACGTGCTAGGCATGCTAGCAAGTGTGCATTTGCTGAGGAGGAGGACAAGAGGAGGGGAGCAGGAGGGTCTGGGTCCAGAGTTGACCCAGCTTTGGGTCGATCAGCATCGGCTCGCCCTACCTGGGACCGAGAGACTGACCCCAGGAGACAGGAGTCATACCGCCGTTCTACTTCTACCAGCACTCGATTTACACCGAGTGACGAGTATTTATTTAGGAAACAAAGTGCTGGGCAGATGGGGATTAAACAGGCAACAGGAACGGCTGCAAAGAGAGTCATTCGCCACATTGTGAAGTGGTTTTTACATGTAAGTATCACTTTTTAAATTAAAATTGACATTATGTGTGTTTTATTTACTTAAACTTAATTTTACCCTGATCCTAAGTTTTTTTAACTTGATGTAGGCATCCCAGCACATGCAGCACCAGCGCCTACTTCCAGACGATGGTGGATGCCGTGGGTGAGGCTGGACTGGGTTTGTAAGTCCCGTGCAGCCGACATATATACGGTGCTGGGCTGGATGAGGAGGTTCAGGAGTTGAAGGAGTGGATGGATGGTTTTAAGTTGGTGTGGAAGGAGAGGGGTTGCACAATTATGTGCGACGGGTGGACATGTATCATCAAGAGGAGTATGATAAACTTCTTGGTGTATTGTTCTGAGGGGACAACATTCTTGAAGTCGGTAGATGCTTCTGGGAAGATAAAAAATGCCGACTTTCTTTTTTCTCTGATGGATGCGGTGGTGGAGGAGATCGGGGAGGACAATGTGGTTCAGGTTGTCACTGACAACGAACCATCATATATGGCGGCTGGGAGAAAGTTGATGGAGAAGAGGAAGCATATGTTCTGGGTGCCCTGTGCGGCACATTCCATTGATCTCATATTAGAGGATGTAGGCAAGGAGGAGGGTGTATCCACACTTGTCAGGCAGGCGTAGACGATCACATCATTTATTTATTCGCATCCCCGCCTCCAACATATTATGAGATCACACACAGGAGGGCACGATCTTGTTAGGCCCGGTCCGACTCGATTTGCTACGAATTTCATTGCGTTGGAGAGTCTACACTGGCACAGACATGCATTGGTTAGGTTCACACACTCCGAGGAGTATTATAACTATATGGTGGACAACTTGCATGACAAGAAAGATCAGCTGGAGATTCTTGTCAGGTCTGAGAAGCAGATCACTGACAAGAGGTTTTGGGAGAGGATTGCCTACTACTTGGCAATCATTGAGCCACTGGTAGTTGTCTTGAGGTTGGTAGACTCAGATGATAGGGACCAGATGAGCACGTTGTACGATGCCATGGACCGGGCAAAGCTGAAAATAAAATAAAATAATCTCAGAGGTTACAAAAAGTGGTGGAAGATCATAGATGACCGATGGGACAAGACCTTGCACCACAATGTCCATGTTACAGGTAACTTGGTTAAGAAAATATTTTTGCTGAATAATTGTCTTATTCACAGTGTTAACTAATAAAATCTTGCAGGATATTTTTTGAACCCCCGCATCCAATATGGAGGACAAGTGGTGAACGACAACGAGGTGATGCGGGGTACACTTGCTGTTATTCAGCGTCTATGCCGATCTCAGCAGGACAGTATAGAGGCTGAGATAGAAGTAAGTTAGAGTTTATTCAACACTTTGGAGTAGAGTAGCCTTACCAAGCAACTAATGTTTTTTTTTATAATTTTTTCAGATGCAGAAGTATAAGATGAGGGTCGGCGTATACTCAGATGATGATCTGAAGTATTCAGTTAACAAAGTGTCACCTGGTATAGTAATAGCTTGATGAAGATTTTATTTTCTTTTCATATAAGTTATGGAAGATGACGGGCTAATTGTTTATCTTTTCTCTTTCTTTTTTTTTTGCAACTGAGTGGTGGGTTCAGGTGAACACCAGGAGTGGATGGAATCCACTTGCTGCCATCGGTATCAGGATACTCAGCCAGAGCACCAGTTCCTCCCATTGTGAGAGGAACTGGAGTACATTCAACCTGATACATACAAAAAGGAGGAACAGGTTGACCTCAGACCGGCTGGAGAAGCTGGTCTTCTGTCATTACAACATGAGGTTGCGTATAAAGAATATCAAGGATCGACAGAAGATCAGTGAGGAGCGTTTTGCACGATTCGCAGGTGGTCCATACGAGCAGAGACAGTCCTCCGCCACACCACCACCTGATGAGGTGGACATGGATCAGATATTCCAGGAGGAGCATGCACTTACCTCCTGGATAGAGGAGAGGGAAGCCAGGGATCATGCAGCTGAGTTTGATCCCGATGACCGTGCATGGGCTGAAAGAGAGTTGGATGGTGTTGAAGCTGAGGAGGATGCTCCAGCTCCAGCTCCAGCTCCACCTACTTCTCAGGCTCAGGCAGGGCCTTCTTCTGCCGGCGGCTATGGAGCGACCACTGCGGCTTTAGCCCCGGCTGGGTCCCGGCCGCCGCTGCAGCCCATTCGCGGTCGGGAAAACGAAAACAAAAGTGACTGCACGAAAAATGGGAGGATTTGCAAAGTTGATAAAAACTTTGGGTTCTGGAACCTCAGAGACGGCTAAAGAGGTGAAGAGAAGGAAGCTAGAGGTCAGGCGTCCTGTCAGCCCAGATGATAGCACGCAGGCTCATTCTCACTCCTCAGGTGATGACGACGAGGAGTGCATACCAACGACGCAGCCATTAGCAGCAGCCGAGTCTCCTGATTCACGGCATCCAAAGCCGTGTTACATGCTGGATGAGCAGTCACCTGATTCTTATATTATGGAGCCACAGTATCCAGCATTTGGCCAGGCTGACCAGCAGTGGATTACACCACTAGCTCCACCATCCTCTGCTTACGTCCTGGTCGTCCTGCAGTCCGATCCGTATGACCTTGATAGCATGGCATCGGCATTATTTTCATATGGATATGGTCCCGGACAGTATACAAGACTGAGCACGAGGGAGGAGCGTCAAGCGCAGCAGGGAGAGGAGGAAGACCAATATCTATATACTAGATATTGGTAGTAGATTGTAATGATGTAAATGTATATATTTTTTTCATAATGTATCAACTCTTTGATTTTTGAATCAATGGAATATGTACTTAACTTCAATTGGAGTTCATTAGTATTTATTCGATGTTGTCCTGTGGATGAATGATAATCTTATTTTTAAAATTTTTTCTAACTCATTTCCTATTTTTTAAATTTTTTTCTGAATTTTTTGAATTTTTTTGCAGGAAAAAATAAAAAAAAACCGATTCCGACCGATCCGGAATCGATTCCCTTCCCAGGAATCGGCCTGGAATCGATTCTGATTCCGGAATCCTTGCACTTGATAAACTTTCAAGTCCTATACTTTTTCTCAACTGTGCAAAGCATTCCATATTTTTGCTATTATTTTTGTTTTTGTCTTTGTTGGACTGGGATTTGATTGTGTAGTTAGGGGTGCAGTTGGAGTTAGAGTTAGGGTTGAAGCTGTATCTAGGGCTGCTAGAGTTGAAGGGACTAATTGAGTAGTAGGAACTTCCTCTTCCATGACCTCAACTTCAACATCATGTAGTTCTCATTCTGCGTATGCATGGTTTTTTAGATCAAACTCAAATGGGTGATCCTTGGTTACTTTCTTTTTCTGCCAAGTAGCAATTGAGTGCTCCTCTTGAAAAATATAATCATTGACACCCTCTTAGTTTATGTGTTTTATGTCTTTCTTCATATACTACACCTAAAAACCTGGTAAATCTCTCTTCTGACAACTTTTTGCGATATTTGATATTTTTTATGTGCAATCTCATGTTATAATGACATACAACTAGCTTCTCTTGCCTGCCAGATGTCAGACTATTTCTTTCTTTTATGTGTATCAAGTTGAATACACTTTAGTTTCTCTCACAATAGGAGGAACTGATGATTTTGCTCAAAATCTTGATACAATAGATGTAAGTGGGTTCCATTCATTTTTTGTTTACCTTAACCCACCACTCAGGCGAAAAAAAATCAATAGAAAATTATTAGTCTTTCGGTTGAGTACTTGTCACAAAAATATATTAATATCAAATAACATATATTAAACATAATAGGAGAAATCTTGTTTTCAAGAATATATCAGATTTAGATCTGAGTATATTTTATGATGCGAGACAAAGACGACTAAAATTGATTAAAATGAAATTAAAGTTGCTAAATGAAAATTAAAATGCAGCAGAGTGAGAAATGCCCAAGTGAGACGTGGGGTCCAATTCATCAAGGCCTTCATGGAGTTGTAGGTGTGCTCATCGAGACAGAGATGGAGTCGTGTCGTTGCACATTAGGGCAAATTCCGTCGTGGGAGTTGTGGCCATAGCCACATTGTTGGATCTCGAACGCGGACGGTTGACATCTGTGCACGCTTTTGCGCGTGATGGCATCGTGAGATCTGGATGGGCTAGTGGTAGGTTGGAGGCCATTGGAATCTAGGCCAAGGAGGGCGTGTGGTGGCATTTGAGCACGGTCAACCAACACGAGAAGAGGATGTAGAAAGCTTCTAAAGATCCGAGAAGAACTGTATGTGCGTGAGATCTCTCGTGTGCAGAATTAATAGTGTAAAGATTTGTGACTTTGCGTCGCATGTGAGGGAGTAGTAGGTGATCAAAAGAAACTTCTGAAGGTCATCTTTTCATCGCACATTGTCCGAACTTGAGCAGGGCTGTGGGCGAATAGAAAGGTGACATAGCGCACGTGGCCGAGAGCAGGGGACCATCCTTGTGCGATCGAGGATGTGCTGAAGGGCATTGAGTTAGTCTGGGGAGGTCGTTTGTTGAAGAATGAACTGCCGGTGAAGATGAAGCCAACTAACTGTATTGCATCGCCGGACCGCTTTGCTTTGTGCAGAAGGAACTATTCACGATAGATCTAAAGAGGAATGTAGTAGCTAAGTAGATGTGAAGAACTCGATGACGTTGGAGTTGAAGAGGTTGCCGAATATGAAGCTACTTGAATACGTTGTATGAGGGAGGTCAGATTTAAGGTTCACCGGTCTGCCTCCTTTGACACCATCCAAATCGGAAAGACTGTTGATGCTGATTTCAGTGGCTGAGTAGTAGAAGAGAACGATCCAATATGCAATTCCTGTGAAGGGAAACGAGGAAGGATGAGGAGAAATTGACTGGGGTTGAATGAAGAGAAATTGGTGTACTCTCGGAGGTGGAGGGGAAAGAGAAATCAGTTTAACCATTGGAGATTGGATAAGAAGAAACCAGCCCTCGCTCTAGGGGTTTGAGATAGTGACAACGCACATCACTAGGGTGAGGAAAAAGGCAATGGCACTCCATCACCAGTGAAGGAGGGGAAAGAGATTCTAGTCTCACCACTGGAGATTGAAGAAGAAGAAACTAGCCCTTGTGCTAGGGGTTTGAGAGAGTGACAGTGCATATCACCAAGGTGAGGAAGAAGGCAGCAGTGCTCCATTGTCGAAGAGGAAGAAGCGGGAACGAAGGGAGAATAGGGACAAACACAAGGATTCCAGAATTGGAATCGGCCGATTACTGGGAAGGGAATCGATGTAGGAATCGGCCTGGATCAAATTTTTTTGGTTTTTTTCATCAAAAACTTTAAAAAAATCAAGAAAAATTATGAAAAATAGGAAATAATTTAGAAAAAATTATAAAAATAAGATTAACATGTATCCACATGGAATAATTGCTAATAAACATGAAGAGATGTTAAGTACATGTTGAGATGCAAAAACTATAATAAACTTTAACTGTATCACATGAAAGCATAAAAGTATAAATATACATGTTATCAATCTTTACCAATATCCATCAATATCCATGATATGGATATTGGCCTTCCTCTTCTTCCTTATGATGCTTCTCAGTTGTGCCCAGTCTTCTACTAAGTGCGGGAGCATATCCATATAAAAATAATGATGATGCCATGCTATCAAAATCGTAGGCATTGGACTGTGTCACGTAGGTAGGCTCAGGTGGAGGAAATCACGGCTACTGAGGATCATAAAATGTTGGATATTGTGGCTCCAAATAATGTTGTTGTGGTGTCTACTGATCCAACGTGAAATATGGCTTTGGCTGCCGTAAATCAAGTGATTGCGCTGCTGACGGCTGCATGGCTGGTATGCACTCCTCGTCATCATCAACTAAGGAGTGAGAAGGAGCATGCGTGCTGTCATCTGGGCTCATAGAATGTTGCATGATCTCCAGTTTCCTTCTCTTCACATTTTCAGCCATCTCTGATGTCCCACCACAACCCAAAGATTTTTTTAACTTTGAAAATCCGCCCATTTTTCTTACTGTCACTTTTGTTTTCGTTTTATCTGGACTACGAATGGGCTGGGTAGCGACGGTTGGGGTTGGAGTTGGGGCTGGAGTGAGGCTAAAGTTGGAGGTGGCTACTGTATGGTTGTTGGGGCAGAAGAAGGGCCTGCCTGAGTCTGAGAAGTAGGTGGAGTTGGAGCATCCTCCTCGGCCTCTACACCATCCAACTCTCCTTCAGCCTACGCACGGTCATCAGGATTAAACTCAGATGGATGATCCTTGGCTGCCCTCTCCTCTATCCAGGAGACAAGTGTATGCTCCTCTTGGAATATGTGATCCATGTCCACCTTCTCAAGTGGTGGTGTGGCTGAGGTATTCGTCTACTTGTATGGACGACCTGCCAACCGTGCAAATTGCTCCTCTGAGATCTTCTGTCGATTCTCGATATTCTTGATGTGTAACCTCATGTTGTAATGACAGAAGACTAGCTTCTCCAGCTGGTCTGAGGTCAGCCTATTCCTGCTCTTTGTATGTATCAGGTTGAATGTGCTCTAGTTCCTCTAACAATGTGAGGAACTAGTGCTCTGACTAAGTATCCTGATACCAATGGCAACAAGTGGATTCTATTCACTCCTGGTGTTCACCTTAACCCACCACTTAGCTGTAAAAAAGAAAGAAAGAAGGAAAACACAAACAATCAGCCCAGCATTTTCAATAACTTATAAGATAAGGAAATAAAAATTTCATTTTAAATAAGTATACCAGGTGACACTTTGTTGCAAAAATATCTCAAATCAGTATCTGAGTATACCCCGACCCTAATCTTATATCTCTGCATCTGAAAAATATTTTAAATTTTTTTTTCATTAGTTGTCAAATAATTTTGGACTCCTAATTATTAACTAAACTCTAACTTACTTCTATCTCAACTTCCCTATCCTGTTGAGATCGGTAGAGATGTTGAATAACAGAGAGTGTACCTCGCATCACCTTGTTGTCGTTCACAACCTGTCCTCCATATTAGATGCGGGGGTTCAAAAAATATCTTGCAAAAAATATCAATATTAGTATTAACATTATGAAGAATGCAATTATTGACTAAACTTAAAGTAGGTATGCATAAATATTTTTTTCACCCACTAACCTGCAGCATGGACATCGTGGTGCAAAGTTTTGTCCCATCGGTCATTTATGATCTTCCACCATCTTTTGTAACCTCTAGGATTCTTCTCTTTTATTTTGAGTTTTGCCCGGTCCATTGCATCATACAGGTGCCTATCTGGTCCTGTCATCGGAGTCTACTAGTCTCAGCACAACAACCAGTGGCTCTATGATTGCCAGGTAGTAGGCAATCCTCTCTCAAAATCTCTTGTTAGTGATCTGCTTCTCAGATCTAACAAGAATATCCAGCTAGTATTCCTTGTTATGTAAGTGGTCCACCATCTAGTTGTAATAATCTTCGGACTGGGTGAACCTGACAAGTGCATATCTGTGCAGATGTAAAGAATCCAATGCAATGAAGTTTGTGGCAAAATGAGTCAAATCGGGCCTAACAAGATCGTGTCCTCCCGTGTGTGATCTCATAATATATAGTAGATGGGGATGTGAATAAATAAATGAAGTAATCGCCTGCGTTTGCCTGACAAGGGTAGAAACACTATTCTTCTTGCTTATATCCTCTAGTATGAGATCAATAGAATGTGCCGCACAAGGCACCCATAACAGATGTTGCCTTTTCTCTATCAACTTCTTCCCAGCTGTCTTATAGGAGGGTTCATTGTCAGTGACAACCTGAACCACATTCTTCTCCCCAATCTTCTCCACCACAACATCAATCAAATCAAAGAAAAATGTAGTTGTCATTTTTAATCTTCCCAGAAGCATTCATCGACTTTAAAAATGTGGTTCCCTCAGAACAATACACCAAGAAGTTTATCATGCTCCTCTTGGTGATACTTGTCCATCCGTCACATATAATCGTGCAACCTCTCTCTTTCTACACCAATCTAAATCCATCCATCCAGTTCTTAACTCCTGCACCTCCTCCTCTAGCCCACCACCATATATGTGCCTACTGCTCGGGGCTTGCAAACCTAGTCCAGCCTCATCCACAACATCTATCACAGTTTGGAAGTAAGGGTTGGTGGCTGCATGTGCTGAGATGCCTATATTATGTTAAAAAAATTGGATCAGTAAAAAATAAGGTTAACTAAATAAAACACACATAAAAGCTATTTTAAGAGTGATACATGCATGTAAAAACCACTTCACAATGCGACGAACGGCTCTCTTTGTAGCCGTTCCTTGTTGCTTTCACCCCTTTTATGACTTATTTAATCCCCATCCTATGTAGTCAGAGGCGTGAGGCGACCGAGGCGAGGCACCCCTCGCCTCGCCTCAGGCGCTTGAGGCGGGCGCCTCAGGCGCCCGAGGCGACATTTTTTTATTATGATATTTAATTTTAATACCTGAAAAATCTATACAAGAAGGTGAAAAAATATAAAAAAATACAGTGAATGCATCATAAATGCAGGAAATATATATGAAAATGCAAGGAATAAATTTAAAATTGCAGGAAAAATAAAAGTTATGTCCGAAAATGCAGATAAAATTATCTAAACAAGTTGAACATATCTAAAAAATTGTGGAAAATACAAAAAACAGCAGAAATTACATTAAACATGTATTAAATGATTACTGCAAAAATAAGTTGAAAGAAGTACCTTTTCTCATTTCATTTCCATAAGCATGCCTAAAAATTGAACACATCACCAAAAACAAAAAATGTAATACATCAAGTAGAAGGATGTTGAATAAAAATAATAAACCAAACATAGAAGTACATAAATAACGATAAGTTCACAACAACGTTAAAAGGTACATTCATCTAATGTCTCTCCAATCAGTTAACACAAATATCAATTATCAATCAGAAGAGTAAGGGTCATCATCATCAGTAACATGAACATGAATATCCCCATCCGATTTTGAGGTATCTTTATCCATGGCCACACTCTTTCCTTTCTCAATCCTTTGCCTTTTAGAGGCCTCTGCTCTAGTGGATGGACCTTCCTTTTCATCAATACCCGCTGCTAGTTCAACTTCCCTCCATGTGAGGTCCTCTCCTTCATGCACATACTCGTCGTCCTCTCTAGTGATCCACTCATCAGCCTCATCAATATCGTCCAAAGAAATAGGATCATGTTTGAACTTCTCCGTCACAAATGCCTTTGTTTAAGGCGTCGCCTGGGCGACAAGGCGGCTGCGGCCTGGTGAGCGTTCGAACGCCTTGGCGACCGTGACGAGCGCAAGCGTCCGCCCGGCCCGCTTTGCCGCCGCCCGGCCCGCCGGTCCGCCCGGCCCGCCTTGGCGATAGCCGTGTTCGCTTAGTTAAACACCCTCGGACTATAAAATTTAGTCCCGTCGACCCCTTTATGGACGACATTTTCGGCTCGCCTTTTGGACTCCCGACGACATTACGACTCCCGTCTCGTCGAGGCCCTCAGCCTGCGAGAGAAGTGGAGATTGGAGAAGAAGATCGGCTCGGTACATTCGTGACGCCACGGCCACGACGACGGCGTGTGGGCGATCGACGGCAACGGCCGGAAGAGGAAGGGGAGGGCGGCCAGCGGTCTCCGTAGTCGGTAATGACCTTGCCGATCTTCTTCGCTCCTCGATGCCTTCTCCTACGGTGCACCGCCCCTCGTCGTCACCCGCCGCCGCGACGCCTTCTCTTCGTTTCCGGGCTTCGGCATTTGTGTGGGGCTTCTACGACGCGGACGCCGCCGGACATCGTCGTCGGTTCCCGGAGCTTCTGTCCCGCCCCGGACGCTCGGCCGGGGGGACACCGCGGGTGCACGACGCAGCTGCTCGGCTTCGGGGGGACACGCGGCCGGCTTCCGGCTTCGGGGGACTCCGCGGCGACGCCTCCAATCTTTCGATCGGAGTTCGGGCCCTCACGGCGCACCACCGGTCGCGGCGAAGGTACGGAGTCCTCACTTGTTCTCCTGTTCTCCGCTCACTTTGGTGACGGGGGTGCCGTCGTGGCTACCCTCGGTCCCTCGTACAACGTTACGCGTGTATTGTACAAGTGTACATTGTACAGTTTACGTAAGTTTAATTTAATTAAACTAAGTAAGTTAGTTAACTTAAGTTAGTTAATCTAATGTAATATAAATTATTTAAGTTGGTTATTTAACTTAATTAAATCTTATTTAAGTTGTTTACTTAAGTTAATTAGTTAAATAAAGATTATGTACATACTAAGTTGTTTTTTATTATTCAACTTGTTTAAATTTATTTAACTTGTTTTTTCAGTTATAATAAGTTTATGCAAGTTGTTTATTTAACTTAATTACATTTTTATTTAACTTCAAAACTTGTTTATTTTAGTTACTTTTTGAGTTTAAATAAATTGCTCATTTAACTTAAATTAAGTTAAATTTTGTTTAAATTGATTATTTAAGTTAACTTAAGTTAAGTAATCTAATGTAATATAAATTTAACTAAGTTGGTAATTTAACTTAATTAAACTAATTAACTTAGTTTACTTAAGTTAGTTAATCGAATGTAATATAAATATATTTAAGTTAGTTATTTAACTTAATTAAATCTTATTTAAGTTGTTATTTAACTTGTTTATTTTAGTTATAATAAGTTGATGTTGATTTAAGTTGATTATTTAACTTAATATCATTTTTATTTAACTTCAAAACTTGTTTACTTAAGTTACTTAAATTAAGTTTATATAAATCGGTCATTTAACTAAAATTAAGTTAAATTTTATCTAAATTGATTATTTTAGTTAACTTAACTTTAAATAAATTGTTTAATTAACTTTGTTAATTTACTTAATTGGTTTTTCAGTTGGTTATTAAGTTATTTAATTGGTTATTAAGTTGGTTATTAAGTTAAATTTTATCTAAATTGGTTATTTTACTTAATTAAATCTTATTTAACTTGTTTACTTAAGTTAAATTAATTTTATTTAAGTTGGTAATGTTGTTGTTAGTTATTTTTGAGTTTAATTTATGTAAGCTTGTGTTCTTTAACATCTTGTTGGTTACTTAATGTAGATTATCTACAATGTCGACTTCACGAGTCATGAAAACATGTCCGATGAATATGCTTTAGTGAAAGTCGAATAAAGATTTAAAGGCAAAATCAGTGACCCCGGGATGGAAGTATGTCTTTTGGCCGGATACGAAATGATAAAAATAAGGTGCGATGTGAGTTATGTGGTTTTGTCTCCAAAGGGGAATTAAAAGACAAAAACGACATACGATTGGAGGATTTGGAGATGTTGCGAAAATGTGCCAACACGAACTCGGCTATTGCCACGGAATTACATAATTATATGATGACAAACGAAGAAAAAAAAACCGCGAAGTTGACTTTAAATGGAGTGGAAAAGGAAGTAGAAGATATTAGTGATGATGAAGCGAAGATCGAACTAGAAAATCAACGAAATTAGTTGAATTGAGTAAGAAAAGAAAGTCACGTACTCGAGGCCCAAATTGATTCTTTTGTGAGACCCAAATCCGGAAGGAAGTGGTAAATATGAGAAGGAAAAATTCAAAGCATCGGACAACGAATAGAAAATTGATACAAAAAAGAAGATAGAAAGAAAGTGGATGAATATGTTGCAAGATGGTTTTATATGGTTGGGATACCTTTTAATACGGCGAAAATTAAAATCATTTGAGGTGATGATAGAAGGATTTATTGGACAATATGGTCCTGGATACGGAAACCTCGAAGCATTCGCCAAATTAAGAAAACCCCTCTTGGAAAATGAAGTGAAGAGTACAAAGAATTTTATATCATGAATATAAGGCATCTTGGAAGACTTATGGATGTACGTTAATGTGTGACGGGTGGAGTGATAAGAGAGGCGAGGCATTTAATCAACTTTCATTAGGTGTCTGATGGTACCTTTTTTATAGACTCGTTTAATGCTTCGGGGAAAGAAGATGCGCGATTAATATTTCGATTGCTTGACAAACATATTGAGGAAATTGGAGAGGAGTTTGTGGTACAAGTTGTCACAGATAATGCATCTGCTAATGTTGCTGCAGGTATGTTATTTTTTTCTTATAAAATATGTTTGATCTATTATCTTCACAACTTAGCATTCTTATGATGATGTTTGAATGGTGTGGTGCAGGGAACCTACTAATGGAGAAAAGAAAATCACTATATTGGTCTCCTTGTGCAGCTCGTGCTTGGATTTGATGTTAGAAGACATTTGTAAATTGAAGAAATACAAGAAAACAATCTCTCGAAGCAAGAGCGATCACAACATTTATCTACGGTCACTCGCGTTGCTTGAGGCGATGAGAAAGGTGACGATAGAAGAGATCTTGTTAGGTGTGGTGTAGCTAGATTTGCCTCTTGCCTTTTCTTACACTTCAAAGGCTTATATACCTTTAAGGACAGAGTGCAGCTATTTGTATCGGATAGTTGGAACGAATAGCATGTGGTCAAGCAAAATCGGGGAAAAAGAATAGCAAACATTATTTTGGCGGTAGAGTTTTGGCATAGGGTTGAAGATTCTTTGAGGGCATCTCGACCTTTAGTTCGAAGTTTTGAGATTGGTTGATGGAGATGAAATTCCCGTGCAATGGGATATATTTATCTTTAACGATGGAAAAGGCACGAGAAAAGATCATTGACAACTTTGGTAGTAAAGAAAGGGACTACGAAACCTATTCTTGCCATCATTGATAGGCATTGGGAGACACGGATGCATCGTCGCATTACATGTACGGCGGGGTTTTTCTCGATCCATCTAAATATTATCTGCCAAGAGGGAGATACCGAGAATGGTTGCGAAAATTTGAGTTGGCATTTCTTGATTGTCTTGAAAAGAATGGTTAAAGATCAACACGTACAAGACAAGATAAGTGACGAATTGGATGTATACGTGGGTTGTAAAGGATTGTTTAGTAGTCCTTTAGCTAAGAGAAATCAAGATAAAAAACAACCGAGGTAACTTTATTGTGTAAATTTTATTTTATAAGTTTGTTAAACTACTCGCATTTATGTATGTCACTCATTAAAATTTTAAATATTTAGTTGAATGGTGGCGTACTTATGGTCTTGAAACTCTGAATTGCGTGCATTAGCATTTCGTATTCTTGGTCTTTGTTGTAGTTCTTCGGCGTACGAACGAAGCTGGGTACATTTGAATTTGTAAGTATGACATTACTAAGGTGCACTTTTTATGCTTAATTTATAAGATGCATTTTTTTTGTTTTAATTCAATATATTTTCGATTCACGAAAGAAGAGGAATAGGCTCGAGAAAGAGGTTAAATGACCTTGTTTATGTTCGGTACAATCACGCAGAAGGAGAGATTTACGGAAAGAAAGATGTGTCCGGAGAAATATGATCTATATGCTTTGATGAGTTGGATTGGTCGAGTGAATGGATGACGGGAAGGCCGCTACAAGATGACTTAGTACGAGACGCGATGATCTTACGTGGAGTTGATGTGAGACCTTGCATTGGGAGCATCGGATGCTATTGCAGGTATAAATCGGTAGAAGGTCTAAAGTACGTAGAAGTGGGACAAGTAGTGCGATAACTCAAACTTCTACAATGCAAGTGGATGATTTGGAAATGACGTATGAGGAAGAGATTGAAGAAGAATATTTAGTTGACTTTGAAGACGACATTGATGATGATAACAATGATGTGGCTGAAAATGAGGAAAATGAAGATATGATGATGATGATGAGAGAAATATGGGGATCCAAATTCACGGAGCTTCTCTTAATGAGGATGTTGGTTTTGGGATTAGAATTTAGATGTTTATTTTTATTTCTCTTTTTTGAATGTTGGGACAATGAACATAATGACATATCGTATGAGTGTTTGATGACCTCTTCATTTTGTGACTTTTGTCGATATCTAAAATGTTATTATCTTTCTTTTCATTTGTTGTTGACTTATTCTTGTCGTATTGGTTTTGTGACATATCATCTCATTCTCTTTTTGCGACAACTTCAAAGAAATAATTAGTCACCTATCAAAAGGAAAGCTCGTGGGCAGAATGGTACGTTTGTTTTTCTCTTTTACAATTATATTTATTCTTTTTGTTCGATCTAGTTTTTGACACATTATGTTTGTTTGCGCATTGTCGTATTTTTTTGATATGTAAAACAATGTTTTGTACATTTATTAGAACCGTTAATATTATTGCGTCTGTCTTTTAGTTTCTTCTTTGAATCATTGACAATCTTCACTTGAAAGATTGTATGTAATGCATATTTGCAACTTGGACTTGTTGTGTATATAATGTGTATACAGATTATGTAAAACCGGTCATGGTTTCTTTTTTATGTTTATATGTCCAGCCATATCTACCAAGAGTATATTTGTACTTTTTGCGTCTATAATATGAAAAAAAGGCGTCGCCTAACGCCTCGCCTTGTCGCCTAAGCAGTAAGGCGGTACTATGTCGCCTTGGTCGCCTTAGTCGCCTTGAAAACTATGCTAAAATGGCGATCTCGAAGCCTTTGATTGTATTGGACATAGACAAGATCGTTTAGCTTTTTTTGTTCCAATCTATTCATTTTCTTTGTGTGCACCTATAATTTAAGGATGAACATTAGTTTAAAGTATCTAATGAAACATGCTAAATAATGAATGATACTAGTGCATACCTGCTCAAAGGTACTCCAGTTGCGTTCACAACTAGATGCACTACAAGCGAGACTCAATACCCTGATGGCAAACCTTTGTAATTGAGGAACCTTGCTTCCCCAATCCTTCCACCAATTTGCTAAGAGAAAGATGAGATTTATCAAATTTAAAACAATACTTTGAAATGTATAAATGAAAAGTTTTAAAAAGTTAAATGTCAACCTAGAATATAAGTTTTTCTTTGTCTAGTGGCCATATCTCTACCAAATAGGCCCTCAGCATCTCTGTACGTGTTTAGTTGCTTGGTAATCATATCTTGCTCATCAGGACTTTCAATTAGCCTCTCAATGGTATCATAGAGTCCTTGTTTAATTTCTCCATCACTCTCAACATCCGGATCTGAGTAAAAAAATTGGGGGTTAAGATAATAATCCGCTGCATGTAATGGACGATGGAGTTGATTGTCCCACCTATCAATAATGTCCCAAATTGGACCGTACTTGTCAAACTTCTCATCCAAGGCACTCTTAATGCCTTCCTTTGCCCGGTCCATTGCTTCATATATGTAGCCCATTGCTGGTTTCTCACCATCCACTAGGCGTAAGACAATCACAAGAGGCTTGAATATTGAAAGAGCTTATGCTACACCTCTCCAGAAAGTTGTTTTCAAAATGATGTCACATGATTTCTTTCCCTCAGTTTGCTTAGCCCATCGGTTGCTAGAGCCAGTCCACTCTTCAGATGTAAACATCCTTCTCAATTCAGCCTTCAAGTTGTGTAGGCTCTCTAAGTTGAGATAGTTTGTTGCAAACCTTGCACGAAAAAAAATAAACAGATTAATGGCATTCAATATCACAAGTCAATTCACAAGCCAATTTAAACAATATAAAAATACATTTCAAATTGAGATTTTACCTTGTGACTGCTGTCCTACACAAATTTCTTCCATTGGTGAACTTCCTCATCATGGCAAGAACCTTTGTATGCCCATAAATAAAGGTAGTCACATACTTCACATGCCTAATTGTGGATTTGATACCCGACAATTTAGAAATATCTTCTAGCATCAAATCAATGCAATGGGCTGCATATGGTGTCCAAAACAAACGAGGATGCATAGACATCAACAATCTCCCTGCAGCTACGTAACTTGCCTCGTTATCCGTTACAATTTGGATAACATTTTTCTCTGACTTCAAGAACTATTTTGTCCAACAAATCGGCCAACAACCTTGCTTGTTTCACTTGTGAAGATGCATCTATTGATTTTAAGAAGACTGTGCCCGTAGGTGTGTTGACTAAAAACTTTATCAATGTTCTCCCTCTTCTATCTGTCCAAGCATCGGACATGATAGTGCATCCATATTTCACCCAACTTTCTTTTTCTTTTTCAACTAAATCTTTAGTTATTTGAAGCTCTTTCACAAGCAAATTTTCACGCACCTCATGATATGATGGACCTTTTAATCCCGGGCCAAATGGACCAATAGCCTCTAACATGGTTTGAAAACTATTCAAGCGTACGGTGTTGAAAGGTATACCTGCTTGGTACATCCACCGAGCAATGTATTGCACTACTTTTTCCCTCTCTTCCTTCAAATGCTTTTTTTCTTTCACTCTTCCGTTTGGAAACCTCTGGATTTTGTCTCATAAAACGGTCCATAGGACCTCTCAAACGAGGAGGCAAAAATGTTGGATCACAAACAAGTAATGTATCTTCAGCTTCCATGCCTGTCTCCGAAGTGTTGACACCAAGAAGGTTGTCTCTTCCCTTAATCTCTCTAATCACTGCAACCTTTTCGAACCGAGCTTGTTTAGCTTGCTCCATATGTTGTTTAACCTCTTCTTTGGCCTCCGGTGTAGCCTTCTTGCAAGTTGTCACATTGGTGGATAAACCGGCAATATATTGCTTCAACCTATATATTCCACCTTTACAATCCTTGTTGCAAAATGTACATCTAACAAGATCCCGATTTTTTGGATCCACCAAAATTCCATACTTCCAACCAACATCCTTTGACTTAGGAGCATGTCTTGAGATAATGGGGCCCGATGAAGTTGTTTGAGTGTTTGACCCCGTCCCCGAAGCTTGCTCCACAGTTTGAGACATCTTCATACAAAATACATAAACACGAACTATATTAAAATTAGTATAAATCAGAAAAATAATCAATAACGAACGGATCCACCAAAATTAGATTGTAAATGAAATTAAAAACTCTGAGTTAATAAATCGGATTCAACAAAAAATCTGATTTAAAAAATCAGATTTAACAGAAACTTCGATTTGATAAATTACATTTAAAAATAATCTGATTTAATAAATCAGATTTAACTAAAACTCTGATTTATTAAATCTAATTTAAGAAAAAAGTCTGATTTAATTAATAAGATTTAATATAAACTCTAATTTCAGAAATCTGATTTAAAAAAATCAGATTTAACAACAACGAATCAGATTTAAGAAATATGATTTAAGAAATCTAACTAGCATCAACGGAAAAAAAACTATATCAAAATAAAAGAAGTGTGTATGAAGAAAACGGAAAAAAAAACGTAAATTATACCTTTTCGACAACGTCCGGGTTGTTCGGTAATCTTTGCAAACCCGGTTAACGGAAAAAAAACGTAAATTACCTTTTCGACAACGTCCGGGTTGTTCGGTAATCTTTGCAAACCCGGTTAACAACACTTGCGCCTTCTACACGTTGCCAATAGCCTAATAAAAATATTGGAATGACATTTATAATGAAAAAGAAGAAGACAAACCAAAAAAACGTACCTTGTACGTCTAAATCTGGTCTTCTAACAATGTACACCAAGATAGAAGAAAATAAAATATAAGATAAGATTTTTGTATTAGTAGAAGGATGTTGAATAAGAAAGATAAAAAAATTGAAGAAAAAACGTGAAAACCCTAAAACGGACCAATTGGAGATTTCCTCCGATGGTCTGGAAGGTTTTGACACCTTCTCCAGTTGAAGAAGGCGGCGGCAAGGGCTTCTCCAGCGAGTGGCGGCGGCGGCAGGTCCTTCTCCGGCGAGCAGCGGCAGCGGCGGCGGCGGGTCCTTCAAACAGCAAGGGCGGGGCTGCGGGAGAGAGAGAGAGGGCGCCGGGTGCGAGAGAGAGAGGAGAGGCCGCCGCGATATGTTAAGTCTATCGGATCCGGCCAATTGGGTCCGGATCCGATAGGCAGAGGCTGAGGCGAACGCCTCAGCCTCGCCTCACGCCTCCCCCACCTAGGCGGCTGAGGCGGGGGAGTCGATCGCCTCAGGCGATCACCACAGGAGCGAGGCGGAACAGGGCCGCCTCGCCTCACCTCCTCGCTTAGGCGACCGAGGCAGTCGCCTCTGATAACATAGTCCCCATCTGTCCAGCACTTTGTTTCTTAAATAGATACTCATCACTCGGTGTAAACTGAGTACTGGAAGAATAGCGATGTGGCTCTTGTCTTCATCCCTCACTCTCCTAGTCCCGGGTAGGGCGAGCCGATGCTGATCGGCCAAGAACTGGGTCAGCTCTGGATCCTGACCATCCTGCTCTTCTCTTTCTGTTTTTCTCCGCAGTAGAGGCACGCTTCTAGTATGTCTAAGCTCGAAGTCCGTAGAGTCGTCCTCACTCTTTGGCTCTGGCTCGGCTGGTGTCTTCCCCTTGCCTTTCCCTTTGTATGTAGGCAAATCTCGGTCCCTCCTCCTCTCAAGCAGCTCATTGTGCAACTTCTCCATCTACTCAACCCTAATAGACCGTTGAGAGCATGGATTGCAGAATCGGCGGAATCGGTCCGATTCCGACCGATTCCGGAATCGGATCGGAGCGATTCCTGGCGGAAGGACCGATTTCGAGAAGAATTCCGCGGAATCGGTATGAATCGCCTGGAATCGGTCGGAATCGTCCTTGTGGAATCGGTCGATCCGACCGATTCCGTCGGAAGACCGGGTCAACCGGCCCGATTCGATTCCCGGTTCGATTCTGGACCGAGAATTGAACCGATTCCGGCCCTAAAAGGGCCGGAATCGACCCGCGGGGTCGATTCTGTTGATCCCGTGGCGACAAAAGCTCGATCCGGCGATTCCGGTGATTCCGGTGATTCCGGCCTCGATCCCAGTTGCCAGCATCGATTCCGGCCGATTCCGTGGAACCAAGCATCGATTCCGGCCCGATTCCGGCGATTCCGGCGATTTCAAGCAACGTCTTCAAGGGATTCCGCCGATTCAAGCTTGGACCGGCCTCGAATCAACCACTTCTTCGATCTTTCTAAGGTTTTTGGTAAGATTTCTTCGCTGAAAACTTCGTACGTCCATTCTTACGTGTTTCCGACGAGTCCGAGCGTCGTTAAACATTGTGATTTCCGACCGAACAAGTCCGTCCAAGTTTTGAACTATCCGTTTAAGTCCATTTTGCACGGGAAAAATTCCGGATATCCCGTACGTTAATTTACGACCATTTCCGACAAATACGTAACCCTTTAAACATACTGAATAGTGTGTTACTTGGGTTGTCTGCTTCCCGAACAGCGTCTAAATCAATTTTTATGTTATCTAATCATTTTTAGTGTATTGTTTACAATTTTTGCAGATATAAGCAATGGCCGATCAAGGTGATGCAGCACCAACACGTGCTTCCGACGTGGGTTGGGAACACGGGCACATGGTAGACCCAGTCAGGAAGAGGGTACAGTGCAAATGGTGTGGGAAGGAGATGAACGGGGGGTGTTCCGGCTGAAACAACATATTGCCGGAACGGTGAGAATGTCAAGAAATGTGACAAGGTGCCGGGGAGAAGAGTGAGGAGATGAGAGACTACATGACAGGTAGAGCTTCTCAACGGGCTGTTAGGATCGAGCAGAGGGAGGAGTTGCACGACGAGGTACTCCAGAGGAGGAGGGATCGCGATTTGCCTACCTCGAAAGGGAAAGGCAAGGGGAAGGCACCAGCTGAGCCGGAGCAAGAGAGCGAGGACGAGTCCTCGGACTCCGAGCTTAGACGTGCCCGATAGCAAGCGTGCATTTGCTGAGGAGGAGGACAGGAGGAGGGGAGCAGGAGGGTCTGGGTCCAGAGTTGACCCAGCTTTGGGCCAATCAGCATCGGCTCGCCCGACCTCGGGCTGGGACCGAGAGGCGACCCCGGGAGACGGGGAGCCACACCGCCGTTCTGCCACCGGCACTCGATTTACACCGAGTGACGAGTATTTATTTAGGAAACGAGTGTTGGGCGGATGGGGATTAAACGAGCAATGAAAGGGGTGAAGGCAACGAACGGCCGTAAAGAGAGCCGTTCGCCACATTGTGAAATGGTTTTTACGTACGGTATCACTTTTTAAATTAAAATTGACATTATGTGTGTTTTATTTACTTAAACTTAATTTTAGTCGATCCCAATTTTTTTAACTTGATGTAGGCATCCCGGCACGTACGACCACCGGCCCTACTTCCGGACGATGGTGGATGCCGTGGGTGAGGCCGGGCCGGGTTTGCGAAGCCCGGGCAGCAGACACATATACGGCGCTGGCCTGGATGAGGAGGTTCAGGAGTTGAAGGAGTGGATGGATGGATTTAAGTTGGTGTGGAAGGAGAGGGGTTGCACAATTATGTGCGATGGGTGGACAGGTATCACCAAGAGGAGTATGATAAATTTCTTGGTATACTGTTCTGAGGGGACAACATTCTTGAAGTCGGTAGTTGCTTCTGGGAAGATAAAAAATGCCGACTTCATTTTTTCTCTGATGGATGGGGTGGTGGAGGAGATCGGGGAGGACAATGTGGTTCAGGTTGTCACTGACAACGAACCATCATATAAGGTGGCTGGGAGGAAGTTGATGGAGAAGAGGAAGCACATCTTCTGGGTGCCCTGTGCAGCACAATCCATAGATTTCATATTTTATAGTATATAAGCAAGGAGGTGGGTGTATCCACACTTGTCAGGCATGCGCAGACGATCACATCTTTTATTTATTCGCATCCCCGCCTGTTACATATCATGAGATCACACACAGGAGGGCACGATCTTGTTAGGCCCGGTCCGACTCGATTTGCTACGAATTTCATTGCGTTGGAGAGTCTACACCGGCATAGGCATGCATTGGTTAGGTTCACACAGTCCGAGGAGTATTACAACTATATGGTGGACAACCTGCATGACAAGAAAGATCAGTTGTAGATTCTTGTCAGGTCTGAGAAGCAGATCACTGACAAGAGGTTTTGGGAGACGATTGCCTACTACTTGGCAATCATTGAGCCACTGGTAGTTGTCTTGAGGTTGGTAGTCTCAGATGATAGGGACCAGATGGGCACGTTGTATGATGCCATAGACCGGGCAAAGCTGAAAATAAAAGAAAAAAATCCCAAAAGTTACAAAAAGTGGTGGAAGATCATAGATGACCGTTGGGACAAGACCTTGCACCACGATGTCCATGCTGCAGGTAACTTGGTTAAAAAATTATTTTTGCTGAATAATTGTCTTATATGCACAGTGTTAACTAATAAAATCTTGCAGGATATTTTTTGAACCCCCGCATCCATTATGGAGGACAGGTGGTGAACGACAACGAGGTGATGCGGGGTACACTTGCTATTATTCAGCGTCTGTGCCGATCTCAGCAGGACAGGATAGAGGCTGAGATAGAAGTAAGTTTGAGTTCATTCAATACCTTGGGGTAGCCTTACCAGGCAACTAATATTTTTTTTATAAAATTTCCAGATGCAGAAGTATAAAATGAGGGTCGGCGTATACTCAGATGCTGATCTGAAATATTCAGTTGACAAAGTGTCACATGGTATAGTAATAGCTTGATGAAGATTTTATTTTCTTTTCATATAAGTTATGGTAGATGATGGGCTAATTGTTTACCTTTTCTCTTCTTGTTTTTTTCTTGTAGCTGAGTGGTGGGTTCAGGTGAACACCAGGAGTGGATGGAATCCACTTGCTGCCATCGGTATCAGGATACTCAGCCAGAGCACCAGTTCCTCCCATTGTGAGAGGAACTGGAGTACATTCAACTTGATACATACGAAAAGGAGGAACATGTTGACCTCAGACCGGCTAGAGAAGTTGGTCTTCATCGTCATTACAAATACGAGGTCGCGCGCATAAAGAACATCGAGAATCGACGAGAAGATCGGCGAGGAGCGATTTGCACGATTCGCGGGTGGTCCGTACGAGCGAGAGGCATTCCTCCGTCACACCACCACCCGAGGAGGTGGACGTGGATCAGATATTTCAGTAGGATCATGAACTTGCCTCCTGGATAGAGCAGAGGGAAGCCAGGGATCGTACGGTGAGTTTGATCCCGATGACCGTGCGTACGGGCCGAAGGAGAGTTGGATGGTGTTGAAGCCGAGGAGGATGCTCCAGCTCCACCTCCATCTACTTCTCGAGCTCGAGCAGGGGCCTTCTTCTCGCCCGGCGGCTATGGAGCGACCGCTGCGGCTTTAGCCCCGGCTCCGGCCTGGGCCCCGGCCGCTACCCAGCTCATTCGCAGTCCGGGAAAAACGAAAACAAAAGTGACTGCACGGAAAATGGGAGGATTTGCAAAGTTGAAAAAAACTTTGGGTTCCGGGCCTTCTGGTACTTCAGAGATGGCAGAGCTATTCAACCCCTGAACTTCACAGTGAATGTCATACATCAGGGGCGTTCATTTAACAGACGGGTGCAGGCTCCACCTCAGCAACATGCCGTGCATGATCACCGGCACCTTGAAATATACAACATGGCTGCCAGGACCACTGCCATATTGGAGAGGTTTCGCCAGCGGTGTGCCCGCCTAGAACGGGACTTGCAGCTCACCATAGTTAACCTATCGGGACTAATGACAGGCGAAGTGGTGGAAGAAGAACTGTATCCGACTGACAATGATGAGTCAATGGACTTCTCGAGCAGCGGGTCACATATAGGAACTCCAGAGGATACAGTGAACCAGCCTGGTTCATAGGGATCCTGGGAGTCATTAGATATACCACCAACACGAGATAATAGGGAACATGAGGTGTCCGACGCAAACTCCTATATGGTCCCTAATGTACAACCAAGAAGGGAAGAACAGAGGAATCCGCCTACATTTTCTGGTTATGAGCGGTATTCATTCCCTCAGGGGATGACGTACCCGCTATTCCAATATTGTGCTAGAGTGGGTCTAATAGCAGAATTCCTACCGAAATCGGTCCTTCCGCATGGAAATCCGATCCGATTCCAGAATCGGTTGGAATCGGACCGATTCCACCGATTCTGTAAACCATGAGTCCATCTCAGGAGGACTTCTGACCGGAGAAGAAGTCTTGCTAAGGTAGAGTGTGGGTGCACAAGCCAGCCGGGAGGAGAATGGGGTGCATTCGGCTTTCTCTTCCTGGTTTTCTACTAGGAGAATGGGGCGCGTCCAGCTTTATCTTCCTGGTTTTCTGCCAATGGGAGAGAGAGCAAGGGGATAAGGCTGTTGGGATAAAGTTTAGGAGATGTAGCTCACTTAGAAGTCTATCCCATGAGGAGTTCTATCGGAATTGGAGTCTTCCAAGGAGAAATTTTAATTGGAGAAGAAGTCCTTCGGGCAGGAAGTCTGTGCGCCTAGGACACTTGCTAGCGCACCAACCATGAGAGAGCTGATCATCTTCGATCTAATTTGATCTAATTTTTCATCTCCCAATCTGATGGATATCATTAATTCAGGCCGGAATCAATTAAGTAAACTCCAAATTCACCCCAAAAAAATCCGGAATGTATTTCGATGGCCATTGATCTTAAATTCGATAAAGATGTATGGTCATGATCTCCTGATTTGGATCAAATCCTTGATTTTGTCAATTTGTTTAATTAAATGCGATCTTAGTTAACCATGATTTCGAAAATTGCAATTAAATTATTTCGTTGGCCGAATTTTATTTCTGATGGATCGATATTCCCGAGACTAAAGTCTTGGACCGAAAAATTGTAATTTTCAGCCAGTGGGCTGATCTGAAAGTTGATCAGACCATTATGCCCTTGAGGTGACGGGGTACGAACTCCTGTCCAAATTTGATCTTTTCTGAGCAACTGTCTAATCGCTGGTTAAGTTTTTGATCCATCTTGAGTGTTGTCTAGCTCTATCTTAGATGGATATGAAGCCAGATTTTTTGGATCAAGCCTTGATTTGACCTGATTTGTCGGGTAAAATAGTCATTTTGACCTTTCAGTATTCATTTTTCACATTTTGGGCACCGTTGCGAAGTTCTCAATCGAGGCTATGCAATGAGCACATTGTCCTAGCCATTTGGGCCCATTAAGGCATGTCGAGACATTTCTAAAAGTTGTTTACACCAGTTGGTCCTTATTTTATCGAATTTGAATCAGATTTCCAAACCAACTTCGGTATTGCTCAAATATGGATTGACCGGGTTGAATAGAGTTTTTTGAACTTCTCTATGCCGTTATTTGACTTTTCAGGCCCATTAAGTCTAATTGTGTCTAGTCAGTCCATTGAGCCACTAAAGTGGGCGCCATCACCATTTCTCCTTTTTTATCCTTTCTCTTCTTTTGTTCAAAGTTTTTTAACCTTCTTGTGTTTAGAAAAATTTGGCTCCAACAAAGACTTTTGGTACACTCTTTAGAGGGAAAAGAACCAAATAGAACATAAAGGCTTAATTGGGATGCTTAAGCCCAATTTAGGTTCATTTCTAAAGTGAAGAAGAGCATGCAAAAACTGAAAATGATTCAAAGCTCCTCATATACTCGAAGCCTAATTAAGGAAAAACTAAAATAAGAAAGAAAAGACAGCCTAAATGCCCATCAACTCACTCACATAAAGAAAAATAGAGTACAACAAGCATGAATCACAAAGACAAGCTGAAGCCCAGTGATGGCGAGGGCCCAAGGATAAACCTCAACATGAAGCTAAGAGGGCAACACGGGCATTGTCCCTAAATCCTCTTCGAAGTGACTTGACTCCCCTCTGAACAAAAAGACTGGCCAACTCAAGCACTCAGGAAGATGAGGGGAGCACAAAGCTCAAAGTCTCACCTAGGCTGAATTGCACCAGGTCCAAGCAAAGCGTTAACCGAGTCAAGCAATGGCATCTACCAGGTCCAAAGACACGAATATACACATCTCTCAACACAAAAAGAGATAAAATTGATAGGATAGAGGATGATGTCATAAACACATTATTTTTATTGTTTAGAGAACAAAAATTAAACGCATTCTTTGTTCATATAAATGTTGTTTCGCACTGTGTTGTTATAGAGTTAGTCAAGGGTTGCTGAGCCACTGTTTGTTATAGAGTTAATCCTTCTGAGGATTAAGAAGGAGAGGTCCAACCTTAATTCTAAGGACCCACATATAACCTCATGCATTTAAAAAGGACAAAACCATTCCCCACATACTACTACCATATATATATATATGCATATACATACCTGTACCATACACAATGTCGTATCGTACACACCATATCGACTCTTTTTTGTATATATCCTTCTATTGCTATAAGGTGTGAAGTTTCAACAAGCTTATTCTAGGATTCAACAAGGAGGTCAGGATCTATTATGCCACATTCAACATACTGCTTAACTTGGACAAAAGAAATGACACTATCTTAAGATGAGGGTTATTTCTTTGGAGATTACACAGTCATTGTATTTTGCCTATAATTTGAAATGGGTTGAGTTAACTATTTCGTTTTCTGATTTGAAATCAGTTGGAAATGTTTTTTTTTTGTGAAGTAAGATACTCAATAGTTGTATTTCCCTTCTAATAAATGAAGGGATAATCCACTATTTTTAGAAAAAATCAACGTGTCATGATGTCATCATTGATATTTCACTAACTTCTCTTTCTGTTTCAGGAAAAAAGTTTTTGGATCTTATTTTATTTAAAGAATTCATTCAAGATTTTTGTGTGCTTTATTTATTTATTTATTTCTTTTGTGTTTTCAGTTAAGGAGGCAGTACAGACATAAAGCACCTGCAGCTTTAGGGCCATACTCACAGGCTATTAAAGCCACCAATCTTCTTTTTGTCTCCGGTATCTTGGGTCTCATTACAGAGGTTCTGTTTTATTTGTCCAATGTCACGATGGGCATCAATTCAGTGATAACTTTTTTGCTTCCTCTGACTGCTTGCACTTTGTTTATGCAGACAGGTAAATTCATCTCAGATAGTGTGGAGGACCAGACAGAACAGGTATATGCAATGTTAAGGAGTTCTGTTTTGTTTTTATGAAGTTTCCTTTTTGCGTTTTTGATTATTATCTTGTCCATTGAAGATATGAACCCTTTTTTTTTCTTCTTTCTGTTAACTCAAACATTTTTCCTTCGTGAATTTTGATAAATTAAGAAGCCTTAAGACATTCTATCGTATATATGTCCAAAGCGTAAGGCACAAGTGAATGTGTGCATGGTTACTCATTGTTTTCAGGTGTTCAGCTAATCTTTAGGAGGAAGCATTGGGAACTAATTTTGGTACCAAAAGCTAGAGTTTCTCTTCTCTGATGCCAAAGAGAGGCCAGGCAGAACTTAAAAAATGGTACTTAGAGTGGTGGCTGAGCCGACAAAACAAATCTCTGCATTGCTGTTGGGATATAATATCAAAGTTGATGCCACCTGTTATTGCTATAATCTTGAGTCTTGACTATTGTTGGCGTCAATTTTTACAAAAAAAAAACACAAAGAAAAAAGAGAAGGGAAGGACCGGACCAAGCTCCAGCCAGCCAGCCCCCTAATTAGGCCAAATCGGGTCCTAAATTGGCTTGTGGGCATAAATTCCAGCTGGATCGACCCTCAATTGGGTCAAATCAGGTCCAATTGGACCCTAAACAGGTCCAAGACTGGGCCCATCGGCACAAATTCCAGCTGGCCCAGTCCCACCTGATTTAATTTAATTGTTTTCCAGCTCTCTTTGAAGCCCAATTGCGCACAGCCCAAGAGAGGAAAGAGTTGGGCCATGGTCAAGGTCAATTGGCCCGGTCAACTATGTCACATCAGCAGCCACATCAACAGCCACCTCAGCTGGCCACATCAGCTGCCACATCACCCTTGACCCATTAATTGCATGAGAGAACTCAAGGGACAAGTCATACATGTAATTACGTGGGAGAACTCAAGAAGTAATTACGTGGGAGAACTCGAGACTAGTCGAGGACTTAATGGCCTAGGGGAAGTGAAGGGTTAAAGCTAGCTTAAATGGCCTAGGAGATGGGAAAGGTCATCTTACACTCAATGCTAGCTTGACCTTTCATATCCCCCCATCTCCTATAAAAAGAGGAGGGCACCCAAGAGAAAGAGGATAGCCAAGAAGACACCGACAGGCTGCTGGTGTGGCGCCATCAGCCTGCTGTCCTCCTGCGCACGCCAACTCTCCAAGCCAGCTGCGGCCAAAGGAGAAGAAGAAGAAGAAGAAGAAGAAGAAGAAGAAGAAGAAGAAGAAGAAGAAGGTAGGGGCATACATATATTAACCATGTAGCCCTCTAAGGGCACCCCTTCCTCCCCTTCTAAGTTCTCAACCCCTCCAATGGCCTGAGCCGGCCTTTCATCAACATCAGCAACCTATGGCCCAAACAAAGGTCCTGGTGTACCTCACTTTGGCTGATCCAAAGCTTCCCCTAAACAACCCCTTGTGCTGGCCTTTACACAACCCCCTAAATGCCCATCGAACAACCTCCTGTTCAGCCCCTTAAGATACCCCAAATAGAACCTGTTTTGGCCCATTGCACAGCCCCTTTAACAGGTCATGTTTTCCCTCCGTTTGGGCCCTGCTCAGCCCACCAGAAAGACCCCCAAACAGGTCCTTAATCAAGTCACTTCCAGCCCCTATTTGGTTCCCTGTCAGTGCCCTATAGCAGATCACATTCTGCCCCTCCTGATGACCCTTCAATCAGTCACAGCTTGGCCCTCAATAAGGCCCCCTCAGACAGCCATTTTGGACCCCCCTAAAACTGTCCTATAACAGTCCACATGCAAGCTATTGCTGATCCACCATGAGACCCCATAAACACAGGTCCCTGTCCTCATCCTTGAAATGGTTCAAAAAAATCAGATCACTTTCGGATCCTTAAAACAGGCCTATCCGACCCCTGATCTGACCCTTAAAAAACACCCCTAAGCAGGTCACTTTCTGACCTTTGCAGAACCCCAGTTTGCACCTAGACCCCCCATGCAGTCCATCAAGACATTCCAAAGAGGCCCCTTTTTGGCCCATCCGAACAGCCCCTCCGAAGGCCCTGTTCGACCCTTAAACAGACCCTTCCTAGCCCCTTTGCGGTCAAGTCAAATAGTCCACAATCAGGTCCTGTTTACCATTTCAAAAAAAAAAAAAACAGAAGTCCTCTTGGCAGTCCCTTTTGCTGCCTTCAAAGAGGACAACAGTTCCCTCACCTGGAGCAGAAAAAAAGGACACAGCACACTACAGCTCAACAGAAATGAAGAAGATATGCCATTTTCAGCATTGGTGGGTAGGAATGACGTTCCAAACCCTTCGGAATCCGTATGATGGGCCGATCGTTTGTCCGGACTGGCCCTTACCCTACCATCAAGACGATTGATGGTGCAAAGCATCAAAAACCAGCAGGCTTAGTTGGCCCAAGAAGACCAAGGCATGCCCCTTTGACCCAAGAAGATTGAAGACCGGCTAGGAATGCCGATGGAACTCGAACCGGCCTAAGCAGCCTTGATAAAAAAACACAAATAATAAAAACCAAAAATACGAAATGCCAAATTAAAATAAGGAGTGAAACACCCTTTCACGGGTACTCCACCTCTTGGACGGCTCCCCTGGGTATGCCCCGGAATGTCGATCCGGACGATGGCGCGAGCACGCTCCAGTAGTCGACGATCCTTCCCCCAACATGGATAAGAAAAGAGCTTGCCATTTGGATGGGTAAAAACTTTACTAAGTTGGGGGATGACCGGCATACCATTATAATACCAAAATCTTTCTAAATTGGTGAAGAGTTTACGTTAGGGGAAGGAATGTCTATTTTCTTCACATTATTGTACTCTTTATCAATGAAATGAAATATCATCGAAGTGCCAACTCGGAATGCATAAAACCGGACACCGAATGGCAGCCCAACGAGACAGATGAGATGCAAACCCAAATCAAATCATGGATTGCAGAATCGGTGGAATTGGTCCGATTCCGACTGATTCCGGAATCGGATCGGTGGCCAGGCGGAAGGACCGATTCCGGGAAGAATTCCGCGGAATCGTTATGAATCGCCTAGAATCGGTCGGAATCGGACCGATTCCTTGTGGAATCGATCGATCCGCCCGATTCCGTCGGAAGACCGGGTCAATTGGCCCGGTTCGATTCCCGGTTCGATTCTGGACCGAGAATTGAACCGATTCCGGTCCTATTAGGGCCGGAATCGACCCACGGCGGTCGATTCTGTCGATCCCGCGGCGGCAGAAGGTCGATCCGGCAATTCCGGCGCGATTCCGAGGCGATTCCGGCGATTCCGGCTTCGATCCCAGCTGCCAGCATCGATTCCGGGCTGATTCCGTCGATTCCAGCAAGGATTCCACCGATTCCGGCGATTCCCGCGATTCCAGCGGCGATTCCGGCGATTCCGGCGATTCCAAGCAACGTCTTCAAGGGATTCCGCCGATCCAAGCTCGGATCGGCCTCGAATCAACCTCTTCTTCGATTTTTATAAGGTTTTTGGTAAGATTTCTTCGCCGAAAACTTCGTACGTCTATTCTTACACGTTTCCGACGAGTCCGAGCGTCGTTAAACGTTGTGATTTCCGACCGAACAAGTCCGTCTAAGTTTTGAACTATCCGTTTAAGTCAATTTTGCACGGGAAAAATTCCGGATATCCCGTACGTTAATTTACGACCATTTCCGGCAAATACGTAACCCTTTAAACATACCGAATGGTGTGTTACTTGGGTTGTCTGCTTCCCGAACAGCGTCTAAATCAATTTTTATGTTATCTAATCATTTTTAGTGCATTATTTACAATTTTTGCAGATATAAGCAATGGCCGATCAAGGTGATGCAACACCAGCACGTGCTTCCGACGTGGGTTGGGAACACGGGCACATGGTAGACCCGGTCGGGGAAGAGGGTACAGTGCAAATGGTGTGGGAAGGAGATGAACGAGGGGGTGTTCCGGCTGAAACAACATATTGCTGGAACAGGTGGGAATGTAAAGAAATGTGACAAGGTGCCGAGGGAGAAGAGTGAGGAGATGAGAGGCTACATGACAGGTAGAGCCTCTTAACGGGCTGTTAGGATCGAGCAGAGGGAGGAGTTGCACGACGAGCTACTCTAGAGGAGGAGGGACCGTGATTTGCCTATCTCGAAAGGGAAAGGCAATGGGAAGGCACCAGCTGAGCCGGAGCCAGAGAGCGAGGACGAGTCCACAGACTCCGAGCTTAGACGTGCTAGGCACGCTAGCAAGCGTGCATTTTCCGAGGAGGAGGACAGGAGGAGGGGAGCAGGAGGGTCTGGGCCCAGAGTTGACCCAGCTTTGGGCCGATCAGCATCGGCTCGCCCTACCTCAGGCTGGGACCGAGAGACTGACCCCAGGAGACAGGAGCCACATCGCCGTTCTACTTATACCAGCACTCGATTTACACCGAGTGACGAGTATTTATTTAGGAAACAGAGTGCTGGGTAGATGCGGATTAAACAGGCAATGAAAGTGGTGAAGGCAACAGGAACGGCTGCAAAGAGAGCCGTTCGCCACATTGTGAAATGGTTTTTACATGTAGGTATCACTTTTTAAATTAAAATTGACATTATGTGTATTTTATTTACTTAAACTTAATTTTAGCCTAATCCCAATTTTTTTTAACTTGATGTAGGCATCCCAGCACATGCAGCCACCAGCCCCTACTTCCAGACGATGGTGGATGCCGTGGGTGAGGCTGGACCGGGTTTGCAAGCCCCGGGCAGCAGACACATATACGGCGCTGGCCTGGATGAGGAGGTCCAGGAGTTGAAGGAGTGGATGGATGGTTTTAGGTTGGTGTGGAAGGAGAGGGGCTGCACAATTATGTGCGATGGGTGGACAGGTATCACCAAGAGGAGTATGATAAACTTCTTGGTGTACTGTTCTGAGGGGACAACATTCTTGAAGTCGGTACTTCCTTTTTTCTCTGATCGATGCGGTGGTGGAGGAGATCGGGGAGGACAATGTGGTTCAGGTTGTCACTGACAACGAACCATCATATAAGGCGGCTGGGAGGAAGTTGATGGAGAAGAGGAAGCACATCTTCTGGGTGCCCTGTGCAACACATTCCATTGATCTCATATTAGAGGATATAGGCAAGGAGGAGGGTGTATCCACACTTATCAGGCATGCGCAGACGATCACATCATTTATTTATTCGCATCCCCGCCTGCTACATATCATGAGATCACATACAGGAGGGCACGATCTTGTTAGGCCCGATCCGACTCGATTTGCTACGAATTTCATTTCGTTGGAGAATCTACACCGGCACAGGCATGCATTGGTTAGGTTCACACAGTCCGAGGAGTATTATAACTATATGGTGGACAACCTGCATGACAAGAAAGATCAGTTGGAGATTCTTGTCAGGTCTGAGAAGCAGATCACTGACAAGAGGTTTTGGGAGAGGATTGCCTACTACTTGGCAATTATTGAGCCACTGGTAGTTATCTTGAGGTTGGTAGACTCAGATGACAGGTACCAGATGGGCACGTTGTATGATGCCATGGACCGGGCAAAGCTGAAAATAAAAGAAAAAAATCCCAGAAGTTACAAAAAGTGGTGGAAGATCATAGATGACCGATGAGACAAGACCTTGCACCACGATGTCCACGTCTTGCAGGTAACTTGGTTAAAAAAATATTTTTGCTGAATAATTGTCTTGTTCACGGTGTTAACTAATAAAATCTTGCAGGATATTTTTTGAACCCCCGCATCCAATATGGAGGACAGGTGGTGAACGACAACGAGGTGATGCGGGGTACACTTGTTGTTATTCAGCGTCTGTGCCGATCTCAGCAGGACAGGATAGAGGCTGAGATAGAAGTAAGTTAGAGTTCATTCAATACCTTGGAGTAGCCTTACCAGGCAACTAATGTTTGTTTTTTATAAAATTTTCAGATGCAGAAGTATAAGATGAGGGTCGGCGTATACTCAGATGCTGATCTGAAATATTCAGTTGACAAAGTGTCACCTGATATAGTAATAGCTTGATGAAGATTTTATTTTCTTTTCATATAAGTTATGGTAGATGATGGGCTAATTGTTTACCTTTTCTCTTCTTGTTTTTTTCTTGCAGCTGAGTGGTGTGTTCAGGTGAACACCAGGAGTGGATGGAATCCACTTGCTGCCATCGGTATCAGGATACTCAGCCAGAGCACCAGTTCCTCCCATTGTGAGAGGAACTAGAGTACATTCAACTTGATACATACGAAAAGGAGGAACATGTTGACCTCAGACCGGCTGGAGAAGCTGGTCTTCTGTCATTACAACATGAGGCTGCGCATAAAGAACATCAAGAATCGACAGAAGATCAGCGAGGAGCGATTTGCACAATTCGCAGGTGGTCCATACGAGCAGAGGCATTCCTCCGCCACACCACCACCCGAGGAGGTGGACGTGGATCGATATTCCAGGAGGAGCATGCACTTGCCTCTGGATAGAGGAGAGGAAGCCGGGGATCGTATGGGCGAGTTTGATCCCGATGACCGTGCGTGGGTGAAGGAGAGTTGGATGGTGTTGAAGCCGAGGAGGATACTCCGGCTCCACCTCCATCTACTTCTCGAGCTCGGGCGGGGCTTTCTTCGCCGGCGGCTATGGAGCGACCACTGCGGCTTTAGCCCCGGCTCGGCTCCGGCTCAGGTCCCGGCGGCCGCTACCCGGCCCGTTCGCGGTCGGGAAAATGAAAACAAAAGTGAGCGCACGGAAAATGGGAGGATTTGCAAAGTTGAAAAAAACTTTGGGTTAGACCTTACGGTACTTCGAGAGATGGTGAAGAGGTGAAGAGAAGGAAGAGTATAGGTCGGGCGTCTGTCGGCCCGGATGACGACACGCGAGGCTCCTTCTCACTCCTCGGGTGATGATGACGAGGAGTGCATACCGGCGACGCGGTCATCGGCGACGGCCGAGTCTCTCGATTCGCGGCATCCAAAGCCGTATTACACGCTGGATTCGGATACACATGATTCTTATACACAGGAGCCACAGTATCCAGCATTTGGCCAAGCTGACCAGCAGTGGATTACACCACTAGCTCCACCATCCTCTGCTTACATCCTGGTCGTCCCGCAGTCCGATCCATACGACCTTGATAGCATGACATCGGCATTATTTTCATATGGATATGGTCCCGGACAGTATACAAGACTGAGCACGAGGGAGGAGCATCGAGCGTAGCAGGGAGAGGAGGAAGACCCATATGTATATCCTAGATTTTCGTAGTAGATTGATATGATGTAATTTTTTTTTATGATGTACCATCACTTTGATTTTTGAATCAATGGATTTGGAATATGTACTTAACTTCAAGTCTTCAATTGGAGTTCATTAGTATTTATTCGATGTGGTCCTATGGATGAATGCATTGGTTATTTTTAAAAAAATTTCTAACTCATTTCCTATTTTTTTAGATTTTTTCTGAATTTTTTGAATTTTTTGACGAAAAAAAAAATCAAAAAAAAAACCTATTCCGGGCCGATTTGGAATCGATTCCCTTCCCAGGAATCGGAATCGGAATCGGTCCCATTCAACCGATTCCGATTCCGGAATCCTTGAATCAAATAAAACAAACCATAAACCAACAAAAACACAACCCATTCAATTTGGATAATATACAAAAAAATCAGATTTATAACCTGAAATTGCAAACTGAACCCACTTAGTTTAATAAGATTGAAGTCTTAAACCAAGTGATAACCAAATCAAATCATAAGCAACATTTAAAACACCAAAGTATATCAACAATTAAGCTTCAATCCAAAAATCAGATTTTGATAAACCTGTAAACACATAAAATCAGATCTGAGCAGCCTGGAAATTTGTTTAAAAGTTGCATAGACCTTATCCGATTAAACTCTCAATCAAACAATATGAATTTAAAGCTAAACCAACAGCATCTTGACATTTAAAACACGTTAAACACAGCCTAATAAAAAAACAGATTGTTAATTAAACCTGAACTTGAAAACTGAATAACGTTTAAAACACTTTAAACCCATCAAAACTGAAATAAAAAAACAACTTGAATCAATTAAACTCAATCCAAATCGACCCAAAAAAAACAAAAAGCAAACAACTTCACTTAAAACTGAAACCCATAAGACCAACTCTAAACCAACTAAAATCAATTAACAAACCCGTATAAAAAATAATAAATAATAAATGAAATCAACCATAAACAAACTGGTTTGCATTTCATCATTTCATCAGGCCCAAAAGGCTATTGTCCTTTTGAGTTCATTACTTTCTTGTGGATGTGCACGCTCTCCAGAAATAAGTTGCTAGTTGCTACGATAGTTAATCAAGAGTATTCGAGCTGTTGCTCGATGTAAGTTAACGTCGGATATTCGTACCTTCCGGCGGAGAGGGATCAAAAATCAAATTTTCAAAGAATCTGAACCTCGGTTCTGATACTTTAAACTATCACTGGACTATGTAATATTTTTATATGATGTCACCTATTTACCTGATGAGTCCAGGGCATCCATATTTTCCCCAAACACAAAAACTTTTTTCAAATCAAGAAACGGAAAAACGAGGTTCACACAGCTATCTATCAGGAAAAAACAAGGTATCTTTCAGTGATTTCAATCGACTTAGGTTGAAATCAAGGATTGCCATCTTGCATCTTGCTAGTGTCAATAACCTTAGTCTAAGTCCATTAAAATTTTTCATTAAATCAACTTTTATTTCTAGTTTCATTGGTTTAGCCGATTTCGTCCCACATCAGAATATCATCAAACCAAAACCGTCCAAGGCCTATTGACTTGATCCTTTACAACGGGGAAATGTCGATCAATGGATGAAAGAGAATATTATCAAAATCAAAGACACCCAAGGCCTATTAACTCAGTCCAACCCCAAGTAGGAAATGTCAGTTAATGAACAAAAGAATCAAAGGAAAGTCCATTAATTCGGTCAAGCCCCATTTCAAGAAAATATCTCTTAATGGATGATTGAAGGCCTATTATGTTTGTCAAGTCCCATTTCGGAAAAATGCCGCTTAATGGACGATTGAATGGCCATTAAGTCGGTCAAGTCCCATTTTAGGAAAATGTCGCTTAACTGATGACAGAAGTTCCATTAGGTTGGTCCAGCCTCACTGTGGAGAAATATCACCTAATGAATGTCAAATTCACCAAATCAAATCAAATCTCAATAACTCGGTCCCTATGTAGTAAAATATCGATTAATGGATATTTAAGTCCCCAAATGAAATGAGGCTCATTAAGTCAGTCGAGTTCCATTTTGAGAATATGCCGCTTAATGGATAATTGAAGGTCTATTAAGTCAGTTATGCCCCATTCCGGGGAAATACCACTCGATGGGTGTCGAATATATCAAAAATCATAGAAGGCCCATTAAGTCAGTTAAATCCCACCTTGGGAAAATATCGTTTAGTGGATGATTGAAGGTTTGTTAGATTGGTCAAGGCCCTCATTCTAGGAAAATATTGTCTGATGGGTGAAAATTTCACCAAAATGATTGTAGGCCCATTAAGTCAGTTAAGTCTCACCTCAGGAAGATGACACTTAATGGATGACTGAAGCTCCACTAGGTCAGCCAAGCCCACTTCTGGGAAATGCCACCCAATAGATGTCAAGTTCGACAAAACCAAGTGAAGGCTCATTACACAGTTAAGTTCAACTTGGACGACACCCTTATTGGCAATGAAGACTATTTGATATGGTTCCTAAGAGTCAAAGCTTTGATCTTTACAAACCAAATCTATTTAGAAAAGTAATCAATTGGCCCAAGAGCTTATTCAAAGAAATGCACGTACAAAAGGAGCTAAAGCCAAGAAAAGGTGGCATCTATTCAATTGGTCAAGAAAAAGAAAGATCAAATTCATGATCATTTTTTTGCATCCATTTTCATCTTGCATATATGTTATCATGACAGTTAATCAAGGATTATTGAGCCATGTAATTAACAACTAATTCATTTGTGGATTGGTAAGGTTCGATCAAATTTAAAGAGCTTACAATATAACCTCGTCATATATCTCTTAATTGATGTCAAAAAGTCAAACCGTAGACGCCATGCCATCATCATTAAAAAATGTCTGTGCCATCAAAAAATATATACATATATTTTTACATTATATTTTACGTATCATATTTATAAATTTAGAAAAAGCGAGGTTTCAACATCAGGACTTTTAGTATCATTTTTTAAGGCTTCATGGTTCTTCTCCATATATAGAATCACTTAAAATTCTCCAGGAGCCCTTTTGTCCTTCGGAAAAATTAGTAGCTTTTGTTTATGCAGATTTGTCAAAATAAAAATTTATTCACCGACTTGCAATTTTCAGTAAAAGTTTATCTGCTGGAATGCATTTTATATGCTTTTATAAAATTTGAATTTCGAAATACAAAAGTGCAGGTGTTGAAGAATATGGGTGAAATACTTGGAGCTAGTGGTGCCAGCTATTCTTCAGTTGTCAAGACAACAATTATGTAATGGTGCTTTATTTTTGTGACTGCTTCTTTACCAACTTCAAAATTAGTTTCTGACGCTTTTGCTTAGTAAACTTCGGTTCACGTCCTACAAAATGCAGGTTGGCTGATCTTAAAGACTTTAAGAAAGTGAACGAAATTTATGCCAAGTGTGAGTTGTTCCTTATATCTCTTGTATAAGGTTGTTTTACTCAATCCCTACCTAGATATCTGTGTACACTCTTGATTGCATTAATTTGTTCCGTGGAGCATTTTTCGAAAATACTATAACGAGAAAACCGGAAGTAGTGTTGAAAGTTGAAACATGCATCGTATATGTTATCATTAGTGGGTGATCGAGTTTCTTTACATGTTTTCATACCGAGTTTTGTTGGTTTTGCGTCTCTTTCTCTACCTTTCTTGGCCTTTGTGTTAACAACATAATCCGCATCTTCGATCTTGAGCAACTCTGTAATACGTTGTAGCCCAAGTGACATTATCTCTGTTTCTTCTGCAGATTTCCCCCCTCCGGCTCCAGCAAGGTCAACTTATCAGGTAGCTGCCCTGCCCATGGATGCTCGAATTGAGATTGAATGCATTGCTGCACTCTAGATTTCTGCTCGTTACGGTCCGTCGCCGTCGGAGCCACGTTCGGTAACATTGATCATTCCATCGTTGTTTTCGTACTCCTTTTTCTTTGGTTAAGCTTCTGTGGCTGACATCGATCCATCAGAACGGGCGAACTTCGCCGCAGACTCTTAATCGCTCTTAATTTTCAAGGATACTGAAAGTATCGGTAGTCATTTTATCAAACGCTTCAATGAGAACATAACAGCCATAGGTAATTTTATCAATGTTTATATAAGTAATCATTTATTTTTTGATCAAAAAATTAAGTAAAATAATTTTTACGAAGTTATTTTCTAATGAAATTGAATACGTAGTATATGATTTAGATATTAGTCAAACACTTCTTTGGAAAACAAGATCTATTATTTTGTTATTTTTAAGTCACATTTTTGAATTATTTTTAGTCATTTAGGTATGTGTAAATCATTTTCTTATATTTCATGTAAAGTTTTTCTCTAGTATCCTCGTTTATTTACTTGAATATTTGCAAATAATTACTAAATATCAAGGTTATATATTTAAATTAAGTATATGATTATTTTTTGAAACTCTTTTTTTTATAAAAATTGGTTCACTTAATTTTTATAATAAGGCTGATTATCCCTCTTGGTCGTTTGTCTTGTCTTTAACTTGCAACTGGCTCTTTTTTTATATGCTTTTGCCATATTTTGGGTTAAATTTCATTGTTGGTGTATGAATGAAAATTATTTGAACTAATAGAAGTCTGAATTATCTTGACACCTAAATGGCGCAACTAGCTTGTCTGTAAAGCTGAAAATTTTGCATTTTGAAGAGTTGGATGATTCCATGTTGATGTGAGAAAGGCATTTCTTGTATCGTTGTTTTCTTTCCGAACAATGAGTTGCTTGTTTCAAAGCAAAAACAAGAAATCTTAATTTCATGGTCTGTTTGGATAAAATCTATATAAAAGTAGATACAATATCGGTTTTGACAAAATTGCCAGTAAGCATTTACAAAATGATATAAGTAAAATAATAGTGTATCTTAATAGGTCATTGTAAGTTTGCAACGATACTTTCATCATGCAGTGTCGCTAATGTGAAAATTTAGAAACCAGTCATGAATTACCTTGGAAACTATAAGATGCCTACGGCAAGGACATTTATTTATTTTTGGCTAGCAGTAAAGTAAAATTTAAAATTTAAGCAAATAATAGAGGTATTGATTTACAATTCGAATGGCCTTAAGTGTATCAGTTGAATTTAAAATTTTTGAAATTTTTTTAGAAATCAACGTGAAATTTGATTTATACAATAAAAATATGACTTTACATTTCATCAAGCCAGTTTGAAAAGAAAGAAGGGGTGATCAACCTTCAAATGGGAAAATACCGAAGCATTTCATTTTACTAGACTTCGATATCAACTTCCTGACTTAGAAGTAGTAGGCAAATTACAATAAAGGATAGATATATATAAATTAAGAGAATAATTGTTAGACTCATTTTTACCATAAATGTTTATATTTGAAACCTCTCAAGGCGGCATTGGTCCAGTTGCTCTTCAACGGTGAAATGAGAAATAAGGAGACATTCTGATTCCAGCTACAGAAGCCAGATACTTAAGAGCAGAATATTCTGTTCGTCATTTACAAGTGCTGCTAAATGCTAATGCCGAGCGTAAGGATGTTGGGAGAAAAATTGATACTTTCTAGACGTTGCATTTTATAAACTATATACTAAAGAAAAGAAGTCAAGAGATATATTATTGAAGTATTAAAAAGTACTTTGTAGCATAATTAGAAGTCTGAAAATTGCGTTGGAAGTACCTCACAGGAAAAAAAAAACACTCCATTAAATTTGAGAAAATAAAGTGGCATGTAACCGTATCAAAAGGTGAGCTTAAATATTGAAGTAGATTAACTACTACCCGTATTACCGTTGTTACTATACCTGCCTACGTTATATGAAAATATTCCCATTTTGATCAAGTAATTCACCCAGAAAATTGTTCTGATTTTGACACGCGGGTCTTAACTAAAGTCAACAACTGTGCCAAAGTGGGTGAAAATTGATCAAACGGGTTTCAAATTTCATGACATATTTTAAAAAAATATCATTTTTATTTATTTACAAATGTAATATAATTTAGCTATTAATAATTTTATAGTATTACTTTAAATAATTAAATTTATTATATTTTATAATAATATATTTATAAAATAAAAAATTAAGTTGGGCTGGGTGAAGCCTGGTCAATTTAATAAATTTTGCTGGCCAAGTCAACAATATAATATAAAAATTATATTATAAAGTATATTATATTTTAATATTTTAAAATTATATTATTTTAATTAATAATATGGACCATATCGGGTTGGCCCAATATATTTTGAACTGGGCTGTAAATTCTTCAAGCTGGACCGGGTTAGGCCCATTGACATCCCAAATATGCTACACTAATGGGGTGTTTGGTTGCACGACAATGACCATTTTAATTTTAATTTTTGAAACTTATAACGAAAGGGATCCTAAAATCGTGTTTGGTCCATTTTTTCATTTTTTATTTTAAAAACACTTCTACGTTTTCGTCCTTGACAAGAAAAAAAAGAGGTCGAGCCCTCTTTTTTTTTTGAAAGCGACTCATCTTCTCCCCCGATTCCTCACCAGTGCTCCTCCCGGTCTCAGTGCCCTCTTCGCTCTCTTCTTCGAAAGCTCGCGGCGGCGGTGCGGTAGCTGCAGCGGCAGCACATCCCGGGCCAACTCTTCTCACTACGGCGGTGGCGACCCTCTTCTTCGAGAGTTTTCGAGTTTCCGGCAGAGGTAAGTTCTTCCCTCCGTGAATATTTTTGGGTCTCCGTCCCCCTCGTTTGCTGAAGTATCCACAACGCCCCCACTCCCCCTCTCTCTCTCTCTCTCCATCTCTGTCAGATCGCGCCGCGAGAAGCGCCGTCCCCAACTTCTCCACGAAATCCTCGATCTCTCGGTCGGAGATCGCCTCCCCGATCCGACTTTCCGGCGAAATCCCTTCGTTCCGCCTCTTTTTGCGAGGGCCGGGGCGCGCGACGGGGAAACTAGGGTTCCGTCCGGGACAGGTGGGGATCTGGTGCTTTGGTTCGGGGTCTTCGCCCGCGGATCGAGGAATCAGCCGGATTGATGGTGGACGCGGGAGAGGGATCGGAGGCGGTGGCGCTGGGGAGGATGCAGGGCCGCGCGTGTGCGGGGAGGTGATGGGAGGAAGGGCCGGTGGCGTATCTGGCCGATCTCTGCGTCCGGCGGCGTAGCAGCCGAGGAAACTTCATCGTTCTCCGGCGGACCTGTTGTAGACCGGGGGACCTGTGGTTGCTCCTTTGTTCGAATTTGGGAAACCCGCCCTCTCCTTGACGCTGTTTTGGTAAGTTCCATTCCGTTGAATTTGGGGTTGAAATTGTGCTGTTTGAAATTTTGAATTCCTCCACGTAGTTTCCGTGGAGTGTTTATGTTGTCAAGATCGAATTATGCTTCTCCCTGGGCCGGGGATGGCCTTATAACATGTATCATGAATGATTTTGTTTCAAAATGGGAAATAGTCACATTTTTCTAGACAAATGAGCATGTTTGTGCTGTGTGCAAGAAATGGAAATAAATTAATTTGATTGCATTTTGTCATTTTCGTGATTTTGTGAATTTTTAAATTTGCATGACATGAAATTCTTGTTTTTTGATATTTACGAAGTTGGTGAAAATTGAATTTAAAATGCTACCAAACACCTCATTATCATTTTTAAAAATTAAATTATTTTTGCCAAACACATTCATTGTCATGTTTTCACTTTTAAAAATTATCATGTTTGGTATTGTAATATAATTTTTTGTCATGAAACTATAAAAAAAAATAAAATGCAACCAAACACCCCATAAAGTACTGTTTGGTACGGGGATAACTTGGAGATAAATTTAAGTTATCCTTAAAATTTTGGGGATAACACAGATTTATTCTCAAAATTTTATGATACCAAACATGTCCTAAGGGTCCATTTGGTTACATGTAAATATAAAGTTTCTGGATACCCATTTATATGTAATCATTTTTCCATTAAATTGAAAACGTGGTACCTTATTTGGTAGCATTTAAATCAACGTCAAGCAACACTTGTTTTACTATCTACGTCACCTCTACAAAAATGTTATGACATTTTTTATTTTCTATAACTTTAACGGTAATCATTATTCAAAACTTTTTATATGATAAAATAGTATATTTAAATCACATTTTAAAAACTATTTTTTATAAAATTAAGTATAAAAAATTAATTAAAAGTTTAATTTTTAATTATATTTTAACAAAATTATTCAGACACAACAATAAAAAATAAAATAGATTGGATTATAGCAATGGTACATTTGGTTGAGAGAATAACACAAAACAATGAAAATATTTTAGTGAATTAATTCTTGATAAAAAAAATATCTAAAATCTCATTTAATACATGTTAAAATAAAATTTTAAAATATCATAATTATTTGGTTGCTGTTTTTAGATCATTTAACGCCTTAAAAATATTGTCGTGGTCTATAAAGAACCAGATATTATGATAACACTAATTTTATTTTTTCTTATATATATATTTAATATTAAAAGCTAATCCGTACATTTATGTTAATGTATATCATTTATATACTTGTATTTTAATGGATATGATATAAATTAAAATTAACAATATCATTTTTAAATATTTAATTTAGAGCAACAACATTTATCTTAGAGACTTAGCCTTGTGTAATTAGCACTGATGTTAGGCTAGTTAGTTGATTTAGTTGATCATTGCATATGATATCATAGCATGACCCAGTCTGTGACTCGTTTGGGTACGTGACATGTGATGCGTGTGATCTTGACGAGACGTCAAGTCTTTAAGAGGGAGTAGATTGTAATCTCTTAGTTTGTGATATGTTAAGAGATTAAATCAGTGGGTTACCAACAATATCAGTTAACTATTTTTCGGAGATTAAGGTGAAAGAACTCTAAAGTTAAGCGTACTTTGTTTAGAGTATACCGAGGATGGTGACCTCCGGAAAAGACTCCTAATTAGCACTGTTGTTGGGATAGTTAGCTGATTTAGTCGGTCGTTATACGTGTGATACACATGTAGGGGGGCAAAAAAATCAATACCCTTAACAATTACTTCGATACTCACTTTATAAAAGTTCAACTTAGATCATTTACTAACTTAAATAAACAAGTTTCAACATAAAAGAAATTGATTTTTAAATGAGTTAAGTCTGAACAAAGTCTTGCTCAACTTGATTTGTTCTTAAGTAACTCGATTAAATATTTGATTAGCTGTTGTATTAAAATTTTGACTACCTCGTTTAAAATTATAATTAAAAACTATTTGTCTTAATAGTTAGATGTTAAATAATATTAGATATATTTTAACCGTTGATATAATATTTTTTATTTCTTGTAAAATTTTTAACCTATTAAAATATTCCTAGGCGTTCATCACATCCACTTGAGCATTTAAACCTAAAGTCTCCCCCTCTCCCCCTCTCTCTCTCTCTCTCTCTCTCTCTCTCTCTCTCTCTCCCAATCCCAAACGGCAAAAGCTACGGTGTGCAGCAGCGCAGGCATATCCCCTTTACGCATGCCCCCTTTCTCTCTCCCACAAGCCCTAGCCGCTGCTCCTCGTTGGTGATCTGTCGATCATCGAGCACGAGCTCACGACAGCCCAATCAACCAGATGTTTGCACTTTGTCATTGTGCATTTGGTATCTTCAGCTCGGCCTTCTGTTTGTCAGTAATCAATCGGTCGCCTTCTTCCTCGATGTCGCCGACGTCATCCTATCACTCACATTTGGATTTTGGATTTTTGACTACGGCGCACGGTGGCGGACACCCCTGTATGTATACCACCATAGTCATCGACATTTCATCTCCTACTCCAGATAAGGGTTTGCCCTTATTCTTCTTCTATTTCTTTTCTCGTTACTGGATGTGTGGTAAGAGCTTCCATATTTTTTGTCCTCTTAGATTTATGATGAACGAGTTTGAGAATGAGCTTGAAAACGTGCTCAACTAAAGAAACTAAAATTTTATTTTAGTGTAATTCGATTTCTGTGTAAACGGAAGATTCAATGAGTTGAGTTCGAACTTGTCGAACTTAAACTTAATCAAATTCGAACATGACCTCCGAAAACTCGTCAATTATCGAGCTAAGTCTGAACGTAAATGATAGAGTCAAGTTTGAATAGAACCCTCCCTACTCAACTTGGCTTATTTGCACTTTTATATACATGTATAGACAAAATTAATATAGAATCACTAGAATATATAAGTGTGAAGCGCTTTCAAAAAAAAATTACAACATTACGAAACATAAGGAGAAATGGAAAGAAATGCAATAGGTTGCATGCCCTAATATGTAAACGTCTAGAGTAATGTATAAGTTTTTCTCATTCAGAAAAATATGAACAACAATGAAATTTTATTCCGCCCCTTATGCCCTGTTTGGTTAGAGTTTCATTTTTGGTACTATATCAATATTGATATTAATATTTTCAAATATTGGAGTATCAATATCAAAAGTAATACAAGTTGACACTTGTATTACATAATATACTTTGTTTGCACTACAAATTTTAAAATTGATATAATTAACCAAACACCTCTTAATGGTTCTTATCGATATCAATTTTAAAATTGATAGTGATAGAGGTACCTAATAGTGTTACCAAACAGGGCATTAGCCTCTCTATAGGGATTCGTTGACCCATGTCGCCTTTATCACCTAAATGCACGATTTGAATCGCTAATAACTTGCAGCACACTAAAATATAAATACATGTATCTGATAATTAGTATTCTCTTAATTTATATATCATCTGTTTTTGTAGTCCATCTACTAATTGTAAGTCACGAAGCTGATATCAAACTCAAGTCAAATAAAATCTGCAGTCCACAGTTAGCTAGGGTACTTCCTCGTGATAGTTGACCATCCCTTCTTTCTTCCTTTGAAAATCAATTGTTGAAAGGCAAGCTCTCTCTGATTTTTGTTGTCTTAATCGAGTTTCATGTTGACTTATGGATACATTTTCTGCATGGATACGTTGTTACGACCTGAAAAATACAGTGCAACAAAAAATAATCTAGAATCGGGACAATTAGGAGAACAAAAATATTTCAACATCAAATAACTAGAACAATTCAAATAGCTTGTAAAATTTCAACCAAACTCAAACATCTACAAAGTATCAACTATAAACCACATCCAAACAACATGTAAGACTCAACACAGAGTCTAGCAATCAACAACATAATGTTTCTAACTAAAATAACAAGTTAACACATTGAAAAGAAACTCAAACAACCTAAATATAATGGTGATCATTTGTCATCAAACTCCTCGTCTTTTAGATTATCGAGTGGAGCAGGATCCTCTTCAATGTCCTTCTTCCTCAAATCATTACTCAAGAAGAGGTTCATCGAAATTTGCTGAAAAAAAGGGTGAGTCACCAAAAACTCAGTAGGATTACTAATACGAAAAATAATAAGTCTAAAAATTTAAATTGTAATACATAGGATTACACTAATTTTTTAGCTTCAATTAAATTAAATAAGATGTTTTTCTACTACCTAGAAGCTAACATGATTCTAAATACAATTACCTTGACATAACATAATAATCTAACCCGACTAAATATGCATACGCCACATGGACTAACATAACAGAAAATACACATCTAAACTATTAATATATATGTCAAAATGCACAACTAAACAATTTTTTCTGAGCAAAACACATGCTCCACTTGGATATTGTATTCATGTCACAAAACTAACACTAGATTTACCATAGTAACTAGGGGTGTAAATAGAATCCGATATTTTGATATTTTGATTCGATTTTGATAAAAATTAACAGGTTTGGAACTTGTTTTTGCATCCTATAAGCTATCAGAATTGGAATCGGATATTTTGGTAGCTTATCAAAATCAGAATCGAAATCGGAATGAGTTAGTTCTATTTCCGTGAATTAGATTTCGATAAAAAATAAGTATATACATAAAATTAAATATAATAAAGTTGAAAAAATATATAATATAATATATAAATTGATAAAATCATGGAATGCCAGATCGGGATCCGGGTCGCGACCCAGGCCCGATCTGATCGAATTTTGGGCCCACCGGCTTGATCGGGATCCGGCTGGCCCAACCCGAGCGGGGGATCCCCTTAGGTCGCGACCCAATCGCCGGATCGTGCGACCCAACGACTGGGTGGCGCGACCCCAGGATCTCGTAGGGTATCCTGCAGGGGCTTCCCGTGGGGGACAAGCAAGGGGGGTTCTTGATGCCCCCTTTGTGCCCCTTGGGGGCCTATATAAGGCCCCAAGGGAGGCCCTCATACCCACCCCTCCCCTCTCATACTAAGCCCTCTAAGCCTTACGTTTTAAGGCTAATTCCCACCCCCAAGGCCCTTATTTTATTTAGCAAAGGTTAGCTTGTTTAGTTGTTCTTCTCCTTGTTGTTTACTTTAGTTCACCATGGCTTCTCCAAGTGGTGACACCGAAGTTACTGGGTCAACCTGGAATGATCCGGCTTGGCTACATTGCATTTGCTGTCCATGACGTTCAGGAAAGTGCAATGTAAATACTGTGATAAAGTTATGCACGGTGATAATTTTAGATTAAAACACCACCACCACCTTGCCGGAATGAAGGGCAGTGTGCTCCCGTGCTCTCGTGCTCCACTAGAGGTAAGAGCACAATTCCGACGGCATCTACTAAATTTGGAAGCGACGAAGGGAACTTCAAAGCGGCATAAGGATGTTCGGGAAGAAATTGCCGAATCGGCAAGACATTCTGTACATATATATATGGGACCGGACAAGAGCGTTCGGATATTCGTTGTGATATAGGCCTCGAAGATGGTATGTACTAATAATTATTTATCTCTTACCCTAATAAGTTTATTACCTTCTTTACTTCTATGTTTGAAAATTAGAGGATCTGTACTGGGTTATGGAGGCAAGCCAAAAGTCATTCGTCGACGAAGACGTTTTGCGCCGCACCGGCCGATCAATTGGTCAAGGATCCGGGAGTGGAAGGGGATCTAACCCATCTATAGAGGAGGAGATTCATGATCTCACTCGAGATGACGACTCAAGAGTGGGTCTTGTTGATCCCATTGTCACCCGACCATGGCAACGCCAAACATCAATAACGACAACATTGAAGAATTGGAAAATTTGCAAAGAAAAGATCGGACAGGCGACATCAAGGCGGTTCTTCCATCATAGTATACCGGCGGATACTGCCAAGGGACCATACTATGAAAACATGATCGACACCATCGGCGATGTTGGAAAAGGAGTGCCTGTACCTAACCCAAAAGAGATATACAACGTATATCTTTCCATGGAGGTGGACGATACAAGAAAGTACATCAAGTCCTTTGAAAGGATTTGGGATGAAAGAGGTTATACGTTGATGACAGATGATTGGATCGGTAAGCTCACTTTATAGACGATTTTACTTAATTTGTTTTATGTTATACCTAATTCATTAATATTATTCTTAATAGTTATAACTAAAAGGATGATGATAAACTTTCTAGTTTATTATCAAGCTGGCACTGTGTTTTGGAAGTCGGTTGATGCATCAGGGTAGGTCAAGAACTCTGAATATCTTTTTGAGTTGATAGATGGAGTTATCTAGGAGATAGGGGAGGACATGGTTGTCCAAGTAGTTATGGACAACGCAGTTGCATACAAAGCGGCTGGTCAAATGTTGATGGTCAAGAGACCAAAAATGTATTGGACACCATGTTCTGCACATTCCCTAGATTTAATGTTAGAGAACATTTGCAAAGATAGTCAAATAGACCGGGTTGTGAAGTTAGACCAATTTATCTCATCATTCATTTACAACCACAACTTCATCCTTAACCTAATGAGGGAATATACAAAGGGATGAGAGCTTCTCCGACCTAGTGCCACCCGCTTCGCCTCCCATTATCTCTCCTTAGAGAGTATTGACTCATAGGAGGGCTCTTTGTCATATGGTCATCTCACCGGGGTGGGGTACTTGGTTAGCTAGATGTAACTCGTCAGATAAGTGGAGAGGGAGGAAAGTTGAGGAGACAATTGAGAGCGAAGATTTCTAGAAAGTTGTGAAGAAGATGTTGAGCATTGTAGGTCCTATAGTGAAAATGCTAAGGATAGTCAATGGTGATAGAAACGCGGACATGGGCTATCTATACGATGTAATAGACAGGGCAAAGGATGAGATTGCAAAGACCGTGTCTGACTTCGATAAGTGGTGGGACATTATTGATCGTCGGTGGGAGCGAATATTACATTAACCAATACATGCTGCAGGTATATTTCATTACTCCTTTACTTCATTCATTTATATTTGAAAATATGATTTGATTGATTAGTAACATTTGTATCTTGTTAGGTTACTTCTTCAACCCTCATTACTGTTACAGTCAACAATTTAGGGCAACAAATGAATTACTTGAGGATGTCAAGAAGGTCATCACAAGGATGCTTGATGATGATGATCGGTCAATAATTGCATGCAACAAGATGTATCACTATAGGATGCGGTCTAATCATTTTGAGATAGCAAGAATGGAGCAAGCTATTATGCTCCTAAGTTCGGGTAGTTTTCGATTAATTCTTTATATTAACATTGATTATTGATCTCTCTGATGTAATTCTATTTTTGTAGCTGATTGGTGGATGGATCATGGCAAAGCACCCGATTATGAAGATTTGATAGAAGTGGCTATCAGAGTGCTTAGCCAAGCGACTTCAGCATCCGACTACGAGAGGAATTGGTCGACGTTCAACTTGATCCACACAAAGTAGAGGAACAGGTTGATGTCAAAAAGACTTGAAGACCTTGTGTATTGCCACTACAACATAAGGCTCAAGTTGAAAAATCTAGATAGAATGAAGCAAATCAACGGGAAAAACAACGGTGGACGATAGCCAATTCAGGTGGTCAAATTGAAGAACCAACGATCCGAGAGGAAGACATCGACTTGGATCAAATCTTTGATGTGAGAAATCCATTAGGAGCGTGGGTGAATGATCAAGAAGGGATGGGCGAGCTTGAGTTCAATCTTGAAGATCAACAATGGGCTGAAAGAGTGCTTGACGACGTCCCTCTTGCCCAAGAATTTCAAATTCCACCTGCCATGGCAAAGAGACGGAAGACCGGTGAAGGATCTAGCAGAGATGAACAAAGTAAGAGAAAGGGTAAGCAAATTTTAACTGATCCTCTTGACATAGAAGATGTAGAGACACTTGACGAGAATCGGGAAGACACTCTGGAGCTTGACATTCGACTGTAGTATCAAACTTCAGAGGATTCTTCTTCGAAGAGCAGCGGTGATGATGGAGTGGGGCACCAGGGGCAGGGAGCCACAACTTCAAGCAGGCAGAGAGATGTGGGGAGAGCTCCTACTACGGCAGAATGCTTCACTGGAGAAGACCAGTATACCCATGCAACCCAAGATATGGACCATGGGGCGAGGTCATAGGGTGGAGGAATATAGCATACCCAACATGGCAGACATCAGTACCATGGATATGAACAATCGACCTATGTGTATGATTCATCTCAAGGCTCTTGGTTTCCTACAAATGACCAAAAGTGGAGTGGGATGAGTTATAGATCATCCATGAACTCCCCGATTCAATCCCCATATGATCATTACTTTAGTGGTTTTTTAGGACCCAGTAGCGACATTAGGGTCATTATAGAAGGGACTCCGGAATATAATATTCATCAGCATGTGTGGCAGACTGTATATAATACAACGTCGTGGGAAGAGTATAAAGCTTATGTAGAAAATGTAGGCCAAATCAAGTTTATTTAAACTGTAAAGTAAAATTTATGTTAATGAATGAAAATATTTCTATTATTATACTTCTTATTTTTCAGATTTTTTGACATTTTTTTATTTTTTAATTATCAAAAAAATATATATTAAAAAATTTGGATCAAATTGGGTCACGACCTGGTCCGATTTGGTCGGCCCAGAGTTGGGCCGACCTGGTCGTGATCCAAGATCCAGCCTTCCTTGGATAAAATGATAAAAATATAGTTTTTAAGAGATTATATCAAATTTTAGTAATAATATGTGAATTATTAACTCATTTATAAATAAAAATTAATATTTAATATGTTTTCAGAAATTATCAAATTCAGTTCTGATTCTAATAACAGAATCAAAATTAGATCGAAATCAGAACATAGTGATTCTGAATTTATTGAAATCAGAATGAAACTCCTTACCCCTTATCTAAATAAGAATCAGATTTTGGTGATTCTACTACCAAATGCGACCTATTTATAGCCCAAATAGTAACTAAATTTCATAGTACACCTAGGCATGGATGTACTTGAGATGAACCATTATATCCAGGATCTAAGGATGTTTCAGATTGAACTAATCTCTGTTGCCAACGGGCCACTGACATAGTCTGGTGAAGTAAAATTTCATCATAGAATGTATCTCATTGCATTATCTACGTCTCACAAAATGAAAGCATATATTTAATGCAAACAACTAGCATTTAAATAGACATGTAAATGGCAATCTAAATATGAAATACATAGATGAAGAACAATATCTCTATGTATCACACTACAATTTAGGACAAACTAGAACTAATTAATAACATGATGCACTTAATCTAGAATCATGCAATCTAACAAAATTAACATGCCACATGCATTCCTTGACAATAACTAACCGCCTACTGCCTAAATAAAGCAAAACCAAATTTTAATATAGTTATGCTTTAACCTTTACATTAGCTATTTAATATATTAGGTTATCTTTAATATCATCGCAATGCTAATCACACTATACTAGTTAGATTCAATCATAGAAACCATCTAACATGCTAAGATGCATCACGAACTAAACATTAGCATGGTGAACATATATGATTATTAAACTATCAAAACATGTATGGTTAAGCAAACTAATCTAATTATAACTATACATGCCATTAAGCCAAACCAACTCACTAATTATATTCTATTAACAAAGGTTAACTAAGTACATTTTAACATTTAAATTGCCATAAAGGAACTATAAGAATAGTCGAGACGCTTACCTCAATGATGTTGATGATCAACATATAGAATTTCAAGAAGAATCAATCGGACGACGAGCACGTGACGGTCACGATGGTGGTGAAAAGCTAGGTTAGGGCTTTTAACAAGTTGCCAAAATATGGAAGAAAATAGGGTAAAAGGAGAGAGAGGCATACCAATGGCAAGCACAAGCGTGTGACCGGCGGCTCACACGGGCGCACAGGAATATAGGAGTATGGGCACATGGCGAACGTCGCACAGGCACATGGTGGGAACGACGCCGCGACAGTGCAATGGTGGGATGGCGACAGTGGTCAAACAGGGGCGGTGAGTGATGATAGTGGTGGCTGCTCGCATGGGGTGAGTGAATTAATGACAGCAGTGGGGTGGCCACAGGACGTGGTGAGGCAAGGAGAAGACATTGGCAAGGTTGGGAATGGTGATCGAGATGAGGTGACCACATGGAGGGCGTTGCATGGAATGCGATCACACGTGGGAGGGTCAACGACGACTGGTCTTGCGGGCGTGGCTGAGGCAGGAAGGCAACTGAGGCACTGACATAGATGGTCATGCGGAGAAGGCGGCCCACAAGGGAGAGAAAAAGAGAGCGGCCAAAGAAAAGCAACTATGAAGAGGGATAAAGATGTGGAAAAGGGAGAGATGACGATTAGAGAAAACTAGGGCATATATATATATAGAGAGAGAGAGAGAGAAGGGAAAAAGAAACAGAAAGGAGTAGAAGTATAGAAACGGAGGGAGGGAGAGATATTAATTACATAATTAATCTCACACCTAATATTATAATAATAATTATTTATATCATAAAATTATTGATAGAAATGTATGTTCTACAAGCTAATCATATATGATATGATTCATCATTTTTAGAAATATCTCATTAACATAATTAGGCAAATCTTCATTACTAACTTCTTATAAGATGCGAATATCATAATGAAGTTCTTGATCACATGTAATGATGATTAAATTATGATGAGATCATGATAATGAGATTGATCATATAAAGGTATGTGATCTAAATGTTCAGTCATAGAATACTTGAGATGGGACATCAAGGATCCAGATAGTCTTTTCATGAGATGAAGATGATCGATCTCATTGATCATTAGTGTGGAGACACTGAGATACATTTACAAGTGCTCATTAGTTGAATGAGTTCACTAAACTAACCAAATTAAAAACTCTGAATGGTATCTTACTAACTGTCGATCAGGGTTATCTATCATCATGGTTGCATAGTTAGATCTTTGACCTGATTCTCTAAAGATGCCTTGTTGGGTGGAACTTGTATTTAGACCATTGTCTTATGGATCACTGTATAGATGGTCCGGTATAGCGATGGATCGGGTACAAGAAAAACTAGATGGAGACAATTGAGCAGACATTAAGGGATTGTCCACTCTCAGTAAGTGAGAGTTAATATCCTATGGGATAATACTTTAAATCTTTGGCCAGGGTAGATAAGATGATTGGAAAAGGAGTTTTAAATTGATCCAATTTTGAGTATAAGATCCTATAGAGTCGGTATACGAAGGAGTTGACAGTCGATGCCGTACTCCTTTCTAATTGGGACATTGAATGGATGAGGGTTTATATCCATGTGGTGACTTATGATGGAAATGAAAGGAATCATCCAAAAAAATTTGGTGCAGCGGAAGCGACGATTCCTATGGATTCTTTTAGAATCTGTCTCAATCGGAACCGAATGACGAAAACTGAAAATTGATCAAATAGGGTTCAAATATACCTGATAGGGATTCATATAATCCTATGGAGAGGAAGAAGATGAGCTTCTCAAGCTCTTCAAACCATTCAAATGTCTAGTGTTCAGCAGTATCCACACGAACTTCATCCACAGTAGGTTCTCCCTTCGTGCCGACCTCGAGAACTCTTCCCGAACGGAGCTCCATCGACCATGGACACCTTCTAGAGAAAGGAGAAGGTAGGGAGGAGGCTAGGGACGTGATTTTCACCCTTGGCTTGATGGGGTTTGGTTGAAACAAATAGTATTTATAGAGAATTTTGGATTTTTTCATAAAAATCCAAAATTTCTATAAATTACATCCATACCCCTATATTTGTGTGTATAAGTCCTTTCGTGTGTGACCCACTAGGCCCAATAGCCTATTTGGTTTAGGCCTAAATAGAATAGAATAATTCTATTTAATTTAATTAAATCTGTTATCCGATAACAGATTAATCGATCTATCGATCATGAAGGGTACAAGTCACATCCCATGATCCCAAAAGGCTATAGGGATAATCTCATCTCCATTGAGCCTTTCCATCATTAGTTACCGCATGGATATAAACCCTCATCCATCCAATGTCCCGGTCCGAAAGGAGTACGGCATCGACTGTCAACTCCTTAGTGTACTGACTCTATAGGATCCTGTACTCGGAATTAGATCAATTGGAAAACTTCTTTTCCAATTATCCTATCTACCCTGGCCAGGGATTTAGAGTACTATTCCATAGGACATTCACTCTCACTTACCGAGAGTGGACGATCCCTTGTTGTCCGCTAAATTATCTCCATCGGATTTTCCTTGTACCCGATCCATCACTATACTGGACCATCTAAATGGTGATCCATAAGTCAATGGTCAAAGCACAAATTCGACTCAACAAGGTATCTTTGGCGACTCAGGTCAAAGGTCCAACCATGCAACCGTGATAATAGAAAACCCTGATTGACAGTTCGGTAAGATACCATTCAGGGTTTCTAATTCGGTCAGTTCAGTGAACTCATTCAACTAATGAGCACCTGTATGTGTATCTCAGTGTCTCCACACTAATAACCAATGAGATCGGTCATTCTCATCAAATGAGAAAATATCACATATACTAGTCTATCCGGATCCTTGATGTCCCGTCTCAAGTATCCTATGACTCGGAACATTTAGATCAAATACCTCTAGATGATCAATATCATTATCATGATCTCATCATGATTTAATCATCATTGCATTTGATCAAGGACTTCATATGATATTCACATCTACTAAGAGCTTATAATGAAGATTTGCCTAATTAATTGAATGAGATATTTTTAGAAATGTCGAATCATATCATATTGGCTGTAGGGCATGCATTTCTATCAATGTCCCATTTGCAATAAAGCCAATCACCATCTAGCTGATCTGTATCAACTCGAGGTGAATCTCAAACACTCTTTGAGTAACTACTTCAGTTAGTGGATCTACGATGTTATTAACGGTGAATACTTTATCATTAATTATATCTCTATAAGCTGTAATCTCTCTGATTGTATGGTATCGCCACAGAAGTTCTAAATTTCTGATGAGACATCGGCTCTACCCCATTGTTTTTGGTACACTTTCAAAGAAAATTGGGACAATTCCATACCTTAGATGAGAATCTTCATCTAGACTACTTCTCAAGTAGTGTGCAACCACTATGTAAACTTGTTTACATATGTTGTAGAATTTACAGTGTTCTATCGCATAAAACTCTTCTACCTCACTGCACCACCATTATTCTGACTTAATATCAAACTTATTTGATTAGAAGTTTGTGTTTGTAAAACAACAAGACTTCAAGTCTTATCCTCCAGTGTATAGGGATACAATTTTAGTGCTTCTCAAGTACCAAATGATATGTCTATAAACTATCCAATGACTCTCACCTGGATCTTCTTAATGAATATTTATAACACTTAGAGCATTAATCACATCATGTACGTAGCATCACATAAATGATAGACCCTATGTCGATGGCATAAGGACTCTATTAATGTGATCTCTTTATCTCTCAGGAAGTCTTTAAAGATATCATTTTAGAGAAATCAACTCCACACCACATTGATAAGAAACCTATCTTGGAGTTTATCATGTCAAACCCTTTGACTATGGTGACTACGAACATTAATTGGGCATTCCTTTTAGACCTATCTCCATAGATCTCAAAACCCAAATGATGTTTGAAGGATTAATTTGATAGCTAGTCTCACTTATGATAACATACCTACTTCATTCTCAATTAGTAGTGCATCATCCACATAAAATGTTAAGAAAGTAACAGCACTCCCACTTATCTTGTTGAATACAAAAGGCTCCTCTTCATTCTTAACAAAGTTATAAGATTTAATCTCATTAAACCTTATATACGATCTATGGGAAAATTTACTTCAGTCCATAAATGAACTTAAAACACACTCTTCTTGGATGTTATTGGGACTTGATTTCCTATAGCTGTATCATATACACCTATTCCTCAAAATACCTTAGAGGAACACTAACTTAACATCCAATTAGCTTATCTTATAACCATAGTGTGTAACAATTAAAATTCGAATGGATTAATTCGTAGAATAGGTAAAAGATCTCATCATAGTCAACCATTTGACTTCGATGATATCCTTTTCAACTATTCTCACTTTTGAAGGTATCTACCTTTTAATCCACTCCAATCTATTCTTTAGTGATCCATTTATTCCTTATGGATACTATACCCTTAGGTGGATCTATCAAGTTCTAAACTTGATTAGAATAGATAAAGTTTATATCAGATTTTATTGTCTCTTCCTATTTATGAATCAATATCTCATATTGGTTCTATATAGATCTTAGGATCAATATCCTTATTATCTTATGCCTCATTTCATCTATTAGAAATATGTCCCACGTATCATGGACACAAGAAAAAACCTAAGAACTATCCTGTGTAATTATTAACCGGTACCTCAATAGAAGTGTCATTGGGTTGTTGGACTGGAACATCTTCCACATATACCTTGCTCCCACTATCTTTATTAAGAAAGAACTTTTCCTTTAGAAATATAGTGAGCTGAGCAGCACATACCCTTGTTCATAAAGGTGGTATATTAATATCCAGAAGTTTCCTTAGGATATCCCACAAGCTAACACTTCATAGTCTTATATTTCAACTTGTTAGAGTTATATTTCTTCATCAGATCAGACATTCTAAAACCTTAACTTGCTCAAGGTCAAGTTTTAACCTCTTTTCCATATCCTATATGGAATAATCAGAATAGACTTAGAAGGTACCTCTTAAGATCAAGTAGTTATAATGAGTACTTAGCCAAAATTAGATAAAGAGGAATTTTGCAAAGCTTGTCATTGTTCATATTATGTCTTACATAATATGGCTTCTCATTTTAGTTACTCAATTAAGCTAAAATGTGTAAAGATGTGTCCATTAGATTCTATTATCTTTCAATTATATGTGAATTATGTACTTAAGTATTCCCCTCCTTGATCTCATCAAAGAGTTCTAATAATCTTTCCATTAGTATCTCTACTTCATTCTTAATCTCATATAATTTCTCAAAGGTTTTAGATTTGTACTTCATAAAGTACATGTATCCATACCTAGAGACATCATCTTTGAAATAATGAAGTAAAAATATTCTTCTTTAGCCTTACTAGATATGGGCTAACATACATATAGATGTACGAGTTCTAATAACTCATTAACCCATTATCCATGTCTACATAAAGCTAAAGTGTAGATTGATCTAAATCAACCCATTTTCTCTTAAAAGGAGTATTCACACATAACATGAGAGCTAACATATCAAATATGATTAAACAATTCATTAAGCTCCCACTAGCAAACACTTTGCCATTCAATCTATTAGAACATCTATCAATTCCATAGCTTAACATTTATTCAAGCAGGAAATCATATAATGTTCTTATAGAAGGAAATAATAGCAATCTTAATTATTAAGACATCTCCATAAGGCTATTAAAGAATTGCACTTCCCACTAATAATGATGCAACTTTTGCACCATTTCATATGTAAGTCAATATCTTTTTTATTAAGCCTTCATTTACTTGTCATCATCTACAACTCATTGTAGATATAAGATGCATATCTGGTATCTCATACCATTAGATGCATCCATAGTATCTAATATTATGAAATACACATATAGTATCTAAAACTATTAAGTGTATATTTAAAACAAGTAAATGTCAATGACTTTGATGCATGAAGATTCTCAAGCTCCACCTTTGCATTATATACAAAAAACTTTGTACCTTCTCTTCACTTATCATTTCACTTATCATCATCATGATTGTGTAAGAATCCTATCTTATTCTGGCTATATTATCTTGACCACCTTCTTTTACTATTAACTATCTCCTATTTCTACCTAATGATTTTACTTCTTTCTATTGGTCTCACCAATAAGAAGTAATTAAGATATATTATTGTTCTAACTTGCCCTTTAGTTAGCACATCAATATGAACCATGATGGATCTCATATCCATCTATCCATGTTGTCACTACAATTTATATCTCATAGATGCTAACATCTAGTTTAAGACAAACAATACATCTTGTCTATAAGATAAGATCTTATCTTTCTTTCACATCATTAGATAATTTAGGAGACACCTACTTCTCAAGTAGGATAGTTAATTGGTCAACTATGAAAACAATTCTCTTAATTCTAAACTAGTCTAAGAAGTATGAGTTATTGAGCTATTTGGCATCTAGTATGCCATACTAATGGTGGTTTATTATCGTTTTCTACAACTGAGATATAATTTTATTAATATAATATTACAAACACTCATTAAAATTAAGATATGGTCTTTGATCCTAATTTATGCTCCCACTAATTTTCGACGAATTTGCATATAACCCTCATTATGCTAAGACGGGATATCACGATGAAATCCTAGTGGGGACTAAGACCTTATTAACTTTATGGTGATAACCTTGTGTGAAACATAACAAGTCATCTCATACTTAATATGTAGGTAACTTTTACCAATTGCAACTGTTGCAATTCTTAGTCATTTAGCTTCTAGAGTTATAACCTTGTGGGAAACACAACAAGGTATATACTATAGTTAGGTCAAATACGCTTGCTACGTTATGAGGATGAATTCTTAACATAGCCCTTGTGGGAAACACAACAAGGCTATGCAATGGTCCACCCCAAAGTTCGGTAAACACCTTGGCCATGATCACCAATCCCTTGCTGAATAAGTCTTGTGAGAAACACAACAAACCCATCCAATCTAAGATTGGCTCATCAAGACCATAACAACAGAAGGCTATGTGAGTCATTCTTAATGTCACACGTTTATCAACCTAATTAAAACAAGGAGGGATTTTATTTTAGTCTCATCAATAATATGTGCTAAGTATATATAATACCTTTGGAATATCATTATCTAAGGTATAAAAGATAGCACACAACCACAAATCAAATATGCATAAAAATAGGTGATCATGGACTTAACCCTAAGCATGCACCTAAGGCACCTCTAAAAGGTGAAAATCCTTACTTCAGATGCTTGAGTTGGTATGCACTTCAGAAGAGTGCTTCTCCAAGTTGTCCCGCTCTCCAACCTTCCATGAACCAGCTTCTAACTCTTACAAGCGGCTTAATGGTACGTAGACCCACAAATGTACATAACTTAATAAGAAACCTTAGTTTTAACCAAGGGGAGTACATTAATAGAGGGAGGTAGAATCAGATTGTATAGAAAGAGAGGAGGCACACGCAAGTCCCATTTTATAACACAACCAACACAATTAAAAGTAATCACAAGTCAAGTACAATTAAGTCCATGATCACCTCCATACACACAAACATTCATCACATGAACATAGAGCGCATACATGATAATTATATGAGATATATCATGTATATCAGCATAAAATTACATACTATATTTTTTAAATTCTCAATTTCATGCTTGTCGAATTTTTATAAAATAAATAACATGAAAATAACACGACAACAACATATAAACAATTTATATGAAATAAACATACACATCTAAACTATTTAGAACATTCATGCATTCTCAATGCTGTGCAAAGTTAAATTAATGTCCCAATTTATATTTTGTGAAATCTCATTTTACAGAATTAATTAAGACACTAATTATTTAAGTTGAACCTTTAAAATAATTTTAAAGTTTAACCATGAGTGAATCTATGTAAATAGAACTTAACATCATCTAACATGTCATTAAACACTTTAAAATATGTTAAATAATATTATAGAATTTTTAAAATTTTTTTATAAAATTTTCTAAATTTTTTTTTGTATTTTTTGTGATTTAAACAATTTAAAATCAATTAATTAAGAGTTTGGCGCATTGTGCCACGTGCGCCGCCACGCTGGCGTGCACCAGTGTGCACCGCCGCATCTCAATGGCTTTGGCACGTTGTGCTGTCAACAGTACCCAACGTCTGCGCCGCTGATGCGCCCGCGCGCGCGGTCACTCTCCGTGGCTCCGCCTGATGACACTGTTCATCGGGGGGATATGTCTCCCCTTAACTCGGACATATCTCCATATCTCGTACTCAAAAAAATTTGCAAAAATATGCATTGGAATCCTCATCGAACAAAGAATCCAAAATAGTCAGTCTCATATCTAGTAAAAATTTCAACAGACCATAAAATAGGGTAGAAGAGTCGGCAGTCACCGAGATTCCGTAGCAGAAATCTTCATTTTGCAACGAGAATAACTCCTTATTCCGAAAGCCAAATATTCTAAAAAAATACAATTTATAATCCTCATCAAATGAAGTTTCCAAATATGTATATATCCCTTCAGATAAAAATTCTCTAGCCACATAAAATTAGGAAGAAATAGGTCGGCACCGCAAGACTCTGTAGAACCCTAGAACTCCGGAAAATTTTCAAATTCTCTTCCTCCGCCGTCGTTCAAAGCTGGAGATCAAAATAAAAGGTTAGGTAATCATATTACCCATCTCCTAAACCTTTTCCAAGGCTCAATTTCGTCTGTGGATGGAGATTTCACAAAATCCCCAAATCTGGGTGACGGCTCGGGCATGACAAAAACACCAACTTTTGGAGCTTCTCCTAAACTCTATAGAGATTGAAACTTCAAACAATTTGTGGCATTGGAAAGCTCTATATCATGATATTTTATCAAATCCAACCAATCTATTATCTTAGTCATACAAAGATTATGGTGGCCTTGACAAAATAGACGTTTGAACAGATTTGGAAACACATAAGTAACATGAAATAATGTCGATTCGACGTCGGTTTCGACCGAGACATGAACCTGGCTCTGATACCACTAAAAAGAATCATCCATAAAAACTTGGTGCAGCGGAAGCGACGATTCCTATGAGTTCCTTTAGAATCTGTCTCAATCAGAACCGAATGACGAAAACTGAAAATTGATCAAATAGGGTTAAAATATACCTGATAGGGATTCATATAATCCTATGGAGAGGAAGAAGATGAGCTTCTCAAGCTCTTCAAACCATTCAAATGTCTAGTGTCCAGCAGTATCCACACGAACTTCATCCACAGTAGGTTCTCCCTTCGTGTCGACCTCGAGAACTCTTCCCGAACGGAGCTCCATCGACCATGGACACCTTCTAGAGAAAGGAGAAGGTAGGGAGGAGGCTAGGGATGTGGTTTTCACCCTTGGCTTGATGGGGTTTGGTTGAAACCAATAGTATTTATAGAGAATTTTGGATTTTTTCATAAAAATCTAAAATTTCTATAAATTACATCCTTACCCCTATATTTGTGTATAAGTCCTTTCGTGTGTGACCCACTTGGCCCAATAGCCTATTTGGTTTAGGCCTAAATAGAATAGAATAATTGTATTTAATTTAATTAAATATGTTATCTGATAACAGATTAATCGGCCTATCGATCATGAAGGGTACACGCCACATCCCATGATCCCAAATGGCTATAGGGATAATCTTATCTCCATTGAGCCTTTCCATCATTAGTTACCGCATGGATATAAACCCTCATCCATCCAATGTCCCGGTCAGAAAGGAGTACGGCATCGACTGTCAACTCCTTAGTGTACCGACTCTATAGGATCCTGTACTCGGAATTGGATCAATTGGAAAACTTCTTTTCCAATTATCCTATATACCCTGGCCAGAGATTTAGAGTACTATCCCATAGGACATTCACTCTCACTTACCGAGAGTGGACGATCCCTTGTTGTCCGCTCAATTGCCTCCATCGGGTTTTCCTTGTACCCGATCCATCACTATACTGGACCATCTAAATGGTGATACATAAGTCAATGGTCAAAGCACAAGTTCCACCCAACAAGGTATCTTTGGCGACTCAGGTCAAAGGTCCAACCATGCAACCGTAATAATAGAAAACCCTGATTGACAGTTCGGTAAGATACCATTCAGGGTTTCTAATTCGGTCAGTTTAGTGAACTCATTCAACTAATGAGCACCTGTATTTGTATCTCAGTGTCTCCACACTAATGACCAGTGAGATCGGTCATTCTCATCAAATGAGAAAACATAACATACACTAGTCTATCTGGATCCTTGATGTCCCGTCTCAAGTATCCTATGACTAGGAACATTTAGATAAAATACCTCTAAATGATCAATCTCATTATCATGATCTCATCATGATTTAATCATCATTGTATTTGATCAAGGACTTCATTATGATATTCACATATACTAAGAGCTTATAATGAAGATTTGCCTAATTAATTGAATGAGATATTTTTAGAAATGTCGAATCATAACATATATGATTGGCTTGTAGGGTATACATTTCTATCAGGAAAGACTCAATGGAGATAAGATTATCCCCATAGCCATTTGGGATCATGGGATATGACTTGTATCCTTCATGATCGGTATATCGATTAATCTGTTATCGAATAAAAAAATTAATTAAAATAAATAGAATTATTCTATTTTATTTAGGTCTCAACCAAATAGGCTATTGGACCTAGTGGGTCACACACATAAAAATTTATCCATAAGTATAGAAGCAAGGGTGTAATTTATGGAGATTTTAGATTTTTATAAAAAATCTAAATTCTCTATAAATACCAATGGTTTCATCCAAATCCGATCAAGCCAACAGTGAAAACCATGTTCTCAGCCTCCTCCTCACCTTCTTCTCTATCTAGAAGGTGTCCATGGTAGATAGAGCTCCGTTCGAGAAGAGTTCTCGAGGCCGACGCGAAGGGATAACCTGCTATAGATGAAGTTCATGCGAATATTGCTAGAGACCGGACACTTGAATGATTTGAAGAGTTTGAAAAGCTCCTCTCATTTCTCTCTATGAGATTATATGAATCCCAATTAGATATATTCTAACCCATTTTGATCGGCTTTTGGTTTTCGTCGTTCGGATTGAGACATATTATAAAAGAACTCATAAAGATCGTTACTTCCACTGCACCAAATTTTGCAGAATAATTCCTTACAATTATACTAAATGATTACATAGGTTAAGTGATCTTAACACTTACTTACCAGTCTGCCATATTACACTCATATCATTCCACTCCATCCTGCCAATTTTTTTGATATTTATTCCACTACGTTCCATGCACTTAATGTCACTTCCTGGTAGATAACAAGAAGAGACAATCTATAGACATCTATATATTTTTTAGTATATTGATAAATACTTTCAAGTTTTTATAATTTAATTTATCTCATGATAATCAGGCTCATTTCTAGTACATATCAAGATATTTTCATATATTTCCTTACTCTTTAGGGGGCTAATTGAGGTTAAAAGAATTTCCGTAAATTTAATTAGGCTTACACAAGGTTCATATCTAATTTCAATAGATTTGGAAATGTATGGCTTTCTCATCGTGATGCCCTATCGAATTAAGGTTAAATACCCCAAATAAGATTCTGAATAATATCTTAACCACATTTTTTTAAAAGACTCAATTTCTAGCAAAAGTCGACTTTTATTAAGGTGATGTGTTGAACTAACAAATTAAGAAGGTAGTTTTCAAAATTTACAAGTACTGTAACTGAACTAAAATTTCTAATGCAGCCAGTCTTGTTGGTCGCATTAAGTTTGCAATGAACCTACGCATCATATTCTAAGACATCCTTTAAGAGCAAAACCATTTAAGTTTTAAGTTTTAAAATATTTCATATTTCAAGGATAATTTTATTCGGTTACTTCACCCATGAAATTTCTATAATAGGGCCTTAAATCCTCAAATTGATGATAAATCTTGTGACATTTTTGATAATCCTGAATTTCTTCCATAAATTCATAAAATACATTGAACGCTATTTGGCACGTATAACCAGCATCTATATTTTTTTTTCTTAAAATTTGGTTTTCTGACAGTCAGAAAGAAACGTCCTTCCCTATCTTATAGCAGGAAAAGGTAATTCGTGACTTCTTTTTAAATTCACATGAGAAACATTGCATCATGAAAGTATCCGTACAAGGAGCTATTTAGATGCACTAATTAGTTGTATCAATATTGTTGTAAATGTTTACTGCCAGTTTTGCGGTTGTTGTACGTCAAAGTTGATTTTGTATCAAGTTTTATATTTTATCCAAAAGGACCCTAAAATTAAGATTTGTATACTCTGAAACCAGCTAATCTTTGTTTGAAAAAAGAAAGATGCAAGGAATAATTTTCTCTTAGATCAATCATGTATCTGAATATGAGAGATTTAGGGCCCATAAATGAGGTTTTCCAGAAAAAAAACTTTATCAACTTTTGTTTTATTTCTTGTAAATATCAAGTGAACAATAAATGTTAATGGGGTGTTTGGTTGCATGATAATGAAGGTTTTTATTTTAATTTTTAAAAATTGTAAGAAAACTTGTTAAAAGAGGTGTTTGGTAACCATGACAATTTTATGTTTTAAAAGTGATTTTCTTCTTAAACAAAAAAAGAGGGTCTCACCTCTTTCTTTTTTCTTGTGGTCCCTCACTTTGTTTGGTCATGTGTGGTAGTTACTCTTTTTTGTAATGACATCCCTCCAAACATGATAATTTTATGTCATGAGTTGGTTCACTTTTTATTTTAATACAATTTTTTATCATGAAAGTGTACAAAAAATTATCATGCAACCAAACACCCCGTAAGAGTTGACCAACATAAAGTGCAGTTTTGGCATCCTCAAACTCTAGATCTGATGCTATTTTCCAACACTAAAAAAATTGGTTATTTAGCTCAAGACTGTCATCAACAAGGCAATAGTCATTGCTGCTGGGTTTCTGCAATGGGGTTTTTACAATGGCTTCACAACCATTGCTTGACTATCACAGGTAAGCCCATCATGAATGGTATTCGCAATGAAAAAATAATAGCCATCGATACTACAACTTTAAGTGATGGATTCCAAATAATCCCTAGTAAGATACTAGTGCCTTAATCTGTCCTTTAGTCATCGCCAAAAACCCTGTTAGCAATAGTCTTCATCTATCATTGGTAAGTTATAGGTGATGGCTAGTGTTGCTACTTAACAACGACAATGGCTTAAAGCTGGAGAAAATGACAAGCAATGTTTTTCTCTCGTTTTGATGATGGCTTAAGTCATTGCCAGTAACAAGCGGTGATAGCTCTTGCCATCACTAGTGTTAAGTGTTGATAGTTATAAGTAGTCATCAATAACTTATAAATTAAAATATTTTATTTATAAAATTTAAAAATGATAAATATATAGATTTGTATAATACCTGTGAATTGTAAAAAATTTATTTTTATGTACAACTCTTTACCAAATGAACCATCATTCAACCACAATCTATGTAACTCAGTGTATCTATACAACCACATAAACATATTGTAAGGAATCATACCATAGATAGCAAGCAAGACAACTTTTTTAGATTTCATAGTTCTTGTCTCAATCGGAGCTAATGGGGTGTTTGGTTGCATTTTAATTTTTAAAAAGGTTTCATGATAAAAAATTATATTAAAATACCAAACATGATAATTTTTAAAAGTGAAAACATAACAATGAATGTGTTTGGCAAAAATATTTTAATTTTTAAAAGTGATAATGAGATGTTTGGTAGCATTTTAAATTCAATTTTCATCAACTTCATAAATATCGAAAAACAAGCATTTCATGCCATACAAATTTAGAAATTCACAAGACCATGGAAATGGCAAAATATTCATGTCATACAAAAATTCAATCATCTAAAAATATATAATTACAATTTACGACGCCTAACATAATCTTCCCACATTTCGTTTGCTATATTATCTCGAAGAAGCTTTCTAAGACGTCTTTGCTCATTTGTGCTCGAATTGCTTCTAACATTATCTTCATTTCTGATTCTTTCTTGTCTTCTTTGTTCTATATCTCCATCAATTGCAATCCCTTGCTCATTCTCAATATCAATCCACAATGTGTCTTTTCCACCTGTAAAATCTCTAATAAAATTATGTTGAGAACAAATAAAGGCCGATAGAACAAGAACATAGAAAATTGGTATGGGCATGCTCAGATATAATCTTCTAATCAACTTATTCATAATAAATATAATTAATAATGATGTCTGCATACCCTGAACATGAAATAAATGCAACATATTCAAATAAGACAAAGACCCTAATTGTGTCAAAAATCAAGAACAGAAGGACCGGTCTATGATCGCACAAGTAAATGTATTAACCACAAGCCCTTCAAGTTACAATTTTATATAAAAAAATGAAAAACTAGGAGACTTGAAGGCTCCTAAGTTTAGAAGCAAGGTCGCTGTGAGAAGTTGTAGCCTCCTAGGAAAGGTTATGCAGGACAGAACTAAAAACCAGACTAAACATGCGTTTCCCACCTGTCAAGCTATCTTAAACACATAATATCACACCAACTTTATGTAAAGCCATTCATATCTAGCTGCATTACACCCAAACATTCAATTGCTCTGGCCAGAAAATCAGCCACTATGGTTCATATGACATATTAAAGTTGAAGTCAAATTGTTGGCTTTTTACAGCCCAACATCTCAACACACATGGGCCTTGCATGGCTTTCTCTATCCTTTTTTTATCGGTTGCAGCAAGAGAGAGAACTCCATTTGTACTCATCTTCTTCCTCTTCATCTCCTTGGATCTGGCCAAGGCCATTGAAAAAGGCCTCAGCAGCAACATCAGGTATGGACCCTTTTGGGCAGGCCTAAGGCCACTTTGGCAGCCCATATGTCTCGTGGCTATTTAATATTTCTGAAATATGATCCACACACTAGAAAGGGCTGAAGGATGGACCACATGGGGCCTTCAATGGCTTTGATGGGTCTGAAAAATAGAATAAAAGTGGACTGTCTATGGGCTGTTTAGCAGCCTGAACATGGCCCGTAAATCAATCCTTGACTTGGTCTAAAAGTGGGCCCCAATTGGACGCTTTGGTAGGTCTGAAGATGGACCACAATTTAGTCCTTGATTGGGCTAAAATGGGCTCCATTCAGGCTGTATGGTAGGTCTAAGAATGGACCAAAATTCAGTCCTTGGCTGGGCTGAAATTGGTTCCCAATTGGACTGTTTGGTAGGTGTGAAAATGTACAACAAATCGGTTCTTGACTAAGCTGAAATTGGGTGTGAAAATGTACAACAAATTCAAGGCGTATTCAAGCTCTTAATGAGCTAGCCCGCTTTCATACTTTGGATGTTTACATATACATATATATTCATATACACAATCATACAGACTATTTTCATAAGGAACCTTCTGGAAGTAGGTCTACCAGTACTTCTCGCTTGTCCTTGGTCGCATGCATAATTGGGAAAAATATAAACTGTTTTCGTAAGCCTCTTGAAAACATGCTGTCAGACAGGGCTTATTTGCTTCAGGTTTAGAGAAAGACTTGGTCTTCTGAGATGTCAGCACCGTGAGCTTGCTGCCCGGAGCGGGGGTCCTGTTATAATCGAGAGAGAAGGGGTTCGGTTGCTTACACGCTTGTGCTTGGGCTGCTGCTGCTTCTTCCTAGAACCTGTGGCGGGAGCAGCACAGCAGTTCCCCATGGATTACTTCAACGATTAACCTGCACAAACCAAAAAAAAAATAGAGATCTCTTCAAGGAATAGCCACCACCACGGCAACTGCAATTTTAACACAAAGTAGACCTCCGGCAAGTCCAGAAATTTGCTGTCTTCCGAGGAAGCACAGTGCCGAACAAAAGGCCTAGCTCCAATTCCCGCGCCTCCACGGGAATCCGCCGGAACTCGTGGCTCGTTGCCCCGAGAACGCGAAGACCTAGGGGAAATGGAGAAAGAGGACAAGGTACGCGAAGGCCTCGGGAAAATGGAGAAATGGAGAAAAAGAACGCCAGAACCCGTGGCTCCCTTGCCTTCTTCCCTGCCTCCAAAGGAACCCCTCCCCACTGAGATCAGGGCAATGTACGCATGCGTGCTATGTGAGCTCGATCTATACCAAGAGGATCGCCGTAGCCCGGAAACTTGCAGGTGGGAGCATCCTTCAGAAATTAAGTAGAAGGGCGTCGGATCTGGAAATGGGGGAAGACTTCATCGGGAAGTCGGCATGCTGCCCCATCGGGGATTTCGATTTCTATAAACCGATCCTGCAAGCTGTGGAGACTCAGAGCTTGAACGACGATGGCAAAGAAGAGGAAGCTGCCGCTCCTCTCCTACCTCCTCCTGGCTGCCCTGTTCCATTCGTGTTGCACCGGAAGTGGAAGAACCGACGAAGAAGAAGAAAAACTTACCTCCACCGGAAAGTTGGAAGCCCTTGAAGAAGAGGAGGCCGTCGCCACTGCCGTGGCAAGAAGAACCGGGGATGTGCTGCCGCCGCAGTTACTGTTGCCTCCGCTGCGAGCTAGGGTGTGAAGAGGGCACTGAGACCCGAAGGTGCAGGTGACGAATCGGGGCTTTGTCTGGGAAGAGACTGACTCGCTTTCAAAAAAAAAAGAGGGCTCAACCTCTCTTTTTTTCTGTCGCGGACGGAAGTGTAGAAAATGTTTCAAAACAAAAAATGAAAACACGGACCAAACATGTTTTTAAGACCCTTTCGTTACCGATTTCAAAAATTAAATTAAAACTATCCATTGTCATGCAACCAAACACCTTATAAGCAACATTACTGAGAATTAGATATAAAGAAAATTGAATATACCTTTGAGGGATTCAACCAATCCCTTGAAGACTAAAAGGAATCAGCATAGGACAATCCATGCTCTTTAAGCTACCAAAGAGCATGGCCTCTATGATATCCACACAAACTTATTCCACAAATAGATTTTCCTGTACGTCAGACCTTTTGACTCATCTTGATAGAGCTCTACAATCCGCTAGTAGCCTTTGAGATGGGAGAAGGCTAGTCACAAAATGTACACCTTTGGCTTTATAGGGCCCATTTACTATTTTTTATAGAAATCAAAATTTTTCATAAAACTCACAATTTTTATAAATTACTTTTATGTTTATATACTAACAAATCAATTATATTGTGTGTGACCCACTAAACTCAATAGTCTATTTAGTGGAGACCTAATTAAAATAAAAAAATTTAAATTAATTCATTATCTAACAACAAGTTTAACAACTTTTTAATCATGAAAAATATCAACCACATCTCATAATCCCAGACAACTTTGGGGATGATCTCATCTCCATTTAAGTTTTCTATTATCAATGACCATATATAAACTCTCATCCATCCAATGCTTGGTCAAATAGGGATATACTAAACCTCTTAGTTTTTTCAACACTTTGGGATTGATTGGAAAGCTCCTTTTTCAATTATCTTTTCTACCCTAATCAGAGATTTAGAATACTATCACACAAGCAAGCTCCAACTTACTGAGAGTGGACAATCCCTAGTTGTATGCTTAATTGCCTCCACCAACCTTCTCTTGTCCTAAGCTATTAACTATACTGAACCATCGAATTGGGTGATGTATACAAGTCAATGGCCAAAGCACAAGAAAAAATAAGATATTTGAGGTGACTTAAGTCAAATGTTCAATCGTGCAACAGTAATGATAGAAAATCCTAACAGATAGTTAGCTAAGATATCATTCAGAGTTTATAATTTAGATAGTTCAATGAACTATAGGAACCTTGATTTTGTTTTGAAAAGATTTTGTTTCTTGTATGTTTAAAATATTGACTTCCTAGCTTTTTAACAAAATATGTGATATCCTATAAAGATACTAAATAGTCAGGTGATATTATAAAAGTAAATAATCGAGTACAGGTTCTGTAAAAATATTTTTGACCCCTCTCTATTGGATGGTGTGAATATCTAATGTTTATTTACATCGAGCACCTACTCAAATACCATTGATTAATTGTCACAATGATCTTTTTGTTGAAAACATGTACATCCATAAAGAACACAAAGGTTTCTAGCCTTTCGTGCTCGATGTGATGTAAACAAATTTGATTTAGTTTCTTTAGTTTGTTGAAAGTTGTTGATGAAATATTTTAAGTGTTGATGAACTTAAGATATTTTAAGCAATTTGACTTGTTTAAGTCTGATTGGCAAGTGTTAAGTCTGTTTTCATGTTGGTTGGTGCTTTGATACCAATTTAAATGTGTTCGGCATATTTTAAATGTTTTGAACTTCAACTCAAATCGGTTAAATTTAAGTTCTGTTGGTTAAGAATTTGATTCATTAATGTTTTGAAATAAATTCTAAATATTTTGAAGTATTTTTGGCTTGTTTTACTCATCCTCTTTAAGAAGTTATCTCTAAGTTGGGTTAAGTTATTTGATTCAAATGTTCAAATCAGTCTAAGTGCTTTCATATTTGGTTAAGTGTTTTATAGTTAGATCTTATATTAAGATTTGCTTAAGTCTATCTTTGAATTTGGTTAAAGTGTTCTTCATATTTTTTTAAGTGTTCTTTCAAATTTGATTAAGTGTTCATACTTAGTTTTATGTTTAGTCCACATCTCATTCGGTCCGTCAGACTAGCATTGATGCCCGATCACATGCAATCAAGTCTTCACTTAAAGTTCATTGAATTTGTCCATGTCCAAGTACATAGTACATAGGTAGTTCATATGCCAAGTTTAACAATATAGGTAGTACATATGCCATGTCAGGAAATGTCTAAGTGTAGAATGTCTTCAACCTATTAGGAGACTTCCTTTCCAAGATGTAAACTCCTACAAGATTAGAAAAATTTTGATAGCATGCCAACTTGTTTTTATGATCAGTGTGGAAATTTACCTATCCTAATGGCTAAGTCTTGTTTGACTTTTCCATATAGTGGGAAGGGTCTGTCAACATAGGAAGTATGTCCCATACATACACCCTGGTTAGCATATTGGAAGCATGTCTGGACTAACCACCCAATGAAGCATCTAGTTGTGGATTAACTCCTTAACTTAGATTTTTTGTCCATGCCTTAGGCAGCATCAAGTGGTGGACTAACTCTCCAAACTTAGTTTTCTTTAGGTGTGAAGCCTGAGATAGCACCTAGTTGTGGGCTAACTCCCTAGACTTAGTTTTCTTAAGACTAAAGCCTACGGTAGTACCTAGTTTGAGTTAAACCCCTCAGACTTAGTCATTTCTTAGTGGAAAGCCTAAGGTAGTGCCCAGTGGTGGGCTAACTTCTCAGATTTAGTCAACTTTCTTATGGTCAAATTTGAAGCGTTCGGGGTAGCGTCCAATTGTGGACTAACTCCCAAAACTTAGTCATTTTTGTCCAATGCCCAATGAGCCAATTCATGTCTCATTGGCACAATGGGCCAGTCTTCAAGTTCTTGAGCCAAAGGGTCTTGTTTTGGTATTCATGGGCCAACAAGGCCTATTTTATAACTTGTTTCACCTTCAATTCAGCACCTGTTTTGAATGTCAATCAAGCATCTATTTTTTCACCAAGTCTAGCACCTATTTTTACACCAAATCTAGCACCTATTTTGAAGTTTCCTCCTTGCTGAAACAGTGGGCTAAGGGGACTCAAAGGGGCTGACAAAGGTCTATTTTGATGGTGTTTGAAAGAGGCTTTAAAGGGGACTGCACAGGGGCTGAAATGGGACAGCAAGGGGGCTGCTTTGGTGGTCAACATGGAGTTGGACGGCATGCTATTTAAGGGGACCTGGTTAAGGGCAGGTTTAAAAGCACACAAGGGCCTATCTAGGGGACATGTTAAGGCACACAAGGGGCCTAATTGTGGATGGAATTAAGGGCACTCAGGTGGCCTGATTGAAATGCTCAGAGGGTCTAAACAAGGGGCACAAATGGGGGGCCTAATTAGATGATGTGATGGGACCTAATTAAGGGACAACAAGAGGCATGAGTGAAGGGCTCAAAGGGCGTGAATAAGAGACAACAAAGGCTAGTTTAAGAGGGTAGGGGTTGTTTTTGTAGAGACCAAATGGGGGTGCCCAAGGGGCTATTTGCAGCCATCAAGGGACTGTGCGCACATGGATAGCAAGGGGCCTGATTAGGTGATCTGATTGTGTGACTCAAGGAGTTTGATTTCTAATGGTTTATGTGGCCAATATAGAGAGATCAAAGATGGGCTTTAAAGATGACCAGAAAGGTTGGGTTTTTGTGATAGAATGTACTACACCTTACAAGTCAATCATAAATGATATGATTCAACATTTCTAGAAATATCTCATTCAATTAATTAGACAAATCTTTATTACTAGCTTTTATTAAATGCGAATATCATAACGAAGTCTTTGATCACATACAATGATGATTGAATCATGATGACATAATGATAATGAGATCGATCATCCATAGGTATGTGATCTAAATGTTCCTGGTCATAGGATCCTTGAGACGGGATATCAAGGATGCAGATAGAGTAGTGTGTGTGATGTCTTCTCATGTGATGATGATGACTAATCTCATTGGTTATCAGTGTGGAGACATTGAGATACACACATAGGTTCTCATTAGTGGAATGAATTTACTAAATAACCAATTTAGAACAACTTAATTGGTATCTTACCGAACTATCTGGCAGGTTATTCTTACATCACAATAGCACGGTTGGATCTTTGACCTGAGTCACCAAAGATGTCTTATTGAATGTATCTTTTACTTTGATTATTGACTTATGGATTACCATCTTGATGGTCCAGCATAGTTGATATATTAGGTGTAAGAGAAATCTGGTGAAGGTAATTGAGTATGCAAGAAAGGATTGTTCACTCTTAGTAGGAGAGAGAGAGAATGTCTTATGAGATAATACTCTAAATCCTTGACCAAGGTACTTAGAATAATTAGAAAAGGAGTTTTCCAATTGATTCAAACCTGAGTACATGATCTCATAAAATCAGATTATTTTGGGGTTGATAGTCGGTGTTGAACCCCTAACTAACCAGGAAATTGTATGAATGAAGATTTAAATCAATGTGATAATTGATAATAGAAAGGCTCAATGGATGTTATTTAACCCTCCAAAGTTATTTGGGATCATAGGATGTAGCTTATACCCATTATGATCAGAAAGCCATAAAACTGTTATCGGATAACGATTTTAATTTAATTTAAAAGAATTATTCTTTTAAATTAATTGAGGCTTCAACCAAATTGACTATTGGGTCTAGTGGTTCGCACACATTAGATATGGTCAATAAATTGAGGGCACATGTGTTATTTTATAAAAGTTTTGAGTTTTTATGAAAAATTCTATCTTCTATAAATAAATGGCTTATGAAGCCAAACCCTAACAAGACATAGGGCTGGAGCACATCCCAAGGAGCCTCTCTCCCTCCTCTCTTCTCAAGAAGGTGATCTCTCATGGTCAAGCTTGGATCTAGAAGGTTTCTTGAGGCCTGAAGGAAGGGATAACTCATCTATTGAAGTAGATTATGTGAATACAACTAGATACCGTACACATGAACAATTTCAAGCAAGGAAAAATGTTCTCTCTTCATTAATGGTGAGAAATTTTGAAAAATCCCATGAGTTACTCTCATTCTACTTCATATTTGATTCATGATTTTACTAGTTCGGCGTCGACCAAGGCAATGTTCATGGTTTTAAAGAACAAAATTTTTTCTCGCTTTCATAGATTGATTCCTTACATTTTGTAGCATCTTGAATTTCCAAAGATAAGGCTAAAGGGTGAATAAAGAAGTGGAGAAGGAGAGGAATGAAAGGCTACATGGAGAAACACCTTCACTTGCCTTCTCTTTACTTCTTCTTTCATATTTCTCCATGTGCTGTAGGTGAAGATGAAAGGGGAAGTGCACTCACTCATTTTTCTTATTATCCTTTATTTAGGTGATGCTGGAGATGGCAGGACATGTAAGGAATCAGTCTAAGTATTTAAAATATTTTTGATTCCTTGAATCCAAGGTCTTAGCCTTGTTTGAAACCAAAACGACAAAACTGGGAACCGATTAAGAAGGAGATCGAATATACCTTCTTGGGATTTGAAAAATCCCTCACCAGAGATGAAGAGTGGATGTTTCTTGCTGCTTCAAACTGTTCAAGTGGATGGCCTCTAGCGGTATCCACACAAACTTCTTCCAAGGACCGGTTCTCCTTCTCTTCAAGCTCGAAAACTCTTCCAGAACGGAGTTGGACCATGAGGGGACTCCTTCCAGAGAAGAGAGGAGAGATGGAGGCGGCCAAGGACGTTCTCCCACCCTTTGGCTTGATCGGGTTTAGCTTCTTAAGCATAGTATATATATAGAAGATGCAATTTTTCACAAAAACCCAAATCTTCTATATATTTACATCCTTGCCCCTGTCCTTAGAATTAGTCCTAATGTGTGTGACCCACTAGGCCCAATAGTCAATTTGGTTGAAGCCAAATTTTAAAAAGAACAATTCTTTTAAAATTAAATCAAATCTATTATCTAATAACAGATTTGACGGCTTTCCGATCATAAAGGGTATAAGCCACATCCTATGATCCCAAATGACTTTGGGGAGTTAAATAACATCCATTGAGCCTTTCCATCATCAATTACCACATGGATATAAATCCTCGTCCAAGCAATGTCCCGGTCGGTCAGGGGTTCGACACTGACTGTCAACCCCTTTAATAACCCGACTCTATGAAATCTTGTACTCAGGAATGGATCAACTGAAATTTTTTTTTCCAATTATCCTATCTACCTTCTTGGCCAAGGATTTAGAGTACTATTCCATAGGACATTTTCTCCCTCTTACCGAGAGTGAACGATCCCTTGTTGTCCGCTCAATTGTCTCCACCGAGTTTCTCTTGCACCCGATTCATTAACTATACTGGACCATCATGGTGGTGATCCATAAGTTAATAATCAAAGTACAAGATACACCCAGCAAAACATCTTTGGCGACTCAGGTCAAAGATCCAACCGTGCCACAGTGATGATAGAATATCCTGATAGACAGTTCAGTAAGATACCGATCAGGGTTTCTATGATGGTCAGTTCAGTGAACTCATTCTACTAATGAGCACCTGTATGTGTATCTTAGTGTCTCCACACTAATGACCAATGAGTTCGGTCATTTTCATCATATGAGAAGATATCACATACACAAGTCTGTTCGGATCCTTAATGTCCTATCTCAAGGACCTATGACTTGGAACTTTTAGATCACTAGCATCTAGATGATTGATCTCACTATCATGATCTCATCATGATTCAATCATCATAGCATGTGATCAAGGACTTCATTACAGTATGCGTATCTAAAGATAGATGGTAATGAATAAATACCTTTTATTATGAATAAGATGATACAAGAAATGTCTAATCATATCATATATGATTGGTTTGTAGGGCATACATTTCTATCAGGACACACAGTGGTAAGAAGCAAGGCTCCTGCTGCTTATGGTGAGGTCCTTCTTCTTCTCTACCTGGCACAGGTGCAATAGGTGGATGGTTGCTAGAGATTGGCACCCTTCTTATCTTTCTTCTTGAGCAGATGGTGTTGAAGGAAAGAGGTCAGGAGCTACTGAAATTGACTTGCCAAAGAGAGAGGAGGGAGAGCTGGAGTTGGCACACACCTGCAAGTGGGGGAAGAGAAGAGCAAGGCTAGAACACAGACGACTCAAGCAAACTTTGACCAAGGCTAGATGGCATGCCTTTAAATAGGGGAATTGGGCACCATTTGCTGATGGGGATAAGACTGAGGGATGAGGCTTAGATGGGAAAAGGATAAGGGTCAGGTGGGGATAGTCCTAATGCAAGAAGAAGTCTCACTCATTTGATGTCTGTGTGAGTTTAGCAGATGGTGCACCTATTTTCTAGATTGTAGGTGATCTTGTGCACATGGCAGCTGGTAAAGGGCTGATGTTCATCCAGATAATGGTCATCTGATGGGTATGATAATGTTGAGGGAGATAAGGCTCAGTTGGGATGGATAATCTCCAGAGAGATAAGGATAAAATTTATCTTTCAAGGTGACTTATCCAACAAAGATGATGATAAGCTAGATAGAAGATAAGATAGTTGGGAGATAGAGTGAGATGTTGGGGCATCAAGTCCTAGATTCTATAGGATTGTGCACACAAGGAAGGAAGAGATCTAATGGGGTTTGGCCAGATGAGGCATGGGTTAGCCCAACTTGGGTTAATACCCAGGTTTAATTAAAGTGCTCCCGATCTGACCGATACCATAAATTCTGACCAGAATCAATCAAATAAAGCTTGAGTTGACTCAAAAAATTCCAAAACATGCTCTATGTTGGCACCAAAATTTTTGTTCAGCTCGTTCATTAAAAATTTGAGGAAGGCCAAAGTCAGTCCGAAAATCGACCTAGATTCAGTAAAACAAGGACTAAATGATACAAACAAGCTTTGAAAATATCATGGCATGACTCAATAGTCTCCAAATAGACAAGAGAATGTTCTCATTGCATAACGTTGGTTGAGAGCTTTTCAATGGTGCCCAAAACATTGTAAACGGACATCGAAAGGCCAAAATGATCATTTTACCCCTAACACTTTAGGACAAGTTGGGACTCTATCCAGAAAATCCAACTTCATCAAATTGTTAGTATCAGATAGAGCTGGAAAATGCTCAAAATAGATCGAAAATCTGATCACTTGTTTGAATTTTATTCAAGGAATATCAAATCCAACCAAAGTTCGTATTAAATCACACCAGACGTATGATAGTCCAAATAAATTTTAAATCAGCTTATAGGCTGAAGATTTCAATTTCACAGTCTATGACTATAGTATTGGGAATATTGATGTCTTGGAATTAAAATTCTACTAACGAAGAATTTAATTGCACTTAATTATAAGTTTTGGCATTGTCGATGGCCCAAATCGCACTGATTGGAGAAATTGGTAAAATAAGAGATTCAATGCAATTTTGGAGATCTCAGCCACACATCTTGATGGATCACATGATCAATGGCTAGTAGAGCAAGTTCTGGATTTTTTTGAGTTAATTTAGGCATTATTTAATTGATTCCGGTCAAAATTTGCGGTATCCGTCGGATCAGGAGCACTTTGATCAAACCCGGGTTATGGTTAACCCAAGATGGGCTAACCCATGCCTCACTTGGCCGAACCCAGCTCCCTTCCTCCTACCTTGTGCACTCAATTGTCTAAAATGTATGATGGGGCATGCCAACACCTCACTCCATCTCATATTATCTTTATCTTACTTTGAGCATTATCTCATTTTATCACCATTTTCTTCAAGATAAATTTTACTCCCAACCACCGTTATCTCCCATTTGACTTATCCTTATCTCCCTCAGCCTTATCCTACCCATCATAAGGCCATCATCTGGTTGAATATCAGCCCTTTCCCAGCTACCATGTGCACAAGATGCCCTACATTCTAGGGACTGGTACGCCAACTGCTCACCTCACACACTAGATTGTTGATTCATCTTCTTGCGCAATGACTCCTGCTGAAGTAGAACTTTTTGGGAATTAAGAATCTCAACTCATCCTTTTCCCCATCCACAGATGGCACCCCATTCTTTTATATTCCTGCCATCTGGCTTTGGCTGACCCAAGCTTGAGTGACCTGTGTGACAGCCCTGCTCTTCCGTTCCTCCACCTGTTGGTGCCAACTCTAGATCTCTTTTATCTCTTTGGCATGCCAGCTTCATCAGATCCTGATATCCTTCTTCCAGCATCATCTACACAAGGAGAAGAAGAAGAAGAAGAAGAAGAAGAAGAAGAAGAAGAAGAAGAAGAAGAAGAAGAAGAAGAAGAGTGCCAATCTTTAGCAGCCATCCTCCGGCAGCACCTGTGCCAAGTGGAGAAGAAGGAGGAAGAGAAGACCACCTGCGGCCTTCACTTCACCATCAGCAGCTGCAGGAGCCTTGCTCCTTCTCCCTGAGCATTCTGCCATCTCCAGCACCACCTGAAACAAGGAGAAGAAGAAGTAGTGGGCGCACTTCCCTCTCCATGTCCACCTGCAGCATAAGGAAGAACAAGAAAGAAGAAGTAAAGAGAAGGTAAGTGAAGGTGTTCTCCATGTAACCTTTTATTCCTCTCCTTCTCCACTTCTTTCTCCACCCTTTGGACATCCCTTTGGCCATTCAAAAGACCCCATTTCAGCTATCAACATGCCCATGTTTTACCCTTCCCCATGCTGGTTCCATAGGCCATTAATGATCAGCACCTTGGGCATGCCTTGTTGTCCCAATTCAGGCCCCTTGCTGTCGCCCTCTAGGACACCCCCATTTGGCCTCCACAAAAACAGTCCCTGCTGTCCTTATAAACCAGCTCTTGCTGTCTCTTAATCAGACCCCTTTGAGCCCCTCAATCAGACCCCTTGCTGTCCCTTAATCAGGTCCCCATCAGATAACCTGATCAGGCCCCCTTTGTTTGCCCCATGTTTAGCCCCCTCTGAGCATCTAAATCAGGGCCTCTGAGTGCCTTTAATCTAATCCATAATTAGGCCCCCTGTGTGCCTTAACATGTCCCCTAATCAGGCCCCTTGTGTGCCCATAAACCTATCCCTTAACCAGGCTCCCATGGACAACCCCTTAGGGCCTGTTTGGTACCATAAAATTTTGAGGATAAACTTGGCTTATCCTTTAAATTTTTGGAATAACTCAAGTTTATCCCCAAGTTATCCTGATACCAAACTGCTCCTTAGCTTATCCATTTGGTCACCCAATTGGCCCCAACTCTGCCCACCTGTGCAGCAGACAAACAGCAGCCCCATCAGTCCATGTTTGACCCATTAGAGCACCCTCAAACAGGCCCCTGTGTGCCCCTCTTTTGGCTCCTTGGGGCAACATCATGTTGGTCACAAAACAACACCAAAAAATAGGCCATCCTTCTAGCTCTCTTGGAGGTGCGCACCATCTTCTGTTGCAACAAGCAAAACAAAAAATAATGACTAAGGCATATAGGTTGCAAAGCTGGCCTTGCTGGCCTTGAAGTTCAAAGGACAGGCCTTGCTGGCCCATAAAGATCAAAACAGGCCTCTTTGGCCCATGAAGATTATAAAAGGCCTCTTTGGCCCATAGACTTGAAGATCATCCCATTGTGCCGATGGGACTTGATCTGTCCCATTGGACATTGAACAAAAATGACTAGGTCTGGGGAGTTAGTCCACAGCTGGATGCTACCCTGGGCACATCAAACTTGAACTTAAGAAAAAAACTAAGTCTGAGGAGTTAACCCACCATTGGACGATACCTTAGATTTCACACTAAAAAAATGACTAAGTTTAGAGGGTTAGCCCACAACTGGGTGCTACCTCAGGTTTCGGTCTAAAAAAATGAAGTCTAGAGAGTTAGTTCACCACTGGATGTTGCATCAGGCTTAGACAAAAAATTAAGTTAAGAAGTTAGTCCACAACTGGATGGTCCATTGGGCGGCAAGTTTGAATAGCTTCTGGTATGTTGACCTTGGCATACATATGGGACATGCTTCCTATGCGGATGGATCCTTCCCCTTATGTGAAAAAGTCAAAAAGACTAACCACATTGGATGAGCAAATTTTCATACTGATCGGAAAAGAAGTCAGCATGATGCCAAAATTTTCCTAATCTCGTGGGAGTTTACAACTTGGAAAAGAAATTTTCTTTGACTAGTTGAAGATTGCTACACTTAGACATTTCTTAATATGGCATATGAACTGCCTACATTGATGAACTTGGCATATGAATTGCCTATGTACCATGTACTCAGACATGAACAAATTCTGTGAACTTCAAGTGTTGACTTGATTACATGTGATCTGGCATTGATGTTACCTTGACAGACCAAATGGGATGCAAACTGAACATAAAACTAAGTATAAACATACTTAAACACATTTGAAGTACATTTAACCAAATTCAAAGACAGACTTAATCAAATCTTAACACAAAATCTAAGTCTAAAACACTTAACCAAAAATGAAAACACTTAGACAAATTTGAACATGCAAATCAAAACACTTAACTTAAGTGAAAGCTAACTTCTTAAAGAAGACAAGTGAAACATGTCAAATACACTTCAAAACACTTAGAATTTGTCTCAAGAAAATGGGAAATCAAGTTCTTAACAGTTTGAACATAAACTTAACCAAATTGAGTTGAAGTTCAAAACACTTAAAACATACCAAACACACTTAAATTGGTATCAAAACACCAATCAACATAAAAAAACTTAACAATATGTCAACTAGACTTAAACAAATCAAATTGCTTAAAATATATTAAAAAATCATCAACGCTTAAACAATCTCATCAACAATTTAATTAAGTCAGAATTAGGTAATTCAACTTGAACATAAAAGCGAACACTTAAACATTTAAAATTGAAATCGACACTTCAAACCACCAACTCTAAACATACCAAACCTTCAACAAGCATTCAGTAGACTTAAAAGGAAACTTAATCAAAATTGCTTGCATCTCATCGTGCCTGAAAGGTTGGAGGAGCCCTTTGTGGTCTTAACGTGTTGTTGATGTGCATGCTCTTAGCAAAAATATCGTTATGACAGTTAATCAAGGGTATTCAAGTAGTTGCTTGATGTAAATGAATATCGGATATTCACACCATCTAATAGAGAGGAGTCAAAAACATTTTCATAGAACCTAAATCTCAATTCTATACTTTTATCATATCACCCAATTATCTAGTATCTTTATTAGCTATTACCGATTTTGCTAGAAAACTTGGATGTCAATATTTCAAACATATAAAAACAAAACTCTTTTCAAAATTGGCCATTGATTCTATGATCCATCAAGATGTGGTTGAGATCTCTTGAATTACATCGTATTTTTGATTTTACCAATTTCTCCAATTGGTGCAATCTTGGTTGTCGATAATGCTGAAAATTGTAATTCATTACAATTAAATTCTTCCATTGGCCAAATTTTAATTCCAATACATCAATGTTTCCAAGACTATAGTCATGGACTGGGAAATTGAAAATTTCAGCTAGTAGGTTGATCTAAGAATTATTTGGACCATCATACCCCTAGTGTGATTAATACGAACTTTGGCCATATTCGATATTCCTTGAATAAATTTCCAACCGGTCATTAGATTTTTGGTTCATTTCAAGCATTGTCCAGCTCTATTTAATACTACAAATTGTAGACACGCCAAATTGGCTAGATTCAGAGCCCTAGACTCTTATTCCATAGGCGATATCTTTTATTTGACTGTTATCTAATTCGAACTACCTCGTGGAGATGAGCTAAGGACATTGGTGGAGCCCCCCTTGTTAGTTGAGAATGGACCAATGATTTCCGGAATATTGCCGTAACCTTCAAGCGAGAGCCACACGTGAACTGTAAAAACACGAAGCCCGCTCGATGACCGACCTTGAATGGTTCATAATTAAAGGTCTCGGGAGTCCCGCATGTGTTCCGTAACATTCAGAGTTTCCGAGAAGTCATTTCGGTAGGCGTCGGTCACTGACGGCTTTCGTTACGGCTTTTTCGATCTGTGCTGACATGGCTATCCCGGACCACATGTTAGGCCTTTCCGGTCATCACCGGGTCTTTTCAGGTCATCCGGGTCGATTCTAGCCGAATATTTTCATCAACCGGGGCTATACGGCCATTTCGGTCAATTTTAGGGTTTCGCGGCTTTTACGGCTTTCGATTCACGTTTACTGGGTTAATCTCAAATTTTCGATGACTTCGGGTTGTCCGATCGTACCAAACTTGTTAGGTCATCATTTTAAGTCATCCCGAGTTGACCCGAGATTTCTCGACCGGAACCATGCTTTTTCGGATCTTCGCCCTGGCTTTCGGCTTTCCGCGAGAGTGTAAACTGGTAGAAAGCCCCGTGCGAACATCGGGAGTCATGTCGGCTGCTTTACTGACTTGAGGAGGTGCGGTTGAAGGCACTCTTTCCAACGCGACAAACGGGAGCCGAATCGGACATCCCGTTTGCAAGATACGGCTTGCGGAACACGCGCGCAGGAGAGAGAGTGTACCGCGCCCCCACTCCGCTTGAGAGAGGAGGGCGCGCCCTGCGCGCCCTCAACCCGGGGGCGCGCCCTGAGCACCCTCAAACCGGGGGCGCGCCCTGCGCGCCCCCTGTTCCTTTGAAGGCGGGGGCGCGGTCGGTTTCCGAAAATCGGAAATTACCCCAATTAGCACCTTCTAAACCGGTTTATTGGAAGGTTTCCGTGGAGGATTTTCGATTATTTGTACCGCGCCCCCGGTTCGGGGGCGCGTTACGTATGTCAAGTCAATTTTTAGCAATTTCCGGATGTTTCCGTCGATTTTTAGCAGTGAGACGCGTAACGTGCCCCCTCCCCCTTTGAAACAGGGGGGCGCGCAGACCACGCCCCCAAACTGGGGGCGCACCCTGCGCGCCCTTGGTTTGAGGGCGCGCCCTGCGCGCCCTCGTCTCCTTTGAAACGCGGGGGCGCGGTCTGTCCAGTTTCTAAATTTTGCACCGTCTCCCTTCCCCAATAAATTGAGGGCCATTCTCAGCGACCCGAGGTTAACCCCCGGTGCCTAGCTCGTCCCAAGGTAGTCCAAGCTCTTCTCCAAAGCCGTCCCGACGTCCAAAGGCGATCCGAAGTCAAGAAATCGATCCCGAGGTGAAGGAGAAGGCTCGATCCGGGTGTTCTTCATCAACCATATTCATCGACTTCTGTAGAAAATCCGAGGATTCTGCTGCAAAAGTCTTCAACATAAAAATTGTTCCTCTCTTCGTCCTCTTTTGTCTTCAACTGACGGCACTCCATTCTGACTTGCCGTTTGTTCGTGGCGGTTGCTACACTGAGGGCGCGCATCCAGGTTCTGTTTTCGATATCCGCCCACTTTCAGAATTTTTACTGACTTATACAGGAGGATTTCGGTGAATTCCCCAACATAGTAACTCTTCCTCTCTGAGTCCTCCGTCTACTCCAATAAACGGAACTCGATTCTGACATCGGGGTCGTCCGTAACATCCTCTACACCGAAGTTGCGCCAGAAGGGTGCAAAGCTACCCGAACCGGCCTTTTCTCAACCAACTCGGCTTCAACTCAAGCCGATTCATTCCATAAGCTTTCTCAACTCATTTAACTCAGTTCATTTAATGTTTTAAAGCATATTTCAGTTTATTTTCATCATTTTTACATAATCAAAAAAAATACAAAAAAAGGGGTTAAGGCTCACCCCAATCCGGTGAGTTCGATTCCGATTGCTTCTTTCTCATCTTCTCTCTACAGTTACTAAACTTCCAATAGTTCTAATTATTTTCTTCACTTGGTTTATTTTTCTAGTTGCACAGGTTGAACAAGCTAGCATTGATTGGAGACTCTTCTTCATCGGCCGGCCGAAGAAGAAGAAGGTTGAACCCATATCCCGATCTCCCACGCTAAGGTACACGGTCAATTCAACTCAACTTCTTAATTTACATTCTATAAATCGGAGCCCGCGGCTCCTGGCGACCACATTTTTCATGCTTTAATTTCATCTCCTTCTCACTCTCCTCCCACATGACCCAAACCATCTCCGGTGCTCGAGCGACGCCGTGAGATGAAAGTTCGGGGATCAATGTGAGTGTGGGACCGAGGTGAGGACATTTTACCGCTTTCCGAGTGTTTTTCGATTCACTCCCTTTCCCCTATTCCATCTTTCACCTTATCTTGAGGTGCCGATCCGGAACCCATTTTCGGAGTCGACAGCTTTTTGGCGACCACGGTGGGATACCAATGTCTTCAACCGTGCTAGCTTAATTCAACCGTGCAACTAGTGGCTTTCCAACTTGGTTCCTGCGTGAACCGGCTTGTCTTTTATCTTCCATGTCAATTTACCTTTAAACTTGACATTTACTCTTTCTTTAAGATTGTCCCCCATGTGGACTTAATTTGCTTGTCTTTCATTTCAACCCGGTTCCCGCGTGAACCACTTTTCTTCTTATAAACCGGTTCCCGCGTGAACCACCTTTCTTTTCCAACTCGGTTCCCGCGTGAACCAACTTATTTTCAGATTGGTCCCCGTGTGGACCACCTCTTTACAGCACCTTTAGATTGGCCCCACGTGGCCCTCCTTCTATTTTGTCAACTCTTACATCGGTTCCCGCGTGAACCACCCCTTTCTTCATTAAAACCGGTTCCCGCGTGAACCAAACCCTTTTCCAAACCGGTTCCCGCGTGAACCGACTCACTTTCAGATCGGTCCTCGCGTGGACCACCCCTTTGCACCAATTAGATTGGCCCCACGTGGCCCTCCTTTCCTTTTTCCAATCAAACAAACCGGTTCCCGCGTGAACCACCCATTTTCCCTTCAAAAACCGGTTCCCGCGTGAACCACCTACTTTTCCAAAACTCGGCTCCCACGTGAGCCACTTTATTTTCAATTCGGTCCCCGCGTGGACCATCCTTTTACCTTTACTTCAGATTTGTCCCCACTTGGACACTCCATCACAAGCCGGTTCCCGCGTGAACCTCCTTTTAGTTGCTAGTTTCTAGTTACTTGTTTTACTTTCTCATTGCTTATCTTGTTTGCATTCACTTGCTTGGTTTATTTAATAGCTTTCATTCATGTTTGCATATTGATTGCTTCTTCTTTTCCTACCCTCCATTTTTCATTTTCGCATTAGCTTTTTGCATCGGGTACCGGACTTGCTCCGATCCATAGGGCATTCGAGGCGGGGGCTCTCTCTCCGAACACACCCTCACCCTCCAAACACCTTCTTGGTGGATTCTAACCTCTCTTCTGGGATATTCCTTCCTAGTTGATTTGTTGGTTTCCATCAAGACCTCCGTAAGCCCCCATCCGTGGAGTATTCCTCTCCGCACGATTGGGCCGGTTGTACCACTTCCCAAAACCCGAAGAACCCAAGTACCTACTCGTGGTGATTGAGTGATAACCTTAGGTCTTGAAGATTGGAGCAATAGGAACCATACCTACTTGAGTGAACAATTGCTAACAATCTATCTAATCTAAGGTTTCAACCCAAAAATTGTCGAGTAGTCATTTTAAAACCTTGTTTGCATAATTTGCTTGCTCACAACAATTGAAAACAACAAAAAAATTCTTCTTCTTTCAAAACACTTAAAAAAAATCCCTTTTAACTTTTATGTTCAACTTGCTTGCCAAACAACCAAATTGAAACCAAATCAAATCAAACAAACAACCATAATCAAACAAAAACTCTATTTGCATTTACACCCTTCATTTGCTTTCTTTCAACCATTTTGTAAGGAAATTTGACAGGATGCCCACTCTAAGGTCCGGAAGACACGTTGGGATGTCGGACTACTATGGCCAAGAAGAGGAGTACGAGACGGGTCACTACGAGCTTCAGCAACCCGTGGTCCAACCAGAGGGCCATGTCAACGCCGTCGTGGGAGCCAGAAATTCAAAATCCTACTCATCAACCTGCATCACTTAGCGTGGAGCAACTCCTCCAGGGTCTATCTCTTCATCTAGACCCCGAATCTTTTTTGTTTGTGCAATCCTTGACAAAGGGCAAGATGCCCGCCACTCAAGATCCGGTCGAGGGAAATCAAGCCCCCTCACCACCTCAATCAGCAGTCAGGCCCCAAATCATCTCTTCTCCTGGGCAACCCTGCCGTGTCTCCACTCACCCTATTATGGGGCTTTCACATAATTCTGTTTCAATTCCTGTTTCCAACCTACCTCCTCCAACTCAGCCACCTAAACACTTTGCTCCTGTGGCTCAGGAATCCAGCCTCACCCAGGCATTAATGAACAAACTCAACCAGATGGATGAGCGCTTCGAAGAGATGAGGCATCGCCACGATTCTAAAGCCATCCCTGAAATCTCTGTCCCATCCTTCCCAGTTCTACACCTTCCTCCTTCAGAGATACCAGTCTTCCAACGTTACAACGGGACTGGTAATCCTTTCAACCATCTAAAAAGCTTTCTCTATGACTCCGCATTCTGGAAAAATGACCGCAAAGCCCTTGCCTTCCTATTCCGTCGGTCATTGGAGGTATCCGCTCTGGACTGGTTCTATTCTCTTGATTCCATTGAGGCGGCAGATTTCGACATCGTCAAGGCAAAGTTTCTACAGAGGTACAAGGATCGGGTGGGGCCAGCCTACTCGATAACTGATTTGATTGCCGAAAAGATGAGGCCGGATGAAGACTTTGCCATATTTGCTGATCGGTGGAGGGGAATGGCTGAGAGGCTAGTAGATACCATCTCAGAGGGGGAGCAGGTGAGGATGCTCATAGAGAACACCACGCCCAACCTTCGCAACCTCCTGATCATGCACCGCCCAACAACCATGAGTGAGTTGTGTGATAGCGCCCGCTACCTCCAAGCCCACTTTAAGGATGCATCCATGGTCAACCCGTTCGACACCAAGCCCCGTAACACTAGAAAGCCTACACCTGTAGGACCCACCATCAAAGGGGTAGTAAACAATGAGAGCATCAATGCCATGGGTAACCAGGGTGGGTATCGCCAAAGCCAATACCGTAACCCACCACCCAATCAACAATACCGCCCAGCTCCTCAACCAGCTCCTCAGCCCCAGCAGCAACTTGCATACAACCGAGTACCACCACAGCAACCCACCTACAACCGAGCGCCCCAACAACCAAATGCCTACAACCGAGCGCCCCAGCCACCAAATGCCTACAACCAAGCGCCTCAACAACAACATGTCTACAACCGACCCCAACCACAACAACAAGCCTACAACCAAGTGCCACCACCAGCCAACCGACTTAGGAGGGGGGACCCAAGAGAGAATACTATCCTCAACTGCCATTCCCCCTCACCGATATCTTTATTGCATTGATGGCTGAACAGTAGTTGGAACTTCCAAAGGAGAGAGAAGGATGGCCGGCCAATGTTGACACAACCAAGTACTGCTCTTATCATCGATATCCTGGGCACACGGTGGATGTCTGTTTCCAGTTTAAAGATTACATTCATGACCTCAACGATCAGGGGAACATCGACTGGGGACAGATGGGGGAGTCTATTCAAGCAATGAAGGCACGTCAGAATCAACCACGGCGACAACAAGTACAACAGCAGCCCGGCCTGGGCATAGTCCAAGATCCGCTCCCGGTACATGCACCCATACAAGCACCGGTACCAGCACCACCAAACCAATTACTCGGCCTCGTCCACTCCGCCATCGAGGAGCCAACCCACCATTCCCAGGGTTGGCAGGTCGAGGATCAAATCACCTCCATGCCCGCCATACCAACCCCACCTACAAACCGCACCATACTCTCCATACCGAGAGCTGCCCCCAGCCCAAAAACTATCCAAACACCACTACCCTCACCAACCATTAACCCTCCACGACGCTTAATCATTAGACCGCCCCCCGTGTCCCAACCAGCACCCCAACCATCACCCCAACCTAACCCATCAACCACCGTTAATCCTCCACGGCGTCTAATCATTAGACCGCCACCAACACCCCAGACATCACCTAACCTACCAGTCACTGCCACCCCACGACCCCTCATCATTAGACCATCACCACCAACACCCCAACCATCACCCAACATACCGGCCTCCACCAATCCACGACCCCTCATCATCCGATCCTCACCACCCCTACCTACCATGGGCTCCTCAACCTACCAACCAACCCTACCATCACTATCATCACCACTTCCCCCTACCACGCTGGCGCCGGTACTTTGTAGCGGGAGGATGTTCCAAAGGGTCTTCCCCCAGGCCGGGATACAACCACAGGAACAGGCAGAAGAGGAGGTGGTAGAAGAACTGTTGCCCGGCACGGCATATGACCTATTGAAGTGATAGAAATGTATGCCCTACAAGCCAATCATATATGATATGATTCGACATTTCTAGGAATATCTCATTCAATTAAATAGGCAAAACTTCGTTACTAGCTTTTATTAGAAGCGTATATCGTAATGAAGTCCTTAATCACATGCAATGATGATTGAATCATGATGAGATCATGATAATGAGATCGATCATCTAGAGGTATGTGATCTAAATGTTCCTAGTCATAGGATCCTTGAGACAGGACATCAAGAATCCGGATAGACTAGTGTGTGTGATGTCTTCTCATATGATGAGAATGACCGATCTCATTGGTCATCAGTGTGGGGACACTGAGATACACACACAGGTGCTCATTAGTGGAATGAGTTCACTGAACTGACCAATTTAGGCAAACCCTTTATTCTTACATCTCAATAGCACGGTTGGATCTTTGACCTGAGTCGCCAAAGATGTCTTGCCAGGCGTATTATGTACTTTGACTATTGACTGATGGATCACTTAGTATTGTGGTCCTATATAGTTAATGGATTGGGTATATGGGAAACCTGGTGGAGGCAATTGAGCGGACAATAGGGGAACGTTCACTCTCGGTAGGAGAGAGAGAATGTCCTATGAGATAGTACTATAAATCCTTGGCCAAGGTAGATAGGATAATTGTAAAAGGAGTTTTCCAGTTGATCCATTCATGAGTACAAGATTTCATAGAGTTGGAATACTTAGGGGTTGACAGTCAGTGCCGAACCCCTGACCGACCGGGACATTGTATGAACGAGGATTTAAATCCGTGTGGTAATTGATGATGGAAAGGCTCAATGGATGTTATTTAACTCCCCAAAGTCATTTGGGATCATAGGATGTGGCTTGTACCCTTTATGATCAGAAAGCCATAAAAACTGTTATCGGATAACGGTTTTGATTTAATTTAAAGGAATTGTTCTTTTAAATTAATTAAGGCTTCAACCAAATTGACTATTGGGCCTAGTGGGTCACACACAATAGATCTGGTCAATAAGATGAGGGCATGGACGCAATTTTATAGAAGTTTTGGGTTTTTGTGAAAAATTCCATCTTCTATAAATAAATGGCTTATGAAGCCATACCCTAACAAGCCATAGGGCTGGAGAACGTCCCAAGCCTCCTCTCTCCCTCCTCTCTCCTCTAGAAGGTGATCTTCCATGGTCAAGCTTGGATCTGGAAGGTTTCTGGAGGCCCGAAGGAAGAGAGAACTCGTCTATTGAAGCAGATCGTGTGGATACCGCTAGATATCGGACACTTGAACGGTTTTCAGCAAGGAGGAACGTCCTCTCTTCATCCATGGTGAGGGATTTGAGAAATCCCATGAGGTACTCTCGTTCTACTTCATATTCGGTTCCCGGTTTTACTCGTTCGGCATCGATCAAGGCAAAGATCGTGGTTTTATGGAATCAAAATTTTTCCGCTGTCATGTATTGATTCCTTACATGAAGCACTTGGACAAAATGCCGGCACGGATTTCAATTCTGGAGCTAATAAAGAGGTCAAAGAACCATCAGGACATCCTACAACAATATTTGCAGCGGGTCATGGTCAATGAGGACCTCCCGCCTGAGAAGATCATTACTGTCCTGACCCCGAGGAGTGAACATCCGGCACTCACCTTTACACAGGAGGAGATGACACGGCCAGAGATCAGAAAGTACGCCTGGCGCATTGCAGTAGTCATCCGAGGCGTGGAGATCAAGTCCTGCTTGATTGACACCGGAGCATCCATAAATGTCATGCCGCCAGAAACATTGCAACTTTGCGGCATCTCCGATGAAGAAATCGAGCCTTCTGCCGTCACGGTGACCGAATATGACAACTACCGTAAGCCGGCACGAGGGGTGGTTACATTGAAAGTAGGGCTCGGGCCGTGTGCCGTCACCGCCGAGTTTCACGTTCTAGAATTGGACCCTACATTCAAAGCTATCTTGGGATGCCCGTACCTTGAGGCAATAGGAGCCGTTGCCTCCACTAATCATCGTTGTCCGAAGTTCCCATACAAGGGCCAGGTGATCAAAGTAACCAACATCCCCATTCTGAATGACGTGGATGACCCCTCTTCTGCACTACCAATATCAAAATCTGTCCAGCCGTTGGTTTCAACTACAGAGCTACCTGAGGTCATGGTATTGACGACGCCTCCAGATTCAGTTGCGTGGCGGATGATGAAAGGGATGGGCTATCAGCCAGGAAAGGGGCTGGGAAAGGAGCTGCAGGGGGTTGTGCACCCCATTGAAGCCGTACAAAGACCAAAGAGACACGGGCTTGGCTATGAGCCCAGTTTCACTCCATGGATGGTCTACCGGCCAAAAAATGCCATGGGACTCCAAAAATTCTTTATCAAAGGGAAGACCATGATGATGGCCGGGGACAAAGAAGAAGAACCAGTCAAGAGGAAGAAGGCACCAGAGCAAGAGGAGGAAGTGGACAACCTGAGTTCATCTTTGGCTCGGTTGTTCTTGGAGGAGGAAGAACCAGTCAAGGGCAAGTCCATCTCTAAACAACTTGTCCACTCGAACCCACCTCCAAACAACATCCCGCGTGAGCCGTATCCTACGGTAACGTATTTCAAAATCCTCACTCTATCCCTCTTGGATTCACTTGATGGGCTATCTAGCCCAATTCCCACTTCTGGGCCAAAATGGCCACCTGAACTGATCATTGGGCCTGAGAGCCCATTCAAATCTTCTTACTCCACTGGGCTTCTATGCCCATTCCAATCCAACAAACTTGGGCCCGCGTGCCCACCAGTCGAGCCCACGTGCCCTTTAGATTTATTTTCTTGCTTTGGGCCCACGTGCCCACCATTTGGGCCCACGTGCCCCTTAGATCTTTTCACCAGCTTTGGGCCTATTTGCCTATTTCTTGTCATCATCGGGCCCGCGAGCCCATTTTTCTTCCATTTACTTAAGCTTTCTATTTCTGCTCGAGCCCCATCGGCTCATTCTCTTTTTATTATTGAAAATACCCAAAATACCCAAAAAAAACGTCCTCTCGCAAACTCAGTTTTCCATTGAGGAGACATCTCTACTTGTCTCGAAGGGTGCTCCCAACCAGGGACCTCTCTTCTCCAACTCACTGAACGATCTGCTCGATCCTTCACCCATTGTAAATACCACCTTTTCAATTCCATCTTCTTTAGGAGTAGTTAGGGTAGAAAAGAAGAAAATTCGAGGTAAGTATGTGCCAGAGAGATATCTCCAACAAATAGCTCAAAAATGCAAGGAATGTGCAAGGCTGCCAAGGTTTTTGGAAAATGCTATCCAGCTTGATGAAATCCAATATGAGGATGAATTCAATGTAGATCATACACTGGGAGTTTACGAGGTCTTATCAGAAAAAGATCCTGATTTCGAGGATGGAATTGAGGACTTGGCTGATGCGTATGTATCTAGACTTAAAAGATTTAAAGAACCATTAGCCACGGTGGATGAACCGACAAAAGAACTGAATCTCGGAACACCGGAAGATCCCAAGACAATCCTCCTAAGCGCAAACCTCACTCCCACTGAGGAACAGAGTTTAATTAAAATTTTGGAAGAATATAAGGACACATTCGCATGGACATACGAGGACATGCCGGGGTTAGACAACTCGTTAGTTGAACATCGTCTAACTTTGAAACCTGGAGTTACCCCGGTCAAACAAAAATTAAGGAGATTCCACCCTGATGTTGCACTTAAGATGAAAGAAGAGGTCGACAAGTTACATCAAGCAAGATTCATTAAGGTCGTCCTTTATCCACAATGGGTGGCAAACATAGTTCCTGTCATGAAGAAGGATGGCCGAATTCGGATCTGTATAGACTTCAGGGACTTGAACCGAGCGTGTCCTAAAGATGACTTTCCTCTACCTCATATTGACGTACTGGTTGATAACGCTGCTGTATTCGAGATATTGTCATTCATGGATGGCTATTCTGGATATAATCAAATCCGGTTGGCCGAAGAGGACCAGGAGAAGACCTCGTTCACCACACCTTGGGGAACCTACTGCTATGTCGTCATGCCCTTTGGACTGAAGAATGCCGGTGCTACCTATCGAGGGCAATGATGGCTATCTTCCATGACATGATGCATACCCTTGTAGAGGTGTACGTGGACGACCTGGTCGTTAAGTCCAGAAGCCGAGAAGATCACCCGGAAGTGTTAAGAAAGGTCTTGCAAAGGGCTAGGGAATATAAATTGAAGATGAACCCAAAGAAATGCACGTTTGGAGTATCCTCAGGAAAACTGTTGGGGTTCATAGTGAGCAAAAGGGGCATCGACCCAAACAAGGCCAAGGCAATCATTGGTATGCCTCCTCCGAGAAATATGAAAGAACTTCGAGGATTAATCGGAAGGCTACAGTTTGTCCGCCGGTTCATCTCACAACACTCCCAAAGGTGTAAACTTTTCTATGAGTTGACCAAGGCGGGGGCCGAGTTCAAATGGGATTCGAAGTGCCAGGATGCATTCGATGGTTTGAAAAGATACACGGCTAGTCCCCCGTGCTTAGACCACTACCCCTGGCAAGCCCTTAGTTTTATATATCTCGGTTTTGGAGAATTCTCTTGGGGCAGTCCTTGCACAAGTTGATGAAGAAGAGAAAGAGAGGGCAACTTACTATTTGTCAAAGATCTTTGATCCATGTGAGCAGAAGTATACTGTAGTGGAAAAGACCTGTGCTGCACTAGTCTGGGTAGTTCGAAGCTTAAACACTATTTCTTAGCTCATGAGGTCAATCTCATCGCCCGCATCAATCCCATCAAATTCCTTCTGGAGAAAACTGTTCTAACTGATCGGTTAGGTCGTTGGCAGAGCTTCCTCTCCCAGTTTGATATCACCTATGTCCCCCAGAAGGCGATTAAGGGCTATGCCATTGCCGAACATCTAGCCCATCACCCTATACCCCTCTTTGACCCGGTCCAATCGGAGCTCCCGGATGACGAACTAATGTTGATCCGATCTTCCCACCTTTGGACATTATATTTTGACGGGGCTCGAATTCACACGGTAAGGGAATAGGAATTGTCCTTCTATCACCCGAGGGTGTCACCATTCCACAGGCATTTCGGCTTGACTTCCCAAAGAACCAACAATATAGCTGAATATGAAGCCTTGCTGGCCGGGCTGGAGGCTGCTCATTTCTATGGTGCCACAAAATTGAGGGTGATAGGTGATAGCCAACTAATTCTTCGCCAAGTCCTAACCAAATACCGAACTTCTCATCCAAACCTCAAACCTTACCAAGAACTCACCTCTTGCTACATCAAGCTCTTTTCCAAACTCACTTTTGTCCACGTTCCTCGAGCTCAGAACATCCTTGCTGATGCCCTAGCCTCCTTAGCTTCATCTCTATCAGTCCCGCTAGGTAGACAGGTGCGGACTATTCATGTCCGTAGGAGGTCGATGCCAGCGATTAAAGATGGGCGATTTCTGAAAGTCAAGGAGAGATTTGGCAGGAAGGAGTATCTAGAGCAGAAAGAGGAGATTTCGCTAATCGAGTTGGAAGAGTTAGATGAGGGTGAGAGGTCTTGGTTTGATGAGATTGCAAGGTATTGTCAAGATCAAACATATCCACCTGGATCAAATGCAAAAGAAAAGAAGGCCATCAGGAGAGTATCCCAGAGGTATACCATCCAAGGAGGGGTGCTCTACAAGAGGAGCCCGAGCGGAATTTTATTGAGATGCGTTGATGAAGAAGAGGCAGAATTGGTGCTTAAGGAAGCACATTCCGGGATTTGTGGGGGCCATGTCAATGCTCAAGCTCTTGCCAAGAAAATCATCAGGCAGGGGTATTATTGGCCAACCCTAGAAGAGGATTGCTCCATCTTTGTCCGGCACTGTCATTCTTGCCAACTTCATGCCGACAAGATCCATTCTCCCGCATCTTCCCTTCATCCGATACATGCCCCATGGCCCTTCTCCATGTGGGCTTTCGATATCATTGGCCCTCTAAGTGATCTTAACTCTGAAATCCGTTCCAAATCATTCATCCTGACGGCAATAGAGTACTTCACCAAGTGGGCAGAAGCGGAAGCGTTCGTGGAGATCAAGGCATCAACACTATGCTCCTTCATCAAGCGCAACATCATCGCCAGGTTCGAGATACCCAGCGACATTATCACCGACAACGGACCGCAATTTCTCTCTCAAGATCTGCGTGATCTTTACAACAGGTACCGCATTATATTGCATCATTCATCTCCTTATTACCTGCAAGGCAATGGTCAAGCAGAAGCCACCAACAAAACTTTGATTAAAATCATTAAGAAAACCTGTAAGTGTAGCAAGTTCGCAGACTGGCCAGATAAGCTTGTAGATGCCCTATGGGCTTATCGTACTTCTGTACGGACCCCCACTGGTCAAACCCCGTATGCTCTTGCATATGGGATGGAAGCGGTGGTCCCGTACGAAGTACTCCTTCCATCATTCCGAGTTCAACTCGATAGGGACATCCCTGTCGATGAGAGGCGAGAATCTCTCCTTGCACAACTTGAACTCCTAGATGAAAGAAGGTTGGCCGCCTCCGAGCATGCCCGGACTTATCAGAACCGATTGAAAAGGTTTTATCAAAAGAGGGTGGTAGAGAGAAAGTTCGAAATCGGTGAGATGGTAGTTAAACGCATATTCGTTAAGCCGGGTGGTCCCCGCTCCAAGTTGCAACCTAACTGGGAAGGGCCTTTTGTTATAACTGAAAAATATCCAGGCAATGCATATGAGCTAACCAACGCCGATGGAGAAAAATTGAATCATCCATGGAACGGCGTTTACCTCAAAAAATATTTTCCTTAAAAAAAAATGGAGAATTTCTAGTATGATATTAAGTCATCGATCCAAGGATGTTAGCTAGAAGTCAAGGGTAGACATCACCTTGCACACACAACACCTCCCGATCCCAGAATCTAGATAGCCCAACACTCAAGAGAGGCAAGGCAGAATCCTGAAGGCGGAAAGGAAACCTTACCCTATTCTCTTCTATTCAGTCCAAGATAGGTGAAGGGGACTAGAGGAGGATAGTATCGAAAATGCCCGCCGCCTTAGTAGGAGGCCATCTCATAGGGTGCAAAAGGGTGCCAAAAGATGGGCAATGAACCCCACATGTTTAAACAAATATGGGCCTGTTTGAATGAGTACTCGAAAGAATAAAAAATGAAGAAAAGGCACCAAAAGATGGGCAATGACCCCACGGGTCAAAGACTTGTCTAAGTAAGTGTCACATGTAGAAAAGACCCGAAGAGGCCGAACCCCAACGGGCAATTTGGGCATGAGTAGAGAAACCCTCCTCAACACCCCCAAATCCTATCAAAGACTTCCTCTATTATTCTTCCATCTTAAAACCCCTAGGGTAGGGTAAACTGTCCAAACTCAGGGGGAATCCAAACCGATCAAGAGAAGAGGGCAAGAAAGATTCGGGTAAGGAACCTTATTCACACGTGGTGCTTATTGCTTGAATCTTGATCAACACTCAAAGATCGATGAATGGTCTCAATACTGGCACATTCTCCACAAAATCCAAAAAAATAAATATTTTCAAAAACCCAAAAAAATCAAATATTTTTAAAAATTCAAAAAAAATTTGAATATTTTCAAAAAAAAAATCCAAAAAAAAACAAAAACAAAATTTGAATGTCTTCAAAAAAATAAAAAAATTGAATACTTTTCAAAAAATCTAAAAAAAAAATGCATCATCTAACTTGGCATAACCTTGATTTTGCCTTTGCTAGCATTCATGTTTATCTTTATGTCTTGCATGTTTCATTTCCGCATTGCATATTTACCTTCATTATCACCCCATTAAGAGGGCTCCTCCCTTTGACCTAAGTCAAAGTTGGCCATAATAGGCAAACGGATGAGTCGTTGTGAAGATCTAATCCTCTTTTATCAAGTGTTTTTAGGGACTTTAAAATAAGAGGAGAAGGTTCTCTCAACGACAGGTAAGTTCTCTTAACTATTTCATTTCGGTCATTTAGGTTATTACACCTTGTTAAGAAGGCTCCTCTCTTTGACCTAAGTCAAGGCAGACAGCAATAGACAAAGAGATGAGTCATGGTGAAGATTTAATCCCCTTTGATTAAGTGTTTTAGGATTCTGAGATCAAGAAGAGAGCGACTCTCACCATAGCAGGTAAGCTCTCTCAACTTTTACCTTGTCTGTCATTTTGTGCATTCTACCTGGTTGATAAGGCTGCCCCCTTGACATATAAGCAAGGCAAGATAACAATAGGCAAGGGGGTAAGCCATAGAACAGATTTAACCCTTCTATTGAGTATTTCAGAAAAGAAACACAAGTCAAGGAGGGGTGAGAATCTCGCCAACAGATCAAATAAACACTGAAGCAAACAAGTGAAGATCTGATTATGCCATTAAGTGCTACAACAAAGAAGAAAAGCAGCTACAACATCAGAAAAGCTAAGCCTGCTACAGAAATCAGTGCCTGCTGCTACCCCCTCCAGGAGAATGACCATGTGGAGGAGGCATGGTAGCCGTGTCCGCCAAAGCTGCTGCAGCCGCCTCATTGTGGCGACGCTCTGAAGAAGTGGCCAGGAACGCAGAAGCACCGTGCTCGTGACTCTGGCTCTGGCCACTCTGCCCCTGCTGGCTCCGCCCGTGGTGACCCCGACTACGAGCAACGCCACCACTCCAATGCGTGCCACTCCGATGGGAGCTGCTCTGATGGGTGAAACTCTGACTCGGCTGTGGAGGGATGCCCTGGCGGTAAACCTGCAATGTCGCCTCTGCTGCCGACAAACGAACCTATGCCTGCAGGTGCATCTGCTCTAGAGATCACATGGCCTGGCTATGCTGGCGCTCCATCTCGCGCATGGCTCTCTCGTGCTGAAGGCGGAGATCCGAGACGATCATCTGGGAACGAAGATCGGCTGGGGCAGACCGCAATGTCTCCACCTCAGACTCCAAGGACTGGATACGGGAGGACAAGCTACTCTGAAGCTCGACAACCTGGAAGAAGAGGAAGTATATGAACCAAGAAAAATCAACAACCAGAATAGACAACAATGAAAGATACCTCTCCTTCCTTGGTCGTCAAGGCCTCTCTCGCCTCACTAAGACGCTGGCGGAGCTCAGCCACCTCTTCCCTCGACAGAGAAGGAGGTGAACCCTCAGCACGAGCCTTCCGCTGTGAACAGAAGAAAAACACATCAAGGCAATCATATGTTGAGGATACAAATGAAGGTCAAAGGCAATGTCTACCTCAGTCTCCAGAATGCCGCGAAGAGTGGCCACCTCCTACCGAAGGTCAACAATCTCCAGCTGTTGGCGTAGCAGTAGAGCCCGAGCCTCCTGAAATGACATGAAGGTCAGAAGAGAACAACAACACAGAATTCAAGGAAAGTGAGAAGCATTTACCTGACCCTCTGGAACGAACAAGTGGCCGTACGCCTCCGCATATCGGCGAAGGTAGTCTCGGCTATCCTCTACCCAGCCAATAACTACCTCGCCGCCTTCATACCACAAAGTGATCGAGGCGTGGTGCCTCTCCACCCAGTCCACGGGGAGGAGAAGGCGCCTGGGACGAGCACCAGCTAGGGGAAGAGGAGGAGGAGGCTCCAACCAGTCCTGCTTCAGATCGAGGGCATGTGCCGAGAACCGAAGCCACAGTGGCGCCAGCTCATTGACGCATAGAAGATGAAGATCGCGGCCGAAGACACGACCAGCGTGGGCAATCCAGGGCTGGAGATGGTCATCGGTCATGAGATATTGCCTCCAACACACCTGTAGGAAGCAAAATCATGATTATTATTTCAACAGGAGAATATTGATACACAAATTAAACACATACCTCAGTGTGTGGGAAGCAGAGAATCTGTGCACGAATCGAAGCCAACTGGCTGCGATGACCACCAGCAGGGCGGATAGGCTCCCAACGAGCCATCAGGGGGAGGAGGTCGGGGTAGGACTACTGTGCCCGACCCAGGGGGAAGTAGAGGTAGCTCCAGACCTGTAAAAGGCACAACTCGTCAGAGCAAAGCAGAGCAATACAAGTGTACAAGAAAGGAAAGCTGCTAAAAGTCACTTGAAGAAAAGGAGAGAAGCCGGCAACCGAAACAGAACCCGCCTCAGGCTGGAGGCCACAGAACAAATGGGCGAGCATCGCTGCCCCCCACGCGTACGTGCTAACCTGCTCCAGGTCAGCAAGCAAAGGGAGGAACCTCAGATGGATGCGGTCCGTCTTCGAGCCCAACAGAAGGCGCCCGAAGAAGAAGAGGAGGAAGCGGCGCAGGTCTACATCCGCCTCCAAAGAGCCAGGTAACCCGGTAAATGCCGCTGCAGCCTGGCCGACCATGCGGCAGAAAAAGCTATCCTGGCTCTCGCCACGGACACGCTCGGCATCCACCAAGCCTACCATCTCACCAGCCTCTAGTCTGGCGATAGTGCGTAGGCCATCCTCCGGGTCGAACTCGGGCTCATATGCGAAGAGGGCCCGGAACTCCCGCGAATAGTCAGAAGAGGTGGCACACACCACCGGCCTACCGTAAACACGAAGACCGGTGATGTGTGCAACATCCTCTAATGAGGGCACCATGTGCCCCCATGGGAACAGAAACACAAAGGAGTCTGGGTCCCAGGACTCACGGAGGACCTGCACTAGTGGTAGGTCCTCCCAAAAAGGAGTCACCGAGAGGACGGGCCCAAACCCCATCTCCTCTAATCGAACCTGCTGGAAGTCCGGTAGGCCTAGGTAGGCAGCATGCACCAGGTCCCACGAGATCCGGGATTTTATCCGGGCCTGTAATAGAATCATTTCATTAGTTCACTCAATTATTATTGTCAAAATGCAAAGGAGCTAATCATTAAGTGCAGGAAAAGAAAATGTACCTCTCGGACTGCCGGAAGCTCGGGCTCCTCAGAATCGGAGTCATGGCGGCGAACACGTCTCGGCATCTGTGCCAAAAGGGAAGTTGATATTAAACATTGATACATACATTTTTATTTATTTCATATATATATATATAAAATTAGCCGAACGCGCCCTCCCCTCCTTTGGAGAGGGAGGGCGCGCTGAGCGCGCCCTCATAGTAGGGGCGTGCTCTGCGCGCCCCTTCCCTGAGAGAAGAGTGAGGGCGGGCAGACCGCGCCCTCATCTTGAGGGCGCGGTCTGCGCGTCCCTGAACCGGGGGCGCGCTCAGCGCGCCCCCGGTCCGAGGGCGCGGTCAACATTTTTGCATTGACTGCACCCTCTCTCCTGCTCGATTCTTATTTTCGCGATAACTTCGTCAAATCAACTCTGAATCGCGTGAAACTTGAACCAAATCGAAGAGCATAAGCCGATCTACATTTTTTGTAACAGGGGCACTAACCTTTGACAGCATTTTGGACTCCGTATCTGAGTTGGAACTCTGGAGCTTCTAGCGCGAGGAGAGATGGTGAACAGGTGGAAATGAGATATTCTTACCCCAGGGGGACATTTATAGAGAGTAAAAATGTGAAAATGGGAAAAATTTGAAAATATCACTCAAGGTTTACAAAATCGAGCTGATCGCAACGCCACCGAAAGAATTCCGATCTGATGCACGGTTTGCTCAAAATAATTTTGTGAAGAATAATTCTCTTTAAATTCTCACCAAAAATCTCTCTTTTCACATAACTTTGAATGTCTCAATTCCTAAATTAGCTAGACATATTCATGTTTTTTATCATCACTAGCTAACATTTTTCAGGGGTCAGGAGAAAATTCTATACATTTATTAGTCAGAAATGGCTGAAAATGTATTTTTCAGGAGCAAAATTGATAAAAATGGCGAAAATTTCAGAAAGCGCCAAGTTGTTCAGAAAATCGAGCCGATCAAGGAGTCACCGAAAGAAAATTCATCAGACTCATGGGTTGCTCTGAAAAATTACCTAAAGAAAAAAGACATGTTAAAACCTTTCAAAAATATCTTGTTTCATGTTAAAAAATATTCAAGGTGTTGAAAAATAACAAGGCATATTCATCATAATTGTCAACATTTTTCTTGCATTTTTCCGAAACAAGGTAAATTTCTTTTGAATTTTCACTCAAACTTGCTATAAATAATTCATTGTTTATTCAAAATAAAAATAACATGGCTGACAATTTAAAGCAGGAAAAGAAGACTCTCAGGCAAGTAGAAGCTTCAACGCAGAGATGTAGCGGCGCTTCCGGTCAGGGTCCTCCTCAATTAGGAGGCCTGGGCGGCACACCCGACTTGTCTCCCACAAGGCAATGACTGAGATCGCCTCCTCCTTGTCATCCGCGGAGCCAAGCTGTCTACCCTTGATAGGTGATAGGTGGGACAGCTTGGGCAACTCGTACCGAGGCAAGCCGATCTGGGAATGGCAACGGTGAGCGTTGTACAACACAAAGGCCGAACCTGTAACCAGGCGGAGATCAACGCCGGGCACAAAGCACACCTGGAAGTCCTTCTGCATCAAGGAAGCAGAAGAGTGCAAGAAGCTAGAACGGTTCATGGAGGCAAAGTGAGCACGCCAGTCCGGCCTTTTCTTCACTGATGCACACCTATTGGCGACTCTCTCGCCGAAGCCAAGCGCATCGGCATATGGGAACAAGGGGCTACGGCGGAAGAGCTACGACCTGGTGGCCACCTCACCGGCTGGATCGAACTTAAAGTGAAGATCGGCCCAGCAAGCAAGTAAAAGCGCACTGCCGAAGGGAGGACGACCCACGCAAGCTGCGGACAGTCCGCAGTACAAGAAGCCCAGAACTGAAGGCCCCAACCGCGTACCGCTCCAGATGCCGTGGATGCACGAGAGTTGATCAACCTCCAAGAAACCATCCTCCGCAGGAAACAAGAACACCGCGGCAAGGCAAGCCGCGAAACCCTTTGCACCGCGCAGAATCCGGTCCTCGTCCAGACCAGGAGCCGTCAGAAGAGAGATTGTCCAAGCCACCAACTTGGGAACACTGATTCGCTTGCCGGCTAACAAGGTGCTGATCTGCCGAGCCTCGACAAAATCCCGCAAGAATTCCAAGCAAGAGAGGGGTCCCGAAGGGATGAACATACCTTCGGTTTCTCCCTTCTTAGTCCGAGGGAGGCCAAGAAGGAGCTCGCTTCTTCAAGAAGAACCGTACACTCAAAGCTGCCGAACACGAACGTGTGAGTGTCGGGGTGCCACAACTCAACAAGAGCTCCCATCAAACCGAAGTCAAGGGAGTAGCCTGAATATTGCTTGGCATGGATCAAAAGCCCGGTTAAGCCCCAATCTCGAAGAATTGCTCTGACCGACAAGCCGAGGACGTCAAGCAAGCCGGAAAGCCAGGGAGGAGAGCAATACCGGTGAGGCCCAGGGAAGTTTGGGTAATCCTACACCCAAACAGAAGGTAAGAGAAATTTTTTTTTAAGAAAAAGAAGAAGAGAGTGGTTGAAAGCTAAAATTGGCAGCGAACTTACCAAGTCGGCGCCGATTCTGGCCTTCAGATGACCCGGGACGCTTGAAATACCTCGAACCGAGCCAACATGCTGCTTTTTCAAAGGAGGAGCCATCCTGGGTGTTGGTAGGACGATTTGGTCGTCCTAAGAGGTGCTTATATAGGGGAGATCGGTCCCGATTTGAACCGGATTCGGATCCGGTCAAAACAGGAAACTGGGATCGAACGCGCCCCCAAAGTGGGGGCGCGCAGGCTGCGCCCCCCAACCCAGGGCATGCAGGCTGCGCCCCCAAAGTTCGGGGCGCATTCGATCAAATTCTTCCAAAATTTCTCAAAAATTCAGAAAAAAATCAGAAAAATTCAGAAAAAAATTCAGAAAAATTTGTAAAATCAAATACATTTATGCTTGATTTTTATTAAGGTCGAATGAACATCATTGTTCATTCGAAACTAACATTTTGATGAAAGACAGGAATTGCTCGCGGAAACAGAAGAATCAACATGGGAAACCCCCATAACGTTCCGACTAGCATATATGTCGCTAGTCGTGTGTTATTAACTTATACATTATTTGTTGGAGACCATGAGCACGGAGAAGACTTGACCCGAGATCCCCTTCATCAAAATCTACGATGGTCGGGTCATCTCTAATGCTCACGGATAAGCCAAAGTTGTGCTGTGAGGGACGATAGTTCCCGAGTGGGTATCTTGACCTCATAGACAATCTATATCTTCAACTATTTGTTATACAAGTTTTGTTTTGTTTTCTTGAGCCCAACATGCATCATGTAGCATTAATTGCATTACATTTTGTTTTATCATTAAATACAGCATTTCCCAAACTTCACCTTCTCACTCTCTCGATCATTCTAAATCCCACCGTGTTTTCTAATCCTATCGTGTTCTCTAATCCCATCATGATCTCTAGTCCCACCAACCTCTCTAATATCCCACCGTGTCTATTAATCCCACCGTGTTCGGTAACCACTTTGTGCCTTGAAATCTTTTCACCACTATGGCCATTGCAACTTCTTTGCTATTCATCCCACCATGGCAGCCAATTCATCCCGCCAAGGGCCTTCTATTTTGTCAGAACTTGCACCGTCAATATCTTCATGGTCTATGCTTAAACATTTGCCTTTCGGAATCTGAGATCATTCCATTCCGAATTGAATCTTGTCTCTTGAAAGGCTTAAATGAATCAGAGAGCCCGAATGTGCTCGATTGGTATTCTTTTACTTTTCAAAACAAATCTCTTTAAATTTTAGCCCGTCACAGTACAGGAACACCACAAAGATCGGGTTACCGGCTGATGATGAACCTACGAACCCATGTTTCGGGGACTCCCCACCGCGTTGGGGGTTGGCTATTCTTCTCTCGTGCCAATGGCACATCTCTTACCAATCGAACATAGGAAGACTTGATGAAACATGGCGGTTAACCAAGAGACTTGAGGAGATTCGTCTTGCCGAATCTGGTCATTGAGCGTGTCTATATCTACACCTTGATGCCACCTTTTCAGTCCATCGCCATTTCACTCCACTACATTCCACCACGATCCATCTCGCTTCGCTACGCTTTCTCTACGTTTCACTCCGTTCCGCTACATGCCATTCCCTTGCAAAGCCGACATCAAGGCGAGGCAAGCTGTAGACACGCCAAATTGGCTAGATTCGGAGCCCTAGACTCTTATTCCATAGGCGATATCTTTTATTTGACCGTTATCTAATTTGAACTACCTCGTGGAGATGAGCTAAGGACATTGGTGGAGCCCCCCTTGTTAGTTGAGAATGGACCAATGATTTCCGGAATATTGCCGTAACCTTCAAGCGAGAGCCACACGTGAACTGTAAAAACATGAAGCCCGCTCGATGACCGACCTTGAATGGTTCATAATTAAAGGTCTCGAGAGTCCCGCATGTGTTCCGTAACATTCAGGGTTTCCGAGAAGTCATTTCGGTAGGCGTCGGTCAATTACGGCTTTTGTTACGGCTTTTTCGATCTGTGCTGACACGGCTATCCCGGACCACATGTTAGGCCTTTCCAGTCATCACCGGGTCTTTTCAGGTCATCCGGGTCGATTCTAGCCGAATATTTTCATCAACCGGGGCTATACGGCCATTTCGGTCAATTTTAGGGTTTCGCGGCTTTTACGGCTTTCGATTCATGTTTACCGGGTTAATCTCAAATTTTCGATGACTTCGGGTTGTCCGATCGTACCAAACTTGTTAGCTCATCATTTTAAGTCATCCCGAGTTGACCCGAGATTTCTCGACCGGAACCATGCTTTTTCGGATCTTCGCCCCGGGTTTCGGCTTTCCGCGAGAGTGTAAGCCGGTAGAAAGCCCCGTGCGAACATCGGGAGTCATGCCGGCTGCTTTACTGACTTGAGGAGGTGCGGTTGAAGGCACTCTTTCCAATGCGACAAACGGGAGCCGAATCGGACATCCCGTTTGCAAGATACGGCTTGCGGAACACGTGCGCAAGAGAGAGAGAGTGTACCGCACCCCCACTCCGCTTGAGAGAGGAGGGCGCGCCCTGCGCGCCCTCAAACTGGGGGCGCGCCCTGCGCGCCCCCGGTTCCTTTGAAAGGCGGGGGGGCGCGGTCGGTTTCCGAAAATCGGAAATTACCCCAATTAGCACCTTCTAAACCGGTTTATTGGAAGGTTTCCGTGGAGGATTTTCGATTCTTTGTACCGCGCCCCCAGTTCGGGGGCGCGTTACGTATGTCAAGTCGATTTTTAGCAATTTCCGGAAGTTTCCGTCGATTTTTAGCAGTGAGACGCGTAACGCGCCCCCTCCCCCTTTGAAACAGGGGGGCGCGCAGACCGCGTCCCCAGTTGGCGCGCCCTTTGCGCCCTCGTCTCCTTTGAAACGCGGGGGCACGGTCTGTCCAGTTTCTAAATTTTGCACCGTCTCCCTTCCCCTATAAATTGAGGGCCATTCTCAGCGACCCGAGGTTAACCCCCAGTGCCTAGCTCGTCCCAAGGTCGTCCAAGCTCTTCTCCAAAGCCGTCCCGACGTCCAAAGGCCATCCGAAGTCAAGAAATCGATCCCGAGGTGAAGGAGAAGGCTCGATCCGGGTGTTCTTCATCAACCATCTTCATCGACTGCTGCATAAAATCTGAGGCTTCTGCTGCAAAAGTCTTCAACATACAAATTGTTCCTATCTTCGTCCTCTTTCGTCTCCAACTGACGGCACTCCATTCCGACTTGCCGTTTGTTTGTGGCGGTTGCTACACTGAGGGCGCGCATCCAGGTTCTGTTTTCGATATCCGCCCACTTTCATAATTTTTACTGACTTATATAGAAGGATTTCCGAGAATTCCCCAACATAGTAACTCTTCCTCTCTGAGTCCTCCGTCTACTCCAACAAACAAAACTCGATTCTGACATCGGGGTCGTCCGTAACATCCTCTACACCGAAGTCGCGCCAGAAGGGTGCAAAGCTACCCGAACCGGCCTTTTCTCAACCAACTCGGCTTCAACTCAAGCCGATCCATTCCATAAGCTTTCTCAACTCATTTAACTCAGTTCATTTACTGTTTTAAAGCATATTTCAGTTTATTTGCATCATTTTTACATAATCAAAAAAAATACAAAAAAAAGGGTTAAGGCTCACCCCAATCCGGTGAGTTCGATTCCGATTGCTTCTTTCTCATCTTCTCTCTACAATTACTACACTTCCAATAGTTCTAATTATTTTCTTCACTTGGTTTATTTTTCTAGTTGCACAGGTTGAACAAGCTAGCATTGATTGGAGACTCTTCTTCATCGGCCGGCCGAAGAAGAAGAAGGTTGAACCCATATCCCGATCTCCCACGCTAAGGTACACGGTCAATTCAACTCAACTTCTTAATTTACATTCTATAACTCGGAGCCCGCGGCTCCTGGCGACCACATTTTTCATGCTTTAATTTCATCTTTTTCTCACTCTCCTCCCACATGACCCGAACCATCTCCGGTGCTCGAGCGACGCCGTGAGATGAAAGTTCGGGGATCAATGTGAGTGTGGGATCGAGGTGAGGACATTTTACCTCTTTCCGAGTGTTTTTCGATTCACTCCCTTTCCCCTATTCCATCTTTCACCTTATCTTGAGGTGCCGATCCGGAACCCATTTTCGGAGTCGACACAAATATGATGAAGTTGGATTTTATTGATAGAGTCCCAATTTGTCTCGAAGCGTCAGAGGCAAAATGGTCATTTTAGCTTTCCGGTGTCGACTCCGAAAATGGGTTGGTCATTTACGGATCGGCACCTCAAGAAAGAGGATGAGAGATAAGGAAAGAAAACATGGAAAATACTCACACCTCGGTCCCACACTCACACTGATCCTCGAACTTTCATCTCCCGACATAACTAGAGCACCGGAGAGACGGTTCGGGTTGTGTGGGAAGAGAGTGAAGATTGAATAAACTTAATGCATCAAGAAATGAAAATAAGTGGTCTCCAAGAGCCATGGGCTATGCTTTATGTAATAGAAATAGAAAGAAATTGACTGTGTGTGCCTTAGCACGGGAGATGATATGCGGGTTAAACCTTCTTCTTCATCGGCCAGTCGATGAGGGAGAGTCTCCAACTGATGCTAGCTTGATGTATCTGTGCAACTAGTAGACAAAGAAGACAAGAAAATAAGTGAAAGAAGGATCAGAATTGAGTGAAGTGTAGTAACTATAAAAAATAATAACATAAAACGTCAATTGGAAACAAACTCACCGAATTTGGGGTTAGCCCTAACCATTTTTTTATTTTTTTATGATATATGAGATGATACAAAAAACTGAATAAAAATGATTTATAAATGATGCTGGATGAAAGACAATGAAGTAGAAACTTGAATGGCTCAAATCGGAGTTAAACGGGTGAGATATCACCGATCTGTCCGGACAGCGCAATGGGGTGACTGCACCCTTGACTTGAGGGTGCGGTGGGCGCCCCCTGGGTCCGGGGGCACGGTGGCACTGTCTGGCGCGACTTTGATGCAAAGCTCATCACGGGCAGTACCGATGTCGAAATTGAGTTCCATTTGTTGAAATGGACATAAGACTTGAGTTTTTATGTTGATAACTTTTCCTCAATATGTCCGTACAAACCTGTAGAAATTGTGGAAGTGGAAAAAATTGGAAATAGTACCAGATTGCGTGACATTGTTGAAGTGATTACCGCAGACAATCCGAAAATCAAAATGGACTTCTGTTTGTTTCAAAATAAAGAATACTGGTAACGGATTATTTAAGGTGAAGACACTTTTGATTAAATCGTATGATAAATAATCTGAATTTATCTGATAAACTAGATCTTAGATAGTGAAGTTCTAGAACTCCCGGTGCAACATCGGGTTGAATGATTCTTTCTGTAAATAAAAGAGGACTCATCATGAAACAATTTATATGAAGGATGTATGGGTTGAATCTTCAATTAAGTGCAGTGAATTTTGATTGAGAAGAAGACCAAGAAGAAGAGACTTCGGATCAGTCTGTGCAACGTCAGTGTGGAAGCCATCACAAGCCGAGGCAATGTCAGAATCAATATCTGTTTGTTGGAGATAAAAGATATCTTGATGAAGAACACTTCTTATGAGGCCGAAAGATGATTAGGGAGATCTGTATAAGCCAATGATCAGAAAAGCAACATGCCGGAGCATAGACTGGTTTCTCTTAACTTCGGGATGATCTCCGGACACCGGGATAAAGAGAAGATGATTCGAGAAGGTTGGGATGCGCCTAGGGTGGCTAGAAGATGAGGAGAAGAGCCTGGATTGTACCCCAATGGTTAGAATTTATAGAGGATCAAAATTGGTGCAAAACATAGAAACTGATCGACCCCTGATTCAGGGGCGTGCAGGCCTCTGAGGGCACAGAGGCCACACCCTCAGGTTGAGGGTGCGGTGAGCGTGCCCCCACTTCAGGGGTGCGCTTGATGTGTCATTGCTAAAAACCTGTGGAAATTTTCATAAAATTTCTAAAATAAGGGTTGACAAAATGAACACGTCCCCGACTTGGGGGCGCGGTCAAACTAAGCGTTTTAAGAAGAGGAAAGTTCCTAAAAATCAGTTTAGAAAGCCCAAATCGGGGTAATTTTTAGTTTATGGAACTAAACGTGCCCTCAGACTGGGGCCACATAGACTAAGCCCTCAGTCTAAGGGTGCTCTGGCCACACCCTTATTGTGAGGGCACTGTGACCGCGCCCCTGGTTCAAGGGTGCGGTATACTCTCTCTCTTACGCGCGAGTGTTCTGCGAGTCGTAACTTACAAAAGGGATGTCCGATTCGACTCCCGTTTGTTGTGTTGGAAAGAGCATTCTCAATCACAGCTCCTCAATTTAGTAAATCAGCCAGCACATATCTTGAGACTTTAGTGCAGGACTGTAACTTCATGTTTACCTCCCGGTGGCGCTAAAGGCCCGGATGGTGATCTGAAACTCGGAAAAGCGACGACAACGCAGAAAAATTTGGAATGTCCCAGAAAGTCGGTGGCAACCCGTACAACTCAAGTTGATGATTGGAAATGACGGGAAGAACTTGAAAAACTTGGCAAGGTGCTCGAAAGAGTCGAAGATGAACTAGAATACTTGGAATGACCAGAAAAGCCGACGGCAACCCGTATAACATGGGTTGACAACCGGAAACAACAGGAGCTATGAAAAACTTTGAATGATGCCCTGTAATATCCGGGGATGATTCGGAATACTCGGAATGATTGAAAAAGTTGGCGGCAATCTGTACAACTAGGGTTGACGACCGAAATCAATGGGAAGAAACCAAAAAACTTGAAAAGATTTTTGGAAAAGCCAGGGACAACCCGAAATACTCGAAATGATTGGAAAAATTGAAGGCAATCCTTACAACTTGGGTTGATGATTGAAAATGATGGGACAGATCTGGTATGTTCTATGCCACCCCGTTATTGATCGGAATGACCTAACAGTAACCGGGAAACCCTAATGGTAAACAAAAAATGTACAATGACTCGACGAAAGGACATGACACATTGGTCCTCACTCGGCACACCCAGATTCGACCAAAGATCAACAACTCGTCTTTATATTTCTAGTAAGCTCCTCGGCTTGTCCAAAAGAATGATTCAACTTGATTTTAATGGTTTGAAAGAGATGTCACCAATGGAATAAGGGTTTAAGCTCGAAATGAGGCCAAATTGGCGTGTCTACATCTTGCCTCGCTTTGATGTCAGCTTTGCAAGAGAATGGTATGTAGTGAAGCGAAGTGAAATGTAGAGACATGTAGCCAAGCGAAATGAATTGTAATGGAATGTAGTGGAGTGGAATAGCGATGGAATGAAAAGGTGACATCAAGGTGTAGATATAGACACGCTCATTGACTAAATTTGGCCAAGGGAATCTCCTCAAGTTTCTTGGGTTACTGCCACGTTTCGTCAAGCCTTCTTACATCCGATTGGTAAAAGATGTGCCATGGGCACGAGAGAAGAGTGGCCAACCCCCAACATGGTTGGGAGTCCCCGAATCATGGGTTCATAGGTTCACCATCAGCCAGCTGTCGACTCCAGAAACGGGTTCCAGATCGGCACCTCAAGAGAAGGTGAAGATGAAATTGGGGAAAAGGGGAGTGAATCGAAAAACACTCGGAAAGTTGTAAAAGATCCTCACCTCGGTCCCACACTCAGATTGATCCCCGAACTTTCATATCACGGCATCGCTCGAGTACCGGAGATGGTTCGGGTCATGTGGGAGGAGAGTGAGGAGGAGATGAAATTAGAACATAAATAAAAAGGTGGTCGCCAGGAGCCGTGGGCTCCGCTTTATAGAATAAAAACAAGAGATGAGTTGATTTGACCGTGTACCTTAGCACAGGAGATCGGGATATGGGTTCAACCTTCTTCTTCCTCGGTCGGCCGATGAAGAAGAGTCTCCAACCGATGCTAGCTTGATAGACCTGTGCAACTAGAACAATAAACCAAGTGAAAGAAAACGATTAGAACTATGGGAAGTGTAGTAACTGTAGTAAGAAGATGAGAAAGAAGCAATTGGAGTTGGACTCACCGGCTTCGGGGTGAGCCTTAACCCCTTTTTTTGTATTTTTGATTATGTAAAAATGATGAAAATGAACTAAAATATGCTTTAAAATAGTAAATGAACTGAGTTAAATGAGTTGAGGAAGCTTATGGAATGGATCGGCTTGAGTTGAAGCCGAGTTGGTTGAAGAAGGCCAGTTTGGGTAGCTTTGCACCCTTCTGGCGCGACTTTGGTGCAGAAGATGATACGGACGACCCCGTTTGTTGGAGTAGACAGAAGACTCTGAGATAAAGAGTTCCTATGTTGATGATTTCTCCGAAATACTCCTGTAGAAGTTTGTAAAAATTATGAAAGTGGGCGGATATAGAAAACAGAACCTGGATGCGCGCCCTCAGTGTAGAAACTACCACGAACGAACGGAAAATCAGAATTGAGTGCTGTCAGTTGGAGATGAAAGAGGATGAAGAGAGGAACAACTTCTGTGTTTAAGACTTTTGCAGAAGAAGTTCCGGATTTTCTGCAGAAGTCGATGAAGATGGCTGATGCAGAACGCCCGGATCGAGCCTTCTCCTTCACTTCTGGATTGATCTCTCGATGTCGGATCACCTTTGGACGTCGAGACGGCTTTGGAGAAGAGCTTGGATGACCTCTGGACGAGCTAGGCACCGGGGATTAACCTTGGGTCATTGAGAATGGCCCTCAATTTATAGGGGAAGGAAGCCGGTGCAAAAAATGGAAACTGGACCGACTGCGCCCCCGCTTTTCAAAGGGGACGAGGGCGCGCAGGGCGCGCCCCCAAACCAAGGGCGCGCAGGGCGCACCCCCACTTTGGGGGCACGGTCTGCACGCCCCCTGTTTCAAAGAGAGCGGGGGCGCGTTACGCGTCTCACTGCTAAAAATCGTCGGAAACTTCCAGAAATTGCTAAAATTCGACTTGACATACGTAACGCGCCCCCGAACTAGGGGCGCGGTACAAATAATCAAAAATCAACAGCAGAAACCTTCCAAAAATCTGGTTTAGAAGGTGCTAATCGGAGCAATTTCCGATTTTTGGAAATTGACCGCGCCCCCACTTTTCAAAGGAACCGGGGGCGCACAGGGCGTGCCCCCGGGTTGAGGGCGCGCAGGGCGCGCCCCCGGGTTGTGGGCATGCAGGGCGCGCCCTCCCCTTTCAAGCGGAGTGGGGGCACGGTACACTCTCTCTCCTGTGCGCGTGTTCCGCTAGCCGTATCTTTCAAACGGGACGTCCGATTCGGCTCCCATTTGTAGCATTGGAAAGAGGACCTTCAACCGCACCTCCTCAAGTCGATAAACTAGCTGGCATGACTCCCGAGACGTTCACACGGGGCTTTCTACCGGTTTACCCTCTCGTAGAAAGCCGAAACCCGGGGCGAAGATCCGAAAGAGCACGGTTCTGGTCGAGAAATCTCGGGTCAGCTTGGGATGACTTAAAATGATGCCCGAACAAGTCAGGTACGATTGGAAAACCTGTAGTCATCGAAAAATCTGAGATTAACCCGGTAAACGTGAACCGAAACTCGGAAAAGCCGGGAAACCCTAAAATTGACCAAACCGGACGTATGGCCATGATTGATGTAAATATTCGGCTAGAATCGACCCAGATGACCCGAAAAGACCCGGTGATGACCGGACAGGCCTAACGTGTGGTCCAGGATAGCCGTGTCAGTACAGATCGAAAAAGCCGTAACTAAAGCCGTCATTGACCGACGCCTACCAAAATGACTTTTCGGAAACCCTGAATGTTACGGAACGCATGCGGGACTCCCGAGACCTTCAATTATGGACCATTCAAGGTTGGTCATCGAGCATGCTTCGTGTTTTTACAGTTCACGCGCAGCTCTCGCTCAAAGGTTTCGGCAATATTCCAGAAATCATCGGTCCATTCTCAACTCACAAGGGGCTCCACCAATGTCCTTAGCTCATCTCCACGAGGTAATCCGTATTAGATAACAGTCAAATAAAAGATATCGCCTATGGAATAAGAGTCTAGGGCTCCGAATGAAGCCAATTTGGCGTGTCTACACCAGCAACCTGATCTTTGCGGTGTTAATGTACTGTGATGGGCTAAAGTTTAAAAAAGATTTTTTTTCAAAATAAAAGAATACCAATTAAGCATATTCAGGCTCTCGGATTCGTTTAAGTCTTCCAAAAGACATAATTTGATTTGGAATGGAATGACCTTAAATTCCATAAGGCAAACATTTATACTGAATAGATCGCGAGGATATCGATAGCACCAGAATGATGATCAAATAGATGCCCATGGTGGGATAAGTAGCAAGACAGTGTTGTAGGAGGCCGTGGTGGGATAGAAATAAAAGATGCTGAAGGACACAAGGTGATTGTGATAGATGATGGGCACGGTGAGATTAACAAGTACGGTGGGATATTGAAAGGATCGGTATTGGGAAAAATGATGGGACGAAGAGACTCGGTGAGATTCAAAGGATGTGATGACCGCAGAGGGATACATAGATGATAAGTAAGAGTGCAATGGAACTAATGCAAAACTGTATGATGCATGCTGGGCTAAAAAAGTCAAAAATTATCTAAAAGATAGTTGAAGATATAGATTGAACATCAGAAGTCAGGATACCCAATCGGGAATCACCGTCCCTCACTACACAATTTTGGCTTATCCGTGAGCACGAAGAATGACTTGACCGTCATGGATTTTCATGAAGGGGATCTCGGGTCTGGTCTTCTTTACACTCGCGGTCTTCAACATCAATGCATAAAATAAGTAGTAATGCACCTAATTGTATGCTAAGAAGAAAAATGATAAGGGTGAGTTTGCGGTGTAATGAGGTGCATTCTCAGAAAAGAGTTCATGTGCCTTGATAAAGACACAGAGCAAAAGTTCCTCAGCAAAGTAGAGGCCGAAGTTATGATGACACATCCTCATAAGAATCTTTAAGGGAGGGAAGTGGCAAGCATCACCTTGTTAAAGTCATGCAAAAGGTTCCTCAACAAAGTTGAGGCTGAGGTTATAGTGACACCTCCTATTAAGAATTCTCAGAGGAGAGAAGTGGTAAGCATCGCCTTGTTGTGCAAAGTTCTCCGTGTTTATTCTTCATGCCTGAAACACTCAAAAGAGGAGATTAGAATGACAATATGGCTTATCCCCCTTGCAATTGCAAGTCCGCCTTGACCTTTGTCAAGGGGTGTAAAGTTCTCCTCGTGCCTGAAACACTTAGATAAAGGAGAATAGAATTGCAATGTGACTTATCCCCCTTGCAAGTTGTAGTATGCCTTGACCTTTGTCAAGAGGAGATAGCCTTCTTAAGGGTGTAAAAATAAAGCAGCAAATATGCAATGAAAAATTTGAAACATGAGAGACTGAAAGTAAATATGAATGTAAAGACAAATTCAAACCAAGCATGGTGATGAAATTTTTTGTTTGAATTTGAAAAGAAGTTTTTGTAAAAAGATTCAATTTTTTTGAGGTTTTTAAAAATAGTCATTTTTTTGGAGTTTTGAAATGTTTTTTGTATTTTTAAATAAATTCAATTTTTTAAGTTTTTCAAAATATTCAATTTTTTTAGATTTAAAAAATATTTAATCATTTTTTGAATTTTTTTGAAACTATTCAACCTTTTTTTGGAGAAAAATCAATATTAACAAAAATCCTCATCACTGGGTTATTATTCTAGGTTCGTTGGTAGCTACCATGTGCAATAAAAGGGGTTCCTTACCTAGAATCTTTCCGACCTTCAACCTTTGATCGGCCAGAGTTTAACATTGATTTAGTTGGTCCACTTAGTCCTTGAGGGTTAAGAATGAAGAATTGATAAGGAAGTCCTTGATAAGCTTTGGAGATATTGAGAGGGATTTCTCTACTTACACCCAATTGCCTATTGGGGTTCGGCTTGTTTGGGTCTTTTCTTTTTTATTGACAAACCTAATTTTGTGGCACACATTCAGACAGGTGCTTTGACCTATGGGGTCATTGCCCATCTTTTGCTATTTTTTTTTCATTTTCTACAATTTTTGGGGGTACTCATTCAGACAGACCCATATTTATTTAAACCTGTGGGGTTCATTGTTCATCTTTTGGCACCATTTTTTTCCTTTTAGAAGTTGGACCTTCCAAGATAGCCTTCTACTAAGGCAGTAGATGCTTTTAATACTCTCCCTCTAATCCCCTTCACCTATCTTAGACTAAATAGAAGAGAATAGGACGAGGGTTTTCTTTCCACCTATATACTTTGCCTAGCTTCTCTAAGGTTCCAGATTCTAGGATTAGGATGTGTTGTGTGTGGGATGGTATCCACCCTCGACTCTTAGAGAACAACTTAGGGCATATGAACTTAATTCATACTGGTAGTTCTCTCCATTTTTGGAGGTAGATTACATTTCATGGGTGAATCAATTGTAAACATGCCTTACGATGTAAAGAATTATTTTAATAAAATCAAGGTTGTTACAAATATCGTCAATCATAAATTTTCTCTCAAGTAAGATTGTCATGTGAGATTCAAAATCATTTCAAAAAAAATACCTTGCAGATGACATAATGATGATGAATACAATTTCATGTAATACCTGAGAGAAGGAGTTCATTGTTGGTGATGATGTTGCTAGTGCTTGTCTTGCTTTGCCTTGTTGCTTACACTTTTGATATGCTCCATATTGAAATAGATCAAAGATTCAGAGCCATATGATGAAGTGAAAAGTGTGGAGGGTCCGATTTGGTATGGGAGAGTCAAGATTAATGATGCAAAAGGCAAAGATTGTGGTATCACCCAGAAAAATTCTCTACCCATTAGTAAAATTTGAAAAGAAAAGAGAATTTGAAAGGAAATAAATATGCTTGAAAACAATAGTGAATTAACATAGGCTCTTGGGCCTAGGAATTGAGAGTGGGCTTGAAGGCCCATGAATGGTCAGAATCAAGAGGCACGTGGGCCCATGATTTGAATGCGGACTAGAGGGACCGGTTGATGTTGATGGACATGAGGGCCCGATTGGAGGTGATGGTCTCAAAGGCCCAATTGGAGGTTGAGCCCTAGGGACCCAACGAAAAGAGCGGGTACATGGACCCAATTTAGGTGATTGAGAGCATGGTTGTGATTTCGAAGATTGGTGATGTGTTTGTAGGCGCCATTGAAGAGTATGGGTGTGCAAGCCCAAAGTTGAAGAAGTGGGGGCACGGGGACCCGAGGTTGATGGAAGGTGGGCACGTGGGCCCGATTTAGGAGAAATTTGGACACATTGGCCCGATTATAGAAGAGCATGGGCATGTGAGTTTAGTTGAGGTGAATTGCGGACAATTGAGGTCGTGGGTACGCGGGCCCGACTTAGAAAAATTAAGGGCACATGGTCCCAATTGGGGAGAGTTGTGAGCTCGTGGGCCCGATTGAAGGAAAGGGGCATGCGGGCCTGGTTGGGGAAAAGGGACGTATAGGCCCGGTTGAGGAAAAGGGGCGTAAGAGCCTGGTTGATGAAGAGGGGCACGCCGGATTGGTTGGATAAAAGGGGCATGTGGGCTCAATTGAAGGAAAGGGGCATAAGTGCCTAGTTGATGAAGAGGGTCATGTGGGCCCAGTTGGATAAAGGGGGCATGTGGGCCCAGTTGAAGGAAAATAAGAGCCCAGTTAATGAAGAGGGGCATGCAGACCCGATTGTATAAAGGAGGCACGTGGGCCCAGTTGAAGGAAAGGGGCATAAAGGCCCAATTGAGTGAGATGAAATATGGGCCGTGAACCTAAGAGTGAAGAATTGATGGTGCATAGGCCCTTTTGATGGTTGTGGGCAGTATAAAGAAAAAGTGGTGACCCTGAGATTAAGAAATTGTGGGCCCATGGGCCCAATCATTGATTTAAATAAGAATAAAGAAAGGGTCATGGCCCTAAGTTTGATTGATTGTGGGCCCATGGGCCCGATTGTTGATTGAGAGGAGAATGAGATATGGGTAGATGGAGGAGGTCCCAGTATCCCTTTGCTAAGGTCTATGCCCTTTTGGAGGCTCATTAATTCATTCCCCATTTCATTGACCAATTTGGTCTCCTTACTTCCCAGCTCATGTGTCATTTCAATCTGACCATCTTCAATGATCAATTCCAACGACGGTAACAGTTGATCAATACCTGACAAATCCTTGCCTAGTCCTTCATTGGATTGACATTCAACTAAGTTTATGATTTCTTCATATAAGCTCCCTACAGTAGGCTTCTCCTCAGGATGTTCTATGGAAGAGAACATGCCTAGCCTTGGAGATTCCATAAAGGTAGAAAGGTTTGGTTCAATCTCTCCTACTGGCTAACTTTGATCCTGAGATATAGCAATGACATGATGAGAAGTCGATTCCTCTGCCATGGCAGGAGCATAAATGGCTGGAGTGATTGATTCCTCTACCAGGGCAAGAGCATGAAGGGTCAGAGTGACTAAATCGTCCACCATGGCAGGAGCATAGATGATTGAAGTGACTGCTTCCTCTACCATGGTAGGAGCATGAAGGGTTGAAGTGACTAAATCATCTACCGTAGTAGGAGTAGGGATGATCATATTAATTGGTTCCTCTACCAGGGTAGGAGCATGAATTATAGGAGCGACTGGTTCCTCTACCACGGCAGGAGCAATAGAAGAAACAAGGGCCTTAACCGACCTAGGGTGAACCCTATGTTGAGGGATTGGTTGAGGAGCCGGGGTTTGTTCGACTGGCTTAGGAAGAAAAGGTTGAATGGTCAGTTGTGGGGCTGTTGGTGGAATAGGCTGAGAAGCCAAGGGCTGAGTGGTTGGCTGAGAGGCCATTATTAAAATAGATAGAGAAAGTGAGGGTCTGATGATTGGGCGAGAGGCCTTCGGAAATGTTGGTTGAATCAAGGGATGGGGAGCTAGTTCAGGTGATGAGGTATTTGCACAATTGACAAGAGAAGCTTGATTGTATACAATTGATTGCGCCATTGACACGAGTTGTATGATCAGCTGAGATTGGGGCATGGGTGGCCTAATCAACTGATGTCAAGGAGTTGGCCGATGATGATGAACTGAATGATATTGCATTAATTTCACATCTTTTTTTGCTTCACCAATTATTGAATAGCCTGGCCCATATCGTTGCAAGAATTTGGCCTTGACAATTTTGAAATCCCATATCTCTACTTTCTTAAGTGAAGAAAAACCATTCTAGGACTGCACCCTCTAAAGATCACCTAAAAAGAAAAGCAAGTGTCTTTTGATCATCTTGCCATCGAGACGATTTGCTTAAGAAATCATTGACATAGGTTAAGGGATCACCTGAGCCATTGTAGCGATGGTAGGTTGTCATTTGTGATGAAAGGATGTAGATAGTGTAGAGGGGAAATTCAAGAGTTTCTTTATCCTTGGCAACAGGTAGAGAGGAATTCACCAGGGAGTGTACACGTGGCACCTGGATGGGAAGGAGGTAGGTTGGTGTGCAAGCTGAAGAATGACCCACAATGGAGTTAGTAGGTGAAGTAACATGGCAGCACTGCCTAGGTGGGGTTAAAGGTAAGAGGCTGAACCGCTGATTGGAGAGGTGAGGCAGCTTGGTTGACTTTGGCTGGACCTTGATAAGTAGATGTTCCCTTCACTAGAGATTGTATGAATGACAAGGTGTTTGGATCAAGATGAAAATATAGATCTTTAAGAGCTTGTTCTATACTACATGAAGCGGACTGGTCGGTTGCACTTTAGGTTCGATGGCAGCATTGACATGGCTCTCAGGTTGTTGTTGGAGCTTGTAGAGACTTGCCCCATACTCTTGTTGCTCGAAGTAGTATAACATCCCATCAAACTTTAACATTATGGGCATCCTGTCAAACTTTCTTAAAAGATGGTTGAAAGAGCAAGTGGAATGTGCAATTTGAAAAAAAAAGTTTTGTTGTGTTTTGTTTTGTTTGATTTTTTTTTCATTTTTGTGGTTGGCAAACAAGTTGTACACAAAATTAAAGAGATTTTTTTTTTGTTTTTAGGTGTTTTGAAAGAAGGAAATTTTTTGTTGTTTTCAATTTGGGCGAACAAACAAGTTGTGCAAACAAGTTTTTTAAAATGACTACTCGACAATTTTTGGGTGAACCTTAGATTATATATATTGTTAGCAATTGTTCACTCAAGTTGGGTATGATTCCTATTTCTCCAATCTTCAAGACCTGAGGTTGTCACTCAATCACCATGAGTGGGTACTTGGGTTCTTTGGGATTTTGAAAAATGGTACAACCAGCCCAATCGTGTAGAGAGGAATACTCTACGGATGGTGACTTATGGAGGCCTTGATGGAAACAACCAAATCAACTATGAAGAAATATCTTAGAAGAGATGTTAGAATCCACTAAGAGAGTTTATGGAGGGTGAGGGTGTGTTGAGAGAGAGAGAGCTCCCGCCTCAAATGCCCTACAAATCGGAACAAGTCTGGTACCCAATGCAAAAAGCTAATGCAAAAGTAAAAATGGAGAGTAAAAGGAGAAGAAGCAATTAATATGCAAACATGAAATGAAATTAATCAATCAAAACAAGCAATCATAAAACAAGACAAGTGACTAAAAACTACTAACTCAAAGGTGGTTCGCTCGGGAACCAGTTTGTGAATGAGTGTCCACGTGGGGATAGATCTGAAGTGGAAGGAAAAGGGTGGTCCTTACAGGGACCGATCTGAAATAAAGTGGCTTAGGCGGGAGCCGAGTTTTGGAAAAGTGGGTGGTTCATGCGGGAACCGATTTTTTGATGGAAAGGGGTGGTTCATACAGGAACTGGTTTGTTTGGAAACAGAAAGGAGGGCCACGTGGGGCCAAATTAAAGGTGGTGCAAAGGAGTAGTTCACGTGGGGACCAATCTGAAAGTGAGTTGGTTCACATGAGAATTGGTTTAGAAAAGAAGGTTGGTTCACGTGGGAACCGATTTTTAGAAAGAAAAGGGTGATTTACGCGAGAACCAGTTTAGAAGTTGACAAAAAGGAAAGAGGTCCATGTGGGCCCAATCTAAAAGTAATGCAATGAGATGGTCCATGTGGGGACAGATCTGAAAGTGGGTTGGTTCACGCGGGAACTGGGTTGAAAAGAGGGTTGGTTCACGTAGGAACCAGTTTTTAAGAAGAAAAGGGTGGTTCACGCGAGAACCGGTGTAAAAGATGACAAAAAGAAAAGAGGGCCACTTGGGGCCAATCTGAAGATGCTTCAAAGGGGTGGCCCACATGGGGACCGAACTAAAAATAAGTTGGTTCATGTGGGAACCGAGTTGAAAAAGAAAGGTGATTCGTGCGAGAACCGGTTTATAAGAAGAAAAGAGTGCTTCGCGCGGGAACCGAATTGAAATTAAAGAAAAGCAAGTCAAGTCCACATGGGGGACAATCTTAAAGAAAGGGTAAAGAGAAAGATTTAAGAGTAGGTTGACATGAAAAGGAGTGAAATAAGAGCTGGTTCGCGCGGGAACCAAATTAAAAAATAACTAGTTGCATAGATGAATCAAGCTAGCATGCTTGAAGACATTGGTTGTCCCACCATGGTCGCCACAATACTGTCGACTCCAAAACTAGTTTGGTTGTCTTACGGGACGGCACCTCAAGAAAGGGGATGAGAGAGAAGGAAATAAAACACAGAAAACATTTTCACACCTCGGTCCCACACTCACATTGATCCCCGAACTTTCATCTCCCGACGTCACTCGAGCACCGGAGAGACAGTTCAGGTTGTGTGGGAAGAGAGTGAAGATTGAATAAACTTAATGATGAACAAATGAAAATAAGTGGTCATCAAGAGCCGCGGGCTCCGCTTTATGTAATGGAAATAGATAGAAATTGATCATGTGTACCTTAGCGTGGGAGATGATATGTGGGTTAAACCTTCTTCCTTGTCAGCCGGACGATGAGGGAGAGTCTCCAACTGATGCTAGCGTGATGTACCTGTGCAACTAGTAGACAAAAAAGACAAGAAAATAAGTGAAAGAAGGATCAAAACTGAGTGAAGTGTAGTAACTATAAAAAAATAATAACATAAATCATCAATTGGAAACAAACTCACCAGATTTGGGGTTAGCCCTAACCCTTTTTTTGTTTTTTTTATGATATATGAGATGATATAAAAACTGAATAAAAATGATTTATAAATGATGCTGGATGAAAGACAATGAAGTAGAAACTTGAACGGCTCAAATTGGAGCTAAAATGGGTGAGATATCATCTATCTGGCTAGACAGCGCACCAGGGTGACCGCGCCCTTGACTTGAGGGCATGGTGGTTGCACCCTATGGTTGAGGGCGCAATGGGCGCGCCCTAGGTTTAGGGATGTGGTCGCACTGTCTGGTGTGACTTTGCTGTATAGCTCACCACGGGCAGTCCTGATGTCAGAATTGAGTTCTGTTTATTGCAATGGATAGAAGACTTAGATAGAAAGAGTTTCCATGCTGATAACTTCTTTTCAATATGTCTGTACAGACCTGTAGAAATTGTGTAAGTGGAAGAAAACTGGAAATAGTACCAAATTGCGCGACTTTGTTGAAGTGAATACCATAGACAATCCGGAAATCAGAATGGACTTCTGTTTGTTTCAAAATAAAGAATACTTGCAAAAAATTATTTAAGGTGAAGACACTTTTGAGTGAATCTTATGATAAATAATTTTAATTTATCTGATAAATTAGATCTTTTACAGTGAAGTTCTCAAACTCCCGGTGCAACGTCGATGTAGGATGTGCTATGGGTACCACAAAAATCAGAATTAAATTATTATTGTTGGTAATAAAAGAGGACTCACTAGGGAACAATTTTATATGGAGGATGTGTGGGCTGAATTTTTAAGTAAGTGTAGTGAATTTGACTAAGAATACGATGACCAAGAAGAAGAGACTTCAGATCAGTCTGTGCAGTGTCGGTGTAGAAGCTGTCGCGAGCCAAGGCAATGACATAATCTATATCCATTTGTTGGAGATGAAATATAATGCGATGAAGAACACTTCTTTTGAAGAAAGATTGGCTGGAAAATGATTTGGGAGACCTGTAGAAGCTGATGATTAGAAAAATAGCACGCCAGACCATAGACCGGCTTCTCTTAACTTCAGGATGATCTCCGGACACCAGGACAAAGAGAGGACAATTCGGGGAGGTTGGGATGAGCCTAGGGTGGCTAAAAGATGAGGAGAAGAGCCCTAGATCGTATCCCAATGGCCAAAATTTATATAGGATCAAAACCATTTCAAAACATGGAAACTGACTAATTGCACCCCCAATTCGGGGGAGCGTAGGCCACTCCCTCAATCCAAGGGCACGGAGGCCGCGCCCTCAGGTTGAGGGTGCGGTGAGCGCGCCCTCACTTCAGGGGCGTGTTCGGTGTGTCATTGCTAAAAATGTACGGAAAATTCTATAAAATTGCTAAAAATAGGGGTTGACAAAATGAATGCGTCCCCGACTCGAGGGTGTGGTCAAAATAAGCATTTTAAGAGGGGGAACTTCCCAAAATTTAGTTTAGAAAGCCCAAGTTGGGGTAATTTCTGGTTTCCAGAATTGAACGTGCCATCAGACTGGGGGCATGTAGACCGCGCCCTCAGTCTGAGGGCGCACTGGCCGTGTCCTTACTGTGTGGTCGTGGTGGCCACACACTTGGTTTGGGGGCATGGTAAACTCTCTCTCCTGTGCATGCGTGTTCCGTGAGCCGTAACTTGCAAACAGGATGTCCGATTCGACTCCCGTTTGTTGTGTTGAAAAGAGGGCTCTCAACCGTAGATCCTCAAGTCAGTAAATCAGCCAGCACACATCCCAAGACTTGGGTTGATGAACAAAAATGATGGGACAAATATGGTATGCTCTATGCCACCCTGTTATTGATTGGAATGACCTGACAGCAGCTGGGAAACTCTAACAGTAAGAAAAAAAATGTACGATGACTCGATAAAAAAACATAACACAATGGTCCTCACTTGGCACACTTGGATTCGACCAGCGATGAACAACTCGTCTTCAGATTTCTAGTAAGCTCCTCGGCTTGTCCAAAAGAATGATTCAACTTGATTTTAATGGTCTAAAATAGATGTTGCCAATGGAATAGGGTTTAAGCCCCAAATGAGGCCAAAATGGCGTGTCTACATTCGGATCCCTTTTCTATGTTTTGGGCACCATTGAGAAGAACTCGACTAGGGTTATACAATGAGCCTGTTATTATTTGGAACCTTTCAAGCCATGCAGAGGCAATTTTTAAACATGTTTATATCATCTGGCTCTTATTTTACTAAATCTGGGTCAGATTTTCTAACTAGCTATGGTATTGCTCAAATCTGCATTAAGCATGCTAAATGGAAAATTTTGATGCCAACAAATGCCCTCCATGGGCAGTGTCTTGGAGACGGAAGTCGAGAAGGGATTGCTCTTGTAAGTTGGCATTAGACCTTTGTTTCTCTATCCTTAGCAATCCATTGATTGCTTCTACTATATAAGCTCCATTAGGACTAAGAAGGGATTGAGCCATTGGATGTGATCAGCCTTGTTCTTTTTTGTTTCGTTGCCCGTCCCCTTGCCACAGGCTTCCATCTTTCTGTTAGGTGCATCTGATGATGCCAGCCCCTGCACTGTCCCCAACATGCAAGTTCTTTGAATGAGCTCTCTCTTTTCTTTGGTAGTTGCCACCTTTTCTACTAATCCGACTGTCTTTTGTGAGATTTGCTCCCAGACCAGCCCCCTTGATATTTTGCCTACATACCTCCAGAGAGGTTTTCATGTAGCAGGGTCACCTAATTTTGCCTAGAGTGCCCTTTCTGGTCTTCACTCTAGCCAAGTTTTCTTTTGACATTTTTGCTTTTGACTAATCACCTTTTGAGTGATCAACCAAGTCTGTTGGGCATCTCTTTTCTTAGTTTTTTTTGTTGTCTTTTTCTTCCCATAGGAAATTAAGGCTTTCCTCAAGCCGCATGCATTGTTGGGTTTGACTAAGTATGGATTTCAACTTAGTCTGTATGAAATGTAGGTTTCCCTACGAAGTTTGAGTTCCAGCTTGTATAACAAGAGAAATGGAATAACTTTGTCCTCATCGAGTGTGAGTTTCAACTCGTATAACAAAGAAGTAGCATGATGTTTCCTTGTCGAGCCTGTCTTTCATCACGTATGACAAGGGAGTGGAATGATGTTCTTGCTGAGTGCGAGTTTCAACTCATGTGACAAGAGAAGTGGAATGGTGTTCCTACTGGGTGTGAGTTTCACCTCGTGTAACAAGAGAATGGAATGATATAAGCTAATGTTCTTTCCAAGTGTGAGTTTCAACTTGTATAACAAGAGAATGGAATGATGTGAAGAGATGTTCTTGCCAAGTTTGAATTTCAACTCGTGTAACAAGAGAAGCGGAATGATGTGTTCCTTGCCGAGTTTGAGTTTAAACTCATATGCCAAGGTAATGGAGTGGAAGTCCTTGCCATGTTTGGATTTCAACTCATATAACAAGGGAATGAAGTGATGTGTGTCTCGTTGAGTTTGGATTTCAACTCATATAACAATGGAATGAAGTGATGTGTGTCTCGTCGAGTTTGGATTTCAACTCATATAACATGAGAATGAAGTGATGTGTTCCTTGCCATGTTTGGATTTCAACTTGTATAATAAGGGAATGAAGTGATGTGTTATCCTTGATATGTTTGAGTTTCAACTCATATAACAAGGAATTGAAATGATGTGTTCTTTGTCAAGTATGATTTTCAACTTGTGTAACACGGGAATGAAATGTCCTTGTCAAGTGTGGTTTTCGACTTGTGTAACAAGGGAATGAAGTTGAAGATTTTGTTGAATATGATTTTTAACTCACATAAGAAAAGAATAAGTATTGGTGTTTTCCTTGCCAAGTGTGATTTTCAACTTGTATAACAAGGGGACGAAGTAGTTTTACTGTCCAGTGTGATTCTCATTTTGTGAAACAAAGGGGAATGAAAGTTTTTCTTGCCAAGTGTGATTTCCAACTCATATAACAAGAGAAATGATTTGTGTGTGTTCTTTGTTGAGTTTGAGTTTCAACTCATGAAAAAAGGGGAAGAAACGAAATGCTCCTTGTCAAGTTTGAGTTTCAACTTGTGTAACAAGGAAATAAAGTGAAATGTTCCTTGTCGAGTTTAAGTTTCAACTCGAGTAACAAGGGGGTGTGGTCTTTGGTGGGCCATTGAGATTAGAGTGATCAAGATGGTAGGAATTTTTCATGAGCCATCAAGATTGGAATGATCAAGATGGTGGGAAGTTTAAAAATTGTTCAAAATGGGATTCTGGATGGTATATGTTGTGTTATGCTTCTTTTTTTGTGTGACTACTAAGGCTAGAATAGCCAAGGTGGTGTGGGTTTAAAAAAATGGCCAAGACAAGGTCCTAGATAGCTTGAGAGTGTTTTTCTTATTTTTGAGAATATCAAGATCGAAGAGGTCAGGATGGTAAGGGTATCAAAGATCATTCGGAATGATGACCTAGAAGTCATGAATTCTTTGGTGGATCGTCAGGACTAGGGTGGTCAGGATGACATGGAGGTTTTGGGGACCAACAAGACTAGAGTGGTCAAGATGGTAAATGTTTGAATGTATTTTAAACTATAAGGATCAGGAAGGTCATGGCAGTGTGAAATTTTTGTAGGCCATGTGGGCTGAATAGCCAAGGCCAGGGATTTTTTTTGTAGATTATCAGGATCGAAGTGATCAGGATGGTAGGATTGCCATAGCTACCAAGAAGACTGAAGTGGCAAGAATATGTGAAATCAGAACAGGGTTGTACTTTTTGTCCCTTCCAAGGTAGAGTGTGGGATTTCCTTTAAAATTTATAGGTGGGAGATGATATTCCTTGTCACCTTAGGTATAGTCTCCTTGGCATTCTCGGGGAGCCTTTTCATCATCGGCAACTCGGACCTCCTTCTTAATAAAAGTAGGGGAATGAACCCACTTACTTTGTTATGTTGGGGGCTCACCCTAGTTAATTTTTTTTGTTTAGTATTTTTACCAAATTGACTGCTCCTTTGCAGAGTTTTCACCCAGGTTAACCCTTTTTCAATTTTGCCTGTGCATCCCATTGTAGGATTTTCACACAATAACGTTATCCAATTTTGCTCAAAGTATCGTAGGTTTTCACCATGACCGGATGTTTTGACAATTTTGCCCTTGGTCACCCATGGTGTTCAATCAAACAAGTCCATTGGGCATCTCTATTTTTAGCCCTTCTTTTTTTCTGAAAAGATGAGCCTAGTGAATGGCCCCCGGGTGTTGATGCTATGATGTGTTCATAGCGGCGTTGTTTGGCCATTTGGCTCTATAGATCTAGTGATGGTAACAAGCTGGTGGCCAGTTGACTACTTGTCTGTGGTTCAGATGGTCCATTATTTTGAAGCCTCTAGGGTGTTGACAAGGTGATTGGCTCCCAAAGTATTTGCATTTGGCCTTTAGGTGCCCTTGCTCGTCTCCTAGGGACATCATTGATAAAAACCAATGGGTTGAAAACCAACCCTTTTTGACAGGGCAGCTCCCACGGAATCATAGTTCCAACAAAATGATAGACTTGCCACCAAGGATTCCAGAATCGGAATCGGAATCGGGAGACTCAGCTGCTTTTGATGGCTGCTGCTGATGGCTGCGTCAGCCATCAGCAACAGCAGATGGATTCCGGAATTGGCCGATTATCGGTTTTTTTTTAATTTATTTTTTCGTCAAAAAAATTCAAAAAATTTAGAATTTTTTTTAAAAAAATAGGAAATGAGTTAGAATTTTTTAAAAAAATAACCAATGCATTCATCCACAGGACCACATCGAATAAATACTAATGAACTCCAATTGAAGACTTGAAATTAAGTACATATTCAAATTCCATTGATTCAAAAATCAAAGAGTTGATACATCATCAAAAAAAAATTTTACATCATATCAATCTACTACCAATATCTAGGATATAGATATGGGTCTTCCTCCTCTCCCTGCTGCTCGTGACGCTCCTCCCTCGTGCTCAGTCTTGTATACTGTCCGGGACCATATCCATATGAAAATAATGCCGATGCCATGCCATCAAGGTCGTATGGATCGGACTACGGGACGACCGGGACGTAAGCAGAGGATGGTGGAGCTAGTGGTGTAATCCACTGCTGGTCAGCCTGGCCAAATGCTGGATACTGTGGCTCCATAATATAAGAATGCGGTGTCTGCTCATCCAGCGTGTAATACGGCTTTGGAAGCCGTGAATCAGGAGACTCAGCTGCTGCTGATGGCTGCGTCGCTGGTATGCACTCCTCGTCATCATCACCTGAGGAGTGAGAAGGAGCCTGCGTGCTGTCATCTGGGCTGACAGGACGCCTGACCTCTAGCTTCCTTCTCTTCACCTCTTCAGCCATCTCTGAAGTACCAGAAGGTCCGGAACCCAAAGTTTTTTTCAACTTTGCAAATCCTCCCATTTTCCGTGCAGTCACCTTTGTTTTCGTTTTCCCCGGACTGCGAATGGGCTGGGTAGCGGCTGCTGGGACTGGAGCTGGAGCTGGGGCTAAAGCTGCAGGTGGCTGCTCCATAGCTGCTGGGGCAGAAGAAGGCCCTGCCTGAGCCTGAGAAGTAGATGGAGGTGGAGCTGGAGCATCCTCCTCGGCTTCAACACCATCCAACTCTCCTTCGGCCCATGCACGGTCATCGGGATCAAACTCAGCTGCATGATCCCTGGCTTCCCTCCTCTATCCAGGAGGCAAGTGCATGCTCCTCCTGGAATATCTGGTCCATGTCCACCTCCTCGGGTGGTGGTGTGGTGGAGGAATGCCTCTGCTCGTACGGGCCACCTGCGAATCGTGCAAATCGTGCCTCGCTGATCTTCTGTCGATCCTTGATGTTCTTTATGCGCAGCCTCATGTTGTAATGACAGAAGACCAGCTTCTCCAGCTGGTCTGAGGTCAACCTGTTCCTCCTTTTCGTATGTATCAGGTTGAATGTACTCCAGTTCCTCTCACAATGGGAGGAACTGGTGCTCTGGCTGAGTATCCTGATACCGATGGCAGCAAGTGGATTCCATCCACTCCTGGTGTTCACCTGAACCCACCACTCAGCTGCAAGAAAAAAACAAGAAGAGAAAAGGTAAACAATTAGCCCATCATCTACCATAACTTATATGAAAAGAAAATAAAATCTTCATCAAGCTATTACTATACCAGGTGACACTTTGTCAACTGAATATTTCAGATCAGCATCTGAGTATACGCTGACCCTCATCTTATACTTCTGCATCTGAAAATTTTATAAAGAAAAACATTAGTTGCCTGGTAAGGCTACTCCAATGTATTGAATGAACTCTAACTTACTTCTATCTCAGCCTCTATCCTGTCCTGCTGAGATCGGCACAGACGCTGAATAACTGCAAGTGTACCCCGCATCACCTCGTTGTCGTTCACCACCTATCCTCCATATTGGATGCGGGGGTTCAAAAAATATCCTGCAAGATTTTATTAGTTAACACTGTGCATATAAGACAATTATACAACAAAAATAATTTTTTAACCAAGTTACCTGTAGCATGGACATCGTGGTGCAAGGTCTTGTCCCATCGGTCATCTATGATCTTCCACCACTTTTTGTAACCTCTGGGATTTTTTTCTTTTATTTTCAGCTTTGCCCGGTCCATGGCATCATACAACGTGCCCATATGGTCCCTGTCATCTGAGTCTACCAACCTCAAGACAACTACCAGTGGCTCAATGATTGCCAAGTAGTAGGCAATCCTCTCCCAAAACCTCTTGTCAGTGATCTGCTTCTCAGACCTGACAAGAATCTCCAACTGATCTTTCTTGTCATGCAGGTTGTCCACCATATAGTTGTAATACTCCTCGGACTGTGTGAACCTAACCAATGCATGCCTGTGCCGGTGTAAACTCTCCAGCGCAATGAAGTTCGTAGCAAATCGAGTCGGACCGGGCCTAACAAGATCGTGCCCTCCTGTGTGTGATCTCATGATATGTAGGAGGCGGGGATGCGAATAAATAAAATATGTGTTTGTCTGCGCCTGCCTGACAAGTGTAGATACACCCTCCTCCTTGCCTATATCCTCTAATATGAGATCTATGGAATGTGCTGCACAGGGCACCCAGAAGATGTGCTTCCTCTTCTCCATCAACTTCCTCCCAGCCGCCTTATATGATGGTTCGTTGTCAGTGACAACCTGAACCACATTGTCCTCCCCGATCTTCTCCACCACCCCATCCATCAGAGAAAAGATGAAGTCGGCATTTTTTATCTTCCCAGAAGCATCTACCGACTTCAAGAATGTAGTCCCCTCGAACAAGACACCAAGAAGTTTATCATACTCCTCTTGGTGATACCTGTCCACCCATCGCACATAATTGTGCAACCCCTCTCCTTCCACAACAACTTAAACCCATCCATCCACTCCCTCAACTCCTGGACCTCCTCATCCAGGCCAGCGCCGTATATGTGTCTGCTGCCCGGGGCTTGCAAACCCGGTCTAGCCTCACCCACGGCATCCACCATCGTCTGGAAGTAGGGGCTGGTGGCTGCATGTGCTGGGATGCCTACATCAAGTTAAAAAAATTTGGGATCAGGCTAAAATTAAGTTTAAGTAAATAAAACACACATAATGTCAATTTTAATTTAAAAAGTGATACCTGCATGTAAAAACCATTTCACAATGTGGCGAACGGCTCTCTTTGCAGCCGTTCCTATTGCCTTCACCTCTTTCATTGCCTGTTTTATCCCCATCTGCCCAGCACTCTGTTTCCTAAATAAATACTCGTCACTCGGTGTAAATCGAGTGTTGGTAGAAGTGGAACGATGGTATGGCTCCTGTCTCCTGGGGTCAGTCTCTTGGTCCCGGGTAGGGCGAGCCGATGCTGATCGGCCCAAAGCTGGGTCAACTCTGGACCCAGACCCTCCTGCTCCCCTCCTCCTGTCCTCCTCCTCAGCAAAAGCACGCTTGCTATCGTTCCTAGCACGTCTAAGCTTGGAGTCCGAGGACTCGTCCTCGCTCTCTGGCTCCGGCTCAGCTGGTGCCTTCCCCTTGCCTTTTCCTTTCGAGGTAGGCAAATCGCGGTCCCTCCTCCTCTGGAGTAGCTCGTCGTGCAACTCCTCCCTCTGCTCGATCCTAACAGCCCGTTGAGAGGCTCTACCTGTCATGTAGCCTCTCATCTCCTCACTCTTCTCCCTGGGCACCTTGTCACATTTCTTGACATTCTCACCTGTTCCGACAATATGTTGTTTCAGCCGGAACACCCCCCCGTTCATCTCCTTCCCACACCATTTGCACTGTACCCTCTTCCTGACTGGGTCTACCATCTGCCCGTGTTCCCAACCCACGTCGGAAGCACGTGCTGGTGCTGCATCACCTTGATCGGCCATTACTTATATCTGCAAAAATTGTAAACACTACACTAAAAATGATTAGATAACATAAAAATTGATTTAGACGCTGTTCGGGAAGCAGACAACCCAAGTAACACACCATTCGGTATGTTTAAAGGGTTACGTATTTGCCGAAAACGGTCGTAAATTAACGTACGGGATATACGGAATTTTTCCCGTGCAAAATGAACTTAAACGGATAGTTCAAAACTTGGACGGACTTGTTCGGTCGGAAATCACAACGTTTAACGACACTCGGACTCGTCGGAAACACATAAGAATGGAAGTACAAAGTTTTCGGCGAAGAAATCTTACCAAAAACTGGTCAAAGATCGAATAAGACGTTGATTCAAGGCCGATCGGAGCTTGGATCGGCGGAATCGGATGAAGGAATCACTTGGAATCGCTGGAATCGCCGAAATCGCCGCGGGAAGAAGCTGGAATCGCCGGAATCGGTGCTGAATCGCTGGAATCCTTCTGGAATCGGTGCTGGCAGCTCGGATCGACGCCTAGATCGCCGGATCGAAGCTGGAATCGCCGCAGAATCGCCGGAATCGAGCCCTACCGCCGCGGGATTGATGGAATCGACCGCAGCGATCGATTCCGGCCCTAAAAGGGCCGGAATCGGTTCGATTCCCAGTCTAGAATCGAACCGGGAATCAAACCGGGCCAGTTCAACCGGTCTTCCGAAGGAATCGGTCGGATCGACCGATTCCACAAGGAATCGGTCGGAATCGGATCGATTCCGACCGATTCCAGGCGATTCATACCGATTCCGCGGAATTATTCCCGGAATCAGTCCTTCCGCCTGGAATCGGATCAGAATCCACCGATCCGATTTTGGAATCGGTCGGAATCGGTCCGATTCCACCGATTCCATAAACCATGCTTGCCACTGGTGTGGTGAGGCAAGTTGAGTCATCGGCCAAGTCAGAGGATCCTTGGGTTGTTGTTCAGAAATGACCCTCAGTGTGGGCCGAGGTTGAGGTTTTGACCTGGAAGGGTCTATGCTTGAGTGCCGTGGTTGGATGGGCTCAAAATGTAGCAATTCCATTGGAAAAAGCTAGTTTTTGGTAGCCGTATTTTTTTAAGGACCAGGGCAGAGGGTCTGATTCCTTGCCCTTGGTTAGTATGAGATTCTGTTGTCTAGGGCTCTAGGCAGAGTGTAGCTTGTGCGGGGAGCTTGCCCCTGGTCAGGTGTCCCCAGTGTGTTTCATCTTCAAGGTGGCAAGAGCAACCTATGGTAAATTGGTGGGCCATGTTGATGGCACAGTCAAATGATAGTGAGGCTAAGGTGGACTCACCAGTTGTTTTTCCATGTTAAGGACCTTTTCCTTGAGCTAGTAGCAGCCTTCATTTGCATGTCCCACCATTCTATGATAAGAATAGAAACTAATATTCTTGCTTTTTTGGGTCTCATTGGAGCACTTCATTGGTGGTAAGTTGATCAAGTCATTCCTCATGCAGATATCAAATAACTTCTTTGAACATTCCCAGTGAAAGTAATATGATTTGGCCATGCGCTCTTTCAATGAGGGTCATGGCCTTAGATCGTTCAAAGTCTTTTGAGGGGGCACTGAAACATTTTTCTTAACCTTGGAGTTGTTTTTCCTTAAGGAGGTGACATTTATTGTGTTGATGTGCTTGGAAACCAGCTGCTTATCTTAGAGATGGACTTGAGGAAAGACCACTAGGTGCACTCCCATGTTGATGACCTCATTGCAAATCATGGCTTCAACTTTTGATTTGGAAGCACTCCTCAATTGGATGCCCTATCGCCCTATGGTAGGGGCAGCAGTTTGGTTCTTTAGTCCTTCCAACATTTTCAAGTCATCTCATCCGAAATAAGCTGATCAAGTTGTTTTCCATGCACATGTTAAATAATTGTCTGGTGCATCTTTGTAGGAAAGAGTATAGTTTTAGTGCACGCCCTTCCTATGTGGGCCTTGATGTAGGAAGTTTTGGTGATGGACCCATGGTGGCACTCTTGCCCCTGGTGCTATTGTTTCTTGATGAGGAGGTGCTGACCGTGTTGTCACCACCGGCTGCCGGTTGTTTGCCTTGCACACAATTTGACTCAAGCATCACTCTTAATAGGTCACTAACAAAAGGACATTTTTGTTGGTGACATAGAGCAAGCTGAGGATTTCCTACGATGTTACATCTCCCCTCATACTGAGATAGCCTTAGATTGATTAGTCACTCGATCATAGCCCTTTGGGAGGGCATCATGCACAATGGGGGTGATAGACTTGGTGGCCAATCATGAGAGATCATGCACATCTCTTCTTCAGAGGGTTCCCTTGAGTATAATTGTTGACATTCAGTAGGCTATAGTGGGAGCATTGGTGGTGACCTAGCTTGAGAGACGTGGGGCCAAGAGATCATAGGGGCTCCTGAATTCTGTGTTGATTGTGTTGGGAATAGCCCAGCATTGGCAAAGATGGTCTTGAGCAACTGATTTTCCCACCAGGGTGTTGACTCAGAAAATGGGTCCCAGGTCAGCATGTTTTAAAAGAAGTGTGAGAAAAATAGGAGAAACTCTCACCTTGGTTTCACACTCACATTGATCCCCGAACTTTCATTCCTTGGCATTGCTCAAGCACCATGTGGGAGGAGAGTAAAGAAGAAATTAAAGACTTAAATCATGTAGGAAATAAAGTTATGTGGTCACCAGGAGCCGCGGGCTCTGCTTTGAATTGAATGAAGTTAAGAAAAAGCTGACCATGTGTACCTTAGCATAGAAAATAGGTGTGCAATTTCAACCTTCTCCTTTCTCTACCGGTTGATGAAAAAGAGTCTCCAACCAATGCTGACTTGATATATCTGTCAACAAGTAAACAAAGAACCAAGTTAAATAGACTAAATAAAAAACTATGTGAAGTGTATAAACTGTAAAAGAAAGAGGAAAAATGCAGAATCAGACAAGAACTCACCTAATTAGGGCAAGCCCTTAACATTTTTTTGGATTTTTATGATATAAGATGATGTAAGACTAATAAAAATAACCTTAAAATGATGTATACTAAATAAAAAAAAGATGTTCCAAGTGAAACTACTCCAATTGGAGTGGAAACTAATGAAGAAGGACCGATTCGGTCGGCCTGCAATCTGGCACCCTCAGTGCGACTTTGGTGCAGAAAATTCTACGGATGACCCCAATGTCAGAATTGGTGCCATCTATTCTAACAGATAGGGACTTGGAGAGGAAGAGTTTTTCTATTGATGACTTCTCCAAAATATGTTTGTGCAGCCCTGTAGAAATTCTTAAAGTGAATAGATGTTAAAAATAGAAAAAATAGAATGTGAATGCGCACCTTGGTTTTATCTAGCACCACGAGCAAACGACATGTAGGAATCAAGCTTCGTTTGTTGAAAATAGACAAGGATGCAGAGTAGAAGATTTCTTATGTTTAAGACTTTTGTAGCAAAATCCCTGAGAAATCTTTGTAGGCCAATGAAGATAGTCAATGTCGAGAGCACCGACCGGGCCTTCTTTCTTGCTTCAGATCGATTTCTCACCACCAGATCGAAGTAGAACATGAAAGAGAGCTTGTAAGGGAGTAGAGAAGGTTGAAGATGAGCTCTAGACATCATGGTTAACCTTAGATCATTGAGAATGACCTTCAATTTATAAAAGAAATAGACCCAGTGCAAACTGGGGAAGAGAACTAGATGCGCCCTTGGGTTGGGGGCGCAGTGCCTGCGCCCTCACAGTGAGGGCGCATCTAGTTTCCATAAATGCTTGAAAATTTTTTGAAACTTGCTTAAACTCGGATTACTAAGATGGACGCAGCCCCGACCTGGGGGTGTGATCAAATTAATCAATTTTTGAAGGGAAAACTTCCCAAAACTGGTTTAGAAAGTCGAAAAATGGGACAAGTTTCTACTTTTCGAAACAGGATGTGCCCCCAGTCTAGGGGCATGCAGGCTGAGGCCATAGTATGAGGGTGCATAGGCTAAGCCCTCTCCTTGAGGGCACACAAACCATGCCCCTAGTTCGGGGACAAGTTCAGTTCTTTCTCTTGCATGCACCTGCTTCGCAAGTCATAACTTGCAAACGGGACGTCCGTTTTGACTCCCGTTTGATGTGAATGAAAGAGGACTTGCAAATGTAGCTCCCTAAATTAATAAATAGACAGTACACAATTCAATACTTTTATATGGGATTGTAACTTCTGGTTTAAGATTCTGGTGATGCAGAAGGTTGGAGCAGTGATCTGAAAAGACACGGTTTCGATCAAAAGGTAGAGGGTCAACTCGAGAGAACTTAAAATAATGACTTAACAAGTCTAGTGTGACTCAAAAAACTTGGAATCATTGAAAAAGTTTGGAGCGACCCGGTTAACGTGAAATGAACGTCGAAAAGTAGGGAATCATCAAGAAACCCTAGAATCGACCGAAATGACTGTATGGCATTAATTGGATAATAAATGGTCAAGGTTGACCTGAAAGACAAGGAAAGGGCTGGTGGTCATTTTAGAGATGAATGATGCAATGCAATGAAGTACCTGTTGCAAAGACCATGCAAATCTTAAGAGAGGAATTACAACCCATTGTCAGTGATGATGTCACTGGAATCTTGAATCTAGTGATGATGTTGCACTTGATGAAAGAGCACATTGTTGATGCTTTGATCTCCATGAATGTTTCCACTTCTGCCCTCTTGGTGGAGTACTTTGTTGCCATCAAAATGAATAATTTGGAGTGCAGGACAAAGTTAAGATCACTCAGAGAGCCAATGACATTTAGCCCACATGGCGAAAGGCCATGGGAGCATGGATTAGGTGAAGGGAAGATGTGGGAAAATGAATCTTGTAAGCATGTAGTTGGCAAGAGTGATAGTGCCATACAAAGATAGAGAAGTCTTATTCTAGGGTTGGCCAATAATACCATTGCTGGATGATCTTCATGGCAAGAGCTTGAGAATTGATATAGCCCTGACAGACCCCAAAATGTGCTTCCTTAAGCACCAACTCTACTTCTTCATTATCGATGCATCTCAGTAAGATTCCACTCAGGCTCCTCTTATCTTTCTAGGATTGTGTACCTCTGGGATACTCTTCTGATGACCTTCTTCTCCTTTGCATTAGATCTATGTGGGTATGTCTGATCTTGATAGTACCTCACAATCTCATCATACCAAGGCTTCTCACCCACATCAAAATTTTCCAACTAAATCAAAGATATCTCTTCTTTATGTGATATTCCTTTTTGTCAAATCTTTTCTTGACCTTCAGAAAAAGTCCATCCATAATCACTGGGATTGACTCCTATGAACATGGATAGTACACACCTATCTGCCTAGTGATATTGATAGAGATGAAGCTAAGGAGGCTAGGGCATCAGCAAGAATTTTCTTAGCTTGAGGAATATGGACAAAGATGAGTTTGAAAATAGCTTGATGTAGCAAGAGGTGAGTTCTTGGTAAGTGTAGACACACCAAAATTTTCTAATTCAAAGCATAAAACTCATGTTTTATAGGGTAACATGTGTGATTGATCTTAGAATGATGTCGGGTCTTTTATTATTGATTTGGAGCTTTGTTGAATGAAATCTTTTATTATATCCCAGTGTTATGCAACCTTAGGAGGAGTGCTCTACAAGAGAAGCCTAAGTGGAGTTTTGCTCAGGTGTCTGGATGAAGAAGAAGCCAAATTGGTGCTAAAGGAAGCACATTCTGGAGTTCGTGGTGGTCATGTGAATGCCCAAGCCCTTGCTAAGAAAATCATTCAACAAGGGTATTATTGGCCAACTCTAGAAGAAGACTGTCGACTCTAGAAATGAGTTCCGGATCGGCACCTCAAGAGAAGGAGAAAGATAACATAGGGGAAAGAGGGGAGTGAATCGAAAAACACTCGAAAAGTAGTAAAAGGTACTCACCTCGGTCCCACACTCACATTGATCCCCGAACTTTCATCTCACGGTGTCGCTCGAGTACCGGAGACGGTTTGGGTCATGTGGGAGGAGAGAGAGGAGGAGATGAACTTATAACATGAATAAAAAGGTGGTCGCCAAGAGCCGCGGGCTCCGCTTTATGGAATAGAAACCAGATTAAGTTGAATTTGACCATGTGTATCTTAGCGTGGGAGATTGGGATGTGGGTTCAACATTCTTCTTCTTCGGCCGGCCGATGAAGAAGAGTCCAACCGATGCTAACTTGATCAACCTGTGCAACTAGAACAATAAACCAAGTAAAAGAGGCCAATTAGAACTATGGGAAGTGTAGAAACTATATAAAAGGAGATGAAACAAAGAAGCAATTGGAATAGAACTCACCGGATTGGGGCAAACCCTAACCCCTTTTTTGTTTTTTTGGTTATGTAAAATTGATGCAAACTAAGTAAAATATGCTCTAACAATTAAATGAACTGAGTTAAGAGAAACTTATAGAATGAAACGGCTTAAGTTGAAGCCAAGATGAGTGAAACAAGCCGGTTCGGGTAACTTTGCACCCTTCTGGCGCGACTTTGGTACAGAGAATGCTACGGACGACCCCAATGTCAGAATTGAGTGCTGTTTGTTTCTATAGATGGATAACTTGGAGAGAAGAGATTTTCTGTTGATGACTTCTCCAGAATCTGTCTTTAGAAGCCTGTAAAAGTTATGAAAGTGGGCGGATGGGGAAAATAGAACTTGGATGCACGTCCTCAGTGCAGCAATTGCCACGAACAAACGGCAAGTCATAATCAAGTGATGTCAGTTTCAGATGAAAGAGAACGAAGAGAGGAACAACTCCTATGTTGAATACTTTTGCAGAAGGAGTCCCAGATTTTCTACAGAAGTCGATGAAGTTGGTTGATGCAGAACACACGGATCGGGCTTCTCCTTCGCCTCGGGATCGATCTCTCGACAGCGGATCGACTTTGGACGTCGAGACAGCTTTGGGAGAGAGCTTGGACGACCTCAGGATGAGCTAGGCATGAGGGATTAACCTTGGGTCGTTGAGAATGGCCCTTAATTTATAGAGGATGGAAACCGGTGCAAAATATGGAAACTGGACCGACCGCGCCCTCGCCTTTCAAAGCAGGCGAGGGCGCGCAAGGCGCGCCCTCAAACCTGGGGCGCGCAGGGCGCGCCCTCAACCTGGGGGCACGGTCTGCGCACCCTCCTGTTTCAAAGAAAGCGGGGGCGCGTTACGCGTCTCACTACTAAAAGTCAACGGAATCTTCCAAAAATTGCTAAAAAATCGACTTGACAAATGTAATGAGCCCTCGAATCGGGGGCGCAGTACAAATAATCGAAAATCATCGATGACAACCTTCTAAAAAATCCGGTTTAGAAGGTGTAAATCGGGGCAACTTTTGATTTTCAGAAACTGACCATGCCCCCGCGTTTCAAAGGAAGCGGGAGCGCGCAGGGCGTGCCCTCCCATTTCAAGAGGAGCGGGGGTGTGGTAGACTCTCTCTCCTGCGCGCGTGTTCCGCGAGCCATAACTTGCAAGCGGGATGTCCGATTCAGCTCCCGTTTGTTGCATTGGAAAGAGGGCCTTCAACTGCACCTCCTCAAGTCAGTAAACTAGCCGGCATGACTCCTGAGACATTCGCACGGGGCTTTGACTACCGGTTTACCATTTTGCGAAAAGCCAAAAACCGCGGCGGAGATCCGGAAGGGCACGGTTCCGGTCGAGGAATCTCGGGTTAACTCGGGATGACTTAAAATGATGACCGAACAAGTCTGATAAGATCAGAAAACCTGAAATCATCGAAAAATCTAAGATTAACCCGGTAAACGTAAACTGAAACTTGGAAAAGTCGTAAAACCTTAAAATTGACCGAACTAGACGTATGGCCATGATTGATGAAAATATTCGGCTAGGATTGAGCCGGATGACCCAAAAAGACCCAGTGATTACTGGAAAGGCCTAACGCGTGGTCCGGGATAGCCGTGTCAGTACAGATCGAAAAGCCATAACGAAGAAACCGTTATAGACTAACGCCTACCGAAATGACTTGTTGGAAACCCCGAATGTCACGGAACACACGTGGGACTCCCGAGATGTTCAAGTATGGACCATTCAAGGTCGGTCATCGAGCAGGCTTCGTGTTTTTATGGTTCACGCGTGTCTCTCGCTTGAAGGTTATGGCATTATTCCAGAAATCATCGGTTCATTCCCAACTCACAAGGGGCTCCACCAACGTCCTTAGCTCATCTTCATGAGGTAATCCGAATCAGGTAATGGTCAAATAAATGAAGTAATCTGAATCAGACCAATTCGGCATGTCTACAGCTTGCCTCGCCTTGATGTCGGCTTTGCAAGGGAATGGCTTGTAGCGGAGCAGAGTGAAACATAGAGAAAGTGTAGCGAAGCGAGATGGATCGTAGTGGAATGTAGTGGAGTGAAATGGTGATGGACTAAAAAGGTGGCATCAAGGTGTAGATATAGACATGCTCAACGACCAGATTCGGCAAGACGAATCTCCTCAAGTCTCTTGGTTAACCGCCATGTTTCATCAAGTCTTCCTATGTTCGATTGGTAAGAGATGTGCCATTGGCATGAGATAAGAATAGCCAACCCCAATGCGGTGGGGAGTTCCCGAAACATGGGTTCGTAGGTTCATCATCAGCCGGTAACCCGATATTTGCGGTGTTCCTGTATTGTGATGGGCTAAAGTTTAAAAGGAGATTTGTTTTGAAAAAGTAAAAGAATACCAATCGAGCACATTCAGGCTCTTAGATTCATTTAAGTCTTCCAAGAGACAAGAATCAATTCAGAATGGAATGATCTCGAATTCTAAACGGCAAATGTTGAAGCTCAGACCGTGAAGATAGTGATGGTGCAAGTTCTGATCAAATAGGAGGCCCTTGGCAGGATAAGTTGACTGCCATGGTGGGATAAATAGCAAGATGGTTGTTGCAATGGCCACAGTGGTGATAGAAATGAAGGAGTTGGAGCACAAGGTGATTACCGAACACGGTGGGATTAATAGACACGGTGGGATACATGGTAGGATTAGAAAACACGGTGGAATATCTTAGAGGTCAGTGGGACTAGAAAACACGGTGGGATTAGAATGATTAGAATTAGGATACAAGATTTAATGATTAGGGTGAGAAGGTGAAGATTATGAAAGGATGTATGTGATAACAAAACAAAATGTAATGCAACTAACGCTACGTGATGCATGCTGGGCTCAAGAAAACAAAACAAAACTTGTATAACAAATAGTTGAAGATATAGATTGTCTATGAGGTCAAGATACCCATTCGGGAACCATCATTCCTCACAGCACAACTTTGGGCTTATCCGTGAGCACAAAGAATGACCCGACTGTCGTGGATTTTGATGAAGGGGATCTCGGGCCTGGTCTTCTTTGCATTCACGATCTTCAACATCAATGCATAAAATAAATACTAATGCACCTAATATATGCTAAGAAAATAAAATGATAACGGTGAGTTTTTGCTGTGATGACATGCTTTCTCACAAAAGAGTTCATGTGTCCTAATGAGGACACAGAGTAAAAGCTTCTTGGCAAAGTTGAGGCCGAGGTAATGATGACTCCTCCTACTGAGAATCCTCAGGGGAGGGAAGTGGCGAGCATCGCCTTATTGAAGTCTTGCAAAGAAAGCTCCTCGGTAGAGTTGAAGCCGAGGTTATGGTGACACCTCCTCCTAAAAATCCTTAGGGGAGGGAAGTGGCGAGCATCACCTTGTTGTGTAGTTCTCCTCGTTTGTTCTTCATGCCATAAACACTCGAAAAAGGAGATTAGAATGCCAATATGGCTTATCCCCCTTGCAAGTTGCAGTATGTCTTGACCTTTGTCAAGGGGTGTAAAGTTTTTCATGTGCTTGAAACACTTAGAAGGAAGAGATTAGAACAACAATGCAGCTTATCCCCCTTGCAAGTTGCAGTATGCCTTGACCTTTGTCAAGGGGTAATAGCCTTCTTAAGGGTGTAAAAAAAATAAAGCAGCAAATACGCAAAGAAAAATTTGAAACATGAGAGACTAAGAATAAATATAAATGTAAAGACAAGAATTCAAACCAAGCATGGTGAAATATTTTTTTTTGTTTTAAAAATTTTGTTGGAATTTGACAAAGAAGTTTTTTGAAAAGATTCAAATTTTTTTTGGGATTTTAAAAATATTCATTTTTTTGAAGTTTTGAGAAATTTTTTTGGAGTTTTGAAGATATTCAGCATTTTCTTGGAGTTTTTTGAAAATATTTTTTTTGGAGAGAAAATTCAATATTGACACAAGTTCTCATCATTTGGTTGTTTTTCTAGGTTCACTGATAGATACCATGTGCAAAATGGGGGTCCTTACTCAGAATCTTTCCGACCTTCAACCTTTAATCGACTAGAGTTTAGCTTTGAATTGGTTGGTCCGCCCGCACCTTGGGAGGTTAAGAATGAAGAATTGATAAGGAAGTCCTTGATAAGCTTTGGAGATGGTGAGAGGGATTTCGCTACTCACACCTAATTGCCCATTGGGGTTCGGCCTCTTCAGGTCTTTTCTACATATGGCACTCACTTAGACAAGTCTTTGACTTGTGGGGTCATTGCCCATCTTTTGGTGCCTTTTTTTCATTTTCTACTTTTCTGGGTACTCATTTAGACAGGCCCATATTTGTTTAAACCTGGGGTTCATTGCCCATCTTTCGGCACCATTTTCTTTTGAGAAGTTGGACCTTTCGAGATAGCCTTCTACTAAGGTGGTGGATGCTTTCGATACTCTCCCCCTCTAGTCCCCTTTGCCTATCTTGGACCGAACAGAAGAGAGTAGGGTGAGGGTTTTCCTTCCACCTCTAAGCCTTGACTAGCTTCTCTCGGGTGTTGGGTCATCCGGATTCTGGGATCAGGACGTGTTGTGTGTGTTGTGTGTGTAGAATGGTATCTACCCTCGACTCCTAGACAACAATCTAGAACATGTGGACTTAAGTCATACTAGTAGTTCTCTCCATTTTTTTTGAGGTAGATTACATTCCATAGGTGAATCAATTGAAAACATGCCATGCAATGTAAAGAATTTGTTTAATAAGAACAAGGTAGCTAAAAATATCGTCAATCATGAATTTCTCTCAATTAAAATTCTCATGTGAAATTTAAAATCTTTTTTTTTAAAAAATATTGCTTTGCAGATGACATAATGATGATGAATGCAATTTCATGTAATACCTGAGAGAAGAAGAAGTTCATTGCTGATGATGACTTTGCTTGTGCTTGCCTTGCCTTGTCTGCCATGCCTTGCCTTGCCCAACTGCTTCCACTGTTGATATGCACCATATTGCATTGGATTGAAGATTCATAGTCATAGGATGAAGTGAAAATTTGGAGGATCTGATTTAGCATGGCGGAGTCAATATTAATGATGTAAAAGGCAAAGATTGTGGTATCACTCAGAAAATTTCTCTACCTTGATTTTTTTTTGTTGAAAGTAAAACTTAGAGAATGAAAGAGAATTTGAAAGGAAATAAACATGCTTGGAAACAAAAGTGAGTTAAAATGGGCTCTTGGGCCCGTGAGTTGAAAGTGGGCTTGAAGGCCTGGGAGTAGTTGGAATCAAGAGGCACGTGAGCCCAAGATTTGAATGTGGGATAGAGGGCCCGATTGATGTTGATGAGCATGAGGGCCCAATTGGAGGTTGAGCCCGAGGGACCCAATGAAAAGAGTGGGCATATGGACCACATTTAAATGGTTGGGAGCAAAATTGTGATTTGTGATGGGCTCGCTAGCGCCATTGAATAGTATGGGTGCGTAATCCCAAAGTTGAAGAAGTGGGGGCACGGGGGCCCGATTTCGAAGAAGTTTGGGCACGCAGGCCCGATGGTGAAGAAATGGGGGCATACAGGCCCGAAGCTGAAGGAATGTGGGCATGTGTGCTCGATGACCGACCTTGAATGGTCCATAATTGAAGGTCTCGGGAGTCCTGCATGTGTTCCGTAACATTCAGGGTTTCCGAGAAGTCATTTCGGTAGGCGTCGGTCAATGACGGCTTTCGTTACAGCTTTTTCGATCTGTACTGACACAGCTATCCCGGACCATGTGTTAGGCCTTTCCAATCATCACCAGGTCTTTTCGGGTCATCCGGGTCGATTCTAGCCGAATATTTTCATCAACCGGGGCCATATGTCCGGTTCGGTCAATTTTAAGGTTTCCCGGCTTTTCCGAGTTTCGATTCACGTTTACCCGGTTAATCTCAGATTTTTCGATGACTTCGGGTTTTCCGATCGTACCGGACTTGTTCGGTCATCATTTTAAGTCATCCCGAGTTAACCCGAGATTTCTCGATCGGAACCGTGCTCTTTCGGATCTTCGCCACGGGTTTCGGCTTTTCGCGAGAGGGTAAACCGGTAGAAAGCCCCATGCGAACGTCTCAGGAGTCATGCCGGCTGGTTTACCAACTTGAGGAGGTGCGGTTGAGGGCCCTCTTTCCAACACAACAAATGGGAGCCGAATCGGACATCCCGTTTGCAAGATACGGCTCGCGGAACACGTGCGCAGGAGAGAGAGTCTACCGTGCCCCCTCTCCCTCTGAAAGAGGAGGGCGTGCCCTGCGCGCCCTTAGACTGGGGGCGCGCCCTGTGCGCCCCCGGTTCCTTTGAAAAGCGAGGGCGTGGTCAGTTTCCGAAAATCGTAAATTGCCCCGATTAGCACCTTCTAAACTGGATTTGTGGAAGGTTTCCGCGGAGGATCTTTGATTATTTGTACCACGCCCCCGGTTCGGGGGCGCGTTACGTATGTCAAGTCAATTTTTAGCAATTTCCGGAAGTTTTCGGCAAATTTTAGCAATGAGACGCGTACCGCGCATCCAGTTTCTTTGAAACTGGGGGGCGCGCAGACCGCGCCCCCGAGGTGAGGGTGCGCCCTGCGCGCCCTTAGATGGAGGGCGCGCCCTACGCGCCCTCGTCTCCTTTGAAGAGCGGGGGCGCGGTCGGTCCAGTTTCCATATTTTGCACCGGCTTCCTTCCCCTATAAATTGAGGGCTATTCTCAACGACCCAAGGAGGATCCCCCATGTCTAGCTCGTCCAGAGGTCATCCAAGCTCTACTCCAAAGCCGTCCCAACGTCCAAAGGCGATCCAACATTGAGAGATCGATCCCGAAGTGAAAGAGAAGGCTCGATCCGGACATTCTGCATCAACCGACTTCATCAACTTCTGAAGAAAATACGGGAGTTCTGCTGAAAAAGTCATCAACATAGAAGTTTTTCCTCTCTTCATCCTCTTTCATCCAACTGACGGCACTCAATTCCGACTTGCCGTTTGCTCGTGGCGATTGCTGCACTGAGGGCGCGCATCCTGGTTCTATTTTCCACATCCACCTTGTTTCAGAATTTTTACAGACTTCTACAGGAGAATTTCGGAGAAATCATCAACATAGGAACTCTTCCTCTCCAAGTCTTATGTCTACTCCAACAAACAGCACTCGATTCTGACATCGGGGTCGTCCATGGCATTCTCTTCATTAAAGTCGCGCCAGGAGGGTACAAAGCTACCCGAACCGGCCTTCTTCAACCAACTCGGCTTCAACTCAAGCCGATCCACTCCATAAGCTTTCTCAACTCATTTAACTCAGTTTATTTACTGTTTTAAAGCATATTTCAGTTCATTTGCATCATTTTTACATAATCAAAAATACACAAAAAAGGGGTTAAGGCTCACCTCGAAGCCGGTGAGTCCAATTCCAATTGCTTATTTCTCATCTTCCCTCTACAGTTACTACACTTCCCATAGTTCTAATCATTTTATTTCACTTGGTTTATTGTTCTAGTTGCACAGGTCTATCAAGCTAGTATCGGTTGGAGACTCTTCTTCATCAACTGGCCGAGGAAGAAGAAGGTTGAACCCATATCCCGATCTCCCGCGCTAAGGTACACAGTCAAAACAACTCAATCTTGTTGTTATTCTTTAAAGCGGAGCCCGCGGCTCCTGGCGACCACCTTTTATTTATGTTCTAATTTCATCTCCTCCTCACTCTCCTCCCACATGACCCGAACCATCTCCGGTGCTCGAGCGACGCCGTGAGATGAAAGTTTGGGGATCAATGTGAGTGTGGGATCGAGGTGAGGAGTCTTTACTGCTTTCCGAGTGTTTTCAATTCACTCCCTTTTTCCCATTTTCCATCTTTCACATTTTCTTGAGGTGCCGATCCGGAACCCGTTTCTGGAGTCGATAGTGTGCCCGATGGAAGGAAAGGGGCACGTAGGGCCAATTGGGGAAAAGGGGCATATGGGTCCAGTTGAAGGAAAGGGGCATGCATGCCCGATTGATTAAAAGGGGCACGTGGGCCCGGTTGAAGAAAAGGGGAATAAGAGCCCAGTTGATTAAAAGGGGCACATGGGCCCGGTTGGATAAAGGGGGCACATGGGCCCGGCTGATGGAAAGGGGCACATGGGCCCAGTTGATGAAAAGGGGCATAAGAGCTCGATTGACGAAAAGGGGCATAAGTGCCCGAAAATGGGGCATAAGGGCCCAAAAATGGGACATAAGGGCCCAACTGAGTAGGATGGGGTGTGGGCCATGGCCCTAAGATTGACAAATTTTGGACCCATGGGCCTGATTGATGGTTGTAAGAAGGATAAAGAAAGGGCAGTGGCCCTAAGATTGAGGAATTGTGGGCCCATGGGCCCGATCGTTGATTTGGAGGAGAATAAAGAAAGGGTCTGTAGACACGCAATTTTGTTTTCATGAATATTTTTTGAGTAACCTTGCAAGGGAACCAAGTTTTCTGGAAAAATCAAGTTTTTTGGCGCATTTCGAAGAAGATCGATAGGCGTTGACCAGGGTCAAAGTGCCCTATATACGGGGCACCAGGCGCCCTGTATATAGGGCACCTACACCTGGTCTGACTGACTAGACAGATTGATGGGACAGTTCTGCAGATAAAGTTGACCTCTTCTTAGCTATAAAAGGACCCCATTTGGAGGCTTGAGGACACACCAAGGGCGCCCCCCAAACTCTCTCATCCACCACAACACTCCCAAGGCCTTACAACCCCTCTCCAAGCTCTCAAACCGTTCGAAAACCCTCTTCCAAAAACCCCAAAAACCTGCAGTTTCCTTCTTCAGAAATATGATTTTTCTTTGACTTTGAGGGCCTCTACACTCCATTTCCCTTACATCTAGTGCCAAAACACTCTACCATTAGTTTCATTTGAGTATTGGCTGTTGGAAGAACTCCTTCCATCTTGGAGGTCTTCCTACACTCCACGGCGACACCGCGAAGAAGGGAAGAAAATCTGCTGAAACCAGTCCCTGGTGCCCCATAAATAGGGCGCTTTGACTTTGGTCAACGCGCCCCATCAAGGGGACACCTGCAGCACGCGCCCCATATATGTGGCACCAGCAGGGGCAGACTCCGTTTTTCATTTTTTGAATTTCTTTTACCCTCCCTTTTGATCCTTTGCTCCCCCCTTTCATTTTAACTTTCATTAACATGTCATTTAGCATATATTGAGCCACTCATTTGCATTTTCATGCTTATTTAAACCTTCTAAATAGGGGTTGTGATTTAGTCCCAATCCGATCAGTTCCTTCCCACATGTTTACATTCGAATTTGAGCATGATTCTACACTTTCACTAGAACTAATGATCCTTTCACTTATTTCTATGTTTTCTTATGGACATTTTTAGGTAAATCCGGCCGAGGCAGAGCTTCAACCGGATCAAAGACGAAGGACTCACTAAGCTCTCTTCTTTTGGCCGGCCGAGAGAGGAGAAGTCGGAACCCAACATTCTCCCCGCTTCCAAAGGTATGACGATCATTTTTATTCTTCATTTTTATTTCTTTCTACTATATTTTAGAGCCTTTGGCTCCTTGCGACCACAAACACTAACATCCCATCCGCCAAGACCCAAAGCAAGCGTAGGGGCTGGAAAAGGGAGATCTACGGATATCCCATTTCGGGTGCTTACACCTTTTGGCGACCACGGTGGGACCGACTTTGCTTTAATGAATTCTTCTCTTCTTTCCTAAGAATGTCCATTTGAAAAAATGCTTATTTTCGCTCTAATTCTTATTTAAGGCATTTCCATTTCCTTGCATTGCTATTTACTTGCTTACATGCTTGTTTGTTTCCTTGAAGCATCTTCTTGTTCCTTCCGATTTACTTGCCTTTCATTGGTCCTTTTAAAAAGCATAGCGATCTGATTTCTAACTTTGATTATCAACTTATTTCACCTTAGCATTTTAGATATCATCTTCTTTCATCCCTTGTTAAGTATACTTGTCTATTTCCTTCTAAGCCTAGTTTTCCTTTAGCAAATCTTTCAAAGCATGCTTAGTTAAATTAGTGATTTCTTCTGTCCTAGTTTAATTTCATATTATTGTCTTGTTTACTTGCTTCCTACAGCATCTTGTTAATCTTTGTACGCTTTTATTTTCTTCTTGGTTGCTTCTTATTTCTTGACATTTCACTCGTATTTAATTTGCATTGGGGTTTCGGCTCCTTAGGTCATCCGAGAAGGGAGGCACTCTCCTCCCGAAGCCCCACACATCCAAACACCCCTCTTGGTGGTTGCCAACTCCTCCTTCGGAGATTCCCTCTCGGAAGGACTGGGTAGCTTCCATCAAGGCCTCCGTAAGTCCCCAGACGTGAAGGATTCCCTCTTCACTGCTCGAGCTGGTTGTACCCTTTTTACCCCAAAACCCAGAGTACCTATTACCTATCGTTGTGAAAAGAGTGACAACCTTAGATTGCTCGGCGAGCATAGGGTCCTACCCATTTATTTGAGTGAACAATATTTCTCTTAACAAGCCATTAATTTGAGGTTGAAACAAAAAAAAATTGCGTTAATCATTCCAAGGTCTTTGCTATTACTTGTTTGCAAACGAAAATTGAAAATTAAACAAAAATCACAAAATCACCTAAAAAAACCAAAACAAAAATTTGCTTGAGGTTAATTTGCTTGATAACTTGCTTGTCCAACAAAAGAAAATCAAAACAAAAAAGGGTCAAAAATAAAAACTAAAAAAAATCTTCAAGCTTTTATTTGTCAACCTTCTTTTTCTGTTGTGTTTATGAATTTAAGGTCAGGATGAGTTATCGAAATGGCGGATCAAAGATACGAGCAACTACAATTGGAGTATGACCAATCTTATTTCTACCCTGATGCCGCATGTGCTGTCAATGAACCCAAAATTCTCCCCAAACCTAGTCAAAATTCTCCTCAACCCAATCCAAATTCACTTTGGGAGGCATTCTCTCATGCCGACCCCACTCAACTTCAGGCTATTGAAGCCATTCTCAAGGGAAGGTCACCCGCCGAACACATCCCTCCCGAAGGTGGTCTTCACATCTCTACCCGTCGGTCGGTAGCACATCAACCCAATGTGCCCACTCATGGCCATTCTTATACCGGGCTCGTAACCCCAATCTCTCCTCATCTGGTAGCTAATCTAGATCACCCTGATCCAAATGCCGTTGCTCCTTCTAGGCCACTAGTTCATTCTTCTAATCATCTCAACCCTACTCACCCTTTGGTGTATCCCCCAATGTACCCTTCTTATTCGGCCGCTTCGGCCCATCCAATCCAAGTTCCGGTGCACCAAGCAACCACTCCTCCTCCTCCTCTTAGGGAACCTTCTGTCGATCAGGCCATGATTAACAAGATCAATCGCATGGATAAGCAGTATAGAGAGCTTAGACATTTAATCGACACCAAGGAAGTCCCCAAAATTTCTCTTTTTTCTCTCCCTACTTTTTATCTACCTCCCTCTGAGATGCCTGTATACCGCCGTTACAACAGAACCGGTAATCCCTTCATTCATATCAAGGACTTTCTGTATGAGTCGGTAATGTGGAAAAATGATCCAAGGGCCCTTGCTTTTTCTTTTCAGAAGATCATTAGAGGGTTCAGCTTTAGAGTGGTTCTACTCGCTTGACTCTTTGGAGGCGAGTAACTTTGAAATTCTCGAAGCTAAATTTTTGCAGAGATATCAAGACAGGGTCGGACCAACATATTCCATCACCGACCTCATGGCCGAAAGAATGAGAAATGATGAAGATTTTACCAGATATGCTGATAGGTGGTGGTCCATGGCAGAAAAGCTTACTGATTCCATTTCAGAACTAGGGCAAGTGAAGATGATCATCACCAATGCCACTCTGGCCTTAAAAAAATGCTGGTTTTGCATCACCCCACCTCCATGAGTGAACTCTATGAGAGGGCACGGTACATTCAGACACAGCTTAGGGACTCGCCTATCATGAACTTGTTTGATCCTAGACCCCGAGTTGTCAAGAAAACCACTTTTACCACAAACGGCCCAGTGATTGAGGGCGTAGTGACAAACGAGAACCTCAATGTTGTAGGGAACCCACCTAGTATTTATCAACACCAGTTTAGGAACCCTGAACAAAATCAACCATTTAGAAACCCATGTCAACCTCAGTTCCATCCTTGTCAACAACAAGCTCTGTTCCCTCAACGACCGCAAGCCCTAGTTCCCCAACCACCACGGCAACAACTTGCCAACTACAACCAAGCACCCCCTCCCATGGCTTATGAACCCCAAAAAATAGGACCTAAGAGAAACCATTACCCGCCATTGCCGTACTCTCTCATGGACATCTTTAATGCACTCATGGCGGCAGGGCAAATTGCATTGCCAAGGGAGAAGCTAGAGTGGCCTCAAAATGCCAACACAGAGCGATACTGCCTGTTTCACAGATATCTTGGGCACACCGTGGAAAATTGTTTTCAGTTCAAAGACCACATCCACGACCTTAATGAGCAAGGTAGTATTGACTAGGACCAGATGGGGGAATATATCAGAATAGTGAAAAATCAACCTCAATGGCAGCACGCACCAGCTCAGCAGCAGCAACAACAGAACCCCGGCCTGGGGATCATTCAAAATCCTTTACCTCCACATGCACCTGCACTGGAAACCAACACGTTAATCCCATCTTGATCTCTTCTGAAGAGTATCATGATCAGGGCCAGAATTGGCAAGTTGATGGAGCCACCTCCGCCATGCACGCCAACCGAACCGTCCATTCCATACCCCGAGCTACATCAGCCAACTCATTACTCTCAACCGGCCACCCATCATCCGAGCACCATCACAACCCATTGTAAGACCACCAGCCATACAACTCCAACTAGGACGGACCTTAATTCGCCAAGTTGACCCACCGCAAACATCACTCCCACTAGGACCCCGAGCAATTGTACCTTCACAACCTACCTACCATACTATGCCTCAAACCACCATCATTACACCCATTGTAAGAGCTCCCATCATTTGACCTAACACACCACCCACCGCTACCATCTCAACTATAGCTCCTCAACTTGCCACAGTACTCAGGAGTGGGCGCATGTTCCAATGGGTCTTTCCCTAGTCTGGTCAATCAGGATTAGTACTAGAAGAAGAAGAAGAACACATTGAAGAACCGTTGCCTGGGACATCTTATGACTTGTTGAAACATCTTGATAAAACCTCGGCACGGATCTCTATTTTAGAGTTGATCAAAAGATCCAAAGTTCATCAAGAGGTTCTTCAACAATACTTACAGCGGATGATGGTGAATGAGAGTCTCCCTCCAAAAAATATCTCATCAGTTCTGGTCCCGAGAAGTGAGTACCTGGCCCTTACATTCACAAAGGAAGAGTTGGCCGACCAGGAAATAAGGAAATGTGCCTTATGCATCACAGTCCACATCAATGGAGTAGGCATCAAGTCATGTTTGGTCGATACTGGAGCCTCCATTAACGTTTTGCCACCAGAAACATTACGTCTTTATGAAATTTCAGAAGAGGATGTCTGGCCATCTCAAATAACAGTGACCGCAAATGATAATTCAAAGAAGCCCGCTGACGGCAAGATTACATTAAATGTGAAGCTTGGACCCCGAACAGTCACTGTTGACTTTCACATACTTGAGATGGATCCGACATACAAAGCTATTCTGGGACATCCCTATTTGGAAGCACTAGAGGTAGTCGCCTCCACCAATCACCAGTGTCTCAAATTCCTTTATAAGAGACAAGTGATTAAGGTGACTAGCATGCCCCTAGATCATCCATCATCTCCACCACCACCCCTCAGGTTGTCAAACAAGCCGATTTTGACAATCTTGGATCTTCCAGAAATAAGTAGGCAGCCCAGGCAAGTGTGGAGAAGGAAAAGAGAGAAAAAATGAAACTATTGGTTGGCACATAATGAAGAGTTTGGGATACCGAGAAGGCCAAGGACTTGGCAAGGAACTGCAAGGCATAGCTGAGCTAATCAATCTAATGAGGCTACAACCAAAAAGCGGGGTTGGGTATGATGGAACGACTGTGAATGGTCAGAATAGTCAATTTGGTTGAAGCCTTAATTAATTTAAAAGAACAATTCCTTTAAATTAAATCAAAACCGTTATTCGATAAAAGTTTTTACGGCTTTCTGATCATAAAGGGTACAAGCCACATCCTATGATCTCAAATGACTTTGGGGAGTTAAATAACATCCATTGAGCCTTTCCATCATCAATTAACACACGGATTTAAATCCTCGTTCATACAATGTCCCGGTCGGTCAGGGGTTCGGCACTGACTGTCAACCCCTAAATATTCCAACTCTATGAAATCTTGTACTCATGAATGGATCAACTAGAAAACTCCTTTTCCAATTATCCTATCTACCTTGGCCAAGGATTTAGAGTACTATCCATAGGACATTCTCTCTCTCCTACCGAGAGTGAACGATCCCCTATTGTCCGCTCAATTGCCTCCACCAGGTTTCCCATATACCCAATCCATTAACTATATAGGACCACAATACTAAGTGATCCATCAGTCAATAGTCAAAGTACACAGTACGCCTGGCAAGACATCTTTGGCGACTCAGGTCAAAGATCCAACCGTGCTATTGAGATGTAAGAATAACCTGATAGACAGTTCGGTAAGATACCGATCAGGTTTTCCTAAATTGGTCAGTTCAGTGAACTCATTCCACTAATGAGAACCTATGTGTGTATCTCAGTGTCCCCACACTGCTGACCAATGAGATCGGTCATTCTCATCAGATGAGAAGACATCACACACACTAGTCTATCCGGATTCTGGTTGTCCAGTCTCAAGGATCCTATGACTAGGAACATTTAGATCACATACCTCTAGATGATCGATCTCATTATCATGATCTCATCATGATTCAATCATCATTGCATGTGATTAAGGATTTCATTACGATATACGCTTCTAATAAAAGCTAGTAACGAAGTTTTGCCTATTTAATTGAATGAGATATTCCTAGAAATGTCGAATCATATCATATATGATTGGCTTGTAGGGCATACATTTCTATCAGTTACAACCAAAAAGTGGGGTTGGGTATGATGGAACAACTGCGAATGGTCAGAATCTTAAAAGCATATACTTTTTTGGATGCTTACAAAAGTTTTTCATCAAGAAAAAAACCATTCAACTGGCTGAGAACAAGGAAGAACAAGAGATAGAGCAAGAGAAGAGAAGAAGAACCAATGACCCTGAAGATGACTTGTATCCTAAAATATCTCTTTTGTTTTCCACTAATGAAGAAGGATCAAGCAATGAACCACTCGAGGCTGAACCACCTGTTGACCCACCCAAGGGTCATATTGCCAAACCGACTCGAGAAAGAGTCCAACCAACTCCTCAAGGGCCTTCCCTCATTATGTCATCTTTTGGAGCCGATGCCCCAACTTACTGTGATGCTCTCCCCGGGCTTCTTGGCCCGATCCCTATTTCTAGGCCCCTGTGCCCAACTTATGGGTCCACGTACCCACTTGTTGCTCTTGGGCCATCAAGCCCCTCTATTAAATCTGGGCCTTTGTGCCCATTTTCTCTAACTCTTGGGCCCTCAACCCCATCTCCTAAACCCAGGCCCTCGAGCCCGCATCCTCCTCTTATTGGGTCCATGAACCCGCCTTCTTCCATGATCATCCAGCCTACTGGCCCATCATCTCTTTCTATCAACATTGGGCCCGTAAGCCCCCTTTATCAAACATTGCTTGAAATTTTCCCCTCTTTATCAATATCTCCACCTACTCTGGCTCCCACAACTGATCTCACCCCAAATCGGGCACCTGAAGCTCATTCTGTCTTTGTGTTTAGTGCTTCCCAAAAAAATGTCCTCCTCGAAGCTTAAATTTTGATCAAGGAAACATCTCAACTTGCCTCGGAAGGGCATTCGCCCCAAGGAGCCACCAGATTCTTGATTGACCTCCTTTGCCCTCCATTCTCTCCAATAAATTCCACTCCATCCACCTCCTCTTCCTCCCCTTATTTACCTTCTTCTTCTTTATGTTTAGTTTTTAATAAAAATAGGACAAGAATTAGAGGAAGGAGAGTTCCAGAAAGAGACCTACATCAGTCAGCTCAGAAAAGCTTAAGATGTGCCAAACAACCAGAATATTTGAAAAATGCGATCTAGCTAGATGAAATCCAATATGAGGAGAAGAATAACATTGATCAAACTTTTGGGGTTTCTTTCTCTCTTAGTTCAATATCACCTACATCCAACAAAAGGCATTCAAGGGCTATGTAATTGCTGAACACCTTGCCTATCATCCTATCCCAATCTTTGATTCTATTCAATCAGAATTCCCCGACGAAGATTTGATGTCCATTTGTTCTTCCAATCTGTGGACTTTATATTTTGACGGGGCATTAAACTCTCAGGGTTGAGGGATAGGGATTGTTCTTCTGTCACCCAAAGGTGTCACCATTCCATAGGCTTTTCAGCTCCATTTTCTAGCAACAAACAATATAGTTGAGTATGAAGCCTTATTGGCCGGACTGGAGGATGCTCACTTCTACGGTGTCACTAAACTAAGGGTGATTGGTGATAGTCAGTTGATTCTCCACCCAGTGCTTGACAAATACCGCACATCTCATCCCGGGCTCAGGCCATACCAAGAACTCACTGCCTGTTACATCAAGCCATTCTCCAAGCTCGAATTCATTCATGTTCCTCGTGCTTAAAATATTCTTGTCGATGCTCTCGCTTCTCTAGCATCTTCACTATCTGTCCCGCTATGTATACAGGTTAGGACGATCTATGTCCACTGATGAACCATTCCGATAGTAGAAGATGCACGATTCTTGAGGGTTAAAGAAGAGTTTGAAAGGAAGGAATACATTGAGCAAAAGGAGGAAGTATCCTTGGTCGAGTTGGAAGAACTAGAAGAGGGTGAGAAACCATGGTATCATGAGATTGCAAATTACTGTCAGGATCAAACATACCCACCGGGATCAACTGCAAAAGAGAAGAAAGCCATTAGAAGAATCTCCTAGAGATACACCATCTTAGGTGGAGTGCTTTATAAAAGGAGTCTGGCCAGCATTCTATTAAGATGCGAAGAAGAAGAAGAGGCTGAATTGGTGCTTAAAGAAGCACATTCCGGAGTATGTGGAGGCCATATAAATGCCCAAGCCCTCGCCAAGAAGATCATCAGGCAATGGTATTATTGGCCTAGTCTGAAAGAAGATTGCTCGATCTTTGTCTAGCACTGTCATCAATGTCAACTTCACGCCGACAAGATTCATTCTCCCACATCTTCCCTTCACCCAATTCATGCCTCATGGCCCTTCGCTATGTGGGCTTTTTGATGTTATCGGACCCCTTGGTGACCCAAACTCTACAAACAAAACCAAATCCTTCATCCTAACGGCAACGAAGTACTTCACCAAGAGGGCGAAAGCGGAAGCATACGTAAAAGTTGAGGCATCAACAGTCTGTACCTTCATCAAACGCAACATCATTTCTAGGTTCGGGATCCTAAGCAACATCATCACCGACAACGGACCACAATTCATCTCTCAGGAGCTGTGCGACCTTTGCAACAGGTATTGCATCAGATTACATCATTCATCTCCATATTATCCTCATGGCAATGGTCAAGAAGAAGTGACCAATAAAACTCTAATAAAAATCATTAAGAAGACATGTAAGTCTAGCAAGTACGCGGACTGGCCGGATAAGTTAGTTGATGCTCTATGGGCCTACCGCACTTCTATTTGAACCCCAATGGGGAAAACCCCCTGTGCCTTGGCATTTGGGATGGAGGCGGAAGTACTATATGAAGTGATCATTCCTTCCCTCCGAGTCCAGATCGATCAAGACATCCCGATAGATGAACGCCGAGATTCTCTTCTCGCGCAACTCGAACTCTTGGATGAAAGGAGGTTGGCTGTTACCGAACATGCTAGATCTTATAAGAATAGACTTAAAAGATTTTACCAGAAGAGGGTGGTGGAGAGAAAATTTGAAGTCGGTGAGGTTGTGCTTAAAAGATTATTCATTAAGCCTGGCGGTCCTCGCTCCAAACTTCAACCTAATTGGGAGGGTCTGTATGTAATTTCGGCTGTTTATCCTGGTGGTTCTTATGTTTTTCTGTTATCTTTATCTTGATAAGGCCTATGTTCCTTGACAAAAGATCAAGGCAAGGGACTAAGCCAAAATAAAGTTCTAATATCTTCTCTCAAGTGGATGTTGGAACAGAAGAAGGCATGCCAGCTTCATATCCCATACACTTAGAGGAAGCAACAAAAAAATTTTCAAAAATCGAAAAACAAAAGTGGACTACCCTGACCCCTATTAGGACTTGCATTTAGTATTGCATCTATCAAAATAAGTAATATTTAAGATGTTGAAGACCTCAAGTCTAGAGGGGGCTGAGCTTGAGAACCCCTTCAACAAAATTAGTGAGGGCTCAGTCATTCCATAGGCTTACGGATAGGCCAAAGTTGAATATGCGGGGACGACGGTTTTTCATGGATGTCCTGACCTATTATGTTCAACCTATATCTTCAACTATTTTCTTTTACTTAGATGTTTTTCCATAAACCCAGCATGCATCATTTCATACATGCATCACCTCTTTCCTGTCCACTATGAACATTTTAAAGATGGTCTTTTATAGCCCCAAAGGAGGTCTTGATTTTTCAGAGAATCAGTTTCCAACATGTTTTAACAATGATTTCATCGAAACAAGAAGTTTTTCCATGTCGAACTGAACTGGTATTGTTGAGTAAAATCTTAAGAATTTGATGGAACCAACCTTGGTTGATTGGCTGTCTCCTCTTTACTTTCCGCAATTTACTTTTCAATGCATTTCTACTGGGTCCCGCACACCATGCAGTTCGGGTCCTGGTCGATAACAATTCTCCCCCACGTGGGATTTTAGTTATTTACTATTTTTCTCTTTAGCCAATCAACCAGAGGGAAGGTTTCGATAAGACAAAGGGTTATCTCGAAGTCCGATAAAGTTTTATTTCACTCAACTAGAACGATAAAGGCGTGTCTAAATCGACACCTTGGCGTCACCTTTTTAGTACATTGCCATTTTGTTCCGCTATGCCTCACTATGCTTCACTACATTCGTCTGCGCTGCATTCATGTCATTCCCCTACAAAGCCGACGCCAAGGCGAGGCAAGCTGTAGACACGTAATTTTGGTCCAGTTGAAGAGCTTAAATTCTTGCGGGTAAGGTTGACCGACTGGATCCAAGAAGAGCCATAGCCTATCAAAGGCGGAAGGTCAGAATACTTCGGACTAGGCACTTTCTTACACGTGATGTCTACTTTTAACCCTTGGGTAACGATGAGGGGCACCTATGGCAAGCAAGGCATAGGATGAGATGGTCGTTTCTTTCACACCGAACAAAAAAATCGAATACTTCAAAAACACCAAACAAATTCATAAAATCAAAATTCTTAAAAGGTAAATATCCAAAATACTAAAAAAAATTAAAATCACCAAAATACCAAAAACATTATAAAAAACTCAAACAAATCAAAAATTTCAAAACACCTAAAACTTTGCTTTCTAATTGACTAGTTGTCTTTGCATTCATATTTAATTTCAGTCTTGCATATTTCCTTTTATGCATACTTATATTTTTCTATTATTCTACCTTGATAAGGCCTATGTCTCTTGACAAAAGATCAAGGTAGTTTTGCCCTCTTCTCGCAAGGGACTAAGCCTAAATAAAGTTCTAATTGCCTTTTGAGTGAACGTATGGAGTCAGCAAAGGAAACAAACAACTGTCACTATACAATAGAAAGATACATCAATGATAAGGAAGGGGCAGGCACATCACAAATCACCGCCTCCTTCCGCTGGGGCCTGATCACCTGGAGGTGGCATGGCATGTCTCTCCTCACCTCTCCTCCTATGACTACTAGTCTGAGAAGAACCCGAGTGAGTAGGTCCCCTCAGCGTGGTCCCGCGGGAGTCGGAACGGTGGGAATGGCTCCGAGATCAAGACTGGAGCATCTGCATCATCATCATTTGATGATGCTCTACCTCCAGTCGAAGGAGCTCTCTGGAGTGCTCAAGGCGAAGATGAAAGATCTGCTCGGACTCGGGTCGTGATAGCTCAACCACACGAGCCTCTAGCCTCCCAACCTACAAGATAACATAGAGATGTATCAGCTACCGAAGAAGCAGTTAAGGATAAGAATCAAACTCATACCTCCTGTGTCAGCTCCTCTATCCTCTGAGCAGTCTAAAAAACAAAAGAAGAAGCATTAGTCTATGAGTTCCAAGTTCAAAAATCTGAATAAAGACTCCGCACCTCAGAAGAAGAAGGACCAATATCTGGAACACCTACGAGGGGCTCGAGCTCGAGCTTCCTCTGTAGCTCCATCACCTACCGAAAAAGTGTTCAAGAAAGAAAGAAAACAATGACAAACAATGCAGAAGAACATGTACCTTATCTCGGAGATCCGAGGGTCCGCTGTCAGTAGGCGGAACACCCCCCGCGGAAAGATCGGAGATCCTCGCCCAAAGATCTTTGTTCTGCAAGCAGAAAAAATGTCAGAATCAAGCAGAATGAAATAGAAGCAAGTCATAGAGATTCACCTCTGTGGTAAGGGCCTGCACCTGCTCCTTCAGCCGGGCAATCTACAAGAAAGAAAGAAAGATTAGCAAGGCAAATAAAGGAAGAAAAACAACATAAGAAAGAAATGATGATCACCTCAAGGAGAAGACCCGTCTCAGAAGAACTGCTCCCAGGGTCGGTGGGAATGAAGGGGGCTGGATCAGCCGGCAGATGGTGAGGAGGGAGCTTGGGACCCATGGGTTGACCATAGTCGAACGGCTCGAAAGGGGCCTCTGATGGCCTGTCAAAAACCGCCGGCTCAAGGTTAGTTGGGTGGGGACCCAACTCCAGCTTGGCTACACGCTCACGGAGCCGTGAAATCTAGAAAAGAAGCAAGGAAAACAATCAGAAACATTCATTCAGGATATTAAAGGAGGGCAAAAACATCACCACATCGTCACGCCCACACAGCTGTCGGCGTGCACCTTGGTAGCGACGACGCTGAAAGAAAAAAAGAAGGATTAATTAACAGGCAATGGGAAAGGTACGAAGCAATAAAAATACCCGTCACTCTAGCTCGGCCTCCAAAGATGCTGTCCCTGCCCTCAAGCAAGACAACTCCTCCTGTATACTCTGCAAGCAACAAACGGTCAGATACTAAGCAAAGAAAGAGCAGTGTCAGGAACAACAAATGCATACCTCTCCACCCTCGGTGAAAAGGTGGGCAAAAGTCCCCATGTAGCGACGCACATAGTCGCTGCTGTCAAGAGCACTAGAAGTCACTGGGGTGCCACTCCTCTTCCATATCCGCACAGCGAACTGGCCCTCCTTCTTCTAGTCAATCTCCTGGATTAGGCCATGGGTAGAACAACCCAGGCACGGGTAGGGAGGAAGGTCCACGCACTCCTGGTGAAGCCCCAGTGAGCACATCGTAAGACGCACCCACAGAGGCTCCATCTCATTTAGGCAGATCAGAAAGGTGTCACGGCCAAAGACCGGACGACCCTCCAACACCCACGGCTGCTGATCTAGATGAATGTCTAAATACGGGCGCCACACCACCTGAAAAAGCAAGGCAGGACAGTGAATAAGAAGAACCAAAAAGCTGAATGAAAAAGTGGTAGGATACCTCGTGGTGGGAGAAGCAGAGCAGCTGCCTCCTCAGGTTCTCCACCTGGTAAGGGTGAGAGGAGGCAGATCGGTTGGCAACCCAGCTGCCGATAAGTGGATACTCAGGGTCCTCCTTTAGCAGGGCACGACCCAGGGGGATATGATAATAACTCCATACCTGCCAATAAGCTCAATTAGTCAACCAAAACAAGGCAAAATTGACAATGGACAAAAGAGGCAAGGCATACCTGAAGGAATGGAGTAAAACCGGCTACTGAAACCGGGCAGCTCTCCATCGCCAACGAGGAGAACAGGTGTGCCAACATAGCAGCACCCCAGGCGTACTCACTGACCTTTGACAGGTCAGCAAGGAATGGGAGTAACCGCAGATGCACCCTGTCCATCTTCGAGGCTAGCAGAAGACCGGTCAAGAAGATGAGGAGGAACCGGCGGAGATCGAAATCAGCTTGGACGGTACCCTCCTCGCCGACTAGGTAACCCTCAAGCAAGGCTCCGACGGGCTAGGATCGGCCGAACTAGAAGCTCCGGCAGAAGTAGAAGCTCCGGTGGAGCTGACCTCTTTGTCATCTGCATCATTTCAAAATGTCAGAAACAGGTCAGAAGCAGAAGAGTGAAGAAGACGGGGGCTTGGTGACCAGGGGCCCCATTTATGGGGCGCCTGGACCAGGCGCCCCCTTGATAGGGCGCTTGGCGTCCCCTTGATGGGGCACCAGGCAGAGCCTAGCACCCCATCAAGGGGGCGCTAGGGGGCTTGGCCCCCTTCTTTCTCCCCATTCCGATCCGGAATGACTCCGGATCGATTCGGTCTCTTCTACGAAAATGAACATAACGAAATAAACTACAAGTTTGCAGTTGGGAGAAACTTACTCTGGAATCTGCACAGCATGCTCACACTCCGGAAGAACCCCGCTCGGTAGAAAAGTTTGAAAATTTGATGGTAAAATGAGAAAAAAGTGCAGGGGTGAGAATATAAAGTGTCATTACCAAAATTTTAAAATTTTTTGAAATTCCATATAACATGTTTTCAAACTATATTCCTCATAAAAAGACACAAATTTTTCAGCAAACATTGATGATCAATTCCTTTTTCGCATATTTTGCTGGTTACTAACATCAACAGGACTCGGACACAACTGGAATGAAAAGAGCTACACCAAGCAAGTCCTAGACCTATACTGATCAAGTCCTAGACACAACAAAAGCAGACAACATACAACTGGACACAACTAAAAGCAAATACAAGTCATCAGCCGCGGAGCTTCCTCAGTCTCGCCATGTACCGACTCTTCCAGACCTTGTCTTCTTCCATATAGGCGCTCGGAGAGAAACTCTTGCAAATTCCCCAGATAGCAAGAATGCTCTGGCATTCTTCATCGTTAGCCGCCATGCCCGTTTGGCGATCCTTGACGGACAAAATGTGGGAGAGACGAGGAACCTTGAGCCGTGGTTGGCCCAATTGCAGAAAGCACCGATGTGGGTTGTAGATGATGAAGGAGGAATCAGTGATCAATCGAAGATACACCCTAGGATTGGTAGAGGCACAGACATTCTGGTGCATAACAGCCTCGGTGGGACGGACAAATCCGGCACAGCTCATGGCCGAAAAGTACGCACGCCAGTCAACGCGGGTCTTCACCGAAGGACACTTGTTGATCACTTTGTATTCCATGTAGAGACGGCTAGTGAGAGGCTGGAGTGAGCTTCGAGCAAAAAGCTGGGAAGCCATAGCCGGTCCATAGCACACGTTGAACTTGAATTGCCAGTCAGCCTAGCACATGAACAGAAGAATACTGCCAAACATGGGCCTACCAACACTAGCAGAGGTCATACCATCATAGAGATAGCCCAACACTGAGTGGGCTATGCACTCGTTGGACCAGATGCCCTGAATGCAAGGAAGGCAAGTGGGATCAAGCCACCCATCCTCACACGAGTAGAGGGGTACTGAGGAAAGGCAAGTGGTGACACCTTTGGCACCAGGCAATAATAGAGTTTCATTGTAACCTGCACCCTGAATCACGCCAATGGACCAATCTGCCAATGCTTCGGTGTAAATACGCCCACCTACCATAATGGATTGAGCCTCTCCAGTTGTCATGAAACCGTGAAGGAAGTCCAAACCAGTAATCGGTCCAATAGGAATAAACATGGCCTGGCCGTAACCAGGCATAGCACATAGCCCCAGGAATAGTTCCACCTCTTCTAAGAGGATGGTACACTTGAAGGTGTCAAAGACGAAGGTGAGTGTGTCAGGAGGCCACATCTCGAGAAGTCCACCTGCCAGAGAGAAATCCCAGAAATACTTGAGAAGATGGTTGGTGTGGACCAGAATGCCGGAAAAGCTCCACCCGCTCAGAATAGACCACACGTGGATGTTGATGGCGGCCATCAGTCGAGCTATCCACAGCACCTGTCCATAACGACGAGCGCCGAGGAAGTTTGGAAGGTCCTGTAGAATAACCACGTGATCAGAAAAAGAGAGTTTCAGAACAAAACAAAAGGGGTGCCTAATAAGGTCACTACCACTCCCATGGATACTCGGTTCCGGATATGGCACGGAACCTCGGAAAAACTCTTTATCTCAATTGGACAAGTCGGACGGGAGGAGGAGGAAGCAATCGGAACAACAAGAGGAGGAAGGCACTGTAGCTGGTGTGGGGGAGAAGAAGAAGGGGTCCCCCTTCTTATAGACCCGAAATGGCCACCTTGGCAAGGAGCAGGAACAAATTCTGCGCAGGTGCCCCACTTATAAGGCACCTAGTGCCCTGTAAACAGGGCACCTGGCGCCCTGTAAACAGGGCACCTGGCGCCCTGTAAACAGGGCACCTGGCGCCCTGTAATCAGGGCACCTGGCGCCCTGTAATCAGGGCACCTGGCGCCCTATAAATAGGGCACCAAGCGCCCTATAAACAGGACGCTTGGAGCCTTACATGGGCCATTTATCTAGCATAGTCTTGCATATATATCGTTGAAGACCTCGGGTCTAAGAGGGCTAAGTCTGAGAACCCCTTCAACAAAATCGATGAAGGATTCAGCCACTTTTTAGGCACATGGATAAGCCAAAGTCAAATAAACGGGGACAACAGTGTCTTCACGGATGTCCTGACCCGTTGCGTTTGACCTATATCTTCAACTATTTTCTTATACTTATTTGCATTTTTTTAAACCCAACATGCATCATGCATCTTTACACATCATCTCATGCATCGTCATACTCATATTTCATACCAACCCTACCATTACAACCTTTCTATAGCTCTTAGAGGGGGCTTTGTTCTGCCCAGAAGATCCGATTTTAACCATGTTTCAACGATGATTTCATCAAAACAAGAAGTTATTCCATTCCGAACTACACTGGTATTTCTGAGTAAACCTGATGAATTTAAAGAATCCAACCTTGGTTGATTACCTGTTTCATACTTACCTTTCGCAATTTACTTTCTACCGAGTCCAGCACACCATGCAGTTCGGGTCCTGGCCGGTAACAATTCTCCCATTTGGGATGTTAGTTACTTTCAGTATAGTTCTTCTACCTAGTCAATCAACCAAAGGGAAGGTTCCGATAAGACAAAAGGCAACCTCGAAGTCCGGTAAAGTTTCATTCTGCTCAACTAGGACAAGGAAGACATGTGTAAATCTACACCTTGGCGTCACCTTTTCAGTCCATTACCACTTCATTCTGCTACACCTCACTACGTTTCACTACATTCGCCTGCGCTACATTCGTGTCATTCCCCTACAAAGCCGATGCCAAGGCGAGGCAAGCTGTAGACACGCAATTTTGGCCTAGTTAGAGAGTTTAAATTCTTGTTTTTATGAAGAATATTTGAAGAGAACCATGTTTTCTGGAAGAATCAGGCTTTTCGGCACATTCTGAAGAAGATCGATAGGACGTTGACCGGGGTCAAAGCGCCCTGTATATAGGGCACCTGGTGCCCTATATACAGGGCACCAGGCGCCTTGCTTATAGGGCACGAGGCGCCCTATAAATCAAATCGATTTGACCGGCCAATTTGACCACTCGCAGAGACTCAACTTATCGATTTGACATACATCATGATGCTGGCGTCCTATATATAGGGTGCTTTGCCGCGTGGAATTGCTTTTCGGAAATGTCCAAAGTACCCTCTTTTGGGCTATAAATAGACCCCCATTTGGAGTTGGGAGGAGGTTCCAACTCCGTACCACCCTAGAGTTCATCTAATACCACGTTTCTAAGCCATCTACACCTCCCATAAGCCTTTAAACTAATCTAAGATCACCCACCAAAAGTCCCAAAGACCTGTTGTTTCTGTCATCCAGAAACACGGTTTTTTCTCCACTTTGAGAGCCTCTATCTGTCTCTCCTCTTTCATCCAGCATCCAAACCATCCACCACTAGCTTCATTTTCATATTGTCTACAAGGAGGAGCCCTTACTTCGTCCCGGAAGCCGCCCAGCACTTCGGAGCAGCATCGCGAAGAGGGGAATAAAATCTGCTCGAGCCAGACTTAGTGCCCCATATACAGGGTGCTTTGACCTTGGTCAACGTGCCGTATAAGTTGGGCATCTACAGCTAGCACCCTATATATAGGGCACCAGCAGGGGCAGAAGCCGGTTTTGCAATTTTCGGTGTCCGATCGCCCGTCTGATCGAGTTTTTGTCTTCTGTTTTCATCTTAAAACTTTTCATCATTTTATTTGGCATGCATTAGATCATTTTGCACCTCATATATATTTAAAAACTTACCAAAAATAGGGGTTGGGATTCCGTCCCGATCCGGTTAGTTCATCCCCTTTCGCATGATTTAGAGTCTATACCAAGCATGATGCTATACTCACGCCAGAGCTAATGATCTTCACTTGTTTTTATGTTTCTACGGAGGACATTCTTAGGTGAACCCGATCAAGGTGAAGCTTCAACCCGATCGGAAGTGAAAGAGCTCACTCAAGCTCTCCTCATTCGGCCGGCCGAGAGAGAAGTTAGAACTTAACAATCTCCCCCTTTTCTCATTCACAAAGGTACGATGGTCAAGCTTGTTTTCATTCCATTTGCTTTACCTTTAATCATATTTTGGAGTCTTTGGCTCCTGGCGACCACACCCACAAACACCTACACACAAACAACTGACTCTTCCGAGTGCCTACACCTTTTGGCGACCACAGTGGGACCGACTTTGCTTTAGTGAGTTCTTCTCTTCTTTCCTAAGAATGTCCACTTGAAAACATGCTTATTTTCGCTCTAATTCTTATTTAAGGCATTTCCATTTCCTCGCATTGCTATTTACTTGCTTACATGCTTGTTTGTTTCCTTGAAGCATCTTCTTGTTCCTTCCGATTTACTTGCCTTTTGTTGGTCCTTTTAAAAAGCATAGCGATCTGATTTCTAGCTTTGATTATAACTTATTTCACCTTAGCATTTTAGATATCATCTTATTTCATCCCTTGTTAAGTATACTTGTCTATTTCCTTCTAAGCCGAGTTTTCCTTTAGCGAATCTTTCAAAGCATTCTTAGTTAAATTAGTGCTTTCTTCCATCCTAGTTTAATTTCATATCATTGTCTTGTTTACTTGCTTCCTACAGCATCTTGTTAATCATTATATGCTTTTATTTTCTTCTTGGTTGCTATTCCTTGACATTTCACTCGTATTTAGTTTGCATTGGGGTTTCGGCTCCTTAGGTCATCCGAGAAGGGAGGCTCTCTCCTCCCAAAGCCCCACACATCCAAACACCCTTCTTGGTGGTTGCCAACTACTCCTCCGGGGATTCCCTCTCGGAAGGACTGGGTAGCTTCCATCAAGGCCTTCGTAAGTCCCTAGACGTGAAGGATTCCCTCTTCACTGATCGGGCTGGTTGTACCCTTTTTACCCCAAAACCCAGAGTACCTATTACCTATCATTGTGAAAAGAGTGACAACCTTAGATTGCTCGGCGAGCATAGGGTCCTACCCATTTATTTTAGTGGACAATATTTCTCTTAACAAGCCATTAATTTGAGGTTGAAACACAAAAAATTGCGTTAATCATTCCAAAGTCTTTACTATTACTTGTTTGTAAACAAAAATTGAAAATTAAACAAAAATCACAAAATCACCTAAAATACCAAAACAAAAATTTGCTTGAGGATAATTTGCTTGATAACTTTCTTGTCCAACAAAAGAAAATCAAAACAAAAAAGGGGTAATAAATCAAAACTAAAAAGAATCTTTGAGCTTTTCTTTGTCAACCTTCTTTTTCTATTGTGTTTATGAATTTAAGGTCAGGACGAGTTATCGGAATGGTGGATCAAAGATACGAGCAACTATAGTTGGAGTATGACCAATCTTATTTCTACCTTGATGCCGTATGTTCCGTCAATGAACCCGAAATTCTCCCCGAACCTAGTCAAAATTCTCCGCAACCCAATCCAAATTCACTTTGGGAGGCATTCTCTCATGCCGACCCCACTCAACTTCAGGCTATTGAAGCCATTCTCAAGGGCAAGTCGCCCGCCGAACGCATCCCTCCCGAAGGTGGTCTTCACATCTCTACCCATCGGTCGGTAGCACATCAACCCAATGTGCCCACTCATGGCCATTCTTATACCGGGCTCGTAGCCCCAATCTCTCCTCATCCAGTAGCTAATCTAGATCACCCTTCTGATCCAAATGCCGTTGCTCCTTCTGGGCCACTAGTTCATTCTTCTAATCATCTCAACCCTACTCACCCTTTGGTGTATCCCCCAATGTACCCTTCTTATCCGGCCGCTTGGCCCATCCAATCCAAGTTCCGGTGCACCAAGCACCCACTCCTCCTCCTCCTCTTAGGGAACCTTCTGTCGATCAGGCCATGATTAACAAGATCAATCGCATGGATGAGCAGTATAGAGAGCTTACATGTTTAATCGACACCAAGGCAGTCCCCGAAATTTCTCTTCCTACTTTTCATCTACCTCCCTCTGAGATGCCTGTATAACACTGTTACAACGGAACCGGTAATCCCTTCATTCATATCAAGGATTTTCTATATGAGTCGGTAATGTGGCAAAATGATCCAAGGGCCCTTGCTTTTTATTTTCAGAAGATCGTTACAGGGTTCAGCTTTAGAGTGGTTCTACTCGCTTGACTCTTTGGAGGCGAGTAACTTTGAAATTCTCGAAGCTAAATTTTTGCAGAGATATAAAGATAGGGTCGGAACAACATATTCCATCACCAACCTCATGGCCGAAAGAATGAGAAATGATGAAGATTTTACCAGATATGCTGATAGGTGGCGGTCCATGGCAGAAAAGCTTATTGATTCCATTTCATAACTAGAGCAAGTAAAGATGATCATCACCAATGCCACTCCGGCCTTAAAAAATATGCTGGTTTTGCATCACCCCACCTTCATGAGTAAACTCTATGAGAGGGCACGGTACATTCAGACACAGCTTAGGGACTCGCCTATCATGAAATTATTTGATCCTAGACCCCGAGCTATCAAGAAAACAACTTTTACCACAAACGACCTAGTGACTGAGGGCGTAGTTACAAACAAGAACATCAATGTTGTAGGGAACCCACCTAGCAATTATCAATACCAGTTTATGAACCCTCAACAAAATCAACCATTTAGAAACCCTTGTCAACCTCAATATCAACCTCAGTTCTAGCCTCGTCAACAACAAGCTACGATCCCTTAGTGACCGCAAGCCCTGGTTCCCCAACCACCACGGCAACAACTTGCCAACTACAACAAAGCACCCCCTCCCATTGGCTTTTGAACCCCGAAAAATAGGACCTAAGTGAAACCATTACCTGCCATTGCCGTAATCTCTCATGGACATCTTTAATGCACTCATGGCGGCAGGGCAAATTGCATTGCCTAGGGAGAAGCTAGAGTGGCCTCAAAATGCCAACACAGAGCGATACTACCTGTTTCACAGATATCCTGGGCACACCGTGAAAATTTTTTTTCAGTTCAAAGACTACATCCACGACCTTAATAAGCAAGGTAGTATTGACTGGGACCAGATGGGGGAATATATCAGAACAGTGAAAAATCAACCTCAACGGCAGCACGCACCAGCTCAACTGCAACAACAACAGAACCCCGGCCTGGGGATCATTCAAAATCCTTTACCTCCACATGCACCCGCACCTAGAAACCAACACGTTAATCCCATCTTGATCTCTTCTGAGGAGTATCATGATCAGGGCCGGAATTGGCAAGTTGATGAAGCCACCTCCGCCATGCACATCAACCAAACCATCCATTCCATACCCCGAGCTACATCAGCCAACCCCATTACTCTCAACTGGCCACCCATCATCCGAGCACCATCACGACCCATTGTAAGACCACCAGCCATACAACTACAATCAGGATAGACCCTAATCGGCCAAGTGGACCCACCACAAACATCACTACCACTAGGACCCATCATCATCCCGCCCCGAGCAACTGTACCTTCACAACCTACCTACCCTACTATGCCTCAAACCACCATCATTACACCCGCTGCAACAGCTCCCATCATTTGACCTAACCCACCACCCACCGCTACCATCTCAACTATTGCTCCTCAACTTGCCATAGTACTCAGGAGTGGGCGCATGTTCCAAAGGGTCTTTCCCTATGCCGGTCAATCAGGATTAGTACCAGAAGAAGAAGAAGAACACATCGAAGAACCGTTGCCTGGGACATCTTATGACTTGTTGAAACATCTTGATAAAACCCTGGCACGGATCTCTATTTTAGAGTTGATCAAAAGATCCAAAGTTTATCAAGAGGTTCTCCAACAATACTTACAGCGGGTGATGGTGAATGAGAGTCTCCCCCCAGAAAAGATCTCATCAGTTCTGGTCCCGAGAAGTGAGTACTTGGCCCTTACATTCACAAAGGAAGAGTTGGCCGACCAGAAAATAAGGAAATGTGCCTTATGCATCACAGTCCACATCAATGGAGTAGGCATCAAGTCATGTTTGGTCGATACCAGGGCCTCCATTAAAGTTTTACTACCATAAACATTACGTCTTTGTGAAATTTCAGAAGAGGATGTCCGGCCATCTCAAATAATAGTGACCGCATATGATAATTCAAAGAAGCCCGCTGACGGCATGATTACATTAAATGTGAAGCTTGGACCCTGAACAGTCACGGTTGACTTTAACATACTTGAGATGGATCCGACATACAAAGCTATTCTGGGACGTCCCTATTTGGAAGCACTAGAGGCAGTCGCCTCTACCAATCACCAATGTTTCATATTCTCTTACAAGGGACAAGTGATTAAGGTGACTAGCTTGCCCCTAGATCATCCATCTTCTCCACCACCACCACTCCTCGGGTTGTCAAACAAGCCGATTTTGACAATCTTGGATCTTCCAGAAATAAGTAAGCAGCCCAGGCAAGTGTGGAGAAGGAAAAGAAAGAAAAATGAAACTATTGGTTGGCACATAATGAAGAGTTTGGGATATCGAGAAGACCAAGGACTTGGCAAGGAACTGCAAGGCATAGCTGAGCTAATCAATCTAATGAGACTACAACCAAAAAGAGGGGTTGGGTATGATGGAACGACTGTGAATGGTCAGAATCTTAAAAGCATATACTTTTCTGGATGCTTATAAAGTTTTTCATCAAGAAAGAAACCATTCAACTTGCTGAGAACAAGGAAGAACACGAGATAGAGCAAGAGAAGAGAAGAAGAACCAACGACCCTGAAGATGACTTGTATCCTGAAATATCTCTTTTGTTTTCCACTGATGAAGAAGGATCAAGCAATGAACCACTCCAGGCTGAACCACCTGTTGACCCACCCAAAAGTCATATTGCCAAACCGACTCGAGAAAGAGTCCAACCAACTCCTCAAGGGCCTTCCCTCATTATGTCATCTTTTGGAGCCGATGCCCCAACTTACTGTGATGCTGTCCCCGGGCTTCTTGGCCCGATCCCTATTTCTAGGCCCCCAGGCCCAACTTATGGGTCCACGTACCCACTTGTTGCTCTTGGGCCATCAAGCCCCTCTATTAAATCTGGGCCTTTGTGCCCATTTTCTCCAACTCTTGGGCCCTCAACCCCATCTCCTAAACCCAGGCCCTCGAGCCCGCATCCTCCTCTTATTGGGTCCATGAACCCGCCTTCTTCCATGATCATCCAGCCTACTGGCCCATCATCTCTTTCTATCAACATTGGTCCCGAAAGCCCCCTCTATCAAACATTGCTTGAAATTTTCCCCTCTTTATCAATATCTCCACCTACTCTGGCTCCCACAACTGATCTCACCCCAAATCGGGCACCTGAAGCTCATTCTGTCTTTGTGTTTAGTGCTTTCCAAAAAAATGTCCTCCTCGAAGCTTAAATTTTGATCGAGGAAACATCTCAACTTGCCTCGGAAGGGCATTCGCCCCAAGGAGCCACCAGATCCTTGATTGACCTCCGTTGCCCTCCATTCTCTCCAATAAATTCCACTCCATCCACCTCCTCTTCCTCCCATTATTTACCTTCTTCTTCTTTAGGTTTAGTTTTTAATAAAAATAGGACAAGAATCAGAGGAAGGAGAGTTCCAGAAAGAGACCTACATCAGTCAGCTCAGAAAAGCTTAAGATGTGCCAAACAACCAGAATATTTGAAAAATGCGATCTAGCTAGATGGAATCCAATATGAGGGGAAGGATAACATTGATCAAACATTGGGGGTTTCTTCCTCTCTTAGTTCAACATCACCTACATCCAACAAAAGGCATTCAAGGGCTATGTAATTGCTGAACACCTTGCCCATCATCCTATCCCAATCTTTGACCCTATTCAATCAGAATTCCCCGACGAAGATTTGATGTCCATTTGATCTTCCAATCTGTGGACCTTATATTTTAACGGGGCATTAAACTCTCAGGGTTGAGGGATAGGGATTGTTCTTCTATCACCCAAAGGTGTCACCATTCCATAGGCTTTTCAGCTCCATTTTCCAGCAACAAACAATATAGTTGAGTATGAAGCCTTATTGGCCGGACTGGAGGATGCTCACTTCTACGGTGTCACTAAACTAAGGGTGATCGGTGATAGTCAGTTGATTCTCCACCCAGTGCTTGAAAAATACCGCACATCTCATCCCGGGCTCAGGCCATATAAAGAACTCACCGCCTGTTACATCAAGCTATTCTCCAAGCTCGAATTCATTCATGTTCCTCGTGCTCAAAATATTCTTGCCGATGCTCTCGCTTCTCTGGCATCTTCACTATCTGTCCCGCTAGGTAGACAGGTTAGGACGATCTATGTCCACCGATGAACTATTCCGATAGTAGAAGATGCACCATTCTTGAGGGTTAAAGAAGAGTTTGAAAGGAAGGAATACATTGAGCAAAAGGAGGAAGTATCCTTGGTCGAGTTGGAAGAACTAGAAGAGGGTGAGAAACCATGGTATCATGAGATTGCAAATTACTGTCAGGATCAAACATACCTGTAGACACGCCAAATTGGCTTGATTCGGAGCCCTAGACTCTTATTCCATAGGCGATATCTTTTATTTGACCGTTATCTAATCCGGATTACCTTATGGAGATGAGCTAAGGACATTGGTGGAGCCCCCCTTGTTAGTTGAGAATGGACTAATGATTTCCGGAATATTGCCATAACTTTCAAGCGAGAGCCGCACGTGAACTGTAAAAACACGAAGCCTGCTCGATGAACGACCTTGAATGGTCCATAATTGAAGGTCTCGGGAGTCCCGCATGTGTTCCGTAACATTCAGGGTTTCCGAGAGGTCATTTCGGTAGGCGTCGGTCAATGACGGCATTCGTTATGGCTTTTTCGATCTGTGCTGACACGGCTATCCCGGACCATGTATTAGGCTTTTCCGGTCATCACCGGGTCTTTTCGGGTCATCCGGGTCGATTCTAGCCGAATATTTTCATCAACCGGGGCCATACATCCGGTTCGGTCAATTTTAGGGTTTCGTGGCTTTTCCGAGTTTCGGTTCACGTTTACCGGGCTAATATCAAACTTTTCGATGACTTCTGGTTTTCCAGTTGTACCGGACTTGTTCGGTCATCATTTTAAGTCATCCCGAGTTGACCCGAGATTTCTCGATCGGAACCGTGCACTTTCGGATCTTCGCCCCGGGTTTCGGCTTTCCGCGAGAGGGTAAACCGGTAGAAAGCCCCGTGCGAACATCTTGGGAGTCATGCCGGCTGGTTTACTGACTTGAGGCAGTGCAGTTGAAGGCCCTCTTTCCAACGCAACAAACGGGAGCCAAATCGGACATCCCGTTTGCAAGATACGGCCTGCGGAACACGCGCGCAGAAGAGAGAGTGTACCACACCCCCACTCCGCTTGAAAGAGGAGGGCGCGCCCTGCGCGCCCTCAACCCGGGGGCGTGCCCTGCGCGCCCTCAAACCGGGGGCGCACCCTGCGCGCCCCCGGTTCCTTTGAAAAGCGGGGGCGCGGTCAGTTTCTTTAAATCGCAAATTACCCCGATTAGCACCTTCTAAACCGGATTTTTGGAAGGTTTCCCTGGAGGATTTTCGATTATTTGTACCGTGCCCCTGGTTCAGGGGCGCGTTACGTATGTCAAGTCGATTTTTAGCAATTTCCGAAAGTTTCTGTCGATTTTTAGCAGTGAGACGCGTAACGCACCCCCGCTTCCTTTGAAACAGGGGGGCGCGCAGACCGCGCCCCCAAACTGGGGGCGCGCCCTGAGCGCCCCTGGTTTGAGGGCGCGCCCTGCGTGCCCTCCTCCTCTTTGAAAGGGGGGGGGCGCGGTCGGTCCAGTTTTTAAATTTTGCACCGGCTTCCTTCCCCTATAAATTGAGGGCCATTCTCAATGACCTAAGGTTAATTCCCGGTGCCTAGCTCATCCAGAGGTCGTCCAAGCTTTTCTCCAAAGCTGTCCTGACGTCCAAAGGCGATCCGAAGTCAAGAAATCGATCCCGAGGTGAAGGAGAAGACTCGATCCGGGTGTTCTTCATCAACCATTTTCATAGAATTCTGCAGAAAATCTGGAGCTTCTTCTGCAAAAGTCTTCAACACAGAAATTGTTCCTCTCTTCGTCCTCTTTCATCTCCAACTGACACCACTCAATTCCGACTTTCCGTTTGTTCGTGGCGATTGCTACACTGAGGGCGCGCATCTAGGTTCTGTTTTCTATATCCGCCTACTTTAATAATTTTTACTGACTTATAAATGAGGATTTAGGATAAGTCATCAACATAGGAACTCTTCCTCTCTTAGTTCTCCGTCTACTCCAACAAACGGAACTCGATTCTGACATCGGGGTCGTCCGTAGCGTCCTCTTCATCGAAGTCGCGCCAGAAGGGTGCAAAGCTACCCGAACCGGTCTTTTCTCAACCAACTCGGCTTCAACTCAAGCCGATCCATTCCATAAGCTTTCTCAACTCACTTAACTCAGTTCATTTACTGTTTTAAAGCATATTTCAGTTTATTTGCATCATTTTTACATAATCAAAAAAATACAAAAAAAGGGGTTAAGGCTCACCCCAATCCGGTGAGTTCGATTCCGATTGCTTCTTTCTCATCTTTTTACTACAGTTACTACACCTCCCATAGTTCTAATTATTTTCTTCACTTGGTTTATTTTTCTAGTTGCACAGGTCGAACAAGCTAGCATTGATTGGAGACTCTTCTTCATCGGCCGGCCGAAGAAGAAGAAGGTTGAACTCATATCCCGATCTCCCACGCTAAGGTACACGGTCAATTCAACTCAACTTCTTAATTTACATCCCATAAAGCAGAGCCCGCGGCTCCTGGCGACCACATTCTTTCATGTTTTAATTTCATCTTCTCCTCACTCTCCTCCCACATGATCCGAACCATCTCCGGTGCTCGAGTGACGCCGTGAGATGAAAGTTCGGGGATCAATGTGAGTGTGGGATCGAGGTGAGGAGTCTTTACTGCTTTTTGAGTGTTTTCAATTCACTCCCGTTTTCCCCTATTCTATCTTTTACCTTCTTCTCTTGAGGTGCCGATCCGGAACCCGTTTTCGGAGTCGACAGCTTTTTGGCAACCACGGTGGGACAACCAATGTCTTCAACCGTGCTAGCTTGATTCAACCGTGCAACTAGTGGTTTTCCAACTTGGTTCCCGCGTGAACCGGCTTGTCTTTTATCTTCCATGTCAATTTACCTTTAAACTTGCTATTTACTCTTTCTTTAAGATTGTCCCCCATGTGGACTTAATTTGCTTGTCTTTCATTTCAACCCGGTTCCCGCGTGAACCACTTTTCTTCTTATAAACCGGTTCCCGCGTGAACCACCTTTCTTTTCCAACTCAGTTCCCGCGTGAACCAACTTATTTTCAGATCGGTTCCCGCGTGGACCACCTCTTGACAGCACCTTTAGATTGGCCCCACATGGCCCTCCTTCTATTTTGTCAACTCTTACATCGGTTCCCGCGTGAACCACCCCTTTCTTCATTAAAATCGGTTCACGCGTGAACCAAACCCTTTTCTAAACCGGTTCCCGCGTGCACCAACTCACTTTCAGATCGGTCCCCGCGTGGACCACCCCTTTGCACCAATTAGATTGGCCCCACGTGGCCCTCCTTTCGTTTTTCCAATCAAACAAACCGGTTCCCGCGTGAACCACCCATTTTTCCTTCAAAAACCGGTTCCCGCGTGAACCACCTACTTTTCCAAAACTCGGCTCCCGCGTGAGCCACTTTATTTTCAATTCGGTCCCCGCGTGGACCATCCTTTTACCTTTACTTCAGATTTGTCCCCAATTGGACACTCCAACACAAGCCGGTTCCCGCGCGAACCACCTTTTAATTGCTAGTTTCTAGTTACTTGTTTTACTTTCTCATTGCTTATCTTGTTTGCATTCACTTGCTTGGTTTATGTAATAGCTTTCATTCATGTTTGCATATTGATTGCTTCTTCTTCTCCTACCCTCCATTTTTCATTTTTGCATTAGCTTTTGCATCGGGTACCGGACTCGTTCCGATCCGTAGGGCATTCGAGGCGGGGGCTCTCTCTCCCAACACACCCTCACCCTCCAAACACCTTCTTGGTGGATTCTAACCTCTCTTCTGGGATATTCCTTCATAGTTGATTTGGTGGTTTCCATCAAGACCTCCGTAAGTCCCCATCCGTGGAGTATTCCTCTCCGCACGATTGGGCCGGTTGTACCACTTCTCAAAACCCGAAGAACCCAAGTACCTACTCGTGGTGATTGAGTGATAACCTTAGGTCTTGAAGATTGAAGCAATAGGAATCATACCTACTTGAGTGAACAATTGCTAACAATCTATCTAATCTAAGGTTTCAACCCAAAAATTGTCGAGTAGTCATTTTAAAACCTTGTTTGCATAACTTGCTTGCTCACAACAATTGAAAACAACCAAAAAATTCTTCTTCTTTCAAAACATCTAAAAAAAAAATCCCTTTTAACTTGTGTGCTCAACTTGCTTGCCAAACAACCAAAGTGAAACCAAATCAAATCAAACAAACAACCATAACCAAACAAAAACTCTCTTTGCATTTACACCCTTCATTTACTTTCTTTCAACCATTTTGTAAAGAAATTTGACAGGATGCCCACTCTAAGGTCCGGAAGACACGTCGGGATGTCGGACTACTACGGCCAAGAAGAGGAGTATGAGACAAGTCACTACGAGCTTCAGCAACCCATGGTCCAACCAGATGGCCATGTTAATGCCGTGATGGAACCTGAGGTCCAAGATCCCGCTCACTGATCCGCTTCACATACTATAGAACAAGCTCTCAAGGATCTATCTCTTCACCTTGATCGCGAGACCTTTGCAATTATCCAATCTGCCACTAAGGGCAAGATGCCCGCCAATCAAGCTCCGATCAAGGGAAATCAAGCCCCCTCACCACCCCAACCGGCAGTCAGGCCCTTGATCATCTCTTCTCCTGGGAAACCTTGCCGTGTCTCTACTCACCCCGTTGTGGGGCATTCACACAATTCTGCACCAGTTCCTGTTTCCAACCCACCTCTTCCAACCCAATCAAGTAAACGCTTTTCTCCCGTGGCTCAGGAATCCAGCCTCACCCAGGCATTAATGAAGAACCAGTCAAGAAGAAGAAGGCACCAGAGCAAGAGGAGGAAGTGGACAACCTGAGTTCATCTTTGGCTCGGTTGTTCATAGAGGAGGAAGAACCAGTCAAGGGTAAGTCCATCTCTAAACAACTTGTCCACTCGAACCCACCTCCAAACAACATCCCGCGTGAGCCGTATCCAACGGTCACGTTTATCAAAATCCTCACACTATCCCTCTTGGATTCGCTTGATGGGCTATCTAGCCCAATTCCTACTTCTAGGCCAAAATGGCCACCTGAACTGGTCACTGGGCCTGAGAGCCCATTCAAATCTTCTTACTCCACTGGGCTTCTATGCCCATTCCAATCCAACAACCATGGGCCCGCGTGCCCACCAGTTGGGCCCACGTGCCCTTTAGATTTATTTTCTTGCTTTGGGCCCGCGTGCCCACCATTCGGGCCCGCGTCCCCCTTAGATCTTTTCACTAGCTTTGGGCCTATCTGCCCATTTCTTGTCATCATCGGGCCCGCGAGCCCATTTTTCTTCCATTTGCTTAAGCTTTCTATTTTTGCTCGAGCCTCATCGGCTCATTCTCTTTTTATTATTGAAAATACCCAAAATACCCAAAAAAAAGTCCTCTCACAAACTCATTTTTCCATTGAGGAGACGTCTCTACTTGTCTCGGAGGGTGCCCCCAACCAGGGACCTCTCTTCTCCAACTCACTGATCGATCTACTCGATCCTTCACCCATTGTAAATACCACATTTTCAATTCCGTCTTCTTTAGGAGTAGTTAGGGTAGAAAAGAAGAAAATTCGAGGTAAACGTGTGCCAGAGAGATATCTCCAACAAATAGCTCAAAAATGCAAGGAATGTGCAAGGCTGCCAAGGTTTTTGGAAAATGCTATCCAGCTTGATGAAATCCAATATGAGGATGAATTCAATGTAGATCATACACTGGGAGTTTACGAGGTCTTATCAGAAAAAGATCCTGATTTTGAGGATGAAATTGAGGACTTGGCTGATGCGTATGCATCTGGACTTAAAAGGTTTGAAGAACCATTAGCCACGGTGGATGAACTGACAAAAGAATTGAATCTTGGAACGCCGGAAGATCCCAAGACAATCCTCCTAAGCACAAACCTCACTCCCACTGAGGAACAGAGTTTAATTAAAATTCTGGAAGAATATAAGGACACGTTCGCATGGACATACGAGGACATGCCGGGGTTAGACAACTGGAGCTACCCCGGTGAAACAAAAATTAAGGAGATTCCACCCTGATGTTGCACTTAAGATGAAAGAAGAGGTCGACAAGTTACATCAAGCAAGATTCATTAAAGTCGTCCTTTATCCGCAATGGGTGGCAAACATAGTCCCTGTCATGAAGAAGGATGGCCGAGTTTGGATTTGTATAGACTTCAGGGACTTGAACCGAGCGTGTCCAAAAGATAACTTTCCTCTACCTCATATTGACGTACTTGTTGATAACACTGCTGGATTCGATATGTTGTCATTCATGGATGGCTATTCTGGATATAATCAAATCTGGTTGGCCGAAGAGGACCAGGAGAAGACCTCGTTCACCACACCTTGGGGAACCTACTGCTATGTCGTCATGCCCTTTGGACTAAAGAATGCTGGTGCTACCTATCAGAGGGCAATGATGGCTATCTTCCATGACATGATGCATACCCTTGTAAAGGTGTACGTGGACGACCTGGTCGTTAAGTCCAAAAGCCGAGAAGATCACCCGGAAGTGTTGAGAAAGGTCTTGCAAAGGGCTAGGGAACATAAATTGAAAATGAACCCAAAGAAATGTACGTTTGGAGTATCCTCAGGAAAGTTATTGGGGTTCATAGTGAGCAAAAGGGGCTTAGAGATCGACCCAAACAAGGCCAAGGCAATCATTGGTATGCCTCCTCCGAGAAATATGAAAGAACTTCGAGGATTAATCGGGAGGCTACAGTTTGTCCGCCTGTTCATCTCACAACACTCCCAAAGGTGTAAACCTTTCTATAAGGTTACCAAGGCGGGGGCCGAGTTCAAATGGGATTCGAAGTGCCAGGATGCATTCGATGGTTTGAAAAGATACCTGGCTAGTTCCCCTGTGCTTAGACCACCAGTCCCTGGCAAGCCCTTAGTTTTATATATCTCGGTTTTGGAGAATTCTCTTGGGGCAGTCCTTGCACAAGTTGATGAAGAAGGGAAAGAGAGGGAAACTTACTATTTGTCAAAGATCTTTGATCCATGCGAGCAGAAGTATACTGTAGTGGAGAAGACCTATGCTGCACTAGTTTGGGTAGTTCAGAAGCTTAAACACTATTTCTTAGCTCATGAGGTCAATCTTATTGCCCGCATCAATCCCATCAAATTCCTTCTGGAGAAAACTGTTCTAACTGATCGGTTAGGTCGTTGGCAGAGCTTCCTCTCCCAGTTTGATATCATCTATGTCCCCCAGAAGGCGATTAAGGGCTATGCCATTGCCGAACATCTAGCCCATCACCCTATACCCCTCTTTGACCCGGTCCAGTCGGAGCTCCCGGATGACGAACTAATGTTGATCCGATCTTCCCACCTTTGGACATTATATTTTGACGGGGCTCTGAATTCACACGGTAAGGGAATAGGAATCGTCCTTCTATCACCCGAGGGTGTCACCATTCCACAGGCATTTCAGCTTGACTTCCCATCAACCAACAATATAGCTGCTCATTTCTATGGTGCCACGGAATTAAGGGTGATAGGTGATAGCCAACTAATTCTTCGCCAAGTCCTAACCAAATACCGAACTTCTCATCCAAACCTCAAACCTTACCAAGAACTCACCTCTTGCTACATCAAACTCTTTTCCAAACTCACTTTTGTCCATGTTCCTCGAGCTCAGAACATCCTTGCTGATGCCCTTGCCTCCTTAGCTTCATCTCTATCAGTCCCGCTAGGTAGACAGGTGCGGACTATCCATGTCCGTAGGAGGTCGATACCGACGATTAAGGATGGTCGATTTCTAAAAGTCAAGGAGAGATTTGGCAGGAAGGAATATTTGGAGCAGAAAGAGGAGATTTCGCTAATCGAGTTGGAAGAGTTAGATGAGGGTGAGAGGCCTTGGTTTGATGAGATTGCAAGGTATTGTCAAGATCAGACATATCCACATGGATCAAATGCAAAAGAAAAGAAGGCCATCAGGAGAGTATCCCAGAGGTATACCATCCTAGGAGGGGTGCTCTACAAGAGGAGCCTGAGCGGAATTTTATTGAGATGCGTTGATGAAGAAGAGGCAGAATTGGTGCTTAAGGAAGCACATTCCGGGGTTTGTGGGGGCCATGTCAATGCTCAAGCTCTTGCGAAGAAAATCATCGAGCGTGGGTATTATTGGCCAACCCTAGAAGAGGATTGCTCCATCTTTGTCCGGCACTGTCATTCTTGCCAACTCCATGCCGACAAGATCCATTCTCCCGCATCTTCCCTTCATCCGATTCATGCCCCATGGCCCTTCGCCATGTGGGCTTTCGATATCATATTGGCCCTCTAAGTGATCTTAACTCTGAAATCCGTTCCAAATCATTCATCCTGACGGCAACAGAGTACTTCACCAAGTGGGCAGAAGCGGAAGCGTTCATGGAGATCAAGGCATCAACACTATGCTCCTTCATCAAACGCAACATCATTGCCAGGTTTGGGATACCCAGCGACATTATCACCGACAACGGACCACGATTTCTCTCTCAAGATCTGCGTGATCTTTGCAACAGGTACCGCATTGCATTGCATCATTCATCTCCTTATTACCCGCAAGGCAATGGTCAAGCAGAAGCCACCAACAAAACTTTGATTAAAATCATTAAGAAAACCTGGCCCTCAATTTATAGAGGATGGAAACTAGTGCAAAATATGGAAACTGAACCGACTGCGCCCCCGCCTTTCAAAGGAGGCGAGGGCGCGCAGGGCACGCCCTCAAACTAGGGGGGCGCAGGGTGCGCCCTCAACCCGGGGGCGCGGTCTGGACGCCCCCCTGTTTCAAAGGAAGCGGGGGCGCATTACACGTCTCACTACTAAGAATCGATGGAATCTTCCGAAAACTGCTAAAAAATTGACTGGACAAACGTAACGCGGCCCCGAACTGGGGGCGCGGTACAAATAATCGAAAATCATCGATGGCAACCTTCCAAAAAATCCGGTTTAGAAGGTGTAAATCGGGGCAATTTCCGATTTTCGGAAACTGACCGCCCCCCCCCGCGTTTCAAAGGGGCGCACAGGGCACGCCCCCGGGTTGAGGGCGCACAGGGCTTGCCCTCCCATTTCAAGGGGAGCAGGGGCGCGGTAGACTCTCTCTCCTATGCGCGTGTTCCGCGAGCCGTAACCTGCAAACGGGATGTCCGATTCAGCTTCCGTTTGTTGTGTTGGAAAGACGGCCTTCAACCGCACCTCCTCAAGTCAATATACCAGCCGGCATGACTCCCAAGACGTTCACACGGGGCTTTGACTACTGGTTTACCATTTTGCGAAAAGCCAAAAACCGCGGCGGAGATTCGGAAGGGCACAGTTCTGGTCGAGGAATCTCGGGTCAACTCAGGATGACTTAAAATGATGACTGAACAAGTCTGATATGATCGGAAATTCCAAAATCATCGAAAAATCTGAGATTAACCCGGTAAACGTAAACCGAAACTCAGAAAAGCCGTAAAACCCTAAAATTGACCGAACTGGACGTATGACCATGATTGATGAAAATATTTGGCTTGGATTGAGCCGGATGACCCAAAAAGACCCGGTGATGACCGGAAATACCTAACGCATGATCCAGGATAGCCGTGTCAGTATAGATCAAAAAGCCATAACGAAGAAACCGTTATAGACTAACGCCTACCGAAATGACTTGTCGGAAACCCTGAATGTCACGGAACACACGTGGGACTCCCGAGATGTTCAAGTATGGACCATTCAAGGTTGGTCATCAAGCAGGCTTCGTGTTTTTACGGTTCACGCGCGGCTCTCGTTTTAAGGTTATGGTATTATTCCGGAAATCATCGGTTCATTCCCAACTCACAAGGGGCTCCACCAACGTCCTTAGTTCATCTCCATGAGGTAATCCAAATCAGGTAACAGTCAAATAAAAGATATCGCCTATGGAAAAGAGTCTGGGGCTCCGAATCAGGCCAATTCGGCGTGTCTACAAAGACTACTCCATCTTTGTCCGACACTGTCATTCATGTCAACTTCATGCCGACAAGATTCATTCTCCCGCATCTTCCCTTTGAGTGACCTCAACTCCAAAATGTGCTCAAAATCATTCATTCTGACAGCGACGTAGTACTTCACAAAGTGGGCTAAAGTGGAAGCGTTCGTGGAGATTAAAGTGTCAACAATTTGCTCCTTCATCAAGCGCAACATCATTGCAAGGTTCGGGATCCCCAGGGACAACATCACTGATAATGGGCCATAATTTCTCTCTCAAAATCTGAGTGATCTTTGCAACAGGTATCACATTTCATTGCATCATTCATCACCTCTATCTCTAAGGCAATGGTCAAGCAGAAGCCACCATTAAAACCTTAATTAAAATCATCAAGAAATCTTATAAGACTAGCAAGTTTGCCAACTGGCCTGATAAGCTTGTAGATGCTCTATGGGCTTATCGTACTTCTATAAGGACTCCCACTGGACAAACCCCGTATGCTTTGCATGCCGTCAAGCATGCTCGGACTTACCAGAATAGACTTAAAAGGTTTTATCAAAAGAAGGTGGTCCAGAGAAAATTCGAGATCGGTGAGATGGTTATTAAAAGAACTTTTTAAGTCGGGGGGTCCCCGATCCAAATTATAACCTAACTGGGAAGGGCCTTTTGTAATCACTGAAAAGTATCCAGGTAATGAATATGAATTGACTAATGCAGATGGAGAAAAATTGAGTCATCCTTGGAATGAAGTTTACCTCAAAAAGTATTTTTTATAAAAATGGAGAAACCACTAGAATAATTTTAAGTCATCGATCCTAGGCTGTTCGTGATAAATCAATGGTAGGTACCATCCTACACACACAACACGTCCCGATCCTATAATCAAGACAACCCGATACTTGCGAAAGGCAAGGCCGAAATCTAGAAATGGAAGGAGTACCCTTACCCTATTCTCTTCTACTCGATCCAAGATAGGGAAAAAAGATTAGAGAGGGGTAGTATTAAAAATAACTGCCACCCTAGTAGGAGGCCGTCTCGAAAGGTGCAAAAGGGTGGCAAAAGATGGGCAATGAACCTCTCAAGTTAAAAGGAAAATGATCAACATGTTTGAATGAGTACCCAAAATGATAGTCAAGGCAAAAAGGCACTAAAAGATGGACAATGTCCCCACGGGTCAAAAACCTGTCCAAATATGTGCCACATAAAAGATCGAAAAATAGGAAAGATCCGAAGAGGCCGAACACCAATGGGTAATTTGGGTGTGAGTAGAGAAATCCCTCTCAACATCTCCAAACCCTATCAAGAACTTCCTCTATACTCTTCCTCCTTAAACTCCTAGGATAGGGTAAACTGACCGAGTCTAGGTGGAACCCAAGCCGATCAAAGGAAGAAGGTTAAAAGGATTCTAAGTAGAGAACTTTATTTTGCACGTGGTATCTACCACTTGAGTCTTAACAAACCCCAAAGACCGATGAACTGTCTTAAATACCAGCATTTTCTCCACCCAAAAATTTTGAATATTTCAAAAAATTTAAAAAAATGAATATTTTAAAAATAAAAAATGAATATTTCAAAAGTCTAAAAAATTGAACACTTTAAAAATCCAAAAGAATTGAATATTTTTGAGAAAACCCCAAAAAATGCATCATTTTAGCTCGATCATGATCATTACCTTAGTTACATCTATGTTTATTTTTCTATCATGCATATTTCTATTCCTACATCACATGTCCATTTTGGCTTTAATTAACTTGTTAAGAAGACTCTTCCCTTTGACCTAAGAAAAAATTTAGCCATAATTGGCAAAGGGATGAGTCCTGGTGAAGATCTAATCCCTTTTTATCAAGTGTTTCAGGCATTTAATGTAAGAGGGAAAGATTCTCACCACGACAGGTAAGTTCTCTTAACCCTTACCATCATTTTATTTCAGTCATTTATTTTATTCTACCTTATTAAGAAGGCTTCTCCCTTTGACTCTAAATCAAGGAAAATGATATACAAGCAAAGGGAGAAGTCATGATGAAAATTTAATCATCTTTGATAAGTGTTTTCAGGAGATGAAGAGGGCAAAATAGAATGGCCGTTAGGTACAATTTTTTGCAAAAAAAAAATTGCCCTAGGGCGGTGCATGGGCACGTGCCCCCGATTGGGGTCACATGGACCAAAAATTTTAAAAAGATAGAAAATCCCAAAAAATCAGAAATTACTTAGAATGTTGAAAATGACATTTTTCTAAAGAAACGAGCATCAAAAACATTGTTTTGACCTCTAAATGATGGTTCTAATAGTGAAAACTTCAATTGTCCATTTTGGGAACAATAAGCTTCATATGACAATTTCGTCTGTTTGGGTACTAATCAAAAATGTGCAGGCAACCTTTTAAATCTAACAAGTGAATTAGTGAGATTGGTGTTCCTGAAGGAACTTTATGCTTGCTCTGTGGCAAAAAGAAAGGAAGCACCACCCAGTTGAACATTATTATGGTGTTGTATTCTGTCAAAAGGCAAGACAAAGATGGACTAGAGATGCTGGTGAATCAGGCAGTCGATGCAAGTTGATAGACCACACCTAAAGACTTTACTCAGATTCACATTCTCTTCCTCACATCATCACCAGCATTCCATTTTGCACTTCACATCACTCCTATCATCTGTCAATTAGTTATGTTAGGTTCATTTAATATGTATTATATGCATTGATGTTGAAAACCTTGAGGGTGAAGATGACTAAGCCCGAAATCCCCTTCAACAAAATCTATGATGGCTTGGTCATTTCTTCACACTCACGGATAAGCCAAAATTGAACATCATAGGGACGATGGTTCCTAATCAGGTGTCTTGACCTCCAATAGACAATCGATATCTTTAACTACTTTTTTACATAATTTTTTATATATTTATATCCATCTTATTTTTATTCTTATTCATTACCAATGTTGTCCCATCATGTTTTACTCTGTCATCCCACCGTGTCTTTTATTTTATCCCACCATGTTTTACTCTTTTATTCCACCGTGTCTTTTATGTTATCCCACTATGTTTTACTCTTTTATACCACCGTGTCTTTCATTTTATCCCACCATGTCTTTTATGTTATTCCACCATGTTTTACTATTTTATCTCATCATGTCCTTCATTTTCTCCCACCATGTCTTTTATGTTATCCAACCGTGTCTTTTATTTTATCCCACCATGTTTTACTCTATTATCCCACCGTGTCTTTTATTTTATTCCACCGTGTCATGTTTGTCATGCCATTATTTCTTCTTTTCCATTGTTCTATGTTAGTCCCACCATTATCTTTCAATCCCACTATGGCTTGAGTCTGTTTTGTTATTGTTCGAAAAACCAGGTTATCTGCCAGAGTGAGATTTCCACTTAGGTTTAACATGAGTACTTTGGTAAAACTTAAATTAACTCGGCATTCCAAATATGATTAATTGGTATTCTTTTCATTTTAAAATCAATTTCTCATTTAAACTTTAGCCCATCACAATATAAGAACACCACAAAGTTCGGGTTGCTTACTGATGATGAACCTACGAATTTGGGAACTCTTCATCGTACTGAGGGTTGGCTACTTATTTATCCTTTTATTTTTCATCTCTCGTGCCAATTTCATGTCTTTTACTAATCAATTATATGAGATCTTGATGAAACATGAAAGCGATCTAGAATACTCAGCGAGATTCATTTTACTGAATTGGGTAGATAAGCGTGTCTATATCTACACCTTGATGCCACCTTTTCAGTCCTTCACCATTTCATTCTACATTCATCTATGCTCACTTGCATTCCATTACATTTCACTCTGAATCACTTCGCTTCATTACATGTCATTCCCTTACAAAGCCGACATCAAGGTGAGGTAAGATGTAGACACGCCAAATTTGCCTAATTTAGAGCATAAAACTCATGTTTTATAGGGTAACATGTATGATTGATGTTAGAATGATGCCAGGTCCTTTTAATATTGTTTGGAGCTTTGCCGAATGAAATCAGACATTTTCTAGAGTTTTCTGCACAAAGCCGAAATTTCCAAGCGAAAGCCATGCGTAAATTGTGTAAACACAAAAATTGGCTGGGTGACCACTGCCTAATGATCATGTATTGAAGGTTATGGTTAGATTCATGTTATGACAAGTTTTGTTTCATGCCATGTCTTTCTGGTTGGTCGTCGGAATGATTTCGGTCAGTATCGGATCTTTCGTTCATTATCCTAACATCCAAAAAAAATTCTTAACTTTCGAAGAGTGTGATATCTAATCTATTTTTGTATAAAGCTTCTTTGTTCTGTTTTATTTTCAATGCAACAAACAACGTCAAATTCCGAGTTCGGGAGTGTCCGTAATGGCTTTCGGAACAAAGACGCGCGGAACGAGTCCCATGCACCCTGGTCCCAGGGCACAAATAGCCAGTTTTTTAGGACGGATCGGGCCAGTTTTTCTCTTATAAATAGACTCTGGTTATGGTCATTTCAAAGGTTGGTTCACGACCCCCTAGGCATCTCAAGACCTCCAAGCTCCCTCCTACATCGATTTTGTGATTTTTAGAGTGAGAATTTTGAGTTTTTAGAAAGAGAAGTCAGTTCAGGAGAGAGGAAGGTCGGTCTCTAATCAAAGTTCTTCCTATCTAAGTTTTCTTTAGTTTTCAATCAACGGCATGCGATTCTGAGGTCAGGGCTGGTCGTGGTGAGCGTTGAAGCAAAGTCGCGCTTGGCAGATCCTAGACTACTGCTCGACTTTTTCAACAACCTAGATTTGGCCATATCTCTCAATTCTTCTAAAATATTTTCTATTCCTTTTCCTATATCTTTGTTTCGTGATTCTCCATCCTCCTATCATTTTTTTTTACATTTTTACATTAGTTTTAGTCTTTTAATTCAAAAACAATAAAAAAGGGTTAGAGATAACCCGAATCTGGTCAATTTTTTGTTCAGTTGTGTGTTTTCATGTTATTTTCTTTACACATACTCCACTTTGTTTAGTTCTAATTGTCTTTTTATTTGTTTTATTGTCTAGTTGCATAAGAAACCAGGCATCCACATGTTGAGGACTCTTCTTCATCGGCCGGCCCAAGAACGACCCACACTCTTCTCGCTAAGGTACATACGGTCATTTTTATTGCATAAAGTTGAACCTGTGGTTCTTGGAGACCACACATGTCTTAATTTTCCTTCTTCTCATCCTCCTTCCACATGACCTGAACCATCTCTTCGGTGATCGAGTGACACCAAGGGATGAAAGTTTGGGGATCAATGTGAGGGTGGGACCGAGGTGAGTTGTTTTCCTTGTTTTCTTCCCTTTCTTTCTCATCCCCTCTTGAGGTGGTGATCCAGATTCATGGACTACCCTGAAAAGGAGAGCCTCGTTCATTTTTCATAGTCGACACATAGCTGCGGCCTCGCCCTACCATTGAGGTACACTTTCTGCCTTATTTCTCAATTTGTTTACTTTTTTGAAAATTGTCTAATGCATGAAACTAGCATAATTTTGTTTTCTTACTTGCAGAACAAGCTCTGCTCCTACATCTCCTAGGAGCTGGTGCACTGTGTATACGATGGCCTGTATGTAGGCCTTCCAGATGGACAGGCTGAGTGCCATGGTCGGCTGTGTACATGGTCGGCCAGTTACTAGCAGGACCTATGAAGATTATTCCGACTTTTGCCAGGATCTTCTAGGTCTTGACTGTCGACTCTGAAAATGGGTTCTGAATCAACACCTCGAGAAAAGGTGATGATGGAATAGGGGAAAAGGAGTGAATCATAAAACACTTGGAAAGCGATAAAATCCTCACCTCAGTCACACACTCACATTGATCCCCAAACTTTCATCTCACGGCGTCGCTCAAGCAACGGAGATGGCTCGGGTCGTGTGGGAGGGAGGGAGGAATAAATGAACTTAGAACATGATTAAGAGAGGAAGTGGTCTCCAGGAGCCACAGGCTCGACTTTATAGAATAAAAGACAAGATTGAGTTGATCGTGTGTACCTTAGCGCGGAGATGATGTGTGAGTTCAACCTTCTTCCTTGTCGGCCAGCCGATGAGAGAGAGTCCAACCAGTGCTAGCTTGATCAATCTGTGCAACTTAGAACAATAAAACAAGTGAAGGGTTTGATTAGACTTGGGAGAAGTGTAGAAACTGAAAGAGAAAGATAAAAGAAAGGAGCAATCAGATTTGGACTCATTGGATTCGGGGTGAACCTTAACCCCTTTTTTGTATTTTTGGTTATGTAAAATGATGCAAACTAATTAAAAGGTGTTCTAACAAGTAAATGAACTGAGTTAAGAGAAACTTATGGGATGAAATGGCTTGAGTTGAAGCTGAGATGAATGAAACTAGTCGGTTCGGGTAGCCTTGCACCCTTCTGGTGCGACTTTGGTGCAGAAAATTCTATGGATGACCCCGATATTGGAATTGAGTTCCATTTATTTGAATGGATGAAGAACTCAGATAGGAAGATATCTCCTATTTTTGAATTCTCCGGAATCCATCCGTACTGGCCTGTAGAAAATCTGGAGAACGGATACAGAAAACAGAACCAGGATGTACGCCCTCAGTGCAACAATCGCTACAAACAGACGGCAAGTCGAAATCGAGTGCCTCTGGTTGCAAATGAAAGAGGACGAGAAGAAGAACAATTTTACTGTTGACCACTATTCATAGAAAAAGCCCCAAATTTTCTGTAGAAGCTGATGAAGTTAGGTGATGTAGAGTGCACCGATCGGGCCTTCTTCTTCACTTCGGGATCGATCCCTCGATGTCGGCTCGGATTTGAACGTTGGGACGGCCTTGAGAAGAAGCTTGGACGACCTCAGGATGAGCTAGAGCGTGGGTGATAACCCTAGGTCATTGGGAATAGCCCGATATTTATAGAGAATGGAAACTGGTGCAAATTAGGGAAACTGGCCGATCACGCCCTTGAGTTGAGGGCGTGCAAGCCGCACCCTGACGCTGGGGGCGTGGTCAGCACGCCCCCACCTCGGGGGGGGGGGTGTTCGGCATTTTATTTCAAAAAAATATGGAAGCTTCTGAAAATTGCTAAAAAAATCGGTTGATAAGATTAACGCGCCCCAGACTTGGGGCGCGGTCTAAAAATCGGTTTAGAAGGTGCTAATCGGGGCAATTTAACTACCAGTTTACCCTCCCGCGGAAAGCCAAAAACTGAAGCAGTAATCTAAAGAGGCATGGTTTCGGTCGAGGAATCTCAGGTCAACTCGGGATGACTTAAAATGATAACCGAACTAGTCTGGTACTATCGAAAAACTTAAAATCATCGAAAAAACTAAGATAAACCCGGTGAACGTGAGATGATCCTCAGAAAAATCGAGAATAACTGGGAAACCCTAAAATCGACCAAAACGGCTGTGTGGCCCCGGTTGATGACAATGTACAGCTAGGATCAACTCGGATGACCCGAAAAGGCCCGGTGAAGATCGGAAAGTCCTAACATGTGGTTCGGGATAGCCGTGTCAACACGAATCGAAAAATCGTAATGAAAAGCCGTTATAGACCGACACCAACCAAAATGACTTGTCAGAAACCCTGAATGTTACAGAACACACGTGGGACTCTCGAGACCTTCAATTATGGACCATTAAACGTTGGTCATTGAGCAAGCTTCGTATTTTCATGATTAACGTGCGGCACTCGCTTGAAAGTTACGACATTACTTCAAAAATCATCGGTCCATTCCTAACATATGGGGGTCTCCACCAACGTCCTTAGCTCTTCTCCACAAGGTGGTCCGGATCAGATAACGGTCAAATAATGGGTATCGCCTATGGAATAGGAGTCTGGGGCTCCGAATTAGGCCTGATATAGGAGTCTGGGGCACCATGGAAGTGAGCGGCAATTTGATATAGGAGTCTGGAGCTCCGAATTACTTCAATTAGGACGATGGCAGAGTTTCTTGTCCCAATTTGATATCACCTATTTCCACATAAGGAAATCAAGGGCTATGCTATTGCTGAACACCTTGCCCATCATCCCATACCCATCTTTGACCCAATTCGGTCAGAGTTTTTGATGACGAACTAATGTCAGTTTGATCTTCCAATCTTGGGACATTATATTTTGACGGGGCTCTAAATTCTTATGGTAGAGGGATAGGTATTGTTCTTTTATCACCTGAAGGTGTCATCATTCCACAGGTTTTTCAGCTCGACTTTCCAACAACAAACAACATAACTGAGTATGAATGAAGCCTTGCTAGCCAGGCTGGAGGCCGCTCACTTCCATGGTTGGGTTGGAGGCCACTCACATCATTATGCAATATACTATAGGGGTATAAATGGATCACTAAAGAATAGATTGAAGTAGATTAAAAGGTAAAGACCTTCAAAGTAAGGATAGTTAAAAGGGATATCATCTAAGTTAAATAGTTGACAATGATAAGACCTTTTACCTATGCCATGGAATTAATCCATTCGGATTTTGATTGTTACACACTATGACTATAGGATATGTCAAATGGATGTTAAGATAGTGTTTCTCTATGTTATTTTAAGAAATATGTGTATATGATATAACCTTTGGGAATCAAGTTCTAAAACATTCAAATAGTGTGTGTATAAGGTCCATTTATGGACTCAAGCAAAACTTCCCATAGATGGTAGATAGGGTTTAATGAGATTAAATCTTATGACTGATATAAATGTATGCCTTACAAGCCAATCATATATGATATGATTCGACATTTCTAGAAATATCTCATTCAATTAATTAGGCAAATCTTTATTATAAGCTCTTATTTGATGTGAATATCATAATGACATCCTTGATCAAAAGCAATGATGATTAAATCATGATGAGAACATGATAATGAGATTAATCATCTAGAGATAATTGATCTAAATGTTCCTAGTCATAGGATACTTGAGATGCGACATCAAGGATCTGGATAGATTAGTGTGTGTGATATCTTCTCATGTGATGAGGATAACTGATCTCATTGGTCGTTAGTGTAGAGACACTGAGATACATATACAGGTGCTCATTACCGAATTAGAAACCTTGAATGGTATCTTACCGAACTGTCAATTATGATTTTCTATCATCACGGTTGCATGGTTGGACCTTTGACATAAGTCACCAAAGATACCTTGTTGGGTGGAACTTAGTGCTTTGACCATTGACTTATGGATCACCGTTTAGATGGTCCAGTATAGCGATGGATTGAGTACAACGAAAACTCGATGGAGGTAATTGAGCGGACAACAAGGGATCGTCCACTCTCGGTAAGTGAGAGTGAATGACCTATGGGATAACTCTAAATCCTTGGCTAGGGTATATAGGATAATTGGAAAAAGAGTTTTCCAATTGATCCAATTACGAGTACAAGATCCTATAGAGTCGGTACACTAAGGAGTTGACTGTCGAGGCCGTACTCCTTTCCAACTGGAACATTCGATGGATGAGGGTTTATATTCATGCAGTAACTGATGATGGAAAGGCTCAATGGAGATGAGATTATCCCCATAGCCATTTGGGATCATGGGATGTGGCTTGTACCCTTCATGATTGGTAGGCCGATTAATCTGTTATCAGATAACATATTTAATTAAATTAAATAGAATTGTTCTATTTTATTTAGGCCTCAACCAAATAGGTTATTGGGCCTAGTGGGTCACATAAAATGACTTATCCACAAGTACAGGGACAAGGGCGTAATTTATAAAGATTTTGAATTTTTATGAAAAATTCCAAAATTCTCTATAAATACTAATGGTTTCAGCCAAACCCTATCAAACCAAGGGTGAAAACCATGTCCCTAGCCCACTCCCTACCCCTCCTTTCTCTAGAAGGTGTTCATGATCAATGGAGCTCCGTTCGGGAAGACTTCTCGAGGCCAGCGCGAAGGAAGAACTTTCTATGGATGAAGTTCGTGTGGTTACTGCTGGAGATCATACACTTGAAAGGTTTGAAGAGCTTGAGAAGCTTATCTCCTTCCTCTCCATGGGATTATATGAATCCCTATCAGGTATATTCGAACCTTATTTGATCAGTTTTCGATTTTCGTCGTCGATTCCAATTAAGACAGATTCTAAAGAAACCCATAGGAATCGTCGCTTCCGTTGCACCAAATTTTTTTTGGACAATTCCTTACAATGACTTAATACTAACAAAGATGTGCCTTCTATATTCACATAAGATAAGAGGGAGTGCTATTTTCTTCTTGACATGGTATATGCATGACATACTACTCATTAAGAATGAAGTAAGTATGTTATCATAAGCGAGTTTGATTATGAAATTAATTCTCCAAACTAAATTTGAATTTAAGATCTATGGTGATAGATCTAAGAGGTTACTTGACTTTATTATAATTTATGTACATATTATCAAAGGGTTTGACATGGTAAACTCCAAGATAGGTGTCTTACTTGTGTAGTGTGGAGTTGATCTCTTTAAAAAGAGTATTTGTAGACTTCTTGAAAGATAAAGAGCTCACATTAGTATAGCCCTTATGCTTTTGCAATAGGGCCTATCACATTTGTGATGCTTCGTACATGACTTCATTAATGTTCTGAAAGTGTATCATTGTTTTGGGAAAAACAATGGGGTAGAGCCAAAGTCTCATTAGAAGTTTTAAACTTCTATGGCAATACCATAGAATCAGAGAGAATGCAACTGATAGCGATATAATTAAAGATAGAGTATCTTCTGTTAATAACATTACAGATTCACTAACTGAAGTAGTTACTCAAAGAGTGTTTGAGCTTCACCTTGAGTTGTTTAAGATCAGCCAGATGGGTAGAAATGTATGCCCTACAAGTGGGAGATTGATAGAAATGTATGCCTTACAAGCCAATCATATATGATATGATTCAACATTTCTAAAAATATCTCATTTAATTAAATAGGTAAACCTTTGTTATTAGCTCTTATTAGAAGCGTATATCGTAATTAAGTTCTTGATCACATGCAATGATGATTGAATCATGATGAGATCATGAAAATGAGATCGATCATCTAGAGGTATATGATCTAAATGTTCCTAGTCATGGGATCCTTGAGATGGGACATGAAGAATTCAGATAGACTAGTGCATGATGTCTTCTCATGTGATGAGAATGACCGATCTCATTGGTCATCAGTGTGAGGAAACTGAGATACAGACATAGGTGCTCAATAGTGGAATGAGTTCACTGAACTGACAAATTTTGGAAAATCTGATTGGTATCTTACTGAACTGTCTATCAGGTTATTCTTACATCTCAATAGCACAGTTGAATCTTTGACCTAAGTCGCCAAAGATGTCTTATCGGATATATCTTATACTTTGATTATTAACTTATGGATCACCATCTTGATGGTCCAGTATAATTGATGTATTGGGTGCAAGAGAAACCTAGTGGAGGCAATTGAGCAGACAACAAGGGATCGTTCACTCTCGGTAGGAGAGAGAGAATGTCCAATGGGATAGTACTCTAAATCCTTTGGCCAAGGTACTTAGGATAATTTGAAAAGTAGTTTTCCAATTGATCCAAACCTGAGTGCAGGATCCCATAGAGTTGGAATCTGTGTGGTAATTGATGATGGAACCCCTGACCGACTGAGACATTGTATGAACGAGGATTTAAATCTATGTAGTAATTGATGATGGAAAGGCTCAATGGATGTTATTTAACTCTCCAAAGTCATTTGGGATCATAGGATGTGGCTTGTACCCTTTATGATCAGAAAGCCATAAAAATTGCTATCAGTTAACAATTTTGATTTAATTTAAAGGAATTGTTCTTTTAAATTAATTAAGACTTCAACCAAATTGACTATTGGGCCTAGTGGGTCACATACATTAGATCTGGTCAATAAGATGAGGGCATGGAGGTAATTTTATAGAAGTTTCAGGTTTTTGTGAAAAATTCCATCTTCTATATATAAATTGCATATGAAGCAAAACCCTAACAAGTCATAGGGCTGGACCACATCCCAAGCAGCCTCTTTCTCTCCTCTCTCCTCTAGAAGGTGATCTCCCATGGTCAACCTTGGATCTGGAAGGTTTCTGTAGGCCCGAAGGAAGGGAGTCATCTATTGAAGCAAATCGTGTAGATACCGATAGAGACCAGACTCTTGGATGGTTTAAAGCAAGGAGGAATGTCCTCTCTTCATCCATGGTGAGGGATTTTGGAGATCCCATGAGGTACTCTCGTTCTACTTCATATTCGGTTCCCAATTTTACTCGTTCGGCAATGACCAATGCAAAGATCATAGTTTTATGGAATCAAAATTTTTCTGCTGTCAAGTAATGATTCCTTATAGTGGTATTAGAGGCAGGTTGAAGCCTTGGTCAATGTTGAATTGAAATTGGCTTGATTTCATGTGATTTCTTGCTTTCCTAAAACTGTATACAGAGCAGTTTTGATTTGATAACCATAGTTCGCATGAGATACCAAACTATGTATGGTTAGTTTTAATTGATTCTAATGGATGAGATATTTCTAATGATGCAAACCTCATGAATTTTGGCCATCCAGAGAGTCTGGAAAAAGTTTGGAAAGTTGCTAAGATCATTATGTCCGAAAATGTAGCCGAAAATAGGGGAGTCGATGAACTTACCTATTTGGACTCAAATACCTCTATCTAAGGATGTGGGAAGGTAGAAAATTAAGTTTCCTAGAGTATCCATAAGTTATTGGACACTTAACGGCCCTTGGGGGTGCCAGATTTGTGAGGTGTTTACGGTTAGGGTTTATTATGGCCGGGGTAACTTCCTCCGTGAACTACACATTGGATAGAATATTTCATGATATGAAATTTCTTTCAATAGAGTCCTTATTCTTTAAGGATTCCAACACATATTTTTATGGATTTTTGGACTCCTTTCGGCCTTCCAAAATTGGCCCGAAAGTCGGGTGTTGGGTTAGGGTTTCCGCGCCATAGCCCCGCCCTTATCGAGCGAAGAAGAAGGTGAGTCCGGATCGGATCCAGACCTGCGAGTGTACGGGGGTATGCAGCGGAAGTGCAGCCGCGCCCGGACCGGGTACATGGCAGCACCACGTTGGCCCCAAAGGCGTGCGACTGTGCACACTAGCGTGCGTCAAGCGGCGCGCTACTGCTGGTGCCTCGGCGCAGCCGGAAGGGTACGCGGCAGAATCACGCTGAGCTCAACGGGATCGTGGCAAGCAATGATTGGCCGGCACTATGCACCACCAGTTAATATAACTCAAAAATATTTTTAAGTTGTTTAAAATTCATTTTTGATCCGAATAATTGCCAAAAAAATCTAGAAAAATATTGAAAATTTGTAGAATTTATTTAATGAGTTATTAAAGTGTTTAATAACTTATTAAATAAAGTTTTACTATTTTGTCATTAAATTCTATTATTTTAATTTTAAAATTTTTTTAAGATCAAAATTAATCAAATTGATGATTATATTAGTTCTGGTAAATTATTTAATAGGTTTATAAAATGCTTATGAACATGTTATATAGTTTTGGACTCTGGTTACCACTGAATCATTTTAAAAATGATTTTAAAATTGTTTTATAATCTTTATTGGTTAAATTAGTGTTCAAATAAATTCTGAAAAATGTGATTTTGAAGAATTATGATTTTAAAATTAATTTAATGCTCTGAGAAATTTTTTAAAAGCATGAATCATCTGAATTATTTTATATTACTCTTTTTATGCATGTAAATTGTTTATATGTGCATTTTATGTTATTTATTTTATTACAATTAGACAAGCATAAAATTTGGAATTTCAAAATTACGGTATATAATTTTATAATGGTATATATGATACATCTCATATAATTATCACGTATGCGCTCGATGTTCATGTGATGAATGTTGGTGTGTGTATGGAGGTTATCATGGACTTAAATACGCTTTTGCTTATGATTGCTTGGTTAATTAAGTTGGTTATGTTATTAAATGGGGCCTGTGTGTGCCTCATCTCTCTATACAATCTGATTGTACATTCTACCTCCCCCCCATTTGTGTACTTCCCTTGGTTAAAATCATGGTTTCTTATTATGAGTTGTACATTTGTGGGTCTGTGTACCCTTTAGTCACTTGTAATGTTTAGAAGCCAGCTGGTGGAAGAATGGAGAGCGGGACCACTTGGAAAAGCTGTAAGGAATCCATACATGACAGCGGAAAATATATGATTCTATAAAACCATGATCTTTGCCTTGGTCGATGCCGAACGAGTAAAACCGTGAACCAAATATGAAGTAGAATGAGAGTACCTCATGGGATTTATAAAATCCCTTACTATGGATGAAGAGAGGATATTCCTCCTAGCTGAAAACTGTTCAAATGTCCGGTCTCTAGTGGTATCCAAATGATCTGCTTCAATAGACGAGTTCTCCCTTCTTTCGGACCTCCAAAAACCTTCCAGAACCAAGCTTGACCATGAGAGATCACCTTCTAGAGGAGAGATGAGGAAGAGAGGATGCTTGGTACGTGCTCCAGCCCTATGGCTTGTTAGGGTCTGGCTTCATAAGCCACTTATATATAGAAGATGGATTTTTTCACAAAAATCCAAAACTTCTATAAAATTGCGTCCATGCTCTCATCTTATTGACCAGATCTATTGTGTGTGACCCACTAGGCCCAATAGTCAATTTGGTTGAAGCCTTAATTAATTTAAAAGAACAATTCCTTTAAATTAAATCAAAACTGTTATCTGATAATAGTTTTTTACGGCTTTCTGATCATAAAGGGTACAAGCCACATCCTATGATCCCAAATGACTTTGGGGAGTTAAATAACATCCATTGAGCCTTTCCATCATCAATTACCACATGGATTTAAATCCTCGTTCATACAATGTCCCGGTCGGTCAGGGGTTCGGCACTGACTATCAACACCTAAATATTCCAACTCTATAGGATCCTATACTCAAATTTGGATCAATTGGAAAAATCCTTTTACAATTATCCTAAGTACTTTGGCCAAGGATTAAGAGTACTATCCCATAGGACATTCTCTCTCTCTCCTACTGAGAGTGAACGATCTGTTGTTATCCACTCAATTGTCTTCACCAAGTTTCTCTTGCACCCAATACATCAACTATACTGGACCATCAAGATGGTGATCCATAAGTCAATAATCAAAGTACAAGATACATTTAATAAGACATCTTTGGTGACTCAGGTCAAAGATCCAATCGTGCTATTGAGATGTAAGAATAACCTGATAGACAGTTCGGTAAGATACCGATCAGGTTTTCCTAAATTGGTCAGTTTAGTGAACTCATTCCACTAATGAGCACCTATGCGTGTATCTCAGTGTCCCCACACTGATGACCAATAAGATCGGTCATTCTAATCACATGAGAAGATATCACACACTAGTCTATCTGGATTCTTGATGTCCTGTTTCAAGTATCCTATGACTAGGAACATTTAGATCACATACCTCAAGATGATCGATCTCATTATCATGATCTCATCATGATTCAATCATCATTGCATGTGATCAAGGACTTCATTATGATACACGCTTCTAATAAAAGCTAGTAACGAAGTTTTCCCTATTTAATTGAATGAGATATTCCTAGAAATGTTGAATCATAGCATATATGATTGGCTTGTAGGGCATTCATTTCTATTAGAAGCATCCTTCTGAAGTAAAAGCATGCCAACTCAAGCTTCTAAAGCAATGGTTTGCACCTATAGGGGTGCCTTAGGTGTATGCTTAGGGTTAAGTCCATGATCACCTATGTTTTAATTATTTTTTGATATGTGGTTGTGTGCTACATATTATACCTTAGATATATGATATTTCAAAGGTATATTAATATTTATATGTAGCACCTATATTGATGAGACTAAAATAAAATCCCTCCTTGTTTTAATTAGGTCGATAAATGTGAGACATTAAGAATGAGTCACATAGCTTTCCATTGTTATGGTCTTGATGAGCTAATCTTAGATTGGATGGGTTTGTTGTGCTACCACAAGGTTTAGCAAGGGATTGAAGATCATGGCCAAGGCATTAGCTGAACTTTGGAGTGAACCATTTGCATTGCTTTGTTGTGCTACCACAAGGGCTGTGTGAAGAATCCATTCTCATAACGTAACAAGCAGGTTTGACCTAACTAGAGTATATGGTTTGTTGTGCTATCACAAGATCATAACTCTAGAGGCTAAATGATTAAGAGTTTCAAGAGTTGCAACTGTCAATAGTTGCCTACCTATTAAGTATGCGATAATTTGTTGTTCCACCACAAGGTCATCACCATAAAGTTAGTAGGGTCTTGGTCCCCAATAGGATGTTATCGTGATATCCCGTCTTTACATAATGAGGGTTATGCAAATTCGTCGAAAATTAGTGGGAGTATAAATTTGGATAAAAGACCATATCTTAATTTAATGAATATCTATAATGTTGATGTAATTATATCTCAATTGTAGAATATAATAAACCACCATTAGTCTAGCATGCTACATGCTAAGCAGTTTAAGGGCTCACACTTCTTATATCAGTTTTGAACTACGAGAATATTTTTCATAGTTGATCTATTAATTATCCTACTTGAGAAGTAGGTATCTCTTACACTATCTAATGATGTGAGAGAAGATAAGATCTTATCTCATTGAAAAAATGTATTAATTACCTTATATCAGATGTTAGCCTCTATCAGATAAAAATAGTAGTGGCAACATGGATAGATGGATATGATATCCATCATGGCTCATGTTGATGAGCTAATTAAAAGTAAATAAGAATAATACATCTCGAATACTTCTTATTGGGGAGACTAATAGAAAGAAGTAAGATCATTAGATAGAGATAGAAGGTGATAGTTAAAAGTCAAAGAAGTAAGTCAAGATATTATAACCTAAATTAGACATAGCATTCTTCTACTATCATGATGATGGTAAGTAGAAGATGAAGAGCAAAGTGTATTGCAGATAATACAAAGGTGGAGCTTGAGAAGCTTCATGTATCTATGTCATTAATATTTAATTATCTTAAATACACATTCGATAGTATAAGATACTATATGTGTGTATTATAATATAAGATACTAAGGATGCATATAATAGTATGAGATACCAGATATGCATCATATATCTATAATGAATTGTAGATAATAGAAAGTAAATGAAGGTTTAAAGAAGATTGTTGACCTACATATGAAATGGTACAAAATGTTACATCATTACTGGTGGGAGATACATATATTCTATAGCCTTCTAGAGTTGTCTTAATTATCCTTTCAAAAGAATATTATTTTCATTTCTTATTTGAATAAATGATTATTTATTCTATAGTATAGAAATGATAATTGTTCTATAATAACTGGTAAACACAGTGTTTACCAGTGGGAGCATAATAAAGAGTTTATTTATATCAGATATGTATGCTCTTATAATATGTGTGAATAATCCTCATTAGGTGAAGTAGATTGATAGTGATCAATCTACTATTTAGTAGTACAGTCATATTTATAAGAAAAGACTTAAGGAATACTATTCAGATATAAACATATAGGTAAATGATTTGGAATCATTAACTATATGTAAGTCTTATCTTATCATGCAAAATGACCATCTCTCCATCAGTAAGACATGGAGAAAGGGCTAATGCGTTTATAGAACTCATGCATCTAGATGCATGTTAGCCCATATCTATTAAAAATAGAGGATAATATTTCAACTTCATTTTCAAAGATGACTTCTCTAGGTATGGACATATGTACTTTATGAAATACAAATCCAAAATCTTTGAGAAATTATTTGAGATTAAGAATGAAGAAGAAATATTAATGAAAAGAGTATTAGAACTCTTTGATGAGATCAAGGAGAGGAATACTTAAGTAATAATTTACACATAAATGAAGGATAGTAAAATCTAATTTTGACAGACACCTCTTATACATTTTAGCTTAATTGAGCAGCTAAAATGAGAAGCCATATTGTGTAGGACATAATATGGATAATGACAACCTTTGCAAAATTCTTCTTTGTCTATTTAGGGGTTAGCACTCAATATAGGCACTGATTCTCTAATTGGTACCTTCTAAGTATATAACAAATTATTCGATATCCGATATCGAAAGGGGTTAAAGCTTGACCTTAAGCAAGTTAAGGTTTCAGAATGTCTGGCCTAGTAAAGAAGTATAACCCTATCAAGTTGGAATATAAGACTATAAAGTGTTTGCATGTGGGATATCCTAAGGAAACTTAAGAATATTAATGCCACACTTAGGGAGAAGGGTATAAGTTGCTCATCTCACCATATTTCTATAGGAAGAGTCCATCCTTGAAAAAGATAATGGGAGCAAGTACAAATGAAGGGTGTTCCAGTCCCACAATTCAACGACACTTTTATTAAGGTACAAGTTAACAACTACACAAGGCCAAATCATAGACCTTTTCTTGTGTCCATCAACCTAAGAGATATGTGAGACATATCTTTGATGGAATAAATAAAATATAAGATAAAAGGATAATGATCCTAAGATTTATATTGAAGCAATATGAGATATTGATTCAAAATGAGAAGAAATAATGAAATCTGATATATACTCTATCTTTTATAATCAAGTTTAGAATTTGATTGATCCACCTAAAGATTTAGTATCTATAGGTTATAAATGAATCACTAAAGAATAGATTGAAGTAGATCAAAAGGTAAAGACCTTCAAAGTAAGGATAGTTAAAGGGGATATCATCTAAGTCAAATAGTTGACTGTGATAAGACCTTTTACCTATGCCATGGAATTAATCCATTCGGATTTTGATTGTTACACACTATGACTATAGGATATGTCAAATGGATGTTAAGATAGTGTTTCTCTTTGTTATTTTGAGAAATAGGAGTATATGATACAACCTTTGGGAATCAAGTTCCAAAACATCCAAATAGTGTGTATAAGGTCCATTTATAGACTCAAGTAAAACTTTCCATAAGATTTAATGAGATTAAGCTTTAATGAGATTAAATCTTATGACTTCATTGAGAATGAAGATGCTTATGACTTCATTGAGAATGAAGATATGCCTTGTGTATTCACATAAGATAAAAGGAAGAGTGCTATTTTCTTCTTGACATGGTATATGCATGGCATACTACTCATTAAGAATGAAGTAAGTATGTTATCATAAGTGAGCTTGGTTATGAAATTAATCCTCCAAACCAAAAATATGAATTTTAGATCCATGGTGATAGATCAAAGAGGTTACTTGACCTTATTCTAGTTTATGTACAAATTATCTAAGGGTTTGACATGGTAAACTCCAAGATAGTTTTCTTACCTATGTAGTGTGAAGATGATCTCTTTAAAGAGATGTAGTTGTAGACTTCTTGAGAGATAAAGAGATCACATTAGTATAGCCCTTATGCTTTTGCAATAGGGCCTATCACATTTGTGATGCTACGTACATGACTTCATTAATGCTCTTAGTGTTATGAGCATTCATCAAGTAAATCCATGTGGGAGTCACATGATAATTAAGAGATGTGTCCTTGAGTACTTGAGAAGTATTAATAATGTATCTCTAATGTTTAAAAGATAAGACTTGAAGTCTTGTAGTTTTAAGAAAAAAGCTTCTAATCAGATAAGTCTGATAATAAAACAATGTAATGGTGGTGCAGTGAGCTGAAAGAGTTCCATGCAAGAGAACACTGCTAATCTAAAGTAGATTGCATAATAATTGTATATTGATTGAGAAGCTGACTAGATGAAGATGTTCATCTGGCTTATGGAATTGTCCCAACCTTCTCTAAAAGTGTATCATTCTTTTGGGAAATATAATGGGGTGAAGCCAAAGTCTCATTAGAAGCTTCAATCTTCTATGGCAATACCATAGAATCAGAGAGAATGCAACTGATAGAGATATAATTAAAGATAGAGTATCTTTCGCTAATAACATTACAGATCCACTAACTGAAGTAGTTACTCAAAAAGTGTTTGAGCTTCACCTTGAGTTGATTAAGATCAGCCAGATGGGTGATTGGCTTTAGTGCAAGTGGGAGATTGATAGAAATATATGCCCTACAAGTCAATCATATATGATATGATTCAACATTTCTAGAAATATCTCGTTCAATTAAATAGGCAAAACTTCGTTATTAGCTTTTATTAGAAGCATATATCATAATGAAGTCCTTATCACATAAAATGATGATTGAATCATGATGAGATCATGATAATGAGATCGATCATCCAGACGTATGTGATCTAAATGTTCCTAGTTATAGGATCCTTGAGATGGGACATGAAAAATCCGGAAAGACTAGTGTGTAGGATATCTTCTCATGCGATAGAGGCTAAATGACTAAGAGTTGCAACTGGTAATAGTTACCTACCTATTAAGTATGGGATAACTTATTGTGTTTCCCATAAGGTTATCACCATAAAGTTAATAGGGTCTTAGTCCCCACTAGGATTTCATCGTGATATCTCATCTTTGCATAATGAGGGTTATGCAAATTCATCGAAAAATAGTGGCAGCATAAATTAGGATGAAAGACCATATCTTAATTTTAATGAATGTCTGTAATGTTATATTGATAAAATTATATCTCAATTGTAGAATACAATGATAAACCACCATTAGTATGGCATACTAGATGCCAAATAGCTTAACAGCTCACACTTCTTAGACCGGTTTAGAACTAAGAGAATGGTTCTCATAGTTGACCAATTAACTATCCTACTTGAGAAGTAGGTGTCTCCTAGATTATCTAATGATGTGAAAGATAAGATCTTATCTTATAGACAAGATGCATTGTTTGCCTTAAACTAAATGTTAGTCTCTATGAGATATAAATTGTAGAGACAACATAGATGGATGGATATGAGATCTATCATGGCTCATAGTGATGAGCTAACAATGGGCAAGTTAGAACAACAATACAGCTTAATTACTTCTAGTTGGTGAGACCAATAGAAAGAAGTAAAATCGTTAGATAGTTAATAATAAAAGAAGGTGGTCAAGATAATAAAGCCAGAATAAGACAGAATTCTTACACAATCATGATGATGGTAAGTGGAAGAGGAAGTACAAAATGTTTTGTATATAATGCAAAGGTGGAGCTTGAGAAGCTTCATGTATCCAAGTCATTGACATTTACTTGTTTTAAATATACACTTAATAGTATTAGATACTATATGTGTATATCATAATATTAGATACTATGGATGCATCTAATGGTATGAGATACCATATATACATCTTATATCTACAAGGAGTTGTAGATGATAACAAGTAAATGAAGGCTTAATAAAGAAGATATTGACCTACATATGAAATGGTGCAAAAGTTGCATCATTACTAATGGGAGGTACAAATCTTTAATAGCCTTATGGAGATGTATTAATAATTAAGATTGCTATTATATCATTCTACAAGAACATTATATGATTTCCTACTTGAATAAATGTTGACCTATTCTAAGCTACGGAATTGATAGATGTTCTAAAAAGATTGAATGGTAAACTATTTGCCAGTGGGAGTTTAATGAATTGTTTAATCATATTTGATATGTTAGTACTCATGTTATGTGTGATTACTCTTTTTATGATAAAATGAGTTGATTTAGATCAATCTACACTTTAGCTTTATGTAGACATGGATAATGGGTTAATGAGTTGTTAGAACTCGTACATCTAGGTGTATGTTAGCCCATATCTAGTAAGGCTACAGAATTCTTACTTCACTAATTCAAAGATGATGTCTTTAGGTATATGTACTTTATGAAGTACAAATCTAGGACCTTTGAGAAATTATCTGAGAATAAGAATGAAGTAGAGATACTAATGGAATGAGTATTAGAACTCTTTGATGAGATCAACGAGGGAAATACTTAAGTACATAATTCACATATAATTGAAGGATAATAGAATCTAATGGACACCTCTTTACACATTTTAGCTTAATTGAGTAGCTAAAATGAGAAGCCATATTATGTAGGATATAATATGAACAATGACAAGCTTCGCAAAAATTCTTTTTGTCTATTTTTGGCTAAGTACTCGTTATAACCACTTGATCTTAATAGGTACCTTCTAAGTCTATTCTGATTATTCTATATAGGATATGGAAAAAGGGTTAAAACTTGACCTTAAGCAAGTTAAGGTTTCGGAATGTCTGACCTGGTGAAGAAGTTTAACTCTGGCAAGTTAGAATATAAGACTATGAAGTGTTGGCTTGTGGGATATCCTAAAGAAAACTTCTGGATATTAATATACCACTCTTATGTACAAGGGTATGTGTTGCTCAGCTCACTATATTTCTAGAGGAAAAGTTCCTCCTTCAGAAAGATAGTGGGAGCAAGGTATATATGGAAGATGTTCCAGTCCCACAACCCAATGACACTTCTGTTAAGGTGCTAGTTAATAATTACATAAGAATAGTTCGTAGGTCTTTACTTGTGTCCATTCAACCTAGGAGATACGTGGGACAAATCTCTAATGAATGAAATGAGGCATAAGATAATAAGGATATTTATCCTAGGATCTACAAAGAACCAATATGAGATATTGATTCATAAATGGGAAGATACAATAAAATCCGATATAAACTCTATCTATTCTAATCAAGTTCAGAACTTGATAGTTCCACCTGAGGATATAGTATCCATAAGAAATAAATGGATCACTAAAGAATAGATTGGAGTGGATTAGAAGGTAGAGACCTTCAAAGGTGAGAATAGTTGAAAAGGATATCATTGAAGTCAAATGGTTGACTATGATGAGATCCTTTACCTATTCTATGGATTAATCCATTCGGATTTTGATTGTTACACACTATGATAATAAGATAAGCTAATTGGTTATTAAGATAGTGTTTCTCTATGGTATTTTGAGGAACATGTGTATATGATACAACAATTGGGAATCAAGTCCCAATAACATCCAATAGAGTGTGTATTAAGTCTATTTTTGGACTGAAATAAAGTTTCCTATAGATCATATATAAGGTTTGATGAGATTAAATCTTATGACTTCGTTAAGAATGAAGAGAAGCCTTGTGTATTCAACAAGATAAATGAGAGTGCTATTACTTTCTTGACATTTTATGTGGATGACACACTACTCATTGAGAATGAAGTAGGTGTGTTATCATAAGTGAGCCTAGCTATCAAATTAATTCTCAAAACACAATTTGAGTTTTAGGATCTATAAACATAGATCTAAAGCAATGCCTGGTTAATGTACGTAGTTACCATAGTCAAAGGGTTTGATATGACAAACTCTAAGATAAGTTTCTTACCTATGTGGTGTGGAGTTAATCTCTCTAAAGTGATGTCTTCACTTCTTGAGAGATAAAGATATCACATTAATAGAGCCCTTATGCCTTTGTCATAGGGCCTATCATTAATGTGATGCTAAATACATGATGTGATAAATGCTCTAAGTTTTATGAGTATTCATCAAGAAGATCCAGGTGAGTGTCATTGGATAGTTTAGAGATATATCATTTGGTACTTGAGAAGTACTGAGAATGTATCTCTATACATAGGAGGATAAGACTTGAAGTCTTGTAGTTTTACAAACACAAGCATTTAATCAAATAAGTTTGATATTAAGTCAGAATAATGGTAGTACAGTGAGCTGGAAGACTTCTATGTAATATAACACTATAAATTCTACAACATATGTAAACAAGTTTACGTAGTGGTTGCACACTACTTGAGAAGTAGTCTAAATGAAGATTTTCATCTACATCTTAGCATTGAGATTGTCCCAGTTTTCTCTGAAAGTGTACCATTGTTTTGAAAAAACAATGGGGTAGAGCTGATGTCTCATCAAAAGTTTAAAACTTGTGTGGCAATACCATAAAATCAGAGAGATTGCATTTTATAGGGATATAATTAAAAATAGAGTATCTACCGCTAATAACATTGCAGATCCACTAACTGAAGCAGTTACTCAAAGAGTGTTTGAGCTTCATCTCGAGCTGATATAGATCAGCTAGATGGGTGATTGGCTTTAGTGCATGTGGGAGATTGATAGAAATGTATGCCGTACAAGCCAATCATATATGATATCCTTCGACATTGCTAAATATATCTCATTCAATTAATTAGGCAAATTTTCATTATAAGCTCTTATTAGATGTGAATATCATAATGAAGTCCTTGATCAAATACAGTGATGATTAAATCATGATGAAATCATGATAATGAGATCGATCATCTAGAGGTATTTGATCTAAATGTTCCTTGTCATAGGATACTTAAGACGGGACATCAAAGATCCAGATAGACTAGTGTATGTGATAGCTTCTCATGTGTTGATGATGACTGTTCTCATTGGTCATTAGTGTGGAGACACTGAAATACACATACAAGTGCTCATTAGTTGAATGAGTTCACTGAACTGACCGAATTAGAAACCCTGAATGGTATCTTACCGAACTGTCAATCTGGGTTTTCTATCATCACAATTGCATGGTTGGACCTTTCACCTGAGTCGCCAAAGATACCTTGTTGAGTGGAACTTGTGCTTTGACCATTGACTTATGGATCACCGTTTAGATAGTCCAGTATAGAGATGGATCGGGTACAAAGAAAACCCGATGGATGCAATTGAGCAGACAACAAGGGATCATCCACTCTCGGTAAGTGAGAGTGAATGTCCTATGGGATAGTACTCTAAATCCCTAGCTAGGGTAGATAGGATAATTGTAAAAGGAGTTTTCCAATTGATCCAATTTCGAGTACATGATCTTATAGAGTCAGTTCACTAAGGAGTTGACAGTCAATACCGTACTCCTTTCCGACTGGGACATTTGATGGATGAGGGTTTATATCCATGCGGTAACTGATGATTAAAAGGCTCAATGGATATGAGATTAGCCCCATAGCCATTTGGGATCATGGGATGTGGCTTGTACCCTTCATGATCGGTAGGCTGATTAATCTGTTATCGGATAATAGATTTAATTAAATTAAATAGAATTGTTCTATTTTATGTAGGCCTCAACCAAATAGGCTATTAGGCCTAGTGGGTTACACACATAAGGATTTATCTACAAGTACAGGGGCAAGGGCGTAATTTATGGAGATTTTGGGTTTTTATGAAAAATTTTATAATTCTCTATAAATACTAATAGTTTCAGCCAAACCCCATCAAGCCAAGGGTGAAAACCACGTCCCTAGCCACCTCCCTACACCATCCTCCTTATAGAAGGTGTCAATGGTCGATGGAGCTTCGTTCGGGAAGAGTTCTTGAGGCCGACACGACGGGAGAACCTGCTGTGGATGAAGTTCATGTGGATACTGCTAGAGATTGGGCACTTGAACGGTTTTAAGAGCTTGAGAAGCTCATCTCCTTCCTCTTCATGGAATTATATGAATCCCTATCATGTATATTTGAACCCAATTTGATTGGTTTTTGATTTTTATCGTTCTGTTCTGATTGAGACAAATTATAAAGGAACCCATAGGAATCGTCGCTTCCGCTGCACCAATTTTTTATGAACGATTCCTTACAGTTCATGTGATGAATGTTAGTGTGTATGAAGGTGATCATAGACATAAATATGCTTTGTTTGTGATTGCTTGGTTAATTAAATTGGTTATGTTATTAAATGGGGCTTGTGTTTGCCTCCTCTCTCTCTATACAATCTGATTATGCATTCTACCTTCCCCCATTTATGTACTCCCCTTAGTTAAAACCAAGGTTTCTTATTATGATTTGTACATTTGTGATTTTGCATACCCATAACCCGCTTGTAATAGTTAGAAGTCAGTTCATGGAAGAATAGAGAGCGGGACCACTTGGAGAAGCACCCTTATGAAGTGGGAATATGTCAACTCAAGCTTCTGAAGTAAGGAATTTTACCTATACGGATGCTTTAGGTGTATGCTTAGGGTTAAGTCCGTGATCACCTATGTTTTTAAGCATGTTTGATATGTAGGTGTGTGCTACTGGTTATACTTTAAATATATGATATTCCAAGGGTATATTAATATTTATATGTAGCACCTATATTGATGAGACTAAAACAAAAATTCATCTTTGTTTTAATCAGGTTGATAAAAGTGAGACATTAAGAATGAGTCACATAGCATTCCGTTGTTATGGTCATGATGAGCCAATCTTAGATTGGATGGGTTTGTTGTGCTATCACAAAGCCCATTCAGCAAGGGATTGGAGATCATGGCCAAGGCATTAGTTGAACTTTGGGGTTGACCATTTGCATGGCTTTATTGTGCTACCACAAGGGCTGTGTGAAGAATCCATTCTCATAACGTAATAAGCAAGTTTGACTTAACTAGAGTATATGGTTTGTTGTACCACCACAAGATCATAACTCTAGACGCTAAATGACTAAGAGTTGCAAGAGTTGCAACTGGCAATAGTTGCCTACCTATTAAGTATGGAATGATTTGTTGTGCTACCACATTGTCATCATCATAAAGTTAGTAGGGTCTTGGTCCCCACTAGGATGTTATCATGATATCCCATCTTTGCATAATGAGGGTTATGCAAATTCATCAAAAATTAGTGGGAGTATAAATTAGGATGAAAGACTATATCTTAATTTTAATGAATGTCTATGATGTTGATATAATTATTTCTCAGTTGTAGAATATAATAAATCACCATTAGTCTACTGTGCTCGATACTAAGTAGTTTAATGGCTCACACTTCTTATATCAGTTTTGAACTACGAGAATAGTTTTCATAGTTGATCTATTAATTATCCTACTTGAGAAGTAGGTATCTCCTACACTATCTAATGATGTGAGAGAAGATAAGATCTTATCCCATAATATTGAAAAGGTGTATTGATTACCTAATATCAGATGTTAGCCTCTAAGAGATAAAAATAGTAGTGGCAACATGGATAGATGGATTTGATATCCATCATGGCTCATAGTGATGAGCTAATTAAAGGTAAAATAAAACAATATATCTTAAATACTTCTTATTGATGAGACTAATAGAAAGAAGTAAGGTCATTAAATAGAAATAGAATAAGATAGTTAAAAGTCAAAAAAGTCAAGATATTAAAACCCAAATTAGACAGCATTCTTCTACTATCATGATGATGCTAAGTGCAAGATAAAGTGCAAAGTGTATTGCACATATTGCAAAGGTGGACCTTGAGAAGTTTCATGTATCTAAGTCATTAATATTTACTTGTCTTAAATACACATTCGATAGTATAAGATACTATATGTATGTATTATAGTATAAGATACTAGGGATGTATATAATAGTATGAGATAGCAAATATGCATCATATATCTACAATGAGTTTTAGATAAGAACAAGTAAATGAAGGTTTAAAAGGATTGTTGACCTACATATGAAATGGTACAAAATGTTGCATCATTACTGGTGGAAGATATAAATTTTCTATAGCTTTCTAAAGTTGTCTTATTTATCCTTCTAAAAGAACATTATTTTCAATTTTTAGTTGAATAAATAGTGATTTATTATATGGTATAGAAATGATAATTGTTCTATAATAACTGGTAAAGTGTTTACTAGTGGTAGCATAATAAAGAGTTTATTCATATCAGATATGTATGCTTTTATAATAGGTGTGAATAATTCTCTTTAAGTGAAGTGGATTGATATTCATCAATCTATTCTTTTATAGTATGGTCATATATATAAGAAAAGACTTAAGGAGTGCCATTCTAATGAAAACATATAGGTAAATGATTTGGAATCATTAACTGTATATAAGTTTAATCTTATTAAGCAAAATGACTAACTCTCCATTTGTTAGACATGGAGAAAAGGCTAATAAGTTTATGGCTATCATGCATCTAGATGCATGTTAGCCCATATCTATTAAAGATAGAGGATAATATTTTAACTTCATTAATTTTCAAAGATGACTTCTCTAGGTATGGACAAATGTACTTTTTGAAGTACAAATCCAAAACCTTTGAGAAATTATTTGAGATTAAGAATGAAGTAGAAATATTAATGGAAAGAGTATTAAAACTCTTTGTTGAGATCATGGAATGAAATACTTAAGTAATAATTCACATATAAATGAAAGATCGTAGAATCTAATCTTAATGGATACCTCTTATTCATTTTAGCTTAATTGAGTAGCTAAAATGAGAAGCCACATTGTATAGGACATAATATGGATAATGACAACCTTTGCAAAATTCTTCTTTGTCTATTTAGGGTTAGCACTCAATATAGGCACTTGATCTTAAATTGGTACCATCCAAGTGTATTTCAATTATTGCAGATAGGATATGGAAAGGGGTTAAAGCTTGACCTTAAGCAAGTTAAGGTTTTGGAATATTCGGCTAGGTGAAAAGCATAACCTTAACTAGTTAGAATCTAAGACTATGAAGTGATAACTTATGGGTATTAAATAGACCACTCTTATAGAGAAAAGTGTATGTTGCTCAACTCACTGTATTTCTAGAGGAAGAGTTCCTCCTTAATAAAGATAGTGAGAGCAAGGCATATATGGAAGATGTTTCAGTCCCACAACCTAAGGACACATTTATTAAAAACTAGTTAATAATTACACATGAGCAATCATAGATCTTTTCTTATGCCCAATCAACTTAAGAGATATGTGAGACATATCTTTGATAGAAGAAATGAGACATAAGATAAAAGGATAATGATCCTAAGATTTATTGAAGCAATACGAGATATTGAATCAAAATGAGTAGAAACAATAAAATCCGATATAAACTCTATCTATTCTATTCCAGTTCAAAACATGATTGATCCCCCTAAGGATTTAATATCCATAGAGTATAAATGGACCCATGTTATACGGGTTGCCATCGGCTTTTTTGATCATTCCAAGTATTCTGGTTAATCCCAGGCTCTTATGAGCACCCTATCGAGTTTTTTGGGTTCTTCCGGTCACTTTCGGTTCTCAATCCGAGTTGTACGGGTTGCCACCAACATTCTGAAGTTTTCTGTGTTGTCGTCGCTTTCCCGAGTTTCAGATCACTGTTCGGGCCTTTGGCACCACCAAGAGGATAAACCAGAAGTTATAGCACCATACAAAAGTCTTGAGATGTGTGTCAACTGGTTTACTAACTTGAGGAGCTGCAGTTGAGAGCTCTCTTTCCAACACAACAAACGAGAGTCAAATCAGACATCCCGTTTACAAGTTACAGTTTACGGAACACGCACGGGCAGTCTAGGGCACATTCAGTGAGGGTGCGGCCTGTGCCCCCTCAGACCGAGGGCGCGGTCTACTCGCCCCCGGTCTAGGGCACATTCAGTTCAGGAAACCAAAAATTATCCCGATTTGAGCTTTCTAAACTGAATTTTGAGAAGTTACCTTCTCTTAAAATGCTTATTTTGACCGCGCCCTTAAGACGGGGGATTCATTTTGCCAATCGCTATTTTTAGCAATTTTCTGGAATTTTCCCGAGACATTTAGCAATGACGCACCAAACACACCCCCGAAGTGGAGCATGCTCATTGCGCCCTCAACCGGAGGAGGGTGCATCTTGCGCGCCCACAGGTTGAGGGCGCGGCCTGCACACCCCCAAACCGGGACCGCAGTCGGTTAATTTACTTGTTTTGCACCGATTTTGATCCTTTATAAATTCCAGCCATTGGGGTATGATCCAGGGCTCTTCCTTTTGTCTTCTAGTCACCCTAGGCTCATCCCAAGCTCCCCGAATCGTCCTCTCTTTGTCCCTGTGTCTGGAGATCATCACGAAATTAAAAGAAGCCAGTCTATGCTCCGACATGTTGCTTTGCTGATCATCGGCTTCTACAGATCTCTCAGATCATGTTTCAGCCAAGATTTCTTTAGATGAATTGTCATCAAGCTATCTTTCATCTCCAATAAATAGAGATCGATTCTGACATCGCCTCGGCTCGTGACCGCTTCTACACCGACGCTGCACAGACAAATCCAAAGTCTTTTCTTCTTGGTCATCGTCTTCTCAGTCAAATTAACTGCACTTACTTGCAGATTCAACCCATACATCCTTCATAGAAATTATTCCCCATCCTCTTTTATTTACAATAAGAATCATTTAATTACGATATTTGTTGTGCCCATAGCACATCCTGAATCCACATTGCAACGGTGGTTTCCAGAACTTCGTTGTCCAAGATCCGACTTGTCATGTAAATTCAGATCAATTCTTATGATATTAAATCTAAAGTGTATTCATATTGAATAACCCTTTGCAAGTTTTTTTTATTTTAGAACAAATGGTAGTCTATTCTAATTTCTGGATTGTCTGTGGTGATCGCTTCAACAAAGATATGCAATCTGGTATTGTTTCCATTTTTTTCTAATTCCATAGTTTTATAGGGTTTTAAAGACACATTTAGAAGAAGTCATCAACATATAAAATTTTTCTCTTCAAGTACTCTTTGTTTGCAATATACGGTGCTTGATTCCAATGTACTGTTTGTCCATGGTGATCACTGCACCGAGGGCACGTAACCAGGTTCTATCATCTACATCCATCTACTTTCACAAATTCTGCTAGTCAGGACAAAAAATTTATGGAAATGTCACTGACAGGACATCTCTTCCTCCTTAAGTTCTTTGTCTGTTACGATAAATCAATTCTGACATTGGGGTCGTCTATACTAGCTTCTGCACCAAAGTTGCGCCAGAAGGGTGCAAAACCACCCAAACTGGCCATTTCACTCATCTCAGCTTCAAATCAATCCATTTCACTCCATAAGTCTTTCTTTGTTCAGTTTATATACTTGTTAGGACATTTTTTCAGTTAGTTTGCATTATTTTTTATAATCAAATAAACAAAAAAAAGGCTAGAGCTCACCCCATTCTGGTGAGTTCAACTCCGATTGCTCCTTTTTTCATCTTCTTTATTAGAGTTTTTACACTTCCCATAGTTCTAATCATTTCAATCACTTGGTTTATTGTTCTAGTTGCACAGATACATCAAGCTAGCTTTGGTTGGGGATTCTCCCTCATCGTCTGACTGACGAGGAAGAAGGTTGAACCCGCATATCAGTACACACGGTCATCTTTTATTTTCATTACATAAAGCAGAGCATGCAATTCTTAGAGACAACATTCTCTATATTTTATGTATTAAAATTTTTTATTCCATCCTCACTATCCTCCCACACGATTTGAACCATCTCCGGTGGTCGAGCGACGCTAGGAGATGAAAGTTTGGGGATCAGTGTGAGTGTGGGACTGAGGTGTGAGAGTGTTTTCTATGTTTTTCATCCATCTCTCTCATCCCCTTTTTTGAGGTGCCAATCCGTAAGATGACAAACCCATTTTTAGAGTTGACAGGCACAAGAGAAGAATAGCCAACCTCCAATGCGGCAGAGAGTCCCCAAATCATGGGTTCATAGGTTCATCATCAGCCAGCAACCCGATCTTTGCGGTGTTCCTGTACTATGATGGGCTAAGGTTTAAAAATATTTGTTTTGTAAAATAAAAGAATATCAATTGAGCATATTCAGGCTCTCAGATTCATTTAAGTTTTTCACGAAACATGATTTGATTTAGAATGGAATGACCTTAGATTCCATAAGGCAAACGCTTAAGCTTAATGAATAATATACCATGAGGATAACGGTGGGATGAGGTGACTGCCATGGTGGGATGAATAGCAAGAAATATAGTGACGGCCATGGTGGGATAGAAATGAAAGTTGTTGAAGGACACAAGGTGATTACGATAGATGATGGACATGGTGGGATTAAAAAACATGATGAGATTAACGAACATTGGGGATATTGAAAAGATCCGATTTATAATAAATGATGGGATGAAGAGACCTGATGAGATTAAGAGGATGTGATGATCATAGAGGGATGTAGAGATGATAAGTAAGAATGCAATGGAACTAATGCAAAACTATGTGATGCATGCTGAGCTAAAAAAAGTAAAAAATTTACTCAACAAACTAGTTGAAGATATATATTGTACATTGGTGGTCAAAATAGCCAATCAGGAACCATTGTCCCTCGATATTTAATTTTGGTTTATTTGTGAGCATGAAGAATGACCTAACCGCCATGGATTTTGATGAAGGAGATTTTGGGTCCGGTCCTCTATGCACTCGTGAGCTTCAACATCAATGTAAATAGTAATACACCTAATATATGCTAAGAAGTAAAATGATAATGGTGAGTTTGCGGTGTGATGACACATATTCTCACAAAAGAGTTCATGTGCCTTGATGAATGCACATAGCAAAAGTTTGTCGACAAAGTAGAGGCTGAAGTTATGATGACACCTCCTCCTAAAAATCTTTAGGGAAGGGAAGTGGTGAGCATCACCTTATTAAAGTCTTGCAAAAGATTCCTCGGCAAAGTTGAGGCTGAGGTTATGGTGACACCTCCTCCTAAGAATCTTCATGGGAGGGAAGTAGCAAGCATCGCCTTGTTGAGCAAATTTCTTTGTGTTTGTTCTTCATGCCTGAAACACTAAGAAAAGGAGATTAGAATGACAATATGGTTTATCCCTCTTGCAAGTTGCAGTCTGTGTTGACCTTTGTCAAGGGATGATAGTCTTCTTAAGAGTATAAAAATAAACCATAAAATATGTAATGAAAAATTTGAAACATGAGAGACTAAAAGTAAATATGAATGTAAAGAAGAAAATTTAAACCAAGCATGGGGATGAAAAAATTTGAAATTTGAAAAAGAAGTTGTTTTCTTTGTGTAAAAGAATTCATTTTTTGGGAGTTTCTAAAAATATTTTTTTGGAGTTTTGAAAATATTCACTTTTTTTGAATTATTGAAAATATTCAATCTTTTTTGGAATTCTTGAAAATATTCAACCTTCTTTGGGAGAAAAAATTAGTATTGACAAAAATCCTCAACACTTAGTTTTTATTTTAAGTTCGGAGGTTGACACCATGTGCAAGAAAATGCTTCCCTACCTAGAATCTTTCTGAACTTCAACCTCTAATTTGCTAGAGTTTAGCTTTGATTTGGTTGGTCCATCTACACCCTGGCGGTTGTGAAAGAAGAATTGGTAGGAAGTCTTTGATAGGTTTTGGAGATGTCGAGAAGAATTTCTCTACTTGCACCCAATTGCCCATTGGTGTTCGGCCTCTTCAGATCTTTTCTTCTTTATTGACAAACCTATTTTTATGGCACATATTCGGATAGGCGTTTTGACCTATGGGGTCATTGCCCATATTTTGGTGCCTCTTTTTTTCATTTTTTATATTTTTTGGGGTACTCATTCAGACATGCCCATATTTGTTTAAACCTGAGGAATCATTGCCCATCTTTGGCACCCTTTTCTTTTGACTAGTTAGACCTTTCGAGATGGCCTCCTACTAAGGCAGTGGCTGCTTTCGACACTCTCCCCTCTAGTCCCCTTTGCCTATCTTAGAGCGAACAGAAGAGAATGGAGTGAGAGTTTTCCTTTCACCTCTAAGCCTTGCCTAACTTCTCTTAGGTGTTGGGTCATCCAGATTCTGGTATCGAGACGTGTTGTGCATGTAGGATGGTACCTACCCTCAAATCTTAGAAAACAACCTAGGACATGTGGACTAAGTCATATTGGTAGTTCTCTTCATTTTTGAGGTAGATTACATTCTATGGGTGAATCAAATTTAAACATGCCTTGCAATGTAGAAAACATAATTTGATAAAACAAGAAGTAGTTATATATACCGTCAACCACAATTTTTCTCCCAAGTAAGATTGTCATATGAGATTCAAAATCATTTCAAAAAAACATTGCCTTGTAGATGACATTAATGTTGATGAATGCAATTTTACGTAATACCTGAGAGAAAGAGTTCATTGTTAGTGACAACGTTGCTTGTGTTTGTCTTGCCTTGCCTTGTTGCTTTCACTTTTGATATGCTTCATATTGTGTTGGTGAAGCGAAAGATGTAGAGGATTTTATTTGGCATGGCAAAGTTAGGATTGATGATGCAAAAAAGCAATGATTGTGGTATCTCCTAAGAAATTTCTCTACCTATGAATAAAATTTGGAAAAGACATGAGAATTTGAAAGAAAATAAACATACTTGAAAACAATACTAAGTTAACACAGGCTCTTGGGCTAGGAAATTGAGAGTGGGCTTGAAGGCCTGGGAAAGGTCAGAATCAAGAGGCACGTGGAACCAAGAGTTGAATGCGGGGTAGAAGGCCCGGTTGATGTCGATGGACATGAAGATCCTATTGGAGGTGATGGGCTCGAAGGCCCGATTGGAGGTTGAGCTCGAGGGACCCAACGAAAAGAGCGGGGACATGGACTCAATTTAGATGGTTGGGAGCATGATTGTGATTTGTAGGATTTATGATGTGTTTGCTGGCGCCATTAAAGAGTATGGGTGTGCAAGCCCAAAGATGAAGAAGTGGGGGCATGGGGGCCCGATTTCAAAGAAGTGTGGGCATGCGGGCCTGATTGTGAAGCAATGGGGGCACCTAGGCCTGAAGTTGAAGGAGTGTGGGCATGTGCGCCCGAGGTTGATGGAAGGTGAGCAGGTGGGCCCGATTTAGAAGAAATTTAGGCATATTGGCCCAGTTGCACGAAAACGTGGGCATGTGAGTCTGGTTGAGGTGAATTGTGGGCACGCAGGCCAAATTTCAAAAAATTAAGGGCACATGGGTGCGATTGGAGAGAATTATTGGAATGTGGGCCCAGTGAAAGGAAAGGAGAACTTGAGACCAGTTAAGGAAAAGGGGCGCATGGGCCCGGTTGAAGGAAAGGGGCACTCAGACCTAGTTGATGAAAAGGGGTACATGGGCCTGGTTGAAGGAAAGGGGCACGCGGGCTCGGTTGAATGAAAGGAGCATGTTGGCCCAATTGTAGAAGAGGGGCATAGGGGCCTAATTGAATTGGATATAGTGTGGGCTGTGGCCCTAAGATTGAAAGATTTTGGGCCCATGGGCCCAATCCATGATTGCAAGAAGGATAAAGAAAGGGTTGTGGCCCTAAGATTGAGGAATTGTGGGCCCATAGGCCCGATCATTGATTGAGAGAAGGATAAAGAAAGGGACATGGCCCTAAGATTGATGCTAAGTGATTTGCCTGCCTAGTTGGAGGAGGTCCCAATATCCCTTTGCTAAGGTCTATGCCCTTCTGGAGGCTTGTTGATTCATTCCCTATTTCATTGACCAATTCGGTCTCCTTATTTTGTAGTTCAGGGGTCAATTCCGCTTGACCAACTTCGAGGATTAACTTAAATGATTAAAATGGCTGATCCTCACTTGGTTTATGTTGTGCATGCTCTGATGATGACCCTAATTCTTCCAAATGTTGAAGTTTCCCCAATTCATTAACTGATTTTGTCATGTCATTTTTTAGTGTAGGGGTGGGTCATTTTAGTTTGACTATCTTTAAGGATCAATTCTAATGATTTCACTGGTTGAGCTTCCTTGCCTGGCCCTTCACCATGATTTCCCATAACCTCTAGCTTGGGTTGCCTAACATGGGCTGTTCCTAAGGTTGTTTAAGGACCAAATGTGTACCTTGTTATGATTCCTAAGGAATTGAAGACGTTGGTTGAATGTTAGACTTGAAAAAGTTCTCATCGACTTGAATTTGGGATTCTCCTATGGATTGATCACACTCAGGCTTTGTTTGCTCCATCATTGATACTAAAGTGACATGATGATGGGTAAAAGGAGATGGTTCTGGTATTGGAATAAGTGCATGAATGATTGGACAATATTGATTATGAACAACCAGTTGTGAAAGTTGTTGAGGAGTCACAAGTTGTTCAACCGGTTGAGCAGCCAAGAGCTGCGTGATGAGCTAAAGAATATGATTGATTTGCTGAGAGGCAGCACTATTTTGCAGAGGATTCCGATGTCAATTCTAAGGACTTCCTATAGGGTTTCCTACAACACTAACATTTTTAGCTCTATTTGTGGGATTTCATGCATGTTTTTAGAATAGTACAAGACCAGAGCATTTCTCAAAGCCGATGTGGCATTGGCAACAATCATCTTGACTTGCTCTGAATCTAGGATTGTATCTTTCAGCTTTTTGGCCATTGACCACCATCCACCATCTATCCGCATACTGCAAGAAATCCTCACCTCCTTCTCAGCAATCAGGTCAGTGATAGAGTAAGCGGGTTCTACACGATCTTGATACCACTGTAGGAACTTTTCTTTGACGATCTTGAAGTCACTCGCTTCTGTGGAGTTTAGTGAGTAGAACCATTCCAAGGCTGACCCTACCAATGACCAATGAAAGAGAAAGGTGAGGGCTTTGCAGTCATTTTTTCTAGCAGGAAGAGTCATACAAGAAACTCCTGAGGTGTGTGAAGGGATTACCTATCCCGTTGTAACGTTAGAAGACTAGTATCTCTAAAGGAACAAGGTGCATAACTGGGAAGGATGGGACTAAAATTTTAGGTGCAGTCTTGAAGTCCAATCGGTGCTTCCATTCTTCAAAATGCTCATCCATTCGGTTGAGCTTATCAATAAAGGCTTGAGTGAGGTTGGGTTCCCGAGCCATTGGTGCTAGCATGTGAGTTGCAATAAAATTAGAATGAGATGGAAGCGGTGGGTTGGAGGGAGAAACTGGCATAGGATTTGATGGGTGCCCCACGACTGGGTGAGTGGGCAAGAAGACATGGTAGGGTTGCCCAGGAGAGGTAATGATAAGAGGCCTAGCTGCTGATTGGGGTGATGAAGGGGCTTGGTTGCCCTTGACTTGGTTGATGGGCATCTTGCGCGTAGTGACGGATTCGATGATTGCAAAGGTCTCGGGATCAAGGTTAAGAGATAGCTCATTGAGAGCTTGTTCTATACTATGTGAAGCAGACTGGTGGGTAGGATCTTGGATTTTGGATTTCATCACAGTGTTAACATGGCCCTCTAGTAGGACCATGAGTTGCTGAAATCCATAGTAACTCATCTCGTACTCTTTTTGCTCGTAATAGTCCGACATCCCAATGCATCTTCCGGACCATAGCGTCATGGGCATCCTATCAAACTTTCTAAATAGATGGTTGAAAGAGAGCAACTGGAACACACAATTAAAGATTTGTTGTTATGTTTTGTTTTGTTTGATTTTTTGTTTCAATTTTGTTGTTGGCAAGAAAGTTGTACACAATATTAAAGAGAGTTTTTATTTGTTTAGGTATTTTAAGAGAAGGAATACTGTTGTTTTCAATTTTGGTGAGCAAGCAAGTTGTGCAAATAAGTTTTTAGAATGACTACTTGACAATTTTTAGGTTCAAATCTTAGATTATATGGATTATTAGCAACTGTCCACTCAAGTGGTTATGGTTCCTATTGCTCCAATCTCCATGACCTATGGTCATTACACAATCACCACGAGTAGGTACTTGGGTTCTTTAGGGTTTTGGGATAAATGGTACAACCAGCCCAATCATGCACAAATGAATACTCGATGGATGGGGACTTACATAGGCCTTGATGGAAACAACCCGATCAAATAGAAAAGAATATCCTGGCAGAGAGATTAGAATCTTCCAAGAAAGTGTTTGGAGGGTGAGAGTGTGTTGGGAGAGAGAGCCCCCACCTCGAATGCCCTATAGATTGGAACAAGCCCGGTACCTGAAGCAAAAAGCTAATGAAAAAGTAAAAGTGGAGGGTAAGAGGAGAAGAAACAATGAATAAATGTAAACATGAAATGAAAGGAAGTAAATTGAGCATGCGATATGCAAAAAAGACAAGCAGTCATGCAACAAACAACAGTTTAGTGACTAAAGGTGGTTCGCGCGAAAACCAAATTAGAATGAAATTAGTTGTACAAACAAATTAAGCTAGCACGGTTAAAGACATTGATTGTCCCACCATGGTTGCTACAAAACTATCAACTCTGTAAATAGGTTTGTCGTTGTTCAGATCGCTACCTCAAGAGGAGATGAGAAAGATAGGATGGAAAATGCGAAAAACTCTCACCTCGGTCCCACACTCACATTGATCCCTGAACATTCATCTCTCAGCGTCGCTTGAGCACCGAAGAGACAATTTGGGTCATGTGGGAAGAGAGTGAGGACAGAATAAAAGGAACTTAATGCATAAAATAAAATTGGAGGGTGTGGTAGCCAGGAACCATATGTTCCGATTTAAACGAAATAAAATACAAATTGAGTAAAGGATGACCGTGTGTACCTTAGTGTATAAAAAAAGTGTTCAGGTTCAATCTTCTCCTTCTTCAGACGGCCAATAAAGAAGAGTCCTTAACCACTGCTTGCTTGATGTACCTATGCAACTAGTAGACAAAGAAGACATGTAAACATGTGAAACAAGGATTAGAACTGACTGAACTGTAGTAACTATAAAAACAATAACATAAAACGACAATTGGAAACAAACTCACCGGATTTGGGGTTAGCCCCAACCCCTTTATCTTTAGTTTTTTATGATATATGAAATGATGAAAAATTGAATAAAAATGATGTTGAAATATGAACTACATGTTATGAATGAAGAGTTAGCAAAGATAATATGGTTGATTAAAGATAACACAACCCAGGTAAAGTGGCAACCGGGTTAAATAGATTCAATGTAGAGTGCATGGTTCTGATGTAAAGACTGCAACGAACAGTACCAATGTCAGAATTGAGTGCCATTTGTTTCAAGTCAATAAGACTCACCAAGGGTAGTTTAAGATGAATACAAGTTTTCTTGAATCTTTTTAAAAGTAGTATGAATTTACCTGATAGTTCTGTTGTTGGAAATTGAAGATTTGGGAACCATCAGTGCGATGTCGATGTAGGATGCACCATGGGCTCCACAGATGTCCAAATTAATTGATTATGATTGGGAATAGAAGATAACTTACCAGGACACGATTTGTATGCATAAGTTATAGGCTGGATCTATTTGGAATTGTATGAAAATTGATGAAGAAAATGATGACAGAGAAAGGGTAGATTTTGGATCAGTTTGTGCAGCGCCAGTGTAGAAGCTGCCAAGAGCCAGGGTAATGTCAGAATTGATCTTTGTTTACTGGAGATGAAAGATAGCTTGTTGAAGAAAACTTAATCTAAAGTAATCCAGCCCATAAAATAATCATACGATGATAAGCAAAGTAGCACGTTGAAGCATAGACCGGCTTCTCTTTCATTTTGGAATGATCTCTAGACACTGGGACATGGAGAGGACGATTAAGGGAGGTTGAGATGAGCCTAGGGTGGCTGGAATATGAGGATAAGAAGCTTTAGGATCAGGATTCTTTTCTTAGGTCATTCAAATGGGTCTCCCTTTATAGGGGATGAGAAACTGGTCAGAAAATAGCAAGTCTTGATATATCCGACCATAGGTTGGATTTCCTCAATTTAATGCTAGTAATTTTTATAATGAGACTTATAGAAACTTACTCAACAAATATAGAGGGATTGAAAATCGTGTATCACCTTCCCCATGTTTAAAATTTGTCTCCACTTGAAGACGAAACAACTCTGGTATAAATATAGCAAGTTTTGTTGTAACAAAACAATAAGTTGGTTTTCTATCATTTGATGATGCTAATTTTCATCATGAAGCTTCAAAAAATTTATCCAAAGTAGATGGAAGAAAAAAAAAAAAGGAAGTTCAGGAATTGGGTCAGGGATGTGGCCAAAGTGCTGGGCATTCACTCCATTAGTCTTGATTGGGGCTACGTGTGGATAGAATTGTGCGTCTGACTTCTAAGGGGAGCTGAGAACAAACGAGAGATCAAAATTGAATGATGTTTGTTGCACTAAAAAGAAGACATAGAGAGAAAGATTATTGATATTAAAGACATCTTTAGTAGACATCCAAATAATATTGTGAAAAATTTTCAAACAGAAGAGATGCCGGGAAAAGCATAATCTGGCACACAACCTGGCGACTCGACTTTGGTGCAAAGACCACTATGAGCAACATGGAAGTCATAATGGGCTCTCGTTTGGAAAATAAGGGTTTGATTACAAATCTGTAACTCATCCTCATATTTCTAGTAAGCTCCTCAACTTGCCGGTTTAGCTTGATTTTAATGGCCTATAAGGGGTGTTGCCAATGGAATAGGAGTTTAAGCTCCAAATGTTGCCAAATTGGCTTTTCTACACTCTTCTACTGGCTTGTTGGGCCAATTTCCACTTTAAGTTTGATCCAGCTAGTGAGGTGACTTCCAGGTTGCAGCTCTTTCGCCGTAGCCCCTTGTTCCCGTACGCTGCTACACTTGGTTTTGAAAAGAGGGTTGCTAACAGGTGTGCTTCAGTGAAGAAGAAGCTGGAGTGGTGTGCACATTTTGCTTTCATGAATTGTTCTGGCGTCCTGCATTCTTCCATTGCCATGATGTAGAAAGACTTCTAGGTGTGTTTTGCACCCGACATGGATCTCCACTTGATCACTGTTTCAACTTTTGTGTTGTACATACCCACTGTTGCAACTCTCAGATCAGCTTTCCTCACCATGAGTTTCCCAAGCTATTCCACCTACCCACCCATCAAGGGTAGGCAACTTGGTTCTGTGGACGATGAGGAGGCGGCAATTTCAGCAGTTGCCTTATGGGCGATGAGTCGGGTATGCCGCTTGGGCCTCTTGATCGAGGAGGACCTTGGTTAGAAGCGTCATTACATCTCTGAGGTGAAGCTTTTGCTTTCTTGAGGGTCTTCTTTCTTGTTCTTATTTGTCCGACAAACTATGTTTATTTTTAATTAAACAATGAATTTTATATAGCAAGTTTGAATAAAAATTCATTTTATTTTATAAAATTAAAAGACAAGTGTTGACAATTATGTTGAATATGCCTTGCTATTCTTCAACCTTAAGAATATTTTTTAATATGAAATGAATTATTTCCACATATTTTAAAGTGCCTTTTTTTTAACTAATTTTTTAGAGCAAACCGTGAGTCTAATAATTTTTTTTTCAGTGACTCCCTGATTAGCTCGATTTACTTAACAACATGGTGCCTTCTAAAATTTTTGCCAATTTTGGCCCTAAAAAATACATTTTAACCATTTTTAGCAAAGAAATGCCTAGAATTTTCTCCTATCACCTAAAAAAATGTTAGCTAGTGATGATAAAAAGCATTAATATGTTTAGGTATTTTAGGACCTGAGGCATTCAAAGTTATATGAAAAGAGGATTTTTGGTGAAAATTAAAGGAGAATTTTTCTTTAAAAATTTTTTCAAAGCAAATCATGCATTGGATTGACATTCTTTCGGTGACTTCACGATCAGCTCAATTTTCCGAACCACAAGTGATTTTTCCAATTTTATCTCATTTCTATATTTCTATGCTCAATAAATACCCTTCGAGGTTGAAACTTCTTCATTTTATCTTGCACACCGTCTCTCCTTTTCTCGAAGCTCCATTGATTCCAACTTATTTTCAAAGTCCAAGATGCCTTCAAAGATTAGTGCCCTTATTATAAGAAATGTAGATAAGGACTTACTCTTCTGTTTGATTCAAGATTCATGTGATTGGAAATTCATTTATGCAAGTTATCATGAAAACAATAAATTTGGGGCTGAGGGTTCACGGTGAACTCGGGGGCGCAGTGACCACGCCCTCAGTGGTGGGGCGTGCTTGTGCCCCCAGTAGGAGGGCATGGTCACCGCCCCCCCCCCCACCCCACCCACCATTCCAAGGAGAGCAAGGTCACCGCGCCCTTGGTCTGAGGGCACGGCCACCACGCCCTCATGTTGAGGGCATGCTTGGCATGCCCACTCCTTGGGGGCAAGTTCAACATGTGAAATTTTTTAGTTAATCAATTAATTAACTAACTATTTGCTTAATTAATCAATTAATGTATTTATTCATGGGAGGATGTGAAGTTAATTTCTTTTTTGATGCATATGTCAACACGTGCCTGTCAACACGACTTTGAGTCCAAGGAGCTTGACCTCCTGGTTTACCACGAGGTACATTTTCTTTTTCCCTACATTTAATGATTAGCACTTTTGTCTTTCCACAATAGAACTGAATGAACTAATGAACTAAATTTTTTGCAGGCACAGGTGAAATCCTAGATCTCGTGGGTCTTGCTGCACACGGCTTACCTTGGCCTTTTGGACTTTCAGTAGGTTCGGTTGGAGAAGATGGGGTTTGGAACCCTCCTCTGAGTGACCCCTTTCTAGGAGGACCTACCCCTAGTGCAGGTCCTCCATGAGTCATGGGACCCAGACTCCTTCATTTTTATTTTTCCTTGGGTGCACATGGTGCCATCCTTAGAGAATGTTGCACACATAACCTGTCTTCGTGTTGACGGTAGGCCGGTGGTGTGTGCCACCTCTTTAAACTATTCACGGGAGTTTCTGGACCTCTTCACCTACGACTTGAGTTCAATCCTGAGGAGGGTCTATGCACCATCGCCAGACTAGATGCTGGTGAGATGGTGGGCTTGGTGAATGCCGAGTGTGTCTAGGGAAAGAGTCAGGATGGCTTCTTTTGTTTCATGGTCGACCAGGCCACGGTAAGTTTCACTTGCTTACCTGACAACCGTGGAGGCAAATTTGGACCTATGTCGATTCTTCCTCTTCTTCTTTGGGTGTCTACTGCTAGGCTTGAAGATGGACCTTACCCATTTGAAGTTTCTTCCCTTGCTTGTTGATCTAGACCAGGTTGGCACATACACGTGGGGGGAAGCAATGCTTGCTCACCTGTTCTGTGGCCTCCAGCCTAAGTTAGGTTTTGTTTCTATTGTAGGCTTTTGTTCTTTTATTCAAGTGACTTTAGCAGCTTTCTCTTTTCTTTGTCTATATGCTTTGCTCTTTTCTTGTATATGTTGCCTAACGAGTTGTGCCTTTTGTAGGTCTGGAGCTATCTTTACTTTGCCCTAGGCCATGCATAGCAGTCCTCCCCTGGCCTTCTCCCATTGATGGCTAATTGGGAGCCTATCTGCCCTTCTGAGGGCCACCGGAGTCAGCTAGCATCCATCCATGCATAGATGTTCCACTTCCCGCACACTGAGATATATTTTATCAATGCATTAATCATCTTCTGGTGAATTGGTAATCATGCTTCTCTTTCCTACAGGTGTGTTGGCAGCCTTATCTCATGACTGATGACCACCTTCAGCCTTGGATTGCTGATTTGGGTCAGGTATTTGGTCAAGATCTTCATCTCCTTTGCGTCAATGAGCTGGCACCATTGTGGCTTTGCTTCTTGGCGTGCTCCCTAGGATTGGAGCAGGACTGGTTGGTGTCTCCTCCCCATCTCTCGCTAGTCTGGACCAGCCCTAGGCATCTGAACCTCCTAGTTGATTGGGTGGTGAAGTACCAGGCCTCCATTGCACTATGGTATGAGGGCGGCGAGGTAGTCATTGGCTAGGAAGAAGGTATCTTATACTACCTTTGCTGCTACGAGGAGGCATACGAACACTAGTTCATTCCCAAGGGTCAGGTAATGATTTTCTTGCCTTTAACCCGACTCTACAATGTTACTACTTTTAACCTCTGTGACATTTCAGGAAGCTTGGGCTTTGTTTTTGCGCCAAAGGTTGGAGATCATTGGTCAACAGAAGGAGGTGACTTCTCTTCGCATTACTTTGGAGACCAAGGTAATGATTAGCCTTGATTGCTTTCTCTATTTTTTTTTACTACATGCCTGGCTTTGACGTGTTCTCTTTTATGCTTGCAACACAAGGCCTATGCCAAGGGTTCTTCTTCTTCTTTGTCAAGGGAAGAAGTAGTCTAGCTTTGCTTGCATTTGAGTGTCGTCGGAACGAGGCCGCTGTAGTGGCGTTAGCAGACATGGCTTCCATGCTTCCTCCATGCGATCACTCCCCTAGAGAGGGAAACAATGGGTGTAGACATGCCAATTTGGCTTTATTTGGAGCTTAAAACTCTTATTCTATTGGCAACATCTTTTATTGGACCATTTAAAATCAAACTAAACCACCTTTTTGGACAAGCTAAGGAGCTTACAAGAAATATGAGGACAAGTTTTGGATCTCTAATCAAATCTATGTTTTCCTAGTGGAGCCCATTTTGATTTCCATGATACTCTTGGTGGTCTATGCACCACGGTCGCACCGCCAGGTTGGGTGCCAGATTATGCTTTTCCTAGCATCTACTCAATTTACAAATTTTTTCACAGGATTATGTGGACATCCACCGAAGAAGTCTTCAACATGAATAATCTTTCACTTTGATTTATCTTTTCATTGCAATAAATGGCATTCAATTTTGATCTCTCATTTGTCCACAGTGCCCTTCTGAAGTCAGACGCACACCTCTACTTGCACGCCACACTAATCAAGACCAATGAAGTGCATGCCCAGCCATTTGGCCACAATCCTAAACAATTTACAACCTTCCTTTCCCTTTTTCTTATTCATTTTATTTTAATAAATTTCTGGAAGCTTCATGATAAAAATTAGCATCATCAAATGATGGCAATCCAACTTGTTGTCTTATACATCAAAACTTGCTATTTTAGACCAGATTTGTTTCCTCTTCAAGTGGATACATATTTTGAATATGGGGAAGGTGATCCATGATTTTAAATCCCTCTAGATCAGTTGGGATTGTTTTCTATAAGTCTCATGGTAAAAATTAGCAGCATTAAATGGAGGAAATCCAACTCATGGTTGGATATATCAAAACTTGCTATTTTTTGACTTGCTTCTCATCTCCAATAAAGGGAGACTCATATGAACGACCTAAAAAGGGCATCCCATCCTCCAGCACTCTTCTCCTCATTTTATAGCCACCCTAGGCTCATCCCAACCTCTCCAATTCATCCTCTATTCGTCCCAGTGCCCGGAGATCATCCCGAAGTGAAAGAGAAGTCGGTCTATGCTTTGACATGCTGCTTTGCTGATCATCGGTTTCTACAGATCTCTACTCAGAAGATTATTCTTCATCGAGCTATCTTTCATTTCCAACAAACAGGGAATGATTCTGACATCGCCTCGGCTCGTGGTGGCTTCTACACTGGCGCTTCATAGATAGATCTAAAGTCTGCTTTTCTAAGTCTTCATATTAACAATCAATTTTAGTGTTATTACTGGTAGATTCAGCCTATACTTCCTTCATAGAAACTGCTCCTCAGTAAGTCCTCTTTCATTTCTTCTAGTAAGAATCATTCAATTCTGATATTTGCGGTGCTTATAGCACATCCTACATCAACTTTGCACCGGGAGTTTCTCATAAGATTCAATCCAAAGTGTCTTCATCTTAAATAACCCTTTGAAAGTCTTTTTTATTTTAGAATAAATTGGAGTCCATTCTAATTTCTGGATTGTCCATGGTGATCACTTCAACAAAGTCGCATAATATGGTACTATTCCAATTTTTTTTCACTTCCATAATTTCTACAGATCTATACAGACTTATGGAGGAGAAGTTGTCAATGCTCTCCAAGTTCTCTGTCCATTGTAACAAATGGAACTCAATTCCGACATCGAGACTGCCCATGGCGAGCTCTGCATCAAAGTCGCGCCAGATAGTGTCACCACACCCCCTGACCTAGGGCGCACCCACCACGCCCTCAAGTCAAGTGTGCGTTCACCCCTGTGTGTTATCCGCCCTAATCAGTGATATCTCACATGTTTTAGCTCCGATTTGTGACTTTCAAGTTTCTACTTCTTCGTCATTCATCCAACATCATTTATACATCATTTTTATTTAGTTTTTACATCATCTCATACATCATAAAAAACCAAAATAGGGGTTAAGGCTAACCCCAAAACCAAGGAGCTTCTTTCTGATTGCCGTTTTCCTTGCCACTTTTTTTATAGTTACTACACTTCACTCAGTTATAATCGTTCTTTCACATGTTTTTGTGTCTTCTTTGTCTACTAGTTGCACAGGTACATCAAGCAAGCAGTGGTTAAGAACTCTTCTTCATTGGCCGGCTAACCCCAAAACCAAGGAGCTTCTTTCTGATTGCCGTTTTCCTTGCCACTTTTTTTATAGTTACTACACTTCACTCAGTTATAATCGTTCTTTCACATGTTTTTGTGTCTTCTTTGTCTACTAGTTGCACAGGTACATCAAGCAAGCAGTGGTTAAGAACTCTTCTTCATTGGCCAGCTGAAGATGGAGAAAGTTGAACTTGCACACCCATTTTCTGCACTAAGGTACACATGGTCAATTCTCTCTCTTATTTTAATTACATAAAGTGGAGCCCGTGACTCCTGGCGATCACCTACTTTCATTTATTTATACATCAAGTCATCCCGTCCTCACTCTTCTCCCACATGACCTGAACTCTCTCTGGTGCTCAAGCAACTCCAAGAGATGAAAGTTCAGGGATCACTATGAGTGTGGAACCGAGGCGAGAATAGTTTTCATCATTTCCTTCTTTCTCATCCCCTTTCTTGAGATGGTGGTCTGGAAGACAACAAACCTATTTTCAGAGTCGACAGCTTTGTGGTGGCCATGGTGGGGCAACAATGTCTTTAGCCGTGCTAGCTTGATTTGTTTGTGCAACTGGTTTCATTCTAATTTGGTTCTCGCGTGAACCTCCTTTAGTCACTAGATTGTTTGTTTTGTTGCATTATTGCTTGTCTTATTTGCATATCACATGCTTGATTTACTTCTTTTCATTTCATGTTTGTGCATATTGATTGCTTCTTTTTCTCTTACCCTATATTTTTACTTTTGCATTAGCTTTTTGCATCGGGCACCGGACTTGTTCCAATCCGTAGGGCATTCGAGGTGGGGGCTATCTCTCCCAACACAGCTCACCCTCTAAACACCTTGGTGGATTCCAACCTCTGTTATGGGATATTCCTTCTTGTTGACTTTGTTTGTTTCCATCATGGCCTTCGTAAGTCTCCATCCGTGGATTATTCTTCTCTGCATGATTGGGCTGGTTGTACCATTCATCCCAAAACCCCAAAGAACCCAGGTACCTATTCATGGTGAGTTTGTTAGAACCATAGGTCTTTGGTGTTGAAGCAATAGGAATCAAACCCATTCAAGTCAAATGAACAATTGCTAACAATCCACCTAATCTAAGGTTTGAACAAAATCATTGTGTAATCATTCAAGAGTCTTTGCATAACTTGCTTGTTAGCAACAATTGAAAACAACAAAATATTTTTGAAAACACCAAAATAATAAAAAAATTCTTTTAATTTTGTGTTCAAACTTGCTTGTCAAACCAAAATTGAAAACAACAAAAAAATTTTGAAACACCAAAATAACCAAAAAGATTTTATATTCAAACTTCCTTGATTGAAAACATCTCCCTTTTCATCTTCTCTTTGTAAGAAGTTCAACAGGATGCTTATGATGTTAAGGTCTAAAGACATGTCGAGATGTCAAACTACTTCGAGCAACAGGAGTACAGGATGGGTCTCTACGAACTTCAACAACAATCCATGATCCTCCAACCAGAGGGCCATGTCAATGCCATTCAGGAACCCAAAGTGCAAAATCCTACCCACCAATCTGCTTCACGTAGTATAAAAAAGCTCTCAAGAATCTATCTCATCATCTTGATCCCAAGACCTTTTCAATCATCCATTCTGCCATAAAGGGCAAGATGCCTGCTAATCAAGGTCCAACCAAAATCAATTGAATTGTTTCACCCCCCGATGTACTCTTCTCCACCCATTGCCATGGATGAAGAAACCCTTGAATTTCTCATCTATACTATTTACATCCCTCCATCACAAATGCCAACCAGTATCACTACTATGGCTCAAGTGATCTCTAGACCCATGTCAATGATTTCTTGAGCAAATCATCTCGATGGCTAAATGATCGAAGAGTTCTTGCTTTTCTTTTTAGGCAATCTTTAGAGGGTGTGATCGTAGAATGGTTTTTTCACTAGGGGAAATAGAATAATGATATTTTAAAATTGTCAAGGCCACTAGAAATAATATGGGCCAGGCTATTCAATAATTGGAAAAGCAAAAGAAGGCATGGAATTAATACAATATCATGATAAATTGAGCCTCATGACTGAGAAGAACATTGATGCTATGCACCAACCTAGGAGCTCTCTCCAACTCCATTTAGATCATCATCATTAGCCAACTCCTAGATGCTAGTTGATTAGGCCACCCATGCCCCAACCTTAGCCGATCATGCTACCCTTGCTAAGGTCGCAACCAACTGTGCACGATCAAGTTTTTCTTGTCACTTGTGCAAATACTTCATTAACTAAACTGGATCCCCAGCCTTTTGACTCCACCAACATTTCCAAAGGCCCTTCGGCCAATCATGCGGCCCTTGGCTTTTCTTCCTATTCCACCAACACTCCCTCAACCAACCATCCAAGCCTTGACTCCTAAACCAATTTTACCAATAGCTCCTCAGCCTGAACCAATTTCTATGCCAATACCAATTAAACAATCCTTGGCTATTCAAGCAATATCTCAAAATAGGGTTCACCCTCAGTCAGTTAAGGCACTTGTTTCTTCTATTGCTCCTAAGTCATTCCTATCATTAATACATCTACCCTGGCAAAGGAACCAATCAATTCAATCATCCCTACTCCTAAGGTAGATAATTTAGTCACTTCAACCCTTCATCCTCCTACCCCGTAGAGGAACCAATCACTCTGATCATTAATGCTCCTACCCCAACAGAAGATTCAATCACTCCAACCATTTATACTCCTGCCTTGGCAGAGGAATCAACTTCTTCCTTTTAACATATCATTGCTATTTCTCAAGATCAAAATCAGCTAGTAGGGGAGGTCGAACCAAGCTTTTCTATATTTTCAGAATCTCCTAGACTAGGCACACCCTCTTCCCTAGAACAACCTGAGGAGGAGCCTACTGTAGAGGCGTAGATAAAGAAATCACAAATTTAGTTGATTGTCATTCCAATAATAGACTATGCAAGGATTTGCCAGGTATAGATCAACCAGTACAATCACTGGAATTAATTCATGATGTTGGTCATATTGAATTGACCCATGAACTGGGAAGTAAAGAGATAGAATTGGTCAATGAAATGAAGAATGAATCAAGAAGCCTCTAGAAGAGCGTATACCAAAGAAAAGGCATATTGGGACCTCCACCAGCTAGGCAGGCAAATCCCTTAGCATCAATCTTAGGGACACCCATATCACATTCTCCCCACAACCAACGATCGGGCTCATGGGCCTACAATTCCTCAATCTTAGGGCCATGACCCTATCTTTATTCTTCTCCCAATCAATGATCGAGGTCCATGGGCTCATAACTCCTCAATCTTAGGGCCACGACCCTTTCTTTATCTCTCTCACAACCATCATTTGGGACCGTGGGCCCAAAATCCTTCAATCTTAGGGCCACGGCCCATATTTCATCCCACTCCATTGGACTCTTATTCCCCTTTCCATCAATCGGGCCCGCATGCCCTATTCTACTATTGAGCCCACGTGCCCCTTTCATTCAACCAGGCTCGGGTGCCCACTTTATCCAACCAAGCCCATGTGCCCCTTTCCTTCAACGGGTCATTACACCCCTCGTCATCAACCTGGCCCATGTGCCCCCTCTTCATCAACGGGGCTCTTATGCCCCTTTCCTTCAACTGGGCCCACATGCCCCCTTTATCCAACCGGGTGAACGTGCACCCTTTATCCATTCATGCCCATGCTCCCCTTTTCATCAACTGAGCCCATGCGCCCCTTTCCTTCAACCGAGCACATACGCCCCTTTCCTTCAACTGGGCCCATGCGCCCTTTTCATCAATCGGGCCCACATGCCCCTTTCCATTAATTGGGCTCACGTGCCCCTTTAAATCAACTAGGCCCACGTTTCCCCTTTATTCAACCAGGCCCATGCACCCCTTTTCCTCAACTAGGCCCATGTCCCTCTTTCCTTCAACCAGGCTCACGTGCCCAATATTCTCCCTAATCGGGCCCATGTACCCTTAATATTTTTTAAATCGGGCCTGCATGCCCACAATTCACCTCAATTAGGCCCGTATGCCCACAACTCACCTCAATCAGGCTCACATGCCCACATTTTTTTACAACCGGGCCAATGTGCCCAAATTCCTTCTAAATCAGGCCCACGTGCCCACCTTCCATCAACCTCGGGTACACATACCCACACTCCTTCAACATCAGGCCTGCATGCCCCTATTCCTTCACAATCAGGCCCGCGTGCCCAGACTTCTTCAAAATAGGGCCCCCGTGCCTCCACTTCTTCAACTTTGGGCTTGCGCACCCATACTCTTCAATAGCACCTGCGAAAACATCATAAATCTGCTAAATCACAAGCATTATCCCAACCATCTAAATCGGGTCCATGTGCCCACTCTTTTCATTGGGTCCCTCGGGCTCAACTTCCAATCGCGCCTTCGAGCTCACCTCCAATCGGGCCCTCATGCCCATCAACATCAATTGGGCCCTCTCGGCCCATATTCAACTCTTGGACCCACATGCCCCTTGATTCCAACCATTCTCGAGCCTTCAAGTCCCTTCTCAACTCTCGAGTCCAAGAGCCCATTTTAATTCACATTTATTTTCAAGTATGTTTTTTTATTTTTACAATTCTCTCTCCTTTTTTAAATTTTACTTTCAATAAAAATCAAGGCTAGAGAAATTTCTTAGGTGATACCCTAATCTTTGCCTTCTACATCATTAATCTTGACTCCTCCATGCAAAATTGGATTCTTCACATCTTTCACTTCATCCTATGACTCTGAATCATTGATCTAATTCAATTTAGAGCATATTAAAAGTGGAAGCAACTAAACTAGGAAACATAAGGCAAGGCCAGCACAAGCAACATCATCATCAACAATAAACTCCTTCTCATAGGTATTCACCACCATCATGCTATTCGCAAGGCCATGTTTTGTGTTTCACATTTGTTTGACAATCTTAACTAAGAGAAATTCATGATTGACGGTATTTGTAACAACCTTGGTTTTATCAAAATAATTTTTTTACATTACAAGGCATGTTTAGAATTGATTCACCCATGAAATGTAATCTACTTCAAAGAATGGAGAGAACTACCAGTATGATCTGAGTCCACATGACCTAGGTTGTTCTCTAAGATTCGAGGGTAGATACCATTCTACACACACAACACATCCTGATCCCAGAATCTGGATGACCTGACACCTAAGAGAAGCTAGGCAAAGCTTAGAGATGGAAGGAAAACCTTACCCTATTCTCTTCTATTCAGTCTAAGATTGGTGGAGGGGACTAGAGGAGAGAGTATTGAAAATATCTATTGCCTTAGTAGGAGGCCATCTCAGATGGTCCAACTTCTCAAAAGGGAAAAAGGGTGCCAAAAATGGGCAATGAATCACATAGGTTTAAACAAATATGGGCCTATCTAAATGACTACCCAAAAATAAAAAATGAAAAATGTGTCAAAAGATGTGTAATGACACCACAGGTCAAAGCACCTATCTGAATGTGTGCCACAAAAATAGGTTTGTCAACAAAGAAGAAAAGACCCGAAGAGGTTGAACCCCAACGAGCAATTGGGTGCAAGTAGAGAAATCCCTCTCGACATCTCCAAAGCCTATCAAGGACTTCCTTATCAATTCTTCATTCTTAGACCCCAGGGTATGGGTGGACCAACCAAATCAATGCTAAACTTTGGCTGATCAGAGGTTGAAGGTCGGAAAGATTCTGAGAAAGGAGCCCCTTCTTTTCCACATGGTATCTACCAACAAACTTAGAATAAAAACCGAGTGATGAGGACTTTTGTCAATACTGATTTTTCTCTCCTAAAAAATTTAATATTTTCAAAAATTCTAAAAAAATAAATATTTTTAAAAAATCTAAAAAAAATGATTTCTTTCCAAACTCCAAAAAATGAATATTTTTAAAAAATATAAAAAATAATAATATTACATTCATATTTACTTTCAATCTCTCATGTTTCACATTTTTTCATTGCATATTTGTTGCTTTATTTTTACACCCGTACAAAAGCTATTACCCATTGACAAAGTTCAAGGCATACTGCAATTTCAAGGGGATAAGCCATATTGTCATTTTAATATCCTTTTTTGAGTGTTTCAGGCACGAAGAACAAACAAGGAGAACTTCACACAACAAGGCGATGCTCGCTAGTTCCCTTCCCTGAGTATTCTTAGGAGGAGGTGTCACCATAACCTCGACCTCAACTTTGCTGAGAAACCTCTTGTAAGACTTCAACAAGGCAATGCTCGCCGCTAGCCTCCCCTGAGAATTCTTAGGATGAGGTGTCACCGTAACCTCGGCCTCAACTTTGCTGAGGAACTTTCTTCAACAACTCTGTCCTCATCAAGGCACATGAACCCTTTTGTGAGAATGCATATCATCACATCGCAAACTTACCATTATCCTTTTACTTCTTAGCATATACTAGGTGCATTACTATTTATTTTATGCATTGATGTTGAAGACCGTGAGTGCGAAGAAGACTAGACCTGAGATCCCCTTCATCAAAATCCACGATGGTGAAGTCATTCTTCATGCTCACGGATAAGCCAAAATTAAATATCAAGGGAAGATGGTTCCCAATTAGGTATCCTGACCTCTAATTTTCAATCTATTAGTTTGTTAAGTAAGTTTTGATTTTTTTAAGCCTAACATGCATCATGTAATATTAGTCTCATTATATTTTTCGTTGTCATTGTATACATCCCATCAAGATTTTCACCTTCTCACCATGATCTCTGAACCCCACTGGTATGTTCTCTCATCATTTTTTCCAATTCTGTTATTTTCAATATCTCAAAGTGTTCGTTAACCCCACCATGTCCGTCATCTTCTGCTCGATTGATATTCTTTTATTTTTCAAAACATTAATTTTTGTAAACCTTAACCCAACATAGTATAGGAACACTACAAGGATTGGGTTGTTGATGATGAACCTACGAACGCATGATTTGGGGACTCCCCACCACGTTGGGGGTTGGATATTCTTTTCTCATGCCCATGGCACATCTCTTACCATTTGGACATAGGAAGACTTGACAAAATATGATAGTAATCCAAGAAACATGATAAGAGTCACGTTGCCGAATTTGGTCGATGAGTGTGTCTACATATCTACACCTTGCTGCCACCTTTTTAGTCCATTGCTATTATGCTGCATTACATTCTATTACAATTCATTTTGCTTCGCTACATTTCTCTACATTTCACATCACTTCGCTACATACCATTCTCTTGCAAAGCTGACATCAAGACGAGACAAGTTGTAGACACGCCAATTTAGTCTTATTTGGAGCTTAAAACTCTTATTCTATTGGCAACATCTTTTATTGGACCATTTAAAATCAAACTAAACCACCCTTTTGGACAAGCCGAGGAGCTCATTAGAAATATGAGGACGAGTTATGAATCTCTAATCAAATCCGTGTTTGCCGAGCGAGAGCCCATTCTGACTTCCGTGTTGCTCTTGGTGGTTTAGCACCAAGGTCGCACTGCCAAGTTGGGTGCTAGATTATGCTTTTCCTAACATCTTTTCTATATACAAATTTTTTCACATGATTATGTGAATGTCTATAGAAGAAGTCTTCAACATGAATAACTTTCCACTCTAATTTCTCCTTTCGGTGCAACAAACGACATTCAATTTTGATCTCTCGTTTGTCCACAGTTCCCTTTAGAAGTCAAATGCACACTTTTGTCCTCACGCAGCACCGATCAAGATCAATGAAGTGCATGCCCAGCCATTTGGCCACATCCCTGACTCAATTCATGACCTTCCTTTCCTTTTTCCTTCACAATATCATTTTAATAAGTTTTTGAAGCTTCATGATGAAAATTAGCATCGTCAAATGATGGCAATTCAACTTGTTGTCTTTTACATCAAAACATGCTATTTTTAGACCAGATTTGCTTTTCAAGTGGATACATATTTTGGACTTGGGGAAGGTGATCCATGGGTTTCAATCTCTTAGTTGAGTAAGTTTCTAGAACCCTCATGGTGAAAATTAGCAGCATTAAATAGAGAAAATCTAACCCATAGTTGGATATATCAAAACTTGCTATTTTTTAACTTGCTTCTCATCCCCTATAAAGGGAGACTCATATGAACGACCTAAGAAGGGCATCCCCATGCTCCAGCACCTCTCCTCATCCTCCAGCCACCCTAGGCACATCCCAACCTCTCCAATTCATTCTCTATTCGTCCTGGTGCCTGGAGATCATCCCGAAGTGAAAGAGAAGCTAGTCTATGCTGTAACGTGTTGCTTCACTGATCATTAGCTTCTAAAAATCTCTCTGATCGTTTTCCGGCACGACTTTCTTCAAAAGAAGTGTTCTACATAGAGCTTTCTTTCATTTCCAACAAACGGAGATCGATTCTGACATCGTCTTGGCTTGTGGCGGCTTCTACACCAGACCGCATGCATGCAGATCCGAAGTTTGCTCTTCTAAGGTGGTGTTTGTTTTGACTTAATCTGAAAATCTTAACACTTAATTTCACATCTAAACTCTTAATTTGTGGTAAAAAAGTGCTTATTTTTATTAAGTTATAAATGACCAATTTGTTTGACAAAATATCCAGATCTTCTCATGGTGCACTTATATCTTATTAGATAAAACATTAAAAAAAGAGTCAATAACACTTAGTTTAGATATTTATAATATTTTATAGAATGTGTTTGATGAAAAATCAAAATTAATATCTTAATAAAAATATAATCTACACCTTTAGATCATAGTTAATCCTTAAAATTTTTAAATAATAAAAAATATTGTTTTAATATATTAGCATTATTAATATAATTATTTCCAAAATCAATAAAAATATATATTTTTTTTAATGAAAATATAAAATTAAAATAAAAACGTGATTAGCACTTTTTTGCTGGAAAACCATCGTAGCTACACTTATTTTCACTATCACATTGCTTCTACATTTACTTTTTCCCTTTGACTACATCTTGGATGCCTTGGCAATGACCACTGAACATGAAAAAGCAATTCTTGCCATCTTATTAATTTATATGATTTTTAGACATTAGATGTTCATTCATACATGTCTTCAGACATTTTATCAAACAAGCAAAATTTTAAAATCTCTGACCAAATAAGAGATAAGACAGTTGTTCAGTGTTATCAAATGGAGGCTAAGTCATCGTATTATCAGTCAATTTCGGTGCATTTACTGGTAGATTCAGCCTATACATCCTTCATAAAAACTGTTCCCAGTGAGTCCTTTTTTATTTTCACAAGAATCATTCAATTCTGATATCTATGGTGCCCATAGCACGTCTGACATCGACGTTGCACTAGGAGTTTCTAGAACTTCACTATCCAATATCCGATGTATCAGGTAAATTCAAATTATTTACAATAACATTCAATTCAAAGTGTCTTCAACTTAAATAACCATTTGAAAGTCTTCTTTATTTTAAAACAAATGGGAGTCCATTCTGATTTCTGGATTGTTTATGGTGATCACTTCAACAAAGTCGTGCAATCTGGTATTGTTTCCAGTTTCCTTCCACTTCTGTAATTTCTACAGATCTGTAAGGACATATTGAGGAGAAGTTGTCAACACTCTCCAAGTTCTTTGTCCATTGCAACAAATGGAACTCAATTCCGACATTGGGACTGCCCGTGGCAAGCTCTGCATCAAAGTTGGGACCCAATTTTGACATTGGGATCGTGGCCCCGAACACAGGACGTGCCCACTGCACCCTCAACCCTAGGGCACACCCACCGTGCCCTCAAGTCAATGGCACGTTCACCCCTATGTGTTGTCTACCCAAATCGGTGGTATCTCACCCATTTTAGCTCCAATTTGTGCCGTTCAAATTTTTACTTCTTCGTTATTCATCCAACATCATTTATAAATTATTTTTATTTAGTTTTTGCATCATATCATATATCATAAAATATCTAAAAAAGGGGTTAGGCCTAACCTTGAAACTAGTGAGTTTCTTTCCGATTGCCATTTTTCATGTCACCTTCTTTATAGTTACTATACTTCACTCAATTCTAATCTTTCTTTCACGTGTTTTCATGTCTTCTTTGTCTACTAGTTACACAGGTACATCAAGCAAGTGGTGGTTAAGGACTCTTCTTCGTCGACTGGCCGAAGAAGAAGAAAGATGAACCCGCACACCCATTTCCCACACTAAGGTACACATGGTAAATTCTCTCTCTTATTTCAATTACATAAAGCAGAGCCTGCGACTCCTAGCAATCACCTATTTTCGTTTCTTTATGCATTAAGTCATCCTGTCCTCACTCTCTACCTGCATGACCCGAACCATCTCTATGGTGCTCGAGCAACGTTAAGAGATGAAAGTTCGGGGATCAATCTAAGTGTGGGACCAAGGTGAGATTTTTTTTTTCACATTTTCCTTCCTATCTTTCTCATCCCCTCTTGAGGTGGCGAATCCAGATAACAACAAACCCATTTTCGAAGTCGACAGTGGGCATTGATATTTGTAGCTGGCTTAGCTCTTCTTTTGTTGTAGCTACTTTTCTTTCTTATTGTATCACTTAATGATGTATTTAGCAGACCTTTATTTGCTTCAGTGTCATTCAAACTATTTTTCCCTACCTGACATCACTCAAAAAGCTAGTTAACATCACATCTGGCTTGGCCTCTCGCAAGTTTGTCAAGGGGTGGTCACCTCTTAAAGAATGGTAAATGACAATAATAAAATAATATAGCAGGTGTAAGCGTTGAAACATACCTGCTAGCGAGACACCCCCTCTTTGACTTGTGTTTCTTTTTCTGAAATGCTCAATAAAGGGGTTAGATCTATGCCATGGCTTACCTCCTTGTTTATTGTCATTTTGCCTTACTTAAATGTCAAGGGGGTAGCATTATTAACAAGGTGGAATAAATAAATGACTAAAAGAAATGAGATGTGATAAAGGTTGAAAGGACTTACCTGTCATGGCGAGAATAGCTCCCCTTTTACTTCAAAGTCCCTGAAACACTTGATAAAAGGGGATTAGATCTCCACAATAACTCATCCCTTTGCCTATTGCCATCTACCTTGGCTTAGGTTAAAGGGAAGAGCCCCCTTAATGGGGTGATAAAAAAAAAATGCAATGTGGGAATGGAAACATGCAAGACAGAAAAATAAGGATGCAAGTAAAGGCAAAAGAAAAGGTTGGGCCAAGTTAAATGATATATTTTTAAAATTTTTAAAAATATTCAGTATCTTTTTTAGGGTTTTTGAAAATATTCAATTTTTTAGATTTTTGAAAATATTCAACTTTTTTTTAGATTTTTGAAGATATACAATTTTTTTTGGGTTTTGAAAATGTTGGAAATTTGAAGATATACAATTTTTTGGATCTTTTATGGAGAATGTGCTAGTATTGAGACAATTCATCGGTCACTTAATGTTAATCAAGATTCAAGTGGTAAACACCACATGAAAATGAGGTTCCCTGCCCAAAATCTTTCTTGCCTTCTTCTCTTTAATTAGCTTGGGTTTCCCTGAATTTGCACAGTTTACCCTATGCCAGGGGTTTAAGAAGGAAGGATAATAGAGAAAGTCCTTAATAGGATTTGAAGATGTCGAGGAGGGTTTCTTTACTCATGCCTAAGTTTCCTATTAGGGTTCAGTCTCTATGGGTCTTTTCCAGTTTCTACATGTGGTACTCATTTAGATAAGTCTTTGACCTGTGGAGTCATTACCCATCTTTTGGTGCCTTTTTTTAATTTTATACTTTTTCGGGTACTCATTCAGACAGGCTCGTATTTGTTTAATCCTGTGGGCTTCATTGCTCATCTTTTAGCACCCTTTTGCACCCTATGAGATGGCCTCCTACTAAGGTGGCAAACATTTTTTATACTACCCTCCTTTTTCTCTTTTACCTATCTTGTACCGAATAAAAGAGAATAGGGTAAGAGTCCTTTTTCCACCTTAAGGGTTCTGCTTTGCCTTTCTCAAGTGTCCAGATGTCTGGATTCTAGGATTGAGAGGTGTTGTGTGTGCAAAGTGATGTCTACCCTTGTCCTCTAGCGAACACTTCAGGATTAATGACTTAATATCATACCAAAGATTCTCTATTTTTTTAAGGAAAATACTTTTTGAGGTAAATGCCATTCCATTGATGATTCAATTTCTCTCCATCATCATTGGTTAGCTCATATGCGTTGCCCGGATATTTTTCAATGATAACAAAAAGCCCTTCCCAGTTAGGTTGCAACTTGGAATGGGGACCACCTGGCTTAACGAATATACATTTGACTACCACCTCATTGATTTCAAATTTTTGCTACACCACCCTCTTTTGATAAAACCTTTTGAGTCTATTTTGATAAGTCCAGGCATGCTCGGAGGCGGCCAATCTTATTTCATCTAGTAGTTCAAGTTGTGTAAGCAGAGATTCTAGTTGCTCATCAATGAGGATGTCCCTGTTGAGCTGAACTTGAAGTGATTGAAAGAGTATTTCGTATGGGACCACTGCTTCCATCCCGTATGAAAGGGCATACGGAGTTTGACCAGTGGGGTCCGCACAGAAGTATGATAATCTTGATCAAGTTTTATTAGTGTGCTTGATCATTGCCTTGCGGGTTGTATGGAGATGAATGGTGCAATGCAATGTGGTACCTATTGCAAAGATCATGCAGACCTTGAGAGAGAAATTACGGTCCATTGTTGATGATGATGTCTTTGGGAATCCTGAACCTGGTGGTGATGTTGTGATTGATGAAGGAGCACAGTGTTGATGCTTTGATCTCCACAAATGCTTCCGCTTTAGCCCACTTGGTGAAGTACTTTGTAGCTGTCAGGATGAATGATTTGGAGCGCACTTTAGAGTTGAGATCACTTAGAAGGCCAATGATAACAAAAGCGCACATGGCAAAGGGCCATGGGGCATGAATCGAGTGAAGGGAATATGTGGAAAAATGGATCTTGTTGGCATGGAGTTGGCAAGAGTGACAGTGTCGGACAAAAATAGAGCAATCTTCTTCTAGGGTTGGCTAATAATAACATTGTCAGATAAACTTTTTGACAAGAGCCTGAGTATTGACATGGCCCCCACAGACCCTAGAATGCACTTCTTTAAGCACCAACTCTGCTTCTTCCTCATCAATGCATTTGAGTAAGATTCTGGTTAGACTCCTCTTGTATAGCACCCCTCCTAAGATGGTATACCTATACTACTCTGATGGCCTTCTCTTTTGCATTGGATCTAAGAGGATAAGATTGATCTCGACAATACCTTGCAATCTCATTATACCAAGACCTTTTACCATCATCTAATTTTTTTAACTCAACCAGAGAAATCTTCTTTTTCTGCTCCTAGTATTCCATCCTGCCAAATCTCTCATTGACCTTCGAAAAACATCCATCCTTAGTTGCTGGCATTGACTTTCCTATGGACATGAATAGTCCGCTCCTATCTACCTAGTGGGACTGGTAGAGATGAAGCTAAAGAGGATAATAGGGCATCAGCAAGAATATTCTGAGCTCGAGGAACATGTGGACAAAAGTGAGTTTGGAAATAGCTTGATGTAGCAAGTGGTGAGTTAGTAGAATTTGAGGTTTGGATGAGAAGTTCGGTATTTTGTTAGGACTTGCTACAAAATCAGTTAGCTAACACCTATCACCTTCATTTCAGTGGCACCATAGAAGTGAGAGGCCTCCAACCTAGCCAGCAAGGTTCATATTCAACTATATTGTTGGTTGCTGGAAAGTCGAGCTGAAATGCCTATGGAATGGTGACACCTTTTAGTGACAGAAGGACAATTCTTATTCCTCTACTGTGTGAATTCAGAGCCCCATCAAAATATAATGTCTAAAAATTGGAATCAGATCAACCTTAGTTCGTCATCTGGGAGCTCTGACACTACCAAGTCAAAGATGGGTATAGGGTGGTGGACAAGATGTTTGGCAATGGCATAGCCCTTAATCGCCTTCTGGGGAACATACGTGATATTGAACTATGAAAGAAAGCTCTGCCAATGACCTAACCGATCTGTTAGAATAGTCTCTTCTCAAGAAGGAACTTAATTGGATTGATGTGAGCAATAAGGTTGACCTCATGAGCAAGAAAATAATGTTTAAGCTTTTGAACTACCCAGATTAGTGCAGCACAGGTCTTCTCCATTACAGTATACTTTTGTTCACAAGGATCAAAAATCTTAGACAAATAATAGGTTGTCCGCTCTTTCCCTTCTTCATCCACTTGTGCAAGGACTGCTCCAAGAGAATTCTCCACAATCGGGATATATAGAACTAAGGGCTTGCCCAGGACTAGTGGTCTAAGCACAGAGAGACTAGCCAAGTATCTTTTCAAACCATCAAATGCTGCATGGTACTTTGAATCCCATTTAAACTCGGCCCCCGCCTTGGTTAACTCATAGAAATATTTACACCTTTGGAAATGTTGTGAGATAAATCGGTAGACAAACTATAGCCTCCCATTTAATCTTCAAAGTTCTTTTATATTTTTTGGAGGAGGCATACCAATGATTATTTTGGCCTTGTTTGGGTCAATCTCTATGCCTCTTTTGCTCACTATGAATCCCAACAACTTTCCTAAGGATACTCCAAATGTGCATTTCTTAGGGTTCATCTTCAATTTATATTCCCTAGCCATTTGCAAGACCTTTCCTAACACTTCAGGATGATCTTCTTGATTTTTTGACTTAGTGACAAGGTTGTCCACATACACCTCTACAAGGGTATGCATCATGTCATGAAAAATAGCCATTATAACCCTCTAATATGTAGCACCAGCATTTTTCAGTCCAAAGAGCATGATGACATAGCAGTATTTTCCAAAAGTGTAGTGAACGAGGTCTTCTTCTAATCCTCTTCAGCAAACCAAATTTGATTATACCCAGAATAGCCTTCCATGAATGAAAGCATTTCAAATTCAGCAATGTTGTCAACCAATACATCAATATAAGGTAGAGGAAAGTCATTTTTAGGACATGCTCGTTTTAGGTCCCTGAAGTTTATACGGATCCAAACTCGTCCATTCTTCTTCATGACAAAGACTATGATTGCCACCCATTGTAGATAAAGAACGACCTTAATAAATTTTGCCTGATACAACTTGTCGACCTCTTCCTTCTCTTAAGTGCAACATCGGGGTGGAATCTTCTTTATTTTTGTTTGACCGGGGTAGCTCCAGGTTTTAAAGATAAATTATGTGATCAATGAGTTGTCTAACCCCGGCATATCTTCATACGTCCATGCGAACGTGTCCATGTATTCTTCCAAGATTTTGATTAAGCTCTGTTCCTCAATGGGAGTGAGATTTTCACTTAGGAAGATGGTCTTGGGATCTTTGAGTGTTCCAAGATTTAATTCTTTTATCGGCTCATCCATCATGATTGATGGTTCCTCAAACCTTTTAAGCCTAGATGTATACGCATCAGCCAAGTCCTCAATTCCTTCTTCAAAATCAGGATCCTTCTCTAATACCACCTCATAGACTCCCAGTGTATGATCTACATTAAGTTCATCCTCATATCGGATTTCATTAAATTTGGATAGCATTTTTCAAGAAATTTGGCAGCTTTTCACATTCCTTACATTTCTGAGCTAACTATTGGAGATATTTTTTGGAACTCGCTTACCTCGAAATTTTTTTTCCAATCCTATCTACTCTCAAAAAATATGGAATTGAAAAAGTGGTATTTACAATGGGTGAAGGATCGAGAAGATCGATCAGTGATTTAAAAAAGTAGAGACATCTCCTCAATGGAAAAGTGAGTTTGCGAGAGAATGTTTTTTTTTGTGTTTTCAAAAAGAAAAAGAGAACGAGTTGGTGGGGCTCAAGAGGAAACAAAAACCTTAAGCAAAAATAAGAAAAATGGGCTCGTGGACCCCACAATAACAAAGAATGAGCACACAGGCCCAAAGCTACGGAGAAATTTTAAGGGGCACATGGGCCCAATTGGTGGACACATGGGCCTAGTGTTGTTGATTTGGAATGGGCTGTCGGGCCTGATGACAACTTTGTGTGGGCATGGAGGCCCAATGTGATGGTTAGATTTAAATGGGCTCTCAAGCCCAGTGATCAACTTAAGTGACCATATCAGCCCAGAGGTGAGAATTGGGCTAGAGAGCCCATCAAGCAAATTCAAGAGAAGGGGCATGCCCTTGAATGGTTCTTTTAGCTCTTCCTTCTCCATGAACAACCAGGCCAGAGATAAACTTAGGTCGTCCACTTCTTCCTCATGTAGTGGAGCTCCCCTCCTGTTTGTTATAGTGTTTGTTTCTTCTTCATCTCTAGCCATTATCATGGTCTCCACTTTGATAAAAAACTTTTGGACCCGCATTGGCGTGATTTGGCTGGTAGACCATCCATGGAACAAAACTTGGCTCATAGCCAAACCCGTGCCTTCTTGGTCTCTACATAGCTTCGATGGGGTGTACAACCCCCTGTAGCTTCTTACCCAACTCTTTTCTTAGTTGATATCAAATTCTCCTCATTATCCATGAAACAACTATATCTAGGGGTGAGGTTGTCAATGTCATGACACCGGGCAACTATGTAGTTGAGACTAGCGGCTGAATAGATTTTGACAGTGGCAATGTAGAAGAAAGATTACTCAAATCGTTCAGAATAGAGGCATTAGTTACCTTAATGACCTTCCCTTTGTATGGGAACTTCACACATTGATGATTAGTCGAGGCAACAGCTCCTATTGTCTCGAGATATGGATGTCTAAATATGGCTTTAAACATGGGGTCTAATTCTAGAACATGAAACTTGGTGGTGACAGTACACGATCCGAGCCCTACTCCTAATGTGACCACCCCTCGTGCTAGCTTCCTAGAATTGTCATATGCTGTCATCGTAATGGTGGAAGTCTCGATTTCTTTATTGGAGATGCCGCATAGCTGTAATGTTTCTAGCGGCATGACATTTATAAATGCTCAAGTGTCAACCAAGTAGGATTTGATCTTTATGCCTTTGATAACAACTACTACACGCAAGGCATATTTCTTTATCTCTGGCCATGCCAACTCCTCTTGTTTGAACATGTGTGATGGACTCCTAGGGCTCAAGACAGTGATGATCCTTTTGGATGGGAGGTTTTTATTAATCATGACCCATTGTAAGTACTGTTGTAGAATTTCTTGGTGATTCTTTGACCTTTTTATGAGCTTCAGAATTGAAATCTGTGCTGGCATTTTATCCATATGCTTCAACAAGTCATATGTCATCCAGGCAACGGTTCTTTTATCACCTCCTCTTCTGCTTGCTCTTGTGTCTACATCCCAACTTGGAGGAAGGCCCGTTGAAACATCCTCCCATTCCTACTAGCTCCAGCATGATAGGGGGAAGTGGTGAAGGAGGTGATGGTATGGCTGGTTGGGGTGTTGAGGGGCCTGACATAGGTAGGGGTTGTGAGGGTCAGATTATAAGGGTGCATGGAATGGTGATGGTCAGTAGGTCAGAAGATGGTTGAGGAGTTGGTGGTGTTGACCCTGAAAATGGGTTTGTCATCTTCAAAATCAGCACCTCAAGAAAGAGATGAGAAAAGAAAGGAAAGGGAGTGGAGTCGAAAATAACTCAGAAAATAGTAAAACCCTCACCTCGGTCCCACACTTACGTTGATCCGCAAACTTTCATCTCATGGCATTATTAAAGCACCAGAGACGGTTCAGGTCATGTGGGAGGAGAGTGAGGAATAAGTGACTTAAAGCATGAAAAGATTGAAGATGTTGTCACAGGAGCCGCGGGCTTTGCTTATGCAATTGAAACAAGGGATGAAGTTGACTATGTGTACCTTAGCACGGGAGATGATATGCGGGTTCAACCTTCTTCCTCGTCAGTTGGCTAATGAGAGAGAGTCTCCAACCAAAGCTAGCTTGACATATCTATGCAACTAGAACAATAAATCAAGTGAGAAAAATCAATTACAACTATGTGAAGAGTAGAAACTGTAAGAAGGAAGATGAGAAAAAGAGCAATCGGAGTTGAACTCACCAGATTGGGGTGAGTCTTAACCCCTTTCTTGTGTTTTTGATTATATAAAATAATGCAAACTAACTGAAAAGTGTCCTAACAAATAAATAAACTAAAGGAAGAAAGACTTAAGGAGTGAAATAGCTTGATTTGAAGCTGAGATGAGTGAAAATAGTCGGTTCGGGTGGTTTAGCACCCTTATGGTGTGACTTTGGTGCATAAGCTAGTACGGACGACCTCGATGTCAAAATTGAATGTCATTTGTTGCATAAGACAGATAACTTAAAGAGTAAGAGATATCCTATTGGTGACTTTTTCAAAAAATGTATGTCCTGACCTGTAGGGTTTGTGAAAGTGGAAGGATGTAGATGACAAAACCTGGTTACGCGCCCTTGGTGCAGTGATCATCACGGATAAATGGTATGTCAAAATCGAGTTCTGTCTATTGAAAATGAAAGAGGACAAGAAAATAAAGAGTTCTTATTATGTTGACCACATTTGCAGAAAATGTCTTGATACTTCTATAGAATCTGATGAAGTCTGTCAATGTAGAGAGCACGGATTGGACCTCCTTTCTAGCCTTGGGCTCGATCTCTCGACGTTGGCTTCGATTCGGACGTCAGGACGGCCTTGAGAGAGAGCTTGGACTACCTTGGGACGTGCTAGGATGTTGGTGGTAATCTCTGGTCATTGAGAATGGCCGTCAATTTATCGGGGAAGCAAGACCGGTGCAAAACATAGAAAGAAGATGACTGCATCCCCGGGTTGGGGGCACACAAGCTGCGTTCTAAACCCGAGGACGCATAGGCTGCGCCCTCCGGGTGAGGGTGTGTTCAGAGCGCCCCCACTTCGGGGGTGCATTCAGCGCATTACTTCTAAAAATCATTTGAAAATTCTAGAAAACTGCTAAGAAAAGGTTGACAAAATGAATGCGCCCTTGACTCAGGGGGCACAGTCAAAATAAACATTTTTAAAGGATAGAACCTTTCAAAAATCGATTTGAAAAGTCCAAACGAAAGAGGGTTTCCGGTTTTCAGAACCTACCGTGCCCTCAGACTGGGAGTATGCTCACCATGCCCTCAGTCTGAGGGTGCGGCCTATGTGCCCTCACTATGAGGGCATGGTACACTCTCTCTCTCTCTCTTGTTTATGCATGTTCCACGAGTCATAACTTACAAACGAGACGTCCGATTCGACTCCCATTTGTTGCGTTGGGAAGAGGGCTCTCAACCACAGCTGCTCAAGTTTGTAAACTAGCTAGAATGACTTCTTAGACTTTTTGTATGGGACTTTGACTACCGGTTTACCCTCATGTAGAATACCGAAACCGAGGCGGTGATCCAAAAATGCACAGTTTTGGTCAAGGAACATAGGGTCAGCTCGGGATAACTTAAAACCATGAGCGAATGAGTCCGGTATGATTGGAAAATTCAGAATCATCAAAAAATCCAAGAATAACATGGTAAACATGAAATGAACCTCATAAAAGCAGAGAATAGCTGGGAAACCCTAAAATTGACCAAAATGGTTGTATGGCACCAATTAGTGACAATAAATGGCTCAGGTTGACCCAGAGGACCTGGAAAGGCATGATAGTATAGATTGAAAAGATATAATACGTCGTCTGGGATAGCCGTGATAGTACAGATTGGAAAGTCATGACAAAAGTCGTTATAGACCGACGACTACCAAAATGACTTGTCAGAAAGCCCAAATGTTGCGGAACTCACGCAGGACTTCCGAGACCTTCAATTATGGATTATTAAGGATCGGTCATCGAGAAGACTTCATGTTTTCATGATTAACGTGTGGTTCTCACTTGAAGGTTACGGCATTGCTTTGGAAATATTTGGCCCATTCTCAACTCATGTGGCTCTCCACTAGCATCCTTAACTCATCTCCACAGGGTGATCTGGATCTGATAATGGTCAGATAAAGAGTATTGTCAATAGCTTAAGGGTTTTAAGCTCCAATTAAGGCCAAATGGCATGTCTACAGCTTGCCTCACCTTGATGTTGGCTTTGCAAGAGAATGGTATGCAGTGAAGTGAAGTGAAATGTAGAGAAATGTAGCGAAGCGAAATGAATCATAATGGAATGTAGTGGAGTGAAATAGCGATGGACTAAAAAGGTGGCATCATTGACCAAGTTCGGTAAAGGGAATCTTCTCAGGTTTCTTGAATTATTGCCACGTTTCATTAAACCTTCTTATGTCCGATTGGTAAAAGATATGTCACCGGCACAAGAGAAGAATAGCCAACTCCTAACGTGGTGGGGAGTCCCTGAATCATGGGTTCATAGGTTCATCATCAGCCAACAATGAATCACGGGTTCATAGGTTCATCATCAACCAGCAACCCAATCTTTGTAGTGTTCTTGTACTGTGATGGGCTAAAGTTTTAAAAAATTTATTTTCAAAATAAAAGAATATCAATCGAGCATATTTTGGCTCTTAGATTCATTCAAGTCTTCCAAAAGACATGATTTGATTCGGAATGGATTGACCTTGAATTCCATAAGGCAATTATTTAAGCTCAATTAGTTGACCATGACTGCCACGGTGGGATGAACAGAAAGAAAGTATTGCAATGGCTATGGTGGGGTAGAGATGAAAGATGTAGCAGAGTAAATGGTGATTACGATAGGTGATGGACATGATGGGATTAACGAACATGGTGGGATATTGAAAATATCAGAATTGGGAAAAATGATGGGAGAACATACTAGGTGGGATTCAGAGATCAGGTGAGAAGGAAAAGAATATGATGTGATATGAAATGACAACAAAAAATACAATGTGACTCATGACTCATACTACATGATGCATATTGGGCTTAAAAAAATCAAAACTTACTTAACAAACTAGTTGAAGATATAGATTGAACATCAGAGGTCAGGATATCCAATCGGGAACCATCGTCCCTTAATATTTAATTTTGGCTTATCCATGAACATGAAGAATGACATGACCGTCATAGATTTTGATGAAAGGGATCTCGGGTCTAGTCTTCTTCGCACTCACGGTTTTCAACATCAATGTATAAATAAATAATAATGCACCTAATATATGCTAAGAGAAGAAATGATAATGGTGAGTTTGCACTGTGATGACATGCATTCTCACAAAAAGAGTTCATGTGCCCTGATGAGGACACAGAGTGGTTGAAGAACGTTCCTCGGCAAAGTTGAGGTCGAGGTTTTGGTGACACATTTTTCTATGAATTCTCATGGGAGGGAAATGGCGAGCATCGCCTTGTTGAAGGCTTGCAAGAGGTTCCTCAACAAAGTTGAGGCCAAGGTTATGTGACACCTATTCCTAAGAATTCTCATGGGAGGGAAGCGACGCGCATTGCCCTACTATGTGAAGTTCTCCTTGTTTGTTCTTTGTGCCTAAAACACTCAAAAAAGGAAATTAGAACGACAATATGGCTTATCCCCCTTGCAAGTTGCAATCTATCTTGACCTTTGTCAAGGGGTGATAGCATTCTTAAGGTTGTAAAAAAAACAACAAAAATGCAATGAAAGATTCGAAACATGATAGACAGAATGTAAAGATGAAAATTCAAACCAAGCATGGTGATGAAAATTTTTGTTAGAATTTGAAAAAGAAGTTTTTGTAAAAAGATTCAATTTTTTTGGGATTTTTTAAAAATATTTATTTTTTTCGAGTTTTGAAAATATTTTTTTCTTTTTTTAAAATATTCAATTTTTTTATATTTTATAAAAATATTTATTTTTTTTGAAATTTTGATGATATTTAGTTTTTTGTATTTTTTTGAAACTATTCAATTTTTTGGAGAGAAAATTAGGTATTGACAGAAGTCTTCATCACTTTGGTTGTTATTTTAGGTTCAGAGGTAGACACCATGTGCAAAAGGGATTCCTTACCTAAAATCTTTCTGACCTTCAACCTTTGATCAGCTAGAGTTTAGCTTTGATTTGGTTGGTCCACCCATACCCTGAGGGTTAAAAATGAAGAATTAAGAGAAAGTCCTTGATAGGCTTTGGAGATGTCGAGAGGGATTTCTCTACATGCACCCAGATGCTTGTTGGGGTTCGGCCTCTTTGGGTCTTTTCTTCTTTATTGACAAACCTATTTTTGTAGCACACATTCGGACGGGTGCTTTGACCTATGGGGTTATTGCCTATCTTTTGGTGCCCTTTTTTTTCATTTTCTTCATTTTTTGGGTACTCATTCAAACATGCCCATATTTGTTTAAACCCGTGGGGTTCATTGCCCATCTTTTGGCACCATTTTCGAGATTGCCTCCTACTAGGGCGGCGGATACTTTTGATACTCTCCCCCTCTAGTTCCTTTTGCTTATCTTGGACCGAATAGAAGAGAATATGGTGAGGGTTTTCCTTCCATCTCTAAGCCTTGCCTAGCTTCTCTCAGGTGTCAAGTCATTCATATTCTAGGATTGGGATGTGTTGTGTGTGGGATGGTATCAACCCTTGACTCCTAGAGAACAACCTAGGACATGTGGACTCAAGCCATTTGTAGTTCTCCATTTTTTGAGGTAGATTACTTTCCATTGGTAAATCAATTGAAAACATGCCCTGCAATGTATATAAATCATTTGGATAAAATAAAAAGTAATCGTCAATCATAAATTTTCTCTCAAGTAAGATTGTCATGTAAGATTCAAAATCGTTTGAAAAAAATATTGCCTTATGGATGACATAATGATGATGAATGCAATTTCATGTAATACCTGAGAGAAGGAGTTCATTGTTGGTGACGATGTTGCTTGTGCTTGCTTACCTTGCCTTGCTACTTCCACTTTTAATATACTCCATATCATTGGATCGAAGATTTAGAGTCATATGATGAAGTGAAAGATGTGGAGCGATTTGGCATGGTAGAGTCAAGATTAATGATGCAAAAGGCGAAGATTGTGATATCACCCAAAAAAATTCTACCCTTGATTTTTGTTGAAAGTTAAACCTAGAAAAATAAATATAATTTAAAAAGGAAAGAAACATGCTTGAAAAAAAAAGTGAGTTAAAGTGGGCTCTTCGGCCCAAGAGTTGATAGTGGGCTTGAAAGCCCAGGAAACGTTGGAATCAAGGGGCACATGAGCCCAAGATTTGAATGTGGGCTAAAGGGCCCAGTTGATGTTGATGGGTATGAGGACCCGACTAAAAGTGATAGGCTCGAGGGCTCGATTAAAGGTTGAGCTCGAGGGACCCAATGAAAAGAGTGGGCATGTGGTCTCGATTTTGGTGATTGAGAGCATGGTTGTGATTTTGAAGATTTGTTATGAGCTCATAGACGCCATTGAAAGATATGGATGTGCGAACCTGGATTGGAAGAAGTGGGGGCATGGGGCCCGATTTCAAAGAAGTTTAGACATGCGAGCCCGATTGTGGAGGAATGGGGGCACGTGGGGCCAAAGTTAAAGGAGTGCAGGCATGTGTGCCCGAGATTGATAGAAGGTGGGCATGGCGGCCCAATTTAAAAGGAATTTGGGCACAGGGGCCCGGTTGCAGGAAAACGTGGTCATGTAAGACCAGTTGAGGTGAATTGCGAACACTCGAGCCCTATTGAGATGAATTGTGGGCATGCGGGCCTCATTAAGGAAAATTAAGGGCACGTGGGCCCGATTGGGGAGAATGGTGGGCATGTGGGTCCGATTGAAGGAAAGGGGCACGTGAGCCTGATTGATGAAAAGGGGTGTGTGGGCCCAGCTGAATGAAAGGGGCGCATGGTTCTGGTTGGATAAAGGGGACACGCGGGCCTAGTTAGATAAAGGGGGCACGTGGGCCCAGTTGAAGGAAAGGGGCATAAGAGACTGGTTGAATGAAAGTGGCATGTGGGTCTGATTGATGAAAAGGGGCACATGGGCCTGGTTGAAGGAAAGGGGCATAAGAGCCCAATTGATGAAAAGGGGCGCATCGGCCCAGCTGAATGATAGTGGCGCATGGGCCCGGTTGAAGGAAAGGGGCATAAGAGCCCAATTGAGTGGGATAAAATATGGGCCTGGCCCTAAGATTGAAGGATTATGGGCCCACGGGCCTGATTGATGATTGTGAGAAGGATAAAAAAGGCAATGACCCTGAGCTTGAGGAATTGTAGGCCCATGAGCCCAATCGTTGATTGAGGGAAGAATGTGATATGGGTAGCGGCCCTAAGATAGATGCTATGGGATTTATTTGCCTAGTTGGAGGAGGTCCCAATATGCCTTTGCTAAGGTCTATGCCCTTCTGGAGGCTCGTTGATTCATTCCCCATTTCATTGACCAATTTGGTCTTCTTACTTCCTAGTTCAGGGGTCAATTCAATCTAACCATCTTCATTGATCAATTCTAATGATGGTAACAGTTGACCAATGATAGACAAATCCTTGCCTAGTCCTTCATTGGATTGACAATCAACTAAGTTTATGAATCCTTCATCTAAGCTCCCTACAGTAGGCTTCTTCTTAAGATGTTCTATGGAAGAGGGTATGTCTAGTCTAGGGGATTCCAAAAAGGTTGAAGGGTTTGGTTCAATCTTTCCTACTAGCTGACTTTGATCCTAAGATATAGTAATGACATGATGAGAAGCTAATTCCTCTATCATGGCAGGAGCACAAATGGTTGGAGTGATTGATTCCTCTGCCAGGGCAGGAGCATGAAGGGTCAGAGTGACTAAATCATCTACCATGTTAGGTGTATGGATAATCAGAGTGACTAGTTCCTCTACCCTGGCAGGAGCATAAAGGGTTGAAGTGACTAAATCATCTACTGTAGTAGGTGTAGAGATGATCAGATTAATTGGTTTCTCTATCAAGGTAGGAGCATGAATGATAGGAGTGACTGGTTCCTCTGCCAAAACATGAGCAATAGAAGAAACAAGGGCCTTAACTAACTTAGGGTGAACCTTATTTTTGAGGGTTGATTGAATAGCCAAGGGTTGTTCAATTGGTGTTGGCATAGAAGTCGGTTCGGGCTGAGGAGTTGTTGGTAAACATGGTTGAGGAGTCAAGGCTTGAATGGTTGGCAGAGGGGTTGTTGGTGCAATAGGCTAAGAAGCCAAGGGCCGGATGATTGGCCGAGGGGTTGTTGGTAAAATAAGCTGATAAGCCAAGGGCCAGATGATTGACCGAGGTGTTGTTGATGAAATAAGTTGAGAAGCCAAGGGCCGGATGATTGGCCGAGGGGTTGTTGGTGACGGTCGGATGATTGGGAAAGAGGCCTTTGGAAATGTTGGTTGAGTCAAAGGCTGTGGAGCCAATTTAGGTAATGAGGTATTTGCACAAGCGACAAGAGGAACTTGATTGTGCATAGTTGGTTGCGCCATTAGCAATGGTTGCATGACCAGCTGAGGTTGGGGCATGGGTGGCCTAATGAACTGTCGTCCAAGAGTCGGCCGATGATGATGATTTAAATAGAGTTGAGAAGAGCTCCTAAGTTGATGCATAGCATCAATGTTCCTCTCAGCCATGGGGCTCAATTCATCAAGATATTGCATTAATTCCACATCTACTTTTGCTTCCCTAATTATTAAATAGCTCAGCCCATATCGTTGCAAGAATTTGGCCTTGACAATTTTGAAATCCCATATTTCTATTTCTCCTAGTGAAAAAAATCATTCTAGGGCTGCATCATCCAATGATCGCCTAGAAAGAATAGCAAGAGCTCTTGGATCATTTAGCCATTGAGACGATTTGCTCAAGAAATCATTGACATGTGTGAAGGGATCACTTAAGCTATTGTAGTGATGGTAGGCTGGTGTTTGTGATGGAGGGATGTAGATGTTATGGATGGGAAATTCAAGGTTTTCTTGATCTTTGGTAATAGGTGGAGAGGAATAATACTTCTTGTTAGTGAGACCAACAGAAAGAAGTAAGATTATTAGATAGAAATAAAAGAGATAGTTAAAAGTCAAAGAAGTAAGTCAAGATATTAAAACCTAAATAAGACATTGCATTCTTCTAATATCATAATGATGGTAAGTGTAAGAGAAAGTGTAATATTTACTGTATTGCACATAATGCAAAGATGGAGCTTGAGAAGCTTCATGCATCTAAGTCATTAATATTTACCTGTCTTAAATACACACTCAAGAGTATTAGATACTATATGTGTATATCATAGTTTAAGATACCAAGGATGCATAAATAGTATGAGATACCAAATATGCATCATATATCTACAATGGGTTGTAGATAATAGCAAGGAAATGAAAACATAAAAAAGATTGTTGACCTACATATGAAATGGTACAAAATGTTGTATCACTACTAGTGGAAGATGCAAATTTTCTATATAGCCTTCTAGAGTTGTCTTAATTATATCCTTACCTAATAACATTGTTTTCATTTCCTAATTGAATAAATCATAATTTATTCTATGGTATGCAATTGATAATTGTTCTATATTTACTGGTAAAGTGTTCACCAGTGGGAGCTTAATAAAGAGTTTATTCATATCAGTTATGTGTGCTCTTATAATATGTGTGAATAATCCTCATTAGGTGAAGTAGATTGATAATTATCAATCTATTCTTTAGAAGTATGGTCATATTTATAAGAAAAGACTTAAGGAATACTATTTGAATAGAAACATATAGATAAATGATTTGGAATCATTAACAATATGTAAGTCTTATCTTATTTAGCAAAATGACCATCTCTCCATTAGTAAGACATAGAGAATGGGCTAATGAGTTTATAGAACTCATGCATCTAGATACATGTTAGCCCATATCTATTAAAGTTAAAGGATAATATTTCAACTTCATTAAATTTCAAAGATGACTTCTCCAGGTATGGACAAGAAAATTTTTAATCTAACACACTTAAAACATTCATTTCCGGAACTAACACCCTAAAGATTTTATTTCCAAATCTAACACAGTTTCGTCAAAGTTGCTAGATTCGTTAGTGTTTTCAGTGCTCGGGGACAAAATCGCTGGTTTCCCAGCGACTTTCACGTTTCCTTTTTTTTAAAATACTTGGGGTGAAAGTCGCTGGTAAGACCAGCGACTCCCACGTTTTTTTTTTTTTTTAAATGTGGAAGTTGCTGGTCTTACCAACGACTTTCTCCCGAAATATTTAAAAGAAAGGAAACGTGAAACTCACTGGATAAACTAGCGACTTTGTCCTCGAGCGCTGAAATCGCTAACAGACCTAGTGACTTTGATGAAACTATGTTAGAATTGGAAATAAAATCTTTAGGTGTTAGTTCCAGAAATGAATGTTTTAAGTGTGTTAGATTAAAAATTTTCTCAGGTATGGACACATATACTTTATGAAGTACAAATCCAAAACTTTTGAGAAATTGTTTAAGATTAAGAATGAAGTAGAGGTATTAATAGAAAGAGTATTAGAACTCTTTGATGAGATCGAGGGGTATATTTAAGTACATAATTCACACATAATTGAAAGATAGTAGAATCTAATTTTGATAGACACCTCTTATACATTTAAACTTAATTTAGTAGCTAAAATGAGATGTCATTTTGTGTAGGACATAATATGCACAATGACAACCTTTGCAAAATTCTTCTATCTATTTAGGACTTAGTATTCAATATAGGCACTTGATCTTAAATTGGTATCTTCCAAATCTATTTCAATTATTCCATATAGTATATGGAAAGGGGGTTAAAACTTCACCTTAAGTAAGTTAAGGTTTCAGAATGTCTGACCTAGTGAAGAAGTATAACCCTATCAAGTTGGAATACAGGACTATAAAGTGTTGGCTTGTGGGATATCCTAAGGAAACTTAAGAATATTAATGCCACCCTTTGAAAGAATCGTATAAGTTGCTCATTTCACCGTATTTCTAGATGAAGAGTCCCTCCTTAAGAAAAATAGCGGGAGCAAGGTATAAATGGAAGTTGTTCCAGTCTTACAACCCAAGGATACTTTTATTTTGGTACAGCTTAAAAATTACACAAGGGAAAATCATAGATATTTTCTTATGTCCAATCAACCTAATAGATATGTGGGACATATCTTTGATGGAAGATAAATAATAAAATAAAAAGGATGTGTCTAAGATCTATAAAGAAGCAATATAAGATATTGATTCTAAAATGAGAAGAGGCAATAAAATTCAATATAAATTCTATCTATTCTAATCAAGTTTAGAACTTGATTAACTCACCTAAGGATTTAATATCTATAAGGTATAAATGGATCACTAAAGAATAAATTGAAGCGAATTAGAAGGTAGAGACCTTCAAACTAAGGATAGTTAAAAGGGATATTGTCTCGCCTAATTGTTGACTATGATGAGACCATTTTAGCTATGCCATGAATTTAATCCATTCGGATTTTAATTCTTACACACTATATATGACTATAGGATTTGTCAATTGGATGTTTAAATAGTGTTTCTCTATGGTATTTTTAGAAATAGGTGTATATGATACAACCATTGAGAATCAAGTTTTAAACATCTAAATAGTGTGTGTGTGTGTGTAAGGTCCATTTATGGATTAATGTAAAACTTTCCATAGATGGTAGATAAGGTTTAATAAGATTAAATCTTATGACTTTGTTGTGAACCAAGAGATGCCTTGTGTATTCAAAAGAGATAAGTGAGAGTGCTATTATCTTCCTGACATTATATGTGGATGACATCTACTCATTGAGAATGAAGTAGGTATGTTATCATAAGTTAGCCTAGCTATCAAATTCATCCTCCAAATAAGATATGGATTTTAAGATCAATGAAGATAGATCTAAAAGTTTGCTTGATACTCAGTTTATGTATGTAGTTACCATACTCAAATGGTTTGTCATGGTAAACTCCAATATAGGTTTTCTACCTGTAGTGTGGAGTTTATCTCTTTAAGAAAATAGTTTTTTTGAGAGATAAATAAATCACATGAGTAGTGCCCTTAGACTTTTGCAAAAGGATCTATCACATTTGTGATGCTACGTATATGACATGATTAATGTTCTAAGTGTTATGAGTATTCATCAAGTAAATCCATATGAGAGTCATTGGATGATTAAAAGATGTATCCTTGAGTACTTGAGAAGCACTAAAGATGTATCTCTAATGTATGGAGGATATGACATACAGTCATGTGATTTTATAAACACAAGCTTCTAATTAGGTATGTTTGATAATAAGTATAAATAATGGTGGTGTAGTGAGCAGGAGTTCACCCAAAAGAACATTACTAATTCTACAACTAATCTAAAGTAGATTGTATAATGGTTGTATATTGCTTGAGAAGCAAACCGGATGAAGATGTTTATCTAGCTAATGGGATTGTCCCAACCTTCTTTGAAAGTGTATCATTGTTTTGGGAAAACAATAGGGTAAGGCTAAAGTCTCATTAGAAGTTTAAAACATCTATGGCAACACCATAGAATCAGAGAAAATGCAACCGATAAAGATATAATTAAAGATAGAGTATCTTCGGCTAGTAACATTACAGATCTACTAACTGAAGTAATTACTCATAGAGCTGATAGAAATCAGCCATATGAGTGATTGGCTTTAGTACAAAACTTTATTACTATCTTTTATTAGAAGCATACAACGTAATGAAATCCTTGATCACATGAGATGATGATTGAATCATGATAAGATCAGGATCATGATATGAGTGATTGGCTTTAGTACAAAACTTTATTACTATATTAGTCATAGGATCTTTGAGATGGGAAATCAAGGATCTAGATAGACCAGTGTGTGTGATGTCTTCTCATGTGATTAAAATGAATGATCTCATAGGTCTTTAGAGTGGGGACACTAGGATACACAGGTGCTCATTAGTAGAATGAGTTCACTAAACTAACCAATTTATAAAAACTTGATCGGTATCTTACCGAACTGTCTATCAGGTTATTCTTACATCTCAATAGTATGATTGAATCTTTGACCTAAGTTTTCAAAGTTGTCTTACCAGATATATCTTGTACTTTGATTATTGACTTATGGATCACCATCTTGATGGTCCAGTATAGTTGATGTATTGGGTGCAAGAGAAACACAACATAGACAATTGAGCGGACAACAAAGAATCATTCATTCTCAATAGGAGAGGGAGAACGTCTTATGGGATACTACTCTAAATCTTTGGCCAAAATACTTAAGATATTTGTAAAATGAGATTTTCAATTGATTTAAACCCAAGTATAGGATCGCATAGAGTCAGAATATTTAGGGGTTGACAATCGATGTCAAACCCCTGACCAACGGAGACATTGTACAAATAAATATTTAAATTCATGTGGTAATTGATGATGGAAAGTCTCAATAGATGTTATTTATCTCTCCAAAGTCATTTGAGATCATAGGATGTGGCTTGTACCCTTTATGATCAGAAAGCTGCAAAAATTGTTATCTAATAATAGTTTTGATTTAATTTAAAGGAATTGTTCTTTTAAATTAATTAAGGCTTCAACAAAATTTACTATTAGGCCTAGTGAGTCACACATATTAGATCTGGTCAATTAGATGATAGTATGGACATAATTTTATAGAAGTTTTAGATTTTTGTGAAATAATCCATCATCTATAAATAAACAACTTATGAAGCCAAACTCTAACAGGTCATAGGGATGGAGCACATTCCAAGTAGTCTCTCTCCCTCCTCTCTCCTCAAGAAGGTGATCTATCATGGTCAAGTTTGGATCTGAAAGGTTTCTGGAGGTCCGAAGGAAGGGAGAACTCATCTATTGAAGTAGGTCGTGTGGATACTACTTGAGACCGTACACTTGAATAGTTTTAAGCAAGGAGGAATGTCCTCTCTTCATCCATGGTAAGGGATTTTATAAATTCCATGAGATACTCTCATTCTACTTCATGTTCGGTTCTGATTTTACTAGTTCGACATCAATCAAGGCAAAAATCATGGTTTTAAGGAATCAAAATTTTTTTCTACTGTCATGTATTGCTTTCTTACACTTCTCTCTCTAGAAGGTATCTATGGGTAATGAAGCTCTATTAAAGAAGAGTTCTCGAGGTCAGCACGAAGGGAGAACCTGTTGTGAATAAAGTTTATCTGGATACCACTGGAGGCCAGACACTTGAACGGTTTGTAGAGCTTTAGAGGCTTATCTTATTTCTATTTATGGGATTATATGATTTTCTATTAGGTATATTCAAACTCATTTTGATCAGTTTTCAATTTTCATTGTTCAATTTCAATTGAGATAAATTCTAAATAAACCTATAAGAATCATCATTTTCGTTGCACTAAATTTCGTAGGATGATTTCTTATAATGGTATCAGATCTCTGTTCAAGTCTTGATCAAATCTAATGTCGAATCAATGTTATTTTGTGTAATTTATGTGTTTTTGAATTTGTACAAATATCTATTTTTTCGGGGCCATTATAATCTATTTGTAATTTAGATAAGATATTTGTTTGATCCGATATAATATCATTGTATAAGTCTTTCCAATTCCACAAACTATTTGAATTTTGAAGCTCTGTAGAATACGGAGAATCCCCAAAAGTTGATGTTTCTGTCACACCAGAACTATCACCCAGTTTTGGAAATTTTGTGAAATTTTTGTTCATGAAAAAAATTAAAGCTTTAGAAGGCTTTAGAAGATGAGTAATAAGATTACCTAACATTTCTCTTTGATGTTTTGCTTTGAACGGTAGCGGAGGAAGAGAATTTGATTATTTTTCAGCAAACTAGGGTTCTATTGGGTTTGACGGTACCGGCCTGATTCTCGCTAATTTCCATCGATATAAAATTTTTATATGAAGATATGTATACATATTTGAAAACATCATTTGATGATAATTGCACATTGTATTTTTGGAGAATTTTCAGCCAACTGGATAAGGAGTTATCCTTGTTGCAATTTGGTGATTTCTACTATGAAATCTGGTCTACTGCCTCCTCTTCATTCCCATTTTATAGTTGATTTCCTTTTTTTATGAAGATAAGGTCAACTGTTTTGGATTCCTCATTCGATGAGAATTCTGATGCATATTTGTTTTTGATTTTTTAAATCCATGATAAGGAGATATGTCCGATTTAAGGAGAGCTACTTCTTCTCCGATGAATAGTGCACCGCGCACCTATCGGGCAACGGCAACTAGTGCACACACCAGCACACCAAGAACGGCGCATCATCAGTAGATAATCAGCGCACAAAGCGGTGTATATGGGCACATGCCAAAGTGGTGCAGTGTGCCAGCACAAGTGGCGTAATGCGCCAATCATCTTTCTAATTGATTTTAAATATTTTAAAATCATAAAAAATCTGAAAATTCTCTAGAAATTTTAGAAATTTTAAAAATGTTAGAATATTATTTGATAGGTTTTTAAAGTGTTTAATGATCTGTTAGATGATGTTAAACCTTTTTCACATATATGTATTTACAGTTTAGCCTTAAAATTGTTTTCAAGGTTTAACATTATGAATTAGTGTCTTAATTAATTTATTTAAAACGACATTTTTCTGAGTAAAAATTAGAACATTAATTTCTAATTTTTCATAGTATTGAGAATGCATAAATGGTTTATAGTCTATATGTGCTTGTTTGATTCATATAAATTCTTTATAAGTTGTTTTCATGCTATTTATTTCATGAAAATTCGACATGCATGGAATTGGAAATTTCAAAAATAATAGTATATAAATTTATGCTGATACATATATGATATATCTCATATAGCTATCATGTATATGCTCTATGTTCATATGATGAATGTTAGTGTGTATGGAGGTGATCATGGATTTAAATGTGCTTGGCTTGTAATTGCTTACTTAATTGTGTTGGTCAAGTTAATAAATAGGGCCTATGTGTGCCTCATCTCTCTCTATAAAACCTGATTATACATTCTAACTTTATCCATTAATGTACTCCCCTTGGTTAAAATTAAGGTCTTTATATAAAGTTATGTACATTTGCAAGTCTGTTCACCCTTAAACTGCTTGTAGTAGCTAGAAGCTAGTTTGTGGAAGGTTAGAGAGTGGGACCACTGGGAGAAGCACCTTTCTGAAGTGGGATCATGCCAACTCAAGCTTTTGAAATAAGGATTTGCACCTATATGGGTGCCTTAGATGCATGCTTAGGGTTAAGTTTATGATCACTTTTTTATGCATATTTGATATGTGGGTGTATGCTATAGGTTATACCTTAAATATAGGATATTTCAATGGTATTATATATACCTAGCACTTATTATTAATGTGACCACAAAAAAAATTTTCTCCCCATTTTTATTAGGTCGATAAACGTGTCACATTAACAAAGGACTCACATAACTTTCTGTTAGTATGATCTTGATGAGTCAATCTTAAATTGGATGGGTTTGTTATGCTACCACAAGACCCATTCAGCAAGGGATTGGTAATCATAGCCAAGGCATTTGTTGAACTTTGAGGTGAACCATTTGCATGGCTTTGTTGTGCTACCACAAGGGTTGTGTAAATAATCCATTCTCATAAAACAAGCAGGTTTGACATAACTAGAGTATATAGCTTGTTGTGCTACGACAAGGTCATAACTCTAGAGATTGAATGACTAAGTGTTGCAAGAGTTACAACTGGCAATAGTTACCTATCTATTAAGAATTGGGTGATTTGTTGTGCTACCACAAGGTCATCACCATAAAGTTAATAGGGTCTTAGTCCCCACTAAGATTTCATCATGATATCTCTTCTTTGCATAATGAGGGCTTTGCAAATTCGTCAAAAATTAGTGGGGGTATAAATTAGGGTGAAAGACCATATCTAAATTTTAATGAATGTCTATATCTCACTTATAGAATATGATAAAAAACCACCTATAGTATGGCATACTAGATGTTAAGTAGTTTAATGGATTACACATCTTAAACTAGTTTAAAACTAAACGAATTGATCTCTTGGTTTACAAATTAACTATCCTACATGAGAAGTAGGTGTCTCCTAGATTAGCTAATGATGTGAGAGAAGATAAGATCTTATCTCATACTACAGTACAAAAAAGATGCATTGCTTGCCTTTTACTCGATGTTAACCTCTAGGAGATCAAAATTGTAGAGGCAACATGGATAGATGGATATGAGATCCATCATCACTCATAGTGATGAGCTAATTAAGGGCATGTTAGAACAACAAACATCTTAATTACCTCTTGTTGGTGAGACCAATAGAAAGAAGTGAGAACATTAAATATAAATAAAAGGTGATGGTTAAAAGTCAAAGAAGGAGGTCAAGATAGTAAAAGTCCAAATAAGACAGCATTCTTTCATTATCATGATGATGATAAGTGGAAGAGAAAGTGCAAAGTGCATTGCACATAATACAAAGATGGAGCTTGAGAAGCTTCATGCATCTATGCCATTAAAATTTACTGGTCTAATATACACAATAGTATTAGATAATATCATAGTATTTTGATACTAGAGATACATTTTATGGTATGAGATACCAAATATGCATTTTATATCTACAAGGAGTTAAAGATGATGAGAAGTAAATGAAAGTTTAATAAAGAAGATGTGGACCTACATATGAAATTATGCAAAAGTTACATCATTACTAGTGGGAGATACAAATATTAAATAACCTAATTGAGATGTCCTGATAATTAAGATTGTTATTGTAAGTAATCAATACATGACAGTGGAAAAATTTTGATTCCATAAAACTATGATTTTTGCCTTGGTCGATGCCGAACGAGTAAAATCAAGAACCAAATATGAAGTAGAACAAGAATACCTCATGGGATTTTCAAAATCCTTCAAAATTAATGAAGAGAGGACATTCCTCCTTGCTGAAAACCGTTCAAGTGTATGATCTCTAGCGGCATCCAAATGATCTGCATCAATAGACGAGTTCTCCTTTCCTTCACGCCTCCAGAAACCTTCCAGATCCAAACTTGACCATGGGAGATCACCTTCTAGAGGAGAGAGGAGAGAGAGAGGTGTAGACACGCCAAATTGGCTTGATTCGGAGCCCTAGACTCTTATTCCATAGGAAATATCTTTTATTTGACCTTTATCTGATCCGTATTACCTCGTGGAGATGAGCTAAGGACATTGGTGGAGCCCCTTGTAAGTTGAGAATGGACAAATGATTTCTGGAATATTGCCGTAACCTTCAAGCGAGAGCCACACGTGAACTGTAAAAACACGAAGCCTGCTCGATGAACGACCTTGAATGGTCCATAATTGAAGGTCTCGGGAGTCCCGCATGTGTTCCGTAACATTCAGGGTTTCCGAGAAGTCATTTCGGTAGGCGTCGGTCAATGATGGCTTTCGTTACGGCTTTTTCGATCTGTGCTAACACGGCTATCCCGGACCACATGTTAGGTCTTTCCGGTCATCACCGGGTCTTTTCAGGTCATCCGGGTCGATTCTAGCTGAATATTTTCATCAACCGGGGCCATATGGCCATTTCGGTCAATTTTAGGGTTTCCCGGCTTTTCCGAGTTTCGGTTCACGTTTACCGGGTTAATCTCAAATTTTTCGATGACTTCGGGTTTTCCGGTGGTACCGGACTTGTTCAATCATCATTTTAGGGCATCCCAAGTTGACCCGAGATTTCTCGATCGGAACCGTGCTCTTTCGGATCTTCGCCCCGGGTTTCCGCTTTCCGCGAGAGGGTAAACTGGTAGAAAGCCCCGTGTGAACATCTCGGGAGTCATGTCGACTGGTTTACTGACTTGAGGAGGTGAGGTTGAAGGCCCTCTTTCCAACGCGACAAACGGGAGCCGAATCCGACATCCCGTTTGCAAGATACGGCTCGTGAAACACGCGCGCAGGAGAGATAGTGTACCACGCCCCCGCTCCCTTCGAAAGAGAAGGGCGCGCCCTGCGCGCCCTCAAACCAGGGGCATGTCCTGCGCACCCCCGGTTCCTTTGAAAAGCGGGGGCACGGTTAGTTTCTTTAAATCGCAAATTACCCCGATTAGCACCTTCTAAAACTGATTTTTGGAAGGTTTCCGGTGCTGATTTTCGATTATTTGTACCGCGCCCCCGAACCGGGGGCGCGTTACGTATGTCAAGTCGATTTTTAGCAATTTCCGGAAGTTTCTGTCAATTTTTAGCAGTGAGATGCATAACGCGCCCCCGCTCCCTTTGAAACAAGGGGGTGCGCAGAACGCGCCCCTGAAGTGTGGGTGCACCCTGCGCACCTCGGTTTGAGGGCGCGCCCTACGCGCCCTCGTCCCTTTTGAAAAGTGGGGGCGCAGCCGGTCAAGTTTCCATTTTTTGCACCGGCTTCCTTCCCCTATAAATTGAGGGTCATTCTCAATGATCCAAGGTTAATCCCCCATGCCTAGTTCGTCCAAAGGTCGTCCAAGCTCTTCTCCAAAGCCGTCTCGACGTCCAAAGGCGATCCGACATTGAGAGATCGATCCCAAAGTAAAGGAGAAGGCTCGATCCGGGCGTTCTGCATCAATCATTTTCATCGACTTATGCAGAGAATCTGACACACCTGATGCAAAATTTTTCAACATATAAGATGTTCGTCTCTTCGTCCTCTTTCATCTCCAACTGACGGCACTCAATTCCGACTTGCCGTTCGTTTGTGGCGATTGCTGTACCAAGGGCGCGCATCCAGGTTCTGTTTTCTATATCCGCCCACTTTCAGAATTTTTAAAGACTTCTAAAGGAGGATTTAGGAGAAATCATAAACATAGGAACTCTTTCTCTATGAGTCCTCTGTCTACTCCAACAAACGTCACTCTATTATGACATCGGGTTCGTCCGTAGCATCCTATGCACCAATGTCGCGCCAGAAGGGTGCAAACGCTACCCGAACCGGCCTTCTTCAACCAACTCGGCTTCAACTCAAGCCGATCCATTCCATAAGCTTTCTAAACTCCCTTAACTAAGTTTATTTATTGTTTTAAAGCATCTTTTAGTTCATTTACATCATTTTTACATAATCAAAAATACACAAAAAATGGGTTAGGACTCGCCCCAATCCGGTGAGTTCGATTCCAATAGCTTCTTTCTCATATTCTCTCTACAGTTACTACACTTCCCATAGTTCTAATTATTTTCTTCACTTGGTTTATTATTCTAATTGCACAGGTTGAACAAGCTAGCATTTTTTGGAGACTCTTCTTCATCGGCCGGCCGAAGAAGAAGAAGGTTGAACCCATATCCCGATCTCCCACACTAAGGTACACGGTCAATTCAACTCATCTCTTAATTTACATCCCATAAAGCGGTGCCCGCGGCTCCTGGCGACCACATCTTTCATGTTTTAATTTCATCTCCTCCTCACTCTCCTCCCACATGACCCGAACCGTCTCCGGTGCTCGAGCGACGCCGTGAGATTAAAGTTCGGGGATCAATGTGAGTGTGGGACCGAGGTGAGGAGTCTTTACTGCTTTCCGAGTGTTTTCAATTCACTCCTCCTTTTCTCCTATTCCATCTTTCACCTTATCTTGAGGTGCCGATCCGGAACCCGTTTTCTGGAGTCGACAACTTTTTGGCGACCACGGTGGGACAACCAATGTCTTCAACCGTGCTAGCTTGATTCAACCGTGCAACTAGTTGTTTTCCAACTTGGTTCCCGCGTGAACCGGCTTGTCTTTTATCTTCCATGTCAATTTACCATTAAACTTGCTATTTACTCTTTCTTTAAGATTGTCCCCCATGTGGACTTAATTTTATTGTCTTTCATTTCAACCCGGTTCCCGCGTGAACCACTTTTCTTCTTATAAACCGGTTCCCGCGTGAACCACCTTTCTTTTCCAACTCGGTTCCCGCGTGAACCAACTTATTTTCAGATCGTTCCCCGCGTGGACCACCTCTTTAAAGCACCTTTAGATTGGCCCCACGTGGCCCTCCTTCTATTTTTTCAACTCTTACACCGGTTCCCGCGTGAACCACCCCTTTCTTCACAAAAAAACCGGTTCTCGCATGAACCAACCCCTTTTCTAATCCGGTTCCCGCGTGAACCAACCCACTTTCAGATCGGTCCCCGCTTGGACCACCCTTTTGCACTACTTTACACCCTGTTTGGTAACACTATTAGGTACCTCTATCACTATCAATTTTAAAATTGATATTGATAGGAACCATTAAGTGGTGTTTGGTTAATTGTATCAATTTTAAAATTTGTAGTGCAAACAAGGCATATTATGTAATACAAGTGTCAACTTGTATTACTTTTGATATTGATACTCCAACATTTGAAAATATTAATATCAATATTGATATAGTACTAAAAATAAAACTCTAACCAAACATGGCATTAGATTGGCCCCGCGTGGCCCTCCTTTTCTTTTTCCAACCAAACAAACTGGTTCCCGCGTGAACCACCCATTTTCCTTCAAAAACCGGTTCCCGCGTGAACCACCTTTCTTTTCCAGCTCGGTTCCCGAATGAACCAACTTTATTTTCAAATCGGTCCCCGCGTGGACCATCCTTTTACCTTTACTTCAGATTTGTCCCCACTTGGACACTCCACCACAAGCCGGTTCCCGCGTGAACCACCTTTTAGTTGCTAGTTGCTAGTTACTTATTTTACTTTATCATTGCTTGTCTTGATCACATTTACTTGCTTGATTTACTTAATAGCTTTCATTCATGTTTGCATATTGATTGCTTCTTCTCCTTCTACCCTCCATTTTTCATTTTTGCATTAGCTTTTGCATCGGGTACCGGACTTGTTCCGATCCGTAGGGCATTCGAGGCGGGGGCTCTCTCTCCCAACACACCCTCACCCTCCAAACACCTTCTTGGTGGATTCTAACCTCTCTTCTGGGATATTCCTTCCTAGTTGATTTTGTTGTTTCCATCAAGACCTCCATAAGTCCCCATCCGTGGAGTATTCCTCTCCGCACGATTGGGCCGGTTGTACCACTTCCCAAAACCCGAAGAACCCAAGTACCTACTCGTGGTGATTGAGTGATAACCTTAAGTCTTGAAGATTGAAGCAATAGGAACCATACCTACTTGAGTGAACAATTGCTAACAATCTATCTAATCTAAGGTTTCAACCCAAAAATTGTCGAGTAGTCATTTTAAAACCTTGTTTGCATAACTTGCTTGCTCACAACAATTGAAAACAACCAAAATTTCTCTCCTTTCAAAACACCTAAAACAGAAAAAAAAATCCCTTTAATTTTTGTGTTCAACTTGCTTGCCAAACACCCAAATTGAAACCAAATCAAATCAAACAAACAATCATAACCAAACAAAATTCTCTTTGCAATTACACATTTCATTTGCTTTCTTTCAACCATTTTGTAAGAAAATTTGACAGGATGCCCATGACACTAAGGTCTGGAAGACACGTCGGGATGTCGGACTACTACGGCCAAGAAGAGGAGTATGAGACGGGCCACTACGAGCTGCAACAGCCCATGGTCCAACTAGAGGGCCATGTCAACGCCGTCAGGGAGCCAGAAATTCAAAATCCTACTCATCAACCTGCTTCACTTAGCGTGGAGCAACTCCTCCAGGGTCTATCTCTTCATCTAGACCCTGAATCTTTTTCGCTTGTGCAATCCTTGACGAAAAGCAAGATGCCCGCCAATCCAGATCCGGTCAAGGGAAATCAAGCCCCCTCACCACCTCAATCAGCAGTCAGGCCCCAAATCATCTCTTCTCTTGGGTAACCCTGCCGTGTCTCCACTCACCCTATTATGGGGCATTTACATAATACTGTTCCAATTCCTGTTTCCAACCTACCTCTTCCAACTCAATCACCTAAACACTTTGCTCCCGTGGCTCAGGAATCCAGCCTCACCCAGGCATTAATGAACAAACTCAACCAGACGGATGAGCGCTTTGAAGAAATGAGGCACCACCTTGATTCTAAAGCCATCCCTGAAACCTCTGTCCCATCCTTCCCAGTTCTACACCTTCCTCCTTCAGAGATACCAGTCTTCAAACGTTACAATAGGATTGGTAATCCTTTCAACCATCTAAAGAGCTTTCTCTACGACTCCGCATTCTGGAAAAATGACTGCAAAGCCCTTGCCTTCCTATTCCGTCGGTCATTGGAAGGATCCGCCCTGGACTGGTCCTATTCTCTTGATTCCATTGAGGCGGCAGATTTCGACATTGTTAAGGCGAAGTTTCTACAGAGGTACAAGGATCGGGTGGGGCCAGCCTACTCGATAACTGATTTAATTGCCGAAAAGATGAGGCCGGATGAGGACTTTGCTAGATTTCCTGATCGGTGGAGGGGAATGGCTGAGAGGCTAGTGGATACCATCTCAGAGGGGGAGCAGGTGAGGATGCTCATCGGGAACACCACGCCTAACCTTCGCAACCTCCTGATCATGCACCGCCCAACAACCATGAGTGAGCTGTGTGATAGCACCCGCTACCTCCAAGCCCACTTTAAGGACGCATCCATGATCAACCCATTCGACACCAAGCCCCGTAACACTAGAAAACCTACACCTGTAGGACCCACCACCGAAGGGGTAGTAAACAATGAGAGCATCAATGCCATGGGTAACCAGGGTGGGTATCGCCAAAGCCAATACCGTAACCCACCACCCAACCAACAATACCGCCCAGCTCCTCAACCAGCTCCTCAGCCCCAACAGCAACTTGCATACAACCGAGCACCACCACAGCAACCCACCTACAACCGAGCACCCTAGCAACCAAATGCCTACAACCGAGCGCCTCAACAACCTGTCTACAACCGACTACAACCACAACAACAAGCTTACAACCAAGTGCCACCACCAGCCAACCGACCTAGGAGGGGGGGACCCAAGAGAGAATACTATCCTCAACTGCCATTCCCCCTCACTGATATCTTTAATGCATTGATGGCTGAACAGTAGCTAGAGCTTCCGAAGGAGAGAGAAGGATGGCCGGTGAATGTTGACATGACAAAATACTACACTTACCATCGGTATCCTGAGCACACAGTGGATGTCTGTTTCCAGTTTAAAGACTACATTCATGACCTCAAAGATCAGGGGAACATTGACTGGGCATAGATGGGAGAATCCATTCAAGCAATGAAGGCACGTCAGAATCAACCACGGCGACAGCAAGCACAACAGCAGCCCGGCCTGGGTGTAGACACGCCAAATTGGCTAGATTCGGAGCCCTAGACTCTTATTTCATAGGCGATATCTTTTATTTGACCGTTATCTAATTCTAACTATCTCGTGGAGATGAGCTAAGGACATAGGTGGAGCCCCCCTTGTTAGTTGAGAATGGACCAATGATTTCTGGAATAATGCCGTAACCTTCAAGCGAGAGCCGCGCGTGAACCGTAAAAACACGAGGCCTGCTCGATGACCGACCTTGAATGGTCCATAATTGAAGGTCTCGGGAGTCCCGCATGTGTTCCGTAACATTCAGGGTTTTCGAGAAGTCATTTTCGGTAGGCGTCGGTCAATGATGGCTTTCGTTACGGCTTTTTCGATCTGTGCTGACACGGCTATCCCGGACCACATGTTAGGCCTTTCCGGTCATCACCGGGTCTTTTCAGGTCATCCGGGTCGATTCAAGCCGTATATTTTATCAACCGGGGCTATAAGGCCGGTTCGGTCAATTTTAGGGTTTCGCGGCTTTTACGGCTTTCGATTCACGTTTACCGGGTTAATCTCATATTTTCGATGACTTCGGATTGTACGATCGTACCGGACTTGTTCGGTCATCATTTCAAGTCATCCCGAGTTGACCCGAGATTTCTCGACCGGAACCGTGCTCTTTCGGATCTTCGCCCCGGGTTTCGGCTTTCCGCGAGAGGGTAAACCGGTAGAAAGCCCCGTACGAACATCTCGGGAGTCATGCGGCTGGTTTACTAACTTGAGGAGGTGTGGTTGATGGCCCTCTTTCCAACGCGACAAACGGGAGCCGAATCGGACATCCGGTTTGCAAGATACGGCTCGCGGAACACGCGCGCAGGAGAGAGAGTGTACCGCGCCCCCGCTCCACTTGAAAGGGGAGGGCGCGCCCTGCGCGCCCTCAACCCGGGGGCGCGCCCTGCGCGCCCTCAAACTGGGGGCGCGCCCTGCGCGCCCCCGGTTCCTTTGAAAGGCGGGGGCGCGGTCAGTTGCTTTAAATCGGAAATTACCCCGATTAGCACCTTCTAAACCGGGTTTTTGGAAGGTTTCCGGGGGAGGATTTTCACTTATTTGTACCGCGCCCCCGGTTCGGGGGCGCGTTACGTATATCAAGTCGATTTTTAGCAATTTCCGGAAATTTCCGTCGATTTTTAGCAGTGAGACGCCGAACGCGCCCTCGCCCCCTTTGAAACAGGGGGGCACGCAGACCGCGCCCCCGAACTGGGGGCGCGCCCTGCGCGCCCTTGGTTTGAGGGCGCGCCCTGCGCGCCCTTGGTTTGAGGGCGCGCCCTGCGCGCCCTCCCCTCCTTTGAAACGCGGGGGCGCGGTACACCCAGTTTCTAAATTTTGCACCGGCTCTCTTCCCCTATAAATTGAGGGCCATTCTCAACGAACCAAGGTTGAACCCCCGGTGCCTAGCTCGTCCCAAGGTCGTCCAAGCTCTTCTCCAAAGCCGTCCCGACGTCCAAAGGCGATCCGAAGTCAAGAAATCTTTTCCGAGGTGAAGGAGAAGGCTCAATCCGGGTGTTCTTCATCAACCATCTTCATCGACTTCTGCAGAAAATCCGAGGCTTCTTCTGCAAAAGTCTTCAACATACAAATTGTTCCTCTCTTTGTCTTCTTTCGTCTCCAACTGACGGCACTCCATTCCGACATGCCGTTTGTTCGTGACGGTTGCTACACTGAGGGCGCGCATCCAGGTTTTGTTTCTGATATCCGCCCACTTTCATAATTTTTACTGACTTATACAGGAGGATTTCGGAGAAGTCATCAACATAGGAACTCTTCCCCTCTGAGTCCTCCGTCTACTCAAACAAACGTAGCTCGATTCTGACATCGGGGTCGTCCGTAGCATCCTCTGCACCGAAGTCGCGCTAGAAGGGTGCAAAGCTACCCGAACCGGCCTTTTCTCAACCAACTCGGCTTCAACTCAAGCCGATCCATTCTATAAGCTTTCTCAACTCCATTAACTCTGTTTATTCATTGTTTTAAAGCATCTTTTAGTTTATTTACATCATTTTTACCTAATCAAAAATACAAAAAAAGGGGTTAGGACTCACCCCAATCCGGTGAGTTCGATTCCAATTGCTTCTCTCTCATATTCTCTCTACGAGTTACTACACTTCCCACAAGTCTAACCAAACTCTTCACTTGGTTTATTGTTCTAGTTGCACAGGTTGATCAAGCTAGCATTGGATTGGAGACTCTTCTTCATCGGCCGGCCGAAGAAGAAGAAGGTTGAACTCACATCCCTTTCTCCCGCGCTAAGGTACACGGTCAAAACAACTCAATCTTGTTGTTATTCTATAAAGCGGAGCCCGCGGCTCCTGGCGACCACTTCTTCTATTATTCATGCTTTAAGTTAATCTCCTCCTCACTCTCCTCCCACATGACCCGAACCATCTCCGGTGCTCGAGCGACGCCGTGAGATGAAAGTTCGGGGATCAATGTGAGTGTGGGACCGAGGTGAGGAGTTTTTACCGCTTTCCGAGTGTCTTTCAATTCACTCCCCCTTTTTCCCCAATTCCATCTTTCACCTTCTCTTGAGGTGCCGATCCGGAACCCGTTTCTGGAGTCGACAGCTTTTTGGCGACCACGGTGGGACAACCAATGTCTTCAACCGTGCTAGCTTGATTGATCCTTGCAACTAGTTGTTTTCCGACTCGGCTCCCGCGTGAGCCACTTTATTTTCAAATCGGTCTCCGCGTGGACCATCCTTTTACTTTTACTTCAGATTTGTCCCCACTTGAACACTCCAACACAAGCCGGTTCCCGCGTGAACCACCTTTTAGTTGTTAGTTGCTAGTTACTTGTTTACTCTATCATTGCTTGTCTTGCTTGAATTCACTTGTTTGATTTATTTAATAGCTTTCATTCATGTTTTCATATTGATTACTTCTTCTCCTTCTACCCTCCATTTTTCATTTTTGCATTAGCTTTGCATCGGGTACCGGACTTGTTCCGATCCGTAGGGCATTCGAGGCGGGGGCTCTCTCTCCCAACACACCCTCACCCTCCAAACACCTTCTTGGTGGATTCTTACCTCTCTTCTCGGGGATATTCCTTCCTAGTTGATTTGGTGGTTTCCATCAAGACCTCCGTAAGTCCCCATCCGTGGAGTATTCCTCTCGCACGATTGGGCCGGTTGTACCCTTTCCCAAAACCCGAAGAACCCAAGTACCTACTCGTGGTGATTGAGTGATAACCTTAGGTTTTGAAGATTGAAGCAACAGGAACCATACCCATTTGAGTGAACGATTGCTAACAATCTATCTAATTTAAGGTTTCAACCCAAATATTGTCGAGTAGTCATTTTAAAACCTTGTTTGCATAACTTGCTTGCTCACCAAAAATTGAAAACAACCAAAAATTTCTTCTTGCAAAACACCTAAAAAAACAAAACATAAAAAAACTCTTTAATTTTGTGTTCAACTTGTTTTCCAACCAATCAAATTGAAACAAAAAAAATCAAACAAAACAAAACATAAAAAAAAATCTTCAATTGTGTGCTTTGCTTGCTCTCTTTTCTAACCATCTTTGTAGAAAGATCGACATGATGCCCATGATGCTAAGGTCCGGAAGCCACGTTGGGAGGTCGGACTACTACAAGCTGCAACAACCCATGGTCCAACCAGAGGGCCATGTTAATGCCGTCAGAGAACCTGAAGTTCAAAATCCTACTCATCTACCTACTTTACTTAGTGTAGAACAAATCCTCCACGGTCTATCCCTCCATCTAGATCCTGAATCCTTTTCACTTTTGCAATCTTTAACAAAGGGCAAGATGCCCGCCAATCAAGATCCGGTCGAGGGAAATCAAGCCCCCTCACCACCCCAATCAGCAGACAGACCCTTGATCATCTCTTCTCCTAGGCAACCTTGTCGTGTCTCTACTCACCCCGTTGTGGGGCATTCATATAATTCTATGCCAGTTCCTACTTTGAAGCCACCACTTCCAACCCATTCATCTAAATACCTTGCACCGGTGGCTCAGGAACCCAACCTCACTCAAGCATTCATGGACAAACTCAACCAAATGGATGAGCACTTTGAAGAGCTAAGGCACCGTTTGGACTCGAAGGCCATCCCTGAAATATCTGCTCCATCTTTCCCAATCCCACATATCCCTCCATCACAAACACCAGCCTACCATCGCTACAATGGCTCAGGTGATCCCTTCACCCATGTTAATGATTTCCTGAGCAAATCATCTCGATGGCATAATGATAGAAAGACCCTTGCCTTTCTTTTTAGGAGATCTTTAGAGGGTGTAGCAATAGATTGGTTTTTTTCATTGAACAAAGTTGAGATATGGGATTTCGAAATTGTCAAGGCCAAATTCTTGCAACGATATGGGCCGGGCTATTCAATAATTGGGGAAGTAAAAGAAGATGTGGAATTAATACAATATTCTGATGAATTGAGGCCCAGGCTTGAGAGGAGCATTGATGCTATGAACCAACCTAGGAGCCCTCCCCAACCCCATCCAGATCATCATCATTGGCCAACTCCTCGACGCCAGTTGATTAGGCCACCAATGCCCCAACCTCAGCCAGTCATGCAACCCATGTCAATGGCACAACCAACCATGCTTAATAAAGCTCCTCTTGTTGCTTGTGCGAATACTCCATTACTTCAATCGGCTCCCGTCTTCGACTCCACCAACATTTCTTAAGGTCCATCAGCCAATCATATGGCCCTTAGCTTCCCAACCTATTCCACCAACAACCCCTCGGCCAATCATCCGGCCCTTGGCTTCTCAACCTATTACACCAACAACCCCTCGGCCAATCATCCGGCCCTTGGCTTCTCAGCCTATTCCACCAACAACTCCTCAGCCAACCATCCAAGTCATGACTCCTCAATTAATTACACCAATAGCTCTTCAACCTGAACTGACTTCTATGCCAGCACCATTTCAATCAATCCCTCAATATAGGGTTCCCCCTCAGTCAGTCAAACCACTTGTTTCGTCTGTTGCTCCTGCCATGGTAGAGGAACCGGTCACTCTGGTCATTCATGCTCCTGCTATGGTATATGATTTAGTCACTCCGACCCCTCAAGTTCCTGCCCTGGCAGAGGAATTAATAACTCCAACCATTTGTGCTCCTGCCATGGCAGAAGAATCAACTCCTCAACATATCCTTGCTCTCTCTCAAGATCAAAGTCAGCCAGTAGGGGAGGTCGAACCAAACCCTTCTACCTTTTTGGAATCCCCTAAACTAGGCATGCCTTCTTCCATAGAACATCCCGAGGAGAAGCCTGCTATAGAGAGCTTAAATGAAGGAATCATAAACATAGTTGATTGTCTATCCAATGATGGACTAGGCAAGGATTTGTCAGGCATTGATCAAATGTTGCCATCATTAGAATTGATCCCTGAAGTTTGTCAGATCGAATTGACCCCTGAGCTGGGAAGTAAGGAGACCAAATTGGTCAGTGAAATGGGGAATGAATCGACAAGCCTCCTGAAGGATGTAAACCTTAGCAAAGGGATACTAGGACCTCCTCCAGCTAGGCAGACAAATCCTTTAGCATCAATCTTAGGGCCACGACCCTTACCCCATTCTTCTCCTAGGCAACAATCCGGCCCATGGGCCCACGATCAATCAATCTTAGGGCCACCACCCTTTCTTTATTCTCCTCCAAATCAACGATTGGGCCCATGGGCCCACAATTCCTCAATCTTAGGGCCACTGCCCTTTCTTTATCCTTCTTACAACCATCAATCAGGCCCATGGATCCAAAATCTGTCAATCTTAGGGCCATGGCCCACACCCCATCCCACTCAATTGGGCCATTACGCCCCACTTCTGCAATCCGGCCCTTATGCCCCATTTTCAGGCACTTATGCCCCTTTTCATCAATCGGGCTTGCATGCCCCTTTCCTTCCACTGGGCCCATGCGCCCCTTTTCCCCAACTGGGCCTACGTGTCCCTTTCCTTCCATCGGGTCCACGAGCCCATAATTCTCCCAAATCGGGCCCAAGTGCCCTTCATTTTTCTAAATCGGGCCCACATGCCCACAATTCACCACAATTGGGCCCACGTGCCCACAATTCACCTAAATCGGGCCCACGTGCCCGCAATTCACCTCAACCGGGCTCACATGCCCATGTTTTTCTACAACCGAGCTCATGTGCCCAAATTCCTTCTAAATCGGGCCCGCGTGCCCACCTTCCAACAACCTCGGGCACACATGCCCACACTCCTTCGGGCCTATATGCCCCCATTTCCTCACCATCGGGCCCGCGTGCCCATACTCCTTCGAAATCGGGCCCCCGTGCCCCCACCTCTTCGAATTCGGGTTTGCGCACCCATACTGTTCAATGGCGCCAGCGAGCCTATCAGAAATCACAATCGGGTACATGTTCCCACTCTTTTCGTTGGGTCCCTCGGGCTCAACCTTCAATCGGGCCTTCGAGCCCATCACATCTAATTGGGCCCTCATGCCCATCAACATCAACTGGGCCCTCTGGCCCGCATTCAACTCTTGGGCCCACGTGCCCCCTGATTCCGACTACTCCTGGGCCTTCAAGCCCACTTTCAACTCACGGGCCCAAGAGCCCATTTTAACTCACTTTTGTTTCCAAGCATGTTTTTGTCCTTTTTGAATTCTCTTTCTTTTTTCCAAGTTTTACTTTCAACAAAAAATCAAGGTAGAGAAATTTCCTAGGTGATACCCCAATCTTTGCCTTCTACATCATCAATCCTAGTTTTGCCATGTTAAATCATATCCTTCACATCTTTCACTTCATCACATGACTTTGAAACTTGAATCCAATGTGATATAAAGCATATCAAAAGTAGAAGCAGTTGGGCAAGGCAAGGCAAGGCATGGCAGGTAAGACAAGATAAGCACAAGCAAAGCCGTTATCAACAATGAACTTCTCCTTCTCTCAGGTATTACATGAAATTGCATTCATTATCATCATGTCATATGCAAGGCAATATTTTTTTAAATGATTTTGAATTTCACATGACAATCTTACTTGAGAGAAAGTTTTGATTGATGATAACTACTTTTTATCTTATTATAATGAATTCTTTACAATGCAAGGCATGTTGTCAATTGATTCACCTCTGGAATGTAATCTACCTCAAAAATGGAGAGAACTACCAGTATGACTTGAGTCCACATGTGGTTTTTCTCTAGGAGTCGAGGGTAGATACCATTCTACACACACAACACATCCCGATCCCAGAATCTGGATGACTTGACACCCGAGAGAAGCTAGGCAAAGCTTAGAGATGGAAGGAAAACCCTCACCCTACTCTCTTCTGTTCGGTCCAAGATAGGTGAAGGGGATTAGAGGGGGAGAGTATCGAAAGCATCCGCCGCCCTAGTAGGAGGCCGTCTCAGAAGGTCCAACTTCTCAAATAAAAAAAGGGTGCCAAAAGATGGGCAATGAACCCCACAGGTTTAAACAAATATGGGCCTGTATGAATGAGTACCCAAAAATGCAGAAAATGAAAAAAAGGCACCAAAAGATGGGCAATGACCCCACAAGTCAAAGCACCTGTCCGAATGTGAGCCACAAAAATAGGTTTGTCGATAAAGAAGAAAAGACCCAAAGAGGCCGAACCCCAACGGGTAATTGGGTGTGAGTAGAGAAATCCCTCTCGACATCTCCAAAGCCTAACAAGGACTTTCCCTCGATTCTTCATTCTTACCCCCAAGGTGTGGGTGAACCAACCAAATCAAAGCTAAACTCTAGCCAATCAAAGGTTGAAGGTCGGAAAGATTCTGGTCAAGGAACCCCATTTTGCACATGGTGTCTACCAACGAACCTAGAAAAACAACCAAGTGATGAGAACTTGTGTCAATACTGATTTTTCTCTCCCCAAAAAAAATATTTTCAAAAAAAAAAAAAAAGAGGTCTCAAAAAAAGTTGAATATTTTCAAAAACTCCAAATAAAATAAATATTTTCAAAAACTCAAAAAAATTACATTTTCAAAAATCTCAAAAAAAATTGAATCTTTTCAACAAAAAAGAAAACTTCATTTTCAAATTCCAACAAAATTTCTTTTTCATCACCATGATTGGTTTGAATTCTTGTCTTTACATTCATTGTATATTTGTTGCTTTATTTTTACACCCTTAAGAAGGCTATCACCCCTTGACAAAGGTCAACGCAGATTGCAACTTGCAAGGGGGATAAGCCACATTGTTGTTCTAATCTCTTTCTTCTAAGTGTTTCAGGCACAAGGAGAACTTACACCCCTTGACAACGGCATGAAGAACAAACAAGGAGAATTGCACAACAAGGCGATGCTCACCACTTCCCTCCCCAAGGATTCTTAGGAGGAGGTGCCACCATAACCTCGGCCTTAACTTTGCCGAGAAACTTTTTTGCAGGTGACACTCGCTACTTCCCTCCCCTGAGGATTCTCAGCTGGAGGAGTCATCATTACCTCGGCCTCAACATTGCCGAGAAGCTTTTGCTCTGTGTCCTCATTAGGACGCATGAACTCTTTTGTGAGAATGCATGTCATCACACCGCAAACTCACCGTTATCATTTCCTTTCTTAGCATATATTAGGTGCATTACTATTTATTTTATGCATTGATGTTGAAGACCGTGAATGCAAAGAAGACCAGGCCCGAGATCCCCTTCATCAAAATCCACGACGGTCGGGTCATTCTTTGTGCTCACGGATAAGCCAAAATTGTGCAGTGAGGGACGATAGTTCCCGAATGGGTATCTTGACCTCATAGACAATCTATATCTTCAACTATTTGATATACAAGTTTTGTTTTGTTTTCTTGAGCCCAACATGCATCATGTAACATTAAATGCATTACATTTTGTTTTATCATTGCATACATCATTTCCTAAACTTCACCTTCTCACTCTCTCAATCATTCTAAATCCCACCGGGTCTTCTAATCCCATCGTGTTCTCTAATCCCATCATGACCTCTAGTCCCACCAACCTCTATAATATCCCACCGTGTATATTAATTCCACCGTGTTCGGTAACCACTTTTTGCCTTGAAATCTTTTCACCACTATGGCCATTGCAACTTCTTTGCTATTCATCCCACCATGGCAGCCATTTCGTCCCGCCAAGGGCCTTCAATTTTGATCAGAACTTGCACCGTCATTATCTTCACGGTCTATGCTTAAACATTTGCCTTTCGGAATCTGAGATCATTCCATTCCGAATTGAATCTTGTCTCTTGAAAGACTTAAATGAATCTGAGAGCCCGAATGTGCTCGATTGGTATTCTTTTACTTTTTCAAAACAAATCTCTTTTAAACTTTAGCCCATCACAGTACAGGAACACCGCAAAGATCGGGTTACCGGCTGATGATGAACCTACGAACCCATGTTTCGGGGACTCCCCACCGCGTTGGGGGTTGGCTATTCTTCTCTCGTGCCAATGGCACATCTATTACCAATCGAACATAGGAAGACTTGATGAAACATGGCGGTTAACCAAGAGACTTGAGGAGATTCGTCTTGCCGAATCGGGTCGTTGAGCGTGTCTATATCTACACCTTGATGCCACCTTTTCAGTCCATCGCCATTTCACTCCACTACATTCCACTACGATCCATCTCGCTTCGCTACGCTTTCTCTACGTTTCACTCCGTTCCGCTACACGCCATTCCCTTGCAAAGCCGACATCAAGGCGAGGCAAGCTGTAGACACGCCAAATTGGCTAGATTCGGAGCCCTAGACTCTTATTTCATAGGCGATATCTTTTATTTGACCGTTATCTAATTCTAACTATCTCGTGGAGATGAGCTAAGGACATAGGTGGAGCCCCCCTTGTTAGTTGAGAATGGACCAATGATTTCTGGAATAATGCCGTAACCTTCAAGCGAGAGCCGCGCGTGAACCATAAAAACACGAAGCCTGCTCAATGACCGACCTTGAATGGTCCATAATTGAAGGTCTCGGGAGTCCCGCATGTGTTCCGTAACATTCAGGGTTTTCGAGAAGTCATTTTCGGTAGGCGTCGGTCAATGATGGCTTTCGTTACGGCTTTTTCGATCTGTGCTGACACGGCTATCCCGGACCACATGTTAGGCCTTTCCGGTCATCACCGGGTCTTTTCAGGTCATCCGGGTCGATTCAAGCCGTATATTTTATCAACCGGGGCTATAAGGCCGGTTCGGTCAATTTTAGGGTTTCGCGGCTTTTACGGCTTTCGATTCACGTTTACCGGGTTAATCTCATATTTTCGATGACTTCGGATTGTCCGATCGTACCGGACTTGTTCGGTCATCATTTCAAGTCATCCCGAGTTGACCCGAGATTTCTCGACCGGAACCGTGCTCTTTCGGATCTTCGCCCCGGGTTTCGGCTTTCCGCGAGAGGGTAAACCGGTAGAAAGCCCCGTACGAACATCTCGGGAGTCATGCGGATGGTTTACTAACTTGAGGAGGTGCGGTTGATGGCCCTCTTTCCAACGCGACAAACGGGAGCCGAATCGGACATCCGGTTTGCAAGATACGGCTCGCGGAACACGCGCGCAGGAGAGAGAGTGTACCGCGCCCCCGCTCCACTTGAAAGGGGAGGGCGCGCCCTGCGCGCCCTCAACCCGGGGGCGCGCCCTGCGCGCCCCCGGTTCCTTTGAAAGGAGGGGGCGCGGTCAGTTGCTTTAAATCGGAAATTACCCCGATTAGCACCTTCTAAACCGGGTTTTTGGAAGGTTTCCGGGGAGGATTTTCACTTATTTGTACCGCGCCCCCGGTTCGGGGGCGCGTTACGTATATCAAGTCGATTTTTAGCAATTTCCGGAAATTTCCGTCGATTTTTAGCAGTGAGACGCCGAACGCGCCCCCGCCCCTTTGAAACGGGGGCGCGCGGACCGCGCCCCGGGCGGGGCGCGCCTTGCGCGCCCTTGGTTTGAGGGCGCGCCCTGCGCGCCCTCCCCTCCTTTGAAACGCGGGGGCGCGGTACACCCAGTTTCTAAATTTTGCACCGGCTCTCTTCCCCTATAAATTGAGGGCCATTCTCAACGAACCAAGGTTGAACCCCCGGTGCCTAGCTCGTCCCAAGGTCGTCCAAGCTCTTCTCCAAAGCCGTCCCGACGTCCAAAGGCGATCCGAAGTCAAGAAATCTTTTCCGAGGTGAAGGAGAAGGCTCAATCCGGGTGTTCTTCATCAACCATCTTCATCGACTTCTGCAGAAAATCCGAGGCTTCTTCTGCAAAAGTCTTCAACATACAAATTGTTCCTCTCTTTGTCTTCTTTCGTCTCCAACTGACGGCACTCCATTCCGACTTGCCGTTTGTTCGTGGCGGTTGCTACACTGAGGGCGCGCATCCAGGTTTTGTTTTTGATATCCGCCTACTTTCATAATTTTTACTGACTTATACAGGAGGATTTCGGAGAAGTCATCAACATAGGAACTCTTCCCCTCTGAGTCTTCCGTCTACTCAAACAAACGTAACTCGATTCTGACATCGGGGTCGTCCGTAGCATCCTCTGCACCGAAGTCGCGCTAGAAGGGTGAAAAGCTACCCGAACCGGCCTTTTCTCAACCAACTCGGCTTCAACTCAAGCCGATCCATTCTATAAGCTTTCTCAACTCCATTAACTCTGTTTATTCATTGTTTTAAAGCATCTTTTAGTTTATTTACATCATTTTTACCTAATCAAAAATACAAAAAAAGGGGTTAGGACTCACCCCAATCCGGTGAGTTCGATTCCAATTGCTTCTCTCTCATATTCTCTCTACAGTTACTACACTTCCCACAAGTCTAACCAAACTCTTCACTTGGTTTATTGTTCTAGTTGCACAGGTTGATCAAGCTAGCATTGGATTGGAGACTCTTCTTCATCGGCCGGCCGAAGAAGAAGAAGGTTGAACTCACATCCCTTTCTCCCGCGCTAAGGTACACGGTCAAAACAACTCAATCTTGTTGTTATTCTATAAAGCGGAGCCCGCGGCTCCTGGCGACCACTTCTTCTATTATTCATGCTTTAAGTTAATCTCCTCCTCACTCTCCTCCCACATGACCCGAACCATCTCCGGTGCTCGAGCGACGCCATGAGATGAAAGTTCGGGGATCAATGTGAGTGTGGGACCGAGGTGAGGAGTTTTTACCGCTTTCCGGGTGTCTTTCAATTCACTCCCCCTTTTTCCCCAATTCCATCTTTCACCTTCTCTTGAGGTGCCGATCCGGAACCCGTTTCTGGAGTCGACACTGGGCATAGTCCAAGATCCGCTCCCGGTACATGCACTTGTACAAGCACTGGCACCAGCACCACCAAACCAACGACTCAGCCTCGTCCACTCCGCCATCGAGGAGTCAACCCACCATTCCCAGGGTTGGCAGGTCGAGGATCAAATCACCTCCATGCCCGCCATACCAACCCCACCTACAAACCGCACCAAACTCTCTATACCGAGAGCTGCCCCCAGCTCACAAACTACCCAAACACCACTACCCTCACCAACCATTAACCCTCCACGGCGCCTAATCATAGACCGCTGCCAGCCTCCCAACCAGCACCCCAACCATCACCCCAACCTAACCCACCCACCACCATTAATCCTCCCCAGCGTCTAATCATTAGACCACCACCAACACCCCAAACATCACCTAACCTACCAGCCTCCACCACCCCTCGGCCTCTCATTATCCGACCATCACCCAACCCACTAGTCGCCACCACTCCACGACCTCTCATCATTAGACCATCACCACCAACACTCCAACCATCATCCAACATACCGGCCTCCACCAATCCATGACCCCTCATCATCCGATCCTCACCACCCCTACCTACCACGGGATCCTCAACCTACCAACCAACCCTACCATCACCATCATCACCACTTCCCCCTACCACATTGGCGCCGGTACTTCGTAGTGGGAGGATGTTCCAAAGGGTCTTCCCCCAGGCTGGGATGCAACCACAGGAGCAAGTAAAAGAGGAGGTAGTGGAAGAACCGTTGCCCGGCACGGCATATGACCTATTGAAGCATCTGGACAAAATGCCGGCATGGATTTCAATCCTAGAGCTGATTAAGAGGTCAAAGAACCATCAGGACATCCTACAACAATATCTGCAGTGGGTCATGGTCAATGAGGACCTCCCGCCCGAGAAGATCATTACTGTCCTGACCCTGAGGAGTGAACATCCGGCACTCACATTTGCACAGGAGGAGTTGGCATGGCCAGAGATCAGAAAGTATGCCTTGCGTGTCGCAGTAGTCATCCGAGGCGTGGAGAATAAATCTTGCTTGATTGACACCGGAGCATCCATAAATGTCATGCCGCCAGAAACATTGCAACTTTGCGGCATCTCCGATGAAGAAATCGAGCCTTCTGCCGTCACGGTGACAGCCTATGACAACTCCCGGAAGCCGGCACGAGGGGTGGTTACATTGGAAGTAGGGCTCGGACCATGTGCTGTCACCGTCGAGTTTCATGTTCTAGAACTGGACCCTACATTTAAAGCTATCTTAGGACGGCCATATCTGGAGGCAATAGGCGCTGTCGCCTCCACTAATCATCAATGTCTGAAGTTCCCATTCAAGGGTCAGGTGATTAAAGTGACCAACAACCCCATTCTAAATGACGTGGATGACCCCTCTTCTGCACTGCCAATATCAAAACCTGTCCAGCCGAGGTCATGGTATTGACGACGCCTCCAGATTCAGTTGCATGGCGGATGATGAAAGGGATGGGCTATCAGCTAGGAAAGGGGTTGGGAAAGGAGCTGCAGGGGGTTGTGCACCTCATTAAAGCCGTACAAAGACCAAAGAGACACGGGCTTGGCTATGAGCCCAATTTCACTTCGAGTATGGTCTACCGGCCAAAAAATGCCATGGGACTCCAAAAATACTTTATCAAAGGGGAGACCATGATGATGGCTGGAGACGAAGAAGAAGAACCAGTCAAGAGGAAGAAGGCACCAGAGCAAGAGGAGGAAGTGGACAGCCAGAGTTCATCTTTGGCTTGGTTGTTCATAGAGGAGGAAGAACCAGTCGAGGGCAAGTCCATCTCTAAACAACTTGTCCACTCGAACCCACCTCCAAACAACATCCCTCGTGAGCCGTATCCTACGGTCACATATTTCAAAATTCTCACTCTATCCCTCTTGGATTCACTTGATGGGCTATCTAGCCCAATTCCTACTTCTAGGTCAAAATGGCGACCTGAACTGGTCACTGGGCCTGAGAGCCCATTCAAATCTTCTTACTCCACTGGGCTTCTATGCCCATTCCAATCCAACAACCTTGGGCCCGCGTGCCCACCAGTCGGGCCCACGTGCCCTTTAGATTTATTTTCTTACTTTGGGCCCACGTGCCCACCATTCGGGCCCACGTGCCCCTTAGATCTTTTCACTAGCTTTGGGCCTATCTTCCCATTTCTTGTCATCATCGGGCCCGCGAGCCCATTTTTCTCCCATTTGCTTAAGCTTTCTATTTTTTCTTGAGCCCCATCGGCTCATTCTCTCTTTGTTATTGAAAATACCCAAAATACCCAAAAAAAATGTCCTCTCGCAAACTCAGTTTTCCATTAAGGAGACGTCTCTACTTGTCTCGGAGGGTGCTCCCAACCAGGGACTCCTCTTCTCTAACTCACTGATCGATCTGCTCGATCCTTCACCGACTGTAGATACCACCTTTTTAATTCCGTCTTCTTTAGGAGTAGTTAGGGTAGGAAAGAAGAAAACTCGAGGTAAACGTGTTCCAAAGAGATATCTCCAACAAATAGCTCAAAAATGCAAGGAATGTGCAAGGTTGCCCAAGTTTTTGGAAAATGCTATCCAGCTTGATGAAATCCAATATGAGGATGAATTCAATGTAGATCATACACTGGGAGTTTACGAGGTTTTATTAGAAAAAGATCCTGATTTTGAGGATGGAATTGAGGACTTGGCTGATGCGTATGCATCTGGACTTAAAAGGTTTGAAGAACCATTAGCCACGGTGGATGAACCGACAAAAGAATTGAATCTCGGAACACCGGGAGATCCCAAGATAGTCCTCCTAAGTGCAAACCTCACTCCCACTGAGGAACAGAGTTTAATTAAAATTTTGGAAGAATATAAGGACACGTTCGCATGGACATACGAGGACATGCCAGGGTTAGACAACTCGTTAGTTGAACATCGTCTAACTTTGAAACCTGGAGTTACCCCGGTCAAACAAAAATTTAGGAGATTCCACCCTGATGTTGCACTTAAGATGAAAGAAGAGGTCGACAAGTTACATCAAGCGAAATTCATTAAGGTCGTCCTTTATCTGCAATGGGTGGCAAACATAGTCCCTGTCATGAAGAAAGATGGTAGAGTTCGGATCTGTATAGACTTCAGGGACTTAAATCAAGCGTGTCCTAAAGATGACTTTCCTCTACCTCATATTGATGTACTGGTTGATAACATTGCTGGATTCGAGATGTTATCATTCATGGATGGCTATTCTGGATATAACCAAATCCGATTGGCTGAAGAGGACCAGGAGAAGACCTAGTTTACTACACCATGGGGAACCTACTGCTATGTCATCATGCCCTTTGGACTGAAGAATGCTGGTGCTACCTATCAGAGGACAATGATGGCTATTTTCCATGACATGATGCATACCCTTGTAGAGGTGTACGTGGACGACCTGGTCGTTAAGTCCAAAAGCCGAGAAGATCACCCGGAAGTGTTAAGAAAGGTCTTGCAAAGGGTGAGGGAATATAAATTGAAGATGAACCCAAAGAAATGTATGTTTGGAGTATCCTTAGGAAAATTATTAGGGTTCATAGTGAGCAAAAGGGGCATAGAGATCGACCCAAACAAGGCCAAGGCAATCATTGGTATGCCTCCTCCAAGAAATATGAAAGAACTTCGAGGATTAATCGGGAGGCTACAGTTTGTCCGCCGGTTCATCTCACAACACTCCCAAAGGTGTAAACCTTTCTATGAGTTGACCAAGGTGGGGGCCGAGTTCAAATGGGATTCAAAGTGCCAGGATGCATTCGATGGATTGAAAAGATACCTGGCTAGTCCCCCTGTGCTTAGACCACCAGTCCCTCGGCATGCCCTTAGTTTTGTATATCTCGGTTTTGGAGAATTCTCTTGGGGCAGTCCTTGCACAAGTGGATGAAGAAGGGAAAGAGAGGGCAACTTACTACTTGTCAAAGATTTTTGATCCATGTGAGCAGAAGTATACTGTAGTGGAGAAGACCTATGCTGCACTAGTCTGGGTAGTTCAGAAGCTTAGACACTATCTCTTAGCTCATGAGGTCAATCTTATTGCCCGCATCAATCCCATCAAATTCCTTCTAGAGAAAACTGTTCTAACTGATCGATTAGGTCGTTGGCAGAGCTTCCTCTCCAAGTTTGATATCACCTTTGTCCCCCAGAAGGTGATTAAGGGCTATGCCATTGCCGAACATCTAGGCCATCATCCTATACCCCTCTTTGACCCGGTCCAATCGGAGCTCCCGGATGACGAACTAATGTTGATCCGATCTTCCCATCTTTGGACATTATATTTTGACGAGGCTCTGAATTCTCACGGTAAGGGAATAGGAATCGTCCTTCTATCACCCGAGGGTGTCACCATTCCACAGGCATTTCAGCTTGACTTCCCAGCAGCCAACAATATAGCTAAATACGAAGCCTTGCTGGCCGGGCTGGAGGCTGCTCATTTCTATGGTGCCATGGAACTAAGGGTGATAGGTGATAGCCAACTAATCCTTCGCCAAGTCCTAACTAAATACCGAACTTCTCATCCGAACCTCAAACCTTACCAAGAACTCACCTCTTGCTACATCAAACTCTTTTCCAAACTCACTTTTGTCCATGTTCCTCGAGCTCAGAACATCCTTGCTGATGCCCTTGCCTCTTAAGCTTCATATCTATCAGTCCCGCAAGGTAGACAGGTGCGGACTATTTATGTCCATAGAAGGTCGATGCCAGCGATTAAAGATGGTCGATTTTTGAAGATTAAGGAGATATTTGGTAGAAAGGAATATCTAGAGCAGAAAGAGAAAGTTTCTCTAGTCGAGTTGGAAGAGTTAGATGAGGGTGAGAGGCCTTGGTTTGATGAGATTGCAAGGTATTGTCAAGATCAGACATATCCACCTGGATCAAATGCAAAAGAAAATAAGGCCATCAGAAGAGTATCTCAGAGGTATACCATCCTAGGAGGAGTGCTCTACAAGAGGAGCTTGAGTGGAATCTTACTTAGATGCATTGATGAAGAAGAGGCAGAATTTGTGCTTAAGGAAGCACATTTCGGGGTCTGTGGAGGCCATGTCAATGCTCAAGCTCTTGCCAAGAAAATCATCAGGCAGAGGTATTATTGGCCAACCCTAGAAGAGGATTGCTCCATCTTTGTCCGGCACTGTCATTCTTGCCAACTCCATGCCGACAAGATCCATTCTCCCGCATCTTCCCTTCATCCGATTCTTGCCCCATGGCCCTTTGCCATGTGGGCTTTCGATATCATTGGCCCTCTAAGTGATCTTAACTCTGAAATCCATTCCAAATCATTCATCCTGACGGCAACAGAGTACTTCACCAAGTGGGTGGAAGCGGAAGCGTACGTGGAGATCAAGGCATCAACGCTGTGCTCCTTCATCAAACGCAACATCATTGCCAGGTTCGGGATACCCAACGACTCATCACCGACAACGGACCACAATTTCTCTCTCAAGATCTGCGTGATCTTTACAACAGGTACCGCATTGCATTACATCATTCATCTCCTTATTACCCGCAAGGCAATGGTCAAGCAGAAGCCACCAACAAAACTTTGATTAAAATCATTAAGAAAACCTATAAGTCTAGCAAGTTCGAGGACTGGCCAGATAAGCTTGTAGACGTCCTATGGGCTTATCGTACTTCTATACGGACCCCCACTGGTCAAACCCCGTATGCTCTCGCATATGGGATGGAAGCGGTGGTCCCATACGAAGTACTCCTTCCATCACTTCGAGTTCAGCTCGATAGGGACATCCCTGTCGATGAGAGATGAGAATCTCTTCTTGCACAACTTGAACTCCTAGATGAAAGAAGGTTGGCCGCCTCTGAGCATGCCCGGACTTATCAGAACCGATTGAAAAGGTTTTATCAAAAGAGGGTGGTAGAGAGAAAGTTCAAAATCGGTGAGATGGTAGTCAAACGTATATTTGTTAAGCCGGGTGGTCCCCGCTCCAAGTTGCAACCTAACTGGGAAGGGCCTTTTGTTATAAGTGAAAAATATCCAGGTAATGCATATGAGCTAACCAATGCCGATAGAGAAAAATTGAACCATCCATGGAACGGCATTTACCTCAAAAAATATTTTCCTTAGAAAAGAAAATAGAGAATTTCTGGTATGATATTAAGTCATCGATCCAAGGGTGTTAGCTAGAAGTCAAGGGTAGGCATCACCTTGCACACACAACACCTCCCGATCCCAGAATCTAGATAGCCCAACACTCAAGAGAGGCAAGGCAGAACCCTGAAGGATGAAAGGAAACCCTTACCCTATTCTCTTCTATTCAGTCCAAGATAGGTGAAGGGGACTAGAAGAGGATAGTATCGAAAATGCCCGCCGCCTTAGTAGGAGGCCGTCTCATAGGGTGCAAAAGGGTACCAAAAGATGGGCAATGAACACCACAGGTTTAAACAAATATGGGCATGTCTGAATGAGTACCCGGAATAATAGAAAATGAAGAAAAGGCACCAAAAGATGGGCAATGACCCCACAGGTCAAAGACTTTTCTAAATACGTGCCACATGTAGTAAAGACCCGAAGAGGCCGAACCCCAACGGGAAATTTGGGCATGAGTAGAGAAACCCTCCTCAACACCCCCAAATCCTATCAAAGACTTCCTCTATTATTCTTCCATCCTAAAACCCCTAGGGTAGGGTAAACTGTCCAAACTCAGGGGGAATCCAAACCGATCAAGAGAAAAGGGCAAGAAAGATTCTGGGTAGGGAACCTTATTTTCACGTGGTGTTCATCACTTGAATCTTGATTAACACTCAAAGATCGATGAATTGTTTCAATACCGGCACATTCTCCACAAAAATCCAAAAAAAATGAATATTTTCAAAAATCCAAAAAAAAGTTGAATATCTTCAAAAAAATTAAATATTTTCTAAAAAAAATGCATTATTTAGCTTGGCATAACCTTGATTTTTGCCTTTGCTAGCATTCATATCTATTTTTATGTCTTGCATGTTTCATTTCTGCATCGCATATTTATCTTGATTATCACCCCATTAAGAGGGCTCCTCCCTTTGACCTTAGTCAAAGTTGGCCATAATAGGCAAAGGGATGAGTCGTTGTGAAGATCTAATCCTCTTTTATCAAGTGTTTTCAGGGACTTTAAAATAAGAGGAGAAGGTTCTCTCAACGACAGGTAAGTTCTCTTAACCATTTCGTTTCGATCATTTAGGTTATTACACCTTGTTAAGAAGGCTCCTCTCTCTGACCTAAGTCAAGGCATACAGCAATAGGCAAAGAGATAAGCCATGGTGAAGATTTAATCCCTTTCATTAAGTGTTTCAGGATTCTGAGATCAAGAAGGGAGTTACTCTCACCATAGCAGGTAAGCTCTCTTAACTTTTACCTTGTTTGTCATTTTGTGCATTCTACCTGGTTAATAAGGCTACCCCCCTTGACATGTAAGCAAGGCAAGATGACAATAGGCAAGGGGGTAAGCCATAGAACAGATTTAACCCTTCTATTAAGTATTTCAGAAAAGAAACACAAGTCAAGGAGGGGTGAGAATCTCGCCAACAGTTATGTCTCTTAAACCTACATCTATTACTTATTTTTATTGTTTGCCATCCCTTAGAAGGCTTCACCCCTTGACAAACTTGCAAGGGGCTAAGCCGAAATGTGATACTAACTACCCTTTTGAGCGATGTCAAGCAGATCAAACAATCACTGAAGCAAACAGGTGAAGATCTGATTATGCCATTAAGTGCTACAACAAAGAAGAAAAGCAGCTACAACATCAGAAAAGCTAAGCCTGCTACAGAAATCAGTGCCTGCTGCTACCCTCTCCAGGAGAATGACCACGTGGAGGAGGCATGGTAGCCGTGTCCGCCAAAGCTTCTGCGGCCACCTCATTGCGGCGACGCTCTGAAGAATGGCCAGGAACGCAGAAGCACCGTGCTCATGGCTCTGGCTCTGGCCACTCTGCCCCTGCTGGCTCCGCCCGTGGTGACCCCGACTACGAGCGGCACCGCCACTCCGGTGCGTACCACTCCGATGCGAGCAACTCTGATGGGTGCAACTCTGGCTCGGCTGTGGAGGGATGCCCTAGCGGTAAACCTGCAATGTCGTCTCTGCTGCTGACAAACGAACCTGCGCCTGCAGGTGCATCTGCTCCAGAGATCGCATGGCCTGGCTATGCTGGCGCTCCATCTCGCGCATGGCTCTCTCGTGCTGAAGGCGGAGATCCGGGAAGATCATCTGGGAACAAAGATCTGCTGGGGCAGACCACAATGTCTCCACCTCAGACTCCAAGGACTGGATACGGGAGGATAAGCTACTCTGAAGCTCGGCAACCTGGAAGAAGAGGAAGAATATGAACCAAGAAAAGTCAACAACCAAAATAGAGAACAATGAAAGATACCTCTGCCTCCTTGGTCGTCAGGGCCTCTCTCACCTCACTAAGATGCTGGCGGAGCTCAGCCACCTCTTCCCTCGACAGAGAAGGAGGTGAACCCTCAGCACGAGCCTTCCACTGTAAACAGAAGAAAAACACATCAGAGCAAGGCAAGCATACATCGAAAATACAAATGAAGGTCAGAGGCAGTGTCTACCTCAGTCTCCAGCATGCCACGAAGAGTGGCCACCTCCTGCCGAAGATCAACAATCTCTAGCTGTTGGCGTAGCAGTAGAGCCCGAGCCTCCTGAAATGGCATGAAGGTCAGAAGAGAACAACAACACAGAATTGAAAAAAAGAAAGAAGCATTTACCTGACCCTCTAGAACAAACAAGTGGCCATACGCCTCCGTGTATCGGCGATGGTAGTCTCGGCTATCCTCTGCCCAGCCAATAACTACCTCGCCGCCTTCATACCACAAAGTGATCGAGGCGTGGTACCTCTCCACCCAGTCCACGGGGAGGAGAAGGCACCTGGGATGAGCACCAACTAGGGGAAGAGGAGGAGGAGGCTCCAACCAGTCCTGCTCCAGACCGAGGGTGCGTGCTGAGAACCAAAGCCACAGTGGCGCCAGCTCATTGACGCACAGAAGATGAAGATCGCGGCCGAAGCACAACCAGCGTTGGCAATCCAGGGCTGGAGATGGTCATCAGTCATGAGATATGGCATCCAACACACCTGTGGGAAGCAAAATCATGATTATTATTTCAACAGGAGAATATTGATACACAAATTAAACACATACCTCAGTGTGTGGGAAGCGGAGAATCTGTGCACGAATCGAAGCCAACTGGCTGCGATGGCCACCGCAGGGCGGATAGGCTCCCATTCTACTATGATATGATTTGACATTTCTAAAAATATCTTATTCAATTAACTAGGCAAATATTCATTACTAGCTCTTATTAGATGGGTACATATAATGAAGTCCCTGATCACATGCAATGATGATTGAATCATGCTGAAATTATGATGATGCGATTGATCATCTAGAGGTATGTGATCTAAATGTTCCTAGTCATACGATCCTTGAGATGTGACATCATGGATCTAGATAGACTAATGTGTGTGATGTCTTTTCATATAATGATGATGAATGATTTTATTGGTTATTAATGTGAAGACACTAAGATACACATATAGATGTTTATTAGTTGAGTGAGTTCACTAAATTGACCGAATTAGAAATCCTGAATAGTATCTTACCAAACTGTCAATCAGGGTTTTCTATCATCGTGGTTGCATAGTTGAACCTTTGATCTGAGTCACCAAATATACTTTGTTGGGCCAAACTTGTACTTTGACTATTGACTTATGGATCACCATTTAGATGATCCACCATAGTGATGGACCGAGTACAAGAAAAACCCAATGAAAGTAATTGAGAAGACAACATGGGATCATCCTCTCTCAACAAGAGAGAGGGAATGTCCTATGGATTAGTAATCTAAATCTCTAGCTAGGGTAGAGAGGATAATTAGAAAAGTAGTTTTTTAATTAATCTAATTCCAAGTACGGGATCTTATAGAGTCGGTATACAAAGGAGTCACAATCGATGTCGTACTACTTTCTAACTAGGACATTGAATGGACGATGTTTTATATACATGCAGTAACTGATGATGGAAGGCTCAACGAAGATAAGATTATACCTATAGTCATTTTAGATTGTGGGATGTGGTTTGTACCCTTTATTATCAGTAGGTCAATTAATCTGTTATCGTATAACAAATTTAATTAAATTAAATTACACTGTTCTATTTTATTTAGACCTCAACAAAATAGGTTATTGGGTATAATAAGTCATCCATAAGTACAAGAGCAAAAGTGTAATTTATAGAGAGTTTGGGTTTTTATAAAAAAATTTAAGTCCTTTATAAATACTAATGGTTTTAGCCAAACCCTTTCAAGACAAGGGTGAAACCACATCCTCAGCCTCCTACCTACTTTCTTCTCTCTTTAGAAGGTGTCCATGGGTAATGGAGCTCCATTTGGGAAGAGTTCTTGAGGCCGCGTGAAGGGAGAACCTACTATGGATGAAGTTTGTGTGGATACCACTGGAGACTAGACACTTGAATGGTTTGTAGAACTTCATAAACTCATTTTATTTCTCTCTATGGGATTATATGAATCTCTATCAAGTATGTTTGAACCCGTTTTAATTGGTTTTCATTTTTCATCATTTAGTTCTGATTGAGATATGTTCTAAATGTACACATAAGAATCATCACTTCCGCAGCACCAAATTTTATAAGATGATTTCTTACAGACTCCTCATCAGATCCTCTCTTCACCCAGCTGACCGATCAGTGATCCAACCTATGAAAACCTGACAGTAGTCACCTGCCACAAAGAAAACTTCAGCAATCAACTCCATTATTGACTTACAATTTTGGCATTCAGTTCTGCTGACTGGGGGTAGGCTCCCCACACAAGCTACACCCCACCGAGAGCCCCAAACAGCAGACTCTTGTGCCAACCAAGGCAAGGATCTAGACCCTCTTCCTTAGTTTGTAGACAAAGATGGCTACCGAAGACCAACATTTCCCTAGTAGAACATATACCTTCAAAGCCCAACTGTCTGAAGTGCTTGGATGTAGGCCCTTTCTGGATAAAACCTTGACTTCGACCCATGTCGAAGGTTATTTATAGACCATTGCCCAAGGCCCCTTTGACTTGGTCAAAGGCTCAACATACCCAGCCTCACTGGCAACAATTCTACCATTCCAATGATTATTCAAGACTATGGTTCCACAGAATCTACCTTGCCAAAAAGAGTTGGTTTTCAATTGGTTGGCTTTCCATGATGATGCCTTTAAACGATAAGTAAGGAGCCTGAAGCCCAATGCAAATTTTTACATGCTACACTTTGGGAGCTAGTTAGCCAAATGACATCCTGGAGGCTTCCAGGGTCCATTCTATTCCTAAAACCCACAGCCAAACTAGTCTAGCTAGCTCCCATCGCCAAATTTGAGCTATACAATGATGTGGAAGAGGCCACGCGGACTGACAACAACATGCAAAATGTCAATCCTCCAACTCTAACCCAAGAAAACCATTGGAATGAGAATAAATGGCTCCAAGCCCTCCTTGCCAATGCCAATCAACTACAGTCTCAGCTAGCACAACTTTTAGGTGCCGCCGAGGCATCTGACGGGCCCCGTATAACCAAAGGGGAACTACCGCCAGTATTGCCACACTCTATAATGCCCATGCAGTTGGCCCCAATGCCATGCATGGATGATGAGGTCTTCATCGCACCTCATTATCAAGCAAGTTTACAACCTCCGCTGCAAGACTTTGGAGCTCACTCAACAAGTTTGTAGACATGGTAAATTGGCCTGATCAGAGCCTAAGACTCTAATTCCAATACCAATATCTTCTACTTGACCATTATCCAATCAAAAACACCTTGTGGAGATACCCCGATAGGCAGGTCAAGAACTTACTGAATGAATTGAGAATGGACTGACAAATTTCAAGCAAAGCCGTAACCTTCAAGAGAGGGCCACATGTTAAACGTGAAAACACAGCCTTCTCAATGACCCGACGCTTAATGATCCATAATTGAACGTCACGATAATGACGCATGCATTCGAGACAATTCCATAACATATTGGTTTTTGTCAGATCTTTTCTGCAGTCACATATTTTTGCCAGCTTTTATGTGGCTTTGAGATCAGTGTTTTCACAGTCATCCTAGACCATGCATTATGTCTTTCCAATCATGCCAAGCATTCTTCAAGTCTTTTGGGTCATTCCCAGCTTTTTCTATCACCAACCCAAGCTGTATGGGTTGCCACCAGTTATTTCGTGCATTTTTAGTTTTTCTTGATTATTTCTGCCTTTCCGATAATCATTCCATGTTTACCGGGTCACTCCAAACTTTTTTGGCTATTCAAAGTTCTTTTGGTCACACTCGGCTTGTCTGGTCATTGTTCAGAGTTCTTTTGAGTTGACCCTTGACTTCCTAACTGATACTATGACTTTCTGAATAACTGCCTGGGCCTTTGGCATTGCCAGGAAAATAAACTAGAAGTTAATATTCTATTCAAAGTCTCTAGATGTGTACCATCTGGTTTACCAATTTGAGAAGTCAAATTTATTAGTCCTCTTCTATATGCAACAAACAAAAGTCAAAACAGACATCCCGTTTACAAGTTATCACTTGCGAATCGCTTGCGTGTAGGAGAGAGAACTGAACGCATCCCCAAATTAGGGGTGTGGTCTATGCGCCCTCATGTTGAGGGCATGGTCAGCACGTCCTCACCTTGAAGGTGTGGCCTATGCGCCCTTAGTCCGAGGGCATGGTCAAGGTGCCTTCGACATGAGGGCACGTCCAATTTCAGAAACCATATTCTCTCTTCCATTTTACAACTTCACAAACACATTTTTGATACTTCCCTTTTCAAAAGTTGCATATTTTGACCGCACCCCTGTGTCAGGGGCATGTCCATTTTAGAAAATGGATTTTTAAAAACTTTTAGAATCAAACCGATGGGAAAATGAAATTTGCGTTTGAATGCGTCCCCAAGGTCCACAGGCCATGCCCTGATGTGAGGACGTGTTCTGTACGCCCTTAACCTAAGGGTGCACCAAGATTCCTTCTATGTTTTGCACTGATCTTTTCTTCTATAAATTGGAGGTCATTCTCAATGATCCAAGGTTACTCACCACGTGCTGGTGGTGCAAGTGCTGGTGGAGGTGGCGCAAGTAGGGGAGCACATGGGTGCATGCCGGGGTGGTGAAGTGCACCAACGCACGCAACATAATGCACCATTGTTTCTTAAAATAGTTTAAAATCATAAAAAACTCATAAAAATTGCTATAAAATATATAAAAATTTAAGAAAAAGTCTATAATGTTATTTGATAGGTTTTAAAATGTTTAATGGCATGTTAGATTATATTAAGCATTATTAAAAAATATTCATTTAAAGTTAAGTTTTAAAATTGTTTTGAAGGCTTAACTTAATGAATTGGTGTCTTAATTAATTTTTTAAGATGTGATTTTGCATAATATCAATTAGAACATTAATTTCTAACTATGCAAACTATTGGGAAATATACCTTAGATTTATTCATACCTTAGATATTGGTTTTACCATAGATATAAATATTTATATGTGACAATTATAATATTTGTACCTGTGGTATCACCTATATCTAAGGTATAACCTACCACACATCCACATATATAATATTCCATAGATATAAATATTATAATTAGTACATATTATTGATGAAACTAAAATAAAATCTTTTCCCACTTTAATTAGGTCGCTAAATATGAGATGTTAAGAATGACTCACATAGCCTTCCTTTGTTATGGTTATGATAAGTCAATTTTGGATTGCATGGGTTTATTGTGCTACCAAAGGGCCCATTCAACAAGGGATTGATGATCATGACCAAGGTATTTTTCGAACATTAGGGTGAACCATTTGTATGTTCTTGTTGCGCTACTGCAAGGGCTGTGTAAAGAATCCATTCTTATATCAAAACAAGTGAGTTTGACCTAACTAGAGTATATGACTTCTTGTGCGACCACATGGTCATATTTTTAGAGGCTAAATTACTAAGAGTTGCAAGAGTTGCAACTAGCAACAGTTGCCTACCTATTAAGTATGTGGTGATTTCTTGTTCTATAACAAGGTCATCACCATAAGAATAATAAGGTCTTAGTCCCCAATAAGATGTCATTACGATATCCCATCTTTGCATAATGAGGGTTATACAATTTTTAAAAAAATTAGTGAGAGCAAAAATTAGGATGAAAGGCCATATATTAATTTCAATGAAATGTCTATAATGTTAAATTAATAAAATTATATCTCTTTAGTAGAATGAGATGATAAAGAAAAAATAATAGTAAGACATACAAGTAGCTTAATGGCTCACACTTCTTAGACATACTTAGAATTAAGAGAATTTTTCTCATGGTTGACCAATTAACTAGCCTACTTTAGAAGTAGGTGTCTCCTAGATTATCTAATGATGTGAGAGATGATAAGATCTTATCTCATAATATAGTATAGAGAAGGTGCATTATTTACCGTATACAAGATGTTAGCCTCTATGGGATATAATTTGTAAAGGCAACATGTATAGATGCAAATAAGATTCATCAAGGCTCATGGTGATGAGCTAATTAAGGGTAACAATAACACTTGTTCAATACTTCTTGTTGGTGAGACCTAAAACAAGTAAAATCATTAGATGAAAATAGAAAGATAGTTAAAAGTCAAAAGTAGGTGATCAAGATAATAAAGTTCAAATAAAACATAAGATTCTTCTACTATCATGATGATGATAGGTGGAAGAGGAAGTGCAAAATGTATTGCATAGAATGCAAATGTGTAGCTTGAGACGCTTCATACATCTAAGTCAATGATATTTACTTGTCTCAAATATACACTTAATACTATTAGATCAGATACAGTATATGCATATTATATCTATAAGGATTTGTAGAAAATGACAAACAAATAAAGATTAAATAAAAAAATGTTGACTTACATATGAAATGGTATAATAGTTGCATTATTACTAATGGGAGTTACAAATTTTTATTAGTCTTCTAAAGATGTCCCAATAATTAAGAATACTATTATTTCATTCTATAAGAACATTATCTATATTTTTTATTAAATAAATGATGATTCCTTTTGAGCTATGAAAATGATAGTTATTTTAAAACATTGAATAGTAAAGTGTTTGTCAGTGGGAGCTTAATAAATAGTTTAATCATGTTAGATGTGTAAGTTCTCATGTTATATGTGAAAACACCTCTAAAGAAATGGTTGATTTATATCATTCTATTCTTTAGCTTAGTGTAGACATTGAGAATGTACTGATGAGTTACTTGATCTCATACATCTAAGTGTATGTTAGCCCATGTCTATTAAGGCTAAAAAAATATTTCTACTTCATTATTTTCAAAAATGATATCTTTATGTATGAATATATGTACCTAAAGAAGTACAAATCTGAGACCTTGGAGAAATTATTAGATATTAGGAATGGGGTAGATATACTTATGGAAAGAGTATTAGAACTCTTTGAAAAGATCAAAAAAAGGAAAACATAGTGACAATTCTTAGGTCTCAGTTCATTAAACCAAAGAGATATGTATGGCATATCTTTGATGAAAGAAATGGGACACAAGATAGGATGTAAATCTAAATGGGACACAAGATGGGATGTAAATCTAAGATCTATAGGGAAGCAATGTGATGTTGGTTCTAAAATGAGAAGAGACAACAAGAACCTATATCTATTTTGTTTAAGTTTAAAACTTGATAGATCTAACTGAAGGTATAGTATTCATAACATATAAATGAATAAATATAGAATAGATTGGAGTGGATTGAAAGTTAAAGACTTTCAAGGTAAGAATGGTTGAAAAGGATATCATCTAAATAAAGTAGTTGACTATGATGAGATCCTTTACCTATTGCCATGGTTTAATTCATTTGGCTTTTGATCGTTACACACCATGAATATAAGATATGTTAATTGAATGTTAAGATAGTATTACTCAGATAATTTAGGGAATAAGTATATACAATACACCTCGAGGGAATCAACTCTCAATTGCATTCAAATAAAGTGTGAACATTTTAATGTCCATTAACGGACTAAAATAAAAGTTCTCATAGATGGTATATAAAATTTAATGAGATTAAATCTTATGACTTTGTTAAGAATGAAGAGAATCCCCATGTGTATAAATCTTCATTACTAGCTTTTAGATGCATACATCGTAATGAAGTCCTTGATCACATGTAATGATAATTGAATCATGATCAAATCATGATAATGAGATGAATCATTTAGTGGTATGTGATCAAAATATTCTTAGTCATAGGATCCTTCAGATGGGACATCAAGGATTTGGATAACACTAATGTATGTGATATCTTCTCAGGTGATAAGAATGACTGATCTAAGGATGACTAATCTAGGATACACATACAGGTACTCATTAGTCAATGAGTTCTTTGAACTGACCAAATTAGAAACACTGAATAGTATGTTACCAAACTATCAATTAGAATTTTTCATCATCATAGTTGCATAGTTGGACCTTTAACCTAAGTCACAAAGATGCCTTGTTAGATAGAAGTTGTGCTTTGACCATTGATTTACGGATCACTGTATAGATGGTTTAGTATAGTGATAGTTTGGGTATAAGAGAAAGCTAGTGGAAACAACTGAGCGGACAACTAGGGAGTGTCCACATTCCATAAATACCTGAATCTCGACCAAGCTAGAGAGGATAATTAAAAAAAGAGTTATCCAATTGATTTAATTCGAGTACAAGATCTTATAGAGTCAATATACTAAAGAGTTGACAGTCGAAACTGTCCTCCTTTCCGACCTAGACATTGAATGGATGAAAGTTTATATCTATGTGGGAACTAATGATGGAAAGGCTCAATGAAGATAAGATTTTACTCATAGTCATTTGGTATGATGGGATGTTGCTTGTTCCCTTCATGATTAATAGGCTAACTAATCTATTTTAAATAATAAATTTAATATAATTAAATATAATTATTTTATTTTAATTAGGGCTCAACTAAATAGACTATTGGGTCAAGTGGGTTACACACATATAAAAACTTATTCACAAGTACAGGGGCATGATATAATTTTTTATGAAAAAATTTAAATTCTTTAAAAATACTAATAGTTCCAGCCAAAGTCTATCAAAATAATGGATGAGAACAACGTCCATGCCTTTTCCTGACCTCATCTTCTCTCTATAAGATGTCCATGGGTATGGAGCTCTATTCCAGAAGAGTTCTCCAACCCTATATGAAAGGAGAACTTGCTATAGATGAAGTTCATGCGGATACCGCTAGAGATTGAACTTTTTAACAATTTGAAGAGCTTGATAAGTTTTTCTTCTTCCTCTCTAAAAGAGTAAATGAATCACTATCAGGCATATTCGATCCCATTTTAATTATTTTTTTATTTTTATTTTTTAGTTTTGATCGAGACAAGATCAACATAAAGCCATAGAATTTATCGCTTCCTTTGATCCAAAATTTAAAGGATGATTCCTTACACACTACCACCTTGGGAAATGTATTTCTTTGTTATCATGTTGCTCTGATTAAATAATGTACTAGTATTTCTCATAGAGCAATGATGACAATTTTTCATCACATGATGCACAAATTTGTGTTGGTGTATGTGGTTGATTTAGTGGTTAAATCCTAAACCCAAGATGAGCATGCAGTAGATTTAATAGAGGTCTTGCCTAGGGAACACAAGCTCAAGATGAATCCGAAGAAATGTGTATTTGGGGTCTCATTGAGTATATTGTTAGGATTCATTGTTAGAAAAAGGGGTATTGAGGTTGATCCCAACAAGGCCAAAGCAATCATAAACATGCCCTCACCAAAGAATCTGAAAAAGTTTAGAGGATTGATTGGGAGGTTACAAGTTGTTCACTGGTTTATCTTGCAACACTCTTAAATGTGCAAAACATTTTACGAGCTAACGAAGGAAAAAGTCGAGTTTAAGTGGGATTCAAAATGCCAAGAGGCTTTTGATGGGTTCAAGAAATATCTTGTAAATTCCCCCTATTCTCAAACCCCTAGTTTAAGGGGAAAGCCATAAATTTTATACATCTCGGTACTAGAGGGTTCTTTAGGGGCAATATTGGCACAATAGAATGAAGAAGGAAAGGAATGGGCAGCCTACTATTCATCCAAGATCTCTGACTGTTATAAGCTCAAGTATACACATGGAGAAAACTTGTACCGCCCTCATCTAGGTAATACAAAAGCTCAAGCACTACTTCATGGCTCATAAAGTTCATCTCATTACTAGAATGAATCTAATCTTTCTTCTTAAAATATTTGTCTTGATCGATCAACTTGCATGATGGTTGAGTTTCCATTTTAAGTTTGATATTACCTATGTTAAGCGCTATGCAATTTTTAATCATCCCATCCACCTTCCTATCCTATTTTTGACCTAGTCAAGATGAGGAGCTAACGTCCATTTGTCTTTCTAACCTATGGACATAAAATTTTGATGAAGCATGAATTCTCAACATTCGGGAATAGGATTGTTTGGCCAATCAAAATGAGTAACCAGTTTGAATTGTCGTAAGCTGCCAAAGAAGCCTAAGAAAGAGATAGAAGTCAAACTGTGGTAGGTTTAGGAAGATCCAAACCACTGAGTGACCAATGGACATATAAACCCAAAAAAGTGTAGAACTCGAAACATTGTTGGTTAGGCTATAGATTTTGATAGGCCTAAATGGCCTTAGAGACCCCAAAATGTTAGAACTTAAAACATGGGTGGTTAGGATGATTGAACTCTGTAATAGGTATGAATTTGTCAAAATGGGTATATAAACCCATAAAAGAGTTAAAACATAAATATTGGCCACTTAAGCTGATCCAAACTGGTAAAAAGTTTGTATTGGCCTAAACACGTATACCAACACAAAAAAGAGTTAGAACACAAAACAATGCTAAATCGTATGATCCAAATTGGTAACATTTTTTGATCATCTAAATGGAACTAGAAACCCTAAAAATGAGTTAAAACTCAAAATATGGCCAATTTGGTTAATCCAAAAGTGTAACCGGTATGAATTGTTCTTAATGGCCATAGAAACCGAGAAAAAGAGTTAGAACCCAAAACATGGTCAGTTTAGGTTGATACAAACTAGTAAATGACAAATGACCACAGAAATCCAAGAAAAGGTTAGAACTTAAACAAAAAAAGTTAGGATGATCCAAACCATTATCAGGTTTGAATGGGCTAAAAGGGCCGTAGAAACATAAAAAGTTAAAGCTCTCAACATGGGCAGTTAGGATCATTTAGCCTTGTAATAGGTATGAATTGTCTGAAAAGGGCATAAAAACCCAAAAGAAGAGTGAGAACAAAAATCATGGTTGATTAGGCAGATCCAAACTAGTAACATGTTTGCATTGATTTAAACATGTGTACCAATAGAAAAAAAAGTTTTAGAACATAAAATGTGGCTAGTTTTTTCTGATCCAAACTATAGACTATTTTAGTTATTTAAATGACCATAGAAACAGTAATAGAGAATGATAACTCAAAACACGGCCATATAGGACAATCCAAATGTGTAACCATTTTGAATTGTCCTAAACAGCCTTAGAACACAAATTGTGATAGGTTTAGGTAGATCCAAATTGGTGAACAACTAACAACCATATAAATCCAACAAAAATAGTTATAACTCAAACAATGACCGGTGACGTTGATTAATATTGGGTTTGGATAGGCCATAACAGCCTTAGAGACATAAAGAAAGTAAGATCTCAAAATATGGGTAGTTAGGATAATTCAACCCTTAAATAGGTATGAATTGTCCAAAATGGGTGTAGAAAACCAAAAATAGAGTTTGAACATAAATCATTTCTAGTTAGGCCAATCTAAACTAGTAACAAGTTCATATTGGCCTAAATGCGCAAACTAAGTTAGAAAAAAAAAAGTTAGAACACAAAACATGGCCAAGTCCGATCGAACGTATAGCCTATTTCTATTGTCTTAAACAACCATAGAAACTATAAAAGAGAGTTAGAACTCAAATCATAATTGGTTAGGGCTATCCAAACAAGTAGCAATTTTGAATTGTCGTAAATGACCATAGAACCTAAATCATGAGAGGTTTACGCCGATCCATACAAATGAATGACAAATGACCATAGAAACCCAAGAAAACTAGTTAGAACTCAAACAACATCCAGTTAGGTTGATCCAAATTGGTGAAGGAAAATGGACATAGAACTCTAAAGGAAAGGTTAGAATTAAAGCAACGACTAGTTAGCCTCATCCAAATTATAAATAGGTTTGAATGGGCCGAAAGGGCCTTAGAAACCCAAAAAAGTGTTAGAGCTCACAATGTGGGCGATTAGGATGATTTAACCTTGTAATAGGTGTATGCATTGTCATAAAAGGGCATAGAAACCCAAAACGAGAGTTAGAAAAAGATCATGGTAGGTTAAGCTGATCCAAACTAGTATCAGTTTTGCATTAGCTTAAACATTCATACCAACACACAAAAATGTTAGAACATAAAGCGTGGCCAGTTTGTCTGATTCAAACTATAACTTGCTTCAATTGTCTAAAATAGTCATAAAAACCATAAAATAGAGTTAGAACTCAAAACATGCCTAGTTAAGATGATTCAAATAAGTAACTATTTTGAATTATGCTACCATTTGAATTACTTTAAATGGCCCTAGAACCAAAATTGTGGCAGGTTTACGTATATCCAAACCAATGAATGACAAATAGCCATAGAAACTCAAGAAAATAGTTAAAAATTAGTCAATGGTTGGTTAGGTAGATCCAAACAATAATAAGTATGGATGGGCCATAATGACCTTAGAAACCCAAAAAAATTGTTAGATCTCAAAATGTAGGCTATTAGGATGATTTAGCCAGTAACAGGCATGAATGATCCAAAACAAGCATATAAAAACAAATAAAAAGTTAAAACACAAATCATTTCTAGTTAAACTGATCCAAATGCATAACAGATTTCTATAGGCCTAAATGTGCGCATACCAACACAAAAAAAGTTTTGGGACAAAACATGGCTTGTTTGTCCAATCCAAATTATAACTAATTTCAATTATCCTAAACGACCAAAGAAACCATAAAAAGGAGTTAAAACTTCCAATACAGCTCGTTAGGCCATTCAAAATGACTAAGCATTTGAATTTTCTTAAATAGCCCTTGCAATTGAAGAGAAGAGATAGATCCCAAACCATAGTAGGTTTAGGTTGATCCATACCAAGTTTGGATTGTTATAATAGAAACCAATGGTGGCCAATTTGGCCGATCCAAATCAATAACCTGTTTTGATTGTCCTAAACAACCATAGAAACACAATGAAAGAGTTAGAGACCAAACCTTGGCTGATTAGATCGATCCAAACTAGTTACTCAAAATGTAACCAGCTAGGCCAATCCAAACAAGTAACCGATTTGAATGGTCCTAAGTTGCCAAAGGAACCTAAAAAAAGAGATAGAACCCAAACCATGACAAGTTTATGCTAATTCAAACCAATGAGTGACCAATGGCCATAGAAACCTAAAAAAAAAATTGTTAGAACTCAAAGCATGGCCCCGGTTAGACTGAAGTGACCTTAAAAATAGAGAAAAAGATAGAGGTCAAAACATGGGCAGTTAGGATGATTCAACACTGTAAAAAGTATGAATTGTCCTAAGTAGGCATAGAAACCCAAAAAAAGAGTTAGAATGTAAATCATGGTAGATTAAGCTGATCCAAACTAGCAACAAGTTTGTATAGGCCAAAACATTCATATAAACACAAAAAAAGAGTAATGTGACTAGTTCGTCTGATCCAAATTGGTAGCTTGTTTCAATAATCTAAAATGGCCTAAAAAACTCTAAAAATGAGTTAGAAATCAAACCACATCCGTATAGGTCAATCCGAATGAGTAATTTGTTTGAATTATCCTTAACAACCCTAGAAATTGAAAAAAGTAGTTAGAGCAAACCGTGGCATGTTTAGGTCGATCCAAACCGGTGAACGACTGTGGGAACCATGATGAATGTTTTTTAAAAAGGATTTTGCTTTTGTATGGTTGTAATATCAACTACCGAGTTTTTTAGCAAAATAGGTGATATCCTATAATGGTACTAAATAGTCAGGTGATATTAGAAAAGTATAGTACCAAGGTTCAGGTTTTGTAAAAAATATTTTTTTGACCTCTCTCCATTGGATGGTGCAAATATCTAATGTCCATTTACATCAAGCAACTACTTGAATACCCTTGATTAACTGTCATAGCAACCTTGTTTGACGAGAGCGTGCACATCCACAACATGTAAAGAACACAAAGGGCCCCAATCTTTCGGACTTGATGAGATGCAAATAAGTTTAATTAAGAATTATTTGAAGATGTTTTATGTTTTGATTTGAAGTGTTAATTTTGATGTGTTTTGAAGTATTAATTTCATATTTCAATTTGGTTTGGATTTGAATGTTGTTTGTATTGATTTTATTTGAATTGTTGAGTTTTGATTGTTATTTATTGAAGTTTGTTTTATTTTGATCAAATTTGAAATCTTAAGATGTGTTGAAACAATTTTATTTATTTAAGATTAGTTGAAATAGGTTAAGTCACTTCTTTGTTGTTTTCTTATGTTGGTTGGTGTTTTAATACCAATTCGGGTGTGTTTAGTAAGTTTAAATTATTTTCAAACTTTGATTGAACTTGATTAATCTCAACTTCAGATTGTTATATGATATGATCCTACCTGGTTTAAAATGAATTTCAAATGAATTAATGTGCTTTTAATGTGTTCTTTTCAATTGGTATTGAATTCTTTAGTTCTCACTTGTTTAGGAATGAAGTTCCATAAACTTAAGTGTTTTCATTTGAATTTTCAAGATTGCACTAAGTCTGATTTTTTCGTTGGATGTTGAGGTGTTAATGACTATTTTTGAATGTGTTTTATTGTTTATTTGACTTACTTTTAGATTTTGTTGGGTTATGTTCCTATTTGATTAACTTATGTTTGGTTTGCATCACATCCGGTCCGTCGAGCTAGTGTCGATGCACAGTCACACCAAGTTGAGATGACACTTGAATTGTTCATTGAATTGCATGTTGTTGTACATCTGTGTGGTAGTTCATATACAATGTATCTTGCTGTCTAATGTGCATGAAAGCTTGTGTGTCCCTTCCCATGGTGTAAAGTTCCACTAGATTGAAAATTTTTGATAGCATACCACCTTATTTTCTGATTAGTGTATACCCATCCTACAAGTCTTTTGACTTTCCATGTAGTGAGAAGGCTCCATTTACAATGAGAAAGCATATCCCATGCCTATGCCCGAGTTAGCATACAAGAAGTGTGTCCAAGGTAGCTGCCTAATGGAGCATCTAGTTGTAGATTAACTCCTTAATTAATTTGGCATTTCATGTTCTGAATTTAATTAAGGTTTATTTTTAAGTGTCCAAGGCCCAATGGGCCAGCTTCATGTGTCATCAGAATAGTGGACTGGTCTTCATGTCATGTTTGCCCAGTTAGCCCAATTCAAGCTTCTTGTCTTCATAGCCTGGTTGACCTGTTTTGCACTTCCATGGAAAGAAAGGCCTGATTTGCACCATGTTTGGACCGGAATTGAGAGCCACCTTTTCAGCCCTTTACCCATCATGTGAGCCAAGGGGGATCAGGCTGCCACCCTTAACCCGGTCGTCACAAGGACTTACTAAGCCTTGGTTAGAGCACCTGTTTTGAGCACCCGTTTGCTGCATCTTTTTGCAGCACCTGTTTGCTTATTGTGGCAGCATGCTATATTGTACCTTGGAGGGGTTGAAATGGGCTGGTTTAGATGCTGTTTGGATGGATTCTAATAAGACTGCACAAAGTGCAGGTTTAGGACAGATTTGATAAATTTTGGGGCCGCCCAAAGGGCAGGGGGATTGAATGTCCACTTTAATAGTCTCGGCCCATCTGATGGATTCCAAGAGTCTAAAAGCATCTACCCTGACCTTAGGTTCTAAAGAAAAGGGATAAAGGTGTTCTGGGATCTGTTTTATGGGCAGCACAAGGGGCTGCATAGGTTGATAAATACCTGATTTTTAAAAGGCCAGCAAAGGGGCCAGAACAGGTGCTGAATTGGGGTGGTTTAGTGTGGACATGTAGGGTCTTTAAAGAACCTTTTTGTGGGGGCCAACAAGGGGGCCTAACAGGTGGGATTTAATAGCCAGCCTAGGGGCTATCTGGATGGCCAAAAGGGCATGCTTCTAGGTGATTATTTGGGGAGCCAACAAAGGGGCTTCAGCAGGGGGTTGAGTTCAGAACTTGTGTGGCGTCTGTTTTGTGTACCATTGGCCTGATTGGGGGAGGCAGGATGTGTACACTCAGGTGACCATCAGTGGGGTCGAACGAGGCCTGATTAATAGAAGGATTGAGGGCCTAATTGGATGGCTAGATTGGGTTCACAATGGAGCCAATAAGGGGACAACAGGGGCTGTTTTCGATGACCAGACATGGAGGTCTTTAGGTAGCCGACAATGGGGTTGAATAGTTTGACACACATGGGGCCATATGGATAGCTAAATGAATAGCTAATGGGCTGTCTGCCAGCATTGTGAATGGCCAAAGAAGAGGCCAAGGGGAAGAGAAGGAAGAGAGAAGGAAGAGAAATCAAGTACAGTTTCTTTTCTTCTCTACTCACCTTGTATCTTTTTCTTTTTCTTGTGCAGAGGGGCTGCTGGAGGAGAATCAGAATGATCCCTCTTCTTGTCCTTCTTCTCCTTGGAGTGCAGGTGCTGGAGGAGTAAGATGGTGCTGTTGTTGCAGCTCGAGGCCTCACAGAGGAATGAGAAGCCTGCTGTTATTGAAGAAGAGGCTTGTGCAGATCCTAATGAAAGTTGGCACAGGAAGGAGAACATGTCCCTTCCTCTTCTTGTTGTCCTTCTTGTGCGGGTGCTGTTGCATGCTGATGAAGATGGCACACCAGAGAGGAGGAAGAGAGCTAGGGTTTGACCATAGCAGGGGAGGGGAGGGAGAGGTAGGGCTGGTGCACAGGTGGGTATTAGCTTGCCTTGGCCAAGGCTAGATGCTAAGCCTTTAAATATAAGAGTGGGGTGCCATCTGCAGATGGGGAGAAGGCTGAGGTGTTGAGAGTCCTACTGCCAAAAGAAATCTACTTCAGCAAGTCTTCTAATTGAGAAAGACATCTTGCCAATGGTGAGGTGCGGCCAGATCACCTGAGCTCATGCACAAGCTAGAGTGGGAGAAAGTTCGGCAAAAAACGAGGAGAAGAGGATGGAAGTTCGGCTAGCTGATGGGTTAGATAGAGCTGAGGGAGAAAAGGATAAGCCAAGTAAGAGATAAGGTAGTTGGGACAAAAGATTTATCTTAAAAAAATAATGATAAAATGAGATAATCTTTAAAGGTAAGATGAGGATAAGATGAGATAGGGTGAGGTGTTGGTGCACCCAATCCTACATTCTAGGAGCTTGTGCGCACAAGGCTAGAGGGAGGGAGCTAGGTTCGGCCAGATGAGACATGGGTTACCTCATCTTGGGTTAATCTTAATCTAGGTTTGATCAAAGTGTTCCTAATTCGACGAATACCATAAATTTTAACCAGAATCTAATAAATAAAGCTTGAATTGGCTCAAAAAAATCCAAAATTTACTCCATTGGCCATTGATCCTATGATCCATCAAGATGTGTAGTTGAGATCTCCTGAATTGCATTGGATCTTTGATTTTATCAATTTTTCCGATTGGTGCAATCAGGGCCATTGATAACGCTAGAAACTGTAATTGAGTACAATTAAAATCTTCCGCTGATCAAATTTCAATTCCAATGCATCAATGTTACCGAGACCGTAGTCATGGACTAAAAAATGAAAATTTTCAGCCTATAGGCTGATCTGAAAATTGTTTGGACCATCCCCTTGTATGATTTAATACGTACTTTGGCTGGATTTGATATTTCTTGAATAACTTTCCAACCAGTTGTCAGATTTTCAATATATTTTGAGCATTGTCTAGCTCTATATGATACTTATAGTATTGTACAGTTGGATTTTCTTAATAGAGTCCTGACTTGTCCCAAAGTGTTGGAGGCAACATGATCATTTTAGCCTTTTGATGTCTGTTTTCTATGTTTTTGGGCATTGTTGCGATGCTTTCGACCAGGGCTATGCAATGAGCTTGCTATCATGAAATTTAAGACCTGATTGGTACCATAAAATTTTGGAGATAAACTTGGGTTATCCCCAAAATTTTGGAGATAACCTAGATTTTTTCCTAAGTTATCTCCTTAACAAACAACACCTTAGACCCTATGAAGCCATTCCAAGACATTTCTAGAGCCTATTTGCATCATCTAGTTCTTATTCTATCAAATTTGTGTTCAATTTCCAACCGGCTTTGGCATTGCCCAAATTTGTATTAAGCAAGCTGAACAGAAAAGTTTGGCACCAACAACAACAAATGGTGATAGAAACTAGAAAAGGTTAGAACTCAAAGAATGGCCAATTATGCTGATCCAAACCATTAACAAGTTTGAATGGACCGAAAGGGCCTTAGAAACCAAGAAAAAAAAGTAAATGCTCACAACATGGTGGTTAGGATGATTCAACATGTAACAAGTATTAATTGGCATAAAAGGGCATAGAAACCCAAAAAAGGATCTAGAATAAAAATCATTGCCTATTTAGCAGATCTAAATTGGTAATAGGTTTGCATTGGTTGGTTTAAACATCCATATGAATGCAAAAAGGGTTAGAGCACAAGACGTGGCTAGTTTGTCCGATACTAACTATAGGAAAGAGTTAGAACTCAAAACATGGCCAGTTAGGGCAATCCAAGAGTAACCTTTTTGAATTGTCTTAAATGGCCCTAAAACCTGAACTATGGTAGGTTTAGGTTGATCAAAACTGATGAATGACAAATGGCTACAGAAATCAAAGACAATAGTTAGAACTCAAACAATGGCTGGTTAGGCAAATCCAAACTATTTAATAGGTTTGGATGATATGTAATGTCCTTAGAAACCTAAACAAAATTTGATCTCAAAACATGGGCGGTTAGGATGATTCAACCTTTTAACTGATATGAATTGGACAAAATGGGTGTTTAAAACAAAAAAGGAGTTAGAACATAAATCACCACTGGTTGGGCTGATAAAAACTTTTTATTTGTTCATATCAACCTAAACACATACCAACACATTAGGTGGATTAAAGAGTTAGAACTCAAAATGTGGCCAATTTGTCCAATTTAACCTAAGACCTATTTTTATTATCGCACCTTGTTTGGTAACACTATTAGGTGCCTCTATCACTATCAATTTTAAAATTGCTATTGATCGGAACCATTAAGAGGTGTTTGATTAGTTGTATCAATTTCAAAATTTATTGTGCAAACAAAGTATATTATGTAATACAAATGTCAACTTGTATAAATTTTGATATTGATACTCAAACAATTGAAAATAGTAATATAAATATTGATATAGTACTAAAAATGAAACTCTAACCAAACAGGGTACTAAACGACCATAGAAATAGTAAAAAGGAGTTAGAACTTAAAACATGGCCAATTAGGCCAATCCAAATGAGTAAACATTTTGAATTGTCCTGAACAACCCTAGCAACCAAGGAGAATAGTTAATACCCAATTCTTGGCAAGTTTAGGCTGATCCTATACCCAGTATGAATTGTATAAATACTCATCAAAAGCCTAAAAGAAATCAAGTAATGGCCAGTTTGGCTGACGCAACCTAGTAACTTGTTCGATTGTTCTAAATATCTATCAAAACACGAAGAAAGAATTAGAGGCCAAACCTTGGCAAATCTGGTTGATCCAAATTAGCTATTCAAAATGTGGCCAACTTGGCCAATCCAAATGAGTAAATGGTTTCAATTGTCCTAAGCTGCCATACAAACCAAAAAAAGGAGATAGTACCCACTCCATGGTAGGTTTAGGCTGATTCAAATTGGTGAGATAGAATCCAAAAAGGGTTCGCTCAAACAATGGTCGATTAAGCTGATCTAAGTTGTTAATAGGTTTGGATGGGTATAAAGGGCCATAGAAACCAAAAAACAAGTTGGAGCCAACATGGGCGGTTAGGTACATTCACTGCTAAAACATGTACGAATTGTCATAAAAGTACATACAAACCCAAAAAAAGAGTCAATTCAAAAATCATGGCTGGTTACACAAATCCAAATTGATAACAATGTTTCTATTGGCTTAAATGTGAGTACCAACACAAAAAATAGCTATAACACAAAATGTGGCCGATTTGTCCGATACAAACTATTGCTTATTTAAATTGTCATAAATGGCCATAGAAATCATAAAAAGAGTTAGAACTTAAAGCATAGTTGATTAGGGAAATCCAAATGAGTAACCTTTTTTAATAGACTAAAATGGCCTGAAAACCCAAACCATGGCAGGTTTTGACTAATCAAATAAGGGTAAACAAAATGGCCATAGAAACCCAAGAATATAGATAGAACAAAAACAATGGCCACTTGGCAGATCCAAACCATTAACAAGTTGTGATGGGTCATAACGGCCTTAGAAACCCAGTCTAAGATCTTAAACATGAAAGTAGGATGATTCAATGTTGTAATTAATACAAATTGTTTAAAATGGGCATAGAAAACCAAAAAAAAAGGTTAGAACATAAATACTTGTCGGTTAGGCTGATCCAAGCTAGTAACAAATTCATATTGGCCTAAATGCACTTACCAACAGCAGGCCGTTGAGCACCCCAATCAGTCCCCTATTTGCCCTTAAAATAGTCCCCAATCGGGTCCCCTAAACAATCTACTATCCGTTTCCTGTTCACCCACCTAATCAGGTCCTCCAATCAGTCCCCTTTCAACCCAATTTGCCCCATGTAGGCTGCTGTCACAGACCTTTGAAAGCTCCCCAAAACAGGTGCTGCATTGAAGATAAAAATAAGTGCTAGATTCGATGCAAAACAGGTGCTACAAATAGGTCTTTGTGAGGAGTGGGTTGGGGTTAACGGCCTGATACCCCTTGTCTCAATGCTAGATCAAGGGTTGAAATGGTGTCTCTCAATTTTGGTTCAAATAAGGTGCAAAACAGACCATGTTAGCCCTTGAAGTGTACCAGGCCGCCAGCCCAAGGAGCTGAAAATGGGCCAACCAGGCCGACATGACATGAAGTCGGCCTTATTGGGTCCTGAGACTTTAAGCTGGCCCATTGGGCCTTGATCATTTAAAATAAATCTGAAGTGCAAAATGCAACATTAAATAATGAGTCAATTCACAACTAGATGCTCCACCCTAGATGGCTAACACGGGCTTGACCTAGCATATCACACCCTAGACGTAGGCACGGGCCGGTTCCCATTGTCAATGAATACTTCCCCTGGTGTGGCAGGTCAAAAGGCATAGCCATATTGGTGGTAAAATCTATTTGATCAAGGATGGGCAGCAAGCCATCGTAATGCTGTTTTTTCTTTTGATCCTATGAAAACATACTCCAGAGGAAGGAAACAACAATCTTCAAATCCCAAGCTCACGGCATATGAACTATCAGTCAAATGAGGTACACCAGCATGAACAAGTGAACATTTCAAGTGCTGAGTAGATTGCATGTGATCGGGCATCGATGCTAGCCCGATGGACTGGATGTGATATTCCAAACTGGACTGAACATCAGTTAATCAAATTTTAAAATTCACTTAAATTAAATCTGAATATACAATCAAAACCTATTAAAAACATGTCTTTGAATATGAAAGTGAAAGAAAATTCAGACTTAACATATATCTAGAAAATTCAAATGTAAACACTTTGAGTCTATTGAATTCAATTGCTTAAGCAAGTGGAAACCAAATAATTCAAAATCAATCAATAAGATAACATTAAAAGCACCTCAAAACATCTAAAATCAATCTAAAAACATGAGAAATTAGATCTTATAACAATCTGAAAATAAAATTAATCAAGTGGAACCAAAGTTCAAAACACTCAAAACTACCAAACACACTCGAATCGGTATAAAATACCAAACAATATGACAAAAACAACAAAACATCTTAATGTATATCTTAACTAAACTTACACAAATCAAATGTTTTAACACATGTAAATTTCTAAACTCAAAACAAAATAAAACAAATTTCAACCAATTGAAATAAAACAATCAAACCAAACAATGCAAACCGAATCAAAACTCTACAAACTCAAAATCAAAATCAAATCAAAATCAACATCTCAAATCAAAACATAAAACAACTTCAAACAAAAACTCAGTCAAACATGTTAGCATCAAATCGGGCCCTAAAGGCCGGAGCCATTTGTGTTTTTTTTATTCTGTGAATGTTCACACTCGTCAAATAAGATTGTTGTTGTAGTTAATCAAGGGTATTCTAGCAGTTGCTTGATGTATAAATGTCAAATATTTGCACCATCCAATGAAGAGGGGTTAAAAATAAATTTTCACAAAACTCAAACCTCGTTTCTATATTTCAACAATATCACTCGACTTTCTAGTAATTTATAGGCTATCACCTATTTTGCTAGAAAATTTAGACATGATATTTTAAACATACAAAAAAAACTTTTATAAAACAAACTATAAAATTGAGGTTCTCACAACCCTATTACAAACTCTAAGGTAGTAGGTGAATTCCTTGCCATTTGGACTTACACCTGATCATCCTGCAACTTGGACATTCAACATCTCTTTAGGCACTAATACTCTCACATTATACACCTTGAATGGGCCACTCCCATGTCTCCTTGATGTAGCTAATTAAACACAAAATATCAACATATTAAAAAGTGATGTTTACAATGCTACAAAAGAATTAATAAAATATATACCTGAGGAAATGGAAGATGAACTCCTTATAGATGTAGGTGTCATCGTAGAGAGCGAGGGACAACCACCCAACATGGTCCTAGCAATGAAAATGTGTCTTATATAGGCTGAGATGAACCAAAAGAGGGATCTCTCTATGAATGAGATCCACCAGACCTATTGGTGGATCCACCTGCCATCCCACTCTTAGTTGTATGGCAGCTCTTATAAAATTTATTCACCTACAACATAATCAAAGTAGGATTACAGTTTGGCCTAAACAAACCATGAAATGAGTTTTGTGGTATTAATGGACTTCTATAGCCAGTTAGGCTAATCCAAATAAATTTTAACTTGGATTGGCCAAACCGGCCATTGAATGGGTTTTATGTCAATTTTGAAATTTCATGGCTGATTATGCTAATCCAAACTGATCTCTAGCTTGGATTAGCCAAGCCAACCCTAGAAAGGGTATGCCAATTTTTGACTTCCAAGGCTAGTTAGGCCAATCTAAATCAATTTCAAGCTTGGATTGGTAGGCAATAAAAAAGGTTTTATGCCAATTTTTAATTTTCATGGTTGCTTAGGCCAATCCAAACAAATTTCTGACTAGGATTGGCCAAACTGGCCATGGAATGGGTTTTTTGTCAATTTTTGACTTCCATGGCCGGTTAGGCCAATCCAATTCAATTTTTAGAAATATCTCATTCAAATAATTAGGCAAATCTTCATTATTAACTCTTACTAGATGTATACATCGTAATGAAGTTCTTGATCACATGCAATGATGAGATTATGATAATGAGATTGATCATCTAGAGGTATATGATCTAAATATTTCTAGTGATAGGATCCTTGAGATAGGACATCAAAAATCTAAATAGACTAGTGTATGTGATGTCTTCTTGTATGATGAGGATGATCGATCTCATTGGTCATTAACGTGGAGACATTGAGATACACATACAGATTCTCATTAGTTGAATGAGTTCACTAAATTAATCAAATTAGAAATCCCGAATGGTATCTTACCAAACTATGGATCAAGATTTTCTATAATCACGATTACATGGTTTGGACCTTTGACTTGAGTCATCAAAGATGTCTTGTTGAGAAAAACTTGGACTTTGACTATTAACTTATGGATCACCATTTAGATGGTCCAATATAGTGATAGATCAGGTACAAAAAAAATCTAATGGAGGAAATTGAGAAGACAAGAAGAGATTGTCCACTCTCGGTAAGTGAGAGTGAATGTCCTTTAGGATAGTACTATAAATTCTTGGCCAGGGGTAGAGCAGATAATTAAAAAAAGAGTTTTTCAATTCTGATTCTGAGTACAAGATCTATAGAGTTAATATACTAAGGAGTTGATTGTTGATATCGTACTCCTTTATAACCGGGACATTAAATGGACGAGAGTTTATATCCATGTGATAACTGATGATGGAAAGACTCAATGAAGGTAATTCTATCCCCAAAGCCACTTGGGATGGGACGTGACTTGTATACCATTTATGATCAGTAGGTCGATTAATCTGTTATTAGATAACTAATTTAATTTAAATAAATAAAATTATTCTATTTTAATTAAATCTCAACCAAATAGGCTATTGGGCCTAGTGGTTCACACACATAAAGACTTACTATAAGTATAGGGATAAGGGCATAAGATATTGAGTTTTTATAAAAAAAAATTAAAATTCTCTATAAATACAAATGGTTTTAGCCAAACCCAATGAAGCAAAGGGTGAAAACCTTGCCCTCAGCCTCCTCCCTACCTCTTTATTTTTTTTAGAAGGCATCCATAGGCGATGGAGCTATATTTGGGAATAGTTTTCGAGGCCAATGCAAAGAGAGAACCTACTGTGGATGAAGCTAATGTGGATACCGCTGGAGATCGGACACTTGAACGGTTTATAGAGCTTCAAAAGCTCATCTTATCCCTTTCCATGGAATTATATGAATCTCTATCAAATATATTTGAACATGTTTCAATCAATTTTTGGTTTTCATCGTTCGGCTCCAATTGAAACAGGTTCTAAATGAACCCATAGGAATTGTCACTTCTGTTATACCAAAAATTTGTATGATGATTCCTTACAAACATACAATGCAAGAGGATGAACTAAGAAGATGTGTCCTTCCTTGAAAGAAAAAATATATATAGAGAGAGACCAAGGATGGTGCAAATAGAAAAAAGAAAAGGAAAGGAAGAGGAAGAGGAAAGAGAAGAAATGAATGATTTTTATACTCACATTCCTAGCCGTAATGACATTCTATATGTGACTTAGAATGTTTGAAAAATGATGGGGAAGTTTGGCTGCCATGAAAGTAGAGTACCAAGAAGAAGAGCACAAAGGAGGAGGGATGCAATGCCATGAAAGAAGAGCATTTAAAAAGAAACATTTTAAATTTTAGGATAAAGGGGAAGGAGGGATGCGGCGCTGTGGTTTCTCTCTTATAAGAGATAAACAAGGCAACAACAAACTTTTAGAAACTCAAAATGCATATGGACCAGCGATGCACACGTCGGGTCAACAAGGGCATGTTATGACATCTTTGACCATTAGCCAACACTTCTGGTCTACCAGAAGCATATCATGATGCGTCTAGGTGGAACAAACACACACATTTGATTGACAGACGTGTCTATCACCTTCATTTTATAAGAAACTTTGGTGAAATAAATGCATGATGTTGGAGGGTTTTGGAGACTACATGCATCAATGATTGGAAATGAAAAGCAAATTCAACATCATATTTTTAGAAAGCTTATATTGTAAGGGAAGAGTCAATCACTAGGGAATAAGCACCCTCTCTAAGTTTTCTCAAGAAAAGGGGAGCCACCATTACAAATGATCAAAGAGCACTCATCTGAGCTTAGAATCTTCAAGGTGCCTTTCATGAGGCAACTCACCCCCAACAAGATTGAGTGATTACTTGACATCGGCCACACTCTTGAGCCCCCTTGGAGGTACTTGGCCTGTGAAGATCGAAGGCAATGGGAGAGCATCCCACTTCACATGAAAAAGATACACTGCTCTATATGGGCTCACTGGAGGTAGAAGAAAGCACAATGAACCTACAAGGAAGATCAGTTGCAACCTCCAAAATTTTCACACCACTCAAGGCCATAAAAAAATGCATACATTACTTATACTATCATGAATGATGTTAACGACCACCTATCCAAGAAAAATATCCAAACCTAAAAATCCCTACAACAAAAATAATGATAGATTGTAAAGAACTCTAGGACTCATGGATAAGCCCAAGTTGCATGATGGGGATAATGGTACCATAAGGGTATCTTGACCTGTTAGGCAACCTATATCTTAAACTATGTTTATATATTCACATTTTCCCTTCTTTAAAACCAACATGCATCTTCACTTTGAGCATATGTCATGCATCACATGCATTCCATGTATTAGGTTGCATTCGGCTCCCCTCTCTCTCTGCCTCATCCATTTTCCCACAGTGATCCATCGTTATTATCGTTCGTATGCTTTCTGCCATGTTCCACTACTACTCCTACCGCATCACTCTCATATGCCGAGACCCTCAGCTTGATCAGTGATCTCTATAGTGTTCTTTTAGGAATTGTCTATGGCCCATGAGGTTATTCCACTCTGAGTTAAGTTTGGTACTCCGATGGGGTCTCCCATTGGTCAGCTAGAAATCCTATCTTTTATTATAACTCTGTTTTTGTTTAGCCCTTCCTAGTAAGTGCACACCACACATATGAATCCACCTCCCATGATGAATCCCTCAATAGGCACAGTGTTTTTTATTCTTTTTTCATGCTCGCAGCACTTTGCCTTTTCAAGCCAATCACCAAGAATATTCTAGATAAAACATGTGAAATCCTTTAGGAATACCAATAGCACTCTTTTATTGCCCAGCTAAGCATGAATTTGTGTGTCTAAATCTACACCGTGATGCAACCTTTTCATTTTGCCGTCATTCCATCTTCGCTATAGCACTCACGCATGCCTCTGTTCCACTCCATGCCTCTCCCCTACAAAGCAGATGCAAGGCAAGGTAAGTTTAAGACATGCTAATTTGCCAACTTATGAAGCATGAAACTCATGCTTTATACTACGATAATGTGGGAAACTCAAGAAGAAAGAGTTCTCTTTTATGTTTTGAGAAAGAGAGTTTTGTTTTTTGTATGTTTTGAAATATCAACGTCCAAACTTTTTAGTAAAATAGGTGATAACCTATAAAGATACTAGATAGTCTGGTTATTAAAAGAGTATAGAATCGAGATTCAGGTTCTGTGAAAATATTTTTAACTCCCCTCCATTGGATGGTGTGAGTATCCAATGTTCATTTACATCAAGTAATTGCTCGAATACCCTTGATTACCTACCATAACAACCTGTTTGACGAGAGTGTGCACATCCACAAGGTATAAAGAATAGAAAGGGCCTCGGTCTTTCAGGCTTGATGTGATGTAAACAAGTTTGATTAAGTTTTTTTTGAAATCATTTTATGATTTGAAATGTTGATTTAAGTTTTGTTTAAGATGTTAACTTCATATTTCAATTTGACTTGGTTTTGAATTGTTGTTTGTTTTGGGTTTGTTTGAATTATTTGGTTTGATTGTTTACTTCAATTGGTTGATGTTTATTTTATTTTTGTTTGTACTTGAAATTTTAAATGAGTTGATAAATTAGACTTGTTTAAGTTTATTTGACATGTGTTGAGTCATTTTTATGTGATTTTCTCATATCAGTCGGTGTTTTAATGCCAATTTGGGTGTGTTCGGTATGGTGTAAACGTTTTAAAACTTGGTTCAAATTGATTAAGTTTAAGTTTCAAATTGTTAATGATCTGATTTTACATGTTTTAGGATGAATTTCAGATGCTTCAATGTGTTTATAATGTGTTCTTTTCAATTGGCTATGAATTATTTGGTTTGCACTTGCTTAAGCAATTGAATTCCAATGGATCACTTTAAATCAAAACTTCCAGATTGTATTAAGTCTATTTTCTAATAAATGTTAAGGTTTTAATGATATGTTTTAAGTGTATTTTAAGGTTGGTTTGAATGTATTTTTATATTTAATTAAGTTAAATTTCAGATTTGGTTAACTCTTGTTCAATTTACGTCACATCTGGTTTGCCGGCCTTGTGTTGATGCCTGGTTATGTGCAATCAACTTGGCACTTGAAATGTTCATTGAATATTCATGTCAATGTCGAAATATATTTTATATGGCAGTTCATATGCTATGTTTCCTGCTGTCCAACGTGAATGTGTGTTAATGGCTTTCCCTTTGTAAAATTCCACTTGACCGAGAAAATTCTAGCAGTATGCTACCTTATTTTTTTGATCGGTGTGAAATTTTTACCCATCCTACATGGAAAATAGTCTTTTGACTTTCAAAGTAATGGGAAGGGTCCATCTACAGTGGGAAGCATGTCGCATGCCTACGCCCGGGTCAACATACCAGAAACATGTCTGAGCTAGCCACCCAATGGAGCGTCAAGTTGTGGACTAACTCCTTATTTTATTTTGGCATTTCGCCCTCAGATTTAGTGCCCAATGACCAATGGGCTAGCCTCATCAACACAATGGGCGAGTCTTCATGTCTCATGGCCTAATCAGGCCAGCTTCATGTCAAGTTGGCTCAGTTGGCCCAATTCAAGCTTCATGTCTTCATGACCTGGTTGGCTTGTTTTTCACCATGTTTGGACCAAAACTTAGAACCACCTTCTTAGCCCTGTAGACACGCTAAATTGGCCTGATTCGGAGCTCCATACTCTTATTCCATAGGCGATATCCTTTATTTGACCGTTATTTGATCCGGATTACCTCGTGGAGATGAGCTAAGGACATTGGTGGAGCCCCTTGTGAGTTGAGAATGGACCGATGATTTCCGGAATAATGCCGTAACCTTCAAGCGAGAGCCGCGCATGAACTGTGAAAACACGGAGCTTGCTCGATGACCGACCTTAATAGTCCTTACTTGAACATCTCAGGGGTCCCGCGTGTGTTCCGTGATATTTAGGGTTTCTGAGAAGTCATTTCGATAGTCGTCAGGCAATGACAGCTTTCGTTATGGCTTTTTCGATTTGTACTGACACGGCTATCCTGGACCACGCGTTAGGCCATTCCGGTCTTCACCGCGTCTTTTCGAGTCATCCGGGTTGATCCTAGCCGTATATTTTATCAACCGGGGCTATACGGCCATTTCGGTCAATTTCAGGGTTTTACGACTTTTTCAAGTTTCGGTTCACGTTTACCGGGTTAATCTCAGATTTTTCGATGACTACGGGTTTTCCAATCGTACCGGACTTGTTCGGTCATCATTTTAAGTCATCCCGAGTTGACCCGAGATTTCTCGACCGGAACCGTGCTCTTTCGGATCTTCGCCCCGGGTTTTGGCTTTCCGCACGAGGGTAAACCGGTAGAAAGACCCGTGCGAACATCTCGGGAGTCATGCTGGCTGGTTTACTGACTTGAATAGGTGCGGTTGACGGCCCTCTTTCCAATGCGACAAACGGGAGCCGAATCGGACATCCCGTTTGCAAGATATGGCTCGCGGAACAAGTGCACATGAGAGAGAGTCTACTGCGCCCCCGCTCCACTTGAAAGGGGAGGGCGCGCCCTGCGCGCCCTCAACCCGGGGGCGCACCCTGCGCGCCCTCAAACTGAGGGCACGTCCTGCGCGCCCCCAGTTCCTTTGAAAAGAGGGGGCGCGGTCAGTTTCTTTAAATCGCAAATTACCCCGATTAGCACCTTCTAAACATGATTTTTGGAAGGTTTCCAGAGTTGATTTTCGATTATTTGTACCACGCCCCCGGTTCGGGGGCGCGTTACGTATGTCAAGTCAATTTTTAGCAATTTTCGGAAGTTTCCGTCGATTTTTAGCAGTGAGACGCGTAACGCGCCCCCGCTTCCTTTGAAACAGGGGGGCGGGCAGACCGCGCCCCCGAAGTGGGGGCGCGCCCTGTGCGCCCTTGGTTTGAGGGTGCGTCCTGCGCGCCCTCGTCCCCTTTGAAAAGCGGGGGTGCGGTCGGTCCAGTTTCCAAATTTTGCACCAGAGTCGACAACTTTTTGGCGACCACGGTGGGAATACCAATGTTTTCAACCGTGCTAGCTTGATTCAACCGTGCAACTAGCTGTTTTCCAACTTGGTTCCCGCGTGAACCGGCTTGTCTTTTATCTTCCATGTCAATTTACCTTTAAACTTTCTATTTACTCTTTCTTTAACATTTTCCCCCATGTGGACTTAATTTGCTTGTCTTTCATTTCAACCCAGTTCCCGCGTGAACCACTTTTCTTCTTATAAACCGGTTCCCGCGTGAACCACCTTTCTTTTCCAACTCGGTTCCCGCGTGAACCAACTTATTTGCAGATCGGTCCCCGCGTGGACCACCTCTTTACAGCACCTTTAGATTGGCCCCACGTGGCCCTCCTTCTATTTTTTCAACTCTTACATCGGTTCCCGCATGAACCACCCCTTTCTTCATTAAAACCGGTTCCCGCGTGAACCAAACCCTTTTCTAAACCGGTTCCCGCGTGAACAAACTCACTTTCAGATCGGTCCCCGCGTGGACCACCCCTTTGCACCACTTTAGATTGGCCCCAAGTGGCCCTCCTTTCCTTTTTCCAATCAAACAAACCGGTTCCCGCGTGAACCACCTACCTTTCCAAAACTCGGCTCCCGCGTGAGCCACTTTATTTTCAAATCGGTCCCCGCGTGGACCATCCTTTTACCTTTACTTCAGATTTGTCCCCACTTGGACACTCCATCACAAGCCGGTTCCCGCGTGAACCTCCTTTTAGTTTCTAGTTGCTGGTTACTTGTTTACTTTATCATTGCTTGTCTTGCTTGCATTCACTTGTTTGATTTATTTAATAGCTTTCATTCATGTTTGCATATTGATTTCTTCTTCTTCTCCTACCCTCCATTTTTCATTTTTTTTGCATTAGCTTTTGCATCGGGTGCCGGACTTGCTCCGATCCGTAGGGCATTCGAGGCGGGGGCTCTCTCTCCCAACACACCCTCACCCTCCAAACACCTTCTTGGTGAATTCTAACCTCTCTTCTGGGATATTCCTTCCTAGTTGATTTGGTTGTTTCCATCAAGACCTCCGTATGTCCCCATCCGTGGAGTATTCCTCTCCGCACGATTGGGCCGGTAGTACCACTTCCCAAAACCCGAAGAACCCAAGTACCTACTCGTGGTGATTGAGTGACAACCTTAGGTCTTGAAGATTAAAGCAATAGGAACCATACCTACTTGAGTGAACAATTGCTAACAATCTATCTAATCTAAGGTTTCAACCCAAAAATTGTCGAGTAGTCATTTTAAAACCTTGTTTGCATAACTTGCTTGCTCACAACAATTGAAAACAACCAAAAAATTCTTCTTCTTTCAAAACACCTAAAAAAAAACCCTTTTAACTTTTGTGTTCAACTTGCTTGCCAAACAACCAAAGTGAAACCAAATCAAATCAAACAAACAATCATAACCAAACAAAAGTCTCTTTGCATTTACACATTTCATTTGCTTTCTTTCAACCATTTTGTAAGAAAATTTGACAGGATGCCCATGACACTAAGGTCCGGAAGACACGTCGGGATGTCGGACTACTACAGCCAAGAAGAGGAGCACGAGATGGGTCACTACGAGCTTCAGCAACCCATGGTCCAACCAGATGGCCATGTTAATGCCGTGATGGAACCTGAGGTCCAAGATCCCGCTCACCGATCCGCCTCACATAGTATAGAACAAGCTCTCAAGGATCTATCTCTTCACCTTGATCCCGAGACCTTTGCAATTATCCAATCTGCCACTAAGGGCAAGATGCCCGCCAATCAAGCTTCGATCGAGGGAAATCAAGCCCCCTCACCACCCCAACCGGCAGTCAGGCCCCTAATCATTTCTTCTCCTGGGCAACCATACCGTGTCTCCACTCACCCCGTTGTGGGGCATTCACATAATACTGTTCTAATTACTGTTTCCAACCTACCTCTTCCAACTCAGTCACCTAAACACTTTGCTCCCGTGGCTCAGGAATCCAGCCTCACCCAGGCATTAATGAACAAACTCAACCAGATGGATGAGCGCTTTGAAGAAATGAGGCACCGCCTCGATTCTAAAGCCATCCCTGAAATCTCTGTCCCATCCTTCCCAGTTCTACACCTTCCTCCTTCAGAGATACCAGTCTTCCAACGTTACAATGGGACTGGTAATCCTTTCAACCATCTAAAGAGCTTTCTCTACGACTCCGCATTCTGGAAAAATGACCGCAAAGCCCTTGCCTTCCTATTCCGTCGGTCATTGGAGGGATCCACCCTGGACTGGTTCTATTCTCTTGATTCCATTGAGGCGGCAGATTTCGACATCGTCAAGGCAAAGTTTCTATAGAGGTACAAGGATCGGGTGGGGCCAACCTGCTCGATAACTGATTTAATTGCCGAAAAGATGAGGCCGGATGAGGACTTTTCCAGATTTGCTGATCGGTGGAGGGGAATGGCTGAGAGGCTAGTAGATACCATCTCAGAGGGGGAGCAGGTGAGGATGCTCATCGGGAACACCACGCCCAACCTTCGCAACCTCCTGATCATGCACCGCCCTACAACCATGAGTGAGTTGTGTGATAGCGCCCGCTACCTCCAAGCCCACTTTAAGGACGCATCCATGATCAACCCGTTCGACACCAAGCCCCGTAACACTAGAAAGCCTACACCTGTAGGACCCACCACCGAAGGGGTAGTAAACAATGAGAGCATCAATGCCATGGGTAACCAGGGTGGGTATCGCCAAAGCTAATACCGTAACCCACCACCCAATCAACAATACCGCCCATCTCCTCAGCCCCAGCAGCAACTTGCATACAACCGAGCACCACCACAGCAATCCACCTACAACCGAGCGCCCCAGCAACCAAATGCCTACAACCGAGCGCCTCAACAACAACATGTCTACAACCGACCCCAACCACAACAACAAAACTACAACCAAGTAGAAGAGGAGGCAGTGGAAGAACCATTGCCCGGCATGGCATATGACCTATTGAAGCATCTGGACAAAATGCCGGCACGGATTTCAATCCTAGAGCTGATTAAGAGGTCAAAGAACCATCAGGACATCCTACAACAATATCTGCAGCAGGTCATGGTCAATGAGGACCTCCCGCCTGAGAAGATCATTACTGTCCTGACCCCGAGGAGTGAACATCCGGCACTCACATTTACACAGGAGGAGTTGGCATGGCCAGAGATCAAAAAGTATGCCTTGCGTGTTGTAGTAGTCATTCGAGGCATGGAGATTAAATCTTGCTTGATTGACACCGGAGCGTCGATAAACGTCATGCCGCCAGAAACATTGCAACTTTGCGGCATCTCCGATGAAGAAATCGAGCCTTCTGCCATCACGGTGACAGCCTATGACAACTCCCGGAAGCCGGCATGAGGGGTGGTTACGTTGGAAGTGGGGCTCGGACCGTGTGCTGTCACCGCCGAGTTTCATGTTCTAGAATTGGACCCTGCATTTAAAGCTATTTTTGGACGCCCGTACCTTGAGGCATTAGGAGCTGTCGCCTCCACTAATCATCAGTGTCTGAAGTTCCCATACAAGGGTCAGGTAATCAAAGTAACCAACATCGCCATTCTGAATGACGTGGATGACCCCTCTTCTGCACTACCAATATCAAAATCTGTCCAGCCGTTGGTTTCAACTACAGAGCTACCTGAGGTCATGGTATTGACGACGCCTCCAGATTCAGTTGCATGGCGGATGATGAAAGGGATGGGCTATCAGCTAGGAAAGGGGTTGGGAAAGGAGCTGCAGGGGGTTGTGCACCCCATTAAAGCCGTACAAAGACCAAAGAGACACGGGCTTGGCTATGAGCCCAATTTCACTTCGAGGATGGTCTACCGGCCAAAAAATGCCATGGGACTCCAAAAATTTTTTATCAAAGGGGAGACCATGATGATGGCTGGGGACGAAGAAGAAGAACCAGTCAAGAGGAAGAAGGCACCAGAGCAAGAGGAGGAAGTGGACAGCCTGAGTTCATCTTTGGCTCGGTTGTTCATAGAGGAGGAAGAACCAGTCGAGGGCAAGTCCATCTCTAAACAACTTGTCCACTCGAACCCACCTCCAAACAACATCCCGCGTGAGCCGTATCCTACGGTCACGTATTTCAAAATCCTCACTCTATCCCTCTTGGATTCACTTGATGGGCTATCTAGCCCAATTCCTACTTCTAGGCCAAAATGGCCACCTGAACTGGTCACTGGACCTGAGAGCCCATTCAAATCTTCTTACTCCACTGGGCTTCTATGCCCATTCCAATCCAACAACCTTGGGCCCGCGTGCCCACCAGTCGGGCCCACGTGCCCTTTAGATTTATTTTCTTGCTTTGGGCCCGCGTGCCCACCATTCGGGCCCACGTGCCCCTTAGATCTTTTCACTAGCTTTGGGCCTATCTGCCCATTTCTTGTCATCATCGGGCCTGTGAGCCCATTTTTCTCCCATTTGCTTAAGCTTTCTATTTCTGCACGAGCCCCATCGGCTCATTCTCTTTTTGTTATTGAAAATACCCAAAATACCCAAAAAAAATGTCCTCTCGCAAACTCAGTTTTCCATTGAGGAGACGTCTCTACTTGTCTCGGAGGGTGCTCCCAACCAGGGACCCCTCTTCTCCAACTCATTGATCGAACTGCTTGATCCTTCACCCATTTTAAATACAACCGTTTCAATTCCGTCTTCTTTAGGAGTAGTTAGGGTAGGAAAGAAGAAAACTCGAGGTAAACGTGTTCCAGAGAGATATCTCCAACAAATAGCTCAAAAATGCAAAGAATGTGCAAGGCTGCCTAGGTTTTTGGAAAATGCTATCCAACTTGACGAAATCCAGTATGAGGATGAATTCAATGTAGATCATACACTAGGAGTTTACGATGTTTTATCAGAAAAGGATCCTGATTTCGAGGATGAAATTGAGGACTTGGCTGATGCGTATGCATCTGGACTTAAAAGGTTTGAAGAACCATTAGCCACGGTGGATGAACCGACAAAAGAATTGAATCTCGAAACACCAGAAGATCCCAAGACAGTCCACCTAAGTGCAAACCTCACTCCCACTGAGGAACAGAGTTTAATTGAAATTTTGAAAGAATATAAGGACACGTTCGCATGGACATACGAAGACATGCCGGGGTTAGACAACTCTTTGGTTGAACATCGTTTAACTTTGAAATCTGGAGCTACCCCGGTCAAACAAAAATTAAGGAGATTCCACCCAGATGTTGCACTTAAGATGAAAGAAGAGGTTGACAAGCTACATCAAGCAAGATTCATTAAGGTCATCCTTTATCCGCAATGGGTGGCAAACATAGTCCCTATCATGAAGAAAGATGGTAGAGTTCGGATCTGTATAGACTTCAGGGACTTGAACCGAGCGTGTCCTAAAGATGACTTTCCTCTACCACATATTGATGTACTAGTTGATAACACTGCTGGATTCGAGATGCTATCATTCATGGATGGCTATTCCAGTTATAATCAAATCCGGTTGGCTAAAGAGGACCAGGAGAAGACCTTGTTCACTACACCTTGGGGAACCTACTTTTATGTCGTCATGCCCTTTGGACAAAAGAATGTTGGTGCTACCTATCAGAGGGCAATGATGGATATCTTCCATGACATGATGCATACCTTTGTAGAGGTGTACGTAGACGACCTAGTCGTTAAGTCCAAAAGCCGAGAAGATCACCCGGAAGTGTTGAGAAAGGTCTTGCAAAGGGCTAGGGAATATAAATTGACAATGAACCCAAAGAAATGTACGTTTGGAGTATCCTCAAGAAAGTTATTAGGGTTCATAGTGAGAAAAGGGGGCATAGAGATCAACCCAAACAAGGCCAAAGCAATCATTGGTATGCCTCCTCCAAGAAATATGAAAGAACTTCGAGGATTAATCGGGAGGCTACAGTTTGTCCGCGGGTTCATCTCACAACACTCCCAAAGGTGTAAACCTTTCTATGAGTTGACCAAGACGGGGGCCGAGTTCAAATGGGATTCAAAGTGCCAGGATGCATTTGATGGATTGAAAAGATACCTGGCTAGTCCCCCTGTGCTTAGACCACCAGTCCCTAGAAAGACCTTAGTTCTATATATCTTGGTTTTGGAGAATTCTCTTGGGGCAGTCCTTGCACAAGTGGATGAAGAAGGGAAAGAGAGGGCAACCTACTACTTGTCAAAGATCTTTGATCCATGTGAGCAGAAGTATACTATAGTGGAGAAGACCTGTGCTGCGCTAGTCTGGGTAGTTCAGAAGCTTAAACACTATTTCTTAGCTCATGAGGTCAATCTTATTGCCCGCATCAATCCCATCAAATTCCTTCTAGAGAAAACTGTTCTAACTGATCGGTTAGGTCGTTGGCAGAGCTTCCTTTCCTAGTTTGATATCACCTATGTCCCCCAGAAGGAGATTAAGGGTTATTCCATTGCCAAACATCTAGCCCATCATCCTATACCCCTCTTTGACCCGGTCAAATCGGAGCTCCCGGATGACGAACTAATGTTGATCCGATCTTTCCACCTTTGGACATTATATTTTGACGGGGCTTTGAATTCACACGGTAAGGGAATAGGAATCGTCCTTCTATCACCCGAGGGTGTCACCATTCCACAGGCATTTCAGCTTGACTTCCCAGCAACCAACAATATAGCTGAATATGAAGCCTGGCTGGCCGGGCTGGAGGCTGCTCATTTCTATGGTGCCATGGAATTAAGGGTGATAGGTGATAGCCAACTAATCCTTCGCCAAGTCCTAACCAAATACCGAACTTCTCATCCAAACCTCAAACCTTACCAAGAACTCACCTCTTGCTACATCAAACTCTTTTCCAAACTCACTTTTGTCCATGTTCCTCGAGCTCAAAACATCCTTGATGATGCCCTTGCCTCCTTAGCTTCATCTTTATCAGTCCCGCTAGGTAGACAGGTGCGGACTATTCATGTCCGTAGAAGGTCGATGCCAGCGATTAAGGATGGGCGATTTTTGTAGATCAAGGAGATATTTGGTAGAAAGGAATATCTAGAGCAGAAAGAGGAAGTTTCTCTAGTCGAGTTGGAAGAGTTAGACGAAGGTGAGAAGCCTTGGTTTGATGAGATTGCAAGGTATTGTCAAGATCAGACATATCCACCTGGATCAAATGCAAAAGAAAAGAAGGCCATCAGGAGAGTATCCCAGAGGTATACCATCCTAGGAGGGGTGCTCTACAAGAGGAGCACGAGCGGAATTTTATTGAGATGCGTTGATGAAGAAGAGGCAGAATTGGTGCTTAAGGAAGCACATTCCGGGGTCTGCGGGGGCCATGTCAATGCTCAAGCTCTTGCCAAGAAAATCATCAGGCAGGGGTATTATTGGCCAACCCTAGAAGAGGATTGCTCCATCTTTGTCCGGCACTGTCATTCTTGCCAACTCCATGCCGACAAGATCCATTCTCCCGTATCTTCCCTTCATCCGATTCATGCCCCATGGCCATTCGCCATGTGGGCTTTCGATATCATTGGCCCTCTAAGTGATCTTAACTCTGAAATCCATTCCAAATCATTCATCCTGACGGCAACAGAGTACTTCACCAAGTGGGCAGAAGCGGAAGCGTTCGTGGAGATCAAGGCATCAACACTGTGCTCCTTCATCAAACGCAACATCATCGCCAGGTTCGGGATACCCAGCGACATTATCACCAACAACGGACCGCAATTTCTCTCTCAAGATCTGCGTGATCTTTGCAACAGGTACCGCATTGCATTGCATCATTCATCTCCTTTTTACCCGCAAGGCAACGGTCAAGCAGAAGCCACCAACAAAACTTTGATTAAAATCATCAAGAAAAACTGTAAGTCTAGCAAGTTCGCAGACTGGCCAGATAAGCTTGTACATGCCCTATGGGCTTATCGTACTTCTGTACGGACCCCCACTGGTCAAACCCCGTATGCTCTCGCATATGGGATGGAAGCGGTGGTCCCGTACGAAGTACTCCTTCCATCACTCCGAGTTCAACTCGATAGGGACATCCTTGTCGATGAGAGGCGAGAATCTCTCTTTGCACAACTTGAACTCCTAGATGAAAGAAGATTGGCCGCTTCTGAGCATGCCCGGACTTATCAGAACCGATTGAAAAGGTTTTATCAAAAGAGGGTGGTAGAGAGAAAGTTCGAAATTGGTGAGATGGTAGTAAAACGCATATTCGTTAAGCCAGGTGGTCCCCGCTCTAAGTTGCAACCTAACTAGGAAAGGCCTTTTGTTATAACTGAAAAATATCCAGGCAATGCATATGAGCTAACCAACACCGATGGAGAAAAATTGAACCATCCATGGAACGACGTTTACCTCAAAAAATATTTTCCTTAGAAGATAAAATGGAGAATTTCTGGTATGATATTAAGTCATCGATCCAAGAGTGTTAGCTAGAAGTCAAGGGTAGGCATCACCCTGCACACACAACACCTCCCGATCCCAGAATCTAGATAGCCCAACACTCGAGAGAAGCAAGGCAGAACCCTGAAGGCGGAAAGGAAACCTTACCCTATTCTCTTCTATTCGGTCCAAGATAGGTGAAGGGGACTAGAGGAGGATAGTATCGAAAATGCCCGCCGCCTTAGTAGGAGGCCGTCTCATAGGGTGCAAAAGGGTGCCAAAAGATGGGCAATGAACCCCACAGGTTTAAACAAATATGGGCATGTCTGAATGAGTACCCGGAATAATAGAAAATGAAGAAAAGGCACCAAAAGATGGGCAATGACTCCACAGGTCAAAGACTTGTCTAAGTAAGTGCCACATGTAGAAAAGACCCGAAGAGGCCGAACCCCAACGGGCAATTTGGGCTTGAGTAGAGAAACCCTCCTCAACACCCCCAAATCCTATCAAAGACTTCCTCTATTATTCTTCCATCTTAAAAACCCTAGGGTAGGGTAAACTGTCCAAACTTAGGGGGAATCCAAACCGATCAAGAGAAGAGGGCAAGAAAGATTCTGGGTAAGGAACCTTATTCACACGTGGTGCTTATTGCTTGAATCTTGATCAACACTCAAAGATCGATGAATGGTCTCAATACCGGCACATTCTCCACAAAAATCCAAAAAAAAATGAATATTTTCAAAAAAAAATCCAAAAAAATCAAATATTTTCAAAAATTCAAAAAAAATTGAATATTTTCAAAAATCCAATATCTTCAAAAATAAAAAATTGAATACTTTCCAAAAATCTAAAAAAATGCATCATCTAACTTGGCATAACCTTGATTTTTGCCTTTGCTAGCATTCATGTTTATCTTTATGTCTTGCATGTTTCATTTTCGCATTGCTTATTTACCTTCATTATCACCCCATTAAGAGGGCTCCTCCCTTTGACCTAAGTCAAAGTTGGCCATAATAGGCAAAGGGATGAGTCGTTGTGAAGATCTAATCTTCTTTTATCAAGTGTTTTCAGGGACTTTAAAAAAAGAGGAGAAGGTTCTCTCAACGACAGGTAAGTTCTCTTAACCATTTCATTTCGGTCATTTAGGTTATTACACCTTATTAAGAAGGCCCCTCTCTTTGACCTAAGTCAAGGCAGACAGCAATAGGCAAAGAGATAAGCCACGATGAAGATTTAATCCCCTTTTATCAAGTGTTTCAGGATTCTAAGATCAAGAAGGGAGTAACTCTCACCATAACAGGTAAGCTTTCTTAACTTTTCCTTGCTTATCTTGTTAGTCATTTTGTTTATGTTACCTTGTTAATAAGGCTACCCCCCTTGACGTGTAAGCAAGGCAAGATGACAATAGGCAAGGGGGTAAGCCATAGAACAGATTTAACTCTTCTATTAAGTATTTCAGAAAAGAAACACAAGTCAAGGAGGGGTGAGATTCTCGCCAACAGGTTTGTCTCTTAACCCTACATCTACTACTTATTTTTATTATTTACCATCCCTTAGAAGGCTTCACCCCTTGACAAACTTGCAAGGGGCTAAGCCGAAATGTGATGCTAACTACCCTTTTGAGCGATGTCAAGCAGATCAAACAAACACTAAAGCAAACAAGTGAAGATCTGATTATGCCATTAAGTGCTCCAACAAAGAAGAAAAGCAGCTACAACATCAGAAAAGCTAAGCCTGCTACAGAAATCAGTGCCTGCTGCTACCCTCTCCAGGAGAATGACCACGTGGAGAAGGCATGGAAACCATGTCCACAAATACCGCCGCAACTGCCTCATTCCGGCGATACACCGAAGGAGTGGCCAAGAAAATGCTAGCAGAAATGGAAGAGTGGACATGGGAAACCCCCATAACTTGCCGACTAGCATATATGTCGCTAGTCGTGTGTTATTATCTTATGCATTATTTGTTGAAGACCATGAGTACGGAGAAGACTTGACCCTAGATCCCCTTCATCAAAATCTACGACGGGCGGGTCATCTCTAATGCTCATGGATAAGCCAAAGTTGTGTTGTGAGGGACGATAGTTCCCGAATGGGTATCTTGACCTCATAGACAATCTATATCTTCAACTATTTGTTATACAAGTTTTGTTTTGTTTTCTTGAGCCCAACATGCATCATGTAGCATTAATTGCATTACATTTTGTTTTGTCATTGCATACATCATTTCCTAAACTTCACCTTCTCACTCTCTCGATCATTCTAAATCCCACCGTGTTTTCTAATCCCATCGTGTTCTCTAATCCCACCATGATCTCTAGTCCCACCAACCTCTCTAATATCCCACCGTGTCTATTAATCCCACCGTGTTCGGTAACCACTTTGTGCCCTCAAATCTTTCATTTCTTTTCACCACTGTGGCCATTGCAGCTTCTTTGCTATTCGTCTCACCATGGCAGCCAATTCGTCCCGCCAAGGACCTTCTATTTGATCACAACTTGCACAGTCATTATCTTCACGGTCTATGCTTAAACATTTGCCTTTCGGAATCTGAGATCATTCCATTCCAAATCGAATCTTGTCTCTTGAAAGACTTAAATGAATCTATGAGCCTGAATGTGCTCGATTGGTATTCTTTTACTTTTTCAAACAAATCTCTTTTTAATCTTTAGCCCATCACAGTACAGGAACACCGCAAAGATTGGGTTACCGGCTGATGATGAACCTACGAACCCATGTTTCGGGGACTCCCCACCGCGTTGGGGGTTGGCTATTCTTCTCTCGTGCCAATGGCACATCTCTTACCAATCGAACATAGGAAGACTTGATGAAACATGGCGGTTAACCAAGAGACTTGAGGAGATTCGTCTTGCCGAATCTGGTCGTTGAGCGTGTCTATATCTACACCTTGATGCCACCTTTTCAATCCATCACCATTTCACTCCACTACATTTCACTACGATCCATCTCGCTTCACTATGCTTTCTCTACGTTTCACTCCGCTCCGCTACATGTCATTCCCTTGCAAAGCCGACATCAAGGCGAGGCAAGCTGTAGACACGCCAAATTGGCCTGATTCAGAGCCCCAGACTCTTATTCCATAGGCGATATCCTTTATTTGACCGTTATCTGATCCGGATTACCTCGTGGAGATGAGCTAAGGACATTGGTGGAGCCCCTTGTGAGTTGAGAATGGACCGATGATTTCTGGAATAATGTCGTAACCTTCAAGCGAGAGCCGCGCGTGAACCATGAAAACACGGAGCTTGCTCGATGACCGACCTTGAATAGTCCTTAATTGAACGTCTCGGGGGTCCCGCGTGTGTTCCATGATATTTAGGGTTTCTGAGAAGTCATTTTGATAGTCATCAGGCAATGACGGCTTTCGTTATGGCTTTTTCGATTTGTACTGACACGGCTATCCTGGACCACGCGTTAGGCCTTTCTAGTCATCACCGGGTCTTTTCGGGTCATCCAGGTTGATCCTAGCCATATATTTTATCAACCGGGGCTATACGGCCATTTCGGTCAATTTCAGGGTTTTACGGCTTTTCCGAGTTTCGGTTCACGTTTACCGGGTTAATCTTAGATTTTTAGATGACTTCGGGTTTTCCGATCGTACCGAACTTGTTCGGTCATCATTTTAAGTCATCCCGAGTTGACCCGAGATTTCTCGACCGGAACCGTGCACTTTCGGATCTTTGCCCCGGGTTTCGGCTTTCCGCACGAGGGTAAACAGGTAGAAAGACCCATGCGAACATCTCGGGAGTCATGCCGGCTGGTTTACCGACTTGAGGAGGTGCGGTTGATGGCCCTCTCTCCAACGCGATAAACGGGAGCCGAATCGGACATCCCGTTTGCAAGATACGGCTCGCGGAACATGCGCGCAGGAGCGAGAGTCTACCGCGCCCCCGCTCCACTTGAAAGGGGAGGGCGCGCCCTGCACGCCCTCAACCCGGGGGCACGCCCTGCGTGCCCTCAAACCGAGGGCACGTCCTGCATGCCCCCGGTTCCTTTGAAAAGCGGGGGCGTGGTCAGTTTCTTTAAATCGCAAATTACCCCGATTAGCACCTTCTAAACATGATTTTTGGAAGGTTTCCGGCGTTGATTTTCGATTATTTGTACCGCGCCCCAGGTTCAGGGGCGCGTTACGTATGTCAAGTCAATTTTTAGCAATTTCTGGAAGTTTCCGTCGATTTTTACCAGTGAGACGCGTAACGCGCCCCTGCTTCCTTTGAAACAAGGGGGCGCGCAGACCGCGCCCCCGAAGTGGGGACGCGCCCTGCGCGCCCTCGTCCCCTTTGAAAAGCGGGAGCGCGGTCTGTCCAGTTTCCAAATTTTGCACCGGCTTCCTTCCCCTATAAATTGAGGGCCATTCTCAATGACCCAAGGTTAATGCCCCATGCCTAGCTCGTCCAGAGGTAGTCCAAGCTCTTCTCCAAAGCCGTCCCGACGTCCAAAGGCGATCCGAAGTCAAGAGATCGATCCCGAGGTGAAGGAGAAGGCTCGATCCGGGTGTTCTGCATCAGCCAACTTCATCGACTTCTGTAGAAAATCCGAGACTCCTTATGCAAAAGTATTCAACATAGAAGATGTTCATATCTTCGTCCTCTTTCATCTCCAGCTAACGGCACTCAATTCCGACTTTCCGTTTGTTCGTGGTGATTGCTACACTGAGGGCACGCATCCAGGTTCTGTTTTCTATATCTGCCCAGTTTCAGAATTTTTACAGACTTCTAAAGGAGGATTTCGGAGAAGTCATCAACATAGGAACTCTTCCTCTCTGAGTCCTCTGTCTACTCAAACAAACAGAACTCGATTCTTACATTGGGGTCTTCCGTAGAATCCTCTGCACCAAAGTCGCGCCAGAAGGGTGCAAAGGCTACCCGAACCGGCCTTCTTCAACCAACTCGGCTTCAACTCAAGCCGATACATTCCATAAGCTTTCTCAACTCCCTTAACTCAGTTTATTTATTGTTTTAAAGCATCTTTTAGTTTATTTACATTATTTTTACATAATCAAAAAAATACAAAAAAGGGGTTAGGACTCGCCCCAATCCAGTGAGTTCGATTCCAATTTCTTCTTTCTCATATTCTCTCTACAGTTACTACACTTCCCATAGTTCTAATCATTTTCTTTCACTTGGTTTATTGTTCTAGTTGCACAGGTTTATCAAGCTAGCATCGGTTGGAGACTCTTCTTCATCGTCCGGCTGAGGAAGAAGAAGGTTGAACCCATATCCCGATCTCCCGCGCTAAGGTACAAGGTCAAATCAACTCATCTCTTGTTTTTTATTCTATAAAGTGGAGCCCGCGGCTCCTAGTGACCACATTTTTCATGTTTTAATTTCATCTCCTCCTCACTCTCCTCCCACATGACCCGAACCATCTCCAGTGCTCGAGCGACACCATGAGATGAAAGTTCGGGAATCAATGTGAGTGTGGGATCGAGGTGAGGACATTTTACCACTTTCCGAGTGTTTTCCGATTCACTCCCTTTCCCATATTCCATCTTTCACTTTCTCTTGAGGTGCCGATCCGGAACCCATTTTCGGAGTCAACAAGCCCTAGACCCATTATGTGAGCCATGGGAATCAGGCTGTCACCCACAACCCAATCCTCACAAGGACCTATCTTGTAACCTTGATTGGATCAGCACCTATTTCGACTCTACTCCGGCACCAGTTTTGGGACCGAACCAGCACTTGTTTTTGAGCTTCAAGCCAACACCTGTTTTTAGCACCTGTTCTTGCACTTTGTCCTTGCTGTAGAAATGGGCTAAGTGGGACTCAAAGAGGCTGGAATGGGCTGGTTTAGGTGCTGGTTTGAAGGGGTTGTTAAAGGGGACTGGTTTGGTGATGCACAATGGGCAAGGGGATTGAGGGCCCACCCGAGTAGTGTCTGCTCATCTGGCAGATTCTGAGAGTCTCAAAGCATCAACCCTCACCTTAAGCTCTAAAGGGGAAGAGAAATAGATATTAAGAGTCTTTTTTGGGGCAAGCACAAGGGGTGATTGAGTAACACCGGGGCTGTTTGGGTGACCTGATTGGGTACAGGTTGAAGGGCACACAGGGGGCTGATTGTGGATGGTTTTAAGGTCACACAAGGGGCATAATTGTAGATGACTTTAAGGGTACTCAGAGGGACAGGTTATGGATAAGTTTTAAGAGCAATCAAGGGGCCTGATTGTGGTGCTTAAAGGGTCTGAACATTGGGGCACATGGGGGCCTGATTGTGAACAGGTTTAGCGGGCACTCAAGAGGCCTGATTATTAAGAGTTTTAGGAACACTCAAGGGGCCTGGTAACACAAAGGGCTGTTTAGGAGATCAACTAGGCTGTTATTGTAGAGGCCAAATGGGGGTGTCCAATGGGGCCATTCGCAGGCCGTCTATGGGCTATGCGCACATGGACAGCAAGGGACCTGAATTTGGACAGCAAGGGGTCCAAAATGTAGGTTGAATTGGAGTGCTCATGACACTGTGGATGGAGGCATTGTGAATGGACAGGGAGGAGGCTGAAGGGTAGAGAAAGAAGAGGGGAGGAAGAGAAACGAAGTGCTACATCTTTATTTCTCTAGTTACCTTGTTTCATTTCTCTTTTTCTCTTGTGCTGCAGGTGGTGCAGAAGATGGGAGGCATGTGTGCCCTTCTTCTCCTTCTTTTTTCTTCTTCTCTCCTGTGCAGATGGTGCTCGAGAAAAAGATGAAGTTTCTGTTGGTGTGGGGCCTCACCATGGATGAAGAAGCCTGTTGTTGCTGCTGGAGTTGGTGCAAAGGTCAGCTAGGCTGGCTGCACTTCCTGCTAGAGCACCTGCTAGAGAAGACCATTTCTTCTTTTTCTTCTTCTTCACTTAGCACACCACAAATGGGCTGGAGAGGTTTCTGACTTGATGCTAAAGACGTCCTAGCAAGAATAAAAGAACTTGGAGCAAGGCTGAGGGCCACCAAAGATAGAAATGGGCTAGAGCAGAGCTAGCGCACAGGTGTGCTGAGCTAGCGTCAGTGTGGTGCACCATCTGAAGATGAGGACGATGCTGAGGGGTTGAGAGTCCTAGTGCCCAAAGATTTTTATTTTTACAAGACTTTTAATCGGGTAAAGGACACCTAACCATCTAATGGGTGTAAGATGGCATCTGGCGCACCCTTCCCTATCTTTTAGATGATTGTGCACACATGCCAAGTGAGAATGGGTTGAAATTCGACCAATGCATGCCTATATGATGGTTGAGATAAGCCTTAGTTGATAAGGCTAAGATAGGACCTGGATATAAAGGTCAGCTGGGTGTGTGTAAGGTGAGCTGTTGGCGCACTTGCCTTGATCTTGTAGAATGTTGAACGCACAAACCAGCTAGGGATGGGCTAAATTTCAGCCAAAGGATGGCTAGATGATAGGATAAGATGATGTGTCAAGGATATTGGTGAATTAAAATGAAGATAATGCCTTTGGGGATAGTGATAATTTAGAGATAGGATAAGAGAGCAAGAATCTCATCTCGTAAAGAATTTTTTAACCAAAAGGACTCCAATCATTGGAGGAATGTGGGCAAGGAAAGAGGTTGCCAAAATCAAGTGAGATTGAAGGAATTTCAGCCAACAGATGAGGTGTTGGACATAGGAGATGAAGCTCAATCCAGTCTGTCTATCTAGATGCTCCCGATCCGACGGTTATCAATAATTCTCGTCAAAATCTGATTAAACACACCCGGACTTAAATCATAAAAATATTGGATAATCCTTGATGACCATTGATCTTATGCAACATCAAGATGTGTGGCTATTATACCTTGAATTGCATCATAACTTTTGATTTTATGGATTTCCCTTATCGGTGTGATCTTGGTCGTCAATAATGCCGAAAATTGCAATTGAGTACAATTAAATTATCCCATTGGCAAAATTTTATTTTTTATGTATCGATATTCTTGAGACTAAAGTCTTGGACCAAGAAATTGAAATTTTCAGCCCGTAGGTCGATCCGGGAGCTGATCGGACCATTATGCCCCTAGTGTCATTTAATACGAACTTTGGCTAAATATGATATTCCTTGCATACTAGCAATATCTAATGCTGAAAATATGATAAAGTTGGAATTTTGTGATTGAGTCCCAACTTGTCTATAAATGCCAGGGAAAATGGTCATTTCAGTCTTTCAGTATTTGTTTTCCATGTTTTGGGCACTGTTGTGATGCCCTCGACTGGGGCTATGCTGAGCACATTATTTTGGTCATTTGTAGCCTGTCAAGCTATGCTAAGGCATTTTAAGAGCCTATTTGTGTCATCTGTTCTTGAAATTTTCAGATCTAGGTCAGATTTTTCGCACCGGCTTTGGCATTGCTAAAATCTGTATTAAGCGAGCTAGGTAGAAAAATTTGGTGCCAATAAATGCCCTCCATAGGCACTTTCTTATAAACGGTAGTCAAGAAGGGCCTGTGTAAGTTGGCATCCGGTATTTTTTTAGCTCTATTCTTGGTAATCTATGCACTGCCTCAACTATATAAGCTTCTTCAGGACTGAGAAGGGTTTGGGCCCTTGGATGTGACAAGCCTTGTTTTTTTTTGTGGTTGCCTGTCCCCTTTACAACAGGCTTCAATCTTTATGCTTGGTGCATATGCGGTAATGTTAATTCCTACATGGTCCCCAACATGCAAATTCTTTGATGGGCCCCTCTACTTGTGTTGTTGTTGTGTTTATTTGTTGTTGTTTTTTTTTCTTTTTTCTTTATTGATCTAGCTGTCTCTTGCGAGATTTTTACCCTGATCAGCCCCTTTAATATTTTTCCTACATGTCTCTGGAGAGGTTTTCATGTAGTGGGGTCACTTGATTTTGCCTAGAGTGCCCTTTTAAGTTTTCACTCTAGCCAGGTTTTCTTTTGACATTTTTGCTCTTGACTGATCATTTTGGATGATCAGCCAAGCTTGTTGGGCATCTCTCTTTCTTTTTTTTGTTAGCCCCTTCTTTTTTTGTTTTGTTGTTTTATTTTTCTTAGGGAATTGAGGCTTCCCTTAAGCCATATGCATTGTTGGGTTTGACTAAGTGTGAATTTTGACTTAGTCTGTATGAAGTGTGAGTTTTCTTACTGAGTTTATGTTTCAACTCGTATAACAAGAGAATGGAGTGAGAATCTTTGTAAAATGTGAGTTTCAACTCGTGTAACAAGGGAAAGGAAATGAAGGTTCTTATTGAGTTTCGGTATCAACTTGTGTAACAAAGGAAACGATGTGAGGGTCCTTAGAAAGGCTTTTGGGGTTAAAGGAGATGTGATGGTTCTTAGAAAGGTTATTCGAGTTTGAAGGAGCTGTAATGGTCCTAAGAAAAGTTTTTGGTTCTAAAGGCGTTGTTGCAGCTCTAACGAAAAGTTTTGGTTTCAAAGGTTTTGTTGTGACCCTAAGGAAAGGTTTTGTATGCAAAGGAGTTGTAGTGGTTCTAAGGAAAGGTTTGTGAATTCCACAAGTGTTGTTGTGACCCTAAAGAAAAATTTTGGTTCCCAAGGTGTGAGGGCCCTAAGAAAAAGTTTCTTTACCTTTCAAAAGTGTTGTTGTCGCTATGAGAAAGAGTTTTGGATTCCAGGAACATTTGTGATCCTAGGGTGGGGATTTTAGAGAGCATTTGTAGTCCCAAGGAGAGTTTTGGTTCCATAGGTGCTGTTGTGGCCCCGAGGAAGAATTTTATGTTTGAAGGAGTTGTTGTGGTCCTAAGGACGGATCCAAAGAAACTATAGTGGCTACAAGGATAGGTTTGATATCCAAAGGAGCTGTAGTGCTCTAAGGATAGGTTTTCAAGTCTGAAGGAACTATTATGGCCCTAAGGACATAGCCAAAGGGGTTGTAATAGCCCTGAGGATTAGTTTTGTGTCCAGAGGAGCTGTTGTGCCCTAGGGACAAATCTAAAAAAGCTATGGTGTCTCTAAGGATAAATTTAATGCCCAAAAGAGCCATTATAACCTTAGGGATAAATCCAAAGGAGATGTAGTGGCCCTAAGGATAATTTTGAAGTCCAAATGAGCTATAGTGACCCTGAGGATAGGTTTTGTGTCCAAAGGAGCTGTTGTGGCCCTAAGGACAAATCTGAAGGAACTGTAGGTTTCCTAAGGATAGGTTTGATATCCAAAGGAGCTGTTGTGGCCCAAGGGACAAATCTAAAGGAGCTGTAGTGGTCCTAAGGATAATTTGATGTCCCAAAGAACTGTTATGGCCCTAAGGACATATCCAAAGGAGCTATAATGGCACTGAGAAAAACTTGTGTCCAAAGGAGTTGTTGTGGCTATAAGGACAAATCCAAAGGAGCTGTATTGGCCCTAGGGATAGTTTGGTGTCCAAAGAAGCTATCATGGCCCTAGGGACAAATCCAAAGGAGCTGTAGTGGGTCTAAGGATAATTTTGATGTCCAAAGGAGCTGTTGTGGTCCTAGGGACAAATCCAAAGGAGCTATAGTGGCCCTAAGAATATTTTGATGTCCAAAGGAGCTATTGTGGCTATATGGACAAATCCAAAGGAGCTTTAGTGGCCCTAAGGATAGTTTGATGTCCAAAGGAGCCATTGTGGCCCTAGGGACAAATCCAAAGGAGTTGTAATGGCCCTAAAAAAAAAATTTGTGATTTTTTTTGAACTGTTGTAATAAGAGAGTGAATTGATGTTTTTCCTGCCGGCTGTTATAACTTGAACAACAATAGAAGTGATCTTTTTTTATCTTTCTTTTTTTGTAAAACATTGATGTCCGATTGACTAGATATTCTTTTTTCTTTTCTATGCCGAACATGATTCAAAATGACAGTCTGGAAGATGAGAAGTCTTTTTTTCTTTGGACCACCAAAGATGGAGTAGCCAAGGTGGTGGGTTTGTACATCACCCAAAATAAGGTCCCAAACAACTTTGTGAATGTTTTTCTTGTAAATTGTCAAGACCGAAGTGGACAGGATGATGTGGAGGTTTTGTGGACCAACAAGACCTGAGTGGTCAACATGGTATAGGTTTGGATGACCTTTGAAACCATGCATATCAAGAGGATCATGACGGATTTAACTTTTTTGTGGGCCATGGGAACTGGCTAACCAAAGCCAAAGAAAGTATGTTTTTGTAGACCATCAAGATCGGAATGATCAAGATGGCATGTGTTTGAATTGCTTCAGAACTGTGTAGACCAGGAGAATCATGATAGAATGAACTTTTTGTAGGCCATGAGGGCTGAATAGACAAGCCGAAGGATGTTTTTTGTAGACCATTAGGATTAGAGTGATCAGGATGTCGGAGTGCTCATGATGGCTAGACTGCCATGGTCAAAAGAAAACCTAAGGTGGTAGAAACGTGTAAGAAGAAAGTAGGGTTGTCGTCACTAGAAGGAGGGCTGAAGTGGCAAGGATGTATGAGATCGGAATAGGATTTTACCCTTTGTCCTTTCCAAGGTGGAGTGTGGGGAATTCTTTCAAATTTTATAGGAGGGGAGGTGGTCTTCCTCATCACCTCAAGTATGGTTTCTTCGGCATATTTCTACTACAAGAGAGATGATCCTATGAAAGTTTTTTCATCATCGGCAACTCAGACCTTCTTCCTAGTAAAATTAGGGAGATGAACACACTCTCACCTTGTTAGGTTAGGGGCTCATCCTAGTTGATTGATTTTGTTTATTTTTTAATCAACTTGAATGCTTCTTTGTGGAGTTTTAACCTAGGCTAACCCCTTTTCAAATTTTCCTGTGTCCCATTGCGAGATTTTCACATAGCAGTGTTATCTAATTCTGCTTAGGGCATCATTGCAAGTTTTCACCTTGACTAGATTATGCTGATATTTTTACCTTTAGCCAATCATTGTGTTTGACCAACTAAGTTCATCAGGCTTCTCCATTTTTAGCCCATTGTCTTTTTTTGGAATAAGGTGTCCTATTGATTGGTTCCTGAGTGTCAATGTTGTTTTACCTTGACTCTGTGGTGGAGTTGAGGAGGGACCACTAGTAGGTCTCCCAAGTTGATAGCTTCATTGTGAATCATGGTTTTAACTAAGTCTTTGACGGGGAAGTAATCCTCAATCGGGTGCCCTATAGCCTTATGGTAGGGGCAATAGTTGGGTTCTCGGGTCCTTCTAATCTCAATGGGACATCTCATTAGAGGCAAGTGAATCCAATTGTTTTCCATGCACATGTCAAATAGTTTCTTTTGCATTTCTGTGGGAAAGAGTACCGCTTTAATGCACACTCTTCCCATGTGAGTCTTGTCGAAGGAGACATTGATAGGAGAGCCATGGTGGCATTCTTGCCTCCAGTGTTGTTGCTCCTCGATGAGGAGACATTGACAATGTTACCCCACGGGCTGCTGGTTGCTTGCTTTTTACATGCCTTGACTGAAACCTTCCCCTCGGTGGTTCACTAACACAAGGATGTTGTTATAGATGACACAAGGCAGGCTGAGGGTGACTTACTACGTTGTGTCTCTTCTCATGCTGAGATAGCCTCGAGTCGATTAGCTGCTCGATCTTAGTCATCTAAGAGAGATCCATGCAAACTTGGGGTGCTTGATTATGAGGTATCATGCATGCCTCATCTTTTAAATACTCCCCCGTGTTTGACTATTAATAAGTGACCGGCCACAGTGGGGCTGTCAAGGATGGCCCATCTTGAGTGACATAGGGCCTAGAAATCTGAAGGGCTCCTGGACTTTGAGTTTCATGGGTGGGAACAACCCAGAATTGGCCAAGATGGCCTTACGTTATTGATTTTGTTGACAGTCTGCCACTGTGAGGTTAAGTGGTGCACTCCCTTGTTGGTTATGTTGTGTTGTTGCTCCTGTCTTAGAAGTGCTACCTTCACCAAGGATGATAGGAGCATGTGAAGAAGATGGTACCACGATATGGCTATGGTTAATGTTTGAGCCACAGAAGATGATATCTTCCTCTTCAGAAAGCTCATTGGAGATAGGGGTTGTGCTGCTAGATTCATCGCCCTCATCTCCTTGTATGCGGGTCATGTCTTTTGTAGATTTGACCAATGCCTAGATGTTTTCTTGGATTAGTTCTTGAATAAGCATTTAAAATAAGAAAGAATCATGGACGACAGTGTTGATCCATCTGTACATTGTCCTCTAGCATGGCATGGATGATGTAAGAGAAGCTAGTGTAAAGGTGTGGTGACTAGAAATGCACCGTGTTAATGGTGAAGTTTGTTTGCTGCTGAGTTCTAATAATGAGGCTGTGGGGGGCTCACTAGTTATTTTCTAATGTCAAGGACCTCATTATTGATCAAAGACTCGATGACATCCTTGAACTGGTAGCAATTTTCAATGACATGCCTGACCATCCTGTGAAAAGAACAGAATTTAGGCTCCCCACTTTTTTGTGCATCATTGAGATGCTTCATTTGTGGCAAAATGATCAAATCATTCTTCATGAAGATGTTGAACAGCTTCTTTGAGTATTCTCAAATGAAAGAATATGGCTTTGCCATGTGTTCTGCCCACAAGGCCCGTGTCCTCAGACTGTTGATGATCTTTTGAAGAGACTTTGTAACATTTTTCATTTTGCCCCCAAGGTTATTATTCCTCGAGGAGAAGAGGTTTCCATCATGTTGACATTTTAGGAAACTCACTGCCTATCTTTCATCAGCCTCGACTTTGGTGTAGTCATCAAAGGGTTGTTGACAGCAACGGTAATGTTTAAGTCTTCAAAGGTTTGGATTCTCATCCCAGCACCTACTCCAGGATAAACTCATAGGTTCCTTTTGCATAGTTCGACTGCCTCCTCATTCAAAGAAAATTGGCACATTTCATGCATACATTTCTCCAGCAATGAATGTAGCCAACTATCGATTCATTCTACCCTTAGAACATAGTAGTCAACTCTACGAAGGTATGTGGATGCTTGAAAAAGCTGAACCTCTCAAGAATTTTCTTCTATATTGGCTAGTCGGCTACTAACCTAGGCTTCAAGTTGGAATACCACTCAAAGGTTGTACATGTCAAAGTGGTGGTGAAGTACCTTAGTAAGTATGATTCACAGTGGACCAATTCACCCATGTGTATAGAAAAGTGCCAAGTGCCCCCTGGGGACCCACTCCCATCAAACTTGGAACACTTGGGCACCTTAGGGATGTCAGAGGGAAGTACGGGTGCTAACAAGCCGAGCCGAGCCAAGTAGTATGGTGTTCAAGCTCGGCTCATTTATTTTACACGAGTTCGAGTGCGAGCTCAAGTTTTAACGAGTACGTTGAACCCTTGTTCAAGCTTGGTTCGTTTATTAATCAAGCTGAGTCGAGCTTGAACTCGAGTACTAGCTAGACTAAAATTTAATTCACATTCAACCTTAAGCTATATACAAACTCGTTTATAAAATTCAAAATCAATGAAAAATCATTTGTGAAACTCTAGATTTAGCTTATTTATGAAACTCAATCTAAGTTTAAAATAAAAATTTAAATTAATTAATATATTTAAGTGATAATATATAATTATTAATATCTATAATTTAATTTTTAAAAATAAATATGTACTATAATATTTAATTGAGCTACTCACGAGTTTATCGAGCCGACCAGGAGTCTATTCAAGTTTGACTCGTTTAATGAGTCGAGCTTTATTTTTTGTTCATGCTTGTTCATTTAACATAATAAACAAGCCGAGTCGAGTTTTTATCGAGCCAAGCTTCGAGCTACTTGTTGAGTGCATGTTCATTTGCACCCCAAGAAGGAAGTATGACATATTGGTGGTGTGGTGGGAACAGAACCCGGTAAAGGCCCCACCACACCATGTCCATCTTTCTACTGCGCAAGCCACCTGGAAATCATCTGATGTATCACAACCCATTGAGTGGGCTCCAAGGGATCTTGCAGTGGTAGAGGTGGTGGTTCTTGATACTAAGTGCAACAAAGACCTCATCGTCAATGTATGGCCTTGGGGCTGGCTGCTGGTAGGGCATGGTAGTGCAACTGGCATCTGGGTGACATGTGGCTTGTCAAAAGCCTCAATAGTACCTGAATATTGTGCCGGCTGAGACTGGAGCATATTAGCATTGGAGGGGAGACCCTAGAGCCATTGATTCTCACGAAAAAGGTCTTCTATTGTCAAGGTTGGAGGCATGGCCTCTCTCCCCTCATTCTGCACAGTATCCTCACTATTGTGAAGGAACACAAAATTAGTAACAGTAACAGGCTGTTGACTAGTATGGCTACGCGTTACAGGCCCGGAACGAGCTGTAGTTTACGAACCATCTAGGATGTCTGATAGAAATCTATGTCCTACAAGCCAACCATATATAATATTATTCTACATTTATAAAAATATCTCATTCAAATAATTACACAAATATTTATTACAAACTTTTATTAGATGTGAATATTATAATAAAATTCTTAATCAAATGTAATGATGATTAAATCATGATGAGATCATAACAAGATTAATCATCTAAAGATATTTAATTTAAATGTTCCTAGTCATAGGATTCTTAAAACGGGACATCAAGAATCTAGAAAGACTAGTGTATGTGATGTCTTCTCATGTGATGAGGATGACCTCTCATTGGTCATTAGTGTGGAGACATTGAGATGCACGTGCAGGTTCTCATTAGTTGAATGATTTCACTGAACTGACCGAATTAGAAATCTTGAATTGTATTTTACCTAACTATCGATCAGGATTGTCTATCATCATGGTTGCATGGTTGGACATTTGACCTGAGTCGCCAAATGTATCATCAATTTCTTTTATGCATTAAGTTCTTTCTATTCCATCCTCACTCTCCTTCCCACAAGATCCGAACCATGTCTTTGGTGCACGAGGGACGTCGAGGAATGAAAATTCGAGTATCAATGTGAGTGTGGAACCAAGTTGAGAGCTTTTCCGCTTTATTTTCATTTCTTTCTCATTCCCTCTTGAGGTGCCAATCCAGATAAGACAAACCAATTTTAAAAATCAATAGCTTTGTGGTGACTACGATCTATTTTACCTAAACTGTTCAGATCTAAAACATGTGTTTAGAACCGTAGACACATCCAAAGGTCTCTTACCAACATTTGTCCCGTAATTCTAATGTTTTCAATATCCCACCATGTCTTTCACCCCACCTCTTCTATTACCTATCGCAATCACCTTTTGTCAAGCAACATCTTTCATCTCTATCCCACTATGGCCTTCTGGCAACACTTTCTAGCTATTTATCCCACTATGGCAATCACCCGATTTTCTATCCCACCATGGGCACCCAATTTGATCATCATTCTTGCACCATCATTTATCCTTACGGTCTAATGATTGAGCCTTGACATTTGCTTTTCGGAATCTGTGGTCATTCTACTCCAAATCAAATCATGTTTTTTGAAAAACTTAAATGAATCTAAAATTCTAAATATGCTCGATTGGTATTCTTTTATTTTTATAAAAAAATCTTTTTTAAAACTTTATTTCATCACAGTACATGAGCAATGCAAAGATCTGGTTGCTAATTGATGATGAACCTACGAACCCATGATTCGAGGACTCCCGACCGCATTGGGGGTTGGGTATTCTTCTCTTGTGCCCATGGCACATCTCTTACCAATTGGACATTGGAAGATTAATGAAACATGGCAGTGATCAAAAAAACTTGAGGAGATTCTCTTAGCCAAATTTGGTTGATAAGCATGTTTATATCTACACCTTGATGCCACCTTTTCAATGCATCACTATTTCACTCCACTACATTCCATTACAATCCACTTCGCTTTGCTACATTTCTTTGCATTTCACTTCGTTGCACAACATACCAATCCCTTGCAAAGCCAACATCATGGCAAGGTAAGCTGTAGACATGTCAATTTGACCTTATTTGGAGCTTTAAATTTTATTTTATTGGCAACATCTCTTTTAAACTATTAAAATAAAGCTAAACCACCCTTTTGGACAAGTCGAGGAGTTTACTAGAAATATGAGGATGAGTTATGGATCCATAATCAAATTTGTGTTTGTCAAATGAGAGTTTATTCTAACTTCTATATTGCTCTTGATGGTCTCTACACCGAGGTCGCGTCCCCAAGTTGTGTGCCAGATTATGCTTTTCACGGCATCTCCTCTATTTGAAAATTTTTCACAGGACCCTGTGGATGTCCACTGAAGAAGTATTCAACATTAATAATCTTTCCCTCTAAGTTCTATTTTCAATGCAACAAACAGCATTCAATTCTGATTTCCCGTTTGTCCGCAGTGCCCCTTGGAAGTTAAACACGCAATTCTTTCTACACGCAGCCCCAATCAAGACCAATGGAGTGTATGCCCAGCCATTTGGCCACATCCTTGACCCAATTCACGATCTCCCTTTCTTTTTTTCTTCTCTATATTATCATTTAAATAAGTTTTTGGAAGCTTCATGTTAAAAATTGGTACCATCAAATGATGGCAATCCAACTTGTTGTCTTATACATCAAAACTTGCTATTTTTAGGCCAGATTTGTTTCCTCTTTAATTAAAGACATATTTTTGAACATCGGGAAGGTGATCCACAATTTTTCATCGCTCTATATCATTTTCGGTAAGTATTTGGAAGCTTCATGTTGAAGATAAGCACCATCAAATAGAGGAAATCCAACTTATGGTCAGATATATGAAAACTTGCTATTTTTTGACTTGTTTCTCATCCCCAATAAAGGGAGACTTGTTTGAACGACCTAAGGAAGGGCATCCCCATCCTCCAGCTTCTTCTCCACATGCTCCAGCCACCTTAGTCTCTTCCCAACCTCTCCAATTCCTCTTCTTTTCATTATGGTGGCCGGAAATCATCCCGGAGTGAAAGAGAAGCCGATCTATGCTCTTACATGCTGTTTTGTTGATCATTGGCTTCTATAGATTTTTGTGATTATTTTCCAACAAGGATTCCTTCAGAAGAAGTGTTCTTTGTCAATATATATTTTGTCTCCAGCAAACAATGATCAATTATGACATTTTTAAAGCTTGTGATGGCTTCTACACTTATGCTGCGCAAACAGATCCAGAGTCTCCTCTTCTCAATCATCATCTTCCCAGTCCATTTTAGTACAATTAATGAAAGATTCAGCCCACACATATTTCATAGAAATTGTTCCTTGGTGAGTCACATTTCATTTTCAACAAGAATCATTCAATTCTAATATCTGTGGTGCCCATAGCATGTCTTACACCATTATTACGTTGGGGATTTCCAGAACTTCACTGTCCAAGATATGACTTATCAGGTAAATTCAGATCAGCTCTTATAAGATTCATGTAAGGAATCAATACATAATAACGGAAAAATTTTGATTCCATAAAACCATGATCTTTGCCTTGATCGATGCCGAATGAGTAAAACCAGGAACCGAATATGAAGTAGAACGAGAGTACCTCATGGGATTTCTAAAATCCCTCACCATGGATGAAGAGAGGACATTCCTCCTTGCTGAAAAACCGTTCAAGTGTCCGGTCTCTAGCGGTATCCACACGATCTGCTTCAATAGACAAGTTCTCCCTTCCTTCGGGCCTCTAGAAACATTCCAGATCCAAGCTTGACCATGGGATATCACCTTCTAGAAGAGAGAGGAGGAAGAGAGGAGGCTTGGGACGTGCTCCAGCCCTATGGCTTGTTAGGGTTTGGCTTCATAAGCCATTTATATATAGAAGATGGAATTTTTCACAAAAACACAAAACTTTTATAAAATTGCGTCTATGCCCTCATCTTATTGACCATATCTATTGTGTGTGACCCACTAGGCCCAATAGTCAATTTGGTTGAAGCCTTAATTAATTTAAAAGAACAATTCCTTTAAATTAAATCAAAACCGTTATCCGATAACAGTTTTTACGGCTTTCTGATCATAAAGGGTACAAGCCACATCCTATGATCCCAAATGACTTTGGGGAGTTAAATAACATCCATTGAGCCTTTCCATCATCAATTACCACACGGATTTAAATCCTCGTTCATACAATGTCCGGGTCGGTCAGGGGTTCGACACTGACTGTCAACCCCTAAGTATTCCAACTCTATGAAATCTTGTACTCAGGAATGGATCAACTGGAAAACTCCTTTTCCAATTATCCTATCTACCTTAGCCAAGGATTTAGAGTACTATCCATAGGACATTCTCTCTCTCCTATCGAGAGTCAACGATCCCCTATTGTCCGCTCAATTGCCTCCACCAGGTTTCTCATATACCCAATCCATTAACTATATAGGACCACAATACTAAGTGATCCATCAGTCAATAGTCAAAGTACATAGTACGCCTGGCAAGACATCTTTGGCGACTCAGGTCAAAGATCCAACCGTGCTATTGAGATGTAAGAATAACCTGATAGACAGTTCGGTAAGATACCGATAAGGTTTTCTTAAATTGGTCAGTTTAGTGAACTCATTCCACTAATGAGCACCTGTGTGTATCTCAGTGTCCCCACCCTGATGACCAATGAGATCGGTCATTCTCATCATATGAGAAGACATCACACACACTAGTCTATATGGATTCTTGATGTCCCGTCTCAAGGATCCTATGACTAGGAACATTTAGATCACATACATCTAGATGATCGATCTCATTATCATGATCTCATCATGATTCAATCATCATTGCATGTGATTAAGGACTTCATTACGATATACGCTTCTAATAAAAGCTAGTAACGAAGTTTTGCCTATTTAATTGAATGAGATATTCCTAGAAATGTCGAATCATATCATATATGATTGGCTTGTAGGGCATACATTTTTATCAATTCAATCCAAATTCTCTTCACCTAAAATAACTCTTTGTATGTTTTATTTATTTTTAAATAAACTATAGCCTATTCTGACTTCCAAATTGTCTATGGTGATCATTTCAACAAAGTCACACAATCTGGTATTATTTCCAGTTTTTGTCAACTTCCAAAAATTCTACAAGTCTTTACGGGCATATTCTTTAGAATTAATCAATATAATATCTATTCTTATCAAGTTATCTATCCACATAAGCAAATAAACCTCAATTCCGACATCGGTGTTGTTCGTTGCAGTCTCTCTACATCAGAGTTGTGCCAGCCTACATAGAATCTGTCCAACCCGGTTGCCACTTTGCCTAGATTGTGTTGTATGTAATCATCCACATTATCTTTGTTAACTTTTCATTCATATCATTTAGTTGCGCAGGTACATCAAGCAAGTGATGGTTGAGGACTCTCTTTCATCGGCTGGTCAAAGAAGAAGAAGGTTAAACTTGGCACCTATTTCCTGTGCTAAGGTACACGGTCATTTTTCTTTTATTTCCTTTACATAAAGTGGAGCCCGTGGCTCCTAGTGACAACATATTTCAATTCCTTTATGCATTAAGTTTCTCTTCATTCCATCCTCATTTTCCTCTCACATGACCTGAATCATCTCTTTAGTGATTGAGCGCTGCCAAAGGATGAAAATTCAGGGATCAATGTGAGTGTGGGACCGTGGTGAGAGTTTTTCGTATTTTTCTTCCTATCTTTCTCATCTCTTCTTTGTAGACACGCCAATTTGGCCTGATTCAGAGCCTCAGACTCCTATTCCATTTGCAGTATCCTTTATTTGACCATTATTTGATCTAGATCACCTTGTGCAGATGAGCTAATGTTGGTGAAGACCCCCATAAGTTGGGAATGGACCAATGATTTCTAAAGTAATGTTGTAACCTTCAAAGTGAGAGCCGCGCATTAATCAATCGAAGGGGGTTTTCGACAAGTCATTTCAGTAGGCGCCGATCTATAATGGCTTTTTGTTACGACTTTTCAATCCATGTTCACATGGGTATCTCAGACCACATGTTAGGCCTTTCCAGTCATCACCGGGCCTTTTCGGGTTGTCGAGGTCAATCCTAGCAGTACATTGTCATCAACCAGGGCCACACAGCCGTTTTAGTCAATTTTAGGGTTTCCCGGTTATTCCCGGTCTTTCCGAGGATCGTCTCACGTTCACTGGGTTTATTGGTTTCTTTGATGATTTTAAGTGTTCCGATCATACCAAACTTATTCAGTTATCATTTTAAGTCATCCTGAGTTGACCTGAGTTTCCTCGACTGAAACCGCACCTTTTCGGATTACTACCTCAATTTTTAGCTTTCCACGGGAAGGTAAACTGGTAGTTAAAGCCCCATGCAAATGTCTCAGGAGTTATGTAGGCTGATTTACCAACTTGAGGAGATGCGGTTAAAGGCCCTCTTTCCAACACAACAAACGAGAGCCGAATTGAACGTCTTGTTTGCAAGTTACGACTCACGGAACACGCGCACAGGAAAGAGTGTACCGTCCCCTTGCCCCCCTTGAGGAGGGAGGGCGCAGCTGCGAGGGCACGGTCGGTTTTGGAAACAAGAAATCACCCCAATTAGCACCATCTAAACTAGTTTTTAGGAAGTTTCTCCCATTAAAAAACCGTTCATTTTGACCACGCCCCTGAGTCGGGGGCGCGTTCATCTTATCAACTGATTTTTTTAGCAATTTCCAGAAGCATCCTCATTTTTTTAGAAATAAAATGCCGAACGTGCCCCCGAGGTGGAGGCACACTTACCACGCCCTCAATGTGAGGGCACGGCCTGCGCACCCTCGGGGAAGCGCCCTCACCATGAGGGCGCGGCCTGCGCCCCCTCAACCCGAGGGCGCGGTCGGCCAATTTCCCTAATTTGCACCGGTTTCCATCCTTTATAAATACCAAGCTATTCCCAACAATCCGGGGTTACCACCCAGTCTCTAACTTGACCTGAAGTCATCCAAGCTCCCTCCCAAGGCCATCCTGATGTTCAAATCCGAGCCGACACTGAGGGATTGATCCCGAATTGAAGACGACGGCCCGATTTGTGCACTCTACATCACTGAACTTCATTGGCTTTTATAGAAAATTAGGGGTTTCTTCTACAAAAGTGGTCAATAGAAGAATTGTTCCTCTCCTCGTCCTATTTCATTTTCAGCTGGTGGCACTCGATTCTGACTTGCCATCTGTCTGTGGCAATTGCTGCACCAAGGGCATACATCCAGGTTATGTTCCTTATATCTGCTCATTTACAGATTTTCTATAGGCTTGTACAGATGTATTCTGGAGAAGTCATCAACAAGAGATCTCTTCCACTCTGAGCTCTCCATCCATAGAAACAAACGGCACTCAATTCCAACATCAAGGTCATCTGTAGAATTTTCTGCACCAAAGTCGCACCAGAAGGGTGCAAGGCTACCCGAGCCAGCTAGTTTCATTCATCTCGGCTTCAACTCAAGCCGTTTCATCTCATAAGTTTCTCTTAACTCAGTTCATTTACTTGTTAGAACATATTTTATTTAGTTTTTCATCATCTTTACATAACTAAAAATACAGAAAAAGGGTTAAGGCTCACCCCGAATCCGGTGAGTTCGATTCTGATTGCTTCTTTCTTTTATCTTTCTCTTTCAGTTTCTACACTTCTCCTAAGTCTAATCAAACTCTTCACTTGTTTTATTGATCTAAGTTGCACAGATTGATCAAGCTAGCACCGGTTGGACTCTCCCTCATCAGCCGGCCAAAGAGAAAGAAGGTTGAATTCATACATCATCTCCTGCGCTAAGGTACACACGGTCAACTCAATCTTGTCTTTTATTCCATAACGTGGAGCCCGCGACTTCTGGCGACCACAATTTCTTTATTCATATTCTAAGTTCATTTATTCCTCCCTCTCCTCCCACATGACCCAAACCATCTCCAGTGCTCGAGCGATGTCGTGAGATGAAAGTTCGGCGATCAATGTGAGTGTGGGACTGAGGTGAGGATTTTACCATTTTCCCAGTGTTTCCGATTCACTCCCTTTCCCCTATTCTATCATCACCTTTTCTTGAGGTGCTGATCCAAATCCCTTTCTCGGAGTCGACACTCTTGAGGTGGTGCTTCGAAATAACGACAAACTCGTATTCATAGTTGATAGCTTCGTGGCAACCACGGTGGGATCCTAATCTTAAGGATAAACAAAAAGACCGTGGTCGCCACAAAGCTATCGACTCCAAAATTGGGTCTGTTGTTATCCGGATCTCCACCTCATGAGGGTATGAAAAACATAGGAAGGAAAATGTGAAAAAACTCCCACCTCGGTCTGACACTCACATTGATCTCCGAACTTTTATCTCTCGATGTCGTACGAGCACTGACAAGATGGTTCGGGTCATGTGAGAGGAGAGTGAGGATGAAATAAAATAACTTAAAGTTTGTTGGAAATGAGATGATGTGGTCACCAGGAGCCGCGGCCTCTACTTTATGTAATGGAGATAAAAGATGACTATGTGTACCTTAGCATGGGAAATGGGTGTGTGGTTCAACCTTTTCCTTCTTTGGCCAGCCGATGAAGAAGAGACCTTAACCACCGCTTGCTTGATTGATGTATATCCGCAACTAATAGACAAAGAAGACACAAAAACACATGAAACAACGATTAGAACTGAGTGAAGTGTACTAACTATAAAAAGAGTAGCATGAAAAATAGCAATCGGAAAGAAACTCATTGGTTTTAGGTTAGCCTTAACTCCTTTTTTTATTTTTTATGATATATGAGATGATGCAAAAACTAAATAAAAATGATTTATAAATGATTTTGTATGAATGACGAATAAGTAGAAATTTGAACGGTTCAAATTAGAGTTAAATAGGTGAGTCATCGATCTGGCCAAACAGCACACAGGTGTGAACACACCCTTTACTTGAGGGCATGGTGGAGGATGAGAAAGAAACATCAGATTTGATCCTCATTTGCTGGAGACGAAAGATAACTCGACAGAGAACACTTCTTCTAAAGGAATCTTGGCCTGAAAATGATCAAGGAAATCTGTAGATGCCGATGATCAGCGAAGCAGCACGTTCTGCATAGGTCGGCTTCTCTTTCACTTCGAGATGATTTTCGGGCACCGAGACAAAAAGAGGATGAATTTAAGAGGTTGGGACAAGCCTAGGGTGGTTGGAGGATGAGGAGAAGAAGCTTGAGGATGGGGATGCCCCTCTAAGGTCATTCAAATGGGTCTCCCTTTTTAAGCAATGAGAAACATGTCAAAAAATAGTAAGTTTTGATATATCAGACCATAGGTTGGATTTCCTTCACTTAATGCTGCTAATTTTTGTCATCAGGCTTATAGAAACTTACCCAACTGATTTAGAAGGATTGAAAATCATGGATTACCTTCCCCCTATTTAAAAATATGTTTCCACTTGAAGAGAAAACAAATATGGTATAAAAATAGTAAGTTTTGATGTATAAGACAGCAAGTTGGATTACCATCATTTGATGGTGCTAATTTTCATCATGAAGCTTCCAGAAACTTATTCTTATAAGGTCGAACTTTTCAAAAGAAAAAAAAGGTGTCAAAGATGAGTAATGAACCTCACAAGTTTAAATAAATATGGTCTGTCTGAATGAGCACCCAAAAAATATAGAAAATAAAAAAATGTGCCAAAATATGGGAAATGACCCTACAGGTTAAAGCACCTGTCCAAATGTGTGCCACAAAAATAGGTTCAACAATAAGGAAGAAAAGTCCCAAAGAGGCTGAACAACAATGGGTTATTGGGTGCAAGTAGAGAAATCCCTCTCGACATCTCCAAAGCCTATCAAGGATTTCCTTATGAATTCTTCATTCTTAACCTCCCAGTATGTGGGTGGACCAACCAACTTAAATCTAAAGTCTAGACAATCAAAGGTTAAAAGCCAGAAGGATTCTGGGAAAGGAACTTTTTCTTTTTACACATGGTATCTATCAACAAAGCTAGAATAACAACCAAGTGACGAGGAATTTTGTCAATATTGGTTCTTCTCACCCAAAAAATTCTATACCTTAAAAACCCAAAAAAATTGGATATCTTCAAAACTCTAAAAAAATTTCAAATTGACTATTTTCAAAACTCCAATTTTTTTCAAAACCCTAAAACAAAATTTTCTTCAAAATCTCAAAATTTTGAATTGCAAATCCTAAAATACTTGTCACCATGCTTGGTTGAAATTTTCACATTTATGTTTACTTTCATTCTTTTGTATTTCAATTTCTTCATTGCAAATTTCCTGTTTTATTTCTACACCCTTAAGAAGGCTATCACCCCTTGACAATGGTCAAGGTAGACCGTGACTTCTATGGGGATAAGTCACATTGCAATTCTAATCTTCTTTTTCTATGTGTTTCAGGCACAAGGAGAACTTTATACCCCTTGACAAAGGTCAAGGTAGACTACAACTTGCAAGGGGGATAAGCCATATTGTCATTCTAAGCTCCTTTTCTGAGTGTTTCATGCACAATAAAAGAACTCTGCACAATAAGACGATGCTCGCCACTTCTCTCCCCTAAGGATTCTTAGGAGGAGGTGTCACCATTACCTTGGCCTCAACTTCACCGAGGAACTTTTTTCAAGATTTCAACAAGGTGATGCTCACCACTTCCCTCCCCAGAGAATTTTTAGGAGGAGGTGTTATCATGACCTTGGCCTCAACTTTGCCGAGGAACTTTTTCTTTGTGTCCTCATCTGGACACGTGAACACTTTTGGGAGAAGGCATGACTTCTCTTTGCAAACTCACCATTATCATTTCTTCTCTTAGCATATATTAAATGTATTACTATTTATTTATGCATTGATGTTGAAGACCGTGAGTACGAAGAAGACTAGATCCGAGATTCCCTTCATCAAAATCCACGACAGTCAAGTTATTCTTCATGCTCACGAATAAGTCAAAATTAAATATCAAGGGACAATGGTTCCCGATTGGGAATCCTAACCTCCGATGTTCAATCTATATCTTCAACTATCTTTTAATTAGTTTTGCATTAGTTGTTTTAAGCCCAGCATGCATCATATAGTTTTGCATTAGTTCCATGTATTCTTGCTTATCCTTTCTACATCCCTTTGTAGTCATCACATCCTCTAAATCTCACCAGGTCTCTTCATCCCATCATTTCATCCCAATTCTGATCTTTTTAATATCCCACCATATCTTTTGCCTCACCTCATCCATCATCTATCATAATCACCTTGTGTCCTACACTGCCTTTCAGCTTTATCCAACCATGGCCTTCTACAATACTTTCTTGCTACTGTATCCCACCGTGGTTGCCACAAAACTGTCGACTCCAAAAATGGGTTTGTCATTATCTAGATCACCACCTCAAGAGGAGATGAGAAAAATATGAAGGAAAATGCAGAAAACTTTCATCTCAGTCCCATACATTGATCCCCGAACTTTCATCTCTCGGCATCGCTCGAGCACCAAGGAGACGATTCAGGTCATGTGGGAAGAAAATAAGGATGGAATAGAAAGAACTTAATGCATAAAATAAATTGAAGGATGTGGTCACAAGGAGCCACGGTCTCTACTTTGAATCAAACAAAGTGTAGATTAAGAAAAGATGACCATGTGTACCTTAGAGTGAAAAACAAGTGTATGAGTTCATGAGTTCAACCTTCTCCTTCTTCGGCCGACTGATAAAGAAGAGTCCTCAACTACTACTAGCTTGATATAAACTTGTGCAACTAGAACAATGAACCAAGTGGATGAAGTTGATTAGGACTAGGTTAAGTGTAGAAACTGTAGAAGGGGAAGATAAGAAAATGAGCAATCAGATTTGAACTCACCAAATTGGGGTGAGTCCTAACCCCTTTTTTATTTTATTTTTTGATGATAAAAATGATAAAAAAATAAATTAAAATGATTTAAAATTCTTTAAATGAAATGGGAAAGAGCTAGAGAGTAGGATGTCTCAGATCAGAGAAAAAACTAACAAAAGACACCAGATCGGATGGCCTGTTCTTGGGTGAGTGCAGTAGTATCCTGCTGATGCAACCTCGGTGCAGAAGCTTCTACGGTTGACCCCAATGTCAAAATTAAGTGCCATTTATTTCTACAGATAGAGAACTTATAGAGAAAGAGATCTTATGTTGATGACTTCTTCAGAATATGCCCACACAGACCTTTAGAATTTTTGTAAGTAAATAGATGTAAAAATAAAACCTTGTTGTGTCTCCTCGATGCTGCAATCACCACAGACAACCGACATGTCAGAATTGAGTGTCATCAATTGAAAATGAATGAGAACGTAGAGTTTATTATGTTGATCACTTTTTCAACATGCATCCCAAGAATTCTATAGAGGCTGATGAAAAATATCAATGTTTAGAGCACGAATCGAGCCTCATTTCTCATGTCCGGGTAGATCTCTCACCAATGGGTTGGAGTAGAACATGGAAGAGAGCTTGGAGAAGTGCTTGGATGACTTCTGAATGTTCTAGATTGGTGTGACCTAAAACCTTGAGCCATCAATGACCTTTAGCAACCACCTATTTTTATTCCTTTCTGCATTATGTTTTTTTCATCTTCACTCTCCTCTCACATGACCTGAACTGTCTCTTCGGTGCTCGAGTGACACCGAGTGATGAAAGTTTGGAGATCAATGTGAGTTTGAGACCAAGGTAAGATTTTTTCCATGTATTCCTTCCTTCTTCCTCATTCCTTCTTGGTGGTGATCTAGATAATGACAAACCCACTTTCGGAGTCGACAAGGGCGTCTTCAGAAAACACCGGCCAATGAAGCACCAACCCCCTACTATGGGGCAGGTCTTGTAGGGTGCTGGATGCATGGACATCATTGTAATGATAATATTGTCACTGATGGGGTAGAGCAAATTGAGCTTTCGGCCATGCAAGGGTGGCCTTAGGCTGTTGCAGAATGTTGTAGATGGCTGTCGGTTACGGGCACAGTTGGGACTTCAGCCTATCCCTTGTCCAAATACGGTAGATGGTGAACCTTGCAAGAAAGTGGTTTCACAGGGGGAACATTGGCCTTAACAAGCCAAACCTTCTTGGGGACCAAGGCAGAGGGTCTGACACCTTGCCCCCGGTCAGCATGAGAGTTCGCTGTCCAGGACTCTCGGCGGAAAGAAGCTTGAATAGGGGATTTGCTCCCAATTAGCGGAGCTGGTCACCAAGGTTTAAAGTCAACGCTAAGGTTGACTGCTAGTGTCTTCAATATGGTAGACAGCTGCTGCTAGGTCTTCTTAGGCCGAACCGCTGATTGGCCTGCCAAGTGAACTATAAACTTCAAGGGGAGTTTTCACCCGATCGATTGAGTTAAAAATTGAAATGGTTGGTCGCGGAACCAACCATTTACATAGAAATTTTTAGAAGCAGGTGGCAGCACCTGCGGGTTCTCTTGAGCATGGACTGCTGATCAGTCCAAGGATGGAAGACGGGCTGAGGGCTGGTCCCTCACCCGGACTGTTTTCTGTGGAGCCACTGAACAGCTTGAGTCTTCAAGTTTTTGGAGGGCTGCCCCCTCTTTATAGCATTTCCAGCTGCTAGTTGGCCAGCCTTCTTCGAATAGGCGGAAGGCTGATGCTTCCCCCATGTAGCTGGTATAGCATCAGCTTTGGGCACAGCAAGGGCCCAAGAGTCATCCTCCAACGGGCTCAAAGTGGTGAACTGGTTGAGGATAGGTAGGACTATAAGCTGAAATCGGTGGTGCTTCTCCTCCCTAAGCTTGGAGGAAGTCTTAATGTTGGTGGTTGGACAGGCACGGTTCCAAGAGCACCATATATCACTGACCTCTAGGTTGCGGTAGGAGCCAAGTTCAAGCCAAATCTTCTGTGGACTCGGCTGAGTAGATGTGGGCGCAGGCATGGAGTTGAGGGTGGTTGTGTTTACTGAAAATGACCTCTGTGGAGAAGCCAGTTGAGGTGACTTCGAGAGGAAGGCCTCAGGGAGTAGCAAAACATCCTCAAAGGCAATCTGCAGTTACTAGAGGGGATGGACCTCCTCCTTAGTGGTGAACGGCTCCTCTAATGTGGCACCCAAATGCATGGGGTGCAGTATGACCTTTGGGAAGCATCTAAAGGTGATGCTGGCAGTGATGGCACCAATGCTGCAGCTGTTGACATAAGCCTCAAAGTAGCGGATGCCGCTGTTAAGTTCCATCTCACCTGCGAAAACAAACAGGTTAGACTTGATTAAAAAGTTTCTAAGAGATAGTGGATGTGCACCCTCTTAGATCGCTATGGTAGAGAGATGAAAGAAAAGAGAGGTCCCACCGGGTATGCCAATTGTGGGAACCTCAAGAAGAAAGAGCTTTCTTCTATGTTTTGAGAAAGAGAGTTTGTTTTTTGTATGTTTTGAAATATCGACGTCTAAATTTTCTATTAAAATAGGTGATAACCTATAAAGATACTACATAATCGAGTGATAATAAAAGAGTAAATAACTGAGGTTCAGGTTCTATGAAAATATTTTTAACCCCTCTCCATTGGATGTGCGAGTATCCAATGTTCATTTACATTGAGTAATTGCTCGAATACTATTGATTAGCTGACATAGCGACTTGTTTGACGAGAGTGTGCACATCCAAAAGGTATAAAGAACACAAAAGGCCCCAGCCTTTCGGGCCCGATGTAATGCAAACAACTTTGATTAAGTTTTGTTTGAAATCATTTTATGATTTGAAATGTTAATTTAAGTTTAGTTTGAGATGTTAACTTCATATTTCAATTTGACTTGGTTTTGAATAGTTGTTTGTTTGGGGTTTGTTACTTCAATTAATTGATGTTTATTTTGTTTTTGTTTGTACTTGAAATTTTAGAAGTGTTGATCAATTAGACTTGTTTAAGTTTATTTGATGTGTGTTGAGTCATTTTTATGTGATTTTTCTATATAGGTTGGTGTTTTAATATCAATTCGGGTGTGTTTAGTATGTTTTAAACGTTTACAAATTTGGTTCAAATTGATTAAGCTTAGGTTTTAGATTGTTAATAATCTGATTTCATATATTTTAGGATAAATTTTAGATGTTTTAATGTGTTTTTAATGTGTTCTTTTCAATTGGCTGTGAATTATTTGATTTGCACTTGCTTAAGCAATTGAATTCAATGGATTAAGTGCATTGAATCAAATTTACCAGATTGTATTAAATCTAATTTATTTTGAATGTTAAGGCTTTAATGACATGTTTCAAGTGTATTTTAAGGTTGGTTTGAATGTATGTTCATATTTAATTAAGTTAAATTTCAGATTTGGTTAACTCTTATTCAGTTTGCATCACATCTAGTTTGTCGGGCTAGTGTTGATGCCCGGTCACATGCAATCAACTTGGCACTTGAAATGTTCATTGAATATTCATGTCCATGTTGGAATACATTTGATATGGCAGTTCATATGCCATGTTCTCTGTTGTCCAATGTGAATGTGTGTTAATGTCCTTCCCTGGGTGTAAAATCTCACTTGACTGGGAAAATTTTGACAGCATGCCACCTTATTTTTTGATCGGTGTGGAATTTTTATTCGTCCTACATGACAGTCTTTTGACTATCTAAGTGGGTCCGTCTACAGTGGGAAGCATGTCACATGCCTACGTCGGGGTCAACATACCGGAAACATGTCCGAGCTTGCTGCCAAATGGTGCGTTTAGTTGTAGACTATCTCCATATTTAATTTTGGCATTTCGCACTTAGATTTAGTTAAGGTTTATTTTAAGTGCCCAAGGCCCAATGGGCTGGTCTTCATTTCTCATGGCCTAATTAGGCCGGTTTCATGTCAAGTCGGCCCTGTTGGCCCAATTCAAGCTTCATGTCTTCATGGCCTAGTTGGCCTGTTTTGCACCATGTTTGGATCGGAATTGAGAGCCACCATCCTAGCCTTAGACCCATCATGTGAGCCAGGGGAATCACACTGTCACCAAAAACACGGTCCTCACAAGGACCTATCTTGTAGCCTTGATTGGATCAGCACCCGTTTGGACTCTACTCCAGCACCAGTTTTGAGAATGAACCAGCACTTGTTTTGAGCTTCAAGCAGACACCTATTTTTAGCACCTGCTCTTGCACTTTGTCCTTGCTGTAGCAATGGGTTAAGTGGGCCTTAGAGGGGCTGGAATGGGCTGGTTTAGGTGCTGGTTTGAAGGGGTTGTTAAAGGGAGTGGTTTGGTGATGCACAAAGGGCAAGGGGATTGAGGGCCTGCCCGAGTAGTCTCGGCCCGTCTGGCAGATTATGAGACTCTCAAAGCATTGACCCTCACCTTCGGCTATAAAGGGAAAAAGAAAGAGACATTAAGGGTCTGCTTTGGGGCAAGCACAAGGGGTGATTGAGAGGTAGCACAAGGGCTGTTTGGGTGACCTGATTTGGGTACAGGTTGAAGGGTACACGGGGGCCTGATTGTGAATGGTTTTAAGGACACATAAGGGACCTAATTGTGGATGACTTTAAGGGCACCCAGGGAGCCTAGTTGTGGATGAGTTTTAAGGGCAATCAGGGGGCCTAACTGTAAACAGGTTTAGGGGGCACTCAGGGAGCCTGATTATTAAGGGTTTTAGAGGCACTCAAGGGGCCTGATCGGGGGCCGTACAGAGGGTTGTTTACGAAATCAACAAGGCTGTTCATGTAGAGGCCAAATGGGGGTGCCCAATGGACCTGTTTGCAGGCCGTCTAGGGGCTATGTGCACATGGACAATAAGACACCTGAATTAGGATAGCAAGGGGTCCAAAATGGAGGTTGAATTGGAGTGCTCATGGGACTGTGGATGGAGGCATTGTGAATGGCCAGGGAGGAGGCTGAAGGGTTGAGAAAGAAAAGGGAGGAAGAGAAATGAAGTGCTACATCTTTATTTTTCTACTCACCTTGTTTCCTTTCTCTTTTTCTCTTGTGCTGCAGGTGGTGCTGAAGATGGGAAGGATGTGTGCCCTTCTACTCCTTTTTCCTTCTTTCTTCTCTCTTGTGCAGATGGTGTTGGAGGAGGAATATGAAGTTTCTATTGGTGTTGAAGGCCTCACCAAGGATGAAGAAGCCTGATGTTGCTGCTAGAGTTGGTGCACAGGTTAGCTAGGCTGGCTGCACTTCCTGCTGGCGCACTTGTTAGAGGAAGACCTCTTCTTCTTCTTCTTCTTCTTCTTCTTCTTCTTCTTCTTCACTTAGCATACCACAAATAGGATGCAGAGGTTGCTGACTTGATGCTAAAGACATCCAAGCAAGAAGAAAAAGAATTGAAACAAGGCTGAGGGCGCACCAAAGAGATGAATGGGTTGGAGCAGAGCTGGTGCACAGGTGAGCTGAGCTAGCATCGGCCAAAGCCAGATGGGGGGCCTTTTTATAGAGGATTGGTGCACCATATGAAGATGAGGATGATGTTGAGGGTTGAGGGTTTGAGAGTCCTAATGCTTAAAGAGTTATATTTTTTACAATACTTCTAATTGGGCAAAGGAGACCTAACCATCTGATGGGTGTAAGATGGCATCTGGCGCACACTTCCCTATCTTTTAGATGATTGTGTGCATATGCCAAGTGGGAATGGGTTAAAATTCGACCAAAGCATGCACATCTGATTGTTAATATAAAACTTAGATTATAAGGCTTAGATGGAATATGGATAAAGGTTAGCTAGGGAGAGTCCTAGTGCAAGAAGACCTCCCATCAGCTAGTTGTGTGTAAGGTGAGCTGTTGGCACATCTGCCCCTATATTGTAGGATGTTAAGCGCACAAACCAGCTGGGGATGGACTGACTTTTGGCCAAAGGATGGGCATCTGATGGGATAAGATGATGTGTCAAGGATATTGTTGAATTAAAATGAAGATAATGCCCATGGGGATTGTGATAAGTTGGAGATAGGATAAGAGAGAAGGAGTCTGATATCATGAAGAATTCTTTAACCAAAAAGACTCCAATCAAAGGAGGTGTGTGGGAAAGGCTAGATGTTGCCAAAATTAGGTGAGAATGAAGGAATTTTGGCCAAAGGATGAGGAGTTGGATGCATAAAATGAAGCTTAGTCCAGTCTGTCCACCTAGATGCTCTCGATCCAACGACTATCATTAATTCTGGACGAAAATTTATTAAACACACCCGGAATTAAATCAAAAAATATGGGATTCCTAATGACTATTGATCTTGTGCACTATCAATATGTATGTCTATGATACTTTGAATTGCATCAGAACTTCTGATTTTACCGATTTTCCCGATCAATGCGATCTTGGCCATAAATAATGTCAAAAATTGCAATTCAGTGCAATTATCCCATTGCCCAAATTTTATTTTCCATGCATCAATATTCCTGAGATTAAAGTCTTGGACCAAGAAATTGAAATTTTCAGCCCATGCCCCTGGTGCTGATGGGTCGATCTGGGAGCTGATCGGATCATTATGCCCCTGGTGTCATTTAATACGGACTTTGGCCTGATTTGATATTCCTTGCATGCCTTTCCAGCCGGTGGTTAAATTTTTGATCTGTTTCGAGTGTTGTCCAGCTCTATCTAATGTTGAAAATATGGGAAAGTTGGAATTCCATGATAGAATCCTAAATTGTCCCGAAGTGTTGGGGGCAAAATGGTCATTTTGGTCTTTAAGTATATGTTTTCCCCGTTATGGGCACCGCTGCGAAGCTCTCAACCAGGGTTATGCAATGAGCACATTATTTTGGCTATTTGTAGACTGTCAAGCTATGCCAAGACATTTTCAGAGCCTATTTGCTCCATCTATTCTTCAATATTCAGATTTGGATCAGATTTTACGCACCAACTTTGGCATTGCTAAAATCTGTATTAAGTGAGCTATGCGAAAAATTTTGGTACCAACATATATCTAGAAATTTGATGCATAATCCCTGATCACCGCCACTTGAAATCACAAGACCAACTCCTTTGGTGCATCCAATATGGAAGGGTGATGTGTCCAATCCCAATGGACATGCGTGTCCATCCCACTATGCACATTCTGAGTGGTGGGAACATTGAGTATTTTGATTTTCCCACCTTATGATTGAGCATGAACCCTAAGTTAGATGCATCTGGTCAACCTGAATGCATCCTATTTAGGGTAGGCATCCAAGCATTTCCTTCAATTGAATGCATCTAGTTGACCAGAAGCATCTTATTAAAGAAAATGGATTTGAATTTGAATCTACCACTCACCAACTTTATGAATAATTTATGATTTTCTTCAATTGAATGCGTCTGGTCAACCTGGACATGTCCATTTTAAAGAAGGGGCTACTAATTTAGAGCCTAGGTCTCCCACGTCATTTAAATCCCTTGCGCTATTGTCAGGCTAAAGCATCTAGTCAACTCGGATGCACAAAATCAATGGTGGGTTAATTGCCATTGATCCCTCGTATAGAAATTCAAAATTCTTCATTATACGCATCCACTTAGCAGACATCTCTTAGATTCATCTAGCTAACCTAGATGTGTCTGAAAGTACAATTGATCATTAATTGACCCTACTCTTCCTCAATCCCTTATAAATAAAGGAATGCTTGACAAAATGATGGCCTTCTCTGGGACTTCAGAACTTTTTACTCCTACCTTTTCTTCTCCCTATATTGGGTAGTCATTCAAGAGATCAATCTTCATCCAAGAGTCTTCCGGTGGTTTACTCACGAGGTTACATCATCATGCCTCTTAAGTATTGGGGTTATCTCTTTTAGGCCGGCTAGCAGTCTGAACTCTTCTTCTCCTTTTCAAGTGAAGAGAAGGGACCACTTCTAAACAAGTTGTACTTGCTAGGAAGTATATCTTCATTTCATTCTAGCATTTTTTATTCTTCATATACAAAGCATATTATTTTTCATCATAGCATACTGTTTTTCATCATACATACACACCAAAACCACCAGAAAAAAGGTTAGAAAGCTAGCCCTAATCATGTTCATCATGCACCACTTGCCTTATGAACATTTCCCTTATGGGTACGACACCCACCATTAGATATCATTGCATCATTTTATTTTGAATTTTCAGGAACTATAAGATAACGCATTCGGATCCAGACGTGTCAAGAAAGAAAGAAGCTCAAAGAAGAACCCTTCTTCTCTGGCTAGCCAGTGAGGAAGAAGCCTATGAACCCAACCACAATCTCCTTTTCATTAGCACACAAGTCATTTTTTATTTTAGTTCATTTTATAGCATTTTGCTTTCTACTTCTCTCTCTATCATTCATTCGGAGCCAATCCACGCCAACCACAACACCACACACCTAGCACTGTAAAATGCATGCCATAGATTTACACACTAAGCTTGTAAATAGCATCTATAAACTAGATGAACTCTCATGTGAATGTAACTCTGGACAGATTCCTAACTCTACTAAATCATTTATGGAGTTTAGGTTGTCTTTATCCGATCTTGATAGGTTGAACATATCAAGAATATTGTTACACACATTCTTCTCAATATACATGATATTCAAATGATGATAGACAATAAGAGAAGCCTTATATGGTAGTATTTCAAATAAAATACTTATTTTCTTCCAATTCTTGTTCTTGACAAATTATTTCTTAAGTTCTCAAATTCTTTCTAAAATGGTTTTTCAAATCCTAATGAGTCAATCTTCTATTATTGTCTCCATAACTCATGTCCGGTTAGCATCTTTAGAGTGTCCCTCTCACATCATCAGCCATCAAACAAATGCCTACACTGGTGCTTTCTCCACCAATATGCTATGGATAAGAATTGATGATATCCAATAACATTGTTTCCAACTATGAACTAGTTGAATTGAGTATGTTTTCTCATTATAGACTAGATATGCCAATTTTCCTTTGGTACTCTATCTCGATAGATCGGCATACCATAGAAAATCATTTATATTACCTTGCAATAAGGCTCTCATGAGAAAATTCTCTTTCCTTAAAACATTGTATGTGTCTTCAATCTAATCTATCATAAGTACCTTAACTCGTCCATCAATGGCTATAAGTATACATCAATATCATTTCCAGGGGCTTTGGGGCCTAGTATTAAACATGAAATTATTGTGCATGCCGCTTTTATAGACATCCATGGTAGTAAATTATAAACTACCATAAAGACATGTCACACACTATACTTTGAAGACATGTTGTCAAATATATTAAAAAAATCAATGAACAAACCAAGTCGAATATTGTGTTTTCTTAAATGCAAAATCAATATATACTTCATTCACTCTTTTCCAAGAAGGAGAATTAGTAGTATGACACATTTCACCTCTTACTTCATAAGAATGTGGCATACTATGTCATGACATCCTCTTAGCAGTGTTCATTGATATAAACAAATGTTACAACTTATCTTTTAGTAGAAAATAATGTAAAATCTTCAATGCCACCTTCTTACTCTTATGTAGGTATGTAATTCTATCTGCATTCTCTTTCCAATAGAGAGCATAGTCATTCTTACATGCATCTATTTGTTTGTAACTAAGTCATAAGCAATTTTTTTAAGTTTATATAAAGTGTTAGAAGCACTTTCATCTTTAGGCAATACATATTTAAATAAAGACAATATATTATTTATACATTTTCTATTTAAACTATTTGATAACTACAACTAAATTAACTTTAAAATAAATTTAAGTTAGATATTTTTGTGCAACCTTCATACAAAGGTGTTTTGCAATCTCTTAATAAAAATAATACTTGTGTGTTTTTATATTTGGTGCACCCTCATTATGTCTAGATGTTTTCTAAACATTTTGAATATCTTCAAGCATTTCTATCACTTCAACATTAACATTTTAATCTTGTGATTTATTTAATTGAATTTCATATTCGTTGCTTAAATTAAGTTCTCTTTCACCATGACTTATCCACATTTGATAATTTAAGTATATGTTATCATGTATTAAATGTTCTTTAACTACATGTCATTTTAAAATAAAAGTGTTGCAACACTGTTTACAAAGACATTGAATTAAATTTTTTTCATGTCCATGTCTAAATCGGGTCCTACATTCATGAAAAGCATAATCTAGAAATTTCTCTTTTCTTCGAAGATACCTACGATTTAATCCATTAGGGATATCTATCCAAGACTTGCCTAAGCTACCCATCTAGATTAAATTGTTCTCAAATAAATATAAACAAATATGTATACAAAAGCAAAACAATTATAAAAATAAAAAATGATCTACACAAAATTGTACCTCCTCTAGAAGAAGTAAGTCTCAAATGAGAAAGTCGTTTAAAACTTGTTGAAAATAAAAAAGAGCAGAGATGAGATAAACATTCGATAAGATTGGCATTCAAACACTTTGCCATGGATTTCGATGCTACTACCAGTTTGGATTGGTCTAATCGGTCATATTTTGGGTTCTTATCTCATTGTTGGAGATTTGTGGCCATTTAAGCCAATCCAAAACAAAACTTGTTAGGATTGACCATACTAGTGCTGACGTCATGGCCTTTTTTGGGGGTTCTAAGGCTTTAATGGCCAATTCAAACTGGTTTCTGGTTTTAAATAGTTTGTAAGGCCATTATGGCTAATCAAAATCAATTTTTGATTTTAATTAGTTTGTAATTCCACCCAAGTTATTCGCTTTAGGAATGTGAATGGTTCAATTTTATCTGGTTTGGACCATTTTTTCCAATTGAATATACTCATCAAACCAAACTAAACCATACCGATTCAATTCCATTTAGTTTGGTTCAAGCAAAATCAAACTGATTCAATTCTGTTTAGTTTGTTCAAATTAAACCTAGTCCTCGTACAAATAGTTTGATTTTGCATTAAACATCATCATTTTGCAGCAATATATAAATAGGAAACCAAATATGCAAAAATCAAATCATTCAATTTTCTTACATAGGTGGTTTTCGATTTTTTAAGACCACATTGGGCTAAGAAAATTGATTTGAGTTTTGAAGACAAATAACAATTAATGGACAATCAATCAACACCAAATACAAAAACTTAAAAAATTTAGTTAAAATTTAAATAAATCATAACAAAGTAAATATAAGTAACCCTTAAATTACATGCTTAACATCTTCTTAACAATTCTCAAGATATTTTTAACAATATTAATATGGTTAACCCCTAAATTAAATGCTTAACATGTTAAACCCACAACCTTAAACCGTAAACAATTTTTTAAGTTTTTATGGTTGGTTCAAAATTTTAAAACCATTTAAGTCAATTTAAACTAAAAATCATTTGGATTGGCCTAACTAATCATGTTTTAGCCCAATCCAAATAAAATCTAAAAATCCTATATCGGTTTGTGTCTTAATATGGTCAATTAAGGTGTTAATTAATCTAATAGACAAATAACCAATTGATACATCATTCAACCAATTAAAATTATATTTTCATCAAGTTTTCTTAAAATCAACACTTCAAATACCACATTCAACTAACCACCCTTAAACCGAATAAATTACCAAACAAATTACCCAAGCAAGATAAATCCCCACACAAAACAACCATGAAACATGGAAAATCATAAATATCATACATAGAAACTCTTAAACTAACATGTTAGAGTTATCAGGTACTTAAAAAAGGAGGAGGAGGTCGGCAACGTAGGTAGCAAGGCAAAGGGGTGTCACGGGCAACAACCTAGGTAGTGAGGCAGAGGGGGACACCAGGGGCGACAGTGCAAGCAATAAGATAGATGGGGATGACCAACAATGCTAGTGTCCGTGATGCAGGAGGCCGGCGGCGATGCAAGTGGTGGCGATGACAAATGGAGGGGAAGAACCCAAGAGATCAAGAAAGAAGGAGCAAAAAGGACAAAGGAAGAAGGGGGCCACAGGTTTTAAAAAACAGTGATTGGTACAAGTTTGGTTTTAAGCAATGGCTATAGAGCCATCGTCATTGGTACATTTAAGTACAATGACGATTATAACGATGATGGTTTATATAACCTGTTTGGTTAGATATCAAAAATGATGCTATATTAATATTGATATTGATATTTCTAAAAGATGGAGTATCAATATCAAAATTGATACAAGTTGACATTTGTATTACATAACATGCGATGTTTGTACTATAAATTTCATAATTGATACTATTAGCCAAACACCTCAAGATGATTACCAAAAATATCAATTTTAAAATCAATAGTGATAGAGATGTCCAATAATGTTACCAAACAGGGCATTAAGTAGTCACCAATTCTAACTGACCATTCAATGGTGAGATGGGGGCACTGGTGTAATAGTCAACAATAATGGCTTGGTAAAACTGTCACTACTAACTCCTGTCAAGTGAGGTCTGGCAATTTTAACAACTAATGTGACGACTTAAGTTGTCTTGAGTAAGATATCTCACGATGGCTCTTTTTAGTCATCACCGTTAACTTATGTCCTGTTTGGTAACACTATTAGGTACCTCTATTATTATCAAATTTAAAATTGATATTGATAAGAACCTTTAAGAGGTGTTTGGTTAATTGTATTAATTTTAAAATTTATAGTGTAAACAAAACATATTATGTAATACAAGTGTTAACTTGTATTACTTTTGAAATTGATACTCCAACATTTGAAAATATTAATATCAATATTGATATATTATCAAAAATGAAACTCTAATCAAACAGGGCATTAGTGTGTGATGATAACTTTATTGGGAACAGCCTAAATCATCATGACTAAAATTAATAGAGATGGCTTTGGGAAACTATCGTTATTAAGTCGTCTCTAATAATATCTTTTCCTTTAGTGATAAATATGGCAATCAAATGCACAAAAATTTTCCTTTACTGAGACGCGACACATTTTCATATGATATATCACCATTCCCTTGGGCCCTGTTTGGTAACACTATTTGACACCTCTATCACTATCAATTTTAAAATTAATATTCCTAGTAATCACTAAGAAGTGTTTGGTTAGTAATATCAATTTTAAAATTGGTAGTGAAAACAAAACACATTATGCAATACAAGTGTCAACTTGTATCAATTTTGATATTGATACTCTAACTTCTAAAATTATCAATATCAATATTGATATAGTATCAAATTTAAAACTCTAATCAAACGGGCCATTGATCAGTGTCGAAGTCGAACCATCGTTTAAATTTTCCCTATACCCATCACACTTACTCAGAGTCACGAGTACCTACCGATGGATCGACAGCAGGAAGAAGTCGTTTGATTCAGCTCGATGTTAACGAGACGACAACCACAACACGATTCGGAGTGACAAATCCAGCCAAACACCAATAATTGTTTTCCTAATTCCTAAACACAGCTGGATTCGTAAGTACCGGCGAAGGGGGAGGGAGGAGGGGACTTAGCCATAGAAGCCAGTTTGGCTCCACACGGCGTCGCGCACCCTCCTCATGTCGCGCCCCTTCAGCGTCCTTCCCACCCCCTCGAACACCGAGTTTGTCACCGGCCGCCCGTTCTTCGCGTACGCCCTCGCCAGGTACTCGTGAGGTGGCACCCACTCTGCCCCGTCTCCGACCTCGTCCTGGCCATGCAGCGATCCCATCGACTCGACACGGAGGATCCGTGGGCAGTCCGGCATGCTCGTGGGCAACGAAGACGCAACCTGGTGGCGCTCGCTCTTGGCAGGACCGGAGTTGTCCACATCGCGGTACTGATGGATAACCCTCACGGTGTGCTTATCGTCAGCAGTGGCGTCCTCGAACACCAGGGACAGACCGCCCATGCGGCGATCCTCCCTGAACCGCTGCATGTCACTTTTCCCCGTTTCTTGGTGATCACGGCCAAGGCGCATCCCTACGATGTCGTGCAAGCTCTCTCTTCTTCTATCGTCGTTGACGCCTAGATCTTCCGCTGCCGCCGCGGACCACACATCTTCCTCCCCGAGATCCGCGATGTCCGTCCCCACGGCGTTTCCATTTCCGTAGCCGAGGCTGCCAAGGAGGCGCTCGTTGTGGACTGCTCCCTGCCTCCTACCATTGGCCATAGTCGCCGCCGTGGCGTTCTTCGTGCTCCAACAAATGAGAAGGCAGCTATGGTGATCGACGGCGCCGCAGAGATTAGAGTAGAAGTGGGAACGCCCGCCCGTGGGGGCTCTTCTTTCGCGCCTGGACGGTATTTATCCTCGTCCTGCGGGAGGGAGCCCGCTGTCACGGGCCACAGTCGCGTGAAATTTCATTTACCCCGCATTTCGTGTGTATTTGGCCTGCGTGACGTCACAGAAAGCGAAGGTTGCCGTCTATTTATTTTTTTTTGGGATACCGTTGCGGCGTTGCGGTCCAAGCTTAGAGCGGAATCGGCGAAGAGTCTCAGTCTCGGGACTGTGGCACGACGGTGGGGGCATGAGCTAAATCCACGGTACATGGCACAGGGGTGCGCGTCGGGAAAACAACGACAAAAATTTCATCTTTTTGTCGGATAGTGCTGCTAATCGTTATTGCCCTTGGGCCAATTGATTCTACAAACGCACGCCAGACATGCGCATCGGAATACAACCGGCGGGTGGAGGTGTTCAAGAATTACGGCGACAATGCAATGCAGTGTTTCAATCACCAACTCCTTTACAAACCGTGCTCGGTCCCGCTTCACGTGGGTACGTGTCAAGTTTCAGGTCCTCAAAAGATGGGTACAATTATCGAACCTCTTGGAGCCTCAAGCGGGCCCCACGTAGCCGGCCATATGGCACATGCAGGAGAAATGGTTGAAATCTCTTTACTCTTTAGAAATTTATATCAAATGCAACCTCTGAGGTGTGTTTAGTGAAAATTTATAAATATATTGGGTCAAGTGTGCAAACAAATACACAAGTTTTGTATAGATTTACGTAGAGATTTTATGTAAGAAGAGAGAGATAGAAAACAGTTTTGTCACATCCCGGATTTCTTAACCTGCGCAACGGAATAAATCCGACGACGAGACCGGGGAATTAACTCCTAAACTACGTCGGTTTGAAAAAATTGAAAAATAGCAGGTCCCAATTAATAAAACAAATGATTCAATTCCAAAAATAAACCATACCTTGATTTTAATATAAACCATTCATAAACCAAATTCTCTAATCTTCTTCTGCACTAATCTTAGTCCACTACGCTTCTGTTGCGCTAAACCTGATTACCTGAAAAATGTTAAAGGAATAGGAATGAGTCACGCGGACTCAGTAGGACTTATACCTAACTTTCCTATTATATTAATCAACCTAAATGATATTAATATACATTAAAACTCACAAACCACATTATAAAATAATTGCTAAACTAATTATCAAGATTATATTACTTAATTGGATCCTTTCCAAAATCGATTAATTGATTGAGCCTGACTCTACATGAACTAAATTGACGTTAACTTAACCAACTAAATATTCTATATGTCATGCCACCTGGAATTACATGAGCCTATTGTGCATGCTTTAATACCATTTCAGTTTCATGTGTCTGAGTAGATCATATGCTATACTTGGTGATCCTCACTCCAACTCTAAATATATATAAGAATTATCATATAGTAAGCTAAATCCCAAAGTACATCTAGGCAAGGACATACTAAGGATAAATCGTAGTATCCGGGATCGAAAGATGCACCGGATCAATCTATTTCCACCGCTGCCCACGGGCGATTCTATTATAGGCTGGAGGAGCAAATATTACATCACATGCATCATACAATCAATAACATTTCACAAGCAAGCCATATAATTACTCAGATAATACCAATTCAATTTAATATGCCAACATACACAATTATTGAATCCAATATGCAAATTTACCAAGCAGATTTACACAATACCAAATCATGTAGACCATTCAATTAATGAAAAAAAATTCATGCAATAGACCCAATCAGGAACAATATGCAAATATACCAAGTTATGCACATAATTCAATTATACTCCAATTCATGCAATTGACCTAATTAGAAAAGAATATGCAACATAGTTAGACATATTAACTTCAATTAACTGTGATTTAATACAAATTCACAAAATTATGCACATTTCATGATCAAACAACTATTAATATTAATTAACCATATTCCATAATTATGATGTCATCAACTTCCATTCCAATATGATTACTAATGATTTAAGATTGTTCTAAACATGAATCGGATATAATTATAATCATAAAAGGCCAAAAATCATTTTCCATACATCAATACATGTCATTTTCTTTAATCAATTACAATATATCTAATTTAATAATTACTAATCAAAATTAACTAAAATTTACATCTAACTAATGCAAGACATGTAAATTGGACCTTATTAATGTATCATGATATGAGAGATTTTCTCGTATTATGAATGATTTGAAATTGGACCTTATTAATGTATCATGATTAGATGATCAATTTGAATAGGTGAAGTTATTGTTAAACAACAAAGGTTGTAGAAAGGGCATGATATCGGTGGATGAGGAATACAAGTATTTTTAAATTATATTCTAAAATTTCAAGGACGAAATTTTTGTGAGGAGGGAAGAAATGTAATGTCCGACATTTAAAAAAACAAAAAAACATCAACCGCCTCCCTCCCCCTCTAGAGACTTCTCTCCCACCGCCTCACCCCCTGCCTCTGCTCGTTCCACCGCCCCTCCTTTTTCTTATTTCATTCCCCCCTGGCCAGAACTGCCCAACACCCTGTCACGCGAGAGCGCTGCAGCCTCCCAATTCTCCTAGCCCCCTCTCTCTCGCCGTCTCTATTTCTCTCTCTCCCACGATGTCACCATCGTCACCCCACGGTCGCCCACATGCACGCCTTGGCGTGTGCCCTGCAGCCGTCCCCCCCGGATTTCCCTCTCCTCGCTCTCGCGCGTGCAGCAGCTCGTAGCACTGTGACACCGCCCCCTCCTCCTCTTCTTCTTTCCTCGTCCTGTCATGGCCGCCGTGGTCACTGCCATGTCGCCGCCGTTCTCTCCCTCTCTCTCTTTTTCCTTCTCTCTCTCTTTCTTCCCCCGCCGCCCCCCCTGTTTCTTCCGCACCGCGCTAGCCCACGCGTGCGCGCAGCAAAACCCCGCGCCACGCGGTGGTGCGCCGGTGGCGCACTTGTCATGCGCCGGGCGGCACGGGCGCCGCCGCCGCACACCACCCCCTCCTCCCCTAGCCTTGCTCTCCCTCCCGCTCTCTGTTCTCTCTCTCTCTCTCTCTCTCTCTCTCTCTCTCTCTCTCTCTCTCACACACACACACACACACACACACACAACCTCACACCAACCAGCCCACTCAGCATCTGTCGTGTCTCCCAATTTGTTCCCCTTGGCAGAGCCACCCCCGCATGGTCTCTCTCCGGTGCGTCGTTACCCGTTGTCGCGTGACTCGCCATCGTCGCCATCCATGCGCCTCGTCGTCCAACCATGCTCAATCGGTTGACTCTGCTGATGCAGTTTTCTGGGATGATCCACCAAGGTGAGCCTCGCCATTTCTATTTCTTATTTTATATGGGGATTTTTATATACATTGGCTATTTATTAGATATTAATATTTCCCCAATTTGATGTTGCTGATTGGCGTAGTCATCGCCGCTCCATGGTCAGGCATTCAACCGACTTCTTCTGGACTTCATAATTTACTGATACCTCGAGGTTGATACCGATATGTTAATTAATGCGTTAAAAATGTTTATTGGATAAGTGTTAGAAATTAGTGAATAAATGGTAGTTTAATTATTTAATTGTCTAGATGTGTTTATTTAAATGTCAATCATGCCATTTATGTGTAGTTTCATTCATTTTCATTAATTTGTTTAGTTGCATATTAGTTAAATATTATGATGGATAATTGTATTGTTTGTATTAAGTTATGGAAATTTAATCATGACTTGTTAAGATGTTAATGATATCCGATTTATGTTATGTATGACCTTAAGAATCATTAATTGATAAATTGAATTGGAATTGAGTTGATTTGATAATTCTTTAACATAATTAATTAACTTATATTTTTAATAGCATAAAGTTACAAAGTGCATTATTTGATGAATTGATATTAAATTGTGATTAATTGAAGTTAACATGTCTAATTATGTTGCAATTTCTGATTGGGTCAATTGCATGAATTTGAGTATAATTGAATTATGTGCATGATTGCATATTGTTCCTGATTGGGTCTGTTGCATTGGAAATGTGAATTGAGGAAATTGTTCTGCATGACTTGATATTGTGTATATCTGGTTCACTGAAATTGCAAATGTGATTCAGTAATTCTGGTTATTTATTCTATTGAATTTATAATGTCTGAGTAAATATATGACTTTTACTTGTGAAATATTATTGATGTTATGATGCATGTGATGTAATATTTACTCCTCCAGCCTACGTTAGTAGCCCGTGGGTAGCGGAGATTAGATCAATTTAGTGCATCCTTCGATCCCGGATACCGCGGTTTATCCTAAGTACGCCCCTGCCTAGACGTACTATGAGATTTAGCTTACTATATAGTACTTTTATATATATTTAGAGTTGGAGTGGAGTTCTGCCAAGTATAGCATATGATCTACTCAGACACATGGAACTGAAATGGTATTAAAGCATGCAATAGGCTCATGTAAGTCCAGGTGGCATGGCATATAGAATAGTTTAGTTAGTTAAGTTATCGTCAGTTTGGTTCATGTAGAGTCAGGCTCAATCGATTAATCGATTTTGGAAAGGACCCAATTAAGTAATATAATCTTGATAATTAGTTTAGCAATTATTTTATAATGTGATTTTTGAGTTTTAATGTATATTACTATCATTTAGGTTGATTAATATAATAGGAAAGTTGGGTATAAGTCCTACTGAGTCCGTGTGACTCATTTCTATTCCTTTAACATTTTTTAGGTAATCAAGTTTATCGCAGCAGAAATATAGCGGATCAGAATTAGTGCAGAAGAAGTTTAGATAATTTGGTTTATAAATGATTTATATTGAAATAAAGGTATGATTTACTTTTGGGATTGAATCATTTGTTTTATGAAATAGGACATGTTATTCTTTATTTTTTTCCAAACCGACGTAGTTTAGGAGTTAATTCCCCGGTCTCGTCGCCGGATTTATTCTGTTGCGCAGGTTTGGAAATCCGAGACGTGACAAGTTTCGTCAAAGAATAATAAATAAAGATAAAATTGATATTTGATTACAAATCTCCCACATATCAAGTTAACATATAAAATTTTTACATTAATCAAGAATGAGTGTTCAAGAAAAGACAGGAATTCCTATCAAATAGAACGTAAGAGAAAAAAAAGAGAACTTGGTTGACTTGGTGGTGCCGAGCGAGCAGTGCTCTCTATGCCAAAGTACTGAGTGAGAGAAGCCTGCTATGTAGGGCTGTCAATGGGCCGGGCCCGGCCCGGCCCGTGCTCGGCCCGATCTAGACCCGTCTAATATAGAACGGGCCGGCCCGGCCCGGCCCGCATTGTGTTAACAACTCAACCCGGCCCAGCCCATAAAAAATATAAATTGGGCCCGGCCCGGCCCGGCCCGACCCATCTTATTTAAAATATAATTTTATACTCATCAAAGAAAAAAAACCCAGTATATAATGAAGCTGCAATTCATGAAATCGTACTCGAGAGAACCTTCCCAGCACTAGAAATTCGAATCAATAAACAAAATTTTCAAATATGTAGCTACCCTGTATGCACAAGAATTTCACGTTTTAGGATCTAGTAACAAACTATGATGTCGCAAAATTTGGAATTGAGATGCCCATCATGTAGACAACAGCGAAGCAACGAGAAAGGAAGCTTACTTGGATCTATTCCCTCCTTTACCTTGAAAGCATGACGTGCCTTGCAGCCCATCAGCTGCAAAGTGCTCTGCAGCACCGGCCTCGTGTACCGAAACGACGAAGGAAGAGAAGAGAAAAGAGGCGAAGCAGGCCGTGTAGGGGAAAGAGCTGAAGGAGGAGAGGAGGAGGCGTCCCGCCACTCCTCACCATTCTCTTCCTCATCAAGCACCACTATGTACAAAAGCTTCGGCACATCAGCCATTGTCACAATTCCCTTGATCAATAAGAAGAACCAAAAAAACAAGCCTATCAGAAGCAACATCGTAAGACGAGCCCGTGAACGACGGCAAAAATTTGCGATATGAGGACGGGAAACAACGGAGGAAAAAATAGAACCGGCATCCCACATGCAGAAAACCCCAACACCGGCGGCAATGCAGGTGGAGGGACCGATCGCATCCTCCGAAACGGGTATGCACCAGATCGTACCTAGAGAAGCGGTAGCAGAAGCAGCTATGACTACTAAACCGACCGCGGCACTCTCCTCCGGCGAGGGTAGAGGATGGCAAGGAGTCTGGACAAGGGAGAGGAGTGATGTTTAGGGATCTCGTAGCGAGCAGCGTCAAGGCCGCGTCGGCCATGCGCGCGGTGGGAGGAGGCGTGGGCGAGCTCCTCAACACGACCTCGCCATTTTCGCATGCATCTCACCGAGGGGGCGGCGAGGGTGGCCGCGGGGCTGGAGCGCCCTCGCCCGCCGTGGAGCGCCACGCGCTGGCCCGCCAACCCGAAACCTAACCCATCTTCAGCCCGCGGGCCTAATCCCATGACCCTAAAACAGGCCCAAAGAAGGCCCAGCCCGAGGGCCCGCGGGCCAGCCCGCTCCATTGACGGCCCTACTGCTATGCGGCTTGAGACCCGAGTTAATCAGGCCACTGGCTTCTCCCTTTTCGTTATGGATCAAACTGTGTACGTACTCAGGAAGCTTCCGATGAACGGTGATCGGCCCACATGAGTTTCAAAGAGGAGCGTGATATGCCGCTTCAACTCGGTGGAAATGAACATTCTGCGGCAAGGCATTGGGCACCTTAATTGGACGGTTCAGGTTGACGCCGGTTGCCGAGAAGCCGAGTTCCCAGTCGTCCTTTTGTCCTCCTCTTTGATCCATACAGTTTTATTTATTTATTTTTGTTGCCATAAACCAAACAAAGCGTTTTCACCCACTGCCATCCCTCCTCTTTGCGGTCGCCATCTCTCAAACCGTCAAACGCCTCCTTGTCTTCTCTCCCTTTCCAGTGTAACTATAGAACAAGGTACCTTAACCTGATCGCAAGCTTCCTGCCGTGATCCCCGGACGCGCAGCTGCTGAATGTGTTTAGCTGGAGATGGGCCGACGCATCCTGCACCGCACTTCTTTTTGAAGAATGCGACGTTTGGCTCCGACGGCTAACCTGCCTAAACTGGCAACCACCAAGCTTGTGGCCTTGGTAAGATTGAGGCCCTCCGGGGTAAGCCCCTCCCAGGCTCCCGTCGCTGTCGCCGAGCCGGATGGGCCAGCCTCGACAGCAGGACGCTGTGCTTGCAGCGGCCACGACGCTGTGGTGCCCCGGGGCAGCGGGAGCGTCGATACCCTGGTGGGCCAGTCTCGCACGCGACCGTAAAGGGACCAGCAGATATTTAGGCTCTATTCTGTCTGGTAAGCCTGCTTCCCCAATCTAGCAATCTTCGGGGTCCGGTAATCGAATCAAATTAATTCAATTTGATTTGATTTGATCGTGTTCAAATCGTATTTTGATTAAAATATGATAGATATGTCGATGTATAATCTTATTTTATTTGTTTTAAATCATAATCTATTAAAATTTAAAGTATATATTTTTATATTTCATTAATTTTATCTTAAAATCTCTTGAAACAAAATTATTTTTATAAAAAATATACATAAATATTATATATAACTTAAAATAAAATATTTAATTAAATTTAAGTTATTCAGATTTTTGATTTGATTTGATTTGAAGGGTCATATAAATTAAATCAAACCGATCGGTAACTTAATGGCCTGTTTGGTTAGAGTTTCAAAATTGATACTATATCAATATTGATATTGATATTTTTAGAAGTTAGAGTATCAATATCAAAATTGATACAAGTTGACACTTGTATCACATAACATGCTTTGTTTTCACTATCAATTTCAAAATTGATATTATTAGCCAAACATCTCTTAGTGATTGTTATGAATATCAATTTTAAAATTGATAGTGATAGAGATGTCTAATAGTGTTACCAAACAGGGCCTAAACTAAATTGAATCGAACCATGTTGGTTTAATTCGGGTTTTTGAATTAAATCAAATAATGAACAATCTTTATTTGCAAAAGTAACACATTATTTTCTTTTTCTAAAACTAACACATTTTGACCAAAATCGTTACGGAGAATGACTTCAGTTCGTCAATTTAAAGTGTCTACCTTATGCCCTATTTGGTTAGAGTTTCAAATTTGATACTATATCAATATTGATATTGATATTTCAAGAGGATGAATCAATATCAAAAGTGATAGTATCAAGTCTCTTTAAGCGTTTGGTAATATTGTCTCAATATTAAAATTGATATTAGATGTTTGGTAATACATTATCAATATGAAATCACTATTAAGTACTTTGATTCATTAGAGTCAAAATTATTTATTAATATCAAAATTATTGTTAAAATAAAAAATTTATTTATATTATTCACAAAATTAAATATATACTTAATAATTTTACTTTAAATAATACAATTAAAGAAAAACTAAGAAAAAATGATACAAAGTTGACCACTTTCAACATATTGAAATGTCAAAATCTCATATTTTGTTGTCCATGTTCTGTATAGATATACATAAGCATACATTTCAGCCATAACTACAACAAACATAACATTTTATTGTCTATTAAATGTACTGACAAAATATTCTAATACAGAAAAGGATCAATTGTATAATATCCATTAAAATGATTATGCACTCCTCATATTTACCCCTTACAGATCCATCTAAAATCCTCCACTTTCAAATAAAAAAATTACAAAGCAAACCTCACCAGAACATCACAAAACAGAATTTGTCCAAACCAAGCCTTGGCCTGGCTCTTGTACAGATGGCCAGAAACCAAATGTACTGTTGTTAGCACATCTACTATTAGCACTTTGTAGGAAGAACCTGATGTAGTAGTCTTTTTTTTTTTTGAAATCCACCTGATGTAGTAGTCGATCCTAGAAATCTTAAATCTGTAAGGCAGCAAGTTAGGCTAAGAAAAGCATTGCTCTCCCAATCCCTAGCCCTCACTCAACCACCTCTGGAGAACGGAGGGAAAAGGAGGAGAAACATACCGATGCACCTAGAGATCTACATGTAGGCAGGCATTTGCACTAGTTAACCTCCACCGGGAGAGGCGCGAGCTCGAGGGCTTCGATGGCAGTCGCGACTCATGAGCTCTAGGGCTTCGACGTGGGTTTGCTCGAGGGCTTCGACGCGGGCGGAGAGGCGCTCAAGGGCTTCGACGTGGGCAGAGAGGTGCATGCTCGCTCGACAGTTGACAAGGGCAGAGAGGTGTAGGTGTAGGGAGGTGCGAGCTCGAGGGCAGAGAGGTGTAGGTGTAGGGAGGTGCGAGCTCGAGGGAGCTTCACTGTAGGCGAAGAGACACGATCGGGAGTAATATTGTTTTCAATATAGGTGGGGAGGCATATTAAAATTGATACACCTTACTACTATTAATTTTAAAATCGATACACTTACGAAAACACATTTGTATCCAATATCAATATCACTTTTAAAATTAATATTGATTCATGTCACAAATATAGTTACCAAACAAGCTGTTATGTAGTGAATTTTATCTTCTACTTCATCCCCATTCCGAAAATGAAAGTTGCTAGGCGCTATACGTCTTTCAAATTTTTTTTATATTACTGAAGTTGTTGGAGCATTATTTATAAATATGATAAATATTATTTATATAATAATTTACTAATTTAAAGTAACATATTAAAGTAATTCATTTACAAATTTGTTTTATTTTTTATATTTTTACATTTATTTTTAAAATTTAACATATTTAATTAAAATATAATTTAATATTCATAACAAATAATATTGTAAAACATTCTATTTATTTAACTAAAATATAATAATTTATGAATATTATATTTTATTAGTATAAATATTAATTATATATTATTTTAAAAGTAACACACTTAAAATAATTTATTTTAAATTTTATTTTATTTAATAAATAATGTAGTTATATTTAATTTTACTTTAAAATATTTAAGTAAAATATATGTAGTTAATATTTTTACCATATGATAGTATAAAATATTTAATTAAAAATATATATCACTATATTCATAGTCATAGTTATCTTCATCTAAGGAATTTTTTTAGATATTATTTCTTCTTTATATTTTTTGGTAAATAATTTATATTCATATTTTTTTGGATCGGATAAATTATTTTCTATTCCAATATCGTAAGTTTCATCAATTATATTCATATTAATAATATTTATTTATTTTATTTTTGGACACATTAGTGTAATAGCTTTCTTCACCAAATTTTAAAATTTTAATTTTTTTGTTAATTTTTATTTTTATATGGATCTTTTTTATATTTATCATAAAAATTTTTTTTGTTATATTGATATTTTTATAATAATGTTTTTAAGTGGTCCACCATGTTTGCTACGTGTTGGTGCACAACCGTACAATAGGGTAGGTAGATTTTTTTTCACAACAATTAGGAGGGTTTAGTGAAGGTTTATATTTTTGAAATGAATACTGTGATTTATGGAAAGATTGGATTAAAGATGATTGTCTACAATATTCTCTAAAAGTGTAATTCCACATTAAATCTTGTAGATATACTATCAGTACCTGCTTTTCTAGTTTTAGTTTTAGTTAATAATATATGATAATAATGTTAGTTTGACATCCCATGGTGACGAGAATTTATTAAAATATTTTCACTACCAATGAGCCCAATTTTCTGGAGGTAATCTACATTCTCTATTGGAATAATCTAAATAAAAGGAACTAAAAAGAAATATCAATCTTGCGGAAGGAAATATAATACTGAACATGGCCTAAATACAAAATCAACAAGCAATCCATCAAACAGCCTAAGTAAGAAGCTCCTATAGAAGCAATAATAGCTTAACCAAAAGAACATATGAAAATTTGAATAAATTATGGCAGGTAACCGGAGGACAGAGTAAACCCAAATATATATCAACTTTAAGAAATATTGAAGAATATATACTTTCAACTAAAGACAATACTCGGCATTAACAAAATATAACCAATAGCTTTCAAAATAGAATAGCAAAACTTCAACAACAAAATGCAATAGATAGAAATAATTATGCAACTATTTTTAATAATCATATACTCTAATTTCTTGAGAAACATATAAATAATGAAGAGCCAGAAGAGTAACTCAATATTATAAATTGTATGGAGAATACTGCAACATTCTCAAATATCGTACATATGGGTAAATGCAATCATAGATACATGAACAATATATAAATTAATAGAAAACAACATTGGAAAAATTAATCAAATAGAACAATATATAACATTTGATGGAAACATAGTAACAATTGAAAACACTACAAAAATCATTGAATTAAAAATAGAAGATGTAACTAAAGAAATACATACAATTGAGTTCAAAACTCTTTCACTTTTTCACAAGTAGTAGCTCTAATAATTGGAAATGATATTCTAAATCAATATAATCATACAACTACTAACCCCTTATACAATCACTTTTACAATAAATCAAAAACAAGTAACAATAGGAAAAATTATAACAAATTTATTAAAAATGATTTGTATGGAAAGATTATTTAACAAATAAATAAAAGAATATTTATATAAAGGTGATAAAATTAACATCATAAAATATGATAGAAATGTAGATTGGCTAAAAAATCTAAAATAGGTTTTACATTACTAACAAATGAAGATGCCATTCTTCAACCAACAGAAGGAAAGAAAATATCCATAAGACTAAGGTTCATAATTCTTGATAAATATTATGGTATCATCAAAAGAAAAAATGGGTGGTTAAAAAATGTTGACTTACAAATCATAGAAGGAACAATAGTCTTCCTACAGTGAAGAAATCACAATCATAATAAAATAATTAAAAAAAATTAAATATTAGGATAAAGTAAATAAATTATTTGACTTGACGATAAATAAAATATATGACTTTATTTAATGAAATAAATCTCAAGACAAATTAATAGAATATGCAATAAAATGTGAGGACAATTCAACCCGGGTGTGAATCATCCTAAGAGCACATAGAAATCCCAAAAAGGGTTGGAACACATATAGTGATTGGTTAGGTAGATCCTAACTGTTAACAGGTTTGCATTAGCTTAAACGTGTGTACCAACGTAAAAAAACAGTTAGAACACAAAACATGGCCAATTTAACTGATCCAAACCGTAACCCTTTTTGATTGTCTTAAACGGGCACAAAAACTATAAAAATGAGTTAGAACTCAAAAAACAACTGGCTAGGGCAATCCAAGCACACAACCAATATGAATTGTCCCAAATGGCCCTAGAACTCAAATTGTGGCAATTTATGCCAATCCAAATCGGTGAACGATACATGGCCATAGGAAATGAAAATAGTAGTTGGCAATAAAACAACGGGCAGTTTGGTTGATTCAACCAAATTTATATTAATAGTTATATAATATTAATATTTATAATTTAATTAAATATAAATAAAATAAAACTTAAGAAAATAATTTAGCATAACATCTTACTCAAAAATGATATATTTAAAAAATGATTAAAAATATAAATATAATCTAATTATTATATTTTAATTAAATAATTATATTATATTATATATTATAAATATTAACTTTATATATTAATATATAATAATTTTATTTAAAAATAAATTATTTATATTAATTAGATAATATAAATTAATATAAATTAATATAATAATATGGGGGTGGAAGTCGTTGGACTCTCCGGTGACTTCCACTTTATTATATATTTTTTTGAAAATGTGAATGTCACTACATTACCTAGCGACTTTGCCCCGCTTGACTTGAAGTCGCTATCCAACCTAGCGACTTTGCTCAAACCATGTTAGTTTTCGAAATAAAACTTTTGATGTGCTATTTATGGAAATAAAATTTGAAACTATGTTATTTTAAAGATTTCTCCCAATAGTAGAAACCCTAAAAGAGAGTTAGAATTGAAAACATGGTCGGATAGGTTTATCCAAACGAGTAGTCGATTTGAATTGTCCCTAATGGGCCGTAGAAACTGAAGAAAAGGTTTTATAACTCAAATCTGAAAGAAAATGTATATCCAACAAGCCAATCATATATGATATAATTCGATATTTCTAAAAATATCTTATTCAATTGATTAGACAATTTTCATTGCTAGCACTTATTAGATGTGTATATCGTAATAAAGTCTTTGATCATATGCAATGATAATTGAATCATGATGAGATCGTGATAATGAGATCGATCATTTAAAGATATGTGATCTAAATATTCTTAATTATAGGATCCTTGGACATGAAGGATGTAAATAAAATCATGTGTGATGTCTTCTCATATGATGAGGATGACCAATCTCATTGATCATGGAGATACTGAGAAACACACATAGGTGCTCACTAGTGAGTCATACGCATAAGGTATTCACAACTACATGGACAATGGCGTAATATATGAAGATTTTGATTTTTAATGAAAAACTCCATATTCTCTATAAATACCAATAGTTTTTAGGCAAAGCTTATTAAGTCAAGGGTGAAAATCACGTCCTCAACCTCTTCCTCTCTTTGGAAGGCATCTATGGGTGATAGAACTTTGTTCAAGAAGAGTTCTTAAGGCCGATATAACGGGAGAATCTGTTGTGGATGAAGTTCGTGTGGACACCACTAGAGATCGGACATTTGAATAGTTTGAAGAGATTCATAAGGTGTTCTTTCTCTTCTCCATAGGATTAGATGAATCCCTATTAGGTATAATTTAACTTGTAGAGATTGGTTTTCAATTTTTGTCTTTCAATTTTGATTGAGACAAGATCAACATGAACCCATAAGAATTGTCGCTTCCACCATGCTAAATTTTTAGGATGATTTCTTAGAGTATCAAAGCTCGGTTTATGTCTCGGTCGAAACCAACATCGAATCGATGTTATTTCATGTAATCTAGATTTGCACAAATATCTATTTTGGTGAGGCCACCATAATTTGTATGTGATTTAGATAAGAGATCGGTTGGCATCGATAGAATGTTGTGATATAGGGCTTTCCAACTTCACAAACCATTTGAATTTTGGATCTTTGTAGTGTTCGGGAGAAGCACCAAAAGTTAGTGGTTTTGTCATGTCCGAACTATCCCCGAATTTGGGGATTTTGTGAAATCTTCGTCCATGAAGAGAATTGAAGCATTAAGAAGGTTATAGAAGATGGGTAATATGATTACCTAATGTTTTCCTATGATCTCCTGCATTCAATGGCAGTAGAGAAAGTGGATTTGAGCTTTTTTTGGTGACCTAGGGTTTTGTTAAAATTGACAGCATCATCCTAATTCTCCCTAATTTCTCATCAATATAAACTTTTTATATGATGGGATATATACATATTTGGAAATGTAATTAGATGAAGATTCTTATTTTGGAGAAGTTTCACATCGAGGATAAGGAGTTATCCTAGTTGCAAGATGATGATTTTTGCTACAAAATTCAGTCGACCACCTCCTCTTTATCCTCATATTTCAGCTGATTTTGACTTTTTTTGGAGATAAGACTTTTAGAATCCTCATTCAATAAAGATTCCAACACATATTTTTGTGTATTTTTTAAAGCTCAGGATAAGGAGATAAGTCTGATTTAAGGGGAGTTATGTGTCCTTTGAATGAATACTGTTATCAGGTGGAGGGGTGGCCGCATGGGCAGGTCACCCAATGCACCCCTCCAAGTGGCGCAATGTGCTAGGATTATTTATAACTGATATTTAAATGATTTAAATATTTATAAAAATTTGAAAAATTATCAAAAAATTCCTGATATAATCTGAAAAATTCTAGAATATTATTTGACAGGTTTTAAAGGGTTTAATGACATGTTAAATGATGTTAAGCCTTATTTAAATAGATTCATTTTTAACCCTTAAAATTATTTTAAAGGCTTAAATTAATTCTGTAAAATGAGATTTTACAAAATATTAATTTATTTTAGTTTGTTTCTTTGTACAGTATTGGGACTTGCATGTCTTATCTCTCTATATAATCTGATTGTACATTCTACCTCTCCCCATTAATGTACTCTCCTTGGCTAAAACAAAAATTTCTCACTAAGTTATATGTACATTTGCAGGTCTGCATACCCTTAAGCCCCTTATAACAATTAAAAGCTGGTTCATGGAAGATCAGAGAGTAGGACCAATTGGAGAAGCACCCTTATGAAGGGGGAGCATGCCAACTCAAGCTTCTGAAGCAAGTATTTGTACCTATAGGGGTGCCTTAGGTGCATGCTTAGGGTTGAGTCCTTGATCACCTATTTTTATCCAACGGTATTGTATGTACATAGCACATATTATTGATGAGACTATAATAAAATTTCTCCTTGTTTTAATTAGGTCGATAAATGTGAGACATCAAGAATGACTTATGTAGCCTTCCGTTGCTATAGTGTTGATGAGCCAAGGTTAGATTGGATGAGTTTATTGTATTTTTTCACAAGACTCATTCAGTAAGGGAATTCGTGATCATGGCTAAGGCATTTGTCAAACTTTGGAGTGTACCATTGGCATGACTTTGTTATGTTTCCCACAAGGGCTATTGTGGGAACCTTGAGAAATGCTCTCTCTTATGTTTTGAAAAGAGAGTTTTGTTTTTGCATGTTTTGAAATATCAATGTCTGAATTTTCTAGTAAAATACGTGATAGACCATAAAAGTGCTAGATAGTCTAGGTGATATTATAAAAGTATAGAACCAAGGTCCGAGTTCTATGAAATTTTTTTTTTGATCTCTCTCCATCGGATGGTGTGAATATCTGATGTTCATTTACGTCGAGCAATAACTCGAATACCCTTGATTAATTGCTGATGAGAGCGTGCATATCCACAATGTGTAAAGAACATAAAGGGTCTCGGCCTTTCGGTCCCAATGAGATGCAAACAAATTTGAGTAGATTGATTTTGATGTGACTTAAATTGTTAATTTAATATTTTAATTTGACTTAGATTGAATGTTATTTGCTTTTGAATTGTTTGGTTTGATTGGTTGACATTTGTTTTATTTTTATTGAACATGTTGATCAATTAGATTTGTTTAAGTTTAGATGACATGGATTAAGTCATTTTTATGTGGTTTTCTAACATTGGTTGGTGTTTTAATACCAATTCGAGTGTGTTCGGTATGTTTAAATATTTTGAAATTTGGTTCAAATTGATTAAGCTTGAACTTTAGATTGTTAATGATTCAAGTTCACATATTTTAGGATGAATTTCAAATGCATTAATGTTTTCTTCATGTGTTCTTTTCAATTAGTTGTGAATTATTTGATTTGCACTTGTTTAGGAAATTGAATTCCAATGGATTAAATGCATTGAATCAAAATTTCTAGATTGTATTAAATCTGATTCTTGTTGGATATTGAGGCTTTAATGACCTGTTGTAAGTGTATTTTCAGGTTGGTTTGAATGTATTTTCAGATCTGGTGAAGTTAACTTCAAATTTGGTTAACTCTTGTTTGGTTTGCATCACATCCGATTCATCAGGTTAGTGTCGATGTCTGGTCACACCTAGTTAAGTTGACACTTGAAATGTTCATTGAATATTCATGATTTATGTCCATGTCGGAATATATTGGATATGGCAATTCATATGCCATGTTCTCTATTGTCCAAGCTGAATGTGTGTCCATATCTTTCCCTCGGTGTAAAATCCCACTTGAGCAGGAAAATTTTGGTAACATTCCACCTTATTTTCTAGTTAGTGTGAAATTTTTACCCGTCCTATATGGCATGCTCTTTTGACTTTCAAAGTAGTGGGAAGGGCCCGTCTGCAGTGGGAAGCATGTCCCATGCCTATGTCGGAGTCAGCATACTGGAAATGTGTCCGTGCTAGTCACCCAATGGTGCGTCTGGTTCTGGACTAACTCCTTATTTAATTTTGACATTTCTCCCTCAAATTTAGTTAAGGTTTATTTAAAGTGTCCAAGGCCCAGTGGGCCAACTTCATGTCTCATGGCTTGAGAAGGCCACCTTCAGATCATGTTGGCCCAGTTGGCCTATTTTGCACTTTCATGGCCCGATTGTCCTGATTTGCACTTCCATGGCCCGGTTGACCTGATTTGCACCCTGTTTGGACCGGGATTGGGAGGCACCATCTTAGCCCTTGACCCATCATGTGAGCCAAGGGAATCAATCTGTCACCCCCAATCCGGTCCTCACAAAGATCTACTGTAGCCTTGGCCTTTTACACTTATCTGTGGCACCTGTTTTGAGCATCTGTTTGCAGCATATTTTTTGGCACTTGCATACAAGCTGTAGCAATGGTCAAATGGGGCCTCAGATGGACTGAAATGGACTAGCTAAGGTTCTGGTTGGAAGGATTAAGAAGGGGACTACACAAGGGGTAGTGGAATGAGATTTTCAATGACACAAATGGATTGTTTTTCTAAGATGCAATAGAGAAGGCCACACAAAGGAGGGCTATCTTGATTGAAGTTAAGAATCCGCATGCAAACTTGGTCCATCTTGTAGATCCACGGATGCCCAGAACATCACCCTCTCCTCCAACACGAGGGATCAAGAGCCCACCCAAGGGAGGCTTGGTTCATCTTGTGGATCCAAGAACGCCCGGGACATCACTTTATCCTCGTCAATGGGTAAGGGAGCTGTCTTTATAATGAAATAGGGCTGATTGGGTGCTGTTTAGATGGCCAAGAAGGGGGCTAACGGCAGGCTATGTAAGGACCTATTTGGGTGGCTAGCAGAGGGGCTGTTTAGAAGACCTGATTAGGGACAGATTCATGGGCACTCATGGGGCTTGATTGTTAAGGGTTTTAACGCACACAAGGGGCCTGATTGTGGATGCATTTAGGGGCACTCAAGGGGCCTGGTTGTGGATGAGTTTCATGGGGGCACATAGGGGTTGATTGAAAAGACAGTAAGGCTAGTTTTCTAGAGCACATTCAAGTGGTTAGCAAGGGGCTAATTGAAGGGATGCACATAGGATTTTAAAGGGACAAGAAAGTCTGGGTTTTGGAGCATTTAGAATGGCCAAAGGGAAGGCTGAAGGGTGGAGAAATAAGAAGGGAGAAAGATAAATGAAGTGCTACATCTTTTATTTCTCTACTCACCTTGTTCCATTCTCTTTTTCTCTTGTGCTGCAAGTGGTGCTGAAGATGGAAGGATTGTATGCCCTTTTTCTCCTTATTTTTTCTTCTTCTCCTTGTATAGATGGTGATGGAGGAGGAATATGAAGGTCTTGTTGGTGTTGAAGGCCTCATTAATGATGAAGAAGCCTGCCGCTCTTACTGAAGTTGGTGCACCAATTAGGTTGGCTAGTTGCACCTATTGCTGGCGTACCTGCTGAAGGAAGCCTTTTTTCTTCTTCTTTTTCTTTACTTGGCACACCCAAAATGGGTAGGAGAGCTTGCGGAATTGATGCTGAAGACGTCCAAGCAAGAGGAGGAAGGGCTGGAGTGGGGCTTCCATAGGGTCAGCTTGTGTTGGTCAAGGCCAGATGGGAGCCTATATATAGAAGAATGGGGCACCATCTGATAGGTAGGATAAGGCCAGGAAGGAGAGAGTCCTAATGGCCAAAGAGTTCTAATTTTAATAGACTCCTAATTGGGCTAGACATCCAACCAAGAGATGGGTGTAAGATAAAAATCTAGCGCACCCTTCCCAATCTTTTAGGTGATTGTGCGCACATCGATGGTGAGAATGAATTGAATTTGACCAAAGAATGACCATCTTATGGTTAAGATAAGTGTTTTATGATAAGGATCAGATGAGATATGGATAAAGGTCAGTTGGGAGAGTCCTAGTGCAAGAAGACCTCCCATCAGCTAGTTGTGTGTAAGGTGAGAGCTAGCGCACCTACCCCTACATTGTAGGGTGTTGTCCACACAAACCAGTTGGGGATGAGCTGAATCTCAGACAAATTATGCCCATCTGATGGGGTAAGATGAGGTTGAGGGATATTGTTGAATAAAAATGAAGATAATGCCCATGGGATAATGATAAGTTGGAGATAGGATAAGTGAGAAAAAGTCCTATCTCATGTCTGTAACCAAAAGGACTCCAATCAAAGGAAGAGTGTGGGAAAGGCTGGATGTCGCCAAAATCAGGTGAGGATTAAGAAATTTCAGCCAAAGGATGAGGTGTTGGATGTAGGAGATGAAGCTCAATCCAGTCCGTCCATCTATATGCTTCCAATCCGACAGCTATCATTAATTCTGGCCGAAAATTGATTGAACACATACATAATTAAATCATAAAAATATGGGATAATATCTAATGACCATTGATATTGTGCACCATTAATATGTGTGGCCATGATACCGTTAATTGCATCAGATCTTCTGATTTTACCGATTTCTCCGATCAATGCGATCTCGGCCCTCGATAATGTCAGAAACTATAATTGGATGCAATTAAATTCTTCTATTGGCCAAATTTTAATTCCAATGCATCAATATTCTTAAGACTGTAGTATTAGAAATAAAACTAAAATTTTAAGCCCATGGGTCAATCCGTGAGCTGATCGGACTATTATGCCCTTGGTATCATTTAATATGGACTTAGGCCAGATTTGATATTCCTTGCATATTTTCCCATTGGTGGTTAGATTTTTGATCGATTTCCAACATTGTCCATCTCTATCTGATTCTAAAAATATGCTAAAGTTGGAATTCCATGATATGGTCCCAACTTGTCACAAAGTGTTGAGGGCAAAATGGTCATTTTGGCTTTTTGGTATCCGTTTTCCATATTTTGGGTACTGTTGCGAAGCTCTCGACTAGAAATATGCAATGAGCACAATATCTTTGCCATTTGTAGCCTATCAAGCCATGCCAAGGCATTTTCAGAGTCCGTCTACATCATCTGTACTTGAGTTTTTTGAATCTGGGTCAGATTTTTCATATCGACTTCAGCATTGCTCAAATTTGTGTTAAGTAAGCTAGGCATAAAATTTTGATGCCAACAACTATGTTAAGAATCTATTTTCATAACGTAACAAGTGGATTTGACCTAACTAGAGTATATATATCTTGTTGTGTTTCTCACAAGGGTTATGTTAAAAATCTATTTTTATAATGTAACAAGTAGATTTGACCTAACTATAGTATATATAACTTGTTGTGTTTCCCACAAGGTTATAACTTTAGAGATTAAATGACTAAGAGTTACATGAGTTACAATTGGTAAAAGTTACCTACAAATTAAGTATGGAATGACATGTATTTTCCGCAAGGTCATCATTATAAAGTTAATAGGATCTTAGTCTCCACTAGGATTTCATCATGATATCCTATCTTTGCATAACGAGGGTTATGCAAATTTGTTGAAAATTAGTGGTGGGAACATAAATTAGTGGGTTTTGGGGCTTTTGGGAGAGGATTTTGGGATGGTTTGAGGGCTTAGGGAGGAGTTGTGAGGCTTTGGTCGTGCAGTGATGACAAAGAGGGAGTGGTATGAGAGGGTGGAACCTTAAAAGCATTGAATATGGTGGTCCTTTTATAGCCAAAAAAGGACATTTCAAAAAATAGCAAAAGGCTCCACGCGTGGCGAAGTGCCCCCCCCCCCCTAACAGGACACTAGTATCATGAGCCATCAACTCGACAAAACTGACTAACAGAGTGTCAATTCAGCCATCCAATCATCACCGACCAAAAGAGCAGGCACCCCCACTAGGGAGCCCTACCACCATGGCACCTGGTGCCCTGGTGGTGGGGCACTTTGACCCCTTAAGGGGGCACTAAGCCCTGTTTGGAGTTTGAGTTTTCAGATCTCTCTCTCTCTCTCTCTCCGGTGTCAGGATTTGAAGGTTTGTGATTAGGACTTTGTATCATTTTGAATTATGATATTAATGCTTTAAGAATTAGGAGTTTGCAATTATGGTTTGTTGTTTAGGGATTTTAATTTCAGTTTCAGATTTGGGGACTTACGCTTTTAGTTTCAGATTACAAGAGTTTGTTAGATTATAATTGAATCCCAGATTTGAAGCCAATGGAATTTTAGATTTTTTTTTGTCAAGTTCCTTTCAGATTTTGGGATTTGGTTTGGAAGCTTGGGATTAGAATTTCCATTAAGCTACAGATTTGATCCTTTTTTCTGGTTTTTCTTTCAGCTTCAGTTCTTAGGACTTAAAGCCTAGGTGTAGATTTCAAGATCTCTAATTTTTTTAGATGTTTCAGATTTCTTTTTCAGGTTCTCAGATGTGATGGCTTTCAGATTCCTGAATTTCCGGATTTCTATATTTTCTGTGAAATTTTTTTAGAGGTTTCAAGGATTTCTGACTTTTTAGATTTCTATTTTTGACTTCTTGACTTTCAGTTTTTTTGTGATTTTTAAATTGACCTTAAACACCGTTCTTTACTAGTCGCCTCAGGGACTCAAGTAGGACTGTTCACGATGAACCGGAAAACCGGAAAACCGAACCGAACCGAACCGAACCGTTCGGTTCGGTTCGGGTTGGAAAATTTTGGTTCGGTTTTCAGAACCGAACCGAACCGTTACCACACTGATGGTTCGGTTCGGTTTGGAAGCGTCCCTAAACCGAAGAACCCGATAACCCGTTTGACCCGAAATATACTTTCCAGAAATTTTAAAAAAAACCGCCTAACCCTACCATCGTGAGGTCGAGGGTCGCGGCCGCCATCCGCCCATCCCTGAGTTTCCCCGTCCCTCTTCTCTTCCTTTCACAGCCGCAGCCCGCAGCCGGGGGGATCTTGCAGCCGCGCAGGCCCGCAGCTCTCACTCTCAGCACTCAGCAGTCAGCGACTCACCCTCAGGCCTCAGCCCCTCACCCTCAGCCCTCAGGCGGCCAGGCCTCAGCCCTGAGCGAGTCAGCCCTCAGCGGCAGGCCGCACTCGCAGCCCTCAGCCGCGCAGCCGGCAAAGCCATCCGCCTCCGCCCATGCCCCATCCCTGATTCCCCGTCCGGCGTCCCTCTTCCTTTCACAGCCAGCCGCAGCCCGCAGCCGCATAGGACTGTTCACGCGCCCGCAGCCATGCATAGGACTGTTCAGTGTTCACGCACGCACCCGCAGGCCCTCAGCCCTCAGCGGACAGGACAGGCCGCAGCCCTCACTCCCTCAGCCGCGCAGGCCCGCAGCCTTCTATCATCGGAGCCGCAGGCAGCCCTCAGCCCTCAGGTGACCGGCGAGCATCCTTTATCTCTCTTCCTTTCTCTTTTATTTCTTTTAGATGAATCCTAAGGAAAATTTCAGTTATCAAAGGTCTGAAAAGGCAGGATTTTCCCTACGATAATGGTGCAATTAATCTGATTGTCATTTGTCATTTTTAGGGTGTCAAATTCATATAAAGTATTGGTGTCAAATTATTCTTGCTAGGACTGTGTTTAATGTCTTCTTACTGAAATTGTTGAATGTCATTTTTAGGGTGTCATATTCATATAAAGCATTGGTGTCAAATTAGTTCAAAAAATTTCAGATGTCACAAGTTGGTGATACTACAAGTGAACAAGTTCCAATTGTTAATGTTGATCATACACAAAATCAACCGGATGTTGTCGAATCTAGTCATTCAAAAGCAAAAGGAAAAAGAAAATCAAGAGCTGATGTGTGGGATCATTTTACAAAGGTTGAAGGAGAAGAGAAATGTAAGTGTAATTACTGTGGTGCTTGTTATAGTTGTGATACAAGTACGTGTGATACAAGTACTTTGCGAACACATTTGAATGTGAGATGCAAAGTATATCCTTTTAGTCAAGCAAATCAGTCAGATAATAAGCAATCACAAATTACTCTCCATGCCAAAGAGGGAGATGAGAGCGAAAAGAAAAGTACATTATCTACATGGAAATTTGATCAACAACAAATAAGAAAGGCATTAGCATATATGATCATTGTTGATGAACTTCCATTTAGACACGTAGAAGGACATGGTTTCAAATATTTTTGCAATATGGCTCAACCTAGATTTGTAATTCCTTCAAGAATTACTGTTGCAAGAGATTGTTATCAATTATATGTGGATGAGATGTTGAAAATAAAAACTTTTATAAAGAACAATTGCAAAAGAATTTGCCTTACAACTCATACATGGGCTGCATTGCAAAGGAGCAATTGCATGTGCTTGATTGGTCATTTCATTGATAATGATTGGAGATTACATAAGATTATTTTAAATTTTTGTCCAATCTCTAGTCACAAAGGTGAAGCTATAGGTAAAGCAATTGAGAAATGTTTAAACAATTGGGGAATTGAAAAACTTATGACTGTTACTGTGGATAATGCTAGTTCCAATGATGTTGCTATTACATATTTGAAGAGGAGAGTTAATAACTGGAAAGGAAGCATATTGAAAGGAGATTTCTTACATATGAGATGTGTTGCACATATCATGAACCTAGTTGTGAATGATGGTCTTAAACTTGCAAATGATTCTATTGTTCGTGTTCGCAATGCTGTTCGGTATGTGAGACAATCTCCAAAGAAGACTACAAAGATTTAAATCTTGTGTAGAGGAAGAGAAGATCCAACATAAGAACTCACTTTGTTTAGATGTACCTACAAGATGGAATTCAACTTTTTTAATGTTGCACACAGCCCAAAAGTTTCAAAAAGCATTTGAGAGATATGAAGAACAAGATCCATTTTTTACAAGTGAACTTTGTGATGGAAATGGCATAGGAAAACCACACGATGAAGATTGGTCACGAGTTAGAGATCTTGTTAAAGTACTATAAACTTTTTATGATCTTACATTGCGTGTTTCTAGATCTTTATATGTCACGTCTAATCGGTATTTTCATGAAATAAGCAATGTGGATTGTCTATTGAAAGAATGGTGCATTAGTTCAAACTTTAATTTTGGTGACATGGCTTTGAAAATGAAAGATAAATGTGATAAGTATTGGGGAAATCCTGAAAAAATTAATCTCATGTTATTTATTTCTATTGTGCTTGATCCCCGATACAAGTTAGATTATGTTGAATTTGGTATCTCTCAAATGTATGAAAGAGAGAAAGCTCTCATTTTGAAGAATAAGTTGAAAGGGACACTATATGCAATGCTTGATGAGTATAAACATGTTGATACTTCATCCAGTGGAGCGCAAAATATGGTTGAAAAAGCACCAACTTCAAAAGAAGTTGACATTTGTGACACAACAGAATTGATCATGTTTTCTCGTTATAAGCAACATAAAGCTGAAAGGGAATGTGGCGATACAAAATCTGAGCTAGTGAAATATTTCGATGAGGAGAATGAGGAATGCTTATCATCATTTGATATCTTAAATTGGTGGAAGGTGAATTGCACAAAGTTTCCTATCTTGTCACAGATGGCTCATGATACATTAGCAATTCCAATATCCACAGTAGCATCAGAATCTGCATTTAGCACCGGTGGTCGTGTTCTTGATGCATTTAGGAGTTCTTTATCTCCTAAAGTTGTTGAGGCCCTTATTTGTTGTCAAGATTGGCTCCGTGTGTCAAAGAATCGTGTATGTGTTGAAGAAAATATTGATGATATTGAACAACTGGACAAAGGTAACTAATACTTACGTTTCTTATTTTCAAATATATAGTTGTCAAAGAATCATGTATGTGTCAAAGTTTCTTATTATCATACTTATAATAACTTACATTTCTTATTTTCAGATCTAACAAAAATTGCATTAGTACCGTCCGTCATTGATATTACACAATAGGTTGTGACTCGAGACTTGAGAGTTGTAAGTTGTTGTTTATAACATTTCAGTTTTTATACCAAAAAAAGTAGTTGACATAACTTTTTTTATTTCGTAGGAAATGAAGGATTGGAAAGAGGTCGACACCTACTTTGTAGGAAATGGCAGACTTTTGACTATTTATGTTTAACGTGTTTGTAATATTGGAAAAATCCTGTAAAACATAATCTACTATGTTGTGAGTTGATTTGTGACTTGATCTATGTAATATTGGGAGAATTGATCTATGTTGCCATTTGACTTGATTTGTGACTTGGTATGATTGTATAGAGAGATCTGGAGCCTATTGATTTGGGACTCCTTTTCAAATTTAAGATTTTGTTTGGAAATTTGATTCTGGCTGGGGGGATTATTATCACTATTCTCTTTAGATTTAAGGTTTGGACAGTTGATTTGCGATTTTTTTTGGCACTGTCAGTTTCAGATTTAAGATCTCTTTGTTTGGGATTTTGGTTTTGAAGTCCTGATCTAAGACTGATATTTCAAGATTTAGGTTTTATATTTTTTTTTCCTGTTTTGATGGAGGGGGGTCCATCTTTCTTATCTTCTCAAAGTCTCTTAATGACATGTGTTGCGATTTTTCCAATTTTCAGATCTGATCTTTTACATTGTGAATTCTCAGTTTCAGATTTCTATCTTCCAGATTTTTTTTGTTTTTTTGGGTCTCTTTCTTTAGTGTTTTATATTTCGATTTTGGGTTCTTAGACATGAAAGATTGAAGGTCTAGGAATCTTTTGAATCTAAGTTTCAGATTTGAGGATTAATATCAGGTTTGACTTTCTGGTTTTTATCCTTTCCCTTCGGCTAAAATTTCAACTTGTGATGGCTTAGTTTTCTGATTTTTAGCAGATTACACTTCCCAATCTATAAGATTTCATTTGTCTTCTGGTTTCTGCAGTTTGAATAATTTCTCTAAAGTCTCAAGCTCCAGATTTATAGAAATATCTAGATCTCTGATTTTGAGGGTCTTTGGAGGCCTTAAATTACAAAAATTTTAAATTTATGATTTCTCAACTCTTCAGCCTATAGTTTACGTCTGACATTTTCTGATTGTTAAATCTCCTTCACACACTTAAGGTCCATTTGGATCCCAGTAAAACTAAAATCATTGAAAACTTTTTACGTTGCATAACATTTTCAGAGAATTTGAAATCCAGATGATCACATTTGGTTGCTCTGAAAATATTTTCTTATGAGATCATTTATCTTATTTAATTATTTGTAAATTATGTTGCTTAAATACTATGTTATAATATTTTTAGTTACATAGTTCCTAAAAATATAATTTTTGTCAATAAAACATGCTCCTGATATCTACCAACTTAAAATTTAAACAATAGAATAATTAAATATAAAATATTTATTCTCTAAAATATTTACTTTATTTGATAGCACATAAAAATAAATCATGTTAGAAAAGATTAGATCCGATAACATTTTAATAATATATTAAAATATGTTCTATTATTTTATTTATATAAAAAATATAATTTGAAGTACTTATGTCAATCACCAAATATAAATAAAAAATATTTTTTATTAATGAAATTAGTTTTTATCTACTGAAATAAATTTTAAATAAAACATGTTAATGTAACTTACATTTATTAAAATTGACAGCATTTATTCAAAAATAATATTTTTTTTAACAAAATAATATTTTCAGGTGAATTTTATCAACCATTATAGAAAACGGTTTCCGTCCAAAATTTTGGGACGCCGAAATCCTGCTTTCGCCATGGTCAAAGGAGATTGTTTTCCTTTGACTAGCCTTTTGCGTGCAACCAAATGACCGGTTAGTTGTTCAGATTCCCTGGTTTGCAGTTTTTTGGGTTTTCTCAGATTTTAAGTATCACATGTATGTTTGACATGATCCAGAATTTCAGTATTCTTTTTTTTTTTTGTTTGAATTCCCTCAAGTCATAGGACTGTTAAGTAACTCCTCACATCACTAGTATAGAATATCAAAATTCTTCATTGCTTGAATCAGCTTGCAATACATATGCCACCCTTAAATTTGATTGAGACATAAGATGTATCCACTCGAAATTAGCCTCAATTAGGTTAATTGTAAACTTTATAATCTTAATTATACAGAATATGTTATACAGGTTGTGTGTATGTGTTATACAGGTTGTGAGAATACGTGTACAGCCGTACGGGAGAGAAATAAGCCATAAAGAAATTGTTTGATAAAATGTTTATCTGAATTTTTTAGATGCAGAATTTTTTTAGCTGAGCTTTTGTTGCTTGTATCACAAAAATACGTGTAATATCAGTTTTTTATTTGAACCGATTCCTACTATTTGATTTTTACTTTCAGGTTTAAAATTTTCATAATTTGACCTGTTTTCAATGGTCAACGTGAACCGTTGACCCGAACCGAACCGAACGGTTCGGTTCGGTTCGGTTCATTTTCGGTTTGGCTCTCAAGAGAACCGGTTCGGTTCGGTTCACCTTAACGGTTCGGTTCGGTTTGAAAAAAATTGGTCTCAAACCGAACCAAACCGAACCGTGAACAGTCCTAGACTCAAGTGTCCCGGGAAATTTAGGTGTTCTAGTTTCAGATTTCTGCATTTTTGGATTTAGATTTTTTGTTTTGGGAGTTTAAAACTTGAATTCCAAATTTAAGATTTATGCTTTTAAGTTTCAATTTTGGTTTAGAGGGTTTCAGACACATCATTTTATTAATTTTTGGATATTGATTACTTCCTTGTTTTCAGTTTCTGAATTTGGAGGCTTTCTATTTGAAATTTCCTCAATGAATTACAGATCTGAGTTTTTTTCAGACTTTTTTTTTTCAAATTGGATTATTGTGGGACTTAAGAGTTCCTTATTAAGTTCCAGGTTTTGCTTCTTCTTTTTCTTAGCCTTTAGGATATGGAGTTTTGTCATGTGGTTTTCAATCTTTTTTTTTGACCCTCGGGATTATCAGATTCTCAAATTCTCTAAATTTTCAAATTTTTTATTTTTGAACTCCCTAGGTTTCAGAGTTTCCTGAATTCAAAAAATTCTCAGATTTCAGAATTTTCTGCTTTTTTATTTTTGTTCTTTCAGATCCCCTGATTTTACAGATCTATAGAATTCTCAGTTTTATGGATCCTCAAGGTCTTTTTAGATGTTCTGATTTACTGAAACTTCAGACTTGTAGGTTTTAGAACTTTAAGATTTCTGTGAATTCCAGATTCTATGACAATTTGAATTTTCAGTTTTCAGATTTCTGAATATTTTAAAGTTCTGGTATTCTGATTTTACCCATTTTTTGATCCTCTGGCCTTTGTAGGATTGCAGAATCTTCAGATATTGGGGCTGTCTAGTCTGTTCGGATCTCCCGTACTTTGGATTAGACTTCCAAAATTCCAGGGCTGTTCAGGGCTTGGATGTCGTGGAACTTTCAGAATTCTAAATTTTCAGAGTTCCTGGATTTTCAAATTTTCTGGATATCTTAGACTGGGCATTTTGAATTTCCAGATTTTTGCAGAAACTGAACATCTTCAAACTTGTGAAGTTTTTTGATTTTTCACATTCTAACCTTTTTAGATGTATACAGATCTGGCAGTTTGTGGATTCTCTGATTTCTCCAGATTTGAAGGTTTGCTGAATTTCCAGATTTTCAGATTTCTATTTTTGGTTTTCATTCCTCCAGGCCCATGGGGCTGATGAGAACTCTCTTCAACATCATCAACTGCGCAGATCATGGATTTTTCATTGCTTGAGAAATTTGATAAAAATATACATGTGGGAGTCATATAATCCCTTCCCACGTAATCAACCTCATTAGCTTAAGATTTGGCATATGAGCATGTGGACACGCATTGGCTCCCCTTAGCTTAATGGGTTTTCTCCTTTCTTGCCCATAGAGTTGAGTGCTCTGTCATCGGGGGTTAAAAATGGAATGACACAGGATCTTTCCTTTCTGGCTTGACTCCATTTATTCCATCCTTAGGCATAGAGCGGGTCTAGAACCGTCCCCCCAAATAGCCTTTGATTTAATTCTTTATTTTTTGTCAAAGAGTATAGCTGGTCTAGTACCAAACCCCCAAATGGCTTTGATTGTTGATTTATTTTCAAGGCACGTACAGCCAATCTAGGATCGACCCCAAAATAGTCTCGGAATAGATTTTATTTAAGTTTAATAAGGCATAGAGATGGTCTAGGACTGACCCCAAAATAGAATTAATATAGTTCATTGTTTATTTTATTTAGTTTGATGGCCTAACAAGGCCAAGGCCTATTTGAACTTCATCATCTGGGCCACATGGGCCTGCTTTGAACTTGCTGTCCTGGCACTGGCTGCTTCTCCAGCTTCTGCTTCTTCAATTCTCCCAACTGCTTTCTGCATCTGCATCAGGCTTCTGGTGCATTTCTGGGCCTTGTGCAGCTTTCTGGTTTATGTGCACTTCTGGGCATCTGAGCAGCCTTTGGGTTTCTGGGGCTGTCTAGACAGAATCTGGGTATTTCTGGGTATTTTGGGTACATTAGGTATTCAGCTATCTGGACAGGTACAGGATTTTCTGGGTATCTGGACAGTTCAGAATTAGTTCCAGACTGAATTTCTGATTTGGGGTATGTTCTGGATTGATTCCAGATGGAGGTTTTTCTGATTTTCTAGTTTTCTTGTTTCCAGGTGTTGTCTGGACAGGTACAGATCTGTTTGTAGTCGAAAAAAAGATGTGGGTTGAGAAGGATTCTCAGTAGCCAAGTTTTCAGATTCAGGGTGTATTGGAGCATGTTGATGGCTCGGATGTGAGATGTTTGATGGCTAACTCGGATGGGAGAAAGACAGATCTAGATCATGGGGTTAGGTAGGGCGGGGAAGATGCTGCGGTGGCTCAGCGCCACTGGGGAGGCCATTCCCAGCCAATTTTGGCTTTTAGCGCTTTTTGAAGAACCGATCTAGACCGATTCTAGATCAATATTTTACCTAGAGAATCAGCTAATCTAACCTGGATCAAATCAAAATCGGGAAAGAAATTGACTACCAGGAGGAAGGAGACGGTGATCCGACAGGATGGGAACCAAGCTAGTATATGATAGGGCTGACCAAGACAAAAAGAGGATGACACCACATGTTGGGATCACAGCAGGGAGGTATATATCCCGACAGAAGGAGGTAAAGACTATTGTGGGAGAAAAGAACTGGAGAAGGTGAATCTATGGAGGTGAAAATGAAGAACTAGATAACTCAGACGAACGAGAACCAGAGGTTGTTGAAGAAGTAGAAGGAACACTGAGAGAAGTTGGGATTAGAAGAATCAGAGCAAAGGAAGAAGGAGAAGAAGAGAAAGAAAACTGAGGAAGCACCCAAGGTGAAGATGGAGGCCAAGAAAAAAATGGAGGTCAGAAAGGGATGACAGGTAAAGAGTGAAAAACCAAGGTGATGAAGAGGAAGACCAGGAAGGTTCCAGGAGGTGAGGAAAACCGGGAGCTGGAGTGATGCTCTGGAGGTGAAGTAGAAGAAACAGAAAATTACAGGAGGTGAAGGGGGAGACCGGAGAAGGGAATGCTCTTTGATTGCACACTGACAATCAAAAGAATCAAGATGGCATAAGAGAAAGAATACAACGTGAGTGAAAAAGAGATGGATCACGAAAATTTCCTTTTTTCATCATACATGATAAAGCTATAGTACTAGACTTTTATAAAAACTCAATACACTTCAATCCTTCTAAAACTTCTTATTACACAGACTTTCAAGTATACTGAAAGAAAACTGCAGAGAAATACAGAAAATAAGTCCTAAGTTCTACAAGTTTATTAAAATAAGAATACATTGTCATCTCCAAATTTTAAGTCTGAGCCACCTGAGTCACCCTGGACACTGGCTCAGCCAGCTCAACCAGATGATATCTGCTCCAGCCAGGTTTAACCTAGTTTAGAGTTGGTTTAAGGCCAGTTCACACCAGCACTGACTCATTCAATCCGGTTCTAGCTGATTTAGGTTGGGTTCATAGTTGTCAAGGCACATGCCTAGGCGGCGCCTAGGCGCTGCCTAGGCGTGAAGGCGGTGAAGATTGATAACCTGGGCTGCCCGCCTTGGCAAGAGTCAAAAACGCATCCGCCTTGTGCACCTTGGCGCACAAGGCGGACACTGTGTCCGCCTTGCGACCGCCTGGCCATCAACAAGTGAACAGGTGCCAACCGGTTCAACGGCACCGGTTCACCCATTAAATCCCCCAGCCCCCAATTTCTCTCTCCCCGACCCTCAGCCTTCGCTTCGTGCCGTCAACGGAAGAATCCCGCTGCCCTCGCCACCAGCCCTAGGTGCTCCTTGCTCCATCGATGCCGCCGTCCTTCACTAGTGCTGCCTTCATCGAGGTATCTTCCGACACCGGATCAAGCTCCTGACAGTCCCATCCTGATGTCTCCCGATGTTCTCCGTCACCTACGTATCCAATGCCGCCGTCAACCCTCCTGCAGAAGAATGCCATCACCACCGCCGCTTGCCGCCACTCACCGCCACCATCCCACCATCTCAAAGGCTTCCTCCTATTGTCGATAAGTTCTTTTAAGCATGTCTCTAGACTCCACCGTCAAATTTTCAGGGTTTTTATTTTTACATCGTTTTTCCTTTGTTTTCCCTAGAACATTCTTTTCCTATCATCTAGTAGACATTGTCTTAACTTCCTAACATCTAGTATGACTTTAATCAGACCGAGTATCTTGTTTTATTCTTGTCAATAAGTTGTTTCTATTTTCACTAGAGTAATAATCGAAACCCTTCGAAATGAACGTATAAAAGCATCTTTATAGACCGACATATATATACATCTTGTTTAATTTTTGTTCGTTGATTGGTCCATGTTTGATTGATATTGATAGGTTAACCATGCTAGGGTTGGAATCCCCCTTGATGACCTCTGTTAGACTTTTTTATACTTGGGTTTAAATATGAGAAATCCTAGTATTCTCATATCTTCTCTTGTTATCCAATTATTTGTGTTGATTTAGAAAGTGCTTGATTAATTTACCAATTTAATTTATGTTATTTTAAGTTTATATTTAAATTTTTACATGTTATGTTCTTCATCTAAATTTTGCTCTTAATATATGCCAAATTTATTAGATTTTGTACATGTTATATTTTTCATATAAATTTGTCACACCTTCATACCCCGCCTTGCCGCCTAGGCAACGCTTAGGCGGATGCCTTGTCGCCTAAGCTGTAAAAGACCCTTCGGGTGCCTTGAACGCCTTGTCGCCTTGACAACTATGGTTGGGTTCAAGCTGGTTTAACTCGGTTCAAAATCGGCTTAAGTATGGTTCTTCAAGTTTTAGTCAGTTTGTCTTAATCTAGATCGTTTATCACTTTATTTTTGCCATTTTTTCACGCTATGTCACTCATCAATTTTGGTATCAAATCTTGTGATTGACCTTTTTTTAATAGATCACGGCAACAGCAGTACATGACGATTAATTAATTACCTGATAAGAATCTTTCTTAGGTTTCCAATAAATTTATCTTCGATATTCTTTTGAAGAGATGAGCCAAATTCTGTTAATACAATGAAGAGGTACAAAAGAAATTAAAGGAAAAGATAAAAAGGTAAAAAAGCACGCTCAACTGCAGAGATGGTAGAGGAGCATCAAATTACTAAAATAACAATAGTGAACAGATGTGGCATTTTTAACTCAAAACTAAATTTTCTAAGTTGGAGAGTTTGATATGAAATTAATGAAACTTTTGAATTTTAAGTTTCTTTTGTCATGAGGGTATGTTTGTAAATATTTTTGATAGGGGTTGAAATGTCAAGCTGATAGGTCTATATAAGGAACCCTTCATGTATCCCAAAGTAGCGATGGAATAGAAGGAATTCATAAAAAAATGGTTGCCATCGGAGCTCAGCCCCAGTAACATCTTCTCTCTTCATCCCTATACAACCGAGGAGATCTTTGTCACTCTCCTATGTTCTTCCCCTTCACCCCTATCTAAGTCATTCCCCTTATTCAATTCCCTCTTGGTTCTTTGTTTTCTACGGTTCAGCCCACCAATCAGATATGGAATCTTACTGGATCACGGTGGTTTCTAAATTCCTGGCATTCCAAATCTGCATGACTCCCAAGCTGTTCTACTCACCATCTCCATGACAACACAGACCTCCTGCAACACGTTCACAATCCGGTGAGCTCCCTTCCCCAGCAGCAGGGCGAACCCCACAGCAGCTTCTACATCCCTTCCAGTCTGGCGTCACAAGCTATGTTGATGAAACCAATCCGTAACCATTAAGTTTGGGTTGAGCTTACGTGGGAGTTCATCTTCTGGACTCTGCCATCACATCCCGATCACCAACAGCTGGTGTCTTTGTGGCACCACTTCTCATCATCCAGCCGGCAGTCAACCATAGGCACAACTGGAAGTGCAACAAAGACTCCCAACTGACGCATCGGACGACATACTTCTTTTGGATATCCCTTCTCTCCTGACCATCCTCTCTCCATGCCACCTTCCTTCTATCTAGATCCGCTAGCAAAGCTGTGACAACTCTTTCTACTGCTGCCCAACAGCCATCTCCCAAAACTCCACCTCCATCATTGTCATACCCTGCCATGGCTTCTTGTGCAAGTTCCCTGAGATCACACCATCCACTTCTTCCCATCAGTCTGATGCGCCCAATGCCACCTTCAAATCATCCCATCATCGCTATCACTGCTTCCTCCTTTGAGAAGTGATGGGGACAAAATTTTAAATTTTAGGTGTCTTTTAAAATTTCTGTCCAAGTCTGTAAATAGAAAAGGATTAGGGGTCTTTCCTTAAAACTCTGTCCATCCTCTATATAAAGAGGGTCCGATGTACATATTATTCAGGTATTATTGAAGTGAAATTTTTGGAGGGCCTCCGGCCATTGTGTCCACGCGCGGGGCTGCAGCCCCGTCTTCTTCCCCTATCTTCCCCGATCGGCCAGGAAGGCCTTCCTTTCCATCCTCCAAATCCGGCAGGTAGCCGATTCCCCTCTTCCTCCTCATCCTCCGGCCTCCTCGCCGTTCCTCCCTCTTCCCTTTCTCGGTTCGACAGAAGCACCTCAGCCTCGACCTCCTTCCTCCATCTCCGGCGGTTTTCTCCCTTGATGATGGCAATGGCGGTGGACTATCCTTCCCTTCGCGGATGCAGACGAAGGATGAAGGAACAGAAGAAGGAACAGAAGAAGAAGAAGCTGCGGGAGCTGTGGGAGGGGCCAGATCCGACGATTCCGGATCTGTGTTCCCCCCTCCTTCCCATGCGTTTCCTCCCAGACGATCTCCTTCCTCAGCCGCCGACGCCATCGACGGGAGGTTCGCTGCGGGCGCGAGATATTGCCGGCGCCTGTTTCCCACTCTGCTGGTTACGTGCGATAGCCGACCGGACAACGCCGGGGCGTCCGACCATCGCCTGCCCCCCTGCTCTGCCGCCGGCGCGCGACCCCTTTCCCCCTTCCGGAAGGACAACGAAGACGATGCTCCGGACGGACGACGAAGACGACGCGGCGCTGCCTCCGCAGCTTTGTTGCGACCCGCACCCTCGCGGGACCGCCGAGATGTCGCCACGGTGACGGATGCGCGACGGCGAGGACGCGGCCACGTCACCCAGCCGCGGGTACGCTCACGCTCGCGAGCGCGGGCGAGCAATCGGTCGGCGCCAAATCGCGCGGTCGCCGGTTCGCGGCCCCGAACCGCCCGGGTGGCCGGTTCGATGGGGTCCAAACCCGATTTAAGCCGGTTCGACCCGGTTCAGTCCAGTTCAGGGCATTTTGAGCCAGTTCCAGACCGGTTCAGGGTGGGCCGACCTGATTTGGGTCTGGTTCGGGCCTGTTTCGACCGTTTCGAGCCCGATCCATCTCATTTTGGGTTCATTTAGGTCCTTTAGCGGCAATTAGCGCCAGTTCGTTTCGTTTTCGGTCGATTTAGCTCGGTCTAGCCAGTTTGTCCCGCATCAATTTGGTATCAGAGCCCGAGATCGACTCGTTCTCACGAGTCAACTCTTGGGAACTTGTTTCCGACCGTAAGTAAAAAAAAGGAGTAAAAACTTGAGGTCGAGTTTTTTTTCCCGGCCGGAGAGAATGATGGGGACAAAATTTTAAATTTTAGGTGTCTTTTAAAATTTCTGTCAAGTCTATAAATAGAAAAGGATTAGGGGTCTTTCCTTAAAACTCTGTCCATCCTCTATATAAAGAGGGTACGATGTACATATTATTCAGGTATTATTGAAGTGAAATTTTTGGAGGGCCTCCGGCCATTGTGTCCACGCGCGGGTTTGTGGCACCGTTTTCTTCCCCTGTCTTCCCCGATCGGCCAGGAAGGCCTTCCCCTTCCATCCTTCAAATCCGGCAGGTAGCCGATTCCCTACAGAATTTTGATAACATTGAGCTTCATTTCGGTAGTATCTGAATGAATGCATTTGTCAGTTCAACCTTGAACATGCTTCTTAAAGAAGTTGCCCGGATTTAAGGGTTCCGAAGGTAGCTCTACTGTTGGTCTGTTCCGGTGTGTTCGTTTTACCAATTTCTGAAGCATATAGTAATACTCATCTTCCATCGGTAATGCCTTGATATGGAACAGAAGATGTTGACGTTTTCTTGAGTCTCAGATCTAGTTTGGTTCATTCCGGTTAGTCCTTCCTTCCGCAGCTATTGAAGGTGGTTCGGTGTTGGATCTCTAAGTCCCTGCAACTCTACCTCCTGAAGAGGGACTTTTCAAAGTCAGATCTGAAAGAAAAGTCCTCCTGCACCTTGGTTGGTTCCGGATCTAACTCTTAATCAGTTCGAGATAGATCATCCTCAGCTGGATCTGTGAGTTGGTACCTATGTTGGTTTAAACGGTAACCAAACTCTCCCAATGCCATCTTCGAGTTCTTCCCTCGTAGAGCCCGGGATCGACTCGTTCTCACGAGTCGACTCTTGGGAACTTGTTTTCGACCGTAAGTAAATAAAAAAGGAGTAAAAACTCAAGGTCGAGTTTGTTTCCTGGTCGGAGAGAATGATGGAGACAAAATTTTAAATTTTAAGTGTCTTTTAAAATTTCTGTCCAAGTCTGTAAATAGAAAAGGATTAGGGGTCTTTCCTTAAAACTCTGTTCATCCTCTATATAAAGAGGGTCCGATGTACATATTATTTAAGTGAAATTTTTAGAGGGCCTCCGGCCATTGTGTCCACGTGCGGGGTTGCGGCCCCGTCTTCTTCCCCTGTCTTCCCTGATCGGCCAGGAAGGCCTTCCCCTTCCATCCTCCAAATCCGGCAGGTAGCTGATTCCCCTCTTCCTCATATTCCGGCCTCCGCGCCGTTCCTCCCTCTTCCCTTTCTCGGTTCGACAGTAGGACCTCAGCCTCGACCTCCATCCTTCATCTCCGGTGGTTTTCTCCCTTGACGATGGCGATGGCAGTGGACTGTCCTTCCCTTCGCGGATGCAGATGAAAGATGAAGGAACAGAAGAAGGAACAGAAGAAGAAGGAGCTGCGGGAGCTGTGGGAGGGGCCAGATTCGGCGATCCCCGGATCTGTGTCCCCTCCTCCTTCTCGTGTGTTTCCTCCCAGACGATCTCCTTCATCAGTTTGATAGCAGGATGATACAGATGATATTGAAAAAATGAAATGAATCATTTTCTATTCCGGTTTTGCCCTCCTCTTTCACCCGACGACTTAAACCCTCCTGCGGGTTTACTCTCTCTCCCCGATGCGATTCGGCGCCGCTTCTTCTTCATCCCCTCCAATGGCGTAACCTAGCGGAGCTTCTTCTTCTCCGATCTCCTCCTCCCGCGGTGATCTTGCCGAGCTTCTATGGAAGAATCTCTTCCTCCAGGCTTCTTCCTCCTAAGTCTCTTCAGTCCGGTTGGCATTGGATCTTCCTCTCGGCGGAATCTTCTTTGTCCGCTCCTGTTTAGGGCAACCGTGGTTGCCGATGTGGTGTTCTTCCTCTACGTTCCTGCTATCATCATCCTCCTACAGCTTCGGGTGGTCGGTTCCTAGTTGGAGATCCAGGTTCCTGTTGTTCTTCACTTCGAAGTGAACTCGTTGGTGATGGATCAGAAGGGGAAGTTTCATATAAGCTTCGGTTGGTTCCGGATCCGATCAGATTCAGTCTGTTCAGCTCCGACAAGCGTTTCTTCGTTCTGGTTTGAACATTTCTGGCGTCCAAATGGTAAACCCTAACTGTTCAACGTCCCTTTTGTGCTTTCTACCAGTAAAACAGATGATAAGGACGTTATGTGAGTGCTTGAATACTGTCCATTGAGAGTTCATCTAGCTTCATACGAGAGTTGCCCGAATTTATTGTTCCGTTGGTAGCCTCTACAGTTCGGTATTTCTTTTGAATTATCTTTCTAAAGATTGAAGAAGCTTACATTAATTTTCATCATCTGATTGCTATATGTGAGATAGAACATATACAAGACTGGTCCTCTCCAGTCAACTTGGTTCTGGTTGCGATTGTTCTATGATGCTGTTTTACTGTTCATTTTTTGAGATGCTGTGCATTCATTGACTGGTCCACTTCTAGTATTGAACTAATTGGTTATTCTAGTTACTGCTGAGTCCGAGATGATGACTTGATTTCCGTCTGAATATTGGTCTGATTTTCTACAAATACTTTGATTGACTGGAGCCTACAGTAATGACATCTTTCAGACTTTGCCTACATTTCTAAATGGGAAAGTGATGATGGAACCAGGTAAACATACATTGGTAGCTTTAATTAGTTGTCGGTATTGTTAATTGGGAGGACTCCTGAATTATATATGTTGATGTTCCCTGGTTTCACTGATTCCATTAAGGCTGTGATGATAATAATCTGAGCCAACGTCCTTTCCATCTACTGTTGTCCTGATCTGTTGATATGCTTATCATTTTATGAGGACTGTGTGCCATTGAAAATAATCTCTCCTATTGATGCTGAAGTTATCATGTTGATTAAATGTCATATTCTGTTGTATGTCAGCATACTGGTTTATTGCAAGTTAAACTGTTGGATTCTTAGTATCTTTGGTCCTTGAACTGCTTGTTATACCATTGGAATATCTCCTGAGGTTATTACTATTGGAATTCTGCTTCTATTTGGTTTCTTTTACCTACTAGATCATATTTCTAAATTCTGGTTCCTGGTTAGTTTCCTGAAATCTTGAGATTCATGGGACACCTGGTCCCGTCCTGCATCAATTTGGTATCAGAGCCCGGGATCGACTCGTTCTCACGAGTCGACTCTTGGGAACTTGTTTCCGACCGTAAGTAAATAAAAAAAAAAGTAAAAACTCGAGGTCGAGTTTTTTTTCCCGGTCGAAGAGAATGATGGGGACAAAATTTTAAATTTTAGGTGTCTTTTAAAATTTCTGTCCAAGTCTGTAAATAGAAAAGGATTAAAGGTCTTTCCTTAAAACTCTGTCCATCCTCTATATATAGAGGGTCCGATGTACATATTATTCAGGTATTATTGAAGTGAAATTTTTGGAGGGCCTCCGGCCATTGTGTCCATGCGTGGGGCTGCGGGCTGTCTTCTTCCCCTGTCTTCCCCGATCGGCCAAGAAGGTCTTCCCCTTCCATCCTCCAAATCCGGAAGGTAGCCGATTCCCCTCTTCCTCCTCATCCTCCAGCCTCCACGCCGTTCCTCCCTCTTCCCTTTCTCGGTTCGACAGAAGCACCTCAGCCTCGACCTCCGTCCTCCATCTCCGGCGATTTTCTCCCTTGACGATGGCGATGGCGGTGGACTGTCCTTCCCTTCGCGGATGCAGACGAAGGATGAAGGAACAGAAGAAGGAACAGAAGAAGGAGTTGCGGGAGCTGTGGGAGGGGCCAGATCCGGCGATCCCCGGATCTGTGTTCCCCCCTCCTTCCCGTGCGTTTCCTCCCAGATGATCTCCTTCCTCAGCCGCCGACACCATCGACGAGAGGTTCGTTGCAGGCGCGAGATATTGTCGGCGCCTGTTTCCCACTTTGCCAGTTGCGTGCTACAGCCGGCCGGACAACGCCAGGGCGTCGGACCATCGCCTGCCCCCCTGCTCTGCCGCCGGTGCGTGACCCCTTTCCCCCTTCCGGACGGACAACGAAGACGATGCTCCGAACGGACGTCAAAGATGACACGGCGCTGCCTCCGCAGCTATGTCGCTACCCGCGCCCTCGCAGGACCGCCGCGATGTCACCACGGCGACGGATGCGTGACGGCGAGGACGCGGCCACGTCACCCAACCGCGGGTACGCTCGCGCTCGCGAGAACGGGCGAGCGATCAGCCGACGCCAAATCGCGCGATCGCCGGTTCGCGGCCCCGAACCGCCCGGGTGGCCGGTTCGATGGGGTCCAGACCCGGTTTAAGCCGGTTCAACCAGGTTCAAGCACTGAACAGGCCGATTCAGTCCAGTTCAGGGCATTTTGAGCCTGTTCCAGACCGGTTCAGGGTGGGCCGACCCGGTTTAGGTCTGGTTTGGGCCTGTTTCGACCGTTTTGAGCCCGATCCATCTCATTTTGGGTTCGTTTAGGTCCTTAGGGGGCGATTAGCGCCAGTTTGTTTCATTTTCGGTCGGTTTAGCCCGGTCTAGCCGGTTTGTCCCGCATCAAGAAGCTTGCATCCCACCTTGACAAAGCAACTGTACACCCTTCACGGATACTCTCTTGACATGTTCTCCCACCCAGTCTTATCATGTGTTGCTTCGCAGTCCCATCGCATGGTCGACAGGCCACATCACCCCTTCCTCCTGCACAGTTCATGTGATGTGCCCACTTCCTCTCATCTCACACACATGTAGCCCCAACCATCCACATGTGCAGCCCAATCGAAAGGTCGGGAACCCACCCAGACCCGGTCCATCCTTTGGTTCAATTTCTTGAAAGCCCGAACCACCAGAATGCCATGACACACTAGAATGCCATGACACACGCAACCTGGTGGTCTGATTCAAGGAAGCTCAAGTCTTGGCTCGAGACCAGGTCAGCCCAGCCTGGATCCAACCAAGGTCTTACTAGATCCAATAACAATAAAAAAAACAAAAAATTGTAATAAATTTTAAAAAATAAAAATAGCGGATATGACTAGAAATTTTTTTATTAATTTATATCCAAATCATACATATTATTGTTCTTGTACATAATGAATATACTCTTCCCAAAATATTCATGAAGTGTCCGATGAGAATTCATAAGTAGTTTGTCTTCTCAAAATCCTCTTTGATCAAAAATCTTACCAACGACCTTCAAACGATGGAAGAACATGTTGAACAGAGGTGGAACGGAGCTTGGATCACTGGCGCTGCAATCCGCGTTGGACCACTGGAATCACCGGAGGATCGCTAGAATCGCTGGAGGATCGCCAGAATCAGTCCAATCCTACGTTCTGTAGGTGGAATCAATCGATTCCGAGCTGGATCGATCGATTTCGGCCAAGAATCGTTATTGAATTGCCTTCCTAAGGAGGGGATCAACAGGGGGTGCGTAAGGGCTTCCTTCGGGGTTGATTCCGGCCCTGTAAGGGTCAGAATCGGTCCAATTCTAGGCTAGAACCGAACCCAGAATCAATCCAGATCCGAAACTTAAGTGTTCCGGCGGAATTGGTCAGAATCGAATTGATTCCGACCGATTCAAGCGATTCGGACCAATTTCTTTGGGACAGCCATGGATTAGATCAAAATCGACCAATCCAATTCCAGAATTGGCCGATTCCGATCTGATCGGGCCAATTCTACAATCATGGTAGGAAACCAAAAAGTCCTGAAATAACTTAATCCCATATGATAAGATGTAGTGTTAATGTCTGCCATTTTGTTTACCTTCTACACCTTGTGTTCGCGCACCATAATCTTTATCTTACATGACAAGTGTGTAACATTCTTTGACCGTGAAGTGCCTAAGTGGAGGTTGAGATTCTAACACATTTCTTTATGATTAAAAGTATTGTTCCTTCATTGTCGAACCTCCATCACTACTACTATTCGAAATTGAATCATTATACTCTAGTATTGAACTCAGATGTTCAATGACGTACCTTCTCGCTTATTGTCAAATGCTTATTGATATGCATAGTCTAATAGATCAGTTATAACATGTTTACCTTTACTAGATGACTTCTTGACTTAACAAAAAGACTCTCAGATCTTTTGTCTCTTTGCTAGTGAAAGAGAAATTTGGAATTCCTGACTGAATATATGTTGTCAAGTTCTCCAGTTTATTCTCGATCTTCTGAGTTGAACTCAAGTTCGTTCAATCCTTCTTGATCGTTGACCCAAATTTGCAATGCATTTTGTTAATCGAATATGTAGTTTAAATCAATGTCTTCATCTTGTATGATGACTATCCCACTTCATCATCCCATCATCATATTTTTCAAGATGACGTAATGCGACCTTGCCGCTTAAGCGAGAAGGTGAGACTTTAGGCAATACCTTTTATTAGAGTAAAAATGATAAAACAAAAAAGTGTGGCATAATATACAAAAAGTAACACTTAGCTATAATAACATATAAATCAATTGATAATGTGCAATCGCATATTTACATAAATAAAATAACATGAATACCTAATTAGTTCTACCATGTTAAGTTAGTTTTAATACTTAATTTTTATTAATTATTAGTAAATATCTATGACATTATTTAATTCTGATTATTATTCCATCAAAATATATATTTATAATCAAATTAACTGCTATAATTAATTTTTTACTTAAAAATCACTCAATTAAGTAATAAAAATAATTTATATTATTTATTTCTAAATTACAAAAAAATGGAAAGATAATATGTTGGTTGCCTAGATGCCTCTCGCCTTGACAGGTGATAGGGCACCTTGTTGCTTGGGTGACGCCTTAAAAACAATGTTCATTGCTTCTTCTTTTCATCTCTATTCCTTGTTCTGATTGTCCATCGTCCTTTGTAAATTATTCAGTTTCAATCTGATGCGGAATAGGATCAACAAATGAACTATATGCAGACTAGCAAAATGCTCAATACATAACTGATTTAGGATATTCAAATAAAGATCTTTCAAAGAAGGTTTTCTTAACCAAAAATTTTAAGTTAAGGAAAACCAATACCTCGAGTATTCAAAGAAATGGAAAGAAGATAAACTGTGTTGGAAACTACCTCAAGAAGTTGAAATTTTGCTCTAACATATAAGAAAACAGATATAAAATTGCCTGGATTTAGGAACACTCTAATTACTCACTTTATATTAACCAATGGAATAGGCAAGAAACTGGTTAGGTCCTATTCACTTAAGCATGACACATATACGAATTGGAATAATAAACTTGCAAGTATGCTTACCAGGTATAGTGGGTCAGAAAATACCTCAACTCTCAAAATGTGGACAAGAAAACACAGCTGTAATTCAGGGAATTAATCACCCGGTTGTGATCCACTTCCAAGGAATTTAACACTCCTTGACTTCCTGTTCTTATGAAACTCAAATAAATTGTAATAGGAATAGGGGAAAACAGATAAGATCTGAAAACAAGAAGCTCAGGAATTCATCACAGCTTCATTGAGTCAATGGATGCCTCTTCTGACAATGTAATCAGCAAATCAAAATTAACTGACTTGTACCGGCATCCAATTAAGGTCACCAACATATAAATCAGAATCTGAGACCTGTTGAGAACAGAACCTCCAGGCTTAACTGCCCAACAGAAGGTGTCTGAAACTGATAATATCAGATTTACCAATCTGTCAGGATCTTCACCTGGTGGCTACTCTTTCCACAAGACCACTCAAATTATAACATCCATCATCATTCACCATATTTCCGACAATAGCATGAAATTTCATACAACCAAAGATAGTAAAACATCATCTATTTTCAGCAGAAGATTGACTTAAATTAGATTGTCCAACTAAGAGGCAGCAATGAATAGACAATATCTTCAAATTCCAGGACAGGTCATGTTCTGTCCAACTCAGTAACCAACAACCAGCATTGTTCAAAAGGTAACAACGATAAGGCTTCATGCAAAATTCATCATCAGCCAGATCAAAACAGATAACTCAGCTTTTGTAAAGTTGAAGCAAGTAACAGAATCAGCAACTACTCAACAGAGCTGAGCTCTACATTTTTCAAGAAAACAAGTCCATAAACCGGGAACAGTTGACAGATTCTCATAGAGGTCAGCTAAATACTGAAGGTCATCAAGTCAGTGATTTCAAGACTCATCAATGGCATCTCTATCAGTATCTCGGTTACAAAAGTACCAAGTCATCGATCAGGAATGGACTGAGCAACTTACAGTTCAAGGAGTAAACTGTATAAGCCATATAGAATCCTTGGATGAAGGAGTTATTCCCAATCTTATGAACTATAATAGTTCATCAAAACAGAAGCTATGAACCATGAATCCGGTGATTGCCTTCTGATTCCAGTGCAAGGAGAACAGGTAACAAGCTGGTTACCTTCAGATCTGAACTTGGGGGGTATGAATTGAGTGAAGATCTTCCAAGATAGTCTCTAAACATTGTGAACACCTCAAAAATGGGCAAAGATCATATATCAGGTGTGAAGCTAAACAGTAGATCGGCCGAAGAATACAGCTAATCTAAAGTCAAACCATGGATCGACTGAAGAATACATCAGGTCAAAAAAAAAATTCCTAGTCCTCTCAAAGGAAGTCAGTAATACAGTACGTTAACAGATCTGTTGAAAGAACATCAGATGGAAGGTGGAATCAACAGATCTGAGGGAGAAAACAATAGATCGACTGAGGAATCAAGTAGATCCAATGAAATATCACTCATCCCTTCAAAGAAACCAGCAAAACATGTCCCAAGCCGCAGATCTACTTAAGTAAACAGCAGATCGAAGAAGAAGCAAGCAAATCTGAAGGAGGACTAGTAGCTGGAGAAGGAAGGATGGCGGTAAAAAGAGTCGGATTCCTGAAACCTTCTTGGAATGCACTCCAATGGAGACACCGAAGAAGACGAAAATGACGAGGAGAGACTGGTTATTACTTTCCTCTTCAAGCACAAAAGCCACCAAGCAACGCACAGGTGGATCGGAGGAGTAGAAGGATGAAGGAAGGGTTCACCATCACCATCCGCGGGGCAAGGAAGAGAGGAGCCTCAGGGAGCCAAATGACCAATCGCACGGTACAATCACCTGTCAATCACCGGATGTCAACGGGTTCTCCAAGACCGGGAAATGAATAGCAGCCGAATCAATTCACATTTCATTTAAGGTAATCGATAGATGTATAGTAACCGGGCGGCCATATATATAGGCCCAAGCCCAAACAGTCAAGAAAATATGCCACAAAAAGGTAAAAGAAAATAACACGTAAATAGAAAAATGCCTAAGCAAACAGGGACTTTTAATAGCCCAATTAAAACTATAAATTTCACTAATTTTCAACCAATTGGCTGAAATACTCCTAAAATTAAGATTGTTCAAAAGCTTGCTAAACTCAATCATCAATCATCAAACCAAATAGATCCCAAACGTCGTGGTCGTCGCTTGTAAAACTCTCGAAAATAGTCAAATTTATCTTGTAATCTGGTGTCCTCACAACAATCTCATGTAATAATGACAGTAAAATAATTGCTCTAGTCATCTTGATATCAATATATTCCTTTGTTTTTTATGGACTATGCTAATTAGGATCTAATTCCCTTCACATCCTGAAACCATTGTGATTTGCCTTGTGGCCCTTATTACAATATCTGCTAGGTCCTCATATCCCATTGACTTGTTATGATCCATTTACCAGTCAGCTACATGAGATTAATGTATGTTATAAAATAATTGTAACAAGTCATTATCTGAATTACAAAAATAGTTCAAGGTACATACCAGGACTTAATAACATAATTGTTCATTGTGTTCTTGATGTTTCAAAATATATTGACCTCATCTTATAGTCATTCATCTTATTGTAAGTTGTTGGCACCCAAAATATTCATATATGGTGAGGGAATAAGATAAAGGCAGCCACATACGTGATTGTCATGATCTTCCATAAACTACGCTTAAGACATGCATATAAGCGTTAAGAAAATGGGCCGGTAGCCAGAGGAGGATCGGTTGGGGTAGGAACTGAGCGGTCAGGGTCCAGAATTAATCTAGTGACAATGGCCCAATGATACTAGTAATCTATGGATCCAGTAATTATCGGCCCATATATGCCATCCCCATATGACGGGCCTGTTTTGGAGGAGACCACGCCATCAGAAAAATTAAATAAATAGAAATAATCGGAAGGGGGAAGGTTTCGATGAAAGAAAGAAGATTGAGATTGGATTCCTGATTGGATTCTATTCCAAGACCGACTCCGATGGTAAGAGTCCTGGTAAAAAAGGCCAACTATCCTAAAAGAGAGCCCATGTGAGCCAAGGAAATGAGGCAAGTGGATCTCATGTGCTTCGGGGGAGGCCTATATAAGCATGGTCAAGGCTACAAGAGGGAGGGTTGTTTTTTTTTACCAAGTTCCTAGTGAATAAGCGAGAGCAGCCGTCCGCTGAGAAGCTGTCGTGAGCTCTGTCTGCGGTGAGGAGTCTCAACTGGACCTCCGGACGTTGCCAAGGGATCTTCCTCTACAAGCTGGGGTGCCCGCAAATCCTCAGTCGTCGTCGGAATCTCTTCCAGAAGTTGTCGTCACCAGAGTCTCTTTCGGAAGCAATCGTTGCCTAAACCTCTTCTGGAGGCAGCCGTCTCGGAGTCTCTTCCGAAAGCAGTCTTCGCCAGAGCCTCTTCCGGAGGCCATCGTCGCTGGATCCTTTTGCGGAAGCTGCCGTCGCCGGAACACCTTCTCGAAGCAGGCAAAGTGGAGCCCGCGGGAGGCAGCTGCAGGTGCTGGGCCGGGCCCAACAGAGGCTTAACTAGGCCTTGGTGAAACAGGGGCCTAAAGAGGACCCAATGAAGGTTATTTTTTCTTAAAAGATACCATTAACTGGAATTTAAATAAAAATGCACTAATTAAGTAAACAAACAAAGGGCGAGTATCCGGCCAAATAAAAACCCACCTCACGGTCTCGGCATAACATAAAAAAATAAAAAAAAATGGGAAAGTAATAGGCCGACTTTAAGCACACCTCTTGACCCATAATAAAAAAATAAAATAAAACAAACAATTAAAATAAATTAAAATAAAAATCTACTTAACTAATTCACAAATCGAGACGAACATCCGGCCGGCTAAAAACCCGCCTCATGGTCTTGGCTTAATCTAAAAGAATTCAAAAATAAATAGGGAAAGTAATGGGCCAGCTTTAAGCACGTCCTTTGACCCTTTAAGGTAGACATACAAAGGTCTATTTAAAAGACCCCAATGTCTTACCATGCCTCAAGAGGGAGTTATTTGCCCATTATGCCATGGGGAGACTGTGTATGATCAACATGCCAATATGCCAAACTGAGCTAATGAGGGATGCCAACCATGAGATGAGTTCCCATAAGCTTGTCAAAAGCCAGGTGTGCTCAACCTTGGACCAGTTGGAAGGAAGGATCATACACCTATCAAAGGCTGGAGCACGTTCAAGACAACATTCAAGTTGATCAAAGACCAATAGATGCTTGATTCCAAGTTAATGAAATGAATGTCAAAGTGTTGTATTTCAAATTGTGTAAACAGTGTGAAAGATTGTGTTCGGTGCAATTTAATGGAAAAGGAAGATCAATAACCCCATGAAGTGACTGGAATGCAAAGTAATTAAAAAAAAACAGAAGCATGAAATCTGTAGGTAATTTTGGGTCTTAAACAGAAGCTTGATCACCCGGTTGAGATCCGGAGGTATTAAATGAACTTTCCAATCAGAGGGGAGAGTCCATAGTCTAGACGAGATAAGCAAATCAAATGCCAATTGAACCTAAAATTAATTCACAAATTACATTAAGTTCAACTTGGAGGAGGCGTTACAGTAAAAATCCAGAATTCAAAGACGCTCAAACCAAAGAGATAGGGAGTTTTAATCTGCAAAGTCTTCTGAGTGAGAAAGAGGAATAGTTGTGCATTTTTGTGAAAGAAAATTGAACTTGTCTACTTTAAGTATCTGGTAAAGGGCTTAGAAACAAAAAAATTAATTAGGGAAAACCATTTGTTGGGCAGCAGGGAAAGGGTTAATGAATTAAAACATTCAGATTTCAGTTCTCCATGCACAAGTTTCCAATCTTAATTCTGAGCTGAACAATTCCAGGGAAAAGTTGACAATTTGACATACGCTGAAATCAATGGCATTCAGAAAAGACTTCATGCATGATAGTCTTGCTAAATTTGATGTTTGGAAGTGCAGTACGAAATGCTTCAGGAGAAACATTTAGAAATGACCAAAGATTTATGTGATTGTGTGACAAGGGGAATCAAGAGAGCATTCTGCAGACAAGTCAAACCCTGAAATTAACATGAGTCAAAATGTGCAGCCCTCAGCCAGTCAAATTTAAAACAGAACTCCAAAAGCATTAAGTCTTAATGAGTGATTAATTTCTGAGATAGCAGGCCCAATCAAACCAAACTGCTAATAGGAAATCAAAGCAACCTGAATGAGTACAAATTTGAACTAAGTCCCGAGCAGATCACAACTTAAATCAATCTCTACCAAACGGAACATAACAGGAAACCCATCAAAACCAAATTTAAATCCAATTCTCAAATTAAACTCAGAAGTTAATTTCCCAAACAGATTCAAATCAATTAAAGTAAGTCAAACTTAAAATTTCTCAAACTAAATCAAAATCAGTCTTAACCAAACAATCTCTAAAACAAATTTAACTTAGATTTCTCAAATTAAATTTTAACCAAACAAATTCGACTTAAATCAAATTGACTCCAAACTAATAAGCAAGTCACAAACAAATCCATTTCAAAAAGAAACTTATAGGGTGTTTGGTTACGTTTTTTTCTCTCTTTTTTACTTCAATTTTAAAAATAGAAAAGACACCGTGTTTGGTTGCGATTTTTAAGTTCTCAATCGTTTTTAAAAGCGTTATGATGTGGGACAAACCGGTTAATCCGGGCCAAACCGAACGAAAACGACTTAAAACCGGCGCTAATCGCCCTAAACAGAACTAAAGTAACCCAAAATGGAGCAAACCGGTCCGAACCGGTCCAAAACAGCCCCGAACCGGGTCCGGACCGGGTCGAACCAAGCTGAACCGGTCTAAACCGGCTCAAGATGGCCCGAACCGGGCGGTTCAGGCGTTGAACCGGCCTGAACGGGCTTGGGCCGGGTCTGGACCCGGTTGAACCGGCCAGCCGGCCGGCCTGGGCGCGGACCGGTCGGCCGCGAGCCGCGCTCGCTCGCTCGCGCGGGGAACGCGAGGGGAGGGGGTCGTGGCGTCCGTGCGCTGGGCCGGGGGTGGTCGCGTCGCCGCGCCCCGGCCATCGCCGTTTGGTGCCGTGGAGGCATCGCGGCCCTCCCTTGCGGAGGCGCACCGCGACAAAAGGGGAAAGGGGGCGTGAGCGGCGACGCGCTCTCGCGCGCACGACATCCTCGCCGTCCGGAGGAGACCGCGCGCAGCGCGCGGACGGCGGAGCAGGGGCCGGAAGCCGTACGCCTTCGTCGCCATCGTGCTGTCCGGAGGGGGCCGTGCGCGACACCATCGCCGTCGTCCGGTGGCGCTCGGGTGCAGGAGGGACAGGGTTCTTCATCGCGGCGGCCGGCTCCGAGGAGCCAGTGGAGTGATGCCGGGAGGGAGCCGCCGGGGAGAAGAGCCGGGGAGGGGGGGGGGAGTTCCGGGGATCGCCGGATCCTCTCCCCTCCCGCAGCTTTCGCCTCGTCTTCCTTCTTCTTCTCCTTTCGCCGTCCTCGCACGACGAGGCAGGGGGGGGGATGCATCCGCTGTCGCCGTCGGCCGCCGAGAGGAGAAGCGCCGGAGATGGAAGGACCGGGGATCGCCGGATTCCTTCCACCCCGATGCCGTCGGGCTTGAAGAAGACGTCACGACAGGGTGCTCCGCGGCGCCCCTCACGAATCGATCAAACGACGACGTCGATTGAAGGGGTGTCGCCGGGACCGCTCACGCCGTCGCGGGGAAACCAAGAAGGGGAAGAGAGGATGAATGGCACGGAGGCCGAGGACGAGAAGGGGGTAGAGTGGCCACCGCCGCAGGATGGAGGAAGCAAGGGGATATCGCCACGGGGGGGGGGGGGGGGTGGAGAGGAAGAAGACGGGGCAGAGCCCCCTGTCCGGGACACCAAGCCAAAGGCTCCAAAAATTCACTATCGATTGATTCCATATGTACATCGGGTCCTCTTTTAAAGAGGGAGGAGATGACTAATTAAAAAAAAACCCTCTAAGACTTAATATTTACAGACTTGTCCTCGCAGGGACACAAATAAAAGAAAACTCTAAAATTACCAAAATATGTCCCCATCACGTTACATCTTTCTTCTTATTGCTCTTTTAAATTCGAAACAGAAAGAGACATGTTTTCTTTTCAAGATAGACGCGGGAGGCGGCCAGTGACGGTGTGCGCACGTTACCCCCCTCTCTCTCTCCAGTGCGGGCCGTCGCCTTTCTCTCTCTCTCTATCCGTTGCAGCAGAGTCCAGCAGGCAGCCGCCTCCCCTCTCTCGCCCCCCTCTCTCTCTCTCTATCCGTCGCGGCGGAGTCCGGCGGGCAGCCGCCCCCTCTCTCTCTCTCTCTCCGTCGCAGCGGACTCCAGCAGGCAGCCACCTCCCCTCTCTCGCCCCCCCTCTCTCTCTATCCATTGCACCGGAGTCCAGCGGGCAGCAGCCTCCCCTCTCTCGCCCCCTCTCTCTCTCTATCCGTCGTAGCGGAGTCCAGCGGGCAGCCGCCCCCCTCTCTCTCTCTATCCGTCGCAGCGGAGTCCAGCGGGCAGCCACCCCCTCTCTCTATCTATCCGTCGCAGCGGAGCCCAGCGGGCAGCCGCCCCCTATCTGTCGCAGCGGAGTCCTCCGTCGCAGCGCCGCAGCGGAGTCCAGCATGCCCCTCTCTCTCGATGTCTCTCACTGTCCCTCGAGAAGAAAGCAAACCTTCACATCGTTGGCCTTACAGAGGGCATTTGTTCATATGAAAAGTGACTGCCAAAAGTTATGATATAAATTTTAAAACTGACGACAGTTTTGCCAAACACAGCAAAACACTGTTTCTGTAATTTTAAAATTAAAATTGAAGTGATAAATAATTTTGATTTCAAAAATAAAAGTGTATCAAAACTAAAAATACAACCAAACACCCTATTAGATCAATTAACCAATGCATTTCAATTAATTCAACTCAAACCCAATTTCTCAAACCAAATCACAATCAATCTTCTAAATCATATTTTAAAACAAATTAACTTTAACTAAAAAAGTTTAATTTAAAGTAAATTGAACTTAAATTAATAAACAATCTGTAAACAACTTTAATTCAAATTAACCCAATTCCAATTAGTTCAACCTAAATCAAACTAAACTTAATCCGAACCATACATTTGAAATCAAACCACAGTTAGAACCTAAGATAATTCATTAAGATCTTAAGTCTTAAACAAAAGCCACAATTCATGTAATTTCCAACTTGTTAATTTTAAGCTCAAACAACCTGTCAAATGTCAAATCTAAGTCAACTATAATTAAACAACTCAAATTTAACTAAATCAAACAAATTAAATTCAATCTAATTTAATTCAAATCAAAAACAAACTCTAATCCAGATCAAACTCAAATTCAGATCAAACTTAAGACAAATTAAGTATTTGCATTCCATCGAGTTCATGGAACTATTGTTTCTCCTATGTGCATATGTATGTGAATGTTTATTTTTGTGGATTTATGTCTTCTACTTTCATGGATTGCTATGACGGATAATTAAGGGTATTCGAGTATTCTCAATGTAATTAACAACGGATCTTCACACCATCCGACGAGAAGAAGTCAAAATCAAGTTTCAAAGAACCTAACAACCTTAACTTATATTTTTATATATCATAGACCCTGGTTAGTACTTTTATGGAACATCACCTATTTTCTTAAGAAGTCAATGTTAAAATTAAATCAAATCAAAATCAAATCTAAACAAAAAATTGAATTTTCAAAATTAGAAATCTTAATTGTTAATTTTTGATCCATCATCGTCTTCGAGCATTCTACAAATGACAGATTTCACACCCTCTAGAAGGTCATCGGATGTCTTGAACAAAAGTCTATAATAATATCTAGAATTGGAAAAATGACCTGGCAATATATGCGTGTTAGTAAAGAACTAAACAAAATATTTACTATTGTATATATTGGATGATACAAGGTTCATTCCCACTGATGATCAATAATATCCCATCACTTGTTGAAACCTAACACTGTCTCTACAATTTCTTCCTTCGCTTGCTCTAGTGTACTATAGAAATAACATGTCTACATTCTTATCTACATCTACTATTATAAGAATTTTGACTATATTGCACTATAAAAAGAACGTCGTTTTTACAACTAGTCATAAGTCTCCACTATTTAATGCCTCAACTTTCTTCATTTTCCTTTAATTTTAAGAAGTAACTCTAGTAATATAATTTGACCATCCTAGTGAAAAATATCATTTGGGTAAGAGGACGTCTCTACTGCATTAAACTATCCACGAAATGTAATAAGAAGTGAACCTAATTGTACTGAGTTATAGGAGCTGTAGTCTTTCATATCTTCCCTCATTAGGATAAAGATAAAATTATGCTTATACATGAAGGATGATATGAATTGGAACATCTTATCTATTTAGTCAATTTGAGAATCCTTAAATATATTTTCTAACATCAAATCTAACAAATGAGCAAAATATGGTGCCTAATACCAATGTGGTCTTTAGACTATTAACATTTGTCCAACTACCTTATATGCAACTGCATTGGCTGTTATAACTTAAATAATTTAGTCCTCTCAATTAATTCAAACAAATAGTTACATTTTTTACACGTCTGGATGCGTCCATATACTTCAAGAATACAGTTCTGACTTAACAATATATTATAAATTTGATCATTGTCTTACTAGTTATACCTATTTAGAAAAAGATCAAGCATAAATTATAAATTGTGAACTTTGAAAAGATAATAACTATAAAAAATAAATTTTACTATACCTGTTCAGCCATCTGTCATCAAAGTGCTTCATTTTTCTTGACGTATTATTTAATGTTTTTCACCTCCATGGAAAGATACATGTTATACATTTCCTTCGGTGTCGTCCAAACACTCCCCTACAGACGTCAATGATAGTGTCGATCGTTGCTTCGTAATATGACCATGTCACCCCTTTGAAGTGTTCACATGTGCGACTAAAAAAGAATCATCTTGATATCACCTACCTAATTATTTCCTTGCATATCCGTAATTGTTGCTGTGATCGTAGTTTGTCTTTAAGCAGGAGTGTGCTTAGGGATCCATGGGATCTACTCTTATGTCGTCATCTCTTGTGAGATTGCATATCTCCTTTTAAGGATGTAAACGGTTCGGTTCGGTCAAGTTTTAGGCCAAATTTTTTAAAATTGAAACTAAACCGAATGATAAACCGAACCAAACCACAATCGTTCGGTTAAATCCCAAACTGGAAATGAAATGAACCATTTAATTTAGTTTGGTTCGGTTCAAACCGTCAATTTTATTATTTATTTTTAATATTTATATCATAAATAAATTTTAATATATGCTTAAATAAAAAAATAATTGATCATGAACCAAATGGCACATTCAATTCAACTCAACGATGCAATGTGTAAACATTGTTTTCAAAGAATCCAAGGTGGTAGGGCCTTGTCTTCTCACCGAATTGGGACTATCCCACTTGGTGATGGGTGGTACTATGGTGGGTGGAGCCATAGAGGAGAGGTGATAGCCAATGGTGGGTGGTGAGGAGGAAGGCGGCGATGATTGACAAGAAGGAAGGCGGTGGCGACTAGCGAGGAGGAGCGGTGACAACCAATGGGCAAATTGCACGTGGTGACAAGAGAAGGGTTGGGGCGGCTCGGTTGCTCAAAGTTGCGAGCCTCGTGACAGCATGGAGAAGAGGGCGGACTAGGCAATGGCAATTGGCAAGGAGAAGAGTGGTGATGGCTGACTAGCAAAAAGCTAATGGTCACAGTGGAGAGGAGGAGGAAGATCAAGCATGGCTCGACTACTCACGGTCGCAGGCCTCGCGAGGGTTAATAGGAGTGTAGACCAAGTGGTGACGATTGGTAAGGAGGAGGATAAGGAGGGTGGCGATGGCCTATGAACAGGCTACTTGTGATCGTGGCAACCGATGAGCAGGCTACTCACGGTGATGACTAGGAGAAGAGCGGTAGCTCAGAGGAGAGGCGGCCCAAGTGGATAGTCACAATTGTGAGGAGAGAAAGGAGATGACAGGGAGGATTGGGTCAATTGGTTTACCAGTGTGACCCAGTTTTAAGAGAAGCCGAACTGAATCGAGCTGATAAATTATTGCCGGTTCATTTCTCTTCAAAAAAAACCAAACAAATATTCTCCTGAACTGAAGTTTATCGGTTCACCAAATTTTTTTATTCAAACCTATCTCCTCCTTTTCCTCCCAATTTGGTTTGGTTTAGTTTATCAGTTCACCAAATTTTTTGTTCAACCTATATATCCTTTTCTTTCACCTGGTTAGTTCGGTTTATCAGTTTACCGTTGTTTTGATCAACCCTATCTTTTCTTCTTCTTTATTGTTCGATCCTCTTCCATTTATGCATCCTCTCCCACTTACATGCTCACTTCCACTTTTAGAACCTTGACTTTTGAATTGTCCAGTACGTTGATACATGTCTCCGTCTACAAGTGATTTCCAACTTGTCTCTATCGCACGTATCATGCCATCTATTTAAAAGAATAAAGATTAAATACCAATATCTTCAAGACATTGGTATCACATACTACATTAATGGCAACACACCATCAAAATATTCATCCCAAGGAGCCATAGAAAGCTCCTATCGAGTCCCGTATATGTGAACTCCATGATTTAAAAGTCAAAAATTTTCTTCCCGGATGATATCCTTATACCGTATTGTTACTCCCTTTGCTCGTTCGTTTTTAAGTTAAATGTCTACGGAATTGGGATCTTACTTTAGATGGAGTTTGTGTGTGGGACAACATTATCCTTCATCCCAGTAAGGTGATGTTTTAATCTGATGAATTCCCCTATATATTATTTTTCACAATACTTGCATTGAATTTTCTTTTCTGTCATAGATGTCAAATTGTAATATAACCAAGCCAGACATTTGAAGAAGACATGTCGAAGAAATTTTAAAAAGATAAAGATAACACTTCAAAAAATAGGTTGGTAACACAATTAACAAAAATTAATATATAGAGTCTCTGAACAAATAAAAAAATGAACAATTTTAAAATGCTTTAGAGAAAGAAATTGCACTATTTGAATGTTTGAGAGAGAGACTTTTTAAAGGGATAAGAGGGCTAAGAATGAGTGAGAGAGGTATGAAGGTAAAAGGAGGCCCCTTAAGGGTCTTATATAGGCCCCCAAGGAGCCTTGGGGGCATTTAAAAGCCCCTCCCTCAATGGCTAGCACAACGGCTAGTCGTTAGCTAGACATCGAGTAACCCAAGATCCTGAACAAGTCATGAAATCGCACAATCCCACGTCAGGTCATACAACCCAACCTGAATTTGACACCGGGTTGACGACTAGAGCTAGGGAATGGGTCGGTTGGGCATAAAATCAACTAGGTCGAGTATGGGTCCCAACCTGACATTCCATGGTTTGATCACCCCGGTCCACCATCCAACCAACCTAGGTAATGAGTAAGAGAGGTATGAAGGTAAAAAGAGGCCCCTTAGGGTTATATAGGCCCCCAAGAAGACTTGGGGGCATTTAAAAGCCCCCTCCCCCAATGGCTAGCAAAACGGCTAGTCGTTAGCTAGCCATCAAGTAACCCAATCGGACAAGATCCCCGACCAAGTCACAAAATCACACAACCCGACGTCGGGTCATACAACCCAGCCTGAATCTGACACCGGGTTGATGACTAGAGCTCGGGAATGGGTTGGTTGGCCAGAAAATCAACCAAGACGAGTATGGGTCCGAACCTAACATTCCATGGTTTGATCACCCCGGTCCACCATCCAACCAACCCAGTTAAACCATTTATAACCTGGTTCGCCCCAGTTTTGACATGTTCTAACTGGTTCTAGTTCAAATACCGTTTAGTCAATTTAAGTCCATTTCAGTTGGTTCAAATAGATTCAGACCCAATCTGGTCTAGTTCAGTTTATTTTTAGTTATTTATAGCTTTTATTTCAATCTTTTCTCACTTTGTCTTGCATCACTCAACTAGCCAAAGATATTGAAATAAATTGATAGTTGGTGGAGAAAAAGAAGGGTTAAGCCAAATTCAGCCACAGTACTATGTTTGATCCATGCATCAAAAAAAGAGAAAACACTGACTTTTTGGTAAACACTGCTAGGGTAAAATGTTTCTCAAATTGAGGGTTGCATCTTTAGAAGTAAAAGATTCATGTTTGTTAACTGATTTAATGTATAGCTTCTTAAAAGTTGGTGCAGAAAATGTGATACAAATTGATGCTGACAATAATTTTTTGGGTCTAAGATAGCCAAATTTGGCTTCAATGTTTACCTTTTTGAGACTAGGTGGATCACCCAATTGTCTAGGCAGAGGCAGGCCATTAGACAGAAGATGGACTTTAATATAATGAACCTGTTAGGCTTATGAAAACAAAATTCAACACAAAGAAAAGCAGCAGATTATACTTGCACTTGCACAAGTCAATCCAATCATTTCAGCTAACAACTCTTCATCTCGTGAATTTCCCATGCCACCGTAAACCTAAAGATCATAGCTATGAGATAGAAGAAACTAGTTGGCCAGATCATTTACAACATTGCCCAAGGAAATATGACAACAAAGTATGTCCAGAGCAACTCGATCGAAAAAATCATCCTTTTCTCTCCTCCCTTCGTCATAAGCTACTCTTTACGCTCGTCCATTTTTTCTTACAACAGTGTATTACCTCGTTCACTCTTACTTCTGGACTACCAAAAATAATAATAAGTCAAGGGATTCCCTAATACAAGGCAAAACCATTTAAAGAAGTTGCGTAAGGCAAACAATGGAGGGTAAGAGAAACGGTCAGTCCTGCGTCGCGTTCTTATTGATGGACTTCATCTGGATGTGATCCATATCGCTGAGAACGCCGGATGACGACGTAGGCAGCGCCTCGTAAGTGCCAATTTGCCGCAAGCCTCCACCCCCTGTGCCAACCGCCCTCGCAACTGCCGCGTAAACTGCCACGGTGACCACTGCCATGAAGGAGGCGTGAATCACGAATGCCAGGTCTAGCAGAGCCGCTGCTCGCAGACGCGACTCATCGAGCTCGCACCGCGTGGAACCTTCGATCCCTGCAGCCACATCGATCAGGCGATGGCAGCCCTCGGGAATGAAGCCGTCAGCATAGAGCGAAAGCCCCGTCTGCAGGGACCAAAGGCCCATCAGCGAGATGGATCCGGCGAGACCAAGTTCGGCGACGAAAAGGCGTGGGTAAAAGGCAAGAGTCAGGGAGAAGACGGTAGAGACGGCAGTGATCTTGCAGGCGGTGGAATCAAGTATACCCGGTAGATCGCCGGGAGGGTTAAAGGAGGCGGCTGAACGGGCAAAAGCAGAGGACATCAAGGCAAAGGCCAGGGCAGACAGAAGGAATGCAACATCGGGAGAGAAGGAAAGGAGATAGGGATAAGAATGGGAAAGGAGGACGGCGAGGGCTAGGAGGAGGAAAAGGAGGACAACTACAGCGCACTGGAGCGAGATGAAGCGATGGACGGGGGTTCCACCACGGACGAGAGGATCATGAGTTGCGAAGACGGCAGAGTAGAGATGGCGGACAGCGGCGATGGAGAGGGCGACGATGCAGAGATAAAGGGGCAGGTGGCGTACAAGGTGCCTTCGGTGGGGGAGGGGGTGGTAGGGGCGAGCGGAGTATGAATGGTTGTTGGGTTTCAGGTGGGTGCGGGAGGCCGAGACGAGGTGGTAGATGCCGTAGGAGAAGACGGCGGCGAAGCAAAATAGGTGATAAAGAAGCACCGCCATCCTCTTCGGCGAACGAAAGCTCGGCGGCGGTCAGTCCGTCGGACAATGAAAGAAGGGAGAAATGTGAACGAATTCGAGGTGTACCGGAGGGGATCCGAAGATAAGAAACTGGGAGCCATAATGGGAACAGGAAGGATACTACTTTTTAGTTTGGGAGAAACTTAATAAAATATTTATATACATTTTTTAAATAAAATATATGTTAATATGTGTTTAGTTATATTTATTTTAAAATAAAAATTATCTTATTTTTTAAATTTCTATCAAAATCAAAATAATAAAAAAATTTATTTGTTTAAAGAAAGATATGAGATACAAGAGGAGAATATGAGAACATAGTCATGCTACTCTCATTTTTGAAAGATAAGGACAACAGTTGAATATTAAAGTTTAATATTTATGATATTACCCATTGGGTAAAATTTATAAAATCAAAATTTCTTGAAAAAAATTTAAATTTAAACATCCTATGAATTAATGAGTGCGATTATTTAATTGTAGATATAATTCCGATAAATGATGATCAAAAAATATAAAATAACTTAAAGACGTAATTATCATATTTAGTCAGAAAATAGCACGTGAGATAGAATTAATACGGTAGGAATGCGTGTAATATATGAAATCATATTTCTCTTTTTCAATGGGAGATCCTTTTTGAAATATCTTTGTATAGGATTTGATAAATATTTTTACAAGTTTTATTTAGGGTCCATTTAGACCAATGTAAAAATAAAATCTTGCAAAACAGTTGCTTTGGAGTAATTTTGCAAGGAAATTAAAAACATAATATTCTATTTGGTTGTATGTAATTAGTTTTCTATAAAAAATAATTCATAATTTAATTGATCATAAATTATTTTTCTACAAATATTTTTATTTTCTTGAACATTGAAAAATATTCTTTAAAAATTATAACATTCTGAGTTGTACAATAATATATTTTAGTGAAGTAATATGTGCAATTTAAATATTTTTTAAAAAATAATTGTTTATTCATTTGATGGCATGTAAAAGTAAAACATATAAATAGTATATTAATATAAAATTATATACAATTCTCTAAAAAATAAAATGCGATCTACCATTTGTATGATGTAAAAATTAGTTTTAAAAAATACCTTCAAATAAGTAGTCATACGTAAAACCTTTTTTCAAGGTTGCTTATAAGTTGAAAACCTTATGTTTGCAAATAAGTATATGTTTAAAAATTGTTTACTAAATAAAAATTTTATTTTGTTATTATAGATCAGAAATAATTTTATTTAATAAATAAACTTTCAGATATGTTTTTATAAGCTAATGACCTTATTGACCTTTTGCTGAAAACGACATCCAAGGCCTCCAAGGCCTCCTATCGGATGCCAAAATCATGATGGCGATATGGCGGGATGTCGTAATTAGGGTGGCAATAGACTAATACCCTGTTTGGTAACACTTTTAGACACCTCTATCACTATTAATTTTAAAATTGATATTGATGGTAATCACCTTGAGATGTTTGGCCAATAGTATCAATTTTGAAATTTGTAGTGCAAACAACACATGTTATGTAATACAAGTGTCAACCTGTATCAATTTTGATATTGATACTCCATATTCTAGAAATATCAATATCAATACTAATATAGTATCATTTTCGATACTCTAACCAAACAGGCCATAAGCTAACCTATGAGTTCATGGGTGGGCCAACCTCGGGCCATTATATGGGCCAAAATTTTTGGTCCACAGGTTTTTAAACAAGCTAATATACTGGTCAAAGCGGATTGAAATGGATCAAAATGGGCTAAACTTTTTGTCATAACTTAATTAAAAATACCACTTTTAATTATTAAAAAATATATTTTAATTAAGGTGTTATTAATTTTACAATGTTATCTAATATAATTAAATTTATTTAATGTGATAATTATATATTTATAAGATAAAAAGTTGGATTAGGTCAGGTTGGACTGGGCAAAGTTAATAATTTTTGTGAGTTGGGCCAAAAGTGTAGTATGAATTTGGCTAGGCCGGCTCGATACAATTTGGACCAGGCCCAGCCTAGCCCATTGACACCCCTAGTCTTAATATTTTGGGTGGACTCCTCCTTTACATGCAAACAAATAAACGATGTGAATATATTTTTGGCAAAATTTACTTCATATCAAAGTTTGCATGGCAGACAAATGGACCTTAGAATACAACTTCCTATGAGAATGTAAGTACATGCCTCATTAAGTACTTTTATGCATGTTCGGTACCATTATTAGAGATCAATATGAGTGACACTGATATTGATATCAATAGAGTCATTGGATAGCAATATTAATTTTAAAATTTATAGTGTAAAATTCTCTTGACATCAATACGGGGCCCAACCATTAATGAAATTGAAATAGCTCCTTCGACCAAGCAAACACTCTTCATTCATCTACTACTCTTATCGGAAAGAAAACTCTCCTCACTGGGAGCTTGGAGGGTTGGTGGAAGGCATGCTTTCAACCAAGAAAGCCACTCATTCATTAGAAGCTCTTATTGGAAGGGAAGTCCTCTAGTCTCGGTCGCTAACTTTTCGAAAGATCTTGCCAAAAGAAAGGTTGAAGACGATGGATGGTCCTTGCCGAAGAGCCTGATCAGTGCTCCCATCTCCTTTCCTCTTGAAGGTAAAGGTGCCTTAAGAGAAGAAAGCCCTCTTTTCTTTTTTGCATATATAGAGATGACATGATGGAGATTGATACCTCATAGCTCCTTTGGCATTCTCTACCGACACTCATGATTTTCGTTACAATATCCATCTCCTTTTGTTGTCCCTCCAATGAGTTGTTCTTCATCCACCACTCTCTGTGACCCCTCTTCAATGCAAGAGCTATCTTATTGTCTTTACCTTTTCTCTTTCTTCTCTCTTCCCTGCTTGGTTTGTGCCTCTCCACTGATAGTTGAACTCTATGTTCTTGAGGTTCAAGGTACTTATATCTTGAGGCCTTAAATAGATAATTAGAGATTTATTAAGTCCAAAGAGCAAAAAAAGATAAAGGAGGTGGCATCTCCTTCCCTATTGCCTGAATCATGCACACCTTCACCCTAGAAAAGATTATGGACTTTATTCCTCTCTATTTTTTTTTGTTTTCTTTCAGATTTTGCAAGAGGGAACAGGGCCAATCTTAGCTTTGTTGTTGGCAAATCAACTGAATGAAAAATAGGGACCTCTTTCTTTGCTTTTTTAACTTGACCATGCCTTGTCCTAATTTGTATACATCCTATTACCTTAGTCATGCAATCAAATCTTTTGTATACCCCAATGCAATCATAGTTTTAGGCAAAATAGTTTGCAATAAACACTTTAGTATGAATGCTTACAAGAGCAACAAATCATAAATTGATAGAATACAACGTAGAAGTTGTGGAGGACGTCATCTCTCATGGCTTGATCAACCATGATCACCTCAGATAATTTTAGACCCTGTTGCCAATATATAATTGAGCCACCATATAATTCACACTTCACAGTTAAAAGAGGGAATAACTTCTCGATCATACTTTTTTCAAGGTAGTTGGTATCAGCTTTCTAATAATAGCAATTAAGATCAACCATACAGACAATATAGTTATATAATGGTGTTGGATTTGATTGTCCGCAAGAAAATATGAATGGGGTAAGAGAGTAGTATGCAATGATGGGTGGTGTGGTATGTTTACTGGTTCTTAGATTGTTGATTGATTAATCAATACAATATGTTTGTCATGTGTGCTCATGGATAGATGTTTAATTGCTCTCTTCTATAGGAAAAGCTAAAAATTTTGATTTTAGAATGGTGACTATTTTATGGAGGCAGGAACCGAAAAATTTCACCTTTTATTTTTTCTTTGGTTAAAAGCAGTGACAATTATGATGGACATATCAAAGTCAAAATCACAACTATTTGCAGTGTTGTATTCTCTTGGCTAATGTAAAACATCAAATGATCTAAATGCTTTATGTAGATTTTTTGATGATTATGTACTTATACCTTTTAATCTTTGTTTTTGGGAAACTTTTATAAGTGTTCAACACACATTACTACTTTTAATAAGCATGTATCAATAAAAATATATATCCTAGAAGTCAATCATATGTGATATGATTCAACATTTTAGAAATATCTCATTCAATTAATTTAACAAATCTTCATTACTAGTTCATATTAGATGTGTATATCCTGATGAAGACTTAATTATATGCAATGATGCTTGAATCATGATGAGATCATCATAATGATATTAATCATCTAGAGATATATGATTTAAATATTTCTAGTCATAAGATCTTTGAGATGAGATATCAAGTATATAAATAAATTAGTGTATGTGATGTCTTCTCATATGATGAGAATGATCGATCTTATTGGTCATTAGTGTAAAGATATTGCAATACACATATATGTGCTCATTAGTCAAATGAGTTTATTAAATTGATAGAACTGAAAACCTTGATTCGTATCTTACTAAATTATCATTCAGGGTTTTCTATTATCACGATTCCACAGTTGGACTTTTGACCTGAGTTGTCAAAGATGCCTTGTTGGTCATATTTTATTCTTAGACTATTGACTTATGTATCATCGATTCGATGATCCAATATAACGATAGATTGAGTACAAAGGAAACTCGATGGAGTAATCAAGTGGACAATAAATGGATCATTCACTCTCATTAAATGAGAGTGAATATCCTATCAGATAGTACTCTAAATCTCCAACTAACATATAGAGAATAATTGAAAAAATGAGTTTTCCATGTGATCTAATACTAAGTACAAGATCTCGTAGTGTCGATACATTAAGGAGTTGACAGTTGATGTTAAACTCCTATCCTACCTGGACATTGAATAGATGAAGGTTTATATCTCTATTGTAACTGATGATAGAAATCCTCATTGAATATAAATTTACCTTTAAAGTTGTTTGGAATCATAAGATGTGACTTGTACCCTTTATAATTGGTAGGTTGTTAAATCCGTTGTTGGATAACAGATTTAATTGAGTTAAATAAAATTATTCTATTTTAATTAGACCTCAACTAAATAAACTATTAAGAATAGTGATTCACACACATAAAGACTTATCCATAAATATAGCGGCAAGTGTGTAATTATGGACATTTTAGATTTTTATGAAAATTCTATTTTCTCTATAATTAATGGTGGTTCTACCCAAACTTTATCAAGTTAAGGATGAGAACCACATCATCTGCCTCCTCCCTCCTCCATTATCTCTCTAAAGGATGTCCTTAGCGTGGTGGGACTTTGTTCGAAAAGAGTTCTCAAGTCTAGTGCTAGGGATAATCTATTAATGAATGAAATTCATGTAGATATAGCCAGAGATCAGACACTTGAATAGTTTAAGGAACTTGAGAAGTTCTTTCTCTTTCTTTCCATATAATTAGATGAATCCATTACAAGTACATTCGAACTTGTTTTAATCAATGTTTTATTTTTGTTGTTTGGTTTTGATGAAGAGAAGATCAACATGAACCCATAGGAATCATCATTTCTATTGCACTAAATTTTATAAGGTGATTCCTTACACATTGTCTTCAAATTTTAGTTTATGACTTCTTTAAAATTTTCTTTGTACGATGATTTTAGATGAGCACTTATCCTTATTCAATGTCAAAGATTGGTGTTGTCGTTATTTAGTTCAAATTATTGAACTAGAACCGGTTTGTCAGTTATGCTCAAATTTGGTTGTCATTGATGAATATTCATATAATAGCAATGATACTAATGATATTTAAGTTTTCCCCAAAAATTATAAATTTAGTAAATATACACAAATAGAGAGATGCTTGATTTACATGGACTGAGTTTTCTAAGATTAATTTACATTCAAAGCCTCCAAAATGGGAACCATAGTTAAACCAAGTATGGATGTTATTGTCCATAAATAAGCAAATATCTACTAATATAATTATCCATGAATTATCTTTTACTTTATTTATTGTATGGATATAAAGGGTCAATGTTGAAACTACAATAGTAGTTTTTCCATGTAGTTCGTGTTATGTACGTTAGTCCACCATTGTGTGTAGTAGAGTGGAGCTGATTAGTGGTTCTTCTCTCTATAGATAGGTTTGGAATCTGTCACTTGAAATTTCCATTTTTGTAATACTAAATTCAAAAAATATAAATATTAATGAATTTCTACTTTGCATATTATCTTTCAAACAAAAAAGATTTATTATCTAGATTGCATATTCTCTAATGCATTCAACCATGGGTATGTTTTGCAAGCATGCATGTTCACCTTTACAAAGACAAAAGCACAAGCTATCTAATGGCTATGAAGTATAATTGAACATTGTTTCTTTTCTCTTTGACAAAGCATAAAAACTTTGGTCACCAGTTACCATCCTTTCTCACTTTATCTGATTTTGTAGTTATTGTGAGCTCTAATTGTAAGCATCAACATACTAACTTGATGTTGACCAAATTAGAGGAATGTTATATGCATGGATGTATGAGCTCAATGTGATAAACCATGTAAAGCAAAAGATTGAGAAGCAAGTTTAAAACAACGACAAGAAAGAGGAAAAATTTATGGTTTTGAATTTTACCATGTTTTGAGAGAAACCAAGATCTTTAGACCTAATGTGGCTCAAGAAAGATGATGATGAAACATGTATAGTTTTTTTTTCTTTAAATACAAACTATACATATTGGAGGCATCCTTGGTGGTCACATCGTGTTGTAGATATTATGGGCGACAAAGTAGCTAGCAACTTTTAACATCTTGTTCTTCAGCGTTTTATTATTAGATACAAATATGTATGAACAACTTCTTAGTGCTTTATTGGTGCACGTTCATTATTCTAGTGATTCTTTGCATGAGTGGTGATATCAAATGACATCTACCTAAATTGAAATTAATTTTTATGTATTGTGATATTTTTTAGTTAAATGTATTTCTCTATTTAAATGTAACATATTTTATATATAATTATCTTTATTTGTCAAAAAATAAAAATTCATTATTTTTATTGTATTATTTTAAATAAAATTTACAAATACATTTTGTATTTTTAAAATACCATTAATAATTTTAATAATATAATTTGATATTAGTGAAATATTAGTTTTTATTTTGAGACCAATCAAATACTTAATAATGATTTTGATGTTGACATAGTGTTACTAAATGCCTAATATCAACTTTAATATTAATAGAGTACTACCAAACACCTAAAGAGATTTGGTGCTTAATGGCCTGTTTGGTTAGAGTATTAAAATTGATACAATATCAATTTTGATATTGATATTCCAAGAGGATGTAATATCAATATCAAAAGTGATAGTATCAAGTCTCTTTAAGTGTTTGGTAATATTATATCAATATTAAAATTGATGTTATATATTTGGTAATACAATATCAATATGAAAATCACTATTAACTACTTTGATTGATTAGTGTCAAAATTATTTATTAACATCAAAATTATTATTAAAATATAAAAATATTTATATTATTTAAAAAAATAATTATATGCTTAGATTTTTAAATAATAAAATTAAAGCAAAAACTAAGAAAAAATAATACAAAGTTTACCACTTTCAACAAATTGAAATGTCAAAATCTCATATTTTGTTGTCCATGCTCTGTATAGACATACATAAGCATAAAATTCAACCATAACTACAACAAATATAAAATTTTATTGTCTATTAAATGTACTGACAAAATATTTTAATACAGAGAAGGATCAACTGCATAATCTCCATTAAAATGATTATACACTCCTTATATTTACCCCTTACAGATCCATTTGAAATCTCCCACTTTCGGATAAAAAAAACTATAGAACAACCTCAGAAAAATCTGGTCCCTAATTACTGTGGTAAAAGAATAAGTCAGAAATAGATGATCCTCTAGTTCGGTATCATGTTGGTAGTTTGAGCATTCATCAACAGATGGGATGAAATAGGGAAGTTCTTTTTTTAAGGTGACCAAGATCACAACTCATTCATTCAAGAAAAATAAGCACTAAGTACCAAAGCAAGATTGAGATAAAAAGAGGAAGGGGAGTTACAAGACAACTAGACTGAAACAGAATCACTATGAAGGCAAGAGTTGTTCTATCATGGTCGATACACACGATTTGACTTTATAAATTTTTACTGATACTTTTAATGCTAAACACGTAAAGTTACTGAAACATCTACGGGTAGAGAGGGAAGAGTGTGTGTTTTAAGAGAGAGTAAAAATATTTTAAGTTAATTAAATAAGTTAGTCAAGTCATGTTTACTTCAAACGGCCAAAATTGCCTATGCAATTTATTTTCTTGTTGGAAAATGTGTGGGAGTTGAAAGACAATGGGATTAATGGCAATCCCATTTCGCACAAATGGTAACTGGTGGGGAGCACCATTCTTGTGAGGAAACATGACAGTTTATCAGTGGGGCCAAGAATGTTTTGGTTCATAATAATTTGTTAGTTTTCTTCCTAGTGATATACACTTAATTTGTGTAGAATGCAATAAGTCTGCCACCTTTATAAGTTCAAATGTAGGATAACAATTACACTTGCATTTATGCTAATCTTCTTAGCCCTTATGTGTGTGTACATATATATATATATCAGATTTTACTGCCAGATTTTCCTACTCCATACATTTCTCAGTCCTCATATATATATATATACATTTAAGATTTTTCATAATGTCCCGAAGCCATTGGCCTTAGCACCAATGAGCAACCTTCAAGTTAATTCCAGCAAAAGCAAGCAACAAAGGGAAACCAATCACTCACCTCCAGAAGGGCAGAAATCAGTATAAGGAGAAGCAAAGCTGTCGATGGCATCAAAGTTGTTGTACGGTGGTGGCGCAATAGTGGCGGACCTTTCCCCCAACGAGGAGGCAGCAATGCCTCCTTGCTGCGAATGACAGGAGAACGATCAGGAGATTGTTGATCTTTTGAAGGGAACCTTGATGCGGTGGTGGTACTTACCCAAGCGCCATCACATCGTCGACTTTCCCACAGCGTAGGGGAATTGCCGGACAAATCTTCTTCGGCAGCGCAGTCATCAAGACCCACAGTGGAGCGTCCATTGGAAAAGTCAGAGACATTGGAGAGATGCGAAGGAGTTTCACCTTTCTTGCTGTGCCGAAGAGGGCTGGTGACGCGGAGACATTGCGAGATGCGAAGGCACCGAGTGGCACGGGGAGACGCTAGGGCTCGGTCGGGGAGAAGGTTCGCCGTGAATATCAATTTTAATACACGTTTCTCCCTATTTTGATTTTGATAGTTTTTTGTACTATTAAATTTAAAATTGTTGTTGATATCTAAACATCGATCGATGCAAAGTATCAATATCAGTTTTAAAACTGATATTGATACAAGTGCTTGATACTGAAAACAAACAGGCCATAAAAGTATCAATATCAATTTTGATACTCTAACCAAATAGGCCATTAGGCAATGCAATTTTCCTAGCAACAATCAGAGCATTGAAGATGTTTGCAAGAGAATATGGCAATGGCGGGTAATGGTTCTACCTAGGCCTTAATTTTCATGGTTCATAAGTTGTTGGTGGAGGTGCTTAGTTATGGGTGGGTGGTTGTCATGGCAGTTAGAGAACTAAGGCTTGTATGATTGGCTGTCGAGGTTACTGGTGTTGTATTTAATGTTGGTGTGGTTAGATTGTAGTTGAGGCTATATTTAATGAGGGTTTCTAAATTGTTAGTTGTGTTGAGGGTGTCATATATGATTTTGGCGATTGTTAATCAGGTTCCCTACAATGTTGATATTTTCATTGGTTATTATATTTGATGAGGGGGCCAGTAATAGCATCGGTGTTTCCCTTGATAGGTTGGGGTCAATGATCAAAAAGGTTCATAATAGGGGAGTCATTGAGCTGGGTCTGGGTGTACCATGCCCCTCTCACATAGCTTGTTCATTGTGGTCGGGTGTTGCAAAACTACGACATTCTTTAAAGTTGGCATGGCATTAACAATAATCATTTTTACTTATTCTAGTTTTAAAATTGCATCAGTGAGTTTCTCTACCATAGTTCTCCTCCTATTAGCATATCTCACAAATTTCTCCTCATTTTTTATTCTTTATATCATTAGGTCAGTGATAGAATATGTTGGCCTAACCTGGTTGTGAATGGGGAATCGAGGCCCTCCCTGGATCCTCTTTGCCCCACGAAAAAACTCCACCTCGATGCCTATTGTGCTTGGTGTAGGGCTCAACTTTCGGTTGGAAACTAGACTACCTCACCAGATCTGCCTCTTCCTTTATAAAAGGAAGGGCAGTCTAGTTTAGGGATAGATGAAGAAGAAAGACAAGAGAGTGAAGGGAAGTTGTGTGAAGTGTGTGGTCACCAACATCCATGGGTTTTGATGAATTTAAAGGGGTTTTGATCTATGTACCTAGGAAATGGTGTGTGTGAGTTCCAACTTCTTCTTTCTTGGTCTACCAAAGACAAGGAGCACTTTAGTCTGATTTGATATGTTTTTGCTTAATTCAAAGATAGTAAAACAAGTGCATAGTAAATAAAAATAGAGTGAAGTGTAGGATCTGTGAAAAAAATGATATAAAATGGCAATTAAGATTATACTAACTAGATTAGGATTTTCCCTAACCCCATTTATTTTTTGGTTTTTAGAGTATTATGCAATGCAAAAGGTAAGAAAAAACAATACTAGATGAATACAATGAGTGTAGAAGTGAAATGAATCAAATTTGACTTAAAACAACAAAAAAATGTTCTAGACTGTAGGTGCCCTCAAGTGGGGGTGTGGGGGTGAGTGTCTAGGGGCATGCAAGAACGTGACTTTGTTGGGGGTGCACGGGCACATGACTCCAATCCTGGGAGTTCGAGGCAGAATTTGCACAATCATACTCAAGAGCTTGCCATGGACAAATAGGAGGTTTGATGATGTCTCTATTTGATGCAAATGAAAGTTAACATGTAGAAGAAACTTCCCCTTTAATTGAATTGAGTGGCATGCTTGTCAGATATTCTCTATGGACTTGGGAAACTAATAGAAATGGGCACATACCAAACTTTCTATCTTTAAAAGCACTTTAAGATCTCTTTAAAATTTGTGTCTTGGACTCTATCATAGCAAATCTTTCTTTCTATCATCCAATACATTCTGAGGACTTCTCCTTATATAGGGCATTCGAAGTCCTACTTGAAATAAAATTAAATGAGTAAAACTAAGACGGTAGATGGATGGGCCTATGGAAGGGGGTGCGTGCAGCCCCTATTGGGGCATGTCCACCTAGGTCAAGATCTTGTCCTAGATTGACCAAGGTTGTTTGAGTCCACAAAAGAAAGAGAAAGTTGAAGAGGGGGCTGCCCTTTGGGGGCACTAGAATCACCAGAAGATTCATATATAGATTTGATTCAAATTTTTGATTTTTATAAAGTTTTCATGCACTCGAGGGTGTGTGCACCTCCACCCTAGGGCATGTAAATTTATTATAAAAAACATTCAAAAATCAACTGGCATCAAATAATATAAAAAATTGAAAATTAGTCAACATGCCCTTTATTGACAGCATATGAACCCCCAAATGAGAGTTCCCCTACTTATGCCCACCTTCCTGGGTGCTTAGGTGCATGTCCCCACTTAGGCACATGGCACACCCCCTATAGTGATGCACATGGGCTAGAAATCTTTAAAACATGTGGTTTCACTTGAAAAGCACCCGATTCGGCTCGAAAGTAACCCAACATTATTTTAAATGATGCAAACTAACATGTCACCCATAGAGAGATTTTTAAGCTTAATAGTCTATCCAATTTTGCATGCCTACACTATTCTCGGTACCTTTGCAAAAACTAACCTTTCAAAGTTACTCGCCTCTAAGAGGTCAAATGAGTAAAATCACACTAGGTTTGGGCCTTCTAATGATAGTCTTAATAAGAATGCAAAGGCCCTTCTATCATCTTGCTAAAAGAATGACTTGTATAGAAAAGACCTTAATGTTAATGAATGGATTGCCACTATAGTTATAGTGATGGTAGATTGGCATCTCAGAAAGAGGTAATAGAAAGATAAGAAGAGAAGGGATATAAGTTCCAAGAACTACTAGAGCATCAATCAAGCATTTAAGCTCTTTGTATCTCTCATCCATTTGGTTGTGCTTGTTCATAATCACTTGATTGACAAAAGGTTCTTGAACAATGGGAGGAGGAGGAGGAGTTGGTGCTTGGGGACACCAATGCTTGAATTGGGTAGGCCAAACTAGCCCTATAGGATGGGTGCATTGGAGGTTGCACCAAAGGGTGAGTAGGGAGAACATGGTTAAAGGAGTAGATGGGGGGTCTAGAAGGAGATGTAGTTTTTAGATCTAGGTAGTTTAGGATAGTCACCAGGTATGGGGATTTTGGCACTACGGGCCTAGTATGAGAGTGGCCTTGAGGTGCTACATCAGGTTGACAGGCTATAGACCGAGGGGTATAGATATGAGGACCACCTTCAAGGGAAACATGGTTAGTGGGTTACTTGCCCTTCAAGATAGCATGGATAGCCATAAGTTGATTAGGGTCAAATGAGAGAGTGCCGCCCATAGTTATGAGGATTAGAGGAAGGAGAAATTTAGACAGACTCAGGTTTGGCCTCCAGTTCATTAATGGTGTATATGGAATCTGGGTGGACTGAATGTGCATCGATCATCATTGTCAAAGTGACAACATGTACAAGGTGCCCGAAGGGCCTTTTACAACTTAGGCGACATGGTGTCAGCCTAGGCATCGCCTAGGTGGTAAGGTGAGGTATGAAGAGGAATAGGAAATGACAAGTCTTACATGTCATAAAGAATATATAAAAGTTGTAAACACTACTACAAAATCTAATAAAATTGACATGTATTAAGACTTTAAGAGTAAAATTTCTCAGAAGAACTTCAAGAACATAACATGTACAAAAGGTAAATATAAACATAGGGCAACAACATAAAGTAAATTTACTTACCAAATGGAATGATATGTTCTTTTTGAACCACGTTGCCTTCATTCATTTTTTAAAAATCTGTAGGCCAATTTTCACAACACATGCAAAATAAAAATACCAAATAGGCAAATACCAATTTATATTGTCACAACCTATTCTCAACTACCATCAAGTTAAATTAAAATCACAATTAAAAAAGGTATGACAAAGAAAATAAGTAAATAAAATACATGAAAGTGCTAAATGTCTCAACATGACAAACATTTAAATCACACAATGCAACATAAAAGTGTTAAATTTTAAATCCAAACATGGATTTCTCAAGACTGGTGTCCATTTCATTGTTCTTCTCATTAGTGTCACTACGACCATCATTTCCTCCATTTGTTACCCATGCTACTGCATCATCACCATTTGCATTTTTATCTTCTTCAAGAAATTCTTTACTATCACCATCACTCCCTCATTTTTATCTTCTTCAAGAAATTCTTTACTATCACCATCACTCCCTCAAAGGTTATGATGTACTTACTATTATAGCTCTATCTTCTAAAGCTCCCATTGCATTATCGACTTCCTTCCATATTAGGTCATCACCTTCATTTTTTTAAGGAAGGTCAAGTTTAAATTAATATGGAAGAAATTAAATAATTATCAAAGAAGAGGAGATGATAACGTAAAAAAATAAAATTTCATTACCTTCGTGAACCACATCTATGTAATCTTTAATCATCCACTCACATATAGGGTCAAATTTCTCTGAATAATTTTTTCATGTCTCTAAACTTTTAATATAGGTGTTTATTATATTGGACATATACCAAATTATTCAACTGCTTGTGCTTCAAATGATTTCTCTTATATGAATAAATCTATATAGATGAATGCTAGGTTGGTGTGATATTTAACCATAATAATTACAAGAAATCAAGAATGCTTACATACTCAAATATACTCCTATTGTGTTCACAACCGAATGAACTATAGCATAGTCCTAAAATCTTCAATGCAACAATTTTCAATTCGGGTGTGTCTTCACCATATTGCATCCACCAATACACTATATCACAAAAAGTCCATTAGTTCAGGAAAACTTTATTTTACATAAATAATTAGTATACTAAAAAATATACTTACATGGAAACTTCTTGTCATGTGATTTTGTAGCAAAGGGAATGACAAACATTTCTCTTTCATCTATGTACATTGAAACTTGTTCCTCTATCTTATCTTGCACTTTTGAATCTGGCAACAATCTCTGAACACATGTATAAAAAGGCTTTAAAAAATTTCAACACCATGCATATCTTTAAATCTTGTCTCAAAATAAAATTTGAATTTAAGAATTAACTAGTTGCAAGTATAGGTCATTGCATTTGAACCCCTGATCTACAATCCACAATCTTCAAGATATGACCATACTTAACTACTTTCAAAGACAAATCATTAATGATCTTTTGCCTTACACACTATAAAGAGTCATCATATAAAATTTGGTGTAGCTGAAGTGACGAGTCCTATAGATTCATGCCGATCTTGTCTTAATCGAATCAAATGATGAAAGCGAAAATTAATTAAAATGGGTTCAAATATACTAACTAAGGATTCATCTAATCTCTTGGAGAGGAAGAGGGAGAAGTTCTCAAGCTCTTCAATCTATTCAAATGTTTGGTCTCTAGCGGTAACTACACGAATTTCATCCAAAGAAGGTTCTTCCTTCACACTTTAGAACTCTTCTCGAATGGAGCTCCTTCAACCATGGACTTCTTTCAGAGAAAGGAGGAGGTAAGAAGAAGGCTAAGGACATGGTTCTTACTCTTAGCTCGATAGGGTTTGGCTAGAACTATTAATAATTATAGAGAATTTGAAATTTGTCGTAAAAACCAAAAAGCTTCATAAATTACACCCTTACCCTTGTACTTATGGATAAGTCTTTGTGGGTGTGACCCACTAGGCCCAATAGCCTATTTGGTTGAGGCTTAATTAAAATAAAATAATTTTATTTAATTTAATTAAATATGTTATCTAAAAATAAATTAAATGACCTACTAATCATGAAAGGTACATGCCACATCCCATAATCCCAAATGGCTATGGAGATAATCTTATCTTTATTGAGCTTTTCCATCATCAGTTGCCACATGGATATAAACTATAATCTATTAAATGTCCCAATTGGAAGGAGTACAACATCGAATGTCAACTCCATTGTATACCGACACTAAAGGATCTTGTACTTAGTATCAAAACTCCTTTCCAATTATCCTCTCCACCCTAATCTTGGATTTAGAGTATTTTTCTATAGAACATTCACTCTCACTTACTAAGAGTGGACGATCCCTTGTTCACTCAATTGCCTCCATCGGGTTTCCCTTATACCTAATCCATTGTTGTACTAGATTATCAAAATTTTAATCCATAAGTTAATGGTCAAAGCATAAGTTTCACCCAATAAGGCATCTTTGGTGACCTAGGTCAAAGGTCTAACCATGCAAGCATGATGATAACAAATCATGATTGACAGTTCAGTAAGATATCATTCAAGATTTCTAATTTGATCAGTTTAGTGAACTTATTTAACTAATGAGTACCTATATGTGTATCTCAATGTTTCCACACTAATGAGGAATGAGATCAGCCATTCTTATCACATGAAAAGACATCACATATACTAGCCTATCTGGATCTTTGATGTCCCATCTCAAAGATTCTATAACTAGGAATATTTAGATCACATACTTCTAGATGATTGATCTCATTATCATGATCTTATTATGATTCAATTATCTTTGTATATGATCAAGGACTTCATTATGATGTAGGCATCTAACTAAAGTTAGTGATGAAGATTTGCCTTATTAATTAAATGCACCAGAATGTTTACCCAGATGTAGGCATGGGACACGCTTCCCACTACAGACGGACCTTCCCACTACTTGGAAAGTCAAATGACTATGCCTTGTAGGACGGGTAAAATTCCACACCGATTGGAAAATAAGGTGGCATGCTGCCAAAATTTTCCTAATCAAGTGGATTTTACACCAAGGGAAGGACATTCACACATTTGCACCATTGACAGCATTGAACATGGCATATGAACTGCCACATCTGATGTACATTGAGTGGAATACTTTGAACATGAACATTTCAAATGCCGAGTTGATTGCATGTGACTGGGCATCGGCACTAGCCCGACAAACTGGATGTGATGCAAACTGAACAATAGTTAACCAAATATGAAGTTAACTTAATTAAATCTAAAAATACATTCAAACCAACCTTAAAACATGTTTAAAAAAGATCATTAAGACTTTAACATTCAATAAAAATTAGATTTAATACAATCTGAGAAAATTGATTCAATACACTTAATCCATTGGAATACAAATGCTTAAACAAGTGCACATCAAATAATTTACAACTAACTGAATAAAGCACATTTAAAACACATTAAAGCATCTAAAACACATCTTAAAACATGTAATTCATATCATTAACAATCTGAAGTCAAGTTCAATCAATTTGAACCAAACTTTAAAACATTTAAAACATACCGAACGCACCCGAATCGGTATTAAAACACCAACCCATATAAGAAAATCACATGAAAATGACTTAACACATGTCAACAAAACATAAACAAGTCAAATTGATCAACACATCTAAAATATCAAGTTCATATAAAAAATAAAATAAACTTCAACCAATTGAAGTAAAACAAACCAAATAATTCAAACAAGCTCAAAACAAATAACATTCAAACCTAAATCAAATTGAAATATGAAATCAACATTTCAAACCACATCAAAATCAATTCATAAATCAACATAAAACAACTTCAAACAAAATCTAATCAAACTTGTTTGCATCTCATCAGGCCTGAAAGGCCAGGACCCTTTGTGTTCATTATACGTTGTGGATGTGCACGCTCTCGTCAAACAAGATCGCTATGGCAGTTAATCAAGGGTGTTCGAGTGTTTGCTCGATGTAAATGAACATCGGATATTCACACCGTCTGATGAAGAGAGGTCAAAAATATTTTCACAGAATCCAAATCTCGGTTCTATACTCTTCTAATATCACCCGACTATCTAGTATCTTTATAGGCTACCACCTAGCTATTTTTCTAGAAAATTCGGATGTCAACATTTCAAAACATACAAAAACAAAAACAATCTTTTCTTAGAATCAAAATGATTCCCAAGGTTCCCATAGAAGTGTGAGCCATTAAGCTATTTGGCATCTAGTATACCATACTGATGGTGGTTTATCATCGTATTGTACAACTGAGATATAATTTTATTAATATAACATTGTGTTGGCATCAAATTTTTTCCGCTTAGCTTGCTTGATACAAGTTTCAGCAATGCCGAAGCCGGTGCAGAAAATCTGACCCAGATTCGGAAAATTCATGAATAGATGATGTAAATAGGCTTTTTAAATGCCTTGGCATGTCCTTACATGCTACAAATGGCCAAGATAATGTGCTCATTACATAGCCCCGGTCAAGAGCTTCGCAACGATGCCCAAAACATGGAAAACGGACACCGAAAGGCCGAAATGACCATTTTGCCCCTGACACTTTGGGACAAATTGGGACTCTAACATGGAATTCCAACTTTACCACACTGTCAAGGTTGGATAGAGCTAGGCAACGCTCGAAACGGATCAAAAATCTGACCCCCGGATGAAGAGATATGCAAGAAAGAGCAAATCCGGACGGAAAGCCGTATGTTCTCGCACCTGGGGCATAATGGTCCGATCAGCTCCGGATCGACCCATGGGCTGAAAATTTCAATTTTCATGACCCAAAACTTTGATATCATGAATATTGATGCATGAAAATTAAATTTGGCCAATGGGAGGTGGTAATTGCACTCAGATACAGTTTTTGGCATTATCGACGGCCGAGATCGCACTGATCAGAGAAACTAGCTAAATCAGGAGATCTGTTGCAATTCAAGTGATCTCAACCACACATCAGGATGGAGCATAAGATCAATGGCCATCAGGGCATGATCTGGAAGTTTTTGAAGTCAATTTGGGATTTATTTAATTGGTTTTGGCCGAAATTAATGCTAGCCGTTGGATCGGGAGCACTTTGATTAAACTAGGGTTAAACCTAACCCAAGATGGGCTAACCCAACCTGTCATGGCTGAACCTACCATCCTCCCTCATCTGATGTGTGCGAAAACAGCCCTAGAAAGTAGGGGAGGGTGCGCAAGGCTTTCCCAACTCTCTCCATCTCTCTTTGGTTTATCTTTATCTCATCCTCAACCACCTCAACTTCCCATGGCTTATCCTTATCACCCTCAACCACTCCCTTGGTTTATCTTCATCCTAACTAATCCTACAACTAACCAAGCTTATCCTCATCCAAGCCCTGGCCGAACCAGCCATCTTATCACATGTCATGTGCGCACATCTCCTTGAAAGTAGAAGGTGCGCACCCTTCTTTCCCTCTCTTTCTAGTTGGCGCACATTCACCTTAACAACCAACTATGGGTTATCCTTATCATCCTCAACCTCCCTTGAGTTATCCTTATCTTCCCTAAACAACCTCCAGCCTTATCTCCTCCTGCAGATGGCGCCATCAACTCCTATATAAACATGAAGCTCAAGAATGAGTCTTACCAGGCTGACATGACATGAAGACCAGCCCATTGTGCTGATGAAGCTGGCCCATTGGGCCTTGGACATTTAAAAAGCACACTTAACTAAATCTGGAGGCAAAATGCCAAAATTAAATAAGGAGTTAGTCCACAACTGGACGCTTCATTGGGCGGCTCATCCGGCATGCACCGGAATGCTGACCCGGGCGTAGGCATGGGACATGCTTCCCACTGCATATGAACCCTTCTCACTACTTGAAAGTCAAATGACTATGCCTTGTAGGACGGGTAAAATTTCACACTGATTGGAAAATAAGGCGGCATGCTGCCAAAATTCTCCCAATCAAGTGGATTTTACACCAAGGGAAGGACATTCACACATTTGCACCATTGACAGCATTGAACATGGCATATGAACTGCCACACCTGATGTACATTGACATGGAATATTTTGAACATGAACATTTCAAGTGCTGAGTTGATTGCATGTGACTGGGTATCGACACCAGCCAGACAGACCGGATGTGATGCAAACCGAACAAGAGTTAACCAAATCTGAAGTTAACTTAATCATATATAAAAATACATTCAAACCAATCTTAAAACACACTTAAAATAGGTCATTAAAGCTTTAACATTTAATAAAAATCGGATCTAATACAATCTAGAAAAATTGATTTAATGCACTTAATCCTTTGGAATTCAATTTTCTAAACAAGTACAAATCAAATAATTTACAACCAACTAAATAAAGCACATTTAAAACACATTAAATCATCTAGAATTCATCTTAAAACATGTGAAATTAGATTCATTAACAATCTGAAGTTCAAGTTTAATCAATTTGAATCAAACTTTAAAACATCTAAAACGTACCGAACACACCCGAATTGGTATGAAAACACCAACCGACATGAGAAAATCACATGAAAATGACTCAACACATGTCAATTAAACTTAAACAAGTCAAAATCGATAAACACATCTAAAATATCAAGTTTAAATAAAAAATAAAATAAACTTCAACCAATTGAAGTAAAACAAACCAAGCAATTCAAACAAACTCAAAAAAATTAACATTCAAACCTAAGTCAAATGGAAATCTGAAATCAACATTTCAAACCACATCAAAATCAATTTATAAACATAAATCAATTCCAAACAAAATTTAATCAAACTTGTTTGCATCTCATCGGGCCTGAAAGGCCAGGGCCCTTTGTGTTCTTTATACGTTGTGGATGTGCACGCTCTCGTCAAACAAGATCGCTATGGCAGTTAATCAAGGGTGTTCGAGTGTTTGCTCGATGTAAATGAACATTGGATATTCACACCATCCAATGGAGAGAGGTCAAAAAAAATTTCACAGAACCCGAACCTCGGTTCTATACTCTTTTAATATCACCTGGACTATCTAGTATTTTTATGGTGTATCACCTACTTTACTAGAAGATTGGGATGTCGATATTTCAAAACATACCAAAACAAGAAATCTTTTCAAAGAATCAAAAAGATTCCCGAGGTTCCCACACATTGTAGACATTCACTAAAATTAAAATATAATCTTTCATCCTAATTTATGCTCCCACTAATTTTCGACGAATCTGCATAACCATTATTATGCAAAGATGGGATATCACGATGAAATCCTAGTGGAGACTAAGAGCCTATTAACTTTACGATGATAATCTTGTAGGAAACACAACAAGTCATCCCATACTTAATAGGTAGGTAACTTTTACCAATTGCAACCCATGCAATTCTTAGTCATTCAGCCTCTAGAGTTATAACCTTGTGGGAAACACAACAAGCTATATACTCTAGTTAGGTCAAATCTGCTTGTTACGTTATGAGAATGGATTCTTAACATAGCCCTTGTGGGAAACACAACAAAACCATGTAATGGTCCAACCCAAAGTTCGAAAAATGCCTTAGCCATGATCACCAATCCCTTGCTGAATGAGTCTTGTGAGAAACACAACAAACCCATCCAATCTAAGATTGGCTCATCAAGACCATAACAACGGAAGGCTACGTGAGTCATTCTTAATGTCACATGTTTATCGACCTAATTAAAGCAATGAGAGTTTTTATTTTTAGTTTAGTCTCATCAATAATATGTGTTAAGTATATATAATACCCTTGGAATATAATATATAAGGTATAACCTGTAGCACACATCCACATTTCAAATATGCATAAAAACATGTGAACATGGACTTAACCCTAAGCATGCACCTAAGGCACCCCTATAGATGCAAATCCTTGCTTCGGATGCTTGAGTTGGTACGCTCCCACTTCAAAAGGGTGCTTCTCCAAGTGGTTCCATTCTCCAACTTTCCACGAACTGGCTTCTAACTCTTACAAGCGGCTTAAGGGTACGTAGACCCATAAATGTACAAACTTAATAAGAAACCTTAACATTAACCAAGGGGAGTACATTAATGGAGGGAGATAGAATGTACAATCAGATTGTATAGAGAGAGAGGAGACACACGTAGGCCCCATTTAATAACATGACCAACACAAAGAAAAGCAATCACAAACCAAGCAAAATTAAGTCTATGATCACCTCCATACACACACTAACATTCATCATATGAACATAGAGTGCATACATGATAATCATATGAGATATATCATATATATATCAGCATAAAATTATATACTTTAGTTTTTGAAATTCTCAATTTCATGCATGTCGAATTTTCATGAAATAAATAGCATGAAAATAACATGGCAACAACATATAAACAATTTATATAAAATAAACATGCATATCTAAACTATTTAGAACATTCATGAATTACCAATACTATGCAAAGTCATAAATTAATGTCTAAATTTTTTATTCTATAAAATCTCATTTTACAAAATTAATTAAGACACTAATTTTTTAAGTTAAACCTTTAAAATAATTTTAAAGTTTAACCATGAGTGAATCTATGTAAATAAAGATTAACATCATCTAACATGTCATTAAACACTTTAAAACATGTTAAATAATATTATAGAAGCTTTCAAAATCTTTTGGAAATTTTGGTAATTTTTTATATTTTTCTATGATTTTAAACAATTTAAAATCATAAAATGAGGTGTCTGGCGCATTGCGCCGCATGCTCCGGTGCACTGCGCCACGCTGGCAAGCGTCTGTGTTCACCACCATGTGGGCCAGCTTTTATGCACGCCTGCGCCGACCAATGTGCGCCCGCCTCTGTGCCATCTTCTACGCGCGCCTGGCACTGTTTATCGGGAGGAAGTCCATTCCATAGAATCGGACTTATCTCCTTATTCAGGCCTCTGAAAAAATATGCATTTGAATACTCATATAATAACTATTCCGAAACAGTCGGTCTCATATCCAGGAAAGATCTCAAACGACTATTAAATGAGGAAGAAGAGACGGCGGTCACCGAGATTCTGTAGTAGAAATCACTATTTTGCAATGAGGATAACTCCTTATCTCAAAAACCAAAATTTTTCCAAAAATACAATTTAGAATCCACATCAAATGATGTTTCCAAATATGTATATATCCTTTCATAGAAAAATTCTATAACAATGGGAAAATAGGGATAAATAGGTCGGCACCGCCGGACTCCGTAGAACCCTAGTTCGTCGAAAAAATCTAAAATTCTCTCCCTCTGCTGAGTTGGATATCAAGATAAAAGGTTAGGTAATCACATTACCCATCTTATAAAACCTTTTCCAAGCCTCAATTTTATCTTTGGACGGAGATTTCACAAAATCCCTAAATCCGGGTGATTATTCGGGCATGACAGAAACACTAACTTTTGGGGCTTCTCTCGAACTCTACAGCAATTAAAACTTCAAATAGTTTATGGTGTTGGAAAGCCCTATATCACGAGATTCTATCGGAGCCAACCAATCTTTTATCTGAATCACATATAGATTATGGTAGCCTCGACAATACAGACGTTTGCATAGATTTGGGAACACATAAATAACATGAAATAATGTCGATTCGATGTCGATTTTGACCAAGACATGAACTAGGCTCTGATACCACTGTAAGGAATCGTCCATAAAAATTTGGTGCAGTGGAAGCGATGATTACTATGAGTTCGTTTAGAATCTATATCAATCGAAACCGAACGATGAAAACCAAAAATTGATCAAATCGGATTCGAATATACTTGATAGGGATTCATATAATCCCTTGGAGAGGAAGGAGATGAGCTTATCAAGCTCTTCAAACCGTTCAAGTGTCCGATCTCCAGCAGCATCCACATGAACTTCATCCACAGCAGTTCTCCCTTCGCATCGGCCTCGAGAACTCTTCCCAAACGGAGCTCCATCGCCCATGGACGCCTTCTAGAGAGTGAGAGAGGTAGGTAGGAGACTGAGGACATGGTTAACACCCTTATCTTGATAGGCTTTGGCTGAAACCATTAGTATTTATAGAGAATTTTAGAATTTTTCATAAAAACCTAAAATATCCATAAATTACGACATGCCTCTGTACTTGTGGATAAGTCCTTTTGTGTGTGACCCACTAGGCCTAATAGCCTATTTGGTTGAGGCCTAAATAAAATAGAACAATTCTATTTAATTTAATTAAATATGTTGTCTGATAATAGATTAATTGGCCTACCGATCATGAAGGGTACAAGCCACATCCCACGATCCCAAATGGCTATGGGGATAATCTCATCTCCATTGAGCCTTTCCATCATCAATTATTGCATGGATATAAACCCTCATTCATCTAATGTCCCAATTGGAAAGGAGTGCGGCATCGACTGTCAACTCCTTAGTTTACCGACTCTATAGGATCCTGTACTCGGAATTGGATCAATTGGAAAACTCTTTTTTCAATTATCCTATCTACCCTGGCCAGGGATTTAGAGTACTATCCCATAGGACATTCACTCTCACTTACTGAGAGTGGATGATCTCGTGTTGTCCACTCAATTGCCTCCATCGGGTTTTCCTCTTACCCAATCCATCGCTATACTGGACCATCTAAACGGTGATCCACAAGTCAATGATCAAAGCACAAGTTCCACCCAACAAGGTATCTTTGGTGACTCAGGTCAAAGGTCCAACCATGCAACCGTGATGATAGAAAACCCTGATTGACAGTTCGGTAACATACAATTCAAGGTTTTTAATTTGGTCAGTTCAGTAAACTCATTCAACTAATGATCACCTATATATGTATCTTAGTGTCTCCATACTAATGACCAATGAGATCGATCATCATCATCACATGAGAAGATATCACATACACTAGTCTATCCAAATCCTTGATGTCCCATCTCAAGTATCCTATGACTAGGAACATTTAGATCAAATATCTCTAGATGATCAATGTCATTATCATGATCTCATCATAATTTAATCATCATTGCATTTGATTAAGGACTTCATTATGATATTCTCATCTAATAAGAGTTTATAATAAAGATTTACCTAATTAATTGAATGAGATATCTAGAAATGTCGAATCATATCATATATGATTAGCTTGTAGGGCATACATTTCTATCACATTTAACTCTTCTATTAAGGGTTGCAAGTATACATCAATATCATTTCTTGGAGCCTTAGGACCAGAAATCAACAATGACATAATAAAATATGGTTGTTTCATACACAACCATGGTGGAAGGTTGTAGACAACCAAAATAACTGGCTTTGTACTATATGTAGAACTCAATGTACTACATGGGTTGAAACCATCACTTGTCAAACCAAGTCTAACATTTCAGCATTCAATACCAAATGATAGATCATAAGCATCCAATGTTTTGCAAGCTTGTGAATCAGCAGGATGTCTTAATACTCCATCATTGACATGTTTTTCTTTGTGCCATATCATGTTCTTTGCAAGTTTTAGCAATAAACATCCGTTGTAACCTTGGGATTAGTGGAAAGTGTCGTAATACATTTCGTGCAATCTTAGTCTTCCCTTCAACTTGTTTATCAGTTGTATTTGACATTCATTTATAAGTGCCACGAGTAGGACAATGATCATAATTAGCATACTGCCCTCGGTAAAGAATGCAATCATTTACACATGCATCAATTTTATCATATCCAAGACCAGGATCTTTAATATTTTTCTTCACCTCATATATAGATTTTGGCAATGTGTTCTGCTCAGGTAGAATTTTTTTCAAAAGTTTGAACAATGCATCAAATGAGGCATTACTCCAACCATATAAACATTTCAAATGGAACAATTGTACCATGCAATTGCAAGATAACTTAGAAAATCCTTTGCAATTTGGATAAAGTTTAACTTGTGCATCATCCACTAACTTGTAAAATTTTTAGCTCCTGTATTAGGTTCCTTTGATAGTGAAGGAACATCACTTGTCATTTCTTCTAAAATATCCATTGATGTCTCAGTGTGAATATTTGTATGAATCAAATCTTCTGCTGCCATAATATCCTGTAACATACACAATGTCGCAGCAACGTTACCTTCACTACTTGTTTGAGAGGGTGTCGTATCCTCATTAGAAAGGTGTCGGCTTTCTCCATAAAAATCCCAAATGACATACCTCAAATCAATACCATGTCTTAAAAGATGAAATTTCACAATATTACGCACTTGATATTCACTGTTGAGACAATATAGACAAGGAAAAAGAATTTTATCTTGTATAGCAACTCTTGAAAAAGCAAAATCTAAAAACTCATTCATTCCCTTCTCATACTCATCAGTATTTCTCATAGAAGACATCCACGACTTATCTATCATCATATCAGTAAAAATGTCCTAGAAGGAATTAAAAAGAAATGAGATAAAAAAGGTAAATTTTAATTATACATTAACTTGACCAAATAGCAAGTCAATTACCTCAGAAATTTAATCAATAGTTTTCCTTGCCCTGCTAATAGAGAAAAAGTAAATTCCAATTATACATAGATAACAACTTGACAAAAAATGATAATAAATGTACAATCAGCGACATGTCTATAAGACAATTAAGAATAGAGAGTTCATCCACATACTATAGGCAGCTGCTTGATGATTTGATCCTATTTATATTTAAAATTTTAAATTATTAAACAAAGGGACATTGAGGCTTCATCAATCTGCAATCATATAAACATGTATGTCTTGGCACATGAGCCATAAATTCACTTTATTAAAGGCCTACCATGGAGACAAATCTAATTCCACTTTAAGTCCACTATTCAAATCATTTTGCCATAAAGAAAATATTCTACACATGTCTATCAGCGGGAGCTTAGAAGATCAACTCTAGACCAATCCAATCTGTTGAGTTGGCAGACCGGATCAATTTGGACCGATCATGTTATACCATGTAAAAAAAATAAAATCATTAATACTTTCAGTTTACTTGTGTAAAAAACTAAATTCAATAATTGTGCAGATCTTGATTCGGTATATATGAACAACGTGTCATAGATAGAAGAACAAAATAATATTATGGCCACTATAGAAATTTACAAGAAAAAGAAGCAACCAACTTAAATACTCATTAGAAGTATTAGAGAACTAGAATCAGATCTATGACAGGCCATACTCAATTATGATATGACCCAAATCAAATTGGCTAAGTAGACCAGCCCAAAAGGAATTCAGGAAGAACCTGAATCTAGAAAAATTAAAAGGAAACTGCAAGAAGAGCTAGATTCTGCTATTTTTTTTGTATTGTTTGCGACCCTTCCCCTCTTTAACAACTTTTGGCAGAACAATATAGCCATGTCTGGTGTCGGCGACAACTTCTGGACACTGCCTCTAGGATCGAGTCTCTCGCCTATGTCTTCCCCCTGGACAGATTCCTGCTCGCCTCCCCCAACACCACCTTCCCCCGCCAACCCTAGCATCGTATGTGGCACGGGTGTGCACCAAGAACGGGGTGTTCGAGAGTTTACATCTATGCATTAATTGATGATGGAAAGAATCAATGGATATACGATTATCCACATAGTCATTTGGGATCATGGGATGTGACTTGTACCCTTCATGATCAGTAGGCCGATTAATATATTATCTGATAACAAATTTAATTTAATTTAATTTAATTGTGATATTTTATTTAGGTTTTAACCAAATAGGCTATTGGGCCTAGTGCGTCACATATATAAGATCTTATCTATAAGTACAGGGGTAAGGGTATAATTTATAAAGATTTTAAATTTTTTATAAAAAATTCTAAATTCTTTATAAATATTAATCATTTTAGCCAAACCCTATCAAACTAAGACTGAAAACCATGCCCTCAGCTCCTTCCTACATCCTACTCTCTATGAAAGGTGTCCATGGTTGATAGAGCTCCGTTCAGGAAGAGTTCTTGAGGTTAGTGCGAAGGGAGAACTTGTTGTGGATGAAGTTTGTATGGATACCGCTAGAGACAATACATTCAAATGGTTTAAAAAGCTTCATAAGTTCTTCTTTATTCTTTTCAAGGGATTGGATGAATCCCTATTAGGTATACTCAAACCTATTTTCATTGATTTTTAATTTTTGCCGTTTAGTTCTGATTGAGACAAGTTCTTATTAAACCCATAAGAATCATCACTTTCGCTACATCAAATTTTCTATGATGATTCCTTACAGAGATAGCAGAGCCAGGTTCAAGTCTCGGTTGAAACTGATACCAAATTGTTAATATTTCATGTAATTTTATGTGTTTCCGAATCTTTGAAAATGTCTATATTGTCGAGGCCACCATAACCTGTATGTGATGTAAATAAGAGATTGATTGAAACTTATAGATTATCTTGATAGAGGTTTTTCCAATGTCGCAAAGCATTTTAATTTTCGAGCTCCATTGAATTAGAGAGAAGCCCCAAAATTTGGTGTTTCTATCATGCCCGAACTGTAACCCAAATTTGAAGATTTTGTGAAATATCTATCCATAGATAAAATTGAAGCTTGGAAAAGGCTTTAGAATATGGTTAATTAGAATACCTAACCTTTATTTATTATCTGTAACTTTGAACAGCGGTGGAGGAAAAAAAATTGAGAATTTTTCTGGAAATTAGGGTTCTGCTGGGTCTGGCGGCACCAGCCAATTTCTCCCTAATTTTCAATCAATATAAAATTTTTATTTGAAGAAATACATATTTGGAAACTTCATTTGATTAATATTCTATACTGCTAGATGTTGAGTAGGGCCCCGAGGGAATACATGTACTGGTTGGTCCATTTGGACATTTAGTGGGATCTTTGCAACTTCTGCTACCCTAGCATGGCATGGGGGCTGAGCTTGGGCAGTCACAAAGTCACGCAACATGGCCCAAAGTTCTTGGTTTTCTCTCTATAAATCTTATAATGTCATGTTGTCTGGCATGGCCTCCTGATCGACATGATGGTCCCCCAAGTCAGGCACCTCATTCTCTACAGGATGTACCACCTCTAGCAACTGTGGGGGAGGTGAGAGAACTGCTTGTTGGAGTAAGGTTACTATTTGTTCTTGTCAATGAGTGACTGGCCTGGCACAGTGTGCTACTCGGGGGGCATTTATGGTCTCCTCGCTCTTCCTAGATGCTAGCTTGTCGACTCCATGGGGCTGGACTAGGAGGAAATGCAAGTCGATCCAAGACTGACCGACGTGATATTTCATCATAATGCACCACTCCATCTATACTATGTTTCACCATAGGCATGGCTGGGTGTGGTCTAATTCACACCCTCGGGTGTGGCTGCCTTTCACCTAGCGGGGCATTAGAATATCCTTCTCTTGTCGGAACACAATGGGCATGGACATGAGCCCGATTCTCATCTTGAAATCTTTGTTTATCAACCCAAACAAGGGATGTCTTGGTACTTCTCCCTCCTTTAGCCTAGTGGCCATCAGGGTCTTGGTGGCTTGCTATAAACTTGTTGCTTCTACCTTACTGAGAGCTTGTCTTGGTACATAGACTGGCTTTGGATTCCCTAAATTGGTTATGGGTTGACATTGAGCATTCTCTTGAAGTATTTTTTTTCCTCTTGATCTTGCCATTGCTATAGTATTGTTGGTCACGTGGGAAATTGCATGTTTACTTATTGTTGTGCCTTCTACCATTTGCGGTGTTTGGCTTTGGAATTTGTCCTCGATCTTCATGACATGTGGGGACAATTGGCTGGTTGTTAGGGGTGGTGTGCCCTTGGCCTTTATGGCTTGTGAGGAGCGTTGAACAATTAAAGAGGCTAGTGTACGACCAGTGTCACTAGCTTTTGAAAATTGCGGTGGGAAGGGTGGGGTGAAAATGCCCCCAACTTTCTGGGCTTGTGAGGGCAAATGGGTAGGCAGCTGGCATGGCTACCCCCAGCCCTGGAAAGATTTCGGAGTGGAGCTATCATCTTAGGAGAAGCATCATAGCGTGCCATGCTATCTTTTTTCACGGTAGTCATGCTTGGTTGTAAGGCCTCTCAAAGTGCAGTAAACTGGTTGGTGAGTGTCATTGACTTCTTGGGTTTGCACAGAGCATCAAGGTGGCGAGCAAGGTTACCATTGAAACACACCTAGGCATGCCCAACAGCAAGTGCCTAGTGAGAGGTTTGCTTTGTTAGAGTCCTTTTTCGGCCAGGTCATCGCACTCTTGGTGCAGGCGGGCCTACTGTCACTGTGTTGGTGGTAAAAGTGACCAACTCAATCATTGCATTTTGTTTCTCTTCATCTTGTCCCTGGGATAGCTAGGTGAGTCCATTGTCAAGAGCTTCGAGTATGGTCTTCCACGAGGGAACAACATCCTTCTCGACAAAGAGAGTTGGGATGGTACCGAGGAACTCAGGCCTTTGGATGACAGGTGCGAAGGAACCAAACATCAAGGGGACGTCAAGAAATCCCCGCCGGTTGTGGATGTAGGTGTGGGTGAAAAACACTTGACCATCTACATTCGGCATTAAACCATGCAAAACAAACAAAAATACTGGTTAGAGATTGATCTAAATGACTGTCTTGTTATGTTACCATGGTAGAGAGATGAGGGGAGAGAGAGGTCCCACTGAGCATGCCATTGGTTTGAACCTCGTGATTTATCCTCGTTTTATCTCTTTTTACTTTTTATTTTTATGGAAAATTATTTGGGGGATAAAGTAAAACATGGTATGGAGTGGGTGCTATGAACTTTTCCCTCATTTTTATGGCATGGAAATCCCCAAAAACAGTGACGGTACTCGCTCTACCTCTTTCGATATTATTAAAAAAAATAATTTGATGATTATTAGGTTTATTATAAATTGTATGGTGAGGTTATGATGTGGGTTCTTCGAATTATGGTTGGACCTCTCTTCATCAATCCACGAATGGATTCGATGTTAATTACATCGAGCGGTGGCTCGATAACCCCTTATTAACTGCCATAGTAACGCATTTACAAGATGGAACAAGTGCAAGAAATAATATACATATATTATCAAATCTAAATAATGAAAGAACAAACAGGGGTATCAATATTGTCTGTCCCCTCCCATTCTCTCCCTTTCATTTCTTCTTTCTTCTCTTTTTTTTGGCATTTCTTGGGACCAAATCCGGGTGCTAGAAGATAGCATTTGCCTTGGGTATAGCCTTAAGACCTTTTGATCCAAATTTTTTTGTGGCTTTACATCCAACTAGCGGTATTTTCTCGATCAAGGATTAACCGACTTGCTAGGCCTTGGACATTGTCACCCATGACCTGACATTTCCTTTTACGGATTAATCAGATTAATAGGCCTTGAGAATTTTTATCCATTACCCAATATTTCCCGATCGAGGATTAACTAGATTAATGGGTCTCAAGATTTTTGTCCCTCGGCATCGCCTATTTGGGAGATAATCGAGTTAATGGGTCTTAGGATTTTTCATCCATTATCCGGTATTTCTCAATCGGGGAATAACCAGATTAATGGGGCTTGAGATTTTTCATTCATTATCTGGTATTTCCCGATCAGGGATTAACAAGATTAATTGGGCTTGAGATTTTTCATCCATTATCCGATATTTCCCAATCGGGGATTAACCGGATTAATGGGGCTTGGAGATTTTTTGTCTCTTGGCATCACCCGTTTCGGAGTGAACCGAGTTGATTGGATTCAGGTTTTTTCATCCATTATCTGGTATTTCCCGATCGAGGATTAACCAGATTAATGGTCCTTGGAAATTTTAATCCATTACCCAATATTTCTCGATCGGGGATTAACTGGGTTAATGGGCCTTAGAAATATTTAGCCATTACTCCTCAGCATCTCCCTTTAGGAAATGAACCGAGTTGATGGGATTTGGGATTTTTCATCCATTATCCGGTATTTCCCAATCGAGGATTAACCGGATTAATGGATTTTGGGAATTTTGTTTCTCAGCATCGCCCGTTTGGGAGTGAGCCGAGTTGACGAGTCTTGGATGATCTGTTGAGAATTTTCTCTCTCATCTACCAATCAGTACTTCCCAATCGGGATTGACCGACTTGGTGGGTCTTCATGGTCCATTGAGAGTTTTCTTTCTCATGGTGGAATTGGATTTAGTATATGATGGTTTAATTGGAGTTTTGGTCATCATGTGACTTAATGGACTTACTTTCCATGTTAATGGGCCTTGGGTCGATCTCATGCTTATCTAGGTCAAGACCAGATTGGGCTTTGATTGATCGGGCTTGAAGCACTTGAAATGGAGTTACATGGTCTTGACCTTAGAAAGGGGCAACCCCTCGTGTGGTGATGGCAATGGCGGGGGGGAGACAGCGACGCCGCGCCTCCCAGCCCCGCCACCCCCCCCCGTGGCGAACACGGCGGCGAAGCCTCCTCCGTGAAGTCCGACGAAACCCTCATCTCCCAGGTGCATGCTTCCGTGTCGATCCTCTCCAAAAATTTGGCTGTCACGATGCACCTCCCAGCAGCACTATTTACACTTATACTTTCATTTGAGGTGGGGGTCATGTCCACCTGGTCGATAGGGCTGTAAACGGAGCAGATATGGCATTTTCAAATCCGTTTCACTAGTCAATTCGGATATCGGATATTCGCTCCGATTAGAATTCAAATATGGAGCGTATCTTCAAAATCGGATACCTTTCGGATACGGAGCGGATACGGATAATATTTGCTTCGCCCAGGTCCTCCTGCATATGCTATAAAAATCTCAAAAAAATCTGTAAATTCACGACAAAATATGATCAACCTTTTACGCACAAGTCATGCATGACCAATTTATCTCAACCCACTATCTATTACATCTCAAGATCTTAAAATGAATGCAAAAACTAATCCAAAGTTTTTTCAACCATCAATCCAAATGCAATCAACCGCAAAGAAGAAAACAATATTCAACCACAGAATTCAACCACAAATTTAAACCATAAAGTCTGTCCACAACATACAATATTCAACTACAAAGTTGTAAGTGCAATCAACCACAAAGAAAAAAATAAGTGTCATCAAATACAATATTAAGTTCCAAAGAACAAAAAAAGTGCTATGAAATCAAATATTTTAAATGTCATCAACATGCAAACGTCAAATATAATAAGACATGTCTTCATCTTTGACATAATCCAACCAAAGCTTCATATATAAGTGCCATCAATCTGCAAACATTATAACAAGCTATGTAAGAAAAATGAATACACTTAACACGATCTTATCTTGAAATTTACTTACCAAAACTTTCTTCCTCATGTTTACTTTCTCAAATGATAATTGGAGAATAGTCATCTGAAAATGATAACAATAATAAGTAATGCCAACTCTTGAGTACAAATTAATGTCTAAATTCATGAATAAACAATGTGATGACTCACCTTTCTTTTTCGTTGAAGGCAACCAGTCTTGGGTACAAATTAATGCTTGAATGGTTTCAGGAAGCAAAGATGATCTACGATATCTACAACTCGTGAACCTGTGCTAAAAGCTGCCTTAAAAGCAACACTCGTGACTGGAATTGCAAAAATATCCTTTGCTATTTTTGGGAGAATGAAAAATTTCTTGTCATAACATTTCCACTATGTTAACACATCAAATAGTCCTTCATCGGGAGAATGAGAGTCTTCTAAATACACATCCAACTAAGTTTTCTGACAAGTCATAGAAGTTCTCTCACTCAAACACTTTTTAAAAATATTTTTCAACTCATCTATTGTGTCATTGCATTTCTCTTCTAATATGCAAGTTTTGCTAAGAGCATTGGATGATGTCGTATGCTCATCACAACTTTTCATTGCATACTCATTATAAAGTTCGTGAAGAAACAATTTCACCTTTTCAATATAAATATGTGCACTATCACCTTAGATTTGTTCATAAAGAACAATAACAAAATCAAACTTCCAACGAGGATCAAGAATGCAAGCCACACCAACAATAGACTACATTCATCCCAATATTTAGTAAATTTTGCTAACATCACAATAGCCATGTTGCGTATGTAATCAACATCACTTTTAATCCAAGTACGCAACTTGATATGCACAAGACAAAATGTCACCAAAATATAGATTGGCGATAACATATTTTGTCCCAGAAAGTGTCAATGTTGCTTGGTAAAAAACTTTTAGACATTGAAGAACATTTGAAGCTATTTGCCAATCAAGTGGAGAAGGACAATCACAATAATCATGATCAATTTCAGCAAGACGAAAAAAAAAAATTCAACTCAAGGGCATTTAATAACATCAAATAAGTAGAATTTCATCTTATAGGTACATCCAAACATAGACCCTTTGAGGTTGATAAATGCTCATGCAACAAAGCTGTTTTGAACATATCCTTTTTCTTAGGTGTCTTTCTCACATATGCCACACTTTTTCGAATCTTTTCAATGAATTTAGATATCACACCTAACCCATCTTGAACAATCAGATTAAGAATATGAGCATAACACCTAATATGAAAGAACCGACCTTGACATATCAATAAAATATTTTCACCAAGCCTTTTAAGATCTTTAACCATTGCATTGTTGGTAGAAGCATTATCTAAGGTCACTGCACACAATTTCTTATCAATATTCCACGTTAACAGTTGATTTTTCACAACTTTAAAAAGCACATCAGCAGTGTGTGGAGTTGGAACATATTCAAATGCAATAATCTTTTTTGCAACAACCACTGCTTATAAAATGTGCTGTCAAACATGCATAACCCATAGTCTATCCTGAAGTCTACAAATCTGTGGTGAGAGCAATTTGGGATCCTAAGTTGTCAAAAAGTTTGTACATCTTCTCCTTCTCTTCTTTATAATTCTTCATGACCTCATTTCTAATAGTTATTCTATAAGAATGCTTGAATTGAGGGTGAAGATTTGAAACAAAAGTACCAAAATACTCATACTCAACAAAACTAAAAGGTAATTCATGCTTGATGATCATATTTGCAAGATCTCTACGACTGCGTTGTTGATTAAATTTAAAATTGATAATTTTCATATTTGATTCATTCATAGATTTGGACATTGTCAACATGTGTTACTTGATGTCACCATGAACCTTTTGTGGACAACTTTTAGCATGATTGCTCAAGTGAGTGGTGCCTTTTAAGCTAGAACCATCAAATTGTCTTTTACAGTGAAGACATTTTGCAATATCCCTACCCTCAGGGGTTCTACTCTTATCAAAATCTTTCCAAACAGTTGAACATAATTTTCTTTTTTTGGGAATGGGGGTTTTGTAACATCTCCTTCAACAATTTGAATTTCATCACCTGTCGTGGGATGTGTGGTTTGTGTACCATCACTACTCTCAATGACATTGTTACCACTGACACTAGGAAGAACTGCATTTAGACTTGATGACCCAACATTTCTATCTACGGAGAGAGGTAACAAATTTGCTTCCATTGACATATACAAACATACATTAAACAAGTCAAATAAATTTACGCCGATTACAAATATTTGAGTAAAACCAAATGTGACATGCAATCTATACAACATAGATATAAACTATAGAACATGGATTAAAAAAAATCTGATTACGAACAAACCATTTAAACATTATCAAAAGTCTAATTATAACATGGATATATATTATACAATTTTTTTTCCAATTCAATTATAACAAACCATCTAAAAGATGTTGTGTCCAGAATCCTCTTCTAACTATCTGACAGCCCTGCGTCCAGGAACTGTTGTGATGCTGTTTGAGTGTGTATCCATCGAGCACCTTTGTGACTCTATTTGGGCCTGGGGGAGAGAAGTGTCTTAGGCAGACATACAAACATGGAGACGGTGAGGGAAGAGACTAAAGAAGCAACAACCGGCAGGTGTTTGCCGTCGGAGTGGGAGCCAACAACTGGCACCTTGCGGGCCTTGCGGCCTATGGGAGTGGGAGGCAGGGAGCTGCAGCCATCGCCCGATCGCCGTTGATCGAGAGTGAGAGTGGAAGGGAACTTCCATGGTAGAAGCTGCAGTCGATTGGTAGGAGTGGGAGCGGCCGCCCAAGAGATTAATCCATCGGCCAGCAAAGTAGCCCCCTGCCCCTAGCACCTCCACCAGAGCAGAGCCCGCTGCGTCCAAGCCTATGAGGCCGTCAGGAGTGGGTGAAATAAAAGGGAAAGCGAGGAGGGAGCTCACCTAAGAGTCCGCAGTCCGCATAGCCAACGTGGTGCTTCCGTAGTCTGCACAGCCGCCTAAGATGGCAGAGCCTGAGGAGAAGCCGCAGTTGAAGATGGCGACCGAAGAGTTGGGCTGCTGGAGTTTCCTCACTCGAACAGCAGTCTACTCCCTGGAGCTATGAGGGTTCCGGTATGATACAGGCTCCGGTGGAGAATGGAGATGGATCTGGCAGCACGGTTGAGCTGCTTGGAGAGGCGACCTGTGCTGGCTTCTTGCGGTCCTACGATGGTGTGGGAGAACAAGCAGATATTGGAGATTGGAGAGGCGACTTGCAGTTGAGCTTCCTGCGGGCCTGTGGTTGCTGCGAAGGTCCTGCGAAGGTGCGGCCGCTGCGTGCGTCGCCTCGCCGTCACTGGGAATGTCACGCCCCGGATTTCCTAACCTGCGCAGCGGAATAAATCCGGAGACGGGACCGGGGAATTAACCCCAAAACTACGTCGGTTTGGAAAAATAATGAATCACAGGTCCCAGTTAATAAAACAAATGATTCAATCCAAATATATAACATACCTTGATTTCAATATAATTAATTCATAAACCAAATTCTTTGAACTTCTTCTTTCTGCACTAAACCTGATCCACTACGCTTCTGCTGCGCTACCTGTTTACCTGAAAAATGTTAAACGATTTGGAATGAGTCACACGGACTCAGTAGGACTTATACCCAACTTTCCTATTATATTAATCAACCTACATGGTAGTAATAAATGATAGAATCAACACAAATCAGATTATATCATAATCACTAAACTAATTATCAAGATTATATTACTTAATTGGGTCATTTCCAAAATCAATTAACCGAATGAGACTGACTCTACATGAACCAAACTAACTATACTAAACTAACTGATCTACTCTACATGTCCATGCAACCTGGACCTACATGCATTTATTTCTTTCCATCTGTCTGAGTAGATCATATGCTCCACTTGGCAGAACTCCACTCCAGCTCTAAATATATATAGAAGTACCATATAGTAATGCTAAATCCCATAGTACGTCTAGGCAGGGGCGTACTTAGGATAAACCGCGGTATCCGGGATCGAAGGATGCACCGGATTGATCTAATCTCCGCTGCCCACGGGCCACTAACATAGGCCGGAGGAGTAAATATTATATCACGTGCATCATAGCATCAATAATATTTCACAAGTAAAAGCCATATAATTACTCAGACATCATAAATTCATCAGAACAAATAACCAGAATTACTGAATCACATTTGCCATTTCACTGAACCAGATATACATAATATCAAGTCATGCAGAACATTTCCTCAATTCACGTTTCCAATGCAACAAACCCAATCCGGAACAATATGCAATCATACACATCATTCAATTGTACTCAAATTTATGCAATTGACCCAATCAGAAAATATGCAACATAATGAGACATATTAACTTCAATTATGCACAATTTCATATCAATTCATCAAATAATGCACTTTACAAGATCAGGCCACTATTAATATTAATTAACCACATTCCATAATTATCATACCATCAATTTCCATTCCAATATAAGTATTAATGATTTAAGATTATTCTAGACATGAATCAGATATAATTATAATTATAAAAGATCACAAATCATTTCCATATAACATGTCATTCATAACATAAATCGAGTATAAGTATAATCATATCGTGTCATTAATCTAATTTTATGAATTAATACGATCAATCTAATTAATCATCACAATATATCTAATTTAATAATTCCTGAACAAAATTAACTAAAATTTACATCTGACTAAATGCAAATCATGTAATTAAACACAACTATACATGCATGGCATGACTAACAACTAATTAAACATATGCAGACATTCAAATAATTAAACCATCATTTATTCAACATTTTCTAACTAATAATCTAATAATCATATTTTAACACATTAATTACAATATCATGTGCTAAGGATAAGTTGGGATGCCTACCTCAATCAAGGAACGATCAACCCAAATTCGATGGGAGTCAACTGGACGACGATCATGAAACGGCAACAACAGACGACGATGACAAACTAGAAAGATATCAATAATTAATAAATTGTGAATATATCTAAATATCTCAAATTAAAATAGAAATTAGAAATGCCGAGACTCACATTGGCGGATCAACGGGAAAATGACGTCAGCAGCAGCGGCAGGCATGCGGCAACGTCAAGGTGACACGGCCGAGCCGTACTCACACGGTGCACGATAGAAAGAGAGAGAGTCAAGGGACTCACGGTGAACACCGCGAACAGCGACCAGGAGGAGCTGGAGAGGGAGAGAGAGAGAGAGAGAGGGAGAGTGCGGCAGGGGGGAGAGAGGTATGAGGAGAGAGAGGAGGGAGAGAGAGAGAGCGTGAGAGAGAGAGAGTGCTGGCGGGGAGAGAGAGAGCGTAGGGGGGAGGAGAGAGACGGGAGGGCGCCGTCCCTCCTCACGGCGCAGCCGCATGCGCAGCGGCGCATGCGGTCGCCGCGCGCACACCGCGCGCGGCGCGGTTAAGTCGAGAGGGGAGGGAGAGAGAAGAGATGGGAGAGAGGAGCGCGAGGCGGAGGCGGGGGCGACGCCGGCGGCGGCGGTGACGGCGACGGCGGGAGGTGTCGGTAGCAACGGCGGAAGAAGGAGAAGAGGAGGAGGAAGAGAGGGAGACCGCGACGGTGGCGACGGTGGCGACGTGGCGGCAAGCACGCCGGAGGGGAAGACGAAGAATAAGGAGAAGAGGAGGAGGAAGGAGGCAACGGGGGATGGTGGCGACGGCGGCTCGCGGCGACCGCGAGAAGGAGAGAGGAAGGTGGCCGCGACGACGACTCACTCGCGACGGGACCACGGCGAGAGGGGAGGCGAAAGCGGTGGCGAGAGAGAGGGGGGCGGCAAGGTGCTGCGCTCGCGCCGGGGAAAACGCACACGAGAGGGAGGGAGAGAGAAACGAGAGAGCGGGAGAGAGAGAGTGGCGGCGATGCGGCAGCGGCGGCGGCGATGCGGCGGCTACGGCGTCGGCGGCGGGAAGGAAGGAGGAGAAGAAGAAGACGAGGGGGGGTCGCGGTGGCACCGCGTGCACGCGCGGGTGCAAGAGAGAGAGAAACGAGAGGGTGGGAGAAGGAACGCGGCGGAGGGGGAGGCAACGCGGAGGGGAGAAAAGAGAGAAAGAGAGAGAGGGAACCCGAGAGCGGGGAGAGCGCAGGAGAGAGGGGGGGGGAGAGAACGCGGCGGTGCACGACGCCGGCGACGACGGCGAGGCGCGATGACGGCAACACGTCCACCGGAAAGAGAGAGGGAGACGGCGTCTCGACGGCGACGATGCTGGAGGGGGGGGGACGGCGACGTCAGCCCGCGTCGACCGCGGGAAGGAGAGAGGGAGACGAAGAAGAAGGAGAAGAGGAGGAGGGAAGGGCGGACAGACTGTGCGGGAGGCGCGGCGTCACCCGCGCGCGCAGGTTCACGGGGGCAAACCCGGTCGGGCGGGGGAAGAAGAAGAAAAGCAGGAGGAGGGGGGCCGGGTGTGCACGGCGAGCGCGGGAGGAAAAAGCCGCGTGGGCGGCTAGGCATGGCGGTGGAGGGAGAAGGTTCCGGAGGGTGGGGAGGAGAGGCGGTGGGGAGAGAAGTTTCGAGAGAGTGTTGTTTGTTTTTTTTTTTTTAAATTTACCGAATATTACATTCTTCCCTCCTCACAAAAATTTCGTCCTCGAAATTTCAAAATATCATTTACAAAACACTGATATTCCTCATCCACCGGTATCATCCCTTTCTGCAACCTTTTTTTTTTAACAATAACTTCTTCGATTCAGATTAATCATCCAATCATGACACATTAATAAGATCTAATTTCATATCATTCATGATCTGAGAAAATCTTTCATATCGTATAAACAACTTTTTAGAATCACATATATCACCAGATTCCATTATTCTCACGTAAGCTAGACGAACTACTCTAATTATTCTCATATGTCATAAAATCTTTCAAAATTCAATGATAGCTTATCTTTCTATCCACATATCTTGACAATCCAACTTACTTATAAATCATTTTTACCATACAAACATATAATCTCCTGAGATGATCAGTAATCCAAATTACTGACATTCTATATCTAAATATTTTGTAGATCAATGCAATATAGATCAATTATCCTCTTCAACGATATTTAATAATCCCAAAATCTCCACATAGATCAAATCTAATAATCTCGTCCAAAGTTGACAAGTCGATCCTTATTTATCAAAATTTTTCAAATATACTAGATCTAAAGATTCAATTCCATAACATACCTACCTAATGCTATCAACAACATAATCTAATTATCTAACTACTAATCTAATAACTATGATCTAATATCAAAGATTTAATTAATCCAACCAATATCTAATATATGGATTGATATACCCAATCACCATAGTAACGAGATCCACTAAATATGAAAACATCTCTTTATAAGATCATAAATGATGATTATCTAATCCACAATAAAAGGATAAAAATTTCTTAACTATTCCTGAAAATCATTTCTAATAAAATGCAGTCTAACTGATTCATCTAATACAATTAATTATACTCTAAAAATCCTTCATCCATCCTCTACTCAAGTCTAGTTAATTGTCTATCCTCCAACATCTTATATATTCTCATCCTCAATATCATAAGATTGACAATTCTACGGTCATGTCTATAATTTCATAATCTATTCCAAAATTCATACTGATAATTTATTCTATAAATCTGATATGTTCTCATTCCTTCCTTAAAACAAATTTATATTTAAATTCCATTCACTTCCACACAACTAGCAAAACAAATCTCAACTATCCTAATATCATCTTTTAATTTGAGAGATCATAACGAATAAGCTAAGGTCTAATCCTCACATAAGATTAACTTATGATTAGACACAACATATAGCTAAAATTATCTAACGTCGGGATTTGGCTAAATTACGTAGACAAGAGACAAATGAGTTCAAAATCGGATAATGAAGGTAAGCGATCATGATCGGGAAACATAAGTATAAATTCAAACTAGTTGCTTATACCCTAATGCACATAACTATCATCATACTCAAACCATCTCTAATTTTTACAATAAATCAACTAAATATCTCATCTTCAAATCTTACATCATAATCCATACTTTGATATCTCATATTAATAATCTCATTCTCATATCCAATTTACTTTCCATTTAAAACTATATAATCAAGTAATACTACAATTATCATTTCACTTCATTTCTAAGATAGGTCCAATATCAAATTCTAATCAACACATGTTATCTTATCCTCCTATCTCACATAGATTTCCCTTCAAATAACATATAATGATAAATCAAATTCCTCCCAAATAACATAGAATGATATATCAAAATCAATCTCATATACACAAAATGATTCACTCTAATTATTTCTCATTAACTATCCAATTAAATTTCTCTAAAAATTCATTAATCAATCATTCTCGTCTTTCTAATCTAATGATAACATCAAGATTCTATTTATACTTATTAAACTCAACAACCACTCCAAGTATTAAGCATGTTAAATCTGAACATTCATCATCAAACATCTAATAATATTCAACCATCACGCATCGAATATTCCCTAATCCGATATATATATCTAATTCAAGGATATTGTCTCAAAATTGGTAAAAATAATTCTTCATCAAATTAAACCAAAAGATTGACCAATTTTAAAAATCGGTTATCACATACTAATTATTCAATTTGAATATCTAATGATCCGGTTACCATCTAATGTTTGAAATCAAATGAATCCAAATTGATAATCTTATTCTATAAACAATAATCCAAACTTCAAGATCAATAATTGGATCATCATAAAATGATATCATTAATTCTTTAATGTAATTCTCCAATAATCTAAAATCAAATCTCAATACCATCTCATATTCTTAATCTTACGTACGATCTAAATTGTTCCCATATACGTCATCAAATGAAATACTTTAAATATTTTGACTTCGTTTAAATCTTGATATCGACCAATTGATCCCTCTTATCACACATATCTCTTTCTTTGATTTATCCATTCTTCAATCCTTTATGCACATATATCCATCTATCTTCCAACTCTCATGTACATTGATACATCCATATTTTTTTTTATATCAATCTAACTATTAATCTCAAAAATCAACTTATCTATCATATATCTATCCATCCCTTCTTAATTTATGTAACGTATCTATCCATCTTCTTATTGAAATCATATTACCGAAATTCTAATCAACTCAATAGATTATCCTTAATATGTACCACTGGATATCATCTAAATCCAAATATTCATTGATTCTCCTGCAAAATCCAAATTGACATGGGATAGATCAAGATCCGACCATCCAATATCAGTATCCTAGGACAATTAAAAATTCCATCCTCAAACATATAATTTCAACTCTCATTCATGTCTAGGATCATCAATTCCAAAGGACCGATTTTGATTCATCCAAACCGACATCCTATACCCAGGCAGGTTAAAAATAGACCTTCTGGCTGGGTTATTGCTCTGATACCAACCTGTCACGCCCCGGATTTCCTAACCTGCGCAGCGGAATAAATCCGGAGACGGGACCGGGGAATTAACCCCAAAACTACGTCGGTTTGGAAAAATAATGAATCACAGGTCCCAGTTAATAAAACAAATGATTCAATCCAAATATATAACATACCTTGATTTCAATATAATTAATTCATAAACCAAATTCTTTGAACTTCTTCTTTCTGCACTAAACCTGATCCACTACGCTTCTGCTGCGCTACCTGTTTACCTGAAAAATGTTAAACGATTTGGAATGAGTCACACGGACTCAGTAGGACTTATACCCAACTTTCCTATTATATTAATCAACCTACATAGTAGTAATAAATGATAGAATCAACACAAATCAGATTATATCATAATCACTAAACTAATTATCAAGATTATATTACTTAATTGGGTCATTTCCAAAATCAATTAACCGAATGAGACTGACTCTACATGAACCAAACTAACTATACTAAACTAACTGATCTACTCTACATGTCCATGCAACCTGGACCTACATGCATTTATTTCTTTCCATCTGTCTGAGTAGATCATATGCTCCACTTGGCAGAACTCCACTCCAGCTCTAAATATATATAGAAGTACCATATAGTAATGCTAAATCCCATAGTACGTCTAGGCAGGGGCGTACTTAGGATAAACCGCGGTATCCGGGATCGAAGGATGCACCGGATTGATCTAATCTCCGCTGCCCACGGGCCACTAACATAGGCCGGAGGAGTAAATATTATATCACGTGCATCATAGCATCAATAATATTTCACAAGTAAAAGCCATATAATTACTCAGACATCATAAATTCATCAGAACAAATAACCAGAATTACTGAATCACATTTGCCATTTCACTGAACCAGATATACATAATATCAAGTCATGCAGAACATTTCCTCAATTCACGTTTCCAATGCAACAAACCCAATCCGGAACAATATGCAATCATACACATCATTCAATTGTACTCAAATTCATGCAATTGACCCAATCAGAAAATATGCAACATAATGAGACATATTAACTTCAATTATGCACAATTCCATATCAATTCATCAAATAATGCACTTTACAAGATCAGGCCACTATTAATATTAATTAACCACATTCCATAATTATCATACCATCAATTTCCATTCCAATATAAGTATTAATGATTTAAGATTATTCTAGACATGAATCAGATATAATTATAATTATAAAAGATCACAAATCATTTCCATATAACATGTCATTCATAACATAAATCGAGTATAAGTATAATCATATCAGGTCATAAATCTAATTTTATGAATTAATACAGTCAATCTAATTAATCATCACAATATATCTAATTTAATAATTACTGATCAAAATTAACTAAAATTTACATCTGACTAAATGCAAATCATGTAATTAAACACAACTATACATGCATGGCATGACTAACAACTAATTAAACATATGCAGACATTCAAATAATTAAACCATCATTTATTCAACATTTTCTAACTAATAATCTAATAATCATATTTTAACACATTAATTACAATATCATGTGCTAAGGATAAGTTGGGATGCCTACCTCAATCAAGGAACGATCAACCCAAATTCGATGGGAGTCAACTGGACGACGATCATGAAACGGCAACGACAGACGACGATGACAAACTAGAAAGATATCAATAATTAATAAATTGTGAATATATCTAAATATCTCAAATTAAAATAGAAATTAGAAATGCCGAGACTCACATTGGCGGATCAACGGGAAAATGACGTCAGCAGCAGCGGCAGGCATGCCGCAACGTCAAGGTGACACGGCCGAGCCGTACTCACACGGTGCACGATAGAAAGAGAGAGAGTCAAGGGACTCACGGTGAACACCGCGAACAGCGACCAGGAGGAGCTGGAGAGGGAGAGAGAGAGAGAGAGAGAGGGAGAGTGCGGCGGGGGGGAGAGAGGTATGAGGAGAGAGAGGAGGGAGAGAGAGAGAGCGTGAGAGAGAGAGAGTGCTGGCGGGGAGAGAGAGAGCGTAGGGGGGAGGAGAGAGACGGGAGGGCGCCGTCCCTCCTCACGGCGCAGCCGCATGCGCAGCGGCGCATGCGGTCGCCGCGCGCACACCGCGCGCGGCGCGGTTAAGTCGAGAGGGGAGGGAGAGAGAAGAGATGGGAGAGAGGAGCGCGAGGCGGAGGCGGGGGCGACGCCGGCGGCGGCGGTGACGGCGACGGCGGGAGGTGTCGGTAGCAACGGCGGAAGAAGGAGAAGAGGAGGAGGAAGAGAGGGAGACCGCGACGGTGGCGACGGTGGCGACGTGGCGGCAAGCACGCCGGAGGGGAAGACGAAGAATAAGGAGAAGAGGAGGAGGAAGGAGGCAACGGGGGATGGTGGCGACGGCGGCTCGCGGCGACCGCGAGAAGGAGAGAGGAAGGTGGCCGCGACGACGACTCACTCGCGACGGAACGACGCTGAGAGGGGAGGCGAAAGCGGTGGCGAGAGAGAGGGGGGGCGGCAAGGTGCTGCGCTCGCGCTGGGGAAAACGCACACAGAGGAGGGAGAGAGAAACAGAGAGCGGGAGAGAGAGAGTGGCGGCGATGCGGCAACGGCAGCGGCGATGCGGCAGCTACGGCGTCGGCGGTGGCAAGGAAGGAGGAGAAGAAGAAGACGAGGGGGGGGTCGCGGTGGCACCGCGTACGCGCGGGTGCAAGAGAGAGAGAAACAGAGGGTGGGAGAAGGAACGCGGCGGAGGGGGAGGCAACGCGGAGGGGAGAAAAGAGAGAAAGAGAGAGAGGGAACCCGAGAGCGGGGAGAGCGCAGGAGAGGGGGGGAGAGAACGCGGCGGTGCACGATGCCGGCGACGCCGGCGAGGCGCGATGACGGCAACACGTCCACCGGAAAGAGAGAGGGAGACGGCGTCTCGGCGGCGACGATGCTGGAGGGGGGGGGGCGGCGACGCCAGCCCCCGGCGGCCGCGGGAAGGAGAGAGGGAGACGAAGAAGAAGGAGAAGAGGAGGAGGGAAGGGCGGACGGACTGTGCGGGAGGCGCGGCGTCACCCGCGCGCGCAGGTTCACGCGGGCAAACCCGCTGGGCGGGGGAAGAAGAAGAAAAGCAGGAGGAGGGGGGCCGGGTGTGCACGGCGAGCGCGGGAGGAAAAAGCCGCGTGGGCGGCTAGGCATGGCGGTGGAGGGAGAAGGTTCCGGAGGGTGGGGAGGAGAGGCGGTGGGGAGAGAAGTTTCGAGAGAGTGTTGTTTTTGTTTTTTTTTTTAAAAAAAAAAATTTACCGAATATTACATTCTTCCCTCCTTACAAAAATTTCGTCCTCGAAATTTCAAAACATCATTTACAAAACAACGATATTCCTCATCCACCGGTATCATCCCTTCGCAACCTTTTTTTAACAATAACTTCTTCGATTCAGATTAATCATCCAATCATGACACATTAATAAGATCTAATTTCATATCATTCATGATACGAGAAAATCTTTCATATCGTATAAACAACTTTTTAGAATCACATATATCACCAGATTCCATTATTCTCACGTAAGCTAGACGAACTACTCTAATTATTCTCATATGTCATAAAATCTTTCAAAATTCAATGATAGCTTATCTTTCTATCCACATATCTTGACAATCCAACTTACTTATAAATCATTTTTACCATACAAACATATAATCTCTGAGATGATCAGTAATCCAAATTACTGACATTCTATATCTAAATATTTTGTAGATCAATGCAATATAGATCAATTATCCTCTTCAACGATATTTAATAATCCCAAAATCTCCACATAGATCAAATCTAATAATCTCGTCCAAAGTTGACAAGTCGATCCTTATTTATCAAAATTTTTCAAATATACTAGATCTAAAGATTCAATTCCATAACATACCTACCTAATGCTATCAACAACATAATCTAATTATCTAACTACTAATCTAATAACTATGATCTAATATCAAAGATTTAATTAATCCAACCAATATCTAATATATGGATTGATATACCCAATCACCATAGTAACGAGATCCACTAAATATGAAAACATCTCTTTATAAGATCATAAATGATGATTATCTAATCCACAATAAAAGGATAAAAATTTCTTAACTATTCCTGAAAATCATTTCTAATAAAATGCAGTCTAACTGATTCATCTAATACAATTAATTATACTCTAAAAATCCTTCATCCATCCTCTACTCAAGTCTAGTTAATTGTCTATCCTCCAACATCTTATATATTCTCATCCTCAATATCATAAGATTGACAATTCTACGGTCATGTCTATAATTTCATAATCTATTCCAAAATTCATACTGATAATTTATTCTCTAAATCTGATATGTTCTCATTCCTTCCTTAAAACAAATTTATATTTAAATTCCATTCACTTCCACACAACTAGCAAAACAAATCTCAACTATCCTAATATCATCTTTTAATTTGAGAGATCATAACGAATAAGCTAAGGTCTAATCCTCACATAAGATTAACTTATGATTAGACACAACATATAGCTAAAATTATCTAACGTCGGGATTTGGCTAAATTACGTAGACAAGAGACAAATGAGTTCAAAATCGGATAATGAAGGTAAGCGATCATGATCGGGAAACATAAGTATAAATTCAAACTAGTTGCTTATACCCTAATGCACATAACTATCATCATACTCAAACCATCTCTAATTTTTACAATAAATCAACTAAATATCTCATCTTCAAATCTTACATCATAATCCATACTTTGATATCTCATATTAATAATCTCATTCTCATATCCAATTTACTTTCCATTTAAAACTATATAATCAAGTAATACTACAATTATCATTTCACTTCATTTCTAAGATAGGTCCAATATCAAATTCTAATCAACACATGTTATCTTATCCTCCTATCTCACATAGATTTCCCTTCAAATAACATATAATGATAAATCAAATTCCTCCCAAATAACATAGAATGATATATCAAAATCAATCTCATATACACAAAATGATTCACTCTAATTATTTCTCATTAACTATCCAATTAAATTTCTCTAAAAATTCATTAATCAATCATTCTGTCTTTCTAATCTAATGATAACATCAAGATTCTATTTATACTTATTAAACTCAACAACCACTCCAAGTATTAAGCATGTTAAATCTGAACATTCATCATCAAACATCTAATAATATTCAACCATCACGCATCGAATATTCCCTAATCCGATATATATATCTAATTCAAGGATATTGTCTCAAAATTGGTAAAAATAATTCTTCATCAAATTAAACCAAAAGATTGACCAATTTTAAAAATCGGTTATCACATACTAATTATTCAATTTGAATATCTAATGATCCGGTTACCATCTAATGTTTGAAATCAAATGAATCCAAATTGATAATCTTATTCTATAAACAATAATCCAAACTTCAAGATCAATAATTGGATCATCATAAAATGATATCATTAATTCTTTAATGTAATTCTCCAATAATCTAAAATCAAATCTCAATACCATCTCATATTCTTAATCTTACAGACGATCTAAATTGTTCCCATATACGTCATCAAATGAAATACTTTAAATATTTTGACTTCTGTTTAAATCTTGATATCGACCAATTGATCCCTCTTATCACACATATCTCTTTCTTTGATTTATCCATTCTTCAATCCTTTATGCACATATATCCATCTATCTTCCAACTCTCATGTACATTGATACATCCATATTTTTTTTTATATCAATCTAACTATTAATCTCAAAAATCAACTTATCTATCATATATCTATCCATCCCTTCTTAATTTATGTAACGTATCTATCCATCTTCTTATTGAAATCATATTACCGAAATTCTAATCAACTCAATAGATTATCCTTAATATGTACCACTTGGATAACATCTAAATCCAAATATTCATTGATTCTCCTGCAAAATCCAAATTGACATGGGATAGATCAAGATCCGACCATCCAATATCAGTATCCTAGGACAATTAAAAATTCCATCCTCAAACATATAATTTCAACTCTCATTCATGTCTAGGATCATCAATTCCAAAGGACCGATTTTGATTCATCCAAACCGACATCCTATACCCGAGCGAGGTTAAAAATAGACCTTACGGCCGGGTTATTGCTCACGATACCAACTCGTCACGCCCCGGATTTCCTAACCACACGCAGCGGAACTAATCCGGAGACGGGACCGGGGAATTAACCCCAAAACTACGTCGGTTTGGAAAAAAAATCATGAATCACAGGTCCCGGTTAATAAAACAAATGATTCAATCCAAATATATAACATACCTTGATTTCAATATAATTAATTCATAAACCAAATTCTTTGAACTTCTTCTTTCTGCACTAAACCTGATCCACTACGCTTCTGTTGCGCTACCTGTTTACCTGAAAAATGTTAAACGATTTGGAATGAGTCACACGGACTCAGTAGGACTTATACCCAACTTTTCTATTATATTAATCAACCTACATAGTAGTAATAAATGATAGAATCAACACAAATCGATTATATCATAATCACTAAACTAATTATCAAGATTATATTACTTAATTGGGTCATTTCCAAAATCAATTAACCGAATGAGACCGACTCTACATGAACCAAACTAACTATACTAAACTAGCTGATCTACTCTACATGTCCATGCAACACGGACCTACATGCATTTATTTCTTTCCATCCGTCCGAGTAGATCATATGCTCCACTTGGCAGAACTCCACTCCAGCTCTAAATATATATAGAAGTACCATATAGTAATGCTAAATCCCATAGTACGTCTAGGCAGGGGCGTACTTAGGATAAACCGCGGTATCCGGGATCGAAGGATGCACCGGATTGATCTAATCTCCGTTGCCCATAGGCCACTAACATAGGCCGGAGGAGTAAATATTATATCACGTGCATCATAGCATCAATAATATTTCACAAGTAAAAGCCATATAATTACTCAGACATCATAAATTCATCAGAACAAATAACCAGAATTACTGAATCACATTTGCCATTTCACTGAACCAGATATACATAATATCAAGTCATGCGAGAACATTTCCTCAATTCACGTTTCCAATGCAACAAACCCAATCCGGAACAATATGCAATCATACACATCATTCAATTGTACTCAAATTCATGCAATTGACCCAATCAGAAAATATGCAACATAATGAGACATATTAACTTCAATTATGCACAATTCCATATCAATTCATCAAATAATGCACTTTACAAGATCAGGCCACTATTAATATTAATTAACCACATTCCATAATTATCATACCATCAATTTCCATTCCAATATAAGTATTAATGATTTAAGATTATTCTAGACATGAATCAGATATAATTATAATTATAAAAGATCACAAATCATTTCCATATAACATGTCATTCATAACATAAATCGAGTATAAGTATAATCATATCAGGTCATTAATCTAATTTTATGAATTAATACAGTCAATCTAATTAATCATCACAATATATCTAATTTAATAATTACTGATCAAAATTAACTAAAATTTACATCTGACTAAATGCAAATCATGTAATTAAACACAACTATACATGCATGGCATGACTAACAACTAATTAAACATATGCAGACATTCAAATAATTAAACCATCATTTATTCAACATTTTCTAACTAATAATCTAATAATCATATTTTAACACATTAATTACAATATCATGTGCTAAGGATAAGTTGGGATGCCTACCTCAATCAAGGAACGATCAACCCAAATTCGATGGGAGTCAACGGACGACGATCATGAAACGGCAACAACAGACGACGATGACAAACTAGAAAGATATCAATAATTAATAAATTGTGAATATATCTAAATATCTCAAATTAAAATAGAAATTAGAAATGCCGAGACTCACATTGGCGGATCAACGGGAAAATGACGTCAGCAGCAGCGGCAGGCATGCCGCAACGTCAAGGCGACACGGCCGAGCCGTACTCACACGGTGCACGATAGAAAGAGAGAGAGTCAAGGGACTCACGGTGAACACCGCGAACAGCGACCAGGAGGAGCTGGAGAGGGAGAGAGAGAGAGAGAGAGGGAGAGTGCGGCGGGGGGGGGGAGAGAGGTATGAGGAGAGAGAGGAGGGAGAGAGAGAGAGCGTGAGAGAGAGAGAGAGTGCTGGCGGGGAGAGAGAGAGCGTAGGGGGGAGGAGAGAGACGGGAGGCGGCGCTTTGCGCCGTCCCTCCTCACGGCGCAGCCGCATGCGCAGCGGCGCATGCGGTCGCCGCGCGCACACCGCGCGCGGCGCGGTTAAGTCGAGAGGGGAGGGAGAGAGAAGAGATGGGAGAGAGGAGCGCGAGGCGGAGGCGGGGGCGACGCCGGCGGCGACGGTGACGGCGACGGCGGGAGGTGTCGGTAGCAACGGCGGAAGAAGGAGAAGAGGAGGAGGAAGAGAGGGAGACCGCGACGGTGGCGACGGTGGCGACGTGGCGGCAAGCACGCCGGAGGGGAAGACGAAGAATAAGGAGAAGAGGAGGAGGAAGGAGGCAACGGGGGATGGTGGCGACGGCGGCTCGCGGCGACCGCGAGAAGGAGAGAGGAAGGTGGCCGCGACGACGACTCACTCGCGACGGAACGACGCTGAGAGGGGAGGCGAAAGCGGTGGCGAGAGAGAGGGGGGGCGGCAAGGTGCTGCGCTCGCGCTGGGGAAAACGCACACAGAGGAGGGAGAGAGAAACAGAGAGCGGGAGAGAGAGAGTGGCGGCGATGCGGCAACAGCAGCGGCGATGCGGCAGCTACGGCGTCGGCGGCGGGAAGGAAGGAGGAGAAGAAGAAGACGAGGGGGGGGGTCGCGGTGGCACCGCGTACGCGCGGGTGCAAGAGAGAGAGAAACAGAGGGTGGGAGAAGGAACGCGGCGGAGGGGGAGGCAACGCGGAGGGGAGAAAAGAGAGAAAGAGAGAGAGGGAACCCGAGAGCGGGGAGAGCGCAGGAGAGGGGGAGAGAACGCGGCGGTGCACGATGCCGGCGACGCCGGCGAGGCGCGATGACGGCAACACGTCCACCGGAAAGAGAGAGGGAGACGGCGTCTCGACGGCGACGATGCGGAGGGGGGGGGGGGAGAAACGGCGACGTCAGCCCGCGTCGACCGCGGGAAGGAGAGAGGGAGACGAAGAAGAAGGAGAAGAGGAGGAGGGAAGGGCGGACGGACCGTGCGGGAGGCGCGGCGTCACCCGCGCGCGCGAGTTCACGCGGGCAAACCCGCCGGGCGGGGGAAGAAGAAGAAAAGCAGGAGGAGGGGGGCCGGGTGTGCACGGCGAGCGCGGGAGGAAAAAGCCGCGTGGGCGGCTAGGCATGGCGGTGGAGGGAGAAGGTTCCGGAGGGTGGGGAGGAGAGGCGGTGGGGAGAGAAGTTTCGAGAGAGTGTTGTTTGTTTTTTTTTTTTTTAAATTTACCGAATATTACAGGGAAGGTGCCCAAGGCTTGGATGGAGGGAGGGAAGTTCAGGATGCCGGATGGGGAATAGGCGCGATGCTGCGACATCCCAGCGATTAGGGATTTGAGCTTGGGTTGGGGTGAGCCAATGAGGCCACCGGCAATTAGGGATAGAATAGTCAGGTTTAAAAATCATCGTTGGATCTTATATCCAATGGTTCGTGTCGAAGTGGATTTTAATCGGAGCAGATCCAGTGATTCCGAATCCGCTCCATTTAAAATTCGGATAATATCCGAATCCAAATTTAATATTTGACGGAGTGACTTAATCGCATAATATTCGACTATCCGAATACAGATTCGAACCGAATCCGGATAAAATCCGGATTCGTTTACAGCCCTACTAGTCGATTGACGAGCTGTCGTTGGGTATCAATTTTTACTTGAGTCAAAATACGCCCTCGACAAAACGAGGGCATGGGCTCGACAAGGTTCTCTGGCGCTGAGACGATCGAGAAGGGGCATTGTGGCTCTTTCGCTCCTTTGGCTTATGCCCCCCTGCGGGCGGCTCTGCAGGCGCAAGCATAGGTGCAACTAGGCAAGGACGATGGCGACCACTATGCCGGCTAGCAGCAAGGAAGAGGGGCCATCACCTAGCAACTTAGGGCTCCAGCATTTGGCTAGCCGCTTCCGTGTCTTCCTCCTCGACAAGCTTTCTCCTCCACCAAGCGGCCTCTCGATAGTCCATCGCCTCTAACTTTCAGTTCTTTCGCAGGTCCTTTGCGATCGGCCGCCTCGCAGGGCACTACTCCAGGATCGTCTTTGGCCTCATTCAGGCTTTTGCTCGAAGTGGCTTCTGGTCTCCTCGAGCTTCTAGCCATCGATCAGTCCTTGTGGGGAACCGTCCTTGCTTGGCTGTCAACGATGGCAAAGGTTCTTCCTTGCTCTACACCCCTTAGCTCCTCTGACTGCAATCTCATTATCCTAAGCTTGGTCTTCTAGTGGCTTCATAGGGAACTAGTTCAGGTGGCGGGTGTGGTGTCCGACGTCTAGTTCTTAGTATCTCCAAGTGTCTACATTGAGGCGTGGCTTCTTTCTCTGACAGGGCCTCATTCAAAGGTTGCAGCACTGGCTAGAGAGGGTGACATCACCGACTGAAGGAGACGACGACGACCAGCGAAGCATTAGTGGAGGAGGGGTCATAGACACCGTACTGCTGCTCTCTCTTCCCCGACTGGCCACTAGCAATATTCCTCCAAGGTTCTCTTCCTCTCTCTCTCTTCCTTGCTTTTTTTTTCTATTTTCTTGTTGGATCTCATCATCTATTTTTTCTTTATTGTCTTCGCTCATCATGCAAGTTTCTTCTGGCTTCTACCGACCGCGTGCGTAGAGTACATCTGGCACTACGTTCTTCTTCCGGACTACGGGGGAAAGCTACCCAAACTTATTTTACATTGTAAGGTTGAGGTGAGGGCCCTTTCCCTTCGTTCTACATCTTCCTTCATCCCCCCTTTTTCTCTTCTTGACCTGGGCTGATCACAGCTTCCTCTTCTTCATTGCTTCTCTTTTGCATGCAAGGAAGGCTCTGTCTCGTTTCCCATCGGCCCTGGCTTCAGGGCCACCGATCGTGCGCGCTACTTTTTGGTTAGTCTCTTCCCCCCTTATTTTTCCCCTTAGCTGGGTCGTTCGCTTGCTCCCCCCTTCTCTACTCTGGTTCCCTTTGTTTGATTTGGTACCCATGCTCTGCTGGCATGAGGCATCTACAGCCCTGACCAGCGTAGCGGCGATCTATGATTGAAGGCTTCTTCAATGGTTCAGCCAGCTAGAGGCCAAGCGGCTCTACTTTGGGTTGTAAGCGTTCAATCATCTCCCTCCCCCTTTCTTTCTTTTTTTTTGCATGCATTACTCGGTAGAAACTAATTGGGGTGGTTGATTTCAACCACCTGAATTGCATAAACAGTGTGACCACCGATGTATTGTTGTCAACTGGATTGGTTGAAGGATTCATGATATGGCCATCGGCGACCCCTCCAATGGAGCATCATTGTCATTCGGTTTAACGAACACGACATCAGCCGTCGGTAACCCCTTCGAGGGGGGACTTCGTTGTTCGGCTTAATAAGCTAATAATGGTTGTCATCAACCCCTCCATTGGAGGACTGTTGGCATTCAGTTTAATGAAGATGACATCTACCGCCGACCACCTCTTCGAAGGAACTATGGTTGGCTGGTTTAATAAATCGAGATTATTAAAATGCCATTCGAACCAAGTGGGCATCGGTGGGCAGTCCGCCTCTCATCAACAACAACATGTTTATAGCATCTGATTGTCTACTCTATTGAACACACTCCCCCCCCCCTTTTTAATGATGGTTACATCGTTTACCGTCATCCTTTTGGTCCTCATGACGTGCTTGAATTTCGTATCTTTCTACCTCATAGTACAATGTTAATGATAGAAATGTATGCCCTACAAGCCAATCATATATGATATGATTCGACATTTCTAGAAATATCTCATTCAATTAAATAGGCAAAACTTCGTTACTAGCTTTTATTAGAAGCGTATATCGTAATGAAGTCCTTGATCACATGCAATGATGATTGAATCATGATGAGATCATGATAATGAGATCGATCATCTAGAGGTATGTGATTTAAATGTTCCTAGTCATAGGATCCTTGAGACGGGACATCAAGAATCCGGATAGACTAGTGTGTGTGATGTTTTCTCATATGATGAGAATGACCGATCTCATTGGTCATCAGTGTGGGGACACTGAGATACACACACAGGTGCTCATTAGTGAAATGAGTTCACTGAACTGACCAATTTAGAAAAACCTAATCGGTATCTTACCGAACTGTCTATCAGGTTATTCTTACATCTCAATAGCACGGTTGGATCTTTGACCTGAGTCACCAAAGATATCTTGCCAGGCGTACTATGTACTTTGACAATTGACTGATGGATCACTTAGTATTGTGGTCCTATATAGTTAATGGATTGGGTATATGGGAAACCTGGTGGAGGCAATTGAGCGGACAATAGGGGATCGTTCACTCTCGGTAGGAGAGAGAGAATGTCCTATGGATAGTACTCTAAATCCTTGGCCATGGTAGATAGGATAATTGGAAAAGGAGTTTTCTAGTTGATCTATTCCTGAGTACAAGATTTCATAGAGTTGGAATACATAGGGGTTGACAGTCAGTGCCGAACCCCTGACCAACCGGGACATTGTATGAACGAAGATTTAAATCCGTGTGGTAATTGATGATGGAAAGGCTCAATGAATGATTATTTAACTCCCCAAAGTCATTTGGGATCATAGGATGTGGCTTGTACCCTTTATGATCAGAGAGCCGTAAAAACTATTATCGGATAACAGTTTTGATTTAATTTAAAGGAATTGTTCTTTTAAATTAATTAAGGCTTCAACCAAATTGACTATTAGGCCTAGTGGGTCACACAATAGATCTGGTCAATAAGATGAGGGCATGGACGCAATTTTATAGAAGTTTTGGATTTTTGTGAAAAATTTCATCTTCTATATATAAATGGCTTATGAAGCCAAACCCTAACAAGCCATAGGGCTGGAGCACGTCCCAAGCCTCCTCTCTCCCTCCTCTCTCCTCTAGAAGGTTATCTCCCATGGTCAAGCTTGGATCTGGAAGGTTTCTAGAGGCCCAAAAGAAGAGAGAACTCGTCTATTGAAGCAGATCATGTGGATACCGCTAGAGACCGGACACTTGAACGGTTTTCAGCAAGGAGGAATGTCCTCTCTTCATCCATGGTGAGAGATTTGAGAAATCCCATGAGGTACTCTCGTTCTACTTCATATTCGGTTCCCGGTTTTACTCGTTCGGCATCGATCAAGGAAAAGATCATGATTTTATGGAATCAAAATTTTTCCGCTGTCATGTATTGATTCCTTACAGTTAATTCAAGATGATCAGATTTGATTAATTTAGTATATGCTGCATTTTACCTATATTTTGAAAAAGTACTTTGATCACATGTGGTCTTCTTGCTAGTCTGTTAGGCCCCTTGGTATGAGATGCTCGCATTCACCTTTTCTATGGGGTTAACAGTTACTAATGTGTTATCTTCTAGTGTTTAATTTGTTGCACCTACTAGGTATCATCTATTAGGTATGGGAGAGGTCTTATCAAATCATACAATGTAGGACATTAACATATGAACAACCCTTGCAAACCAATTTGGCAGGCGGGTCGACTATTGGCCCTTGTGGTGAAGATTTTATGACTTACATCAAAGTTTGCAACAGAGTGCATTATAATTTGTGGTAACAAAATTACATCACTCTTTCTTTTGATTAAAAGCCTATTTTGAGATATCTAGAGATAAATAAATTATTTTTTAGTAGATACTAAAATATAGAAATAGGTTTTCAAATATTAACAAAGTGCACTACTATTATGCAGCAAAATATTAGGTTTCAGTGGGATACATCTATTGATATACAAATATTAAGATATATATATATATATGTAAAATGTACAGGAAACAAATATATCAATTTTAAAAAAATAATAAAATGGTTTTAACTTATTTTTTATTATTGTCAATTATTACTAATAGTTATTGTATACTCAGTATTTTACAGGATGTTTACTTGAGGAGACATATTAGTATGTGCCTCCATAAATTGAGCTAGATCAATTGTCTCACATGTGTGACTCTTGGAATGCTAGATCGGGATATGGGTCCTGACATAGGCCCAACCTAGTGAGTGTTTGTGCTAATTGACCCGATCTTGACCCAATAGATATTTTTAAATTATTATTTTATTATTTTTTCTTTCGACCCCGATTAACCCAAGTCCTGACCGGCTCTCGACCCTAGCCGACTCGGGTCAGTTTGGATACAGCCGACCCACTCTTGACCCCCGACCTTGCCTTCTTTGGTGTGACTTATGGGTGCAAGATGATCATAAGGTAAAAAATATCTTCTCACTTTAAATATGATATTAATATAATTTTTAAAATTTTATGAATTTGATTATAGGTACTTAGTGACATAAATAAAAGTAATAAATCTCATCTATTCATGCCTTATAGAAAAGGAAGAATTAGCCTTCATCAATTAGAAATATATTTCATGAGTATTCTTTATGGGTTTTAATTTATTGTTGAGTAAATATCGGTTAGACAAATCAAAAATTAACCTCAAGTATCAATGGAAGGTCATCTTACTACATGTTCAGAGATCTTTTAGATTTTACAGACTCATGAAGGGCTTGAAGTAACTCTTGTCTAGGACAACGAAGAAATTCATCAATTGATGGTAATTTCTTTCTAAATCCTAATTCATTTATTTATTTATGCATGTTAAATCAAAATCTTGATGGTATTTTTTTAGGATAATATGACACAATTGATGACTACCCTAGCATTCAAGGAGTCAGGTGTTGGGGTATCACCATTTACTACCGAGGATGCTTTATTACATCATGGGTAGAAATGACCAAGACAGGTTTGATGTGCAAGAAAAAGACATACTCGAACTACCTAGTATTGTGGAACTAGTGGGGGCACTTCTTCAAGCTCCATGATTCATAAATTGACGAAGATGGTGCATCGGTTGGAAAGTAGACTGAGATGATTCTATAGTATGAAATCTTAGGTTATCGCTTTATAGCAACAACTATTGTATCATTAAAATTCATTTGATGATATGTTTGAAAAACTAAACAACTTTAGTTAGCCCAATTATTGGGATTAGCTAATTCATGGACATCGACACCACCATTGGGATAAATAAAAGAGGATGAGGAGGAGGGGGAGGAGTATGCAGAGGATGAGGAGGGGTCCATTGGTAAAGTTGATTGATATATACTCTTGTTTCTTTTGTGATGTGTTATGAACTCGATTATGTATGTACCTAGAAATAGTTTGCATGTATGTTGCATATTTTATAAACATGTCATTGTGAATCCATTTGAATTGTGTATGTACGATTATTTGTGGTTATTTTTAAATGTCATTTTGGTTGAATGGAATCTATATTTGAAGGAATGGATATAACAAATTATGTTTGTCTCAATGTATTTGAATGGAATGAATAACTTCATTTTATTTGAATGAAATGTACATATGATGGTTCATTGTAATATTATTTATATGTTTATAAAAGAATGTAGAGGTTATAGATGTTGTACAAATATAGATATTCATAGATTCTTCATTTTTAAAATAAAAATAAAATGTTTACAAATTTTATTATTATTGACGATGGTTATTAGTTGTTGCTTATTATAATTGGTGATGACTCATAGTCATGTTTCTATTTTTGTTCGTCCATGGCCAATGTTGTCACTAGTTATGGCCATCACCAATTATTGCCATCGCCAGTTATAGTTGGTGACTTCTGTCATTGCCTATCAATATTGATGACAGCTTATAGCATTGTTGAAGCATATCAAAAGCACCGATAGGTGTTTCTGTTTGGGTTTGGTGATGGCTGAAGTTGTCATCACTTATGGCTGAAGTTGTCATCACTTATTGTTATCGATGGTTAAAATAGACATTTTCACAGTCGCTTATAGTTTATTAGTGATGGCTTCTTGTCATCACTTGTAGATATAGTTGCAACAACTTTTGAAGTTGTCACTTATAAGATTGGTAGCAACGACTTCTCATTAAGCCTTTGTCTATGCCATTGATGTTGTTAAGCTTTTTTGATAGCCAAGCGACGGCGTTGAAGCCATTGCCAATGTTTTTTTTTATGTTTTTTGACAATGTCATTGTGATTAACCTTTTTCCCATGGTGTGATACTATGCTGAAAAAATTGGCAAAACTTCCATTGAAGATGGTGAAATGGTTGGGATGCATATGGTAATATCTTCTCTTATGTTGATCTATCAAGACTAGCAAGTTAGTAAATTTGACATAATTTTTTTAATTCATGAGTTTTCGAATCTCTCTCTCTCTCTCTCTCTCTCTCTCTCTCTCAAGAAGAGATATTGGTGAATGAAAGTTCATCACCTCCTCCTATTTATAAGAGCATGGGAACAGTTTAATATATTTATTGAAATAACAAGGTGAACATAACTATATCAAATGCACGTTCTTAATGCTAAGGTCAATAACAACATGTTATTTAGTTGTCAAATCATGGACAATTGGACACATCAACCTAGAGTGCAGTCCATGTTACTTCTTAGGTCGAGTCATTTTTCTTATTTTTGGTCATTATCGCAATGGTCACGTACTCTATGACTAACATCACCACCGACGCTCATTCCATATTCGAACTTGGGACATCCTTTCATGGAAGAAAGGGGCTTTCGAGTGAGACATGTCCCTTACTATGCTACATGTTAGGAATAGGTCACATCAATTTTTGGTGTCCTTGTTAGAACATGATGGGTATGAACATCATGTTTCGAAACTTAAATTTTAAGGTAATTTTTAGTCATATTAATTATATTGTGAATGTCTCTGATCGCCACCAAAAGTTTTTGGACACCATAGGAGCTCAAATGGTGTTATCACTTAATTTTCTATTTTAGTTTATATTCTTGTGAAAGCCTAGCATAGAATGCACCCATTTTATTGTCACATTCTCATCATTGATGATCTACTGGTCATGTTAGAGACAAAGTTTTGAAATCTTAATGTTAACCCCGCCCAAAAAAAAGGAGGGGAGTGATTGCGGCCATGTGATACCATGAACTTAACCGATCAGTAAGAACATTAAATATGGTCGGCATACTCCTCAAATACAAGAAAGCGCGGCAATATAATAAGTAGGTCAAACCCGGTCAACACAAATCTGCATGGTAATACAAAAAAAGAGAAAAATGGGGAATTCATGCACAGGAGGACTGAAGGACTGATTACAAACAATATGAGTGTCATTAAAAAAAAGAGGGTGGAGAAAGAAAGAATGTCAACAAGCAAACAATTATGAAGGGGAGCCGATAATTCTTGGTGATTTATTAGACCGGTAGACCATGCCCCCCGAAGATGTGGCCGCCGGTGTATGTCATCTTCATTCAGGCCGAACGCCAACGGTCCTCCAATGGAGGGGTCGACGACTGCCTTTTCCAAGGATTATTATTATTATTTTTTTAGGTCAACCGGCCATGGTTCCCCGGAAGGGTGGTCGGTGACAAATGTCATCTTACTTAAGGTCGAACGCCAACGGTCCCCCAACGGAGGAGTCAACGACGACCTTGTCTATCTATTAAACCCCGTCATGTGCCAATTAGTCCAGTCTATCCAAGAACGCAGTCAGCTGGTTTCAATCCCATGCTAAATACGCCAATACCATGTCATATCTTAATCAAACATGAGTAAGTTTAAAGCACACAAAGTCGCACAACAGTTTGGCGTCAAGAAAAAAAATGGAACGAAATGAAGCATGACCATAAGAGGCCTACGGTCAGGAATGTAACAAGCCCAGTCGGGCGACCACCACACTGAAGGTTCAGAAACCATCCTGTCTTGAGCTGTCGGGACCTAAAGTCTCGAAGAGGGGGTCTCCTGCATCATACAGCAAGGATGTATATGAAGAAGGGACACTGAGCCGTAACAAAAAAAGGGAGAGAAAAAATAAAAAAAAAGCCATCGCTGGGAGACGGATGATAAGCAAAAAAAAATATAATAGAAATAAGAAACGGCCTACCCAGAACAAAAAAAAAACAGAAGAAGAAGAGGCGAAAGTCCATACCTGACACGGAGAGGATTTCCTGTGCCAACGAGCCTAACGGGTGGGAGAGCTGGGCTCTGGAAGGACGCTCTCTTGCAGAGAAATAGAAACCTGCAGAAGAGCGAGCGAGTAGAGGTGAACAACGACGATGAGGAGCAGCGAATAGCAGGGAAAGAAATAGGGGGAGAAGAAAATCCTCACCCGATAGGATGTCCGGCCGACGCAAGACCCAGCAGGGCGGAACCCCCGCGCGAGCCAACATCGACGGAAACGGGACTGAAGCCCTCCTGGAACGCGGAAGAGGAGCAATGAAGAGGGGGCGAGCCGCGGTCAGGCCAGTTCTGAAACAAAAAAAAAGAGGCGGGGGACTGACCGCGTAGGAGAGGAGCTCGCCTTGGGGAAACCCGCAGAACCGTGCAGAGGCTTGCAGGATGCCGGTCCGGTGGCGTCGACCTCAAGGCCGCAGGAAGAAGGGGGAGTTCCCGTGAATTCTAGCCGCGCCGGAGGGGGAGAACCAAAATAGAAAAGGATCCCCCGCAGAACAGGTCTCCGCCGGAGAGTTGCCGACCAGCCGAGGAGGCTGGAGGTGCTGAACACCAACAAAGGGAGAGAGAGAGCGAGCCTTCACCGTAGCCGACACCCGGAAGACCCAGCCGGAAGACCTCGCAGCGCGTCTCCGTGGGGGCTGGCCGTACAGAAGAGGGGCTCGCCTAGGGGAAGCCCGCAAAACAGCTGTTAGGGCTTGCGAGAGCTTAACGACGGTGAGGCCGGAGAGGAGGGTGGGCCGCCGTCGCCTTCAGCCGCCGGTGTGCGCTCGGTGCTCGCCGCGCCCTCGCTAGCCGCCCGCAGACAGGGGTCGAACTCCGGGGGGCGAGAGGACCGGAATGCCCCTTCGCGAAGATTCGTTCGCTGAGGCCTATCGCACCCTCCGCCGCGCTCTGTCGGGAGGTGGGAGTTTGGCTGGGTAGGCGATTTTGACTTCGGTCAAAATCAAATGGGCTTGCGGGTTAAGGCGGGGCCGAACTCTCTTAATTCGAAATTGCATGAAATTAAGCCCCGGCGGTGTAAGCTTGAAGGGTTTACTATATTTTGACTTAGTCCAAATACAAATACTAGCTTGATGAAGGATATGCATGCGGTCCAATCGCATGTAAATTTTTGACCATTGCCAAGATTGAAGGAACGTCGGGGGTGGAGAAGGGAATAAATAAAAAGGAAAATAGAGAAAAGAAAGAAAAAAAATATTAAATGACGTCGACAAGGGAAATGTGCAATGAAGGATGACAATGAACCAAATAATTAAATAATTTTCTTTATTTTTTGTTCTTTTATTGTAGCTCTTCTGGTATGCACCCAAAAAATTAGGAGAAAGAAGACAAACGAATGGAAGAAAAATCGTGAAAAAAAGAGAGGGAGGAGATAAGGAAAAAAACTGATGTTCGTTGGTAGCAAAAAAAAAGGAAGAAAAAAAGAAGGAAGAAAAAAGAAAAAGAAAAAAAAGAAAAAAAAGAAAAGAGAGGATGGTTTCTGTAAGAAAAAAAGAAAGAGAGGGAGAATAAAAAAAGGAGAGCAAAGAAAAAGAAGGGGGAAGGATAAAAAAAGAAAAAAAAAGAAAAAAAAAGGTTGAGATGATATCTGTTGACGAAAAAAAATGTATAAACAAAAAAAGAAAAAAAAGGAAGAAAAGGAAGAAGGGGGGAGAAAGGGTGATAATCAATACGTAAGAAAAAAATCAGTAAAGAAAAAAAAGGGAAGAGAAATAAAAAATATATGTCAAGTGGGCTGCACATGTGTATGACCGGATTCCCGGCCATGTATTTTGTTTAAATTTTAAGAGGGAATAAAACCCCCCTAAAAGCTCTTAAATGGGCTCAAATAGCCCCAATTGGTTCATTGGACCCATGCACATACGTATGGGCCTTCATCTTGGCCATTTGGGCCTCAAATTTTCAAGAGGGGAGGGCCCAAAAGCTGTCCCAAATGGGACATCCTAAAATCCTCTTGTAAAATGATTTGAGAGATATTTTGTGTAATTGGCCACCCCAACCCTCCATAAAGGTGACCAAAGCCCAAAATACCCCCACCTTTTTCCCTCACATCCACCATAAAGCATAAAGCATGGTGAAGTATTCTCCCCTCTCCTCACACCAACAAAAACAAGGAGAAGTTGGGGCATTTTGTGGACCAAAATGCCCCTCTCTTTTGGCATATAAAAAACCATGAAATCCTCTTGGAGAGGAGAGAGGCAACATTCCCCAAGGCATTCCCCATACGTAAAGTTCAAGAGCTCCCCTTTGTCCCATCGTCCAATAGAGTGTAAGGAGGGAAGAGAGGTCCAAGCTCCATTTTTCATGGAATTGATTAAGTCTCAAGGTATACCATGGGATCAATCACGTCATCTCACACCATGATAGCATGTGAAGCATCAAGCAATCAATGGCCTATTAGGGAATGAGGAATATCACTCATTTCATCAAGGCCCATTAAGGCTCTCAAAGCCCAATTGGCCATCATCAATGTGGATCAAGATCATGTGACCTTACCTCAAGTAAATCAAGTTCAATTAACTAAGGCCCTAAGAAAAAAAAACCACTCATCAAAGCCCATTAAGGCTCTCAAAGCCCAATTGGCCATCTTCAAATGAAGTTCAAGACCATGTGCCCCCACTTCAAATAAACCAAGTCCAATCAACTAAGGCCCAATTAGGTCTTAACCAACATGAACAAGAGAGCGATCCAAGGCCCATTAAGGTGGGACTTAGGCCCATTAAGGTCTACAAGGCCCAATCAACTATTTTTAAAGGAAGCTCAATGCCATGTGACTCCATTCCAAGTGCATCAAACTCGGTCCATTAAGGCCCAATCCGGTCTTAACCGAGATGAGCATGAGATCGATCCAAGGCCCATTAACATGGAAAGTGGGCCCATTAAGTCCATGATGACCAAAACTCCAATTAAGCCCACATGAACAAAAGCCCAACTCCACTATGAAAGAGAAAACCTCCCAACGGGTCAAGAAAGACCACCCAACGGTTGGTGGAGGAAAGAGAAAACCCCAACGGTTGGTGAAAGAAAGAGAAAACCCCCAACGATTGGAAAAAGAAAAAAGAAAACCCCCAACGGTTGGTGGAGGAAAGATAAAACCCCCAACGGTTGAAAAAAGAACACCCTCAATGGTTGGGGGAGGAAAGAGAAAACTCCCAACGGACCATCAAGGCCCGTCAGCTCGGTTAATCCCCGATCGGGAGATGCCGACTGGCGGATGAGAGAGACACCCCCAACGGTTGGTGGAGGAAAGAGAAAACTCCCAACGGACCATCAAGGCCCGTCAGCTCGGTTAATCCCCGATCGGGAGATACCGACTGCGGATGAGAGAGAAAGCCCCAACGGCTCACCCAAATTTTTTTTTTCAAATTTCATCAACTCGGCTTGCTCTCAAACGGGCAATGCCGATGAAAAGTACAAGTCCCATTAATCTGGTTAATCCCTGATCAGGAAATACCGGGTAATGGATGAAAAATCCCAAAGTCCATCAACTCGGCTCACCCCCAAAACGCGCAATGCCGATGAACAAAAGTTCAAGACCCATTAATCCGGTTAATCCCCGATCGGGAAAATACCGGGTGATGGATGAAAAATCCTAAATTCCATCAACTTGGCTCGCTCCCAAACGAGCAATACCGACGAACAAATTTCAAGGCCCATTAGTCCGGTTAATCCCCGATCGGGAAATACCGGGTAATGGATGAAAAATCCAAGACCCATTAATCCGGTTAATCCCCGATCGGGAAATACCGGGTAATGGATGAAAACCCCAAATTCATCAACTCGGCTCGCTCCCAAACGAGCAATGCCGACGAACGAAAATTCCAAGCCCCATTAACCCGGTTAATCCCCGATCGGGAAATGGATGAAAATCTCCAACGCCCACCAGTCCGGCCATTCCCTAAAAGGAAATGCCGGCTCGTGGGTATCATGTCCAAGACCTAGCAAGTCGGTTAATCCCCGATCGGGAAAATACCGCTTGTTGGATGTGGAATCAAAAAAGCATTGGATCAAAAAAAAAGAGGAGACCGTGAGGCTAGATTCAAGGCAGATGCCGCCTTCTAGCCCCCTGGAATTAGTCCCCCCCCCCAAAAAAGAGAGTGAAGCAGAAAGGAGACATGAAAAAGAAATAATGGGAGAGGGGAGGCAGTGCCGATACTCCTGCTTGTTATTTCATTATTTATATTCAAAAACATAAAACACATATTTTTTCCTTGCATTTGTCCCGTCTTGAATGTGTTACCATGACAGTTAATCAGGGGTTACTGAGCCGCTGCTCAGTGTAATTAACATCGAATCCATTCGTGGATTGATGGAGAGAGGTCCAGCTATAACTTAAAGAACCCACACCATAACCTCGCTATGTTATTTATAATAACTCTAACAATCATAAAATTATTTTTAATACCGAAAGAGGTAGAGCGAGAATCATGTCATCATCGTTGCCGAGGATTTTCGCGCCAAAAACGATAAACGAGGGAAAAGGTTGTCGCACCCGCACAATATAATATTTTATTTTATCCGTCGAATAATTTTCACCAAAGATTAACCACAATTTCCGCCGCGAAAGAGTTTTAAAAAAAAAACGGAGCGGTGTAAAAGATTGCGAGGTTCGTACAAATGGCACGCCCGGTGGGACCTCTCTCTCCCCTCATCTCCCTGCCATGGTGACATAACAAGACGGACATTTAGGACAACCTCTGACCGGCATTTTGGTTTGTTTTTGCAAGGTTCAATGCCGAGCGCTGATGGCAGGGTGTTTTTCACCCAAGACTACATCCGAGACTGGCGGGGATTTATTGACGTCCCCTTGATTTTTGGTGCCTTCGCACCTGTCGTCCAAATGCCTGATTGCCTCGGTACTATCCCGGCTCTCCCTATCGAGCCGAATGTTGTTCCCCCTGGGAAGGCCGAAGTCGAAGCTCCCAACAACGAACTCACCGAGCTGTCCCAGAAACAGGATGAAGAGAAACAAGATGTGATGACTGAGTCGGTCATGTTTTCTGCTAACACAGTGACGGCAGGCCCGTCTGCACCAGCCGTGCGACGACCTTGCCGAAGAAGAACTCCACCAAAGCAAGCTTCTCACCAGGCGCTTGCCGATGGGCAGGCCCAGGAGTGCTTCGAGGGTGACCTAGCTCGCCATCCCCATGCTCCGCGCAGATTCAAGAATCCAATGACACTCTCTAACTGGTTTGCTGCACTCCGAGAAGCTCTACAACCAAGCTTAGTTGCCATGAAGAAGGATAGTGCGGCGCGCTATGATGCCACTCCTAAGATGATAGCCTCACATCTAAGTTCTGCTAGGGCTGGGGGCAAGCCATGCCAGCAGCCCACCCATCAACATTCACAAACCCAGAAAGCCGGGGAAATGTCCGCTCCACCTTGCCCACCACAATTCCCAAAAGCTACCAACGCTGGTCGAACACCAACTTATTGGGTTTCTCAACGCTCCTCACAAGCCATGAAGGCCGAGGGCATGTCACCCTTAACAACCACCCATTTGTCCTCACATGTCATAAAGACCGGGGGCAAGTTCCAAAGTAGAATACCGCATATGGCAGAAGACACCACAACCACAAGACAGGCTTTTTCCCAAGCAGTCAAGGATGCTCTGACAACGGTAAGATCAAAAGGGAAGGAAATAGTTCGAGAGAATGCTCAATGTTACCCCATGCCCAATCCAGGTAACTTGAAACCGGTCTATGTGCCAAGACAAGCCGCAAAAGCAAGTTTAAAGAAGAAAGAGGATGTCCCAACGCCCCGACAAGTTCTCAGCAGGGTAGAATCAACAAGTTTCTAGCAAGTCATCAAGACCCCTATGGCCATTAAGGCTCAAGAAGAAAGAAGCACCAAGATATCCCAGGTTTGGGTTGATAAACAGAAATTGCAAGGCAAGGATCGGGCTCATGTTTATGCCCATGATGTTCTGGCAAGGGAAGGATGTTCCAATCCCCCCTTAAGTGAAAAGCAGTCACACCCGAGGGTGTCAATTAGACCGCACTCGGCAATACCTGTGGTGACACATAGTATAGATGGAGTAGAGCATTATGATGAAGTCTCACGTCGGTCAATTTTGGATCGACTTGCATTTCCTCCCAGCTCAGCCCCACGGAGTCAGCAAGCTAGCATACAGGAGGGGCGAATTCGTGTCTACACTTGTTATGCATCTAGTATGAACAATCGGGCCGAGGAGACTGTAAATACCCCCCGAGAAGCACATCGTGCCGGGCCGGTCACTCGCCGACAAGAGCAAATGGCAGCCTTACTCCATCAGGAAGTTCTCTCACCTCCTCCACAGCCGCCAGAAGTGCTACACCCTGAAGAGAATGAAGAACCTAACTTGGGAGACCATCATGGTGATCAAGAAGCCGTACCGGCTAATATGACAATGGAGGACTTATGGAGAGAAAATCAAGAACTCAGGGCTATGTTGCGCGATTTCATGACCGCCCAAGCTCAATCACCACGCCATGCTAGACCTGCGGAGGCTGCAGAAATTCCGCCGAATATCCAAATAGATCCACCCGGCACATGCATTCCCTCGGGGTCCTGCTTAACACCCGGCTGCCCCACCTCGTGTGCAAGTCAATTTCCAAGATTTTGAGCCTCCAGTGGCTCACCAAGCTCCCCACGTTCCACTCGAACATGCGGCAGTTTCTCAAAGAATCATGATAGAGCGCATCGTGGATGCTAAGCTAGCGTAACATGATGATGGCTTGACAACGGTGGATTTGTACCGAGTGTCGTACCCTATCCACCATCAATTCAGAAGGTTGCCGTCGGAAGTTACGAAGATCCCCAAGTGCCCCAGGTTTGATGGGCGAGGTTCTCCGAAAGAACACTTGGCAATGTATGTCACTCACATGGGCGAGTTGGCCCTCGAAGAATCATACCTGCTTAGATACTTTGCAACTACCTTAATCGGAGCTACATTCGAGTGGTACTCAAAACTCAAACCAAATTCTGTTGCCAACTGGGAAGATTTACAGCGAAAATTCATTGAACGTTTCAAGCTTACGGAGCGGGCTGTAACATTGGTGAAGCTCACTTCGTTGAGACAAAGAAGAGAGGAGTCCACTGTCGACTATGTGAAAAGATGGCGGAATTTTAGCATGAAATGCCCAAACCCCCCGGTCAGTGAGGAGGCTGTAGGACTATGCAAAAGAGGCCTACGCTCCGAACTGCTCGAAAAGTTGCTCATTGCAAATATCAAGTCATTTGATGAACTGAACATGGTAGTATCAGAGTTAGAGATGTTCTATGCTGAGAACCCGGCTATGTCAGCCGCCAAAGCCAAGATTAACAAAGACAAAGGATATGTGGCCAAAGATGTCAACATTGTTGACTTTGTTCCAGCTCCAGCCAGTGAAAATACAGGCAAGGGAGCCTCATCCTCTTCACCTCCGGCAGTCAAGAGGCCACCGCAGCAAGGTGGGGGTCTCACTTTGGCTGACCGATTAAAGAAGCCGTATTCTTTTGCCAGGGAGAACACTGGGAGATTGTTTGATATATGTATGAAGAAAAGCCTGGTAAGCCTACCATCACCAAAAAGGCCAACCGAGGCAGGCAAGACTAATGATCCCAACTATTGCCAGTACCACCGGATGCTAGGACACACCATTGAGGACTGTTACCTGTTCAAAGACATGGTAGAAAAGATGATCCAAGAGGGTACGCTCTCTATGGGAAAACATGCCGTTAATCCCCCAAAACCCCATGAAAAGCCTAAGCAAATACAGAATTTTACTGTCAATGTGATTGACCATGGAAGTGGCTCGCCCCAAGGTGAGTCTGGGGAGCCGATACAGGAGTACCCGAGGATGACACCTGAACAAGTTCGGTTCAACAGAATGGTGGATCACATGCGTCGGCGGATGTCCCGGCTCCACCAAAGATGCTTGCGTCTGGCAGATGACGTTTTGTTAACTACACTTAGCATACCGTCTATCTTGAGGGGCCGATTTCCAGAAGACAATTACTCCTCAGGCAGTGCAACACCTTCATACTCTCCCCCTCCTTGCAGTACATCTAGTAGTAATGCTCGGCCAGAATACCCTTATGCAAGGAGTGGTTGCAAAAGAAAAGCGCCTAGCCCGCGTGTCGAGAGACACGAGGCAGAAATTCGGTACCCACCAAGCCAACAAGAATTAAATTATCCTGCGCCAGTGTGCCCCCAGGCAAATGTTCCTAGGCCCACAAACAACCATTCATTCCCCAGGCATATGACCCGGCACCTCTTTGACATATGTGTTCGGGAAGGACTTATTATGCCTATAAGGCCATCAGGTGAGGGCGCAGGACCTAGTGGCTCGAGGCCACCCAGATATTGCGCTTATCATCAAACACATGGCCATATAACTGAGGATTGTCAAGCCTTAAGGCACCAGATTGAAGAGTTGATAAGAAGGGGAGTGATCACCATCATAACTAGTACACTTGGGCACTCACACCCTCCCCGAGGGCCAGTGACGCATCATCAAGAAAATGTGATCCACGTCCAAAGTGACGAAAAGAGCTGCAACGGCAAAGGGAAGCAACCACAGGATGTTGGAGAAAGTTCGGGACACCCAGTACGCTATGCAATTTACCAAACTCTACCTGATGAAGTGGTGGCCCGGAACATCGAGTTCATGGAAGAACGTGCGAAGAGGCTCATGGAAGAACGTGCGAAGAGTCACGTGAGCCAGCACGAAGTTGCCCAAGTCGAAGAGGATGAAGGCTCGTGGACCATGGTCCAACCCCGGAAGGAGAGGATGACCTGCCCACGTCAAAAATTTCCAAAGATAGAAAAGGTTCCCCAGAAGGAAAAGATTTCCCCAGTCATCGCCCTGCCCCCTCCAACTTCTCAAAAAATAGCGGCTAGCACCGCCATTGAGAAAAGGCAGATTAGGAACAGGAAGAAGGCAGATAAGAGAAAAGAAAGATGACGGGCTGAAGCCCTCCAAGTCGGAACGATGATTCATGAGCGCAAAACTCCACTCCAAAAGCTCCAAATGTTGATAGATGAAATGGAAGAACCAGAACCCAGAATACCCGCGGGCCCCACCCCTTTGCATCCATATGTCCCATGGGAAGAACTGGAAGCCAAGGCACGCACGAAGCAGTGGCTTCGTGATTTAAGAAATAGGATGGAAAATGATGATGCCCTTTCTGTAATTGATGAACTCCAAATTTTTGGGATAGTGTACTTCTTGACACTGAAAGAACAACCATGGTACATGACATAATCCGTAGAATGGAAAATTTGACATGCAACATGGTGGGTGTTCCCCCACCCAATGAATTGTATTCAGAACAACATACGATGAGAAGGAATGGTCGGGGCCGTCGAGGGAGAGGCGGTGGCCGTCGCACATCAGCCAAAACAAATGCCAAAGTAATCTACTTCAGAGGAGAAAATCCAAGGCCGGTGCCCTCGCCACAAGTAAAACAACCACCCAAAGGGGTGGTACATTTCTCCCTATCATCTGATGAAGAGGAAGGGTTCGATGCCTCGGCAATGGTGCCGATCATGGTAGAACTTGCGCCAGAAGTACCCCAGCAGAATTTACCCATGGAAGAGGAAGAAACTCTAGCCGATTTGTTCGGCGACCGCTTGCGAGCGGTTAAGTCGCAAGAAAAAGATAAAGCTCAGCCTAAAAATGAATCCAACATGCCGCCACAGGAAGAAGATGCCAAGAAGGGCGTAGGGATTTTGCCTCCCATCAAAGATGCCAAACAAATGGCGGACAGAAAAGTACTTCACCATATGAAAAGATTCCCTGTCTCCTTAAGCATATGGGAGGCTATTTCCCTAAGCAAAGAATTGAGAGAAACCCTTGTGTCCATACTTCAAGATCCAGAAGCGTACGAGACACATGCTGCAGAATTACAGAGGTGTGAAGCATACATGGCGTCAGTCACTTTCACGGATGAAGACATGTTGTTATCCTCCTCTTTCCATAACCGACATTTGTACATGAAAGGACATTTAAACGGGCATGAAGTCAGTCGGATATTGATAGACTCGGGGGCTTCTGTTAATTTTCTGCCCCTCAAGACCTTTAAAGCCTTATATTTGATGCCGCACTTGCAGAAAGTCGCAGGTGTGAAGATATCAGGTTTCAACCAAGATTTTGAACAGGCATTGGGCAAAGTCGAAGTTGAAATGGCACTGGATGACTTAAAAACAAACGTCACATTCTATGTGATCGAAGCTGATACAACCTATAAAGCCCTTCTAGGCCGCCCTTGGCTACATGAGAATCGAGTTGTCCCATCAACTCTTCATCAATGCATCAAGTTTTCCCGGGATGGGAAACAACACAGGCTATATGCCGATCGCTCTCTATTTGAAGTATGTGAATGCCACTTGGCAGATGCTGAACTTTACTTTGAGGTAGGGGCATCCACATCATCTATAAATAAAGGAAAGCAGAAGGTTAGCGAGATAGAAGAGGAAGAAGAATTTGAAATAATGGTGGACGAAGCCAAAGCTAGGATGCATCGCCTCATAATCCAACTGCAACCTCCACCGCAACATGTGAAAGGGCCAGAGCACCGAATAGTCAAGTTTGCAGCAAATTCCATCACTAAGGTCGTGAATGCGAGCATATGCATGCCTCCTGAGGTCATGTGGATGGCAGTCGAGCAGGAAGAACATACAGTGGGAAGGCTTGACACTTTCGCCGTCCCTTTTCATGACGGTCACCTCTTGGTGTATTACAAAAGTGATTGGGTCCCTAAGTGTGCCCCGAAGGATGACTTTGGCTGGCCGGAACAAGACCAACCTGTAGAAGTAATTCTCGCGACATATGAAAAGATGTCTCAAACCATTAAACATTTGTGTCACAAACTCCAAGTTCCACACTGCTGCCACCATGAAGAGGTACGCATATTTGAACGAATATGGTACCCTACTGGTGAAGATCCCCAAGCCCAAAGAGGGCACCGTGGCTTGGGATATGATCCTGAGGTCTTGTATGATACCGACTTCGTTGTCCAGGTAGTTCAAGTTAAGATTGATGAGCCTCAACCTTTCGAAAATCTCAAGGTGCACCCTCCGGTGGAAGACGGAAATGGGTATGATGCCCAACAAGGCCAGCCATGTGTTGACCCCAATATAGTTGACTTATCTCCTACGGCTCCGCCCCTTCCACTACAAGTGCCGGGTGAAGCCGATGCGGTGGGAAGTGAAGAAGAGGAGTTTGTTGATGCCCAACCTACTCCCGAGGAAATTGAAGATGGAGGACAGGCCACGGTGGACGACTTGGTTGAGATAGACTTGGGTACCCCCGAAGACCCAAGGCCAATTTTTGTCAGTGCACTCTTAAGTGAGGAAGAAAGGACCCAATACAAAATGTTATTATCTGAGTTTAAGGAATGCTTCGCATGGACATATAGTGAAATGCCAGGATTGGAGCCTTCGGTGGCTGTACATAAACTCGCCATACTTCCGACAGTCAAGCCTATAAAACAAGCCCAAAGAAGGATGCGGCCTGACCTTGAAATCCAAGTCAATGCTGAGGTGGATAAGTTACTAGAAGTGGACTTCATCGAGCCATGTATGTATCCGATTTGGCTCGCCAACATAGTCCCTGTTAGAAAAAAGAATGGTCAAATTCGTGTTTGTATCGACTACCGGGACCTGAACCGGGCATGTCCTAAAGACGATTTTCCTCTTCCAATTCCAGAAACGATGATAGATGGCACCATTGGGTGTGAAGCCTTTTCCTTTATGGATGGCTCGTCAGGATACAACCAAATATTGATGGCAGAAGAAGATAAAGTCAACACGGCGTTCCGAACACCTAAAGGGGTGTTTAACTACAAAAGAATGTCGTTCGGTTTAAAAAGTGCTGGGGCAACTTACCAACGTGCCATGACCAAGATATTTAATGAAATGTTGCATGATCCAGTGGAGTGTTATGTGGATGACTTGGTCATAAAGACAGAATGCCGAGAAAATCATGTCCGAGATTTAAGGAAGGTTTTTGAGTGGCTCAAATAATACAAACTCAAGATGAACCCCATGAAATGCGCCTTTGGCGTATCCAGTGGAAAATTTCTCGGCTTTGTGGTCAGATATAGGGTGATCGAGATCAACCCTGATAAGATTAAAGCCATTAGAGAATTGCCACCCCCAAGGAACATCAAAGAATTGAGGTCCCTCCAAGGAAGATTGGCGTATATATGCCGATTCATTTCAAATTTATCTGGAAGATGTCACCCGTTCTCTCGATTGGCCAAGAAGGGAGCCCCATTTGTCTGGGATCATGCCTGCCAAAGAGCCCTTGATGAAATCAAAGACTACCTCCTCAGCCCACCCGTGTTGGGGCACCCATCAAAGGAAAGCCACTCATATTGTACATAGCCGCCTTAGACGCATCCCTGGGGGCATTGCTGGCACAAATAAATGAAGAGGGTAAAGAACAACCCTTGTATTACTTGAGCAGACGGCTGGTTGGGCCAAAACATCGATACTCCCCAATGGAAAAAATGTGTCTGGCACTTGTGTTTGCAGCTAAAAAGCTAAGACACTACATGTTGTCACATGAAGTTCAACTTATATCCAAGTTCGACCCGCTTAAATACATGTTAAAGCAGCCAGTCCTGGCCGGCCGACTGAGCAAATGGGCCCTCATGTTAATGGAGTTTGACATAAAATATATGCCTCAAAAGACGATTAAAGGACAAGGAATGGCGGAATTTTTGGCAGCCCATCCAGTGCCCGAGGATTCTCCACTCAACCTTATGTTGCCAGAAGAAGAAACGTTGAGGGAAGATGAGGCATACAATGTGCAAGAAACCCGAATTAAATGTTGGCAACTCTATTTTGACGGGGTGGCAAGTGCCGAAAAGTTACCCAATGGGAAGTTTAGATACCGAGCAGGTGCGGGGATAGTGTTCCTCTCCCCAGAAAAGGGAGTTTTACATAATTCATATGCCTTGCCCGAGTCATTGACTAACAATGAAGCTGAATACGAGGCACTCATTGTCGGGTTGTAGCTTGCTCTCGAAATGGATATCAAGTGCCTAGAAGTGTTTGGTGACTCCATGTTGGTGGTCCAACATATGACAGGTGTGTTTGAGGTACGGAAAGAAGAGCTTGTGGCCTATCACTCTGCAGCTAGAAGGCTGAGCGAGAAGTTCTACATATTTAGTATACACCATGTCAAGCGAAGTCAGAACTCTCAAGCGGATGCGCTTGCCAAATTAGCATCCGCAATAAGGCTACCGCCCGAGGGTGTGATAGAAATCACTATTAAACAAAGGAAACTCCTCCCCAGCTCCCTTGAAGTCGACGGTGAACAAGCAACCTGGGAAGTGACCATGGCTGACCAGATTGAAGATCCCTTGAGTGATGATGATGACCGGAGGCTTCCCCTCATAAATGTAAAGAATGGTATCTTGCCTGATAATCGAGCTGAGCATGTCCGATTATTGCGGAGAGCCGCTTCGTATCAATTGATAGAAGGGGAATTATACTGCCTTGTCCCCGAAAAGGATAAAGCAATTTTGTCAAGATGTCTTTCAAACAAAGAAGCTTACCGAATCATGAGTGAGGTCTATAGAGGGCTATGTGTTGCCCACCAAGCAGGTCCAAAGATGAAGATAACCATCAAGTTGAAAGGGTTTTATTGGCCGACTATGTTCGAGGACAGCGACAAGTTTGCCAAATCATGCCATGAATGTCAAGCGTTTGGTCCTTTACTGAGACGCCCCCCAATCCAGCTACACCCTACAACCCCGACATGGCCGTTCGCCGAGTGGGGTATGGACATAGTCAGTCCCTTGAAGCCGTCAGCCAGAGGTTGTAAATTCATACTGGCCGCAACGGATTACTTTTCCAGATGGGCGGAAGCAATACCGGCGCGAGAAGTTACAGGTGAAGTCGTGGCTCGGTTCATCAGAAACAATATCATCTTCCGCTATGGAGTTCCTAGCCGGATCGTCTCTTATAACGGCACCCCATTCAAGAACCAGACAGTATATAAAATGGCGGCCAAATTCAACATAGACTGGAGGACATCCACCGTGTACAACCCTCAAGCTAATGGCTTAGCAGAAGCCTTTAACAAAACCTTGTGTAAATTGTTGGTAAAGGTTGTGGGCAGTAAAAGAAAAGATTGGGATCAGAAACTATATGAAGCACTGTGGGCATACCGCACTGTCTATAAGACACCAACAGGGTGTTCGCCATTTTCCCTGGTATATGGGACTGAGGTTGTGGTCCCAGTCTAAATCGAGCTGGCATCATATAGGGTGGCAATCCACCATGGGGTCCCAACAGATGAGCCGGACGAAGTGGAAAGGCGGCTCATCGAGCTTAGTAAGCTAGAAGAAGAAAGGTTAAAAGCATATGAACACTTGAAAGTTTATCAAGCCAGAATGTCGCGTGCATACGACAAGCTGGTCCGGGAAAGAATATTGAAGAAAGGCGACTTGGTGATGATCAAGCAGAGGGACGCCATGGCATCTCAGCCCAAAAATAAATTCGTCCCAAACTGGTGTGGTCCGTACATCATCGACCAAGTGTTCGAGGGAGGGGCCTACACAATGGTCGACAGCGAAGGGAATGTCCCATCCCCTCCGCTCAATAGGAAACACATCAAAAAGTACTATGCCCCAGAGCATGAATTCCATGAGAATCGGCATAAAAATTGAAGGTGACTTTGGGATCAATGTTGAAACAAAAAAGAGAGAGAGAAATAGCAGGAAGAGATAACAGAAAGAAAGATAGAAAAAAAAGAGAAAGAAAGAAAGAAAGAAAGAAAGCAGAAAAAAAAGAAGAAGAAAGAAAAAAGAAGAAAAAATATATATGTGAAAAAAAAAGAGAAAAAAAGAGAGAGAACGAACAAAAAAAAAACAAACAATAACAATCATCCGACCGGGCGAGCTTCTCTACCCGATAAGGTAGACGGGCGAGCTTCCCCCTAATTTTATTAGGGAGGGGGTCTGAGTTGCCAATGACGAAGACGTTTCCCATAAGGCTTGTCTACCTAGTAGTAGACATGCCGGGGAGACCATATCTGAGATGACAAGGAGGATCATCTCCCGCCCGTGAAATTCCTAGGAAAGTCGCTTGCGCTACCCCCTTGGGTAAGTGTACAGAATTCCTGCCAAATGTGTGTATATGTATATATGAAGGAGAGAAGAAAAATAAAATGGGTCGTCGTGCCTGTCTGTCCTCTTTCTTTTCCTAAATTCCCTCTTTTTCTGTCCCTATTCCCATCCAAAGAGGGGGCGGCCCAAGGCATCCCTTGGCTGCGCCCCGCTCCATTTTGGGGTTCTCACGGGTAAGATGTTCTTTTGTTTAGCCCTTCGGGGGCTGATGGACTTGTCGCAAACCTGCCATAAGTCCTCCCCAAACCTGTCCACAAAACAGTCCTCTTTAATTCCCAAAATCAGCCCCACATTGAAATCATGTTCGGGCATGTCATGCTTCATATGCAGTCTCATGAAACACCCCGTTCATGTCCTAAATCATCCTAAAACAATACCTTGCTGGGACGCTTACACAAACCCTCAGACACTTTAAAGAAAAAACCAAAAGGCCCTGTTCGGAAGTTCCCCAAACAGACCCCGAGCAGACATTGGCCAGAGCCTGTTTTCACTTCAAACTAGGCTCCAACTTGATTCTAGGCAGTCCCTTAAACGCCCCCAATCCAGTTCAATTTTTCGGGTCAAATAAAGGCCGAGAGCTGCAAAACTTTCAAGGCCACCAGGGCTCAATTTCTGGTCAGAGCAAGCAAGACCTCCGGGGCCGTATTTCATCAAGATCATCCAGGCCATCGGAGCCCCTTGTTGGTCAAAACCACTTGGGTAGACCCACGTTCGGGTAAAGGGCATAGCGCATGGCAAAATCAGACATTCTTCTGCAGCGTTCATGCATACACGATAAGGGTATGACAAAGTACTAAAAAAAAGGAGTCTAAAGGATGCACATGAGTACATGGTTAACTTGCATCGACGCACATGTGTTGTTTACCATCTGGCGTCGCAAGTAAATCTCCTACCGCTTACAAGAAGAGCTCGGTCCTCAAGATATTTGGTGGCCGACTTAGGAGTCAGGTGGAATGCCTACGATGCTTGTATTGTCTTAACAAGCTCGATCCATGCTTGGATTGGGGTCTGGAATCCATCCATCCATAGGAAGTCCCAGGGGATGGTATGAATTCGTCAAAGATTGTAACTCCGCCCTTAGATCTTCGGGAGAGAAGGCCAGATCTGACTTCTCCAAGTCGGCGACACTTTGCAGCATGAACTCCCCCAGGCGTTGGCTCATGCTAGTAAGCTTCGGAGACGTCGTCGGCCACACTATCCCAAGCGAAGACGGCCCGAGGGCAGGTGGAGTGGAAGCCCCTTCGGATAGTGCATCGTCGATCTCTGCACCAGACATGACTTAATGAGAAAATGTCTTGCGACCAAAGAAGTTAAAATATGGAAGATTAGACTCTTACCCTTGAGAAGGCAAGTCAAGTCAATCATGACACCAACCGAGGGGGAGCCCGAAGCTCGAGCCGAATCTCCGGGCATTCCGAGGGGCTGAGGACTGGTGTCCGAGGGTGGGTCAGTCGTTGGTACCCCTGCCGACGCCTGGATCTCCTGCCAACATGCCAGAAAATGAGGTGTAAGTCCCGTACAAAGAGGGTGTACACCCTGCCGAATATCATGTTACCAAAATCACCTCGGGATGAGGGCTGCCATCCCACTCAACATCTTGACCCCCCGCCTGGGGTGCATCCATCCCCACCATGGCCGCCTCAGGGGGCCAAGGAGGTGAAGCTTCGATGCCAAGCTCTTCTGAACCACCTTTACAAGCGGAATCTGGCACTTCCCAGCCAAAGGCAGGGCCAGGGCACACTTCATGAAGAAAGGGAGAGAGTTAAATGCCAGCAAGCTAAAAATAGTAGAAAAAAGTGATGCTCTATCAGACCCTAGAGCGGTAAGAGAACAAACCAGCAAGAGGCGTGACGCATTGAATATCACCATAATCAATCAAGTCTGCCTCAACCCAAGCAAGGGGAAGGACATCGCCATGAAGGTCGGCTGGGGTCGCGAATGCACCCCCTTCCCCTTCAAAGACGTCATCTGTCATCACACAAAAAAAAGAGCACGTCAACACGTGGCATCCTCTAAAAAGAGTATGAGGGAAAGTGGTCATGACAAGATGCGCCATCCAATTTACCTTCAGCTTGTGCTAACTCGGGGGTGGCCTGATCGGGGCAATCAATTGTGGGTTCCGAACAGCCAATCGGTATCTCCCCGGCCTCGACACTAGCTGCCCGGGGAGGCGAACAAGAGGGTGATCGGAGCCTAGTAAGAGGGTCAGATCCACCCGAATCGAGACTCCACATAGGTGACGGGCTCGATTCCACTGCCAAGGCAGGGGGAGTGGGACTCCCCGCATTTACAGGCAATCCAAGCCCTTCAACCTCGACTGTGGGCGAGGGACAGGTAGGAGGAGCTGGAGCAGGATCTTTGTCCTCCCCTTCACATGCGCTAGATTCTGCCCCTACAAAAAAAATAGTAAAAAAGGGGGATAGATAAGTGTAAGCAAGCACGGGATAGTTCAAAGAAAAAATGAAGGGTAACCAATGAGCCAAATGCCCATGATTTCTCACCCAATATATGCTCTAGCGCAGCACACTTTCCAGAGACGCCCCGGTTCTTTTTGGGTGGCAGCTTAGCAGACTTAGAAGAGTCGGCGGCCATACGCTTCTTATTACGCCAGGAAAGAGCAAGAGAAGGCCGAACCGCCGCTTAATGCGGCCCATGAGTGACGGAGGGCTCGTGAATAACACCCTGCGCAACGGACAAGGGATAATGAATATGATAAACCAAGTTGACGAAGTATAGAAATCCACTAAACCAAAAAGAAAGCGTATAAGAAGTTATTATCTGCCGTTGGCATGGTAGTACGTAGAGTGGAACTGATAAGATGCCCAGCATCCCGCCCCACCTTCTGAGCTGCACTGGTGGCGGTACCAATCAATTCTCCCATGGTCGTAGCCTGTTCTGCATCTAAAGCCTCACCCAACGGCCCCCAGGAGGATATGAGAGCAACAAGGTGTGTGACCCAGGTGTCGGCAGCACCTGTCGGCGGCAACGGCGTGGATAGTGAGCAGTCGATGGGTAACTCGCAATCCCTTAGCAACCGTGAGCGCCAGTCAAAGGGAGTAGGATCACCAACCGCCTCCATATGCTGATGCGCACGCAAAGGCTTATAAAGGTCTGAAATAGTGCCCGCATAATGATGCCTATGGGTCGCCAATTCGCCCGCTGCTCGGGCCGTGTCCAGTCGAGCCAAGAAGCTGCTCGCTAGATCAGGATACAATTGTCGAATTAAATGTGCAATTACATTAGGAGGAGGTCTCCTCTCATCAGATAGACGGTCGCGTTCGGCAGCAAGAATGAAGCGCGGGGCCTTGCGATGGTTGAAAACGTGGCGCATCCACCACATGCCATAAGAAACCTCAAAACGACTAGAATGGCCCAACGCCGGGATGTCAAAATGTGTCCCATGGATCGCGCGATTAAAATAATTCCACCATTCTGCAGCAATGAGATGGCTATCTCGCTGGTCGCACACCCTCTTCAACACAACAAAGTCAACATTGGGTGGTGCACCCTGATGATAGCCGAAGTTGCAAGCAAAACGGTGGGGATAATACGGCTCTAGTATGGCACTACGGCCACGCCGAAACACCAAGACGCTGGGGCGAGTACACAGAAACCATTCTCGCCCTGCCGTTTTTGTCGACTTTCCGACAAGAGGATCCACCCATACGAAGCCCCCTTCCTCCTGTGTCGCTGAATGGGGGCGATAGCTGGCAGAACAATGATCAAGCTTCGTGTACATCGAACCATCAGCACGAATGCTCGACAAACAGCGACGAGCTAAGCCCAACTCCGTGACGGAGGGTTCAGCCATAACTCCGATGAGACGAAACATCAAAGGGTGGAAATGTTCCACTCCCTCCCTAGCAGTGGGAAGCCCTCAGAACAGAGAGGCGGCCTATGCGCTTACATAATGGGTGGCCATAGGGACCCAGCAATCCCTCGGAGAAACGTGTGTGGCAAGAGCACCAAAAGAATGATATATGGCGGCCAACGCCGCTGGAGCAATAGCCAGCTTTGTACCGCAAGCTAGACGGCACGCTGGGTAAATAACGCTGGCCCTCAGGATGCCATCTTCCCCATATGGAACCGCAAAGGTGCAAAGCCAGTAAGTCAGGTAGGCAGCAAGATGAGTGATCTCCCCTAATTCCCAGGGGTCTTCAGTCTCAGAACATGCTTCAATACTTCGGCCACGTGGAGTGAAAGCATGCTTATCAAGCTTGGTGTAATGCTCCCGTCCGATGCCCAGCCTTGCAAAGCAGTTTCAATAGCAATATGGTCCCCCATAGAAATATCGGAGCCAGGCTATAGCTGAAACACGGTGGGCAGCAGTAGTACGATGATCTTGCCCGCTCGATGCGAGGTCCCACCAAGCTAATGTCTAGAACCGATAGCAGTAGGCCAGCCGGTAGTTGCCATTGCCATCAGTCATACACCGGTGGGCGTCTTCAAGCACAACTTCTTCATAAGGCTCCCCACAGATCGGAAGACCGGAGATCATGTGGAAACCCCAAAGGTCTAAGGCTGTCTCACCATCGGCAGTCGCAAAGGTGTTCCATCTCCTGTTAAACCATTCTGCCCGGCCCTGGATGAACCCCTCGTGATGAGGATAAGAGTATAGTGCGGCTGTCACAGTGCCTTTCAGGCCAATTCGCTGCAACCTCCGGCTGAAATTAGCCAAAATATACTCTAACCACTCGCACGCCCCCATCCGAGGCTGATGAGACTGAGGGATAGAGAGCTGTCCGTACCAACTGGGGATGTTTTGAGAAAGAATGTCATCCAACATACATCTGCCATCGTACCCTTCTTGGGCAAAGGAAGTGCTGCATGGGGCTAGAAATAGCCCAGTAGTAAAGTCATCAGGGATAGGACGGCACGGCCCGTTATATGTCCATTTGCCCGGTGTGAAGCTCAACTCTTTGATATGCTCGGCGGAAAACTGCTTGAACATGCCTAGAAACACCGCAGAAGGCTGGAGTTGGTGTCTTGTCATCTCCATGGGAAATGAAGCATAGGAATAGGAAACAGTCCCTTTCATGATGTCTCTGTCACGTAAGATGGCTCGTTCTAGCCGGATTCGTTCTTGAGTAGTTAAATGGTCATCCCTACTACTTGAGAACGCGCGATGGTTGCGGAGAAATGATAACAGAGCCTCGTCTGAAGGCCAATGAGCGGGATATGATGATGACCGTTCAAACTTGAAGCAATTCTTGTGACATATGACAAAATGCTCGTCCACGAACTCGGAGGCCGGGTCAACGTCAAGAGGACCCCGGGCTGGACGTCGAAGCTCAAGATCGCCTAGAAGAGAAGCGTCTAGGCAACTGGGACTGGGCATGGGCTCCTCAGTACATTTATCCCGCCCACGACCCGTGCCACGAGACATCTCCCTAGCTGCACCTCGTGGAGTACGAGCACCCCTCTTCATCCTCTAGCATAAAGAATAAAAGCGAGTGAAGAATCTGCAATAAAAAAGGGGCGGAGGACACAAAAACAAGAAAAGTCGAGATAGATAAACTCGCAATATTCATTGAAGGGAAAGTAGAAAAGATTCCGACGTCAAGCACGAGAATGGTGCACATGAAGAAGGACCCGAAATCCGTGCACGGGACCTCCCCCTCCGACGTTGTCTTTGGGAAATCTCACGTGGGGGGCAATTGTTAACACCACACAAAAAAAGAGGGGAGTGATTGTGGCCATGTGATACCATGAACTTAACCGATCAGTAAGAACATTAAATATGGTCAGCATACTCCTCAAATACAAGAAAGCGCGGCAATATACTAAGTAGGTCAAACCCGGTCAACACAAATCTGCATGGTAATACAAAAAAAGAGAAAAATGGGGAATTCATGCACAGGAGGACTGAAGGGCTGATTACAAACAATGTGAGTGTCATTAAAAAAAAGAGGGTGGAGAAAGAAAGAATGTCAGCAAGCAAACAATTATGAAGGGGAGCCGATAATTCTTGGTGATTTATTAGACCGGTAGACCATGCCCCCCGAAGAGGTAGCCTCCCGTGTATGTCATCTTCATTCAGGCCGAACGCCAACGGTCCTCCAATGGAGGGGTCGACGACTGCCTTTTCCAAGGATTATTATTATTATTATTTTAGGTCAACCGGCCATGGTTCCCCGGAAGGGTGGTCGGTGACAAATGTCATCTTAGGTCAAACGCCAACGGTCCCCCAACGGAGGAGTCGACGATGACCTTGTCTATCTATTAAACCCCGTCATGTGCCAATTAGTCCGCCTATCCAAGAACGCAGTCAGCTGGTTTCAATCCCATGCTAAATACGCCAATACCATGTCATATCTTAATCAAACATGAGTAAGTTTAAAGCACACAAAGTCGCACAACAGTTTGGCGTCAAGAAAAAAAATGGAACGAAATGAAGCATGACCATAAGAGGCCTACGGTCAGGAATGTAACAAGCCCAGTCGGGCGACCACCACACCGAAGGTTCAGAAACCGTCGTGTCTTGAGCTGTCGGGACCTGAAGTCTCGAAGAGGGGGGTCTCCTGCATCATACAACAAGGATGTATATGTAGAAGGGACACTGAGCCGTAACAAAAAAAGGGAGAGAAAAAAAAAATAAAAAAAGCCATCGCCGGGAGACGGATGAGAAGCAAAAAAATATATAATAGAAATAAGAAATGGCCTACCCAGAACAAAAAAAACAAAAGAAGAAGAGGCGAAAGTCCATACTTGACATCGAGAGGATTTCCTGCGCCAACGAGCCTAACGGGTGGGAGAGCTGGGCTCTGGAAGGACGCTCTCTTGTAGAGAAATAGAAACCTGCGGAAGAGCGAGCGAGTAGAGGTGAACAACGACGATGAGGAGCAGCGAATAGCAGGGAAAGACGAAAAGAAATAGGGGGAGAAGAAAATCCTCACCCGATAGGATGTCTGGCCGACGCAAGACCCAGCAGGGCGGAACCCCCGCGCGAGCCAACACCGACAGAAACGGGACTGAAGCCCTCCTGGCACGTGGAAGAGGAGCAATGAAGAGGGGGGGAGCCGCGGTCAGGCCAGTTCTGAAACAAAAAAGGAGGCGGGGGACTGACCGCGTAGGAGAGGAGCTCGCCTTGGGGAAACCCGCAGAACCGCGCAGAGGCTTGCAAGATGCCGGTCCGGTGGCGTCGACCTCAAGGCCGCAGGAAGAAGGGGGAGTTCCCGTGAAGCCTAGCCGCGCCGGAGGGGGAGAACCAAAAAAGAAAAGGATCCCCCGCATAATAGGTCGCCGCCAGAGAGTTGCCGACCAGCTGAGGAGGCTGAAGGTGCTGAACACCAACAAAGGGAGAGAGAGAGCGAGCCTTCACCGTAACCGACACCCGGAAGACCCAGCCGGAAGACCTCGCAGTGCGTCTCCGTGGGGGCTAGCCGCGCAGAAGAGGGGCTCGCCTAGGGGAAGCCCGCAGAACAGCTGCTAGGGCTTGCGGGAGCTTGACGACGGTGAGGCCGGAGAGGAGGGGGGCCGCCGTCGCTTTCAGCCGCCGGTGTACTGCTCCGGTGCTCTGCCGCGCCTGCCAGCCGCCCGCAGGACAGGGTTGAACTCCAGGGGGCCGAGAGGACCGGAATGCCCCTTCGCGAAGATTCGTTCGCTGACGCCTATCGCACCCTCCGCCGCGCTCTGTCGGGAGGTGGGAGTTTGGCTGGGTAGGAGATTTTGACTTCGGTCAAAATCAAATGGGCTTGCGGGTTAAGGCGGGGCCGCACCCTCTTAATTCGAAATTGCATGAAATTAAGCCCCGGCCGTGTACGCTTGAAGGGTTTACGTTATTTTGACTTAGTCAAAATACAAATACTAGCTTGATGAAGGATATGCATGCGGTCCACCATTGCCAAGATTGAAGGAACGTCGGGGGTGGAGAAGGGAATAAATAAAAAGGAAAATAGAGAAAAGAAAGAAAAATAATAATAAATGAGGTCGACAAGGGAAATGTGCAACGAAGGATGACAATGAACCAAATAATTAAATAATTTCCTTTATTTTTTGTTCTTTTATTGTAGCTCTTCTGGTATGCACCCAAAAAAATAGGAGAAAGAAGACAAACGAATGGAAGAAAAATCATAAAAAAAGAGAGAGGAGATAAGGAAAAAAAATGATGTTCGTTGGCAGCAAAAAAAAAGGAAGAAAAAAAGAAGAAAGAGAAAAGAAGATGAAAAAAAAGGAAAAAAATAAAAGAGAGGATGGTTTCGTAATAAAAAAGAAAGAAAGAGAGGGAGAATAAAAAAAAAGAGAGCAAAGAAAAAGAGAAGGGGGAAGGATAAAAAAAAGAAAAAAAGGATGAGATGATATCTCGTTGACGAAAAAAAATGTATAAACAAAAAAAGAAAAAAAGGAAGAAAAGGAAGAAGGGGGGAGAAAGGGTGATAATCAATACGTAAGAAAAAAATCAGTAAAGAAAAAAAGAAGGAAGAGAAATAAAAAATATATGTCAAGTGGGCTGCACATGTGTATGACCTGATTCCCGGCCATGTATTTTGTTTAAATTTTAAGAGGGAATAAAACCCCCCTAATAGCTCTTAAATGGGCTCAAATAGCCCCAATTGGTTCATTGGACCCATGCACATACGTATGGGCCTTCATCTTGGCCATTTGGGCCTCAAATTTTCAACTGGGGAGGGCCCAAAAGCTGTCCCAAATGGGACATCCTAAAATCCTCTTGTAAAATGATTTGAGGGATATTTTGTGTAATTGGCCACCCCAACCCTCCATAAAGGTGACCAAAGCCCAAAATACCCCCACCTTTTTCCCTCACATCCACCATAAAGCATAAAGCATGGTGAAGTATTTCCAAAGTTACCCTCCCCTCTCCTCACACCATCAAAAACAATGAGAAGTTGGGGCATTTTGTGGACCAAAATACCCCTCTCTTTTGGTATATAAAAAACCATGAAATCCTCTTGGAGAGGAGAGAGGCAACATTCCCCAAGGCATTCCCCCATACGTAAAGTTCAAGAGCTCCCCTTTGTCCCATCGTCCAAGAGAGTGTAAGGAGGGAAGAGAGGTCCAAGCTCCATTTTTCATGGAATTGGCTAAGTCTCAAGGTATACCATGGGATCAATCACATCATCTCACACCATGATAGCATGTGAAGCATCAAGCAATCAATGGCCTATTAGGCAAGGAGGAATATCACTCATTTCATCAAGGCCCATTAAGGCTCTCAAAGCCCAATTGGCCATCATCAATGTGGATCAAGATCATGTGACCTTACCTCAAGTAAATCAAGTTCAATTAACTAAGGCCCTAAGAAAAAAAACCACTCATCAAAGCCCATTAAGGCTCTCAAAGCCCAATTGGCCATCTTCAAATGAAGTTCAAGACCATGTGCCCCCACTTCAAATAAACCAAGTCCAATCAACTAAGGCCCAATTAGGTCTTAACCAACATGAACAAGAGAGCGATCCAAGGCCCATTAAGGTGGGACTTAGGCCCATTAAGGTCTACAAGGCCCAATCAACTATTTTTAAAGGAAGCTCAATGCCATGTGACTCCATTCCAAGTGCATCAAACTCGGTCCATTAAGGCCCAACCCGGCCTTAACCGAGATGAGCATGAGATCGATCCAAGGCCCATTAACATGGAAAGTGGGCCCATTAAGTCCATGATGACCAAAACTCCAATTAAGCCCACATGAACAAAAGCCCAACTCCACTATGAAAGAGAAAACCTCCCAACGGGTCAAGAAAGACCACCCAACGGTTGGTGGAGGAAAGAGAAAACCCCAACAGTTGGTGAAAGAAAGAGAAAATCCCCAACGATTGGAAAAAGAAAAAAGAAAACCCCCAACGGTTGGTGGAGGAAAGATAAAACCCCCAACGGTTGAAAAAAGAACACCCTCAATGGTTGGGGGAGGAAAGAGAAAACTCCCAACGGACCATCAAGGCCCGTCAGCTCGGTTAATCCCCGATCGGGAGATGCCGACTGGCGGATGAGAGAGGCACCCCCAACGGTTGGTGGAGGAAAGAGAAAACTCCCAACGGACCATCAAGGCCCGTCAGCTTGGTTAATCCCCGATCGGGAGATACCAACTGGCGGATGAGAGAGAAAGCCCCAACGGCTCACCTAATTTTTTTTTTTCAAATTTCATCAACTCGGCTTGCTCTCAAACGGGCAATGCCGATGAAAATTCCAAGTCCCATTAATCTGGTTAATCCCCGATCGGGAAACACCGGGTAATGGATGAAAAATCCAAAATTCCATCAACTTGGCTCACCCCCAAAACGGGCAATGCCGATGAACAAAAGTCCAAGACCCATTAATCCGGTTAATCCCCGATCGGGAAAATACCGGGTAATTGATGAAAAATCCCAAATTCCATCAACTCGGCTCGCTCCCAAACGAGCAATGCCGACGAACAAATTTCAAGGCCCATTAATCCGATTAATCCCCGATCGGGAAATACCGGGTAATGGATGAAAACCCCGAATTCATCAACTCGGCTCGCCCCCAAACGAGCAATGCCGACGAACGAAAATTCCTAGCCCCATTAACCTTGCTAATCCCCGATCGGGAAATACCGGATAATGGATGAAAATCTTCAACGCCCACCGAGTCCGGCCAATCTCCACAAAGGAAATGCCGGGTCGTGGGTATCATGTCCAAGACCTAGCAAGCTCGGTTAATCCCCGATCGGGAAAATATCGCTTGTTGGATGTGGAATCAAAAAGCATTGGATCGAAAAAAAAAAAGGAGACCGTGAGGCTAGATTCAAAGCTGAGTATGCCGCCTTCCAGCCCCCCAGATTTACTCCCCCCCCAAAAAAAAGAGAGTGAAGCAGAAAGGAGACATGAGAAGGAAATAATGGGAGAGGGGAGGCAGTGCCGATACTCCCCGCTTGTTATTTCATTATTTATATTCAAAAATATAAAACACATATTTTTTCCTTGCGTATTTGTCCCGTCTTGAATGTGTTACCATGGCGGTTAATCGGGGGTTATCGAGCCGCTACTCGTTGTAATTAACATCGAATCCATTCATGGATTGATGGAGAGAGGTCCAAAATTATAACTTAAAGAACCCACACCATAACCTCGCTATGTTATTTATAATAACTCTAACAATCATAAAATTATTTTTAATACCGAAAGAGGTAGAGTGAGAATCATGTCATCATCGTTGCCAAGGATTTTCGCGCCAAAAACGATAAACGAGGGAAAAGGTTGTCGCACCCGCACAATATAATATTTTATTTTATCCGTCGAATAATTTTCACCAAAGATTAACCACAATTTCCTCCACGAAAGAGTTTTAAAAAAAAGACGGAGCGGTGTAAAAGATCACGAGGTTCGTACACTTAATTATATATTAATAATAGTAAATGATAAATAATTAAGCTTTTTAATAACCTTTAAAAGTGTGAGATGCTAATAATCTTTTGTTGTTTGCGTTACATCATTCATAAGTTGTCTTCTCTTTTGACCAATTTTTCTTGCAGTGCATCACCTTAAATGGCTGAAGGATATTGAACTCCTCAATCTTCAATCGAAGCTGCCGTAACTCTTAGGCCACTTAAGTGGTGGTTCGCATTAAGTTATTGACCGCTATTGAAATGGGTGAATCATTATTAAAGTAGTGATTTAGTAAAGATTCAGTAACATTTCAATAAAGATTTAGTAACTATTCACTACTTCGATAACATGTAATTGAACCCTTACTTAAGTTTTACTTAAGCATTATTGAGTTATTACTGAATTGCAACTTTAGTAACAATTCAACTATTTTAGTAAGCGATTTAGCAACTTGGCACTGAACTGCCATATAAGTGGTCTAGGTGTTGGGACAACTTCTGATTGGAAAGTTGATGTAGTTCCCTCCTTCTACCGTCTGAGACTATCTACACTCATTTTCTTAATATGAGCGACAATTTGATAGATTCACCTAAGAGTTTATGGGCCTCGTTAGTGACAGAACCATGTATAGGCTGGATGTATAAATTTGTGAATATTAATTAGGCTTCTATTCGTATACAGACCGAAGAGGAGCAAAAGTATGCCTAAAACATTGCTCCTTTCTTATAGTTGTCAGTTTGTCTCTCTTCTAATGATAGAGTTGCAAATAGAATATTATAATTTAATAATTTGATTCAATTCCAATAAAAATTAAAAAATTCGAAACATACTTTTGTATTTGTAAACTGTCCCAATCAGATATTATAATAATTTATTGAAATGAGAATTTGAAATAATCAATTTCATATCCATTAATCTAATTTTTTTAAAAAATAGTACATATATATGTAAAACTAATAATGTAAATATATATATAGAAATGATTAAAATTTTAATATATTAATGTTAAAAGCAATAAAATTACAATTTTAGATATATTGTATCAAATAAAATAAAATTTATTTATTGGTTTTTAATAAAAATAATAGATATTACCGATATTTAAAATTATCATATTATTTCGATAGAGAAATCAGTGGAAGGAAATTAGAATAGCCTGCTTTTTAATTTATTAACGAATCCATGCCACTTAATAACAAAATCGAAGTGAAAAGGGGTAATGTCGCTGCAGGACCCATTTGCAGCCCTAGTTTTCTAATCCTTTCTTGTAACCTGCAAGTCCTACCACTTCCTCCAGTTATAGTGTCACTTATTTTTATAAAAAAAAAGCTATGAATTTAAGTCAATGTCTAATTTACATCATTTTCTCCTTTATGATTATGTTTTGTTTCAATTTGATAAATTATCTACTTGTGAAATAGAAAAGGGATAAAACTGGTTTGTACTGGGGTGAGTCAAGTTAAAATTTCCAGAGGTCTGCTGCACTTGACCAATGATGTAGCATCAATTGGGATAGGCCCAAATTCTCTACATTCAGCCTTGATGGTGTCGCCATTGGACCAACCCGGGCCGACTAATTGACTTTTCATCTCCTGAATGTCATTCTCTAGAATTACTTTGATTTTGTTGAAATGTCCTTGGAAGAGAAACATATTTAACTTTTTCTTTGCTTCCTCTTATTTTAATCCCCCCTGCCTACAAGAATTATTAATTATTTTTTTAATTTGAATAAAATATTTATAATGAAAAAATAAAGTTTAATTGTAATATTTAGTTTTTTAAATATAGTTATACATCTAAAAGAAACATTTAATTATATCTACTCTTCCCTTATTCCTATGTTTTCTTTCCACCATTATTTTCTTCCCTCCCAGTATCAACTTATTCAAATACTCTATTTTCTGTTGAGTTGTTCCCTGCATCTCCTCTTTTCTCTTTCCTGCCCCCATACCGGTCGTCCCGTGAGATCCTGTCGCCCATCGCCAGAGTTTTTCCGCCGCTGCAACCTCCTTCCTGTTACCATCGCCTTTGACCCCCTGGTCCACCTGTCTGCCGCTTGCTCAGACCCAACCGCCTTCGCTAAAGTCCCGCCCGTTGCTGCCTGCACAACCACTGCGTGACCCCTTCGCTGTGCTGTTCTGCACTGACCGGCGCCGCACGCCTTCGCGGCCCCATCTCTCCTCCTCGCTAGGTTCCCCCCTCATGCACGCACCCGTGGACATCGCCACCCGACTTGCGCTCGTCTCCAGCCACGTCAAAGGCCGCCCTCCTCGATCGCCCTGTGCCAGACAGCGACCGCCCCACATAACCGGTGCTGCCAATGCGGCCTTGTGCTCGGCAGCCACCCAATGCAACACTATCGCCCGCCTAGCCGCACGCCGCCCTTGCTGGTGCCACGTAGGTGCGCCCTCCTCCCTTGTAATGTCTGGTTAAAAAATAAATAAATAGGGCCACCCTCATTTAACCCCCTTTGCCAATGCTATTCCCCCCTTTTCGAACCTTCTCTCCTCCACCGCCTTTCCTCTCTCCTCCTACCTTTCTTCTTCTTCCTCTTGGACTCCACCGATGTCGCCTTGCCGCCGCGAGGCATTGCAGCCGTCGCCCTTCGCTCTGCCTACCCATTCTCCCTCCCCTTTTCTTCTTTCTTCCCCCTGCCGCCATAGTCGCCGCCTCCTCCCCCCCCACTCTCTTTTCTCTCTTTCCGCAGCCGCCTTCATGGCTTTCCCGTGCAGTCGCGCTGTTCTCTCACACGAGCAGGTGCCGCGCCTTCGCGCGGCCGGTTGCACCGCCACGGGATGCGGCGCGGGTGCAGCCGTGAGATCCCCCCCCCCTCTCTTGTCGTCTCTCTCTCTCTCTCTCCAGCTTCTCCTTGTCGCCTCCGTCAGCTCAACCTTCCGCTCTCCCTCTCCTCCTCTGTTCCCCCTCTTCTATTCTTGTTCTTCTTCTCCGTCCTGTAGCCGCGGGTTGCCAGGCCGTCGCCACCGCTCTCCCTCTTCACCCTCTCTCTCTTTCCTTCGCCTCCCCCGCACCGCGTGCAAGCCTCGCGCGTGCTGGTGTCAGCCGCCTCCGTTCGGCTCGGTGCACCGGCGGCACGCCACCATGCACCGACAGCCGCTATGCGCTGTGTTGGCATCAAATTTTTCTCGTTTAGTTTCGTTGATACAAATTTTCAGCAATACCGAAGCTTCTGCGTGAAGAAAATCCGACACAGATTCGAAAAAAATCATGAATAAATGATGTAAACAGTTTCCTAAAATGCCTTGGCATAGCTTTACATGCTACAAATGGCCAAGATAATGTGCTCATTGCATAGCCTCGATCAAGAGCTTCGCAACTATGCTCCAAACATGGGCAATAGACACCGAAAAGCCGAAATAGACTATTTTGCCCCCGACACTTTGGAACCAGCTTGAGACTCTAACATTTCGAATTTCAACTTTACCACATCACAAGCGTCAGATAGCATCTAGGCAACGCTCGAAACAAACATCGAAAAAATCCAACCACCGGATGAAGAGATATGCAAGAAAGATCAAATCTCGCACCTTAAAGCCGTATGTCGTCGCAGGCATAATGGTCCGATTCGCTTAATCGGATCGACTCCATGGGCTGAAAATTTCAATTTTCATGCGTCCAAAACATTGATCTCATAAATATTGATGCATGAAAAATAAATTTTGCCAACGGTAGGGAGGTAATTGCATTCAATTACGCTTCCGACATTATCGACGACTGTGATTGCACCGATCGAGAGAAACCTGTGAAAATCCGAGATCCTCGGGGCAACTGCGAGATCTCAACCACACATTCGGATGGATCACCTGATCAATGGTCATCAATGATTGTCCCATATTTTTCCGACTTAATTTTAGCTATGTTTAATCAATTTTTGGCCAATAATTAATGATAGCCAAAATCATCTAAGTCTTTTGCATTATGAATCTACCTAGATCGGATCACTCTCTCTCTCTTCCCTCCACTTGGCTGGCCGAACTCCTCCCCATCCGCCATGCGCACAATCCCCACAAGTTATGGAGCTGGCCGAACTCCCCATCCGATGGCATAGTTGTAGGCAACTTCGGCTTATCTCCTTCAACCACCTCAATAAGCTCAACAACCCCCATGAAATACTATCCTTATCCCCTCTCACAATCGCCATGGCCTATCCGATTAAAATTTATGCCCTACAAGCCAACTACATGCGATACGGTTTTCTTACATTTCTTGTAATATCTTATTCAATATTAATGACATTGTCTTCATTACTCGCCCTATTCGTACATGCGTTTATCGTAACGTAAGCCCCAACCGTACGCAATGACGATCGAATCACGATGAGATCATGATAATGCAGATCAATCATCTAAGCATGTGATCTAAATTGTTCCTAGTCGTAGGATCTTTTCGAGATGGGACATCGGCGATCCGATAAGACCAACAGACATGATATCTTCTCACCTGGCCGAGGATGACCGATCTCATTTGGCCATCACAGGGTGGCGTGAAGACCGAGACATACGTACAAAAAGGCGCTCATTATAGGAACGAGTTCTACTAAACTCGACCACATAGAATCCCCGAATGGCATCTCACCGAACCCGTCGATCGTGGTATTCTATCATCATGGTCGCATGGCTGCATCTTCGACCCGAGTCGCCAGCATGTCTTGGTCGGGCGTACTATGTACCGACCACCGACTAACGGATCACTTAGGCATTTGCGATCCCATATAGTTAACGCGATCGCATATACAAGAAACCCTGCGGAGGCAATTAACGCGTACAATAAGTGATCGTTCACTCTCGACAGTGGAGAGAGAGAATGTCCTACGAATAGTACCCCAAAATCCTCGTCCACAGACAGGATAATCGGAAAAGTATTTTCCCGCCTGATCCATTCAAGAGTACAAGATTTCATAGAGCCTGATTATTAAAGGGGCCGACAACAACGCCGAACCCCCGACCGACCTATATTGTTTAATGCAGGATTTATATCCGGCGTGGTAATTGATGACGGAAAGGCTCAATGGATGTTATTTAACTCCCCGAAAGTCATTTGTGCGTATCATAGTACGTGGCTTGTACCCTTTATGATCGGGAAGCCGTCAAATCTCGTTATTAGATAATAGATTTGATTTAATTTAAAAGAATTGTTCTTTTTAAATTTGGCTTCGAACCAAATTGACTATTTGTCCTAGTGGGTCACACACATTTAACTAATTCTAAGGACAGGGGCAAGGATGTAAATATACGAGAAGATTCGGGTTTTCGCGAAAAATTGCATCTTCTATATATAATATGCTTCGAGAAGCTAAAACCTATCAAGTCAAAGGACGCAGAACGTCCTTCGCGGTGCCCTCCCCCTCTCTCCCTCTCCCTCTCTAGAAGGAGTCCCCGCATGGTACAACTCCGTTCGGCGCAGTTTTCGAGCTCGGAGCAAAGGAGAACCTAGCCCCGAAGAAGTTCGTGTGGATATCGCCAGAGACCGTCCACTCGAATTCAGTTTCAAGCACCAAGGAACATCCAATCTTCATCTCGGTGAGGGATTTTTCAAATCCCAAGAATGTATATTTGATCTCCCTCTTAATCGGCTCCCGATTTCGTCAAGCGTTTCAATAAAGGCTAAGACCATGGATTCAAGGAATCAAAAATATTTTAAATGCTTAGTTCGACCCTTACAAAGGCATCGCAGCCAAAGTTGAAGCCTTGGCTGAAATCGAAATCGATTTCGAGTGATTTCACGTGTTTTTCGGTTTGCCCTAAAATTCCAGTGTAAACCTTGATTTTCGTGGAGTAACCATGTTTTTTATGTGATACAATATTGAGATTGGTTTACTCCATGACAATCTCGTGACATAGGGCTTTCAAAATCCGCAATCATATTGAATTTTAGACCCTCTCGTAGAGTCTCACGTTAGAGTCTTCGAGATTCGTGAGTTTCCGTCATGGTTGCGCAATGCCACCCGGATTTGGGGAAGTTTCGGATTTCTCCTTCTGCTGGGATGAGAGAAACTTTATAAAGTGTTTGTAAGATAGGTAATAGACTTACCTTGAGTTTCCTTTCAAGTTTTAGCTCTCGATCGTCTCTCCGTAGAGGGAGAACTCCTTCTTTTTCCGTCGGATATGGTATCCGCGAAACCAAAGAACTTCCACCGAGTATTTCTCCTGCTACGATTATTCAGGAGGACGAAACTTATCCCAATGGTTTCGTGATACTCTAAGGCCACGTCGGGTATCAGGATAAGGTGGGATAAAACTCCGGTTTATCCCCTATCCTTCGTTTGCGTAGACAAATAACATTCATCTTAACTCGGCTTAATTTAATCCGGCTTATCCTCGAAAATGGGGTTAAACTCACGGGATAACCCATCCCCTCTTAAAGTGGGATAGGGGTCCATGTTTCGGGGATGGGCCGACGCTCGCGCGGGCTGGGGCTGGGACGCCTGCACCGGCGGCGGCCCGGGCGGGAGGGGAGCCGGCAGCCTCCGGCGGGCGGGGGAGGCCACCGCGGGGAGGGGGGGCGCTTCCGCCGGGGGGGGAGGGGGGCGTCTCGGCGGAGGGGGAGCCGGGAGCTCCCGGGGAGGGGCTGAGCGCCGCCGGTCCGGCGGGAGCCGCCGCGGGAGGGGGGCGCTTCCACGGGAGGGGGAGCCGGCGGGGCCCGGGGGGAGGGGGATGAGCCGCCGCCGGGCCCGGCCGAGGAGCCGCCGCGGGGGGAGGTGGGAGCCGGGAGCTCCGGGGAGTGGGGCCGAGCGTCGCCGTCCCACGGGGGAGCCGGCGGGGGGAGCTCCGGGGGAGGGGGTGAAGGGGGGCGCTGCGTGGGGAGCCCGGGGAGGGGGGTGAAGGGGGAGCTCCGGGGGGAAGGGGGGTGCCGCGGGGGGCGTGGCGTCCGCGGGGGAGGAAGGGGGGTGCCGTGGGGGGAGTGGCGTCCGCCGGGGAGAGCAGGGTGCCGGGGAGGAGGGGGCGTGCCGCGGGGGGGGGGGGGGGAATCATAGGGGGAGGAGGGGGCGTGCGGCGGCGGCGTCCGCCCCGCCGGGGAGGGGGATTATATTTTTTTTGATTAAGTCAATTTAAACAATTTGGCTCGGTTCAATTTAAATCGGCTTAGGATATTTTTTAAATCGAATCAAACCGAAAGGGTCCCAAACCGAACCGAATGAGTTGGTTCGATTTGGTTTCTATTGAATCGCGCGTGCCCACCCCTAGCCCAAAGAAGGGGCGGGGAGCGGCTCCAACGGGAATCACCGTCCGTCTCCGTCCGCCGGTTTTGGTCTTGGAGGGAGGGCGAGCTGAGCTCCGTCCGAGTTTAAACTTATATATATATATTTAAATAATATTTTAAATTTATTATATAAATGTGTAAATAAGTTAAGATATTTATGAATTTGTTATGAATAATAAAATAAGATAATATAAAAAATAAAGATAAAAATATAAAAATTTAAAGTTATCCTCGAATTTATTGTTAACATACCAAACATAGGATAGGATTATCCCTAAACCTATCCTAAGTCAAACTAAAACGTAATAAGGATAGGGTCAACTACAAGGATTGGTTTATCCCTATCCCCATTAAATTTATCCCGATACCAAACGACGCCTATGGATTCTAAATCCTATTTTTTAGGATTTTTCCTAATTCCGATTGGAGCCCCAAATCGTGAGGCCGAAAGTCGGGTTCTGACCCTTAGGGTATCCTCGCGGATCCGGCTGCCCTTATCGGGCGGGAGAGGGAGGATCCCCCGCCGGCCCACCCTACCCGGCGGACCTGGGCCGAACGAATCCGGCTTCTGACCCGCATTCGCTTGGATCGCGCACTCGACCGGGCCGGCTCGAATTTGCAGTCTTGTCTCGGCGGTTTGTTTTATTTTTTATTTTTTTATTTATTTCTATTTTTAATTTTGATTGTAGATGAAATAAATTGTAAAAAATTCTAAAAATTTCTGAAAAATTTCTAAAAAAATGCAGATGTTATTTAATGAGCCATTGAAGTGTTTAATGTCTTATTGAATAATATTTAGCCCCATTTTCATATTATGCTCTCCTTTTGATCTTCGAAATTGTTTTAAGATCAAAATTAGCATAAAAAGATTAAATTAATTCGGGAAAATATGATTTGACAAGCTTTATATTTATATCATTATTTATGTGGTTTGCACAAGTTTGGGTTTGCTCGTATGTGTTCATATGCATGAATGGACTCATCTTAATGCAATGTGATATTGTTTATGCATTTTTTATGTTATTTATTTCATGATAAATACGCTGAGCATGGAATTGAGAATTTCAAAAACTATATTCTATAATTTTATGATATAATAGTTATATCATATAATTACCACGTATACGCACTTTGGTCATGTGATGATTTTATTGTGCATGTGGCCGGTGATCATGGACTTAGTTTCACTTATCTTGCATTCATTATTTATTTGGTTATGTAATCAATTGGGGCCTGTGTCTGCCTCCACTCTCTCTCTACAATGTGATTGGAAATTCTATCTTTCCCCAATGTTTGTACTCCACTTGGTTAAAGCCAAGGTTTCTTATAATGCGATGTATATTCATATTTGTATACCCCGAACCGCTTGTAATGACAAGAAGACTACTCATGGGAGATGGCGAGAGCGAGGACCACTTGGAGAAGAAGTTTCGAAGTGGAGACATGCCAATTCTAACATATGATGCAAGCCTTTTAGTTATGCACCTTTAAGGGTGTTTACGGTGCATGCTTAGGGATAAGTCCATGATCACTCCGGCTTTTCTTTACGCATATTAGATATGTGGTTATATGTGTTTCTACTTATACCTTAGATATATGATATTCCAAAGGTATACTTAGATATAGATATAGCACATATGCCGATGAGACTAAAATAAAATAAAATCCCTCTTTATTTCAAATTAGGTTGATTAACAAGGGACATTAAGAATGAATCGCGTAGCCTTCCATTGCTATGGCTTCGGTGAGCTAATTTTAGACCGGATGAGTTTGTCATACCACAAGGCTCATTCGACAAGGGATTGGTGACCATGGCCAAGGTTATTAACCGAACCCCGAGGTAGACCACTTACATAGCTTGCTAGTGCTACCACAAGGGCTATGTGAAGAATCTATTCTCAAAATTAGCAAGTGGATTTCCGACTCAATCTGTAGCATGTGATTTGTCGTGTTACCACAAGATCATAACTTTAGAGGCTAAACATGACTAAGAATTGTAATAGTTACAATCGGCAAGAGTTGCCTACCTTATTAAGTATGGGGTGGATTTGTCAGGCTACCACAAGGTCATCACCATAAGGCTAATAGGATCTTAGTCCCCACTAGGACATCATCGCATGTCCCGTCTTTGTACGTTGAGGGTTATGCAAATTCAGTGAAATTAGTGGGAGCATAAAATTAAGATAAAAGACCTTATCATAATTTTAATGAATATTTGTAATGTTATCTCATTTTAATATATCTCCTTGTAGATTTCAATGGCGAACCACCTGCTGCGCGGCATACTTGATGCCAACAAAGCTCACCGGTCCTAACTTCTCCGACCGGCTCGTAAATTCCGAGAATTGTTCTCACCGCCGAGAAATAGCCTATGTGCCCTGCGGTGTCGAGAAGCCACCGCCGCATGAACCATCTGATGATGCTGTTGATGATGTGGACGTCACCTTCCGTAAGCACAAAGAGGATGCATCTCTTGTCCAAAGGCTACATGTTAGCCTCTACGAGCAATGAGTTGCAGCAGGCAACATGAAAAGACGGATGCAATATCCATATTGGCTCATCTTCGAGGAGCTATTTCCGTAGCACATAGTCGAACAAAGACATGCCGAGATATCTAAGTAACTGTTCAGACAAGGATGCACCGAGGGAACGTCCGTGCGTACACACGTTCTCAAAATGACAGAGAGTGGGTTGTGCATGTTGTGTCGAGCTTCGGTTCTCTGGCGAACAAGGAGTTATCGCTTGACCTTATCCTCCAATCTTTACCATCCTCTTTCTCCCGCTCATAAATGGTCTTCAACATGAATAAGTTAGATTAAGCTCACAACAGAGCTTCCAATATGTTGAAGACCGCCGAAGGAAACCATTAACAATGGGAAACCTCTCATGGCTACTTGTTGGTAAGACCAACAAGAAAAGGAAGGGCTAATCAAATGGGGAAGAAAGGCAAAGCTAAAGTCAAGAAAGTAGCCAAGAAGACAAAGAGCTCAAGAAAGACAAAGGACACGTTTCCATTGCCATAAAGATGGCCAATGGAAGAGGAAGCTCAAGTTGTACCTTGCGTAAAAGGCAAAAGAAAAGCTTGGAGAAGCTTCAGTATTTTTGTCACTGATAAGCCAATTTGTCTTATAGATCTACATCATGGGTATCGGATACTGGATGTGCATCTCATATCTGCAATGACTTGCATGTGTCGACAAGTAGTAGAAGGTTGCAAAGAGGAGAGGTTGATCTATGCATGGGGAATGGTGCAAAGGTTGCAGCATTGGACGTGGGACAAGCTCACCTCAAGTTACCTTCAGGAGATATCTTACTATTAGATAGTTGTTATTATGTTCCTTCAATAGTTAAGAACATTGTTTCTATTTCTACGCTTAAATAAATGTGGATTTAAGCAAGTAGGCTTTGGAAATGGAAGTTGTTCCATAACTATGAATGGTAAATTGTTTGCCAATGGATGTTTGATTAATGGTTTGTATATATTAGATATGCATGCTCCAATAATGTGTGTGAATGCACCTCTAAAAGGAAAAGATTCGATATGCATCAAACCTTATTATGGCACCATGTATCTGGTCATATCAATGAGGAAAGATTTAAAAGGCTCCATAAGGATGGATGCATAAAGGTAAATGATTTTGAATCATTGCCCACTGGTGAGTCTTGCCTCATGGGAAAGATGACCAACTCTCTTCATTTAGTGGACATGGAGAGAGAGCTACCGAGTTGTCCGAACTCATACATTCAGATGTATGGCTGGCCCTATGTCAACTCAAGCTTTAGGGAGGATATTCTCATTTTCCATTACTTACCGATGATTTCTCTAGGTATGGGTATGTGTACTTAATTAAGTACAACCGTGCCTTTGAGAAATTTCTGCAAGAATATAAGAATGAAGTTAAGAGAAGCAACTAGGAAAGAGTATAAAGACTCTTCGATCGACCGAGTAGGAGAATACTTAAGTACCGAATTCACACGGTTCATGAAGGACAATGGGATATTTTCCTAAAGGGACACCTCCAAACACTCCTACCACGGAGTAGCTCAAAGGAGAAACCGTACATTGTTAGACATGGTACGGGCAATGACATCTTTCGCTAAGTTACTCTTGTCTCTTTTTCGGGGATATGCACTCGAAACCGCTCGCATATATCTTGAACAAAGTACCATCCAAGTCTCTGTTTCCATCTACACCATATGATATAGCGGAAAGGGAAAAGCCCGACCTTAAGTACGTTAAGGTCCGGGGTCACTTAGCTCACGTAAAGAGGCATAAACTCCCGATAAAGCGGAATCTAAGACCGAGAAGTGTAGATTCGTGGGGTATCCTAAGGATACTTAAGGATACTACTTCTACCACCCCGATGACCAAAAGGTCATATAAAAGAGCCGTATTCCTAGAGAAAGTGTTCCTCCTTAAGGAAGACAAAGTGGGAGCGTGGTAGAACCGGGAAGAGGTTCCGTATCCACAACAAGAGGACACCGTCGTGGTACTTAGATAAGGATATCACACATGTCTCTCGTAGGTCTTCTTGCCGTGCCTAAGTTCAACCCGACAGAGCATGTGGGACATATCTCTGATGGAAGAAAGGAGACACAAGAGCAACGAGGATGATGATCCTAAGACCACATGGCGGGGTTAACATTCGATATTGATTCCAAGGAATGGAGATTGGCAATG